>CM061139.1:150261672-151570672 GCA_030789695.1 Scilla litardierei | reverse complement strand
CACATCAGAAAAACCATTGTGTCCGTGTCTTGAGGATCTCATAATCATGCGACTTAGTGAGGTCGGAGATAGGACACGTGTGCTCATTGAAGAATGAGTTCACTGAATGACCCAATAAAGAGTTATCAAATGGTTAAATATTAACTAACTGTCATTAATAACTCTCTAGTGACGATAGGCTAGTTGGTCCTTAGGACTTGAGATCATTGTACGAACCTGTGCATGAATAGTATTGCTTAGATCTATGATCTAGATTCGAGGCACTGCCTGCTGAAAGATCTTAGGTTGGGTAACACTTGAAGCGAACAAAGTGAGTAGTGATCAAGAGCGGATTCGTCTCTTCCGTTAATGGGAAGTTAGTGTCGTAGGCTCAGTATGTCTCTTGGTAAAACCTTGGCTAAGGTATGTTATAAGAAGTAAAACATGTACGTACCATAGACCGATTGTTACTGGCCAGTGCTAGCTAATGGGGTTGACAATTTTTCCATATCCTAGGCTATGCACCTGACATAGTTAAGACGAATAGACTGCAGTATTCGTCACGGACACAGTCAGAGTGATCCCGTCAACACCTTTTGTCGACAAGTCAATCACGTAATCATGATACCGAAACAGGGACAACACCTACTGCTCTGGTTACTGTCGTCTAGGGATTTCGAGTCCCAACCTGAAGTAGGGTCAGGATGGAGGATCTCACACTGAGTAGTATTCACGTCTTAGTAATAGGAAGAATGTTAAGAGGAATGCATTTGATGCAATAGAGTGATTTGACTCACAAATAAGTTGTGAACTTAAAATCTAAAGATTTTAGCATTTGGGACTAACTAATACTTGGTATTAAATTGACAAAGATGCATGGAAACGAAGGGGACTTCATGTGAAATCAACAGGAAGAAACCGCGTTCAAATCGGAGCTCAAAGGAGCCCAGAAATGCTAAAACAGCTAAAGGAAGGCCTTAAGTAGGCTTGCAGGTCTGACCTGCACCTGGCAGGTCAGACTCGCCAGTAGGTAGCAGGTCCGACCCGCGGGAGGAAACCCGCGTGCACAGTATGCGGGTTCAGTTGATCAGCACGCGGGCTCAGCCCACGTGGGGGCAGGGCCCGCACTAATTGAGTGCGGGCGGGGATTCCCTGTGCACGCGCCATGTGGAACATGCAGATCGCGCCACTTGGCACGATCTGACCCAACGCCTTGAGAGGCGTGATTGTTTTGCTGTTTTTGCGAAAACGGGATTTGGAAGTCTATTTTCGACATTTGAGGGGTTAAATGATATCGGAATTGGATGTCGTTTTTTCTATGCGATCGTTGTCTCGAGATCTTCGATTTAACAGGTTGTTTGAAAGTCGAAACTCAGAATTAGATTTATGGTTGATTTTAGAAGTTTGGACTTCTAGGGAAATCAATCCCTATTACCCATTTTATTGTCCCACATTGCTCGTAGCAAGAGGGGAGGGGCCGGCTCCCATATAAATAGGGGTTAGCCCTCCTCTTTGAAAACTTCTCCAAGTCACTGGTTTGAGAAGCTCCAAATTTTGAGCACGCTCGATCGACGACTTAAATCACTCCTCCTCTTATATTTCTTCCTAGCCTCCAATCGAGTCCTAGCAAGACGGCGAGGAGGTTTGGATCTGATCCAGAAGTCTCTAACGTGGATCTACTCAAGTGAAATCTTCTTCGATGAGTGGTTGGCTCAGAGGCGTGGTGCGGCTCGGGAAGCGGTTCATCTCGGGGAGAGGCACAGCTCGGTGCGGTTCGGGAAGCGGCTCAGCTCGGGGCGCAGTGCAGGAAACGGTTCAAAACACTTTGTCGGTGCAACCAAAGTTCCGGGTAAGTCAGCTTCTTTTATGCTTTTCATATCTTTTGCAGTAGTTAGATCTCTCTTCGGGTTGGTCGGACCCAACCTGAGTTAGTAGATTATCCTGGCTAGGATGCATGCTTCTTTAGGGTAGTGAATTAATAAAGAGTTTAATAATTTTTCCGCTGCTTCTTTTGATTCTAATGTCCATCCGACGTAGGACGGGCATAGTTTATGCCCTAAGGGTCCTTGAAAAACCCAACACCTCTTTACCAGAGCAACAATATCACATTCCCCTCATGCTTAGAATTTACGAACAATAGCTTTTCTATGGGGGTTAGGAGCACGTCCTCCAATATGGTTCCTTCGATTACCTCCTCAAGAAGGTCAACTTTGTTGCAGTGATCATCTTCCATAAAGCCACTCATGCTTCTCTGGAGGTTAAACTCCACCTTCTCTTTTTCAACATTGAGGGACAGCTTCCATCCCTTCACGTCAATTAGTACCCCTGCGGTGGCCAAGAATGGACGGCCTAAAATTATAGCTATGCGGGCATCCTCGGGCATGTCTATGATCACGAAGTCACTTGGAACAACAATATCTCCAACTTTCACTGGCACGTCTTTGAGGATCCCTACGGGGTACTTTATCGATCTGTCGGCGAACTATTGAGTCATTCTAATTTGCTTTGGTGCTCTCATCCCAAGCCTATCTCTTATTGCCAATGGTATCAAGCTCACGCTTGCTCCTAGGTCACATAGCGCGCTCTCTATTGTAACGTTTCCCACGGCACAAGGGATGGCAAATCTTCCCGGGTTTTCCAGTTTTTCTACCGTCTTTCTCTGGAGGTGGCACTATACTCCATTGATAGCACGACCTTCTCCCTTCTTTCCCTAGTGGTTATCAGCTCTTTCAGAAACTTGGCATATGACGAGATCTCCGAGATGGCATCAAGGAAGGGATTGTGATGTGAAATTTCTTCAGCATGACGAAAAATTTCTAGTATTTTTCGTCTAACTTTGCCTTCGCCAACCTTGATGGAAATGGCACCTTCGGAATGTAGACTCTTGGTGTCTCCTTTGAGGTGTCTCCGTCAATTTTTCAGCTTCTTTCTCCTTAGGTGGTTCCAATGTTGGTGATGCTACATCGTCATCCTTCTAAATTGCGATCTAAATGTGGGGATCCACTTCAACCATAGATTCCCTCTCCTCAACTGATAGCATGATGGGGTCTTCCGTTTGTTTACCACTCCTCATGGTGATATCGTTAACATGTCCTCATGGAGTTGGCTCAGGTTGCCTCGGTATTTGCCCTTGTTGCTTATTCAGCTGTGCTGCCGGCACAACTTGTGTTTCCATGGACTTTTGGCCCATGACGAGTTGTTTGATGGATGACTGTAAGTAATCATTCTTTTGTCCTACATCACAATATAACTTTCCATCCGTTTTTCCAAATTTGATTTAATAGGGGTAAGGGGTGGTAATTGGTTATGAGCTCAAAAATTTTGTGGCGGTGCGTATGGTTACTTCTGCTGCGGGAACGGTGCTTGTGGCTGTAATCCTCCACTCCTATATGAACATTTTGGGTAGTTCTTCCACCCCGGGTTGAACGTGTTCGAGTAGGGATTGTTGGGCTATCCTGTGTTGTTCCTGTAAAGAGCTTTAGCTTGCTCGATGGTCATTCCTGGTGGTGTTGCTAGAGTAGATAGACATTCGTCTCCTGCATGTCCCTGCACGTCGCAAAACTTACAAAGCGGTGAGTGCGCATGTAATCACAAATAGGAATCCACTAAGGAAAGAGATTAACAAATCAAAGTGGTTATGCGTGCGAATAAAACAAAGTGGTTGTGCATGTAAGTAAAACAGTGAGTGCACGAAGCCACTCAGTGGTTGTGCACGCGAGTAAAACGTGTTGGATCTGGATCCTAGCCTAGAGGGGGGGTGAATAGGCTAATAAAAAATTCTCGTGCAACCCACGAGAAATCACACGTAGTTAAAAGCACAACCAGAGTAATGAAAAGCAGACACAGAGTACACAGCAGATTTACCCTGGTTCGGTCGTCCCAACGACCTACTCCAGCCCCCAAAGCTAATACTAGATTGAATAGTGCAATAGGTACAAAGTCACAAGTTAGAGCACGCTCAGAGCACCCTCTACGTCTCTACACTCGCCAGACACTCAGTACCCCCCACACAGTGTTTCCTCTCACTATCAATCCTAGCAAAGCTTTCTACCAGCTAGTCCCAAACTAGCTGGGTCCCACTTGTCTAGTCCCAACTAGACAAGTCCCAAGATAGTCCACAAAAATAGGTAAAAGTTTCCCCACAGAGAACGTTACACTAGGACACAAATAAAAGAGTTTAAGGGTTTAGAAATGCTCAGTTTGTGTCTGTGTAGGCGTCTCTGTCAATTAGCATGTCGTCAGCTCCAATCTGACGCAAACGGTGTCTCAATCCGACTCCTGGATGTCAAGATATGCACTGGTCTGTGCGTAAAGTAATTTCAGTTCAATTCTTTATAATTCCTCAGTCTGTGCGCTCAGCAACTCCCTTAAATAAGGCTGTCAGTGTGCAAAGCAAACCAGTTCAAACTTTTAAACAACGGGCTGTACGCAAAGCAGCTTCCTTACGAAAAAACCCTGCCCCGTCAGCATGTAAGTATCTCCTCTTTCTTTCGCACGCAGGGGCCTTCGTTGGCGTTTTTGAGCGGCGGTCGTCAGCGGCGCTTCGAGCAACAGCTTCAATTCGAGTGACGGCGGTGGAGCTCTTTTGTTGGCGGCGACTCGACCTTTATCAGCAGCCTCGGCCTTGGCAACCTCGACAGCGGGAGCTCTACGGCGGTGAACTCTGAGTGGCAGCAACGATAGGCTCTTCGGCAATGGCGTCTACTTCTCCTTCACGGTAGCAGCTACGATGGCTGACTTGTCTTCGACTTCTTCAACTCGTCAGTAGCAATGGCGCCTCCGTCGGGCTTCTTCTCCAATGAGTGTCTTCAAAGCAATCAACGTTTTCGCTACGCACTCAGGGTGTTCGATCAAATGCCTGATCGAAGCCCTTCAACTCGAGTGGCATTTTCTTGTTCTTCTCCGTCGTTGCAGCAGCTAGGCGTGGGTTTCTTCGATTGCTCGACGGCGACAACGGTTCCCTCTGTGTGCTTTACGTTTTAGCCCAAGGAGAGTTCTCTGCGCAAAGCTCTCCGAGGCACCAAGCTTTGAACTCCACGGCAAGGTCGGTCAGCCACCAAAGAAGTCACAGTAGCAGCAAGACTTGATCGATGACAGGGTGGTCAAGGTGATCTAGGCAGTCTTGATCTCCACGGCGCCAAGACGATAACCCGCAGCAGGATGACCCCACAGAGAGCAACAAGGATTCATGGGCTGGGATGATGACTCACAGCAGTACGACTCTTCATAGGTATCTCGAGGATGTCGACTTAGAGGTTATGGCTGTGGCAAGACGTGGGCTTTTGCTTTTGGTGATGATGACTGCAGCCTTATTGTTGAGGGATGCTTCACCAGATATGAACTTTGGACTTTTGAGAGTTTTGATGTGCACAGATCTCGGCTCTCTTGATTTCCTTATATTTGTTGCAGAAAGTTGGAGTGCTTTGAAACTTGGGGCTTGATTGCTTGGCTATGTGGAGAGGAGCTAGACGCTTGCGGCAATAATAAGTTTTTGGCCAATGGAACTTGCGGCTATAGGGTGAACAATGAGACTTCTCCCAAGAGGGAAGATGATGGCATGTAGGCTATTTTTCTTAGGGTATTCGCCTGACTCCCATTTTGTTTATGCCGCCTGCACCTATTAGGGTTGAGATGAATGATTTATATAGGGATTGGGGAAGATTGAATTTGGCTCAAAAAAAGAATCCCACAACATAAGGGATTTGAGATTTGAATAGGGATGATATATGTTTTGAATAGATCTTCATCTAGCAAATCTTGCTAGTTGATTTGAATTGATCCAATCTATTTTTGACCAAGTCCATCTCTCCTCATTGCTTCATCTTGACCAAGTCAAGAAATCCCATCACATCTTAAATTGGACTAAGTCTACTTTGCTTAGGCTAAAGCTCTCCCTCACACCCAAATAGCTATATGAATAGCAAATCTGCCATATACCGAGAATATATTATTTTGCCAAGCCTGAAACACACTAAGCACACACGTCAGATATAATGACACGTTTGTCATCATCAAACCAAGATCCTAGATCGTTGCTTCCAACAATCTCCCCCTTTTGGTGATGACAAACCCATGAAAGATTTGAGCAATAGAAATGAGTGTGTGAAGTGTGTTTGAAGTGTGTTGAAGGGTGTAATGCAATATAAATCATGAGATGAATATTCAGGCACTACAACATGGCATGCACAAACTAATAACAAAAACAATAGCATGCTCCCCCTTCTCTCAAGCTCCCCCTTCAACAAATAGTTTAGTATATTTCAAGCTCCCCCTTCAACAAATAATATCAACATCAAGCTAATCTTTTCTTTCTCCCCCTTTTGTAATCACCAAAAGTGGATTAATGAAGGCACAAAAATATCCCATGCAAAAATAAATCATTATTAGAAGTAGCGTGCAATTTGCATGAGTATTCCAAATAATACAAGTCAAGTTCATAGAATTTCATACCAAGACTTCTCCACCTTTGTGTAAGTGAAATGATATAGACAATAAAGTGCAAGAGGAGATTCAATTTCAGAAAATCAACCAAATCAATCCACATTTTCCAATTTTCATGAATATCGCTAGGATTGATTTTTCCCACCTCATCAAAGATGAGTTCAAGTTACCGAACCCCGAAACATAGCCTAAAAGGACTTTTAAATGCGGGGTGGCATTGCTTGACGAGTTATATACACCAACGCTAATGATTACCCATGTAGCACAAGTTGGATACTCGTGGGTTGTGTTTTAGCCATGAAGTGTATCCATTTTTCATACGGAGCAAATATCGTTTTTTTTAATTCTTTTGTGCTCAATTTTAATTCATGGCTAAACACATCATATCCCTTAGAAATTTCAGAAATTAATCATTCCTACATTCACTTTCCATGATTCTTCAAAAGAATCTCCAAAAGCACTAAAAAGTCAAATATCGTGAAAGTGCAAATGTAGGTGTAGAAGTCAAGTTTGAAACTTATGAGACATGTCATGGCTACTAAAAAGAATAACATCATGTTCATGTAGCTACAACAATAATGAATTGACTTCTACAAGGGATAGAATTGATCATTCATACAATATCGCTCAAGAGATTCAAAAGAGGATTCAATAAGCACACATTTTTTTTTATTTTTGATTTTTCAAAAATTTTTTCAGAAATAAAAACATTAAAAATCATCCATGCAAGCACACAAAACAAAATAAATCAAGCACACAAAAAATCTATGAAGGTATGCAATGCAATGCAAAGAGGGATAGAAATTATACCTTCTCGTCGCTATTTGACGAAGGAGCTAAAAGAATGAAACATTGAATTTAACGCTCCTCGCCAAAACTCCATCACACCTACATGAAAGGTGTTAAGTGTGACCTTGGAATCCAACAAGGTCCACTAGTGTTAGACAACATGGTTTTAGGAACCCACACTTGTTTAAACTTGATATTTGTGTTCCTAAATTTACAATAGTATGATGTGTGGCCTACACTATCACAAGTAAAGCACTTTGCATATAAATTCTTCGCAATAGACGGTGCATTGTGGAATTTCTTGAATTTTTGCTTTTCAACGTTTTTCAGACCAAAACCAAGTCCTCTTCTATTATTGCCATATAATTGATTCTCTAAAATAGTGTCCAACGATTGTTTTCCTGTAGAGAATTTCTTAATGGCCAATTCAAGATTAGAGACTTTGGTTTTCAACAATTTATTTTCTTCCACAAGCAATGTGCATTTACTTATAAAAGCTCTCTTGTTTTCCTCTTCCTTCTTTTCAAATTCAACCATTTTTCTTTTAAAATCATTATCCAACATGCAGAATTTTTCATTAAGCTCTCTAATAACATAGTCTTTTTCAGTTTCGAGCTTAATCAAATCAAGTTTAAGCATGCTAATATTATTCATCAAGGAAGGGCAAGAGAGACAAGGTGCTTCATCATTAAAACTGGATTTTTCCTTTTTCAGAATATCAATAGTAGAGTCACGTGCAACAATATCAATTTTGAGTTTTTCAATCTCTTTAGACATTTCATATTCAGATTATTGCATTTCAAAGTTCTCATTTTGATAATCATCTATAGTGGATTCAAGCTCTACTATTTTATCTTGCATTTCTTTACAAAGAGTAAGGAGTTCAGTTTTACTACCAGAAGTTACCTCATTGTGTATTCCCATCAATGCCATGCATGAATGGGCTTCGTGTTCCTCCTCCTCGCTCTCAGCTTCGCTATCCATGTCCTAAGTAAGCACCTTGGATTTTCCCTTTTCTTTAGCTACCTGAGCTGTCTCATGTGGGCAATCCCTCATTCGATGTCCTCTTTTCTTGTATTTAAAACAAGTCATTCTATTAGTAGTATTCTGATCATAATTTTGCTTAGAAGACTGAAAAAAGTTAGAGCGATTAAACCTGGGTGCCATTTCTGCTCTTCCTTGCTTGGTATGGACAAACTTTCTGAAATTTCTGACCATTAGCGCTATGTCATCATCTTCTTCTTCACTTTCGTCAGCTTTCAGAGCAAGTGGCTTGGTAGCTTTCTCCTTTTCCTCAGGTCTCTCACTTATATCCACGTTTTGCAATTCAAGCTCGTGGGACATTAGATTACCTATCAAGTCCTCCACCCTCATCTGTGACAAATCTTTTGCTTCTTGGATGGCAGTGACTTTAGGCCTGAAAGAGCTTGGCAGTGCTCTTAATATCTTTCTCACCTGCTCAAGGCTAGAATATGGCTTACCGAGCGAACTAGACTTGTAGACAATTTTGGTGAACCTCGCAAACATTTCTGATATCGTCTCTGATGGTAGCATGTGAAATCCCTCGTATTCCGTGCTCAGAAGTGCAAGTCTAGACTCCTTCACCTGTGACGTTCCCTCGTGCGTCACCTCCAAAGTATGCCATATTTTCTGCGCAGTTAAACAATGTGAGATACGATTGAATTCAGATTTATCTAATGCACAAATAAGAGCATTCATAGCTTTAGCATTTAGAGAATAAAGCTTCCAATCATTATCATCCCACTTATCATCAGGTTTAGGCATCTCAGTATTTTCAATTTTAATAACAGGTGATTTATAGCCTTTTTCAACAATTTGCCAGGCTTTATAATCAATAGAAATAAGGTAGATTTTCATACGATTTTTCCAGTAAGCATAATCTCCTCCATTAAATCTAGGTGGTCGGGAAATAGACTGACCCTCAGCAAAAGCACTATCAATGTGGTCCATGGTCAACTAGGCTAGATCTACTAAACTGGCTCTGATACCACTTGTTGGATCTGGATCCTAGCCTAGAGGGGGGGTGAATAGGCTAATAAAAAATTCTCGTGCAACCCACGAGAAATCACACGCAATTAAAAGCACAACCAGAGTAATGAAAAGCAGACACAGAGTACACAGCAGATTTACCCTGGTTCGGTCGTCCCAACGACCTACTCCAGCCCCCAAAGCTAATACTAGATTGAATAGTGCAATAGGTACAAAGTCACAAGTTAGAGCACGCTCAGAGCACCCTCTACGTCTCTACACTCGTCGGACACTCAGTACCCCACACACAGTGTTTCCTCTCACTATCAATCCTAGCAAAGCTTTCTACCAGCTAGTCCCAAACTAGCTGGGTCCCACTTGTCTAGTCCCAACTAGACAAGTCCCAAGATAGTCCACAAAAATAGGTAAAAGTTTCCCCACAGAGAACGTTACACTAGGACACAAATAAAAGAGTTTAAGGGTTTAGAAATGCTCAGTTTGTGTCTGTGTAGGCGTCTCTGTCAATCAGCACGTCGTCAGCTCCGATCTGACGCAAACGGTGTCTCAATCCGACTCCTGGAAGTCAAGTAGGGGAGAGCACGGTTTCAAATCGGCGGTTTGGGACCTAAACCGAACCAGACCGTATAAGTAGCGGTTTCTCACAGGCCAGACCAAACCAAACCGCCAGACCAACGGTTTCCGAGCCGACAAAAACCGCTTGGAGCGGTTTGGTTCGGTTTGGAACCGCGGTTCAGACATATGATGACGGAAGATCCCCTCGTATACCCAATTTTGCTAAATATAGACTTTGTCATTAAAGTAATTTCATGACCTGGCTTTATTTCTGTGCTCCTTATCAAACCAGGAAAAATTAGGCACTGCATCGCTTGCAGGAGTTCTAACTGTGACTGCGACAGTGACATGTGCGGTTATTATTGTTCCATGTATTTTCATTTTTATAGCAGTTAGGGTGCATTCATCACTAGAAGTTGTATCAAAATGGTATTTGATGCTGAATTACGCTGATCATGTTAATTCACTGATGTTTCTACAGATAGGAATGTCTCATACTATCTCATTGTCAACTAAGCACATCCCATTTTCTTCTCCAGGTTAAAGAAGGCTATATGATGCGTTAAGTGCATGGAAAATTAGCGATACTCAAACGGGAAAAAAACTAATGCAGTCTGAACTCCGAAGAGTGAAGACTGGAGATTGAAGAGGGCAGATAGCCAAATAGGGCCGTCGCGGCGCCGCTCAGTCTAAAGACCTTAGGCTAGGGTTCCTAGGGACTAGGGTTAAAATCCCAACAGATTTCCAGCATAATGTATAATATATGTTAGGAGTCGGTTCGATTCGGTTTAAGCGGTTTCGACAGGGTGAAACCAAACCAAACCATATAAGTGGCGGTTTCTAACGATTGAGACCAAACCAGACCGATGGAGAGCGGTGCGGTTCGGTTTTTGGCTCGGTCTGGTTCGGTTCGGTTTGGTTTGGGCGGTTTGAGCAAACCGTGCTCACCCCTAATGTCAAGATATGCACTGGTCTGTGCGTAAAGTAATTTCAGTTCAATCCTTTATAATTCCTCAGTCTGTGCGCTCAGCAACTCCCTTAAATAAGGCTGTCGGTGTGCAAAGCAAACCAGTTCAAACTTTTAAACAACGGGCTGTACGCAAAGCAGCTTCCTTACGAAAAAACCCTGCCCCGTCAGCATGTAAGTATCTCCTCTTTCTTTCGCACGCAGGGGCCTTCGTTGGCGTTTTTGAGCGGCGGTCGTCAGCGGCGCTTCGAGCAACAGCTTCAATTCGAGTGACGGCGGCGGAGCTCTTTTGTTGGCGGCGACTCGACCTTTATCAGCAGCCTCGGCCTTGGCAACCTCGACAGCGGGAGCTCTACGGCGGTGAACTCTGAGCGGCAGCAACTGTAGGCTCTTCGGCAATGGCGTCTACTTCTCCTTCACGGTAGCAGCTACGATGGCTGACTTGTCTTCGACTTCTTCAACTCGTCAGTAGCAATGGCGCCTCCGTCGGGCTTCTTCTCCAATGAGTGTCTTCAAAGCAATCAACGTTTTCGCTACGCACTCAGGGTGTTCGATCAAATGCCTGATCGAAGCCCTTCAACTCGAGTGGCATTTTCTTGTTCTTCTCCGTCGTTGCAGCAGCTAGGCGTGGGTTTCTTCGATTGCTCGACGGCGACAACGGTTCCCTCTGTGTGCTTTACGTTTTAGCCCAAGGAGAGTTCTCTGCGCAAAGCTCTCCGAGGCACCAAGCTTTGAACTCCACGGCAAGGTCGGTCAGCCACCAAAGAAGTCACAGTAGCAGCAAGACTTGATCGATGACAGGGTGGTCAAGGTGATCTAGGCAGTCTTGATCTCCACGGCGCCAAGACGATAACCCGCAGCAGGATGACCCCACAGAGAGCAACAGGGATTCATGGGCTGGGATGATGACTCACAGCAGTACGACTCTTCATAGGTATCTCGAGGATGTCGACTTAGAGGTTATGGCTGTGGCAAGACGTGGGCTTTTGCTTTTGGTGATGATGACTGCAGCCTTATTGTTGAGGGATGCTTCACCAGATATGAACTTTGGACTTTTGAGAGTTTTGATGTGCACAGATCTCGGCTCTCTTGATTTCCTTATATTTGTTGCAGAAAGTTGGAGTGCTTTGAAACTTGGGGCTTGATTGCTTGGCTATGTGGAGAGGAGCTAGACGCTTGCGGCAATAATAAGTTTTTGGCCAATGGAACTTGCGGCTATAGGGTGAACAATGAGACTTCTCCCAAGAGGGAAGATGATGGCATGTAGGCTATTTTTCTTAGGGTATTCGCCTGACTCCCATTTTGTTTATGCCGCCTGCACCTATTAGGGTTGAGATGAATGATTTATATAGGGATTGGGGAAGATTGAATTTGGCTCAAAAAAAGAATCCCACAACATAAGGGATTTGAGATTTGAATAGGGATGATATATGTTTTGAATAGATCTTCATCTAGCAAATCTTGCTAGTTGATTTGAATTGATCCAATCTATTTTTGACCAAGTCCATCTCTCCTCATTGCTTCATCTTGACCAAGTCAAGAAATCCCATCACATCTTAAATTGGACTAAGTCTACTTTGCTTAGGCTAAAGCTCTCCCTCACACCCAAATAGCTATATGAATAGCAAATCCGCCATATACCGAGAATATATTGTTTTGCCAAGCCTGAAACACACTAAGCACACACGTCAGATATAATGACACGTTTGTCATCATCAAACCAAGATCCTAGATCGTTGCTTCCAACAAAACGATGAGTGCACATTATGCGCGCGAGTAAAACAGTGAGTTCCTTAAGCCACTCAATGGTTGTGTAGGGTTTGCTGGGTCCTTAGGGCTATAAAATCGATATCCGACCTAAGTCGGACGGACGACGAAATCAAACAAGCAGCGGAAAGTATCACTTGAAACAGTTTTAAGTCTAGCCTTAAAGAAACAACCCGAGCCAAGATCTTTACTATCCCGGGGTTGGGTCCGACCAGCACTTAAGGGATCTTTCTAACATTTACAATTATAAATGCATGAATATTTAAACTACATACCTTTCACTTCGTTTCCACAGAATACGAAGCGTCGTTTTCAGTAACATTTCTTTGGCCCCTCGTCGCTTCTCCCAAGCCGAACCACGTCCCGAGCCACACCTCGTCCTGAGCCGAACCGCTTCCCGAACTGCACCGCGTCCCGAGGCGAGCAACACACTTGTCACCGAGCTAACCACGCGTCGACGAAGATTTCACATTGAGTGGATCCTTCTTCAAGACTTCGGATCCGATCCGAGCTCCTTCATAGATTTGCTAGAGCCCGAACATGAGCACTAAAGAATTTAGGGAGAAAGAGATTATTTAAGTTAAGCTTAGATCCAGGCTTGCTCACGTTTAATGAAGCTACTCAAATCTGGAGCTTGGGACGAGTTTCAAGGAGGAGAGTACGCCCCTATTTATATAAGCAGATGACACCTCCGTTTCATTATATATCCGATGTGGGACTAAAAAACTTTAGAGGAAAAATTAATTAAAGTTTGTCTTTGACAATGGACAAACTTTAGAGAATTTTTCCTCCCTCACCGTTGTGCTTCGCAATTAATACAACCTATAAAATCGAAGAGGGTTGAAGGGTGAACGCGTATGAACAAAAGGTACTCAATTCCGACTTCATTTGACCCCTCAAACATTGTCTCAAAATTGGGCTAAAATCAGCTTTTCGCTGAAAAACAGCCTCCAAAACCACCTGGTTTCAAAAACCCTTGCCAGAAAGTTTGGGCCAGGTGGGCCCCACCCGCCAGCTTGGCAGGTTGGGCACCCGCCCGCACTGGGCAGGCAGGTCAAGCCCACTCGTACAGGGCAGGCGGGCCAGCCCAGCTCGCTCACAGCGGGATGGCTGGCTCTGCCCGCCTAAAATGGTCGGGCTAGCCCAGCCCCTTTATCTGGTGTAGAACTGGGCTAGATAGTTTATGTGTCATATTTTGTGCATTTGGAGTCCGTTTTTGACGCGGTTTGAACCTGCGTTTAGACCGGAATGATCCCGTCATCCAGGTAATGATTTTCACGCGTTTATTATATTAAATATGTACGTAAACATTTTACGATAAATTTAATTCCCTTTGCATCATTGTAAAAATTCCACATCTAATATTAAAAAACCATTTGCATCAAATACAAATGAATTGATGGCATACATCCTCAACATCTCCCACTTGTACTCAGGATCATTTATCTCGAGTCCGCAAGCTAACTGCAAACTCATTGCCGTTTTCTGTCCCTTGCATCAAATACATATTCTCCCTGTTTCTACATATTACTTGACAAAGGTCTCACTCTACGTGAGACCCTACAGTCTGACCCTACTACAGATGGGGCTCGAAACTCCAGACGGCAGAGACCACGAGCGACAGGTGTTGTCCATGTTTCAATATCATACTTATGTGGTTAACTCTTTGACATTATTGTCGGGACCACCCTGACTGTATCTGTGATGAATACCGCAGTTATAGTCTCTTTATCAAAACTATGACGCTTAATCAAACCTAGGGTATGGTCAACTGTCAATCCTACTCGCTTGAACTTGGTTAGTCTCCATCGATCTTTAGTCAAATAATGTTGGACGTCTTCCAATATACTCTGACCAGAGTTTTCACTACAGATCGAACTAACACTGTGACACTAATTCCCCTTGACCGAAAGAGACGACTCATATCTTGGTCATTACTCTCCTCGTGCGCTTCAAATATCCCCCAACAAAAACCTTTCAACGGGAATTTACTGAGGCTAGGTCAGTGATCTAAGTGACACCGTTCACGCACAGGTTCGTACAATGACCTCAAGTCAAAAGACCAACTTGCCTATCATCACTAAGAGCTATCAGTGACAGATTGGTTAAGATAAACCATATGATAACTTTTGTTGGATCATTCAGTGAACTCATTCTCCAATGAGCACATGTGTCTCGTCTCCGAATTTGCCAAGTCGAAATATCATGAGATCATTGTCACCACTCCATAGTGAAGACAAAGACACAATTGTCTATCCAATGTTTCGATATCCTTTTCTCGAAACATTTATGACCACGAACGATTTCAGACTTATGCTACAAATGGTTAAACAATTCTCCATGATCGAGATCCTCATTTCGATACTTGTTTAACCCTGCACTAAGTCTTAGGACTTAACCTAAGTTTTAATGTTGACTACAGTTTTATTAACTTAGATAAATTCTTACCATACATCTTACAGTAATTTTGAACAAGATGATTGTACACTTATATAGAGATAAATTGCCTCGAGTTTAAGGGCATACCTTATCTCCCAACATCTTTCACTTGCACTTAGGCCTATTTATCCCGGTATCTCATACCACATTTACACATAAATCTCTCTAGACTTTATGTGGCAGAGCCTTCGTGAGTGAGTCTGCTAAACCGTCTTGAGTTTTAGACTTAAGGAGTTTCTATGCTCATGTTAGACCACATGTTTGAATCTCATCCAAATAATTTCATTGGTCCCTTGGAGTCCATAATATTTGTCTTGTCTGGATCTAATCCAGCTCATTGTACCTTACGAGAATAATTCAAATTAGTTAATGGTCATTTAGACGGTTCATAATCATTTCTGATAAAGTGTCAAAACTCTTTGACCACTTTGTCAAAACATATGTTCCGGCTCCTTAATGTCTCATATGCTTTTTATTCGCTCCCACTTACCTTGAAAACTCTCTGGCCGATTCATACAAGTTCGTCTTCTAAATCATATTTAGAAAACAGACTATACATGAATGCTCCGGTTTTCATAGTCATCATGAGCATTTACAACGAGTTTGGTCCGAATAGATCTATACACATCTGCTGGCGAGACAATTTCATCATAATCCGTTTATAGGAGTTAGGATGATAACCGTTCTCAACCAACATAAGTTGTACTTCACTATTTTCTTTCTGCACCAATCTTCTAGTGTAACGATCCATATTTTTCGACACGTCTAATTACGTATTTAACTTATTTTCAATTTTTTTTAAACTATTTTATAATGGTTCGTCAGGAGTTTTATGATTTCAAAAATTTCTTATAAAAATATTTTGAAGTATCGGACTAGTTATGCAGTATTTTAATAAGTTCGGATTTCATCAAATACCTCGAAACAATTTTATACTAATTCGTTTCCAATTTTTACTATTTTAGCTGAATGAATTCATTTTCTATATAAACATCATCAAAACGTTTTCAAACTTCTACAGTATCATTCTATGATCATTTAGGATTCCCCAGATTAATTTCGTAATTTTCTGATATCAAATCATTAGAGAACCCGCAAATCTGCTTCCTAAACGTTTTGGCCTAATACTAGTATCTCCGTAGCTCAAACCCCAAAATAGAACTCGTATTCGTGATCCTCGCGACGATACGAACCCGTGGGTATGTTTTCGTAATTTTTCTGACACGTTTACTACCAGGGACAAAATCGTAATTTCGTGTATTTAATTTTACTACTAAAGTCTAATTACTTTTTAAATTTTAACCTAATTTAATTAAATTTAACAACCCTAGACCTAAAACGTGTCATCCCAAAAGATAAACGTGGATATACGTTTATCTCTCCATTCACCAGATACATCCCCTTAAACCAAAGTCAAGACCCCACCTAACCTCATTAACTAACCCCCTAATTAATATAATTGACTAATAACATAATTAAGCTTATTTAAACCCACGTGATCTTCCTTCTCCCTCACAATGTAATCACCCATGCTAAAAATCCAAACCCAAAACCCCCATTCAGAACTCTCTCCCTCTCTCACTCACGTTCATTCCCCCTACTGCTCACACACTATCTTCCCCCCCCCCCCCCCCCGCAAGCCCGAACCCACATCATCACGACCCACGGCGTTTCGTCGTTCTTAACTCACCCCGAGCTCTCCCCTCGCTCTGCCCTGCCTGAGCTCTGGCAACACGAACCCAAAGCCGCCACATGGGCCTCTCCTCCGTTCGACTGCAGCCGCCATAGGCCTCCCCCGTCCTCGCCCACACAGCCCCCCGACGTTGCCGCATCCCCCCAAAACAGAGCCCCCAGCTCCCTTCTCCATTTGATCTGGCCTCCTCCCACTGCCGACGAGGGTAGCAACCCCCATCGACAGACCCCCTCACACCCTCGCTCCGATCTCTGATGAATACACCGACGCTTCCGCCACCATGCTCCGAACCCACGCCTCAGCTAGCCTCGAGTTGTCGTCGCATTCGCTGTCTCCCCAAGACAACGACGCCACCTGCCTGACTCCTCCGAGCTCCGGCCACCCCCAACTGCCTTCCGCCTTTGTTCACCACGTAGCGCCGCTGCACTGCCTTGCACCGCTCCGACACGTGCCCCTCCGATGATCCCCGCCATTTGACGAGCTCGCCCCCTCCGCCGTATGATTCTGAATGAAAAGTGTCATTTTCACCCCCTATTTCCTTGGGTTCTAACGTATATATTTCACATATAGGCTCTATCTAGCTCGTAATTGTGCAAAGTCCGTATATTAGATCTTATCACTTTTTATGCTTAAAACCCACTTCTTATCACTAATTATTGTGCTTCCTATTTTTCAGGATTTTTCTGGAATTTATGGAGATTTATCGAAAGCAAGAAGAAGAGAAGAAGAATTCTGCAATGCATTCTCTTGTGCAGAAATCTGTTGTTATTTTAATGCATATTCCGGCCTCATGATATTTTTCAGTTGAATTTCGTGAAGTGCCGATTCCAACACATATTTTTCCAGAATTTTTGAAGGTCGGAGCAATTTACGGCATTTTTTGGAAGACAGTGTGACGGTGCTCAAAATTTCGGGTCTGGAAATTCAGCTTTTCCCCTCTTGTGTAGAATTCTGCTATAATTCCAGTGTATATTCCGGCCTACAGATATTTTTCAGTCGTACTACACTTACGGTTCCATCGTCACCTGGAACGCATCATTTTGAGGTCGGATGATTTTTCTAGAATTTTTGCAAGACAGTGTGACGGTGCTGAAATTTCTGCAGATTTGGGCATTAGTTGCGGGTTTTGGGCACGGATCCGACCCGTTAGTGCTGTTTCCAGACCCGAACTTCTGAACCTATTTCTAGGGCTTCTTCCCCTCTATTCTCCTCATTCCACTCTCCTTCTTCTTCATTCTTAGTGTTAGAGGCTATTGGAGAGGAGCAAGAAAGCTTGGAGGAGCATAATCATTGGAGGGAAAGTTGTATTTTCTTAAGAGAAATCTTTGGTGATCTCTTCCCTTTATTTGTGTATTTGATTTTGGTTATTGCAGTAATATTATATGATGGTTTTTAGAGATGAAAATGTCACTTTTATTGCTATGAGTAGCTAGATCTCATTTTGTGTGGTTGTGTGGTGATGTTACTTGCTTGGACTATGGAATTTCAATCTTGCATGTTTAAAAGTTTATGTGGTAGGATTTTTTGGGATATAATTTGAATTAGGGATCCTAGTAGGTATCCCTAGTGTGGAGTTTGCCTAGTGGTACCATTCTTGTTTATTATCTCAATTTTTCATACCATACTTTCATTGCACACCAAGTGTTCGATAAAATGCCACATCCACCGGTTGCGCTTTCCTTAGCCGGAAAGACAATTGAGTTATCCTTGAATTGAACCCATATGCTTAGCAACCTCATTCCCACACATTATTTGCCTCTCCGATTCTCGAACCCTAGGATGTTGGTTTGGTAGTCACCCACATTTTCACGCGCATTTCCACCGTTAGCTTAGTTGGTTGTAGCTTCGCATTTATCTCTTCTTTATTAATTGAACTTGCGATTGCAAAACGACTTGTCCCCGTGATCAGACCATGTCTCACCGGATATAAATTTATTACTTTTCGTCCTCCTACACTTGGGAGTAGCACTCAAGCATCACATACTTGAGACGCGTTCAAGTAATTGGCGCCGTTGCCGGGGACAACGGTTTTTGCATTTACATTTTTGATTTATTTTGGAAATTTTGGCGTGATACATCCTACTATTTAATGTGAGTCTTTTTTATTCTTTATCTTCCATTTATTATCTGTCATCTTTATTTATTTTACACTTTTTGAGTCCTTTGCTATCTTCATTTTCATTTTCTTTTATAAAAATTCAAAAAAAAGGCTATGGACTTTAACGGCATAAATTCTTTGTATGAAGTACTTTCATTTTCTTTGTACATGACCACTTCTTTGAAGCTCAAAATTACCGGTTTTGCTCAAATTGACGGTGAATCCTTCTATCAAGCTTGGAGGAGGTCCATGGATTTATTACGCGGTTGTCCACATCATGGATTCACGATGGCCCATCTTTTCCAGTTTTTCTACAAGGGACTGCGGGAGGAGATGCATGACTACATGGTGATGATGGACGATGGTGCTTTATTTGACATGTCACCTGAAGATGCTTGGGAGTACCTGGAGACCATGGAGGTGTAACGACCGGTTTTCATCAAGACAACTATTTACGCATTTAACCTATTTTCAAATTTTTATTAACTATTTTATAATAGTTCGACAAGAGTTTTATGATTTCAAAATTTTCTTATAAAAATATTTTGAAGTATCAAACTAGTTAAGGAGTATTTTAGTAAATTCGGGTTCCATCAAATTCATCTACATAATCTGATAAAAATTCATTTTCAGATATTACTATTTTGGCTTAATGAATTTATTTTCTATACAAACATCTTCAAAATATTTCTAAACTTTTATAGTATCATTTTATGATCATTTAAAGCTTTCCACATTAATTTCGTAATTTTCTGATATCAAATCGACCTAGAACCCGTAAATCCGCATCCTAAACGTTTTGGCCCAAAACTTGTATTCCCATAGCTCAAACCCTGGAATGGACCTTGTATTCGTGATCCTCGTGACGATACGATCCTGTGGGTATATTTTTGTAATTTTTTGGATACGTTTACTAGTATGGACAAAATCGTAATTTCGCTTCAAATTTTACTACACCATCACTAATTACTTAAGCTAAATTACTAATTATCTTAACCTAATTAATTATTAAATTACCCTAACTGACCTACCCTAAACTGGCAGCCAACGAGGATCACCTTTCAGCTTTTTTTCCACACCCTAGCATTTTTTCCACAACACCTACCTATCCCTACCTAACCTTATTAATAATTTTAACTAAAACTAATTAATATTAAATTAGTTTATTAACCTATATAATCCCCCACTAATATCTCTCCCTCACAGACTAAACGCCTTCATCTTCAACCTGTAACCCTCCCTCCCCTCTCCCTCAACCCACAATGCACGCAAGGCCAAACCTATGCAAACACAAACCCTTCCCCCTCGAGCTCGTCTTCTCCGACCATCGTCGCCTCCCCCCCCAAGCATCAACCACGGCCTCCTCCCCCGCTCGCCATGATCACATGTAGCCCTCACTTTGCTGCCCCAAGAAGACCTCCGAGAGCCCATTCCCTCCGCCTCGCCGTGAACAGCAGACCCGAAGCATCCGCCACAACGCCCACCGGAGCACGGAGCCTCCGCTGCTTCGTCCATCACCGGAGATGCAGGAGCCCCGCCACCACGAGCCTGAGCTTCTCAAGCCACCATGCTTCACCATCGACGAACTCCATGCAGTCGCCACTCCGTCAATATACGCCGTCACTGACATCTCTTTGGCATCACCGCATGAACGGAGCTCACACTCCGTCAACGCCACCGCCCAGAGCCCGCCGTGTCCGCCGACAAAGCCCCAAGCTACCCAGGGCAGCGGCATCATCCCCATCAGACCGTTTCGTTGTCGGGCCACCCTGCGCCGTCGCTGCCTCCTTCCATGTCTCCGCCTTTGTCTCCTCCATGCCACACCACTCGCCGACATCAGAGACCATCGAGAAGGCCACACGAGCACAGCCCCACGCTCTCCCCAGGCCCGTGCATCGCTTCCACTGCCGTCGGAGGCCTGCACCGGACGTCGCCCCTGCAGAAGCACCGTCGCATTCGCCCGTCACTCCTCCGCCCCCATTGACGTCGCTCGCCTGCACCCGCCGCCGCCACCTCGCCACCGTACACCTCCGCTCCCATGCACGTACGCGAGGTTAACGAAGGAGGGTAAGTTAAATTATAAAGCGTATTTTTAAAAACATATTTTTGTATAAAATACGCGTATTTTTGTGTAATTATAATTATATAATATGGGTTTTATTGGTTCTAAATTGATAATAAATCACAAATGACATTCTGGACCCAATGACACAGTTTCATATCAATCTAATGCTTAGTTTTTTCAGAATTAATTTTTAACCTTAAAACTTAAATACATAAAATTCTTTTTAACACCTGTAACTTGTTATTTTCACGTATACTGATACGTGAAAAAAATATATGTGGTAATACTCTTCGAGGTCATTTTGACAGCTCACTTGCAACTTTTCGATGCAGATTGCATCCAGAAGAAATGTTTGAATAATTACGTTACTAATTAAAAATTAGTTTTTAAATCTATTTTGAGCTTTTAAAAATTAAAAAAATTACCAGAGATTTCAGAAAAATATTTTATCCTACAGTAAAATTATTTTCGTCATATCTAGTCTATAGAAAATTTTAGAATGCTTTTTGACACCATTTCAATCAATTATAAAAATCAAAACGATCAAATTAAATAGATAGAAATACGGTAGTCAGTAACTAATGATTTCTTGTGTTTGCAGGTGTCGATTCTAGTGCACCAACGTCCGTAGAAGCCCTCGATCCAGTTTTGGCTTACTACATTGATCTTGAAATCAGTAGGTCACGACTAATTCTAAAATTAGAAAATTAGTTAGTGTCCTCGTACGAACTTAAGAACACTACTTATAGCCTCAGAACGGCTATCCGCCCTGAACCAAACTAGAAACCTAATCTAATAGGAAAGTAATTAACCACAGATTACTTTGTCAACTTTCAACTTTGGTGGTTGTAGCACACAACCATCAACTTGGGTAAATTGTGTGCGTAACAATACTACTACATTCTCGGAGCATGGAATCAGCATTACAGTTGTTGGACTTGTCTTTATCCTCAGTTAGCTTTGGTACAGTCTGCTTTGAAAAGAATTTCCAACTTTCTGGTTTTCAATAAGAAAGTCAACCAGTGGACTTGGGTTGACTAGCATCGAGTGATACATCATATGGAATATCTTGTGGAACATCTTGCGGAATATTTTGTGGAACATCTTGTAGAACATCCCGTATAAAACATGTACATAGAACACTTGACACTTCACTGGGGTTTTGGGGTAACTCATAGTTCGAGAGAGTGCGAAAGTGACTAGAGTTCAATCTTCCCGTCCCGTTGCCTGTGTTTTGGCATCCCGTCCCGCTGCCTGTGTTTCGGCAAAATACATGTATCGTGCCTGCGTTTCGGTATTCGTCTGGGTCACGTCCAGGCAAGAGATGAACTCAATGGTCACATATTGTACTCTCCGACTTGAGTCACGTAGTGTAGCTACTTTTGCATAGTCACTTTTACTTTATGCATTACCGTCACCTTTTCTTTACGCAGTACGTACACTTTACCTACTACACATATACAGTCACAGTACTTTACCTGTCATACGTTTAGCTACAGCAGTAGTATGTTTCACCTGCCTAGCCTGCTTTACACTTGCACTACCACAGTACATTGGTTCTCTCCTTTCAGTTCAGTTTGCCTTTACTTTTCAGTTGTGTACAGTTGTTACTTAGTACTTTACTTTTCACTCTGATCTGCCTGTACGTAGTTACTTTTGTTATACTTGTGCACTGCTCCTTTTCTATATTTAGAATCGTTGTGACTTCCCTACGGTTCCATCTCCGTGGCATCGCAAATGACTTACGTATGGAGGTAGATGCTCTTGAGTTAATAGCGCTAGAGTTCGACCCTGAGACCGCAGCTTTCAGAGTTATTTGCACTTATGTACTTCCTTTCTTTCATGTATATTTGTTGGAACATTTTGTACAATATGAAATGTAATAATTGGACATTATTTGAGTATTTTTATACATCTCTGCATCGTGGTTATTTTGAATTCACTGGTAACCTGCAGGACCTGCGCAATTATCAAATAAGTAACGGGCCCCCTGAAAGGGGGTCGTTACAGGAGGATATGGACCGACCATTGGATGGGACTTCAGGGAGTGAGCTGTTAGCGCTTCATTGTGATGCCGTTGGAGCGTGCCTTGACCAAGGAGAACCAAGCAGGACGCACCTTTGCAACCCTTGGGCGAGGAGCTTCAATTGCTTATTCAGACACATGATGCTCATCCCGATATTTTCTCTGGAGCATGGAGCCAGTATATTCAGGAGATCATTTCGAGTCTTGCATTTCTTGCCTTTTGCTTGGGAGAAGGCAATCCAACCACTCAAAAAAATTTATTATCTGATTTGGACTCTTCTTCCCACGCAGGTGTTGTGTGCAAAGATGGAGAGGACGAGCGTGACATTTTGGATGGACATGAGGAGGAGCCAAGTAGGGCCACGAGCTCATTGATCATTTTGGTATAGACTGAAACATGCCTTCCCCTGGTCTTGTCCCAAGATCATTCATTCCTTTCCCCCGTGGTGGAGCATCGTACCAAGATGGATGCAAACATTTTTGGGAGTTTTCGTCAACATATTTTAAATTCTTTATTTTAATTTGATGATCATATTTGGGTCACTTTCGTCGAAAGGCAACGGTGCCCACTTTGGATTGATACAGCTCATCTCTTGCATGACATGGTCACATATTTTAGAGAGATGCTTGGAGTTGTGTTGCTAGGGTCCAAAGTGATTCATGGAGGGAAGACGCTCACAGAGGAGCGTAAGGATCTAGTTGAGCTACTTCCTCCGCTGTTGGACATGCGTGATCCGCCTTTTGACCCCGGTGACTTCTATCCAGTAGTGTAGAAAATGTAAATTTTTGCACTTTCGATGCTTCCTAGGATAAACCTATTCTCTTTCAACATTAAGGACAATGTTTGTCTTTAGTTGGGGGGAGTAGTAGGTGGGTTTAGGATGTTTAATTAGTTGTTTTTGTTATTAAATTTTTTGTTTTTGTTTTTGTTTGGAGACATCTATTCTGACATCACCAATCATTTTGCACGTATATCATTTACCTTCCTTGCTCTCTTGCTAGTTATTTGCTTAGTCCCTTGCATGTTTCATCTTTGTGCATGTTTTCGGATTCAAATTCTATTTTCAAATCTTAAATTATGATTGGCATACATTTGATTGCTTTTTCTTCATGAAATCAATTTTAATATGTCATTTATGATGTGAGTGCATAACTCCATGAATTTTGTCTTCAAAATGGGTTAAATTAGTTTTGAACAAGTTTTGCGATGCATGAGTATGGATTAAGCCAATTGAGTAGAGTAGTTTTCAATTCGATGGGTTTTGATTATGTTCCTAGTGTGGTTGGTTGGTGTATTGAAAAAAGAGAGAAAAGAAAGAAAGCAAAAGAAAAAGAAAACAAAAAAGAGAGAAAAAGAATAAGTGCATCGTTCTTCTAGTTTTGTCGAGTAGCCGGGTTCTCGTGTCTCAAGAAGCATTAGGGATTCGCATCGAAAGGTATGATTTAGGGGAGTGCACGAGAAAAAAAATAAGTGAATCTTAGGTAATTCGGGCTATTAGGTCTGCGAGGTCCTTTTTGGCCCAATGCCCTGAAATCATCTGATTTGGGAGTCATTGACCGAAAACTTATTACATGGGTCATCCTAAGTTTCATACAAAGAAAAAAAGAATAAATCCACACATCCAACCTCCACAAATTAGGAAGTGTTGTTTTGGCAAAACCCTGAGATTTGTGAAACTATGATACAACGTTGTGTTTTAATCCTCATTCGTGCAAAACATTGCTTTTTCTTCTTTATTTGAACCAAATTGAAGCGTTGTTCATGGGTTTGTTCTCATTCATGGATTGGTATATTGAATTTGAGATTTTGTTAAAAACTTTATATTCGCCATGAATAATTCTAAGTTTGATATTATGTTATTGTGAATCCGAATTTATCGCTTATTTTGCTAGGGACTAGCAAAAAGCTAGTTCGGGGGTGTGATTCCGAATGAAAAGTGTCATTTTCACCCCCTATTTCCTTGTGTTTTAGCGTATATATTTCACATATAGGCTCTATCTAGCTCGTAATTGTTCAAAATACGTATATTAGATCTTATCACTTTTTATGCTTAAAACCCACTTCTTATAACTAATTATTGCATTTCCTATTTTTCAGGATTTTTCTGGAATTTATGGAGATTTATCGGAAGCAAGAAGAAGAGAATAAGAATTCTGCAATGCCTTCTCTTGTGCAGAAATCTGCTGTTATTCCAATGCATATTCTGGCCTCATGATATTTTTCAGTTGAATTTCATGAAATCCCGATTCCCACGCATATTTCCAGAATTTTTGGAGGTCGAAGCAATTTACTGCATTTTTTGGAAGACAGGGTGACGGTGCTGAAAATTTCGGGTCTGGAAATTCATCTTTTCCCCTCTTGTGCAGAATTCTGCTATCATTCCAGTGTATATTTGTAACAACCCTAGTGTTCAAATACTAAATTGGCCCTAGTCTCTTTATATGTGCATCCTAGTCCATGGGAATGGAGAGAATTGCATTTTGCCCCTAAAATTTTCATTTGTACCCAAATGAGGGTATCATTGCAAGGATTGGGCTTAAGGCAAATTTCAATAAGTCAAGGATTTTTGTGCAAAAGAGAAGTGAGATATTTGCCATGGCATACTTGTAATTGAAGCACAAAATTGAAGGGCAAATGTGAAGTGACTTTGAGCCAAGGCAAACTTGTGAATAATGGGGGTATTAAGAGATAACTCTCCATTAATTAACAGAAAATAAAGAGGGAAAAATCCCCACTCTTCTACATACTTCTCCTCTTCTCTTTCTTTCTTTTTTCATTTAAGATGTCATCTCTCTCCCTCTCTTTTGGTGTGGCCGAAATTTTCTAGAGAACGAAAAAAAAGAGGGAAAAAGAGAAAGAGAGAAGAGAGAAGAGAAAGAAGAAGAAGAAGAGGAGGAGGAGAAGGCCTAAGCTAGGAGAGGACCTCTAATAAAGCCCTATCCTTTCTTGAAGCTCTTCATAGGTAGGAGCTCTTCAACTCTCTCCCTTTAGTTGTAGTTGATGGAAGAGAATGCATGCATGCTTAAGTTCCTTTGAAAATTTGGGATGAGTGTTGTAGGATTAGGTTGATTGTTGCATGCTTGACTATTTACTTAAAGTGATGATGGGAATTCATTCAAGTTTATATTTTTAGTAGTTAATATTCAAAAGAATGGTGGTTTTGTAGGGAAGTTGATATCTTTAGTTTATTTGCTTGATAAAAATGTCATCTTTAAGAACCAAGTTTTTCTTGAAATCCCTAGCAAAAATCAAACACTTGGAAAGCTGAAATTTGGTAGTGTGGTATTCCGATTTCTGCAGTTAATTTAGTTAGAAATACAATCTGAAATAATTATTTTCATGTAGTTTATGAAATCCTACCCCAAAACCATATAAAATTTGACATAGATCCAATTCAATAAGCAGGAGTAAAAATTCCCGATTACAACATGTCTGAAGCTCTTCCAGATTGGTCTCAGTTTAGAAAAATGAAGCTCAATACCTGCACACACAATGGAAATTTATGTTCTTGGTCTCATTGGAAAGTTAACACGTTTTTCTGAATTTTCAGCACAATGTACTTTTTCCGAAATCCTGCCTAAAACATGCCCAAAAACAGCAATCTTTATAGACTCTGAAATCTGTCTGAAAAACAGAATTGACAGAATCGCCTACTTCATATTTTTGCCTGAAATTTTTTGTGAATCCAAGACTACTATATATGCAACTTTCATTTAGGAAGTTTTATCAAATTCGTGTTAGAAATGGCTGATATCCATTGATGTTGTGACTGTTGGTGAAAGTTCAGTGATGTATGGACAGTGGAGTCTATATGTGTGTTCAGCTATGTATATACGTGTGTTCAGCCACGTATATATCTGTGTTCAGTTCCTTGAATATGTGTGTTCAGTTATGTATATATCTGTTATGCATATATCCATGTTTAGCTGTGTATAAATGTGTGTCCAGCCATGTATATATGTGGGTTCAGCTAAGTAGATATCTATGTCCAGTCCCTTGAATATGTGTGTTCAGCTAAGTATATATATCTGTGTTTAGTTATGTTTATGTGTGTGTTCAGCGAAGTATATATGTGTGTTCAATCCCTTCATTATGTGTGTTCAGTTATGCATATATCCATGTTAAGCCATGTAGAAATCTGTGTTTCAGTCCTTTAAATATATGTGTACAGTGTAGTTTTAAAGACTAGGGTTGTCTCGTTCCACTCGAGGTGGGTGAGTGCCATAGGAGGGTTTAGGGGAAACCAAGGTAACGAGTGGACATGCGGGGATGGACTGCTAGGTTGTGGACCACTCCTGATGAGCCCTCAGAGGTAGGGAGTAGGTTGGGTTGGTTGAGTTGGTTGAGTTGGAGAACGGCTTCTTTCGTAAGAGCTTGTCTCGAAAAGTCGTAGCATTCCACCCACCTTACTGGGTGAGGTCCAGTCCTCGATGTCTGACCCGTTACTTAGGTTTCAAATTCATGCATGAAAACTAACTTATAAAGACAAAACAAATCAGTAATCTTGGACTGTGATGCCTTTTTCTTTGTTTGTGCACTATGATTAGAGTAGTAGAGTTGTGGAGTTCATACTGGACATGTTGTGACGTGTCCCTTTCCCCCACAGGTACAGGTACCAGTTCTCAGGTGACGGGATCGAGGACAGAGATCTCGGAGGGCCGCCCTTCTCAGTAGGGTCCGTAGAGTCTGTAGAGGGTGTGGGTCTTGTAGTGTTATCTTGGGGTGGGAGTGAGCTGAGAGCGATGTTTTGTACCCCCCTCTACCCCTTGTACCCCGTAGATTGAGTTGTACTTTTGTGGGTGTTTTAGCTGTTTCTGGGTTATGTCGTGGGCTTGTACATTATTAGTGGTGTAGTTATAGTTCTATGTGATGCTTGGATGTTCTGGTTGTCGTACTTTACCTTGTTGCATGGGTTGTAGTACCTTATACTTTTTTTATGTTGGAGCTGTATTGTTCTGTTTTTTTCAGTTCGTACTTTACTACCTATGTTTTCTCAGCGGTTGCAGTGGCCTGCGAGTCATTTGGTATACACATTAGCGCTTGGTATTTCTATGACCGCGGCTTGTCACGTCGATCCTCCCTATTTGTGGTAGCGGGGCGTGACAATATTCCGGCCTACTGATATTTTTCAGTCGTAGTACACTTTGTTACGGTTCCATCGTTGCCTGGAACGCGTCATTCCGAGGTCGGATGATTTTTCAAGAATTTTTGAAAGACAGTGTGACGGTGCTAAAATTTCTGTAGATTTGGGCATTAGTTGCGGGTTTTGGGCACGGATCCGACCCGTTAGTACTGTTTCCAGACCCGAATTTCTGAACCTATTTCTAGTTCTTCTCCCCTTTATTCCCCTCATTCCACTCTCCTTCTTCATTCTTAGGGTTAAAGGCCATTGGAGAGGAGCAAGAAAGCTTGGAGGAGCACAATCATTGGTGATCTTTGGTGATCTTAAGAGAAATCTTTGGTGATCTCTTCCCTTTATTTTGTGTATTTGATTTTGGTTATTGTAGTAATATTGGATGATGGTTTTTAGAGATGAAAGTGTATCTTTTATTGCTATGAGTAGCTAGATCTCATTTTGTGTGGTTGTGTGGTGATGTTACTTGCTTGGGCTATGGAATTTCAATCTTGCTCGTTTAAAAGTTTATGTGGTAGGATTTTTTGGGATATAATTTGAATTAGGGATCCTAGTGGGTATCCCTAGAGTGGAGTTTGCCTAGTGGTACCATTCTTGTATGCTTGGTTGTTTATTATCTCAATTTTTCATACCCTACTTTCATTTCACACCAAGTGTTCGATAAAATGCCACATCTACCGATTGCGCTTTCCTTAGCCGGAAAGACAATTTAGTTATCCTCGAATTGAACCCATATGCTTAGCAACCTCATTCCCACACACCACACAAGCTTCCTTGCCTATTTGCCTCTCTGATTCTCGAACCCTAGGATGTTGGTTTGGTAGATGGTCTCACCCACATTTTCACGTGCATTTCCACCGTTAGCTTAGTTGGTTGTAGCTTCGCCTTTATCTCTTCTTTATTAATTGAACTTGCGATTGTAAAACGACTTGTCCCCGTGATCCGACCTGGTCTCATCGGATACAAATTTATTACTTGACGTCCTCCTACACTTGGAGTAGCGCTCAAGCATCACATACTTGAGACGCGTTCAAGCACCGTACAAGCGTCGCCTTGCTTCCACCACCGTCGCTGGAGACACGGTGCTCCCCGCCACCCGCCGAAGCTCCGACCCAAGCCGCTGACCTCCACCGCTCCCCTCCTCCACGTCGCCGTCGACGGGTGGCTCCACCCCCACTTTGCTACAACGAGAATGGAGTAGGCGATATATATTAACGTATACATATTAGTAAAAGTATGGTATAAATACGAGTATTTAAGTATTATGATTAGTATATGAAATTATATATATATTATTAAGGGAAATTGAGTAAAATTGATAATAAATAATATACACGTCAGAAAAATGCAATGCCAGCTCCAAAAATTCAGAAATGACGTTTTGGATCCAATGGCGCTAGTTTCATCTCAATCAGAAGCATAGTTTTTCCAAAATGAATTTTTAAGCCTAAATTTTAAATATGTTGTTTTCATTTAAAAATTCATAACTTATTATTTTCATGTAAACTGAAAGCTTTAATGTTTTCATTTAAATTTTTTCTTTAAAAAATTGCTTTAAAACATTAAAGCTTTTGGGCTTTATCCAGGCCTTTTGTGCTCTATTTAAAACTCCTTTTAAATAGACTTTCTATGCCCGTTCGTACTCCGATTTCGACGCGGTTTGAACCTGCGTTTAGACCGAGACGATCCCGTCATCCAGGTAACCATTTCCACGTGTTTATTATATTAAATATATATGTAAACAATTTACGACACATTTAATTCCATTTGCATCTCATGCAAAATTCCCACATCTATTATAAAAAATCATTTGCATCAAATACAAATGAACTGAGGGCATACATCCCCCAACATCTCACACTTGCACTCATGATCATTTATCCAAAATGCAGGAGCTAACTGCAAACTCTTTGCATTTTCTATCCCTTGCATCAAGTGCATATTCTCCCTAATTTCTACCTATTACGTGACGAAGGTCTCACTCTGTGTGAGACCCTACAACCTGACCCTACTAAAGGTGGGGCTCGAAACCCCAGATGGCAGAGACCACGAGCAGCAGGTGACGTCCCTGTTTCGGTATCATACTTTTGTGGTTAACTCATTAACATGAGTATTATCGGGACCACCCTGACTCTGTCCATGCTGAACACCACAGTTATAGTCTCTTCATCAAAACTATGCTGCTTAGTCAAGCCTAGGGTATGGTCAATTGTCAACCATACTAGCTTGAACTTGGTTAGCCTCCATCGATCTTTAGTCAATCAATGTTTGACTTCTTCCAACATACTCTGGCCAGAGTTTTCACTAAAAGATCGAACTAACAATGCGGCTCTAACTCCCCATGACCGGGAGAGATGAATCCTATCTTGGTCATTACTCTCCTCGTATGCTTCAAATGTCACCCAACCAAAAACCTTTCAATGGGGTTTGCTCCGAGGCTAGATCAGTGATCTAAGTGACACCGTTCACGTACAGGTTCGTACAATGACCTCAAGTCAAAAGACTAACTTGCATATCATCACTAAGTGTTATTATTGACAGATTGGTCAGTATAAACCATATGATAACTCTTGTTGGGTCGTTCAGTGAACTCATTCTCCAATGAGCACATGTGTCTCATTTTCGACTTTGCCAAGTCAAACGATCATGAGATCATCGTCACCATTACATAGTGAAGACTAAGACACACGGGTCTATCCGATGCTTCGAAATCCGATGTTTCGATATCCTTTTCTCGAAACATCTACGACCACGAACGATTTTAGACTTATGCAATTAACGGTTAAACAATTCTCCATGATCGAGATCCTCATTTCGATACTTGTTTAACCTCGCATTAAGTCTTAGGACTTTACCTAAGTTTTAATGTCGAATACATATTTATTAACTTATATAAATTCTTACCCTACAGCTTACTGTAATTTTGAACAAGATGTTTGTACGCTTACGTAGAGATAAATTGCCTCGAGTTCGAGGGCATACCTATCTCCCAACATCTTTCACTTGTACTCAAGCCCATTTATCCCGGTATCTCATACCGCATTTACACATAAGTCTCTCTAGACTTTATATGGCAGAGCCATCGTGAGTGAATATGCTAAACCGTCTTGAGTTTTAGACTTAAGGAGTTTCTATGTTCATGTTAGACCACATAATTGAATCTCATCCAAATAATTCCCTTGGTCCATTGGAATCCAAAATATCTGTCTTGCCTGGATCTAATCCAGCTCATTGTACCTTACGAGAATAATTCAAATTAGTTACTAGTCATTAAGAAGGTTCATAATCATTTCAGATAAAGTGTCAAACTCCAAAACATATGTTTCGGCTCCTTGATGCCTTGCATGCTTTTATTCGCTCCCAATGATCTTGAAAATGCTTTGGCCGATTCGGACAAGTTCTTCTAAATTATATTTAGAAAACAAAATGTATATTAATGCTCTAGTTTTCATGGTCATCATGAGCATTTACATTGTAACGACCTACTCCCGGGGCCCGTTACTGTTCGGTACATGCGCAAGTCCTGCTAGACACCAATGAAGTCAATACAGGCTCTGTTGCAAAAATATGCCAAATACTCATACATGAAAATACAATACAACCTTATTACAACCCAGCTACGTACAGAAAAGAAAAATACAGCCTGAAAACAAATACACACCAAGCCACCCTCTAGAAATGAAAAACATAAGATAACATAACACTCTCACACTCACTCTCAATAAACAGCGTCCTGGTCGGCGTCTGCTAGTTCAGGTGTCACCTCGTCCACCTGTAAGGTATCAGGCGAGTCCACCACAAAAAGAAGGGACGCCAAGATCAGACGTAACTCAAAGTATCTCTAGCATGGAAATTAAAACAATAACAATTATGGCAGACTAGTAGGGACTAGAAATAAAAGTGCATACAATAATATTATGGAAATAGAGCAGAACTATAGTTTTGTAGATTTACAATTTTCACAATTTATCAGCAATTAAAAGAAACAGTATTAAAGATGTCAAGTTTACGAGAGTATAACTGTGTCGAACCTAGAACGTGACTTATAATACGGAGTATAGTGAGCAACCAAGAGTCCACCTGATACCACGTGTGCACGAAGCCGGGTTAAACCAAAACTGTGCCAATCAATACATGCAATACTGTTCAAGACATGCAATACTGTTCAAGAATCTGTGATCAAGTTTGTGAATTTGTCACCTTCCAACTTTGAAAGGGTTGCTAGAACCCGAACGGTGACAACAACAAAGATCGGACTGGTCGCTCCCGCACACTCGCTATTATAAGTTACCCTAAAACCCCAAGTGTCTGTGATGTTACTGTATTTGAAATTTAAGTATCATTATCTAGATTGACACACTTTACAATCAAGTACTACTCATAAACCGATCGAATCTTTTACGATACTATGCAGGTTATCAAGTTTATCTAACTGTTCAAATGAGTTACTTTGCTAATGAAATGAAACCAGTTTAGCATGCATTGTTAAGGTTTTTAAAACCCATAGTTAGGGTATGATGAGTTACCGATATGCCGAGTCGTGAAAGACGAGGTTTGATCAGCGGTAGCGATGCCTGGGTCCACATGCGTTACAAACATGAGTTAGCTACACAAACTTATAAAGACAACTCATATATTAATACTGATATACTTGTACCCAGCTGACATTAAAATAATTTATAACGAAAATATAAAACTAACTTAGATTAGCTTAAACTAAAACTTTATAACTAATTTATAAAGCTTATAACTTAAACTAACCATTAATATAATATCTTACCTTAACCTTATTTATAACTAACAATTATAATTTATAACTAACCATTATTGTAACTTATTATAACATTATAGCTTTTAAAAAACAACCCTCCTCTTACCTCTCTCTCTATTTCGTTCTGTCTTCATCTTCCCTCTTTTTTTCTTTCTCTCTCTTTGTTGCAGGAGAGGGGAGAGAATGGGCAAGGCCAAGTGAGGTCAGGTAGCGGCTAGGGGCTCTGGGCGACAGGCGGTGCCGGCGTGCTGGGGCACGCGCAGGCAGCGGCTAAGTGACGGCGGCGCGCGCTGCTGGGCGGCAGCAGGCAGTGTTCTACATGTGCGGGTGGAGCTGGAAGGGGCCTCAGCGGTGGTGGGTAGAACTAGGGCAGGCGCGCGTCGGTGGGTGGCAGCGGTGGATCTGAGGCGGCGACGGCGCGCGGGTATGTGCAGCGGCGGATCTGAGGCTGTGGTGCACGGATTCCGATGGCGGCACGGGGCTGCATGGGTATCAATGGGGGAAGGGGATCATGGGGAAGAGGATGGGAGGGGTACGATGAGGATGAATTTCCTCAGATCTGACTTCTTCTGTTTCCCTCTTCAATTTTGATTTGATTGTTTGATTTGGGTGATTGGTTGACGGAGGGGGATGATGATGATGTTTGGGGTTGATGGAGAGAAGAACAGAGTGGGAGGGGAATGAATGTGATGCCTCTTTCCAATGAATAGGAGGGTGATTGAACGGGAGGGTGGAGCAGGATCTCTAAATACTGTAATAGGCAATAAGTTGAGATCCGAATTATTCGTATCTCATCTGCCAAAGGGGGTGATTAAAAGGGGGTGGGGGAATTGATTTGGATAGGGCTAGGGTAATTAGTTAGGGTAAAATGATAATTATTCACGTTACGGTGAAATTCCAAAAACAGAGACACGCTCACGTCAACACATATGAGAAAAGAACATACGAGCTAAAAACATACGGACGGTCGAAGAAAAAATACAGGCATACATTCAATCCAATACGCCTAAAATACAGGTCGTTACATCCTACCCTCCTTTGAATAATTCCGTCCTCGGAATTTTCTACATGGCATGGAAAAGGTAGGGGTAACGTCCTCGCATATCGTCCTCTCGCTCCCGAGTAGATTCTCCTGATGAGTCGCGACGCCACTTCACCCTGACCAGATCAATTATCTTGCTCCTGAAGACTTTTTGGCATCGATCTAGGATCTCCACTGGTTGCTGCTCGTATGTCAAGTCCGGATGAACTGCGATCTCCGAGTGGTCCACGACATGGCTAAGGTCGCTCACATAGCGACGCAACTGCGAGATGTGGAATACATTGTGCACTCCCGCCAAGGCAGGGGGCAGTGCAAGCTTGTAGGCCACGTCTCTTACCCTCTCTAGAATATCGAAAGGCCCAATGAATCGAGGACTAAGCTTTCCTCTCCAACCACAACGAATCAATCCTCGGTTGGGCGAGATCTTCAGAAAAACTTGATCGTCGGGCTGAAACTCCATGTGTCGATGTTTTGCATCTGCCCAATGCTTGTACCTGTCCTGAGCAAGCTGCAACTTCTCTCTGATGGTCTGAACCACATCTATAGCTTCTGTGATTAGCTCAGGACCAAACTGTAACGACCGGTATTTTCTAGGCGTATTATTTGTGTGTGCCCGTATTTTCGTTTGGACCATCCGGATATTTTTGTGCGTGAATTCTGTTGTGCGTCAACGCGAGCGCGTTCCGTTCTTCGTTTTACCGTTTCATCCTTAACCGACTATCCAGCTTAGCTAATTATCTTAACTTAATTATCCTACTAATTACAAACTACTAATTACTTTATCTATTTTTACATTTTACTTAATTACTTTATTTGAAAGTTAATCACTAATAAATTACACTAATTATTTACCCTAATTAGATTAGCCTAATCTAATCTAATCCCTAATCAAATCCTATGTCGGCAGCCAACCAACTCCTACCTGATAGTTCCCCCTATTCATTATCAGCAGACACATTCATCAACCGTCAACACCCACATCCAGCTCCTCCATCATCAAGCTGTTCCCCAAGCTTCACTGTTGTATTTCAACAGCAGGGGAAGCGTCTCTCCACCTGCAAGAGAATTACCACCTGCAAACCCATCTTCTCCCTGCAACCCCTGCAAAGCCGAATCCAAACCAAGTTCAACAAAATCAGCCCCAAATCAATTCTTCCCAATCCATCCCCAAAACCAATTTCAGATTCAAAATCAAACCAGAAATCAAGAGGGAGAAACAAAAATCCAGATCTCTAATCAAACCAAATCTGAAATTGAAATTTCAGAATCTTTACAAACCAAACCCAAACAACTACCCATCTCCTTCCTCCTCCATCTCCATTGGCCGGCCTCCACCTCCCGACCACCTGCTCACGCCGTTCAGCCGCGCCCCCGCCGCCGCCAGCTGGAGCTCGCCGCCGCCCGTAGAAGCCGCCGGAGCCACCCCCTCGCGTGCAGCAGCCGCCGCCGGATCCGCGCCCCCGACCCCGCCGTGCGCCGCCTGGGAGCCCCCGCCCGCCGTGGCCTCTCCTCCCCCGCGGTGAGCCCTCCCCTTGCGTGTGCGGGTGTAGCCCCCTTGCCCATTTGCGTAAGCCCCTTTCTGCCATCGACTGGAATCAAAAAAATAAAAAAAAAAGAAGAAGAAAGGGAACAGATGGCAGGATGAGAGTGTGAGAAAGAGAGGATGAGGGAGAGACAATGAAAGGGTGGGTGTGACAGCCTAGTAAATGCAAGATAGGGCTTTATTAAATAAGAAAGAGAGAGTAAATGAGTTTTATATATTTGTGTATGAGGGTTTATAATACGATAGTAAGTGTAGGCTGGGTATGCACCTTTAATGAATGTTAACATGCTAAATAACCATATCACCAATTGATATTAGCTTAGTTAGTTGATTGTGGTTAATACTAGTTAGTTAAATGTTAAATTGATTTCACTGTGTTAGTTGTAAATAATGATAGGTTGGTTAAACTAGAATAAAAAAAGATGTACCATGTCTGTATAACCCCATATAAAATGTTACACTAGCCGGGGAACCTGATAGATTAGGTGAACCCAATTCGGGTGTTATTTTAATATTGCACGTATTTCACAGAAACCTAATTCGTTTAACTTGTTTAACCAAAACAGAGAACCAGTCGTTCTATAGCGTAACGCTCGTCGAAGCGAACCCACGACCACAGATATCACCGGAAACAGGCAAGTGATACTTGCCAGTAATTATTTAGGCCACGTTTTTAGGCCAATTTGTGTAGTTGTGTAAAAGAGACTAGGCGGTGAAATGATAGTCGCCTAGACGCCCTATTTGATCTAGTTTGACAACGAAACTAGATCCGACACTTTTTACATGTTTCCATTCATGCTGCCATGTCACGTTTACTTTCAATTAACTGTACGCACTTTAACTGCTCATTACATGTCATGCATCAAATTGTTCTATCGTGATTGCGTAGCACACGCTACGATAATTGTAACTATTGAGGCTAGGCACCTGCTTTGCAGGCACAACCCTATGCCAATAACACTTCCTGGCTCGTGATCCAGAAGCGAGCACAGTGTTGTTGGGAAACCAACGCTCGATACACGTGGAGGGGTAGGGTTAAGCGATCACTTGAGCGTAGAAGTGTGCCCGTACAGCCACTTCAGCCAAAAGGCGTAAACCCTGTGCACATCGTGAATACAAGTTAATCGTGAAATCGTGAAATCGTGAAATCGTGAAATAGTGATTTGTAGCTTTCTGCTACGACGTGCTTAATTATTTTCATCCTGTTAATTTAATTGTTGCACTCTTTTAATGTCATGCCATATCATCATTGTAGAACTGCTAGTTGCATTATTTTATTTGTATCCTTGCACAAAAGTTCTCCGCTTCCCTTGGGAGACTTTTGCTGACATGTGCCCTTTTCTCTTTGGGTGACACATGTCAGGATTTGAGACAGAGCAGGTTGTTGAGGACGAGCAGTTCGTTGACGCTGAGTTCGAGGTCCCTGCTGAGATCGAGTTCGAGGACACGAGAGACCAGTCCTAGACTCGTTTGGAGTCTCCCCTTAGTTGTTACCTTTGCTTAGTTGCTGTTAGGTTTCGGTGCGTAGCACCTATCTCTCTTTGTTTGTTTGGCCATGCTTTAGGCCTATTGTTCAGACTCGTACTTTTGTGACTATTCTGTGATGTAATATTTGTTGGATGTTGTTGGTGGATATTTTCTTATCTGCTTTATTGTTGTTGTTGTTCCGTCGCAATGCAAGGACCTGCTACTTTTCGAAATTTTTACAGACGCTTATCAGACTGCAGCTTCACAGCTCCACGTCTGAGCGGACCTCCTCACGTCTCGCCTTCCATATTAGGGAAGCGGGGCGTGACAGGTTTTAGTGGTGGCCCATGCAGGTCCTCTTCTCTTTGCATCTGCGAAATATCGGAACAACAATAATGATAACAACATCCATTTAAATATTCATAACATTCGAGTCATGATTAAGTCTAATCTGAACATTTCCTTGTCTTAGATGGCCGGTAGACGCATTACCCGAGGAGCTGGTAGTGGACCTGGAGCTGGTGGTGGAGCAGGACATGGTGAGGATGCTGATAGAGAACCCACCACGAGGGAGATGATGAGGATGATGCAGCAGATGATGCACGTGCAGCAGGGCATGCTTCAGAATGCCCCTCGCTTCGAGCCGGGAGCGAAGCAGTTTCGAGAGCTGGGCCCGTCATATTTCACTGGGTCAGAAGGATCATTAGCTGCGGATGAATGGATGAAGAACACGGAGGATAACCTGCTTCTCTCGAAGGTTAACCCGGCTGGATGGGTTGACTTAGTAAAGAAGCAACTGAAGGACAATGCCCGCAGTTGGTGGGAGTCAGAAGAGCAGTTGTTGGCGAAGCCTATCCCCTGGGCCACCTTCAAGGCGAGATTTAATGATGAGTATTTCCCTCGAGCTGCCAAGAGGGAGCTGATGCAGCAGTTTATCAATCTGAAGCAAGGGAATCTGACGGTGGACCAGTACCACCAAGAGTTCATGAGACTGAGTCGCTTTGCACCGAAGATGGTGGAGACTGCTGAGGATCGAGCTCAGAAATTCTTACAAGGTTTATCTTTGGAGCTGCAGAGTCTGATTTCCTCTTCGGACTTGGATTCTTACCAGAAGTTGTTGATAGCTGCCAAGAGGCAGGAGCTGATTGCCAATCAGAGGAGAGGACAGTATTCAGGTGCTGGGAAGAGGCCTATGGAGCAGGCCAGAGCTGTGGTTAGGCCTGGGTTCAAGCCTAATCAGTCCGTGCAGTTTAAGAGGCCAGGTGGGCCTACTCCGAAGTTGTGCCATTTTTGTGGCAAGGCTGGTCATGTGAAGGAGCAGTGTAGGAGATTCTTGGGCCAGTGCTTAGTTTGTGGTGACGCTACGCATGCATTGAAGGACTGTCCGAGAACTAAGCAACTGTGGAAAGCACCAGATGGAGTTCAGCAGCAGAGAGCTCCAGTGGCTGCTGGACGTGGAGCGCCTCTCATTCCCCAGAAGCAGGCTTTCCAGCAGGCTGTTCAGCCTAAGAGGCAAGCCTTCACGATGACTGCAGTGGAGGCAGAGACTGAGGACGGAGTTATTGCTGGTAACTTCTATACTAGTCTTCCTTATTTATCCATTATATTTGATTAGTTATATCCATGTTAATTTAGTTGCATATTACCCTTAGGTGTCATCTTAGTTTCATCTCACCCGGCCTTGACCCTGTTCGATTCTGGAGCTTCCATGTGCATCCTATCTCGGAAGTTCGTAGTCGAACACTCGATACCCACATATACACTTCCCAAGTGTTGGAACATTACAACTGGGAATGGTGTAGTAAAGGTTGCACTGGGATGTAGACCGTGCCCGTTGGTGATTAGTGGACACGAACTGTATGCTAATTTCATCGTCCACGACCTATCCAACTTTGATGCTATTCTTGGCATTGATTGGTTAGGAGCTTTTTATGCCACGATTGACTGTCACCGGAAGAAAGTGGTGTTCGAAATTCCCGACCATCCAGTGTTCGAATTTGTCGGCGGAGAGTGTTCGCTTGGACCTGTCAAGTTCCGAGCCCAGCCTTACCGATTGACCGTTGCATCTATGATTGCTGAGCCAGAGAAGCCTGCAGTAGTGAGAGATTTCGAAGACGTCTTCCCTGAAGACATTTCTGGACTGCCGCCTGATCGAGCGTTGGAGTTCGGTATCGATCTTATGCCAGGAGCCCAACCAATTTCGAAGGCGCCGTACCGTATGGCTCCTGCAGAACTAGAAGAGTTGAGAAAGCAGTTGGATGAACTACTACAGAAGGGTTTCATTCACCCCAGCGTATCTCCATGGGGTGCACCCGTCTTGCTAGTGAAGAAGAAAGACGGCTCGAGAAGAATGTGCATTGATTATCGAGAATTGAATCAGATCACAGTGAAGAACAAGTACCCGCTGCCCCGTATTGATGATATCTTCGATCAGCTCGGTGGATCGAGAGTATTTTCGAAGTTGGATCTCCGGAGCGGATACCATCAAGTCAGAGTCAAGAAGGAAGATGTACTCAAGACCGCTTTTCGGACTAAGTACGGGCATTATGAGTTCGTTGTCATGCCGTTCGGTGTGACCAACGCTCCTGCTGTGTTCATGAATCTCATGAACCTTATCTTTTACGAATTCCTTGACAAGTTCGTGGTGATTTTTATAGACGACATCTTGGTGTACTCGAAGAGCGAGGAAGAGCATGCAGAGCATCTGAAGATAGTCTTGGAGACACTCCGTCACCATAGACTGTATGCCAAGTACAACAAATGTGAATTCTGGCTGGATAGAATTGCATTTCTTGGGCATGTAGTATCGGGAGCTGGTATCTCAGTGGATCCGGAGAAGGTCAAAGCAGTCAGTGAATGGCATACACCTCGATCGGCATCGGACATCAGGAGTTTCCTTGGATTGGCAGGATACTACCGCAGATTTATCAAGGATTTCTCGAGGATAGCTGAGCCAATGAAGAGATTGACAAGGAAGGATGTTAAGTTCAGTTGGTCAGACTCTTGTGAGCAAGCTTTTTCTACCTTGAAGGAGAGGCTGACATCTGCACCAGTTTTAGCTATTCCGGACAGAAGCGGAGGCTTCGAAATTTTCTGCGACGCATCAGGCAAGGGACTAGGATGCGTTCTGCACCAGCACAATCATGTGGTCGCATATGCTTCACGACAATTGAAGATCCACGAGAAGAATTATCCGACTCACGACTTGGAGTTGGCTGCCGTCATCTTTGCTTTGAAGATTTGGAGACATTTCTTACTAAGTGAGAAAGTGAAAATCTTCACTGATCACAAAAGTTTGAAATATATATTCACCCAGAAGGAGCTGAATATGAGACAACGTAGATGGTTGGAATTGATGGCAGACTACGACATCGATCTTCAGTATCATCCAGGGAAGGTGAATGTTGTACCGGATGCCTTGAGTCGACTACCCGAAGTGATGATTCTCACAGCTCAGTGGAGATTACAGCAGGATCTGCGAAGGATGAATGTTGAAGCTGTACTACCGGGAGTCACATCGTCGTTGATGAACATGCAGATTCAGTCGACGATTGTAGATCGAATCAAGACTTCTCAAGATGGGGATGCTAAGTTGAAGAAGATCAGAGAGCAAGTCGAAGTAGGACTTCGAACAGATTTTCTGATTCACACGGATGGATCTTTGAGATATGGTAGCAGGATCTGCGTACCTGCAGGAGATATCAGAGAGGAGTTGATGAATGAGGCTCACAGTTCGCCTTATTCTATTCATCCTGGAGGTACTAAGATGTACAAAGATCTTCGACAGAATTTTTGGTGGCATGGGATGAAGAGAAGTGTGGCACGGAGCGTTGCCAAGTGCCTCGTGTGTCAGCAAGTAAAGGCTGAACACCATCGCATTGCTGGATTACTACAACCTCTGCCGATTCCAGAGTGGAAGTGGCAGCACATCACGATGGACTTCGTGACTGGCTTACCTCGGAGCACCAAACAGAACGACGCGATCTGGGTCATCGTGGATCGATTGACCAAGTCCGCGCACTTTATACCTTTCCGAGTAGGGCAATCCACGGAGATGTTAGCAAGGAAGTATATGGAGGTAATGACCTAACTCATACCTTAATAATTTACTTCTAGTACTAGTCGTGATGTGAATTATGTCATGTAGGAGATCGTGCGCTTACATGGAGTCCCTGTGAGCATTGTATCAGATCGTGATACGAGATTCACATCTCAGTTCTGGAAAAGTCTGCAGACCAATCTGGGTACCAGTCTGAAGTTCAGTACTGCGTATCACCCGCAGACGGATGGACAGTCAGAGCGCACTATTCAGATATTGGAGGATATGTTGAGAGCTTGCATGTTGGATCTCAAGGGTTCGTGGGAGGATCATCTGCACCTGGTGGAGTTTTCCTACAACAACAGCTATCAGGCGAGCATTGGCATGGCGCCATTTGCTGCTCTCTACGGAAGGAAATGTCGATCGCCACTGAGTTGGGACGACGTTGGTGATAGAGAACTCTTGGGCCCAGAGATGATTGTGGAAGCAGTTGATGTTGTGCGAGATATCAGGGACAAGCTTCGGATCGCCCAGGACCGTTATAAGCATTGGGCTGATGCTAAACGGCGTCCTTTGGAGTTTCAGCCGGGAGATCATGTGTTCCTGAAGATCTCACCAAATCGAGGAGTGATTCGATTTGGAAAGAGAGGCAAGCTTAGTCCGAGGTATATTGGACCCTTCGATGTGCTAGAGCGAGTTGGAGAAGTAGCTTATCGCTTAGCTTTGCCACCGTCCTTAGTGGGAGTACATGACGTCTTTCATGTGTCCCAGCTCCGTCGTTATGTCAGCGACCCTTCTCATGCTGTGGATTACTCAGAGATCACAGTTCGACCAGATCTGACGTACGAACAGCAACCGGTGGAGATCTTGGATCGACGTCAGAAAGTTTTCAGGACCAAGACTGTTGATCTAGTCAGGGTGATGTGGCGTCGTGACTCACCAGGAGAGTCTACCTGGGAGCGGGAAGATGAGATACGGGAGCGTTATCCATATTTGTTTTCTGCTCTTTAGTAGATGAGAATTCCGAGGGCGGAATTTTTCTTAAGGTGGGTAGAATGTAACGACCGGTATTTTCTAGGCGTATTATTTGTGTGTGCCCGTATTTTCGTTTGGACCATCCGGATATTTTTGTGCGTGAATTCTGTTGTGCGTCAACGCGAGCGCGTTCCGTTCTTCGTTTTACCGTTTCATCCTTAACCGACTATCCAGCTTAGCTAATTATCTTAACTTAATTATCCTACTAATTACAAACTACTAATTACTTTATCTATTTTTACATTTTACTTAATTACTTTATTTGAAAGTTAATCACTAATAAATTACACTAATTATTTACCCTAATTAGATTAGCCTAATCTAATCTAATCCCTAATCAAATCCTATGTCGGCAGCCAACCAACTCCTACCTGATAGTTCCCCCTATTCATTATCAGCAGACACATTCATCAACCGTCAACACCCACATCCAGCTCCTCCATCATCAAGCTGTTCCCCAAGCTTCACTGTTGTATTTCAACAGCAGGGGAAGCGTCTCTCCACCTGCAAGAGAATTACCACCTGCAAACCCATCTTCTCCCTGCAACCCCTGCAAAGCCGAATCCAAACCAAGTTCAACAAAATCAGCCCCAAATCAATTCTTCCCAATCCATCCCCAAAACCAATTTCAGATTCAAAATCAAACCAGAAATCAAGAGGGAGAAACAAAAATCCAGATCTCTAATCAAACCAAATCTGAAATTGAAATTTCAGAATCTTTACAAACCAAACCCAAACAACTACCCATCTCCTTCCTCCTCCATCTCCATTGGCCGGCCTCCACCTCCCGACCACCTGCTCACGCCGTTCAGCCGCGCCCCCGCCGCCGCCAGCTGGAGCTCGCCGCCGCCCGTAGAAGCCGCCGGAGCCACCCCCTCGCGTGCAGCCGCCGCCGCCGGATCCGCGCCCCCGACCCCGCCGTGCGCCGCCTGGGAGCCCCCGCCCGCCGTGGCCTCTCCTCCCCCGCGGTGAGCCCTCCCCTTGCGTGTGCGGGTGTAGCCCCCTTGCCCATTTGCGTAAGCCCCTTTCTGCCATCGACTGGAATCAAAAAAATAAAAAAAAAAAGAAGAAGAAAGGGAACAGATGGCAGGATGAGAGTGTGAGAAAGAGAGGATGAGGGAGAGACAATGAAAGGGTGGGTGTGACAGCCTAGTAAATGCAAGATAGGGCTTTATTAAATAAGAAAGAGAGAGTAAATGAGTTTTATATATTTGTGTATGAGGGTTTATAATACGATAGTAAGTGTAGGCTGGGTATGCACCTTTAATGAATGTTAACATGCTAAATAACCATATCACCAATTGATATTAGCTTAGTTAGTTGATTGTGGTTAATACTAGTTAGTTAAATGTTAAATTGATTTCACTGTGTTAGTTGTAAATAATGATAGGTTGGTTAAACTAGAATAAAAAAAGATGTACCATGTCTGTATAACCCCATATAAAATGTTACACTAGCCGGGGAACCTGATAGATTAGGTGAACCCAATTCGGGTGTTATTTTAATATTGCACGTATTTCACAGAAACCTAATTCGTTTAACTTGTTTAACCAAAACAGAGAACCAGTCGTTCTATAGCGTAACGCTCGTCGAAGCGAACCCACGACCACAGATATCACCGGAAACAGGCAAGTGATACTTGCCAGTAATTATTTAGGCCACGTTTTTAGGCCAATTTGTGTAGTTGTGTAAAAGAGACTAGGCGGTGAAATGATAGTCGCCTAGACGCCCTATTTGATCTAGTTTGACAACGAAACTAGATCCGACACTTTTTACATGTTTCCATTCATGCTGCCATGTCACGTTTACTTTCAATTAACTGTACGCACTTTAACTGCTCATTACATGTCATGCATCAAATTGTTCTATCGTGATTGCGTAGCACACGCTACGATAATTGTAACTATTGAGGCTAGGCACCTGCTTTGCAGGCACAACCCTATGCCAATAACACTTCCTGGCTCGTGATCCAGAAGCGAGCACAGTGTTGTTGGGAAACCAACGCTCGATACACGTGGAGGGGTAGGGTTAAGCGATCACTTGAGCGTAGAAGTGTGCCCGTACAGCCACTTCAGCCAAAAGGCGTAAACCCTGTGCACATCGTGAATACAAGTTAATCGTGAAATCGTGAAATCGTGAAATCGTGAAATAGTGATTTGTAGCTTTCTGCTACGACGTGCTTAATTATTTTCATCCTGTTAATTTAATTGTTGCACTCTTTTAATGTCATGCCATATCATCATTGTAGAACTGCTAGTTGCATTATTTTATTTGTATCCTTGCACAAAAGTTCTCCGCTTCCCTTGGGAGACTTTTGCTGACATGTGCCCTTTTCTCTTTGGGTGACACATGTCAGGATTTGAGACAGAGCAGGTTGTTGAGGACGAGCAGTTCGTTGACGCTGAGTTCGAGGTCCCTGCTGAGATCGAGTTCGAGGACACGAGAGACCAGTCCTAGACTCGTTTGGAGTCTCCCCTTAGTTGTTACCTTTGCTTAGTTGCTGTTAGGTTTCGGTGCGTAGCACCTATCTCTCTTTGTTTGTTTGGCCATGCTTTAGGCCTATTGTTCAGACTCGTACTTTTGTGACTATTCTGTGATGTAATATTTGTTGGATGTTGTTGGTGGATATTTTCTTATCTGCTTTATTGTTGTTGTTGTTCCGTCGCAATGCAAGGACCTGCTACTTTTCGAAATTTTTACAGACGCTTATCAGACTGCAGCTTCACAGCTCCACGTCTGAGCGGACCTCCTCACGTCTCGCCTTCCATATTAGGGAAGCGGGGCGTGACACAAACAACTTTCGATCTCCTACATCATCCCAGCTCAAGGGGATCGGCACTTCCTCCCATACAGTGCCGCAGAAGGCACCATGCCAATGCTAGACTAGTGGCTATTGTTGTAGGCAAACTCCACCAATTGGAGATGGTCTTCCCATGATCCTTTGAAGTCCAGCATACATGCTCGCAACTTGTCTTCAAGTATCTGTATAGTACACTCTGACTGACCATCTGTCTTTGGATGGTAAGCCGTACTAAAGCTCAGGTGGGTTCCCAAGCTCTCCTGGACGCTCCTCCAGAAGCGAGATGTGAACTTGGTGTCTCTGTCTGAGATAATGCTGATAGTAACTCCATGCAACCTCACAATCTCATCCATATACTTCTTGGCCAACACTTCTGTGGACTGGCCCACTCTGAAAGGAATGAAGTGTGCTATCTTGGTCAATCGATACACGATCACCCAGACAACATCATTCTGTTTCATACTCTTGGGTAGTCCAGTCACGAAGTCCATCGTGATGTGTTGCCATTTCCAATCTGGAATGGGCAATGGCTGTAATAAGCCGGCAGTCCTCTGATATTCAGCCTTCACCTGTTGGCACACAATACACTTCGCCAAGCTCCGTGCGACGCTTCTTTTCATGCCATGCCACCAATAATGTTGTCACAGATCCTGATACATCTAGGTACCTCCAGGATGTATAGAGTATGTAGAACTGTGATCTTCCTCCAAAAGCTCCTCCCTAATGGCGCCAGACGGTACACAGATACTGTCCTCAAACCTTAAGGATCCATCTGCATGAATCTTAAACTCTGGCCTTTGGCCTGCTATTACCATGTCTTTGATCTTCCACAGCTTCCCATCATCCCTCTGAGCAATCTTGATCCTCTCCACTAATGTCGACTAGATGTGCATGCCCATATAAGATGCGACCATCCCTGGTTGAATCACTTCTATACCCATGTCCCGGATCTCTTGCTGCAACCTCCACTGAGTCGTAAGTGTCATCATCGCTGTAGACGAATCAACGTATCAAGTACGACATTGACCTTTCCTGGATGGTATTGGAGGTCAATATCATAATCTGTCATGAGCTCGACCCATCGTCTCTGACACATGTTGAGCTCCTTCTGAGTAAATAGATACTTCAGACTCTTATGATATGAGAACAACTTCACGTGCTCCCCTAATAGGAAGTGCCTCCAAATCCTCAATGTAAAAATCACTGCCGCCAACTCAAGATCATGGATGGGGTAGTTCTTCTCATGGATCTTCAACTTCCTGGATGCATATGCTACGACTCGACCGTACTACATCAGTACACATCCAAGTTCCTTGCCAGATGCATCATAGAAGACTTCGAATCCTCCTGATCGATCTAGAATGATCAAAATGGGTGTCGTTGTCAACCTCTTCTTCAGTTCCTGGAAAGCATCCTCACATTCTTTCGACCAAACAAACTCCACATCCTTTCTCGTCAATCACGTCATGGCTCCTGTGATCTTCAAGAAGTCTTTGATGAACCTACGGTAATAGCCAGCGAGTCCCAAGAAACTTGAAATCTCTGTCAGCGTTCGGGGGACTGGCCAGTTTTGAACAGCTGCTACTTTTTCAGGAGCAATAGCAATCTCTTCCCCTGACACCACGTGGCATAGGAACGCCACCTCATTCAGCCAGAACTCGCACTTACTAAGTTTGGCATAAAGCTGGTGTCTGCTCAGGGTCTCGAGAACCTTCATGAGATGTTCTGCAAGCTCCACTGCATTCTTCGAGTAGATGAGAATGTCATCGATGTAGAATACTACAAAATTTTCCAAGTATTCATATAATACTTGGTTCTTGAGACTCATAAATACCGCGGGTGCATTGGTCACACCAAACGACATTACTAAGTACTCATAATGTCCGCATCTGGTTCTAAATTCAGTCTTGGGAACATTTTCATCTTTCACCTTCACTTGATGGTACCATATCCTCAGATCCAGCTTTGAATAGACGCATGACCCATCGAGCTGGTCGAAAAGATCGTCGATGCATAGTAAGGGTACTTGTTCTTCACGGTGACTTTGTTCAGCTCATGGTAGTCAACGCAAATACATAAGGACCTGTCTTTCTTCTTCACCGGCAATATAGGAGATCCCTAGTGTGATACACTGGGTCGTATCCATCTCTTCTTCAGTAGTTCATCAAGTTGGGCCTGTAATTCTTCTAGCTCAAATGGTGCTAAACGATATAGTCCCTTGGACATCAGCTGGGCTCCTGGCATTAGTTCGATGGCAAATTTGAGGGTACGATCTGGAGGCAAAACTGTAAGGTCATCTGGAAACACATCCATGAACTCTCAAACCACCTCTGGTATATCGGGTTCAGCTTCCATTGTGGCTGCCATTATTTCAGCCGACCTGGTTCTGTACTTCATCGGACCTACAGATCTGCTCCTACTAATGAACTCGAACTTTCGACAACAGTCGATGGTGGCATGGAAAGTTCCCAACCAACCCATCCTGAATACAGCATTAAAGTTCGGGATATCTATCATCATAAAGTCAGCAAATAACGCTCGGTCACAAATCACCACGGGGCATTGAGGATACCCATTGGTCGCCTTTATCACTCTGCCACCAGTGTTGACGTTCCAACCGGTAGTTAAAATTTTGACAGGAACGGTGTGGGTGCGAACGAATCGACTTGCCAAAAAGTAGTGTGATGCTCCTGAGTCGAATAAGGAGATGGCGGGTTTCCCATCTACTAGTACGATACATAGATTACAAACACTAATCTAAGCAACCAATGCTAATGAAATAAATGATTCACTAACTATGCTAGAAATATACATGTGATCACTTGACCCGTAGCCTCGGCCTCTTCGACGGTCATGGTGTAAGCCTGGTGTTTCGGTGGTGATTGCTACCTTGCTTACTGAAACACCCTCTGCTGTGGAGGTAGAGGTGGACACTATGGATCGTTTCCAGTCGGGGCAACACGGGGAGCTGGGGCTGGAGCACATGGCTTAAAATGTGGGCAATCCATAGCCATGTGTCCTGACACCCAACAAACCAGACAAAGACCTAAAAAACTTCGACACTCTGATTTGAAGTGTCTAGGCTTCCCACAAAAATGGCAGACCGGGTGGGCCTGCTGTTGTTGCCCTGGTTTCTTAAACTGAGGCTGCTGAATAGGATGGTGCCTCTGTGGCCGTCTGCTAGGCCCAGAATGGGTCGGCGGGGCCTCACAAGAGCTGTCAATCTAAGCTCTTCCTCTGCTTCCTTCTTGACCATCTCATGGTTACGGACAATGGTTAGAACTACAGCATGCATGGTCGGACTTGCAGTGACCAACTTCCTCCGAATCTCAATGTTAAGTCCCTGCTGAAAATGCTGGGCTCGAGTCAATGCATTCATAACCATCTCTGGGGCAAACCTGTTGAGCCTGGAAAACTTAGCATCATACTGGTCTATAGTCATCGAGCCCTGCTTAAGGTTGATGAACTTCTTCCTCATCATGATCTTTGCATGTGGCGAAAAGTACCGGGCGTTGAAGGTACTGGTGAAGACATCCCACGTAATCGGCAATCCCAAGCGGTCTTCTACCACCTGCCACCAGTCTCGAGCACCATCAGTCAGTTGCCTCTTGGCGGTAGCCACCCATGCTTCTTCTCGAATCTAAGATGCTATCAAATCATCAGTAATGCTCCTTAACCATTCCCTCGCTTGGAGATGGTTCTCAGTCCCAGCAAAGATCTTCGGGTTCATCGCTTGAAATTGGAAAGCACTCGGGTCAGCTTTTGGCTCTCCAAGAAAAGCCTGTCCAAGCTGCTGATGAAGGGTATAAATACCCTGCATGAAATCTTCTGTAGTCAATGGTGCAGTCGGGAGCCCTGTCGTGTCTGGACTGTTGTTGGTTCCATTACCAGCATTATTCTGGTTGGGACCCCCATTCAGGTGATTCGTCCCGGATCCAAAAGCACCGTCCTTACTTCCTGAAGCGTTCCTTTCCATTGCTTACATGTGTTTCATTAGATTTGATCAGTTCCATTGAGTATTTTATATGACACATTCTGAACTTCATGTATTGTTTATGTGGTATTTAGCGCGGACCTGCATGGGCCATCAAACTTGTAACGATCCACTCCCGGGGCCCGTTACTGTTCGGTACATGCGCAAGTCCTGCTAGACACCAATGAAGTCAATACATGCTCCGTTGCAGAAATAAGTCAAATACTCATACATGAAAATGCGATACAGCCTTATTACAACCCAGCAGAGTACAGAAAAGGAAAATACAGCCTGAAAACAAATACACATCAAGCCACACACTGTAAATGAAAAACATAAGATAACATAACACTCTCACACTCACTCTCAATAACCAGCGTCCTGATCAAACTCAACTGCGAGCTCGGCGTCTGCTAGTTCATGTGTCACCTCGTCCACCTGTGGGGTATCTAGCGGGTCCACCACAAAAAGAAGGGGGCGCCAGGATCAGACGTAACTCAAAGTATCTCTAGCATGGAAATTAAAACAATATACAAGTATGGCAAACTAGCAGGGACTAGAAGTAAAAGAGCATACAATAATAGTATGGAAATAGAGCAGACATATATTTTTACAGATTTACAACTTTCACAATTTATCAGCAATTAAAAGAAACAATATTAGAAATGTCAAGTTTACGAGAGTATAACTGTGCCGAGCCTAGAACGTGACTTATAATGCGGAGTACAGTGAGCAACCAAGAGTCCACCTGCTACCACGGGTGCGCGAACCCGGGTTAAACCAAATCTATGCCAATCAATACATGCAATACTGTTCAAGACATGCAATACTGTTCAAGAATCTGTGATCAAGTATGTGAATTTGTCACCTTCCAACTTTGACGTGGTTGCTAGAACCCGAACGGTGACAACAACAAAGATCAGACGGGTCGCTCCCGCACACTCGCTATTATAAGTTACACCAAACCCCAAGTGTCTATGATGTTACCGTATTTGCAATTTAGGTATCATTATCTAGATTGACACACTTTACGATCGAGTGCTACTCGTAGACCGATCGAGTCTTTTACGATATTATGTAGTTTATCAAACTTATCTAATTGTTCAAATGAGTCACTTTGCTAATAAAATGAAACCAGTTTAGCATGCATCATTAAAGTTTTTAAAACCCATAGTTAGGTACGATGAGTTACCGATATGCTGTGTCGTGAAAGTCGAGGTTCGGTCAGCGGTAGCGATACCTGGGTCCCCATGGGTTACAAACATGAGTTAGCTACACAAACGTATAAAGACAACTCATATATTAATACTGATATACTTGTACCTAGCTAACATTAAAATTTATAATGAAAATATAAATCTAACTTAGATTAGCTTAAGCTAAAACTTTATAACTAATTTATAAAACTTATAACTTAAACTAATCATTAATATAATATCTTAACTTAACCTTATTTATAACTAACAATTATAATTTATAACTAACCATTATTATAACTTATTAATAACATTATAACTTATAAAAACAAACCTCCTCTTACCCCCCCCCCCCCTCTCTCTCTTTCGATATGTCTTCTTCTCTCTCTTTTTTTTCTTTTCTCTCTTTGTTACAGGAGAGGGGAGAGAAGGGGGCAAGGCCAAGGGCGGTCAGGCAACGGCTAGGGGTCTCCGGGCGGCAGGCAGCGCCGGCGTGCTAGGGCACGCGCAGGCAGCAAACAAGCGGCAGCGGCATGCACTGCTGGGTGGCGGCAGGCAGGGTTCTGCGTGCGCGGGCGGAGCTGGAGGGGGCATGTGTGGCGGTGGGTGGATCCAGGGTAGGCACGCGCAGGTGGGCGGCGGCGATGGCGGATCTGAGGCGACGGCGCATGCGGGTATGAGCGGCGGCGAATCTGAGGTGGCGGCGCGCGGGCTCCGATGGCGGCGTGGGGCTGCATGGGAATCATTGGGGGGAAGGGGATCGCGGGGAAGAGGATGGGAGGGGCACGATGAGGATGAATTTCCTCAGATCTTACTTATTCTGTTTCTCTCTTCAATTTTGATTTGGTTGTTTGATTTGGGTGATTGGTTGACGGAAGGGGAAGATGATGATGTTTGGGGTTGTTGGAGAGAAGAACGGAGTGGGAGGGGACTGAATGTGCTGCCTCCTTCCAATGAAGAGGATGGTGATTGAACGGGAGGGTGGAGGAGGATCTTTAAATAGTGTAATAGGTAATAAGTTGATATCCGAATTATTTGGATCTCATCTGCCAAAGGGGGTGATTAAAAGGGGGGTGGGGGAATTGATTTGGGTAGGGCTAGGGTAATTAGTTAGGGTAAAATGATAATTATTCGTCCTATGGTGAAAAATTCCAAAAACAGAGACGCGATCGCGTAAACTCATAAGAGAAAAGAACATACGAATGAAAAACATATGAAAGATCGAAGCAAAAATACAGGCAGCCACTCAATCCAATATGCCTAAAATACAAGTCGTTACATACACCGAGTTTGGTCCGAGTAGATCTATACACATCTACTGGCGAGAAAGTTTCATCTTAATCCGTTTAGGAGTTAGGATGATAACCGTTCTCAACCAACATAATTTGTATGTCACTATTTTCTTTCTGCACCAATCTTCTGTTTTGAAGATTTACTTGCACCCAATTAAGAAACAGTTTCTTTTGGCATGTATAAAGTCCATACTTTATTTAAGTGCACGGACCTTTTCGGATTGCATCAAGTTATTAATTAGAGTTCCTACTCTGAATGGCATCCTAGAAGTTGACTAAGTCATCATCAACTATGATGTTGTACTCGACTCTTCGTTTCACGAGACTCGAGTAATCATTTAACTTCCTAACAATTGATTCAATGAATATCTTATTGATAAGGTCCTCATAGAACCTTATCAAGAACCTAGGCATTACTATCTGGAACTTAACCCAGAGGGCGGATTGTAACTCAGAGCCACTTGCCATGCATCGCACCATGTCTAACAAAGTGCGATTCATGCTCTCTAACACACCGATGTGTTAAGAGACTTGACCTGAGAGAAAATCACATTTTCTTTTAATTACGCAAGAGTTATATAGCCAAGTATTCGACTCTTCGATCTGTTTGAAGCAGTTCATATACTTCTTTCATTGTGTTATCTATTTTATCAGACTTGTGTTTCAGCAAGAACACATGTCGTAATAAATTAAGAACAACTTATCCTGGATAACTTAGACTTGGGTCCGGGTACATCCGTATGTATGAGACTACAAGTTCACCAACTCATTCTCCCACTGTCTTACAGATGGAATTTCGGCCATCATACCTTGAGACAAGATTCACAATTGTCTATTGACTTCATAATACGAGAGGTCAGACCACTCTTTATGTGACTTGTGAAGCTTAGTCTCTTTGGTATGGCCTAGACTATTTTTCCATTTAAGTTTTGCTACTATCTTGTGTATTCATGTATTAACATTTAATACATTATCGTTATACAAATTTCTCATTTCTTCAAAAGCAATGTGACGACATTCACTAAAAATGTTAGATGTCCTCTTTGGTCCAAGAAACAACAATTGCTCCTTTTTCCAACATGTATAACAATCTATTCCCTTTTGTATAACGGTTATCCTGAATCCGTGACATCAAATATGTCACATTTTCAGTTCCTATTTCTTTTACCTTTACTAATGATAGATAAACTTTCTTTCTCAAATGGCTTTCCTTAATGTCGTCTTCCTTTTCTAAATCTCATTTTAGATATTACACGTCTTAACACAAATAATAGCCGTGCAAACATCTCATGCATCCAAACGCTTGAGCTTTGCAACCTTGATTGTGCTCAACAAGTTGCTCGTCTCAAGATCCGGTTGGGATACATAGGCTTGCACCGCTCATGCTCTCATCTTCGATCCAAACAATTTGATCGAAGTTTCGAACTTAGCGGATCGAAACTGCTTTCCATAAAACCTTGAGTTGACTCAACAAATTGTATGGAGAAACATGCTTTGAACATCAGTATGTTCAAGCTACCCCTCATAGAGTCGAGTGACAAGTAGCGCGCATTTATTTTGTTGGACCCAGAGCTCAAGGAAATTATTGTCCTTAAGTCTGTGCTAAGAAGGTCATTTTAATGTCAATGAGAACATAGTTTAGTCTATCAATTAGAATTTGAGTTGATATTCTATTAACCAACCATTTGGACTAGTTAACTTATTCTCTAAGAATATTATGTTTTTGATTCCATTAGTTAACATAGAACTACCCTAGTTTAGCATATGTTCAGTTTTAAATATAGATAGAATGGCTTTTATCTAAATATATCCTTCCACTATTTTGCAGTCATTTTTAGCCATAATAATGAACGCTTAAATTAAATTAAATTAAATGGAAAAGAGATCCAATCACCCTGAGCCTCACAACCTTGAGTGTGCTCAACAAATTGCTTGACTCTGCGATTGGTAGATGACTATTCATCAATCATATCATATATGATTCCCTTATTTGGTTTTTACCCCTAGCCACTTATGATCATGAGTGTGCTCATCCAAATCACAATGACTAGTCTAGTCGGAACCTTGTTTTCGTGTCTTGTCTAACTAACGCCTGCGCTCGGTGCATGGGCACGACACAATGGTTTGGGTTAAATCTAGACTACATCTCATGTATTGAGAAGTTGTTTTACATAAAATAGCTATTACATAGCTTGAGTGTGCTCAACAACTATAACATAAAACCTATAGTTACCAACCTCTAAAACAAGGAGGGCTACGGCTAATCTTGAAGAAGAGTTTAACGTAATTGACTAGATGTAATCGACGGTGTCGCATAATTATAATTCGCATACTTGCGGTTCAGTGGAACATGGCCAGGAATTTGGCTAGGCCAGGATCACTATCTCCAGTCGAGCTAGAGTGATCCACAACACCAGTCAAAAAACACTAGACCGGATCATGGTCCATTGAAGAAAACTTATTATTCATATGTGTGCCATAGATTAAAATTGGCTTCATTAAAACTAGTTAATTCTATCAACTAGTTGAATCCTAAAATTCGAAATTATTAGGATTGGTTAATAACTTTTATTAATGTCCTTATCAACTATAAGGATGTTTAGGGTCGCTATCCTAATCATGTATTAGGCATTTAAAATTCAAGTTGCAACAATTTAAATCATAGCTTTTTGTTCAAAATTATTGTTAAATTAGTACATATGTGTAACCAAACAAACACAATGATAAAACACAGAAACCAAGTGATGACACAAGAAACTTGGTAAGTAGTTCGGTGCGCACACCTACATCTGCGGGGCCACGCCCAGAAAATCAGATTATTCCATTATAATAAATAATGATTACAATCACTAATATCAGATCTATACTAGGAGACGCATACTTCCCCTCAATACAAACCGCAAGGGGTGATCTCAATCAACCCCGTGGAGTAATCTATGCAAGCTCCCCTTGCATGCAATCTCCCCTTGCACAACAGACTAGATCAACTCCCTTGATCCCAACGTGCGTAACCGTCAGCCTCCGTCCCCGGATGTAGATACCACAAGATCCCCTTGCACAACCGACTAGAATCAAATCCCTTGATATGTACCTCTGGTAGCCGTCGGTCTCCCTCCCGGAGTTCTTTAATCAACTTTCACAAAAGCCGTACCCTAGCCGAAAAATCGCATGTTCCTTAAGTACTCCGCTCCCCCTCAATCACGGAGTAGATATGGAAGGTCGCTCGATAAAATCCCGTGTAGATCGACATTCCACAAATTAAGGAATCACTTCGGGCAAGTGGTTCCGCAATATCTTCAACAAGATCTTTCAACCAATATTTGCGGCCTAATATTTCTCCAACAGATTCTTCAATCAACTCTAGGAGATAATAACTTCCAAATGTATCTTCAACGATTCTTCAATCAAATAGCATATACCAGAGTACCTTAAAGATACTGTAATAAGATCTGAATTAATCCACCTTCAAAACTGCTGATGGCCGTCATCCTTTTCAAAGCTTCCGACACAGCATGTTGGACCTCATGTTGCAACATAACATTCAACATGTCATATAATATGGCCAATAAACTAGATCTCTCATTCCAAGATAATTAAGAGCTAGTGATTTTGGAAAGCTTTTTCAATCTTCTCTCATGCAGATATTCCGCCAATATCTAGGAATACTTCGAGTAAGAAATCCCATAGATCAAGGAATCATTTAACCATTTCGGGTAAAATGATTTAAACAAATCTCATGCGGATTTTTTACCTATAGAATAAGGATCTATTTCTGGTAAATAGAACCAATAAATCGCAGCAAATATTTCCTCACATCAATTAAGGAACTAACCAAATTCCCAAATATTCTCAGCAATCCTCCCATCAATTAAGGAACTAATTCGGGTAAGAATGAATATAAAAATCTCACCAGGATATTTCATCAATCAATTCAGGAACCCCCCGAGATTCTAGGCTACAAATCAGATCTGAATCAACAAGACAATCTGCAACCCAAAACAGCATATCTTCATATGAACCATACTCTAGATCTCGCATGTTGTACATAATGTTACAATATTATGTACAACATAACTGCTCAAACTGCTCAAAACAATTCTTTTTCCACAAACTGAGCTCTCCAGATTTAGTGCCACTAATGCCAACTTATAGCAATAGAAAAGCAACCTAACAATCTCCCCCTTTGGCATTATGTGGCACAACCCAAAGCACCATCCAAGCACATTCTCCCCCTTTGAGCCACAATAAACCAAAGCACATTGTCCCCTTACTAGTAAAAATCCGAGCAGTGATCATCTCAGACGAGACATCCACTTCATACGGTTTCTGAGACAATAGTTGCTGAGAGATAAGACATGGATGGGAAGGGTTGGAATGCACACCTGGATTGCGGGTCTCCAACAGATCTGGATAAAATGCACTAAAATTCAGGTAAGCCTGGTCGAACAACATCTTGTTCAAAGCATCAAAAGCATTAAGTACAGTCGGGAAAGGAGCTGATGCTTCAGGAACGGCTGTGGCTTTCTTAGAAGCGACATAGAAAAGGAGGGAGTTGGAGAACTAGACTGAGCACCATGTTGCTTGGCATAACTATGATGACATCAACAATAATGAAGAACTTATAGATCTGGCATGGTCTAATCAGGAGCATGTGATGATATAGAGTCACCAGGTGCAGAAGAGGAGCATGTTGTGCCATGTGCCATAGCATGACCCATGACATTAGGTTCAGCATGTATTGATGTTGCAACATTGTGTGCAACATCAGATGCAACATGAGCATATGTTGCAACTATGGGAGCAACACCAGACGTAACATCTCCAATACTTTTCAGTGGTCGACGGTGAACGTGTGACCTCATCGATAACATTAATACTTTTCAGCTAGCCTCCAATAATACAAGTCCATATCTCTAATAGTTAATCCAAAAAACAACAGAGACACTTCAAAAGGCTCCCATGTCTCTCTCAGTAACAAATAAATCCTCAGGCACAGCGGAAATAGAGGAGGAAAAGTATACCTCACATCTGATAGTAGGCTGCAAAAATGGAACGATATCTAGTGTAGTAGTTGAGCTCTGAGAGGCCGAAATAATAGCTAGTGAGTTAAAGACATCGATGGTGTTGACAGAGAAACTTCGGCGGTCTGGATGTCAAAATTGAGAGATATAGATGCGGTGGAAACGGCTAAGAACTGTACAAACTCTGGGGAAGTCGTTCGGTATAGGTGAAGAGGCCGCGAAAGATGGAACGGTAGAGGATTGCCATGCTGGAGAGAGTACATGCGAAGATCCGATGGCACTGGCAGAGGATGAGCAGTGAGCAGAGCGGCGAGGTAATACTCTGATAATTCTGGAGGAAGATTCATAAGAACTTCTCACAGGTTACTCACATAGATTGTTGAGAGGAGATGCCGAGTTTGGTCATAACATCTACATCAACATCATTCTGTATTGTATCTAATGTTGCAACGTCAGTCACAACATGAGGTATTTTCTCTGAAACTGTAGTGTTCGGGCTGTATAATTCAGAATTCCTGACACATTGCTTCTTTATCTTCATATCAGGGTGTCTAACATTTCTTCCTTCTGACTAATGCCTCATGTGACTAAAGCAGTTTCTCTCAGTATGGCATATGAACTTGCGGTAACTGCACACAGAACGACCACCTTTTATGCCTCTGATCTGCTTTTTCTTCTGATCATGGCCCTTGTGCTGACTCATTCTTTCAAGTTCTATGGTAACTTGACTTCTTCTTTCAGTAGACACGTTATAGAAAGATCCTCTATTGTATCCCACTCCGATGCGATCTCCTGAAATCTTACCCATGTTCAATATATCATCCAGCTTTGCTTTTTCAGAATTCTACTTATCCAATGTGCACTCAGGTTTCTATGCCCCGAGAAGAACTTTTCTGAAGTTGCTTTCCAGCTCTCTAAAGTTTTCCTCAACTTTCAGACATTTGATTTTGACTTCATCCTTCTCTTTCTTTAGTCTTATATTCTCCTCTTTTAGCACTTTGTTAATATTGCAGATTTGCATCCACTTCTTATACATCATCTAGTATGCTGTTCGGATATCATCGTCACTAACTTCCTCATCGCTGTCAGCTTCAGAATCCGATTCGGTTGTAGATGTTATACATGATGTTGCAACATTAGATCTGACATTGTTTGATTTGTTGGCAGATGTCATGACTGGTGTTGTAACATCAGATCCAACATGGTTGTTGGTGTTGTAATCAGGATGATGTCTTCATCTTCAACACTCCCATCAGACTCATCTTCACTCCAGGTACTAGTCGAGGGCTTCCCCTTTTGCTTCTTCAAGGTGTTTGTAATTCAGCTTGTGTGTGCCCAAATCCTTCACATACTCTACACCGCATCCCTTTTCCTTTCTTTTTCCCTTTACTACTGATCTTTTTCAGCATTCTACTGATGTTTTTAGTCAACACGGCAATATCCTCATCTATACTCGATTCAGCATCTTCTTGAGAGACATCTCTAGCTTCTACTTTCAGGGCCACTCCTTTGTCCCTTTTCTTCTGCTTCAGATTCATCTGATAGGTCTGAAGAGATCCCATGAGTTCATCCAGTCTCATGGTGGAAGTATTTCTGGCCTCCTCAATGGCTGCAATTTTGGCTGAGAATTTATCGGGATGAGATCTCAAGGTTTTCTCAACTAACTTCTTTTAAGAATATTTCTTCCCAGCCGGAAGGCCTGGTTGGCTATATCTCTCAACCTCCTATTGAATTCGGTAACAGTCTCGTCTTCATTCATCCTTAGATTTTCAAACTGAGAAGCTAGCATCTGGAGTTTAGAAGCTTTTACCGCACTAGTTCCTTTATGCACGTTCTGAAGTACGTCCCAAGCTTCTTTAGCATACTCAGAAGTAAAGATAAGTTTTAACCGTTCTTCATCACAGTTGAAAAAAATAGCATTAATTGCTTTAGAATTGCACAGGGCCTCATGTTCTTCAATCAGACTCCAGTCTCTTGCCAGCTTGAGGTGTTCTTTGCCATCTTTGTCAATTTCGATCGGAGGTGTCCATCATTCAATGATAGCGATCCATGCCTTCTTATTAAGGGACTTAATGAATGCACACATCCGAGACAACTTCCAATAAGTGTAGTTTGTACCAATGAGCAATGGAGGACGAACAACGGAGGCACCTTCTCGTGTAGTCATGATTCAAGTACTAAAATCCAAGATCACACGCTCTTTAATAATAAAGTAGCACGGGTGGCCAGCTCTGATACCAATTGTTAAATCAGTACATATGTGTAATCAAATAAACACAATGATAAAACACAGAAACCAATTTGTGACACAAGGAACTTGGTAACACAGTTTGGTGCACACACCTACATCTGCGGGGCCACGCCTAGAAAATCAGATTACTCCACTACAATAAATAATGATTACAATCACTAATATCAGATCTATACTAGGAGAAGCATACTCCCCCTCAATAAAAACAGCAAGGGGTGATCTCAATCAACCCCGTGGAGTAATCTATGCAAGCTCCCCTTGCATGCAAGCTCCCTTGCACAACCGACTAGATCAACTCCCTTGATCCCAACGTGCGTAATCATTAGCCTCCGTCCCCGGATGTAGATACCACAAGATCCCCTTGCACAATCGACTAGAATCAAATCCCTTGATCCGTACCTCTGGTAGCCGTCGGTCTCCCTCCCGGAGTTCTTTGATCAACTTTCACAAAAGCGGTACCCTAGCCACAAAACAACACGTCCCTTAAGTACTCCGCTCCCCCTCAATCACGGAGTAGATATGGAAGGTCGCTCGATAAAATCCTGTGTAGATTGACATTCCACAAATTAAGGAATCACTTCGGGCAAGTGGTTCCGCAATATCTTCAACAAGATCTTTCAACCAATGTTTGCGGGCTAATATTTCTCCAACAGATTATTCAATCAACTCTAGGAGATAACAACTTCCAAATGTATCTTCAATGATTCTTCAATCATAATAGCATATACCAGAGTACCTTAAAGATACTGTAATAAGATCTGAATTAATCCACCTTCAAAACTGCTGATGGCCGTCATCCTTTTCAAAGCTTTCGACACAGCATGTTGGACCTCATGTTGCAACATAACATTCAACATGTCATATAATATGGCCAATAAACTAGATCTCTCATTCCAAGATAATTAAGAGCTAGTGATTTTGGAAAGCTTTTTCAATCTTCTCTCATGCAGATATTCCGCCAATATCTAGGAATACTTCGAGTAAGAAATCCCATAGATCAAGGAACCATTTAACCATTTCGGATAAAATGATTTAAACAAATCTCATGCAGATTTTTTTACCTATAGAATAAGGATCTATTTCTGGTAAATAGAACCAATAAATCTCAGCAAATATTTCCTCACATCAATTAAGGAACTAACCAGATTTCCAAATATTCTCAGCAATCCTCCCATCAATTAAGGAACTAATTCGGGTAAGAATAAATATAAAAATATCACCAGGATATTTCATCAATCAATTCAGGAACCCCCGAGATTCTAGGCTACAAATCAGTTCTGAATCAGCAAGACAATCTGCAACCCAAAACAGCATATCTTCATACAAACCATACTCTAGATCTCGCATGTTGTACATAATGTTACAACATTATGTACAACATAACTGCTCAAACTGCTCAAAAACAATTCTTATTCCACAAACTGAGCTCTCCAGATTTAGTGCCACTAATGCCAACTTATAGCAACAGAAAAACAATCTAACAATTATTATTAGAACAATTAAAATAATAATTAGGAGAGGGCTACCCTAAACAGGAAAGTAATATGTTGCAATAATTTTTAAATCATAGTATGTCCGAAAATTATCTCATAATTTTCTAAAAGGTTTTAATGGCTATCTTAATAGTTTTTCTTGAATTATCACATAATCAAAATAAGTAATATAACCATTAAAAATTATTAACTAAAAAATTTAGTATAATAACAAAGCAATTGAAAATTATCTCATAAAATTTTCTTACTAAACATGCAACTTAAATTTTATATCATAATTTTAAGTTACACAAAATTAATTATTATCATATAATAATTAATTCTAATTTTCAAAAAAAACATTTTTCGAAAATAAAACATTGCATGTGAACGCCTATTTAATAGTTTAAATAAAACCTCCATCTGATGGAGAAACATGTTGTATCATATACTTTTATAAATGCAAATCAGATCAAATAGACTAGCTCCAATACCAATGTAGGGTTTTCAGGGTCCTTAGCGCAATAAAATCAACGGCCGGCCTAAGTAGGGCACACGACGAAAAAAAATCGACAGCGAAAAAGTCAGACTTAAAATAATTTTAAATCAAAGCCCTAAAGATTAACAACCCTAGCCAAGATCGCTACTATCCCGGGGTTGGGTCTGACCAACCCCTAAGGATAGATCTATCTAACATTTGCAATTATAAACCCATGAATATTTAAACTACATACCATTCACTTCGTTTCCGCAAAATACAAAGCGTCTTTTTCAGCAACATTTCTTTGGCCCTGCGCTGCTTCTCCCAAGCCAAACCGCATCCCGAACCGCACCTCGTCCCGAGCCGAACCGCTTCCCGAATCGCACCGCGTCCCGAGGCGAGCAACACACTTGTCGCTGAGCCAATCACGCACCGAAAAAATTTTCACCTTGAGTGGATCCTTCGTCAAGACTTCGGATCCGATCCGAGCTCCTTCGTAGCTTTACTAGAGCCCGAATAGGAGCAAGGAAGAATTTAGGGAGAAAGAGAATAATTAATTTAAGCGCAGATCCGGGCTTGCTCATGTTTAATGGAGCTACTCAGATCTGGAGCTTGGGGTGAGTTTCAATGAGGTGAGTAGGCCCCTATTTATATAGGTGGCTGACCCCTCCCCTTCACTCCATATCCGATGTGGGACTAAAAATTCTAGAGAAAAAATTAATTAAAGTTTGCCTTTCACAAAGGCCAAACTTTAGCGAATTTTTCCGCACTCACTGTTGAGCTTTGTAAGTGATACAACCTATCAAATCGAAGAGGGTTGAACAGTGAACGCGTAGGAATAAACGGGGACTCATTCCGAGTTCGTTTGACCCCTCAAACGACGCTCCAAAGATCAGCCCAAATGTACTTTTTGCTAAACAATCCAGTCGTTAAAAAGCCAGAAATTAGGGTTCGAAAACCCCTCATTGTGGGCCCACCGTGTGGGCCCCACCCATTCTCGATGTGCGCACCGGGCGCTGGCACGTGCCTAGTGGCAGCGTACCAGGCACGCAGCCCATGTGGGCGCGTGCCAACGTCCACATGTTGGCGCAGCTGGTGCCCAAATTTGGCGACAGCTTTAGGCCCGGCCGTTTTGGCCAGGCCCAACTAATGGGTTTAAAATTTTTTTCATTAAAAAATTGCATTAAAACATTTAGGCTTTTGGGCTTTATCTGGGCCTTTTGTGCTATATTTAAAACTCCTTTTAAATAGACTTTCTGGGCCCCTTCGTACTCCGATTTCGACACGGTTTGAACCTGCGTTTAGACCTAGACGATCTCGTCATCCAGGTAATCATTTCCACGCGTTTTTATATCAAATATGTACGTAAAAAATTTACGACACATTTAATTCCATTTGCATCTCATGCAAAGTTTTCACATCTATTATAAAAAATCATTTGCATCAAATACACATGAACTGAAGGCATACATCCCCCAACACCTCCCCCTTAATCGGGGTAACTGTCGCCGTTGTCCCCGTTATTTATGAGCTTCCTTCAATCCCTCGTTTGATGGGTGGAAGTGCAACGGGCGAATGACACGTGGGCTTTGACTGAGTTTGCTTCAGGTTTCTTTCGTGGGCTTTAGTCGCTCATTGAACGAGTCCCTCGAGAGCCGGCCCTATGATGCAACACCATCGCTCCAGTTTTTGGAGGATGGGACTGGAGTATGATCGTCGAGAAGGGATCCAACCCAGGATACGTCTCTTTGTTTGAGTATGCATTGGTGTATCTCTTTGTGTGGTTGTTGTGGAGTGCTTCTAATTTGTATTTCCGATGTGTATTGTGCGTTGAATTATTAGTAACTTTTTAATTACGCATATTTCTTGCCTTTACACTATTTACGCCTTGGTTTAGTGTATTGTGTAGCCACTATCCCCAACATACTGTCCTAGAATGTGCGCAGTGGCCTGCTACTCTAGGTTGTACACACTCTCTCTCCCTCTTTTTCTCTCTTCCCCCTGCCTCTTCGAGAATACCTGGAATGAATTCGTATTTCTCGGGTATCCTGGGTAGCGGGACATGAAAGTGGCGGCCACCGCACTGCGATGTGCATAAGTAGAGTGCAGGTAGTGCTCTATTGTGTGATTAGCATAGATGAGTCCTAAGGTGGGTAGAAGACCTCAGAGTTTAGCGGTATCCTTCCTTCCTTAGACTTATAAAGTCAGGGGACATACTTTATTTCAAGGTTTGTAGGGTGTGATACCATGTTTCCATATGTATGGGGTATTATGTTAAGTATTTCTGGTTGTATTTGTACGCGTATAATTTTTGTGTATTCTTATGAATTTTTCCCTAATTTTTATAATGGTAAAACTATTTTTAAACATTATTAGATTCATAATGGGTGAAGTGTTTGGATGAAATGCATAGTATTTGGTGAAGTATGTGGTATTATTAATGTATTTCAATTTTCTTAAAAATAAAAATTGTGGATGATCCATAAGATGACACCTAGCCTATGATGTGTCATTTGGGTAGCCACCTTAACTCTAATTTTGACACATAGGTGGACACTTGGCTTCACCTAAATCTAAGGATTAGGACGATGATGATTAAATTAATTTTCAATGAGAAAAGAAAAAGGAAATAAGGAAGAAATAGAAAGAGAGAAAAAGAAAGAAGAAAACAAAAAAATCAGTTTTCTCTCATCCCCCTCATCCTCAACCCTCTCCTCCTCCTCTTCCACCACCTCCCACCACCTTGACATGCTCAACCATTAGGACTAATCCCTCACACCACCTTACCCCTTGAATTGAAGAAGAAAGAAGGAGAAGGAAGAAGGAGGATGATTGAATTTGAAGGAGAAAAGCTTGGAGGAAATAGCTTGAAGAAAGAAGGACTTTTGATGTAGGAGTTCATGACCCCACTTATTGGAGTACTATTTTTGAGATTGGGGATGACCTAAATGTTGTTGTTATTGATGTTGTTGTTAGTGTTATTAGTGTTTCTAATTGTGGTTGTGGTGTTGTTGTGGTGTTGTTGTAGTTGTCCTAATTGTCGTAGTAGTTGTTTTCTGATTTTAGTTTCTGCAGTGACTACAAATGAGCATAACTCTTAGAGCAGTTGTCTAAAAATCATAATCCAGGACATTTTGAAAATCTATTCGAGTTGGGTACAACTTTCATGTTGAGCCTCAACTCAGATTCAGACTATAACTAGATTAAAACGGCTAATATTTACCATAGTAGGACAGATTCTACACCACTGTAATGTTTAGTCCATAACTTTCATTACTGATCTCTAAATATTTCATTTTTTGATAATCTGTAATTCTAGTTAATTATCTAAAACTGTCATATTGAGACCTAAGTCAGAATATGACTGTAAATACTTGGTATTACTTGTTCTTGCCTGTAAGATAATACAGTTTTTGGACAAACTCTGGACCTGATGCTCTATAAGCCATAACTCCTAGCACAGTCATCCGAAAATTATGATTCAAGATAATTTGAAAAGCTTATGAAGTTTTCTCCAATCTTTATGTTGGAATCAACCTCAGATATAGCCTGTAAATGGATTGTAATTGCTTATATTCATTTGTGTGTTAGTTTTGGACAGATTCCACCACTTTGCATTGTCTAGACCATAAATTTCTATAAAGTTGTCTAAATTATGAATTCTTAAACAATCTGGAAAGCTTAATAATTTATCTACAACGTTCATGTTAAACCCTAAATCAGAATCTGGCTGCACATGCCTGATATGGGTTGATTTCTCCAGAGGACAGACTCAGGTCAGAATCTAAATTTGCCTCAGTTTTCAAAGTATGGTTATGTAATTGTGCTTATATGGGATGATATAGATTTCATGATATGCAAGTGCAAGTCCATGTAAATGTGATATGGTGAATGATATTCAAATGTTGGAATACATTGTGCAAAGGAAATGAAATGGATATGTGATACTCACATGATATGTAGGACACATATGTCACTACACACTTGGACCAAAGTGACACGGAAGGAGTCAGGAGAAATTACCGGGCCACCTATTCATTCATAGTAGTTTCCACAAATGGAGATGTGCACGCTATAGGCACGCCCTAGTTATGGGATCCCAATAGGAATATTGAAATGCATGTGATGTGTCGTGTGGTTTGTGTTGCTGTGTGGTTCTATATTGTATACCTCGTGCTTACTTGCCTTTGTGTTGTAAGTTTCGTTACTTGTCCTATTTACATGCAGTTTACCGTGTGCCCTTTTATTTCATTTATTTTGTGTAATTTAGTTACTTCAGTTAGTTGTTTTCTTTAGCTATTTACTTTAATTGTTACTTGCGGCACATTTCTTAATGCATCACAGTGTCAAACATAGTTATTCCACTTGTAGAGCGGTGCACTCCTGCTAGACATGCTTTGACGTGCCCTTCCACTTTTCCATATTGGTAACAGCTAGATGGAGTTCCCTGGAGATAGTAGTCTTGGATCTGGAGTGTCGAGTATAGTATAGGGAGTGTGTTGTACTGGTGTTCACCCTCTTGGGGTGTTGTTGTATATATGTAGTTCTGTCGTATATATGTACATTGTTCTGATGTATATATGAGATGTACATTGTTTATGTGTTGTTTCTCTTGAATGTTGTTGTCATTTCTGTGGAGCATTATGTGTACTATCCTAGCATTACGTGTACTATCCTAGAATGTGCGAAGTGGCATGCTACTCTATGTTGTACTCTCGCCCCCCTCTTTTTCTATCTTCACCCTCGACTCTTCGGGAATACATAGGATGGCTTCATACTTCTCGAGTATCCTAGGGAGCGGGACGTGACAAAAATAAAACACAAAACAAAATAAAAGTACGCACCTAACATCAATATTTATATTGGTTACACCCAATTTTTGGTGTGCATCTAATTGAAGAGATCGCTGATACTTCAATAATCTTGCATTATAAAATATGACGCTTGGTTCAAGAGAAAATCATGATTGATATGAATATGGAGAAGAAAATCTAAAAAATAAAGTTAAATTTGGCTCTCAAGCAATCATCAAATCTCACAATTTTTATCATCAAAAGATTCCGTATGATTGGTAAAAATAACATTCAGTGATTGGCTTTTCGCGACGTCTTGGAGAAACTGTCACGCCCCGCTTCCCTAAAATGGAAGGCGAGACGTGAGGAGGTCTGCTCAGATGTGGAGCTGCAGTCTGATAAGCGTATAAAATTCAATTGGCAGGTCCTTGCAACGCAATACGAAACAACGATAATAATAAAGAAATGAGACAATAAGCAAATTATTGAATCTCAGAATATCCATAAGATAAATTACAATATCACAGAAAAGCCACCAGGCTCGAAAGGAAACTCTAAGGCCCAAAACATGGCCAACAAAGTACAACATACAAGCAAAGGTGCCATGCACCGACAACTAACAGCGAGCCTAAACAAAGGAAGAGAACACAAGCGGTCTCTGAGACTGGTCACCAATGACCACAAACTCCTCCTCGGCAACCACTGGCTCAGCACCAGCAAACACTACGTCCTCTGCAACGGCCTCTAGCTCAGGATCTAACATATGTCACCCAAAAGAGTAAAGGGTCACATGTCAGCAAGTCTAACAAGACTTGAGCAAGGAAACAAAAGTGAAGGCAAACTAGCAACCTAGCAGTTCTAGTATGATGCGTAGCATGGCAAGTATAGCATGGAAGTAACAAGTAAGGTAAAGTGCAAGTAACAAGTAGCAAGTAGCAAGTATGGCATGGATGACAAGTTTTGCAAGTATAAACACGGACAAGTACAAGTCAAGTAAATCACGTCAAGTAAACACGTCAAGTAAACACGTCAGGTAAACACATCATGTAAACAAGTTGTGCACATAGATTTCGTCTGCTGGCTAGAGTGGCTGATCGGGCCAACTCGTAAGCTCAGGTGACCGCTTATCCCTACCCCTCCACGTGTATCGAGCCAGGGCATTACCCCGAACATGGAATGCTCGCTTCTGGATCACAAGCCAGAAAGTGTATTTAACACGTATATCGAGCCAGGGCATCACCCCCGAACACGGAATGCTCGCTTCTGGAACACGAGCCAGGAAGTGTATTTAACACGTATATCGAGCCAGGGCATCACCCCCGAACACGGAATGCTCACTTCTGGAACACGAGCCATGAAATGTATTTAACACGTATGGCATAGGGTTATGCTCGCATAATGGGTGCCTAGCCGGAAACAAGTAGATCGGGCATTGGCTATCGACCAACACACGTGGCCCGCTTCTGGAACACGAGCCAGGAAACACAAGTATTGTAGCGTGTGCTACGAATGCAACATTCAACATGGGTGACATGGCATGGCAAATAGTAGTGCAAGGCATACAGTTAAAGTATTAAACATGGCAGTTAAGATGCATGGATGGCAACAAGTGCAAATAATGAAAAGTAGTCGGATCAAGCTTCGTTGTCAAGCTAGATCCTGAAATTCGCGCCTAGGCGAGTATCATTTCGTCGCGTAGTCTCTTTTACGCCTACAACAAGCAAATGGCCTAAAACATGGCCTAAAACCCTTAGTGGCAAGTTTCACTTGCCTAGCACCGAGGATGACGATCAACGAGGCATGTCGCACAAAAAGCTAATCTACGGGAATGGAATCGATGCCATGGCAAAACAACATCAGAACAATATCTCTAATATCCATTTTATTAGGGTTTCAATAAAATCACAATGAGGGTTATGAGAATATTAAAGGATCGAACACTACCGTAGGAAGCGGAAGATCGATGCCGAGCAAGCACGGCAACGGAAGAAACGATCCGGGGAACCACGGTTCAGATCTGGAATGGATGGAGAAATCTGGAGAAAATGGGGTTTTGGGGGTTTGTCGACGGCCTAGAGGAGGTGGCCGGCCTAAATGGAGGGGGAGAGGGGCTCTTGAGGAAGGAGGAAGGGCTAGAGGAAGGTTGGGGAAGATCAGAGGTCTAGGGGAAGGGAAATGGCCAAGGGAAATGAAAGAGAGAAAGAGAAAAGATCGGGAGTATTTATAGGGATGAACCGGCGGCCGCCCAAAAATTAGGGTTTCTGGGTGATTTAGTCGGTCAACGAAGGGTGGCTGACCGACTAGTTTGGGAACTAGTCGGTCGGTCGTTCAACTGTGACCGACTAACATCAAACAGCGAAAGAAGGAAGAAATCTGGGAAGTGAATTAGTCGGTCTGTGAAGGCCCGTCGACCGACTAGTTTGAGACCTAGTCGGTCGGTGAGTGTTCATGGACCGACTAACGATAAACAGTAACTTAGGTAAAATTAATCAAAGGAACTAGTCGGTTAAAGAACAAGTTCTGACCGACTAGTTTCACATCTAGTTGGTCGGTGATTGTTCTTAGACCGACTAAGAGTAAACAATAACTCATGTACAATTGATTCAATGAACTAGTCGGTTCCAGTAGAGTTCCTGACCGACTAGATCTCAATCTAGTCGGTTGGTCCCCCTTCTTGAACCAACTAACGTGCACGAAAAGTGCCGAAATGAAGCGCGAAGCTTCGGGAAGATTTCTACGGCTTCTAAGATCAACCTATCTCTAAGATATGAGCGATTTGAAGTTCGTCAAGAGTGACTTACTCCAAGATCAACGATCTAAGGAAGAAGCTAGGAAATCTCAACGAAACGAACGAAAGTGAAAGCTACAAGGACGGAAAACATGCGTAAGGAGAAAATCCACCAAGACATATATATTATATCGATAACACCAATATAGAAAAACCAGTCGTCACATCATACCCACCTTAGAATAAAGTCCGTCCTCGGACTTTCTAACATATCTAGTCGCTCTGTTAACTACCCTCAATCAATATCACATTAACATTTCAACTCGATATATCCATTACAAGTGCTTATTTATGCACTAGGTAGTCAAACATTAACACTACCAACATGTATATATGTATTTATATTCACGCACATCATACACTTATTCCTATCATAGTCAGTCACTAGCATACATGTATTTCTATCATATATATATACATCCCTTATGTAGCTATTTCTTACCTAGCACAAAACATTAGTCCATATACTCACAACCAATTTAAATAGTTCACACCAGTAAATACCATCGAAATACTCTACATTAGGTAGCTACCTATGAACAAGGCAATAAGAATACACTACTCCCCATATCTCCTAGTATACATCCAATACCAAACACGTCAACACATGTAATCACACCACACCATCCTAAACTCAAGTCATTATATTTAATATACTTCCACCATCATATAATTTCACAATTTATAGTCATTCAAATGCACACAGATACTTCCCATATATTTACTTCAATTATTGTCCTATAACTATATTCACGACACGCCACACACGCCATGGTCATCAATACTTATAACTAAGCACATACTTATCCGTGCATGGTGCACACCCACACACGCTAACATTTCATTCATATGTACCAATATATACTCAGCCCATATACACACTTAGTTTTAGCTAGCACATATACATATTCACGCAGGTGAGCCCCTAATAAATAACTATACCACAAGACCAATGCCTATAACTATATACTGGTTTAGTGACCCTCAATCATGTGCGTAACACAACCGGACACAAACAATCCAAACATTATACATACATCATCCAACATCTCACGCCAATCACAGACAATACACCAATATACATAGAGTATACCCACTCAAGCTTGAGTGAGACTCAAAATCATAGCAGAATATTCTATATACGTAACACAGTGTCCATACATATATCAATACTATTCTAGTGCATACACATCTACCAACATAACCATATAGATATCATAATGTCAAACACCCTTAATATTTAATCAGGTAATATCACGTATCTCAATCACTTCATATACCATAATAATATTACAGACATCAGCACACTTATAATTACAATACTCTCCCTAATAAATGCAGTCATCGTATAGTCACATACATGTATCATATATTCATACCATATCCATCCATCAATAATTGGTACATCAATACATTTACTTCATCCATTAGTCAAGATGTGCAGCAGTCGGGTATACCTCATGGTATACACGCATACGACATCTCATAAAAACAAGCAATACTGTAATGGCCCAGAGTGCCATATACGAAGGGTCTATGCTTTTATGTGAATATAGAGTGTATATCTGTGTACTATGTATCGTGTATATGGTTGTATACAAGTTAGTACATATTTGTGTGTGATTTATGTGGTTGATCGTGCATGTAGTATACATGCAGGACTAGTGAGGTCGTGCATGGGTATGTGATGCATGAAGGAGGTTATGTGATGGTATGTGTATGTGTGTGAATGGGTGTGTAGGATGGGTGTAGAGAGGCTAGTGTGAAAGGGGTTAAGGTTAGTGGCATTCTTGTAATTGATGGGGAGTTTGTGTGCATAATAGGAGAGTGTGAGAAGTAATGGCATACTGGTAATTACGGTTGGGTGACAATTCTGGATTTTGTATGGTTTTGTGCATTGAGCAATTCTAGAGTTTGTATGGTTTTGTGCGTTGAGTAATTCTGAGAGTGGAAGAGATATTTGTGGAGAAATGGCAAACTTGTAAATATGACTTCTTGACTCTTCTACTTAATTCTTGGTTCTTCTACTCTCTTCTCCCAAATTCTCCTCGTTTCTAAACTCATCTAAAAATATCTCACTCTCTCCCCAAAGACCAGGCCGAATTCATCTCTTCCCCTCGCTCCCTCTTAGACTTTAGGGGGGCTGAGCACCCATAGGGCTTCGCCACCCTCACTATGCACACACCCGTAGCATCCCTGTCGTCGTTTGGGTGCCGTTGCTCATTCTGGAAGCTTGTGGAGAAGAAGAGAAGGAAGAAGGAGAAGGACTTGAAGAAGGAGGAGCCATAGGGATTTGGGCTACCCCCTTTTCTCGCATCACCCCTAAGGTAGGATTCCATCTCCAACTAGTATTAGAGTTGCATGCTTAGTTTCATGGTTGTTGTTGTTGTGGTTTTGTCTTTTCTGATGTTAATTCTGAGATTTGTATGGTTGTGCGCGGTGAGCAATCCTGAGTTTTGTATGGTTGTGCGCGGTGAGCAATCCTGAGTTTTGTATGGTTGTGCACGGTGAGCAATCCTGAGTTTTGTATGGTTGTGCGCGGTGAGCAATCCTGAGCTTTGGGTGGTTGTGCGCGGTGAGCAATCCCGAGTTTGTATGGTTGTGCGCGGTGAGCAATCCTGAGTTTGTATGGTTGTGCGCGGTGAGCAAATCTGGACAGATTTACATGCTGATTGTTCTGCTTATTCCTTCTAATATATAATTGAGTTTGCTCTGAAATTTTTATGGCTTAGAGATTGGACTGTTATCTATAACTTTTATGTTGTAAACTTTTACCAATTCGAACTGAAAATAGGGTTAAAAATTCTATCTTTACAACATGTCGGGATTTCATCCAGTCTGTACACAGTCTGGAAAAACGTAGATCAGTCCCTACACACACCATAGAAATTGATGATCTTGGTCTCATTGGAAAGATAACAACTTTTTCTATAACTTTCATTGTGTGCACATTTTTGAGATTCTAACTGTAACGTGTCCGAAACTAGCAATCTTTACAGACCTTAGAATCTGTCTGAAAAACAGATTCGATAGTTCTCACCAAATAATTCACCATAAATCACACATTGGGAATTTCCTCTTGAAATTTTAACTGTGATTCCACAACACATATATCTACAACTTTTGTTTGTATTGTATGGGCATGTTTGATACACATATTTGGAGCATTATGCCTCTGTTTGGGGATGTCATGCCGCCTCCTACCGTGGCAACTTTGTCCATGCCCGTGCACTCCACCCTCGTGTCCGAACAATATCATATCCAAACTTGCTTTCTTTTCCCATATCAACGCCTCTTGAAGGCTAATATTGTTATCAACAATTAAATCACCAAGATATTGGATATAAATAAAAATGAACAACTTTATGCAATATGAGATGAAGCATGAGATGGCCAATTAAACGACTGATGAATCATGGAACAATCATACATGAAGCCACAGAACGTGAATATCCATAATTGAACACACAACAACATATTCATACAACCCAGTTTCTGGAAATAACAGGACAGCCCCAAACAGAGGCATAATGCTCCAGATATTTGTATCAAACATGCACATACAATACAAATGAAAGTTGGGTTGTATGAATATGTTGTTGTGTGTTCAATTATGGATGTCCATGTTTCGCGGCATCATTATATGATTGTTACATGATTCATCAGTTGTTTATTTTGCCACCTCTTGTTCATAAAGTTGTTCATTTTCATTTATATTCAATCTCTTGGTGATTTAATTGTTGGTGGCAAAGTTGGCCTTCAAGAGGTGTTGATATGGGGAAAAGAAAGAAAGTTTGGATATGATGTTATTAGGACACGAACGGTGGAGTGCACGGGCATGGACAAAGTTGCCACGGTAGGAGGCGGGAGGAGTCACCGTGGGCAACCTCTTGATACCATTAGGTGGCTCCACGTGATAACGGAGTAGTCACGAAACACTTGCACGCCGGCGCATTCATGGGATCCCCATTGCATTGCATTGCATCTCATAGCAATTGCTTTGTGTTTCATGTGCATCATGGCATCATTGAGTATTATGTGTGACTTGTGGTTATAGATATGAATGTTTCATTGAATGTATGATGGTTTCCATGAATGCATGAATTGCTTGAGATGGGTGCATACTGGAGAATGAGGTGGATTGCTTTCATTTGTGAAGCTTAAGTAAGTGGAAGTGAGATGGGTTCCATGTTACCAGTTTCCTTGGTTTACTATTATCACTTGGTTGCTCATTATAAATGTTGTATTCGTTACTTGTTGTCTCTTGTACATTATGCTAGTATGTACACCTTGCTTGTGGCACGTGCACACTCCCACATGCTCATAATTATAATTGTTACTTCCTATACTACAGCAGATGTTTATGCCATGTCATACACTATACCTGCTCACGTGCACCCTTTTCCACACTTCATGTAAGGGCTAGTTGGGTATGGTATTCCTACTGGGTCACGCTTTGACGTGTCCCACCGTTGACTTTTCAGGTTCAGAGGTTGGAGTTGGTTGGTGGCATTGAGTTGGAGCAGTGAAGTTTTGTGGATGCGTTAGGTTGGGATGGCGAGGGGAGAGGAGAGAGTGTTGTACTTTTGGGGTTTTGATTGGGTAGTGGCGAGTTGTTCATGATGGATGTATGTACAGATGAATGATGTATATAAATCAAAACTTCTTTGAGTTTAGTTGTTGTGCAGTTTCCCTCTGTGTTTCTTTCTGTGTTTATGTTTTTGGTTGTTTGGTTGTGCTTTGGGAACATTGCAGGTACTATCCCAGCAGTGCGGAGTGAACCTGCTAGAGTTTTTGTACTTTTCCTTCGTAACACTCGTTGCCTTAGGAATACCTGAAACGGATTCGTACCTTCCAGGTATCCTAGGGAACGGGGCGTTGCAGTTGGTGGCCCATGCAGGTCACCGCACTGCGGCTGTGTACGGATAGTGTATGTAGTGTTCCAAGAGTAGTTTGGTCTTAAGGTGGATAGGAGTTCTGCCTTAAGATAGAGCCCTGGTATCAGAAGCTTGAGGTATAGAGCCCTGAGGGTAGACATTAGAGTGTTGATTGCTTAAGAACGGGTGTGCATATCTATGTGTGTATTTATGTGTGCATCTACGTCTATAGATTTATAAGTCTTGAATATGTCTTGTCGAGCATATTGAGATGATATACTCATGTACATACGACTATGGCATATGTACGAATGATTATATGCCTATGTGATTGTATTTGAAGTATATGTGTTAATATATGGTTGACTTATGAGTATTGTGTATAATTGAGTTATATACTTGATTGAGGTGCATATAGTGTATAGATGTACTGTGTAGCGACTATAGACTAGATGTGATATATGCACATGTAGAGTGTGCAGATGTGTGAGTGGATCCCTAAGTTCCACCCACGTATGTGTGTATATGTCTTGATAATAACATTGTTGTGAGTGGATGCATGTGATGAACATATGATACAAGTTTGGCTGTAAGCTGGAATGCTTACACCTGTGGATGGATGGATATATTATTGTTTGGCTATCTATGTGTATTGGTATTGATATGTAAGACGTTGTGTGATGATACATGTGCGACTGTTGGATGGATATTAGGAGACATACATGATTGTATGTCTGAGTATAGAGGTGCATGTGTTTATATGTTAATATATGGTAGCCTGTGAGTAGTGTGTGTCATGAACATATATAGTTGATTGAGCTCTAGCGATGTATATATATGGCATGCCGTCTGTATTTGTAATATGTGGTGTATGTGTGCATGCTGATTGTGTAGATCCATATGCGGATCTTTGTGTTCTGCTCTGCTATGAGTGGGCACGCTAGAGTAAGCATGGTGGTTATGTTTGCCTATGGTGACCTACGTGTGTAAGTAATGATCTATGCGAAATATATATGATCAGATGTATAGTTGCGAGCATGTGTGGGTGTACATGTTTGCTGGTACATATGCTATGGTATGGGTGTACGTGTACTGGCTGTGCTTGTTTTAGTATGTCATGGCATAACATCAGTTATGACATGTGTGTGTTTCATGTTATGTTTCATATCATAACATTTGTGATGATATGTTTACGTTCTTACACAACATGTGTGTTGACATGATTTGTGTATGCTAGGTTGTGTGACATGATTGTATAATGACGTGTATGGGTGTGTGCCCATGCATGGGTAGGTGTATGCCCGGTTATGTGTATGACTATTTGATATCTGTGTAAATGTATGCACGTGAGTATGCTTTGCTTTTGTTATAGCGTCTGTATGCATGGGGTATAGTGACCTTAATGTCTAAGTCTGTCCATTCTTAAGTTGACCCTTAGTTTGGAAAGTCCGAGGACGGACTTGATTTTTAAGGTGGGTAGAATGTAATGGCCCAGAGTGCCATATACGAAGGGTCTATGCTTTTATGTGAATCTAGAGTGTATATCTGTGTACTATGTATCGTGTATATGCTTGTATACAAGTTAGTACATATTTGTGTGTGATTTATGTGGTTGATCGTGCATGTAGTATACATGCAGGAATAGTGAGGTCGTGCATGGGTATGTGATGCATGAAGGAGGTTATGTGATGGTATGTGTATGTGTGTGAATGGGTGTGTAGGATGGGTGTAGAGAGGCTAGTGTGAAAGGGGTTAAGGTTAGTGGCATTCTTGTAATTGATGGGGAGTTTGTGTGCATAATAGGAGAGTGTGAGAAGTAATGGCATACTGGTAATTACGGTTGGGTGGCAACTCTGGATTTTGTATGGTTTTGTGCATTGAGCAATTCTAGATTTTGTATGGTTTTGTGCGTTGAGTAATTCTGAGAGTGGAAGAGATATTTATGGAGAAATGGCAAACTTGTAAATATGACTTCTTGACTCTTCTACTTAATTCTTGGTTCTTCTACTCTCTTCTCCCAAATTCTTCTCGTTTCTAAACTCATCTAAAAATAGCTCACTCTCTCCCCAAAGACCAGGCCGAATTCATCCCTTCCCCTCGCTCCCTCTTAGACTTTAGGGGGGCTGATGTAACGACTCGAAATTTTTCAAAACATTTAATTACAAATTTAATATATTTTGTAATGGTTTGTCAGGAGTTTTAAATGATTTCAAAAAAATTCTATAAAAATATTTTGAAATACTAGACTTATTATATTATATTTCAGTATTTTTAGATTTCCTCAAATACCCAAAACATTCCTGTTAAAATTCACTTTCAAAAATTACCGTTTTGATTCGATGAATTTATTTTCTATTCAAACGTCTTCAAAACATTTTCAAACTTCTGCAGTAACCTCCTATGACCATTTAGGGCTCCCCACATTAATTTCGTAATTTTCTGATAACATTTCAATAGAGAACCCGCAAACCCGCTTTCTAAATGTTTTGGCCAAAAACTAGTATCCCCGTAGTCCAAACCCAGAAACGGACTTCGTATTCGCCATCCTCGCGACGATACGATCCCGTTGGTATGTTTTCGTAATTTTTCGGACACGTTTACTGGTATGGGCAAAATCGTAATTTCGTTACAATTTTTACTGCCACCGCCACTAATTACCCTAGCTAAATTACTAACTACCTTAACCTAATTAACTATTAGATTAACCTAACATGACTAACACATGGGGGGACAACGTCTAAACTTAGTCCTAAAGCTAACCTACCCTAATTAATACTAATTGACTAACTAAAGGTGTATTTAATGCTAATAGTGGGTTCATGAACCCATTAGCCCTATAAATACCCACTAATCCTCCCCTAATTGCTCAGTTCACGAAATTAAAATTTTAAAACTTTTTTCTTACTCTCCCTCTCTATCTCTCTCCCGTTCACCCTCTTCCGACCTCCGACCACCGCCCTCCGGCCGTCAACCGCCGCCTCCGACCGCCTCCCACCGCTGCCGTCGCCGTCGACCGACGCTCGCCGCCCTTCGGCCCCGCCTGACGCGGCCTCCGCCTTCGCCTCGCCGTCCCGAGCACCCCACAGCGCCTCCCCCCGCCGTCTCCTCCGCCGCCGCTGCGCCGCCTTCGCCGTCGCCCCGCTGCGCCGCCGCCCAAACGCCGCCCCGCCTCCGACTCCGCCGCCAAGCGCCCACAGCCCCCCCCGCCGGCGTCGTTGATCGTGGGAGCGTAAGTTTGCTCAATGGCAAACTTGTAAATATTAAGAAAATTCGAAAATTCGTATTTTTAAATGATTATTAATGGGGTTTTATGGTATAAAATCCATAACTAATTATACAGGGGCCAGAAAAATGTGTGGATAGCCCCAGAAAATCAGAAACGACATTTCGGATCCAATGGCGCTGGTCTTACCTCGACCAGACGTCTACTTTTTCCAAAATGATTTTTCGAAACTAAAGATTAAATACGTATAATTCGTTCTAAAAATCGTAACTCGCTGTTTTCACACACAAAAATATGTGATAAAATTATATGTGACAATAGACTTCGAGACGATCATTTTGACTACTTATTCATGTAATTCCGATTTGTATTGCTCCCGTAAGAAATTACGGAAGATACACGTTTCTTAAGTTTTAGGATTTTTAAGCTATTTCTAAGTTTCTAAAAATTATAAGAAATTACAGAAGCTTCTGAAAATTCTCCCCTCTTGCAGTAAAATCTAAATAATTATTTTAGGTTTATATAAAAATTTTAAATATTTTCCGACACCGTTTTAATGAGTTTAAAAATCAAACTAACCTAATTATTAAATAGGAAAAAGTCGTGTTTTTCTAAAATAAGTATTTTGTGTTGCAGGTACAGACTCTGGTGTACCAACTTCTGAGGAAGCCCTAGATCCTCTTCCGGCTTACTACAACGGTATTAATTTTGGTAAGTCACGATAGGTTCTAACCTTAGAAATCTAGCCACTGTGCTCGTACGAACTTGTAGCACCGCACTACTACGTGCTCGACGCACGGAAACATACGCCACTTTCTTGTGTTGGACTTGACTTGGAACATCCCATGGAACGTTCATGTAAAGAACTTGTACTTGACACAACACCGGGTTTTGGGGTAACTCATAGTTGCGAGAGTACGGGAGTGACCAGAGTTCGATCTACATGTCAAGCTGCCTGTGTTTCGGCCTCCTGTCTAGCTGCCTGCGTTTCGGCAAACCATCCTGCTGCCTGGGTTCCGACAATCGTCTGGGTAGCACCCAGGCAAGAGACGAACTGAACGGTCACATATTGTACTCTCTGACTTGAGTCATGTAGTTCTAGTGGAGCTTGCACAGTTACTTCTTTACAGTCATGCACTTTACTTTCTGCGCTTGTAGCACTTTACTTTCTGCACGTGTACAGACACTACACCGTACTTTACTTCTTCTTGTCATACTTGTACAGTACTCCTTTTCTTTGTTTAGAATCTTTGTGACTTACCTTCAGTTCCACTTATGGCACCGACAGACGACGACTTGATCGAGGAGGTTGCCCCAGAGTACGAGGAGCCTGCGTACGATCCAGAAGCCGCGGAGTTTTAGTTACTTTTCTGTCGGAGTGTGTATTGTACTATGTATTTCCGTTTCTGCATTTCCTTTCAGTATTTCCTTTCATGTATTGGTGTGAGAGAGTGTTGGTTGTTGTTGTACTTTAATTTGGACTGTAATAATGTCTGTAAGCTGGTTTGAGTGTTGTTGGTACATCTCTGCGTTGTGACTATGCTGATTTCACTGGTAAACTGCGGAACCTGCAAATAAACCGAATAAGTAACGGGCCCCCGAGAGCGGGTTGTTACAGCTGAGCACCCGTAGGGCTTCGCCACCCTCACTCTGCACACACCCGTAGCATCCCTGTCGTCGTTTGGGTGCCGTTGCTCATTCTGGAAGCTTGTGGAGAAGAAGAGAAGGAAGAAGGAGGACTTGAAGAAGGAGGAGCCATAGGGATTTGGGCTACCCCCTTTTCTCGCATCACCCCTAAGGTAGGATTCCATCTCCAACTAGTATTAGAGTTGCATGCTTAGTTTCATGGTTGTTGTTGTTGTGGTTTTGTCTTTTCTGATGTTAATTCTGAGATTTGTATGGTTGTGCGCGGTGAGCAATCCTGAGATTTGTATGGTTGTGCGCGGTGAGCAATCCTGAGTTTTGTATGGTTGTGCGCGGTGAGCAATCCTGAGTTTTGTATGGTTGTGCGCGGTGAGCAATCCTGAGCTTTGGGTGGTTGTGCGCGGTGAGCAATCCCGAGTTTGTATGGTTGTGCGCGGTGAGCAATCCTGAGTTTGTATGGTTGTGCGCGGTGAGCAAATATGGACAGATTTACATGCTGATTGTTCTGCTTATTCCTTCTAAGCTAGAATTGAGTTTGCTCTGAAGTTTTTATGGCTTAGAGATTGGACTGTTATCTATAACTTTTATGTTGTAAACTTTTACCAATTCGAACTGGAAATAGGGTTAAAAATTCTATCTTTACAACATGTCGGGATTTCATCCAGTCTGTACATAGTCTGGCAAAACGTAGATCAGTCCCTACACACTCCATAGAAATTGATGATCTTGGTCTCATTGGAAAGATAACAACTTTTTCTATAACTTTCCTTGAGTGTACATTTTTGAGATTCTAACTGTAACGTGTCCGAAACTAGCAATCTTTACAGACCTTAGAATCTGTCTGAAAAACAGATTCGACAGTTCTCACTAAATAATTCACCATAAATCACACATTAGGAATTTCCTCTTGAAATTTTAACTGTGATTCCACAACACATATATCTACAACTTTTGTTTGTATTGTATGGGCATGTTTGATACAAATATTTGGAGCATTATGCCTCTGTTTGGGGATGTCATGCTATTTTCAGAAACTGGGTTGTATGAATATGTTGTTGTGTGTTCAATTATGGATGTCCATGTTTCGCGGCATCATTATATGATTGTTACATGATTCATCAGTTGTTTATTTTGCCACCTCTTGTTCATAAAGTTGTTCATTTTCATTTATATTCAATCTCTTGGTGATTTAATTGTTGGTGGCAAAGTTGGCCTTCAAGAGGTGTTGATATGGGGAAAAGAAAGAAAGTTTGGATATGATGTTATTAGGACACGAACGGTGGAGTGCACGGGCATGGACAAAGTTGCCACGGTAGGAGGCGGGAGGAGTCGCCGTGGGCAACCTCTTGATACCATTAGGTGGCTCCACGTGATAACGGAGTAGTCACGAAACACTTGCACGCCGGCTCATTCATGGGATCCCCATTGCATTGCATTGCATCTCATAGCAATTGCTTTGTGTTTCATGTGCATCATGGCATCATTGAGTATTATGTGTGACTTGTGGTTATAGATATGAATGTTTCTTTGAATGTATGATGGTTTCCATGAATGCATGAATTGCTTGAGATGGGTGCATACTGGAGAATGAGGTGGATTGCTTTCATTTGTGAAGCTTAAGTAAGTGGAAGTGAGATGGGTTCCATGTTACCAGTTTCCTTGGTTTACTATTATCACTTGGTTGCTCATTATAAATGTTGTATTCGTTACTTGTCGTCTCTTGTACATTATGCTAGTATGTACACCTTGCTTGTGGCACGTGCACACTCCCACATGCTCATAATTATAATTGTTACTTCCTATACTGCAGCAGATGTTTATGCCATGTCATACACTATACCTGCTCACGTGCACCCTTTTCCACACTTCATGTAAGGGCTAGTTGGGTATGGTATTCCTACTGGGTCACGCTTTGACGTGTCCCACCGTTGACTTTTCAGGTTCAGAGGTTGGAGTTGGTTGGTGGCATTGAGTTGGAGCAGTGAAGTTTTGTGGATGCGTTAGGTTGGGATGGCGAGGGGAGAGGAGAGAGTGTTGTACTTTTGGGGTTTTGATTGGGTAGTGGCGAGTTGTTCATGATGGATGTATGTACAGATGAATGATGTATATAAATCAAAACTTCTTTGAGTTTAGTTGTTGTGCAGTTTCCCTCTGTGTTTCTTTCTGTGTTTATGTTTTTGGTTGTTTGGTTGTGCTTTGGGAACATTGCAGGTACTATCCCAGCAGTGCGCAGTGAACCTGCTAGAGTTTTTGTACTTTTCCTTTCGTAACACCCGCCTCTTCGGGAATACCTGAAACGGATTCGTACTTATCGGGTATCCTGGGGAGCGGGGCGTTGCAAATACCAATCAAACAATTATAATCCTACTATCATATGTACATCACACTTATACTCATGCAGCTAATACATAACTACCGACACACAATATACCAATACCAACACACATACAACTTCATATGCACTATGAAATTAAATACACTATGACGACACATCAAATTACACTAATGGGGCCCACCAAATTATATTAAGGTTGACACGGGCGACGACAAGCTCTATTGGCTAGACAAAAGGAAAGAAACTGAAATCAAAAGCGTAACGAATAGAAGGATCGAAAAGCATGAGAACGGTCGTGTAATGATGTAATGATGCTCCATTAGGATACATGGAAAATAGTGTGTAAAAGATATAAGTTAAAACGAAGAGTACGAAACCGATCGATAAAATGAGTCGTTCGAAACAAGTTTGAGTCGTATATACATAATAAGAAGAATGGTTTATTTAGCTTATATAAAGCTATCACGAGTAAAAGTAAATCGTTTACACGAACATTAAGGACATAGGTTAGAAAAATATTATGCGGCAGTAGTTTAAAAAATTTTGGAAAAGTTTCGAGATTCAAGGAATGAAATCAGATCAAATATAGAGTAGAGGGTTTATGCCCATGCCAAATGTTTTTCCAAGTTTTAAAACTGAAGAGAAATTCCAAATAAACCGTAATGAAAGTACTTTTTAGAGAATCCGGATTCGCCAGCAGAAACTGATTTATATGAGGGTCTTAACACACAAGCACAACGAACATAGTACTGATATACAAAAATAATTGTAGTTCTATTTTAGAAATCATTTTTAGAAATATGTATGATGAAAGGAAAGATAATAGCATCTTAGTAGTATGAAAGTAAGTGGGAGGATATATATATAGAATTATTAAATTGGTAATAAAGCTTTAAAACCGAATTATGGAGGTCTAAATCATGAAATGGTTTCGAAAAGTAATTTTACGAAAATCTGAACTAGAGAAAACGTTGGGCATAAAATCGACTTGCTGAAAGCTGAAGTCCTATGTGACTTGAAAGGTATATAAGAAGTAAGCACGATGCGGTATTCGAATAAGTTTTAATGGCATACGTAAGAAAAGAAAATTATAATCCGGGTTAGGAAAAACAGAAGTACGGTTCAGAATAAAATTGGTATATGAAAAGGGGCAGGACATTTATATCGATATGAAAATATAGGCTGGAAAATATTATAACTAATAATCAAAATCTCGACAAAAGTTTCAACTTTTAGAAAAGAACAAATAAATTTAAGCCGACGAAAGAGTATGAAATGTAATATATATATTAAAAGTTTTCGAACAAATTTAAACTTAGCGAAAGAGGAACATCGAAAATACTTTTAGGGGAAACATGGATTTGCCACAAGAACGGGTTGGCATAAAGACTTGAAGTACGGGTACGACAAACTGATAATCAGTATATATTCATAAATTAATTGGAGTTCTATTTATCTTGAAGGAAGTATTTTAAAGTACGTATGGTAAATAGCTAAAATGAATTTCGCGATTTAGAAAAGGTGGTATATCGAATTATCAAAATAGTACTAAAGTTTAAAATCAAGTGTGGACGATATATGTTAGAAAAATAGTTACATGATAGTAATTTAAAATTACGACCAATTAGTCTTCAAAACCTAAGAATGACCTTAGCTCAAACGGAGGTAATGGAAATATACTGAAGGAAGGTTTAAAAAAACAAAATTCAAATCGAGTGGAAACTTTTAATAAGTAAAAATTTGAAAACGACTTTGGAAGAATCAAGATTTGCAACGGAAAAGATTAGAAAGGTCAACGATAATAGTAAGGAGGGGGTCATGTGAATCGAGGGCAATGAATGTGGTTGTGCGATGAATGCACCTAAATTACGATTCAAGAAAACTACGATGAAAACCTACGGTCAGTAACACAGAAGTGTAGTGACCAGGAAAAGATTGAATCAGAGGGTCCTAATCATCGGTTGACTAAAGGTCAAGGGAAATTTAACACTAAGGCTTCCTAATGGCTAGAGTATATTAGAGGCCTCAGGGAAGGTTCTAAGAGGATCGAGATCATGTTCTGTTGGGCCCGAAATCGATGAACCCAAGCGAACGGCTAAAGAAATCCTAGGAATATATCATGGTCAGAGCTAGACAGGAACCAATAGGGTAACTCTTAAGACTATCATATCAGTCACTAGCTGGAGTCTAACAAATAATCAGGGACCTCTAACTAGCAAGCACAAACTTCTAACTAAGTCTTACTATAGTCCTGATCTAATGGATTTCCTACCAAGCTGGGACAGGTGCTCTAACACATCTACCAGCCACCTAAGACATAGGAACGCTAAAAACCTAGACTCCGGGCTTATAATTTGGATGTTCTAATTTATTTAATGGACATTCTATAATTATTATCGTTGTTCCGATAGTTAGCATTTGCAAATGGACCTGCATGGGCCACCAAGAAAACCTGTCACGCCCCGCTTCCCTAAAATGGAGGCGAGAGGTGAGAAGGTCCGCACAGACGTGGAGCTGTGAAGCCACAAGCCTAATAAGCGTCAATAAATTAAATGCAGGTCCCTGTAACCACGAATAGAACAAAGATAATAACACAAGAGAGACAGAAATAAAATCTCAAATCTCAGAATTGTCCAACATTAAAAATTAAGTTCAACATCCAGAAAAGCCACCAGGCTAAAGGAAAGAGTCTAAAGGCCCAGAACAAGGCCAAACGAAGACAAACATAAACAGAGTATTGGTGCTACGCACCGACAACAAAAACAGTCTAACAAAAAGGTAAGCTCAGCGAAGGTACTAAGACTAGTCTCCGGTGTCCTCAAACTCCTCGATGAACGCGGGTTCTGACTCAGCGTCAGCAAACACCACGTCCTTCGCAGCGCCCTCAGGCTCAGGATCTAACATGTGTCACCCAAAAGAGTAAAGGGGCACATGTCAGCAAGTCTAACAAGACTTGAGCAAGGAAACGAAAGTGAAGGCAAACTAGCAACCTAGCAATTCTAGTATGATGCGTAGCATGGCAAGTATAGCATGTAAGTAACAAGTAAGGTAAAGTGCAAGTAACAAGTAGCAAGTAGCAAGTATGGCATGGATGACAAGTTTTGCAAGTATAAACACGGACAAGTACACGTCAAGTAAATCATGTCAAGTAACACGTCAAGTAAACACGTCAGGTAAACACGTCACGTAAACAAGTTGTGCACAGAGATTTCGTCTGCTTGCTAGAGTGGCTGATCGGGCCAACTCGTAAGCTCAGGTGACCGCTTATCCCTACCCCTCCACATGTATCGAGCCAGGGCATTACCCCGAACACGGAATGCTCGCTTCTGGATCACGAGCCAGGAAGTTTATTTAACACGTATATCGAGCCAGGGCATCACCCCCGAACACGGAATGCTCGCTTCTGGAACACGAACCAGGAAGTGTATTTAACACGTATATCGAGCCAGGGCATCACCCCCGAACACAGAATGCTCGCTTCTGGAACACGAGCCAGGAAATGTATTTAACATGTATGGCATAGGGTTATGCCCGCATAACGGGTGCCTAGCCGGAAACAAGTAGATCGGGCATTGGCTATCGACCAACACACGTGGCCCGCTTCTGGAACACGAGCCAGGAAACACAAGTATTGTAGCGTGTGCTACGAATGCGACATTCAACATGGGTGACATGGCATGGCAAATAGTAGTGCAAGGCGTACAGTTAAAGTATTAAACATGGCTGTTAAGATGCATGGATGGAAACAAGTGCAAATAATGAAAAGTAGTCGGATCAAGCTTCGTTGTCAAGCTAGATCCTGAAATTCGCGCCTAGGCGAGTATCATTTCATCGCATAGTCTCTTTTACGCCTACAACAAGCAAATGGCCTAAAACATGGCCTAAAACCCTTAGTGGCAAGTTTCACTTTCCTAGCACCGAGGATGACGATCAACGAGGCATGTCGCACAAAAAGCTAATCTACGGGAATGGAATCGCTGCCATGGCAAAACAACATCAGAACAACATCTCTAATATCCATTTTATCATGGTTTCAATAAAATCACAATGAGGGTTATGAGAATATTAAAGGATCGAACACTACCGTAGGAAGCGGAAGATCGATGCCGAGCAAGCACGGCAACGGAAGAAACGATCTGGGGAACCACGGTTCAGATCTAGAATGGATGGAGAAATCTGGAGAAAATGGGGTTTTGGGGGTTTGCCGACGGCCTAGAGGAGGTGGCCGGCCTAAATGGAGGGGGAGAGGGGCTCTTGAGGAAGGAGGAAGGGCTAGAGGAAGGTTGGGGAAGATCAGAGGTCTAGGGGAAGGGAAATGGCCAAGGGAAATGAAAGAGAGAAAGAGAAACAATCGGGAGTATTTATAGGGATGAACCGGCGACCGCCCAAAAATTAGGGTTTCTGGGTGATTTAGTCGGTCAACGAAGGGTGGCTGACCGACTAGTTTGGGAACTAGTCGGTCGGTCGTTCAACTGTGACCGACTAACATCAAACAGCGAAAGAAGGAAGAAATCTGGGAAGTGAATTAGTCGGTCTGTGAAGGCCCGTCGACCGACTAGTTTGAGACCTAGTCGGTCGGTGAGTGTTCATGGACCGACTAACGATAAACAGTAACTTAGGTAAAATTAATCAAAGGAACTAATCGGTTAAAGAACAAGTTCTGACCGACTAGTTTCATATCTAGTCGGTCGGTGATTGTTCTTAGACCGACTAAGAGTAAACAGTAACTCCTGTACAATTGATTCAATGAACTAGTCGGTTCCAGTAGAGATCCTGACCGACTAGATCTCAATCTAGTCGGTTGGTCCCCCTTCTTGAACCAACTAACGTGCACGAAAAGTGACGAAATGAAGCGCGAAGCTTCGAGAAGATTTCTACGGCTTCTAAGATCAACCTATCTCTAAGATATGAGCGATTTGAAGTTCGTCAAGAGTGACTTACTCCAAGATCAACGATCTAAGGAAGAAGCTAGGAAATCTCATCGAAACGAACGAAAGCGAAAGCTACAAGGACGGAAATCATACGTAAGGAGAAAATCCACCAAGACATATATATTATATAGATAACACCAATATAGAAAAACCAGTCGTCACAGAAACACTAACCGAAACATCATTAAATAGAGTTAACATGCTGCACAATTTTCAAATTTGGCTTGGAATTAGATTTTGACCAATTTGGTTGCACCGTTCCGAGTCTGTTACTTCTTTAGTTGTCTGATTAGCAGGCTGGGTGGGGCAAACTCAATATTGACGAGGCAGTGAAGAATGACCTTAGTTAAGCTAGTTTTTTTAAGGGGGGTTATCAAAGACTCGAAGGGTCTATGGTTGATGGGTTTCTACGCAAATATCACCCATTGTGCTCTGGTTGTTGTGGAGCCGAGTGCTGTTGAGCATGGTCTACAACTTGCTCACGACATAGGGTTTCGGAAAGTTATCCATTTTTATCATGTATTTGCTATGCGTCCAGATTTTTCTTCTTCTGTTGTAATTTTTGACCATCAATAGCAGTTATTAGGACCTGGATGTCGGTTTGTGTCTCCGGTGTATGAAAAAATAACTACTTGTTGGAGATGAACCACCATGGTCAAAAGCCCATGCTCTTATTTTATTCATTCATCATGATAAAGGGGGAGACCACAGGTCTCAAGTATATGAAAGGTCCACCCCACTACTATGTAGTGGGGTGTAATGGTGGATAATGGAGGGGAGACCATAAGTCTCCTCTACTCATAACACTCCCCATTATCCATCCATTACCTTTGACCTAGCATATGAATAATTCAGGATTCATGATGCTAATGGGGTGGATACTTCTATATCAAGAGTAAACGTGTTTGCCTCGTTAAAACCTTAGCTGTGGAAAGCCCTGTTGGAAAACCAACAGTCTTAATGAAAAAGAGTACAACCCATAGGTTACTCCCCCTGATCCGTACAAGCTTCAGGCTTGTAGGTCTCTAAGCTGTCTCATCCCGATTCCTTTTACGAGTTTTACAAAAATACATCTAGGCAGAGCCTTAGTGAACAAATCAGCTAAATTATTACCAGACTGAATTTGTTGTATTTCAACTTGCATCTCCTTTTGTAGGTCGTGCATCCAGAAGAACTTAGGAGATATGTGCTTCGTCTTGTCGCCCTTTATGAAACCAGTTTGTAGTTGAGCTATGCAGCCTGCATTGTCCTTAAAAATTGTGGTTGGTTCAAGGTCACCAGTCTCCAGGCCGGTAGTAATTAAGATGTGATGAATCACTGAACGAAGCCATACACATTCTTTGCTTGCTTCATGGATCGCGAGAAGCTCGGAATGGTTGGAAGAGATAGCTGTAGTGGTTTGCTTCACAGATTTCCAGGAGATGGCTGTACCACCGTAGGTGAACACAAAATCAATTTGTGATTTCTCGGTGTGAGGATCGGACCTGTAACCTGCATCTGCATAACCAATTAAAGTGGAAGTTCCACCTTTCGGGAAATATAATCCCAGGTCAACTGACCCTTGGAGGTAGCACAGAAGCTGCTTTACTCCGTTTCAGTGGCGCTGCGAGCGCAGAAACTGTATCTGGCTAGTAGGAAGACTGCGAACGCTATATCGGGACGCGTTCAGTTTGCCAGATATAGTAGTGCTCCAAAGACACTAAGTTAAGGTACTTCATGATCTGGACGCGTGCAGTTTGCCAGATATAGTAGTGCTCTAAAGGCACTAAGTTAAGGTACTTCAGGACCTAATATTTCTTCCCCCTCTTCTAGCGGCCGGAAGGGGTCTTTATGTACATCCAAAGATCCAACGACCATTGGTGTACTTAGAGGATGTCATTTATCCATATGGTAATTTTTAAATAATTTCCTTGTGTATGTGGATTAGTGTAACAGGATTTCTTCGCTAAGGTTTTATATCTGTAAGCCAAGACTATATTTAGTCTTGCCTAGGTCCTTCATTTCAAACGTTCGTTTGAGGCTTGCAGATATATCATCAATCTTTGCAGGAGATTCGATGAGGTTTAAGTCGTCTACTTAGACCGTTATTAATACGAATCATGTTCCCGTGGTTTTAATGAAAATACACGGACAAACTTCATTATTTGTGAAACCTTGTTGAACAAGGAAATCACTAAGTCTATTATTCCACATTTTTTCCGATTACTTAAGACCATATAATGATCTTTGCAGCTTAACAGGATAGACGTCCCGAGGTCTATATTTTATTTCTGTTGGTATTTTGAAACCATCTAGAAGTTTCATATAGATATCTTTATCTATATTGCCATGTAGATATGCAGTCACAACGTCCATGAGCTGCATTTCTAGACTTTCCATTTAAGCTTATTATGAATCGAAAATGTGATCGTATCCATAACCAGGGAAAGTATATTCATAATATATCCCCGGTCGTTGGGAAAATCCCTGAGCTACAAGCCGTGCTTTGTAGCGTACGATCTGATTATTCTCGTTTATTTTCCTTACGAATACCCACTTGTATCCCATGGGTTTTACACCTATTGGTGTTTGGACTACTGGTCCAAAGACTTTGCGTTTCAAGAGTGAGTCCAGCTCTACTCCTATTGCTTCGTTCCACTTTGGCCAATCATCTCTGCATTTGTATTTAGCTAGAGATAGTGGATCGATATCATCGTCGCATTGAACGACGTGAACATCAATATCGATCACGAAGTCGTCGTCGTCGACGGTGCTTTTCCTGTCTAGTACCTCCCTAGTACGTACGAATTTTAATGATATGTCTCCTGTATTGTCCTCTTCGGGGGACTGAATGAGTGGAGAGGTTACTGGTCTGAGCTCAGCATCCTGTGGTCGGATATTCTTTTTTCTCCAGGTATATTCTTCTTGCCATGGAATTTATCCTTGGAGCCAGGCGGTCGTCCTCTTTTTATTTGAGGTGCGGTCGATTCTGCTGCCGGTGGATTGCATCCATCTTTGGGGATGTCAATCCTAGCTGGCGTATTGGCAGCAGGGACATATGATCTGATAATCTTTTGGTTATCAGTAAATTTGTCCGGTAGTAAAAGTATTCTGAATGGTAGTCAAAGTATTCTAAAAGTGAAGGATCTTCAGGATCTCATCTTCACAGAGATAAGTACGCGGATCATATTGAGACAAAGACTTAGTATCCCAAGAAATGGTCTCAGAAGCTTCAGGCTTTTGTTTTATGAGCCTAGTATGTAAAATAATTTTATGAAGATGCATCTATCAGTACCATAAAGTACCGAAATGGAGAACTTGATGGGTGAATTGGCCCACAAATGTCTCCTTGTATTTTCTCCAAGAAGATAATAGATTCAAAACCCCACTTTCAGGTGGGACGGTCTCCTGATTAGTTCTACCCTTATAACAGAGGGGACAAGGAAAATCACCCTTTTCAAATTACGTCTACGGGATTGGGTTATGATGCGGTGCATCATTTTCGATCTCGGGTAACCTGGTCTATAATTGCCAGAGACTGAATTCTGGTGATGTAGAACACTGTTGGTGCTCTATCAGAATAGCTTCTATAGGTTGGATGTATGTTTGATAAAGGCTCGAGGGGAGTCCTTTAAAACGTTCTAGGATGGTTTCAATACCATCCTTATGACGAATAACATACAATTATTCAACACTATTTTAAATCTTCAGTTTCTAAGTAATGTCCGTTTAAACGGATGTCCTTGAAAATTAATAGATTTCTGTTTGTTTATTGGAGAAAATAAAGCATCTTTTATTAACTTGTGTTTGGTATGGGAGCAATAAAATTACTTCACCTGATCCTTCGATTATTTTATTTATTCCCAAAATTGTAGTGACTGGACCATAATAATTAATGATGCTTTTAAAATAGCATCTATCACGAAGGATCGTGTGCGTAGAGGCACTATCCACTAGGCTTTCACACTTCATCTCTAGAAAAGAATGTAAAAACTTTTATGAAAAATAAAACTACATTCGATTCATAATCAAGATAAAGAAGGACATAATTGAAGATACATTTAAAACATTAATGATAAAGGCAGAAAAGATGATTAAATCTGCTTTAGTCAAGGAGGTCGTCATTCTCGAAATCCTTGGTGTTGAACCGAGTTTGAGACTATATGTCCACCAGATTTGTTTCAGCGGAAGGCTTTAGGCTTGCCATATACAAATCTTGGAGGTGGCGTGGAGTACGACAGACTTTGGACCAATTTCCAGTCATGACACATCCGTGTCATTTATCTTCCCAGTTTTTCTTGGGAGCAGACGTTTGGTCAGAGGTATTTCTCTTCCACGTATTCATTTTCTTCACCTCGTTATTGTTGTTCTGTGGAGAAGCTCTGGTCTGCTTTTTCACAGCTTTCCTCTTGTTGAATCTTCATCTATGTTTGTTCTTCATCTTCTGGGAAGAAACTGTTTGAGCTTCAAGGAGAGGAGAAGAGCCAGTAGTGCGTAGGTTATGAGTGGCCAGTAGGAGGTCTCTGTTCTGCTTTGCCATAAGAAGGCAGGAGAGTAAATCAGAGTACCTCGTGAACTTACGTTTACAATACTTTTGCATAAGAATAGCATCCTTCTCATGGAAGGATGTATATGTTTTCTCAAGCATTCAGGTTTCTGAAACTTATTCACCATACAACTTCAGGTGGAAGGTGATGTTATGGAGATCTGAGTTATACCCAGCTACGGACTTGAAGTCCTGAAGTCGGAGATTTTCCCACTCATAACGTGTACGAGGGAGGATAACATCTTTCTGATGTTTGTATCTGTCCTCAAGTGTTGTCCACAGTTCATGAGGGTTTTCCACTATTAGATATTCGATCTTCAGGGTCCGATCAATATGTCTCTTGATATAAATAATGGCTTTCGCCTTCTCTACATTGGAGACTCTAACAGTAGAAGTCCCTTCGCCTTCTCTACCACTGCGTCTGCGGAAGGAGAGGGCGGGAGCTTATCGTCGGGGTACCCGTCAATGTTGGTAGGTGGATGGAGGATTTTGTCTTTGTTGAGATGCCGGTCGACGTGGTGCTGATATCGAACTGGGGGCGCTGAACCTTCTGGTGAATGAGGGGGTGAAGCTAACAGGTGAAGACCTGGCAAAGGCGCAGAGCTTGGCCGAGCTGTCCGAGGCGCACCGGCAGTTGGCGAACTTGACGCAGGACAGTAGGCTTGCTCAAGATTTTTGGTCTTAAGGTAGTTTGATTCTTGCGAGCCTTTATGTAGGCTTGCCCTGATCTCTCTCCTCTTCGTAGGTGGGGACGCAACACTGTCACCGGAGGAGGTGTCGAGGGCTACCGAAGCGTCGGTCAGGGGGAGCGAACCGTCGCAAGTCATCTTGTTCTCCTGTTTCATCTGGTTTAGGGCAGATGGAGGAGTGGAAGGCGGGGCTCCCCTCGTGTAAGAGGAATAGCCCATTGGCGATCCGTATGTAAGAGGAATAGCCCGTCGGCGTGGCGGGCCATTGGGAGGTGGGCCCGCGGAAGCTGGTATGCCCGGGTGGAGGTTGGTTTGCCCAGTGGAGTGACTTGGCAGGGTCGGCCCGTCCTTTTGGCTCGCGCCCTGGAGCACCAGCGCACGTCGGGCACCGGAAGAGGGGAATGGTCCGCCATTGGGGCTCCAGTTCCCTTGGCGTAAGTTGTCCAAGGGAAGTTGAGGAGTGATAGGCGGGCCGTCCCATGTGTAGGGGAAATAGCCCATCGGCGACCGTAGGTGGAAGTTATCACCTATCAGGGAGGCGGGGTCTACTTATGGCTGGGCCTCCCCTTTGTTCGGGTCGACGACGTCCAGTGGGAAGCCTTACCTGGATGTTCCGGGGGCTAGATACCTCGCACCTTCTCATCCTTCATGGGGGGACTGAGACTGACTTGCCCTCATATTTTCTTTCTCCCTTGCTCCTTCGAGGGGGCAAGGGGAGTATTTATAGTGGTATTTTGCTGACGGTTCCCCCGAGTTAATGCGATGAGCTGGCATCATTAATAGGCCCCTCAGATTCATGCCCCTCGAAGCCGCTTTTGCCAAGTGGCGTCAGACACGATTCGTCAGCCCTTGCCTCTCGGTGGGCGTGTCGTCATTAATGGTGTGCTTCCCGAGTATCCTTTCATTTTGACGAGTCACATCGGGGCATGCTTTATCAGTACTCTGCACTGACCATAGGTTCTTGGCATGTGCGTGGCTTGCCTTGGCTCGCGTGCCTTGAATGGGTCCGTTTGGAAGGACGTTTAGTGGGTGGCTCGGTCCGAGCCCTTCTCTGGTTTGGGTGGCGAGGACGGATCCAGACCCAGGGTCTTGAGGGGGGAGCGAGCGCGTAGCTCGGCATGTGCCTTTCTCCGGTTTGGGTGGCAAGGATTGGTCCTGCCCCAGAGTCTTGAGGGGGGGAGCGAGCACGTAGCTCGGCCAGTGCCCTTCTCCGGTTTGGGGTGGCGAGGGTCGGTCCTGCCCCGGAGTCTTGAGGGGGGAGCGAGCATGTAGCTCGGTCCGCACCCTTCTCCGGTTTGGGGGGCGAGGACTGGTCCTGCTCCAGAGTCTTGAGAAGGGGAGCAAGTGCGTAGCTCGACCCGTGCCCTTCTCCGATTTGGGTGGCAAGGACTAGTCCTGCCCCGAAGTCTTGAGGGGAGAGCGAGCGCGTAGCTCGGCCCGTGTCCTTTTTCGGTTTGGGTGGCAAAGATTGGTCCTGCCCCGGAGTCTTGAGGGGGAGCGAGCACGTAGCTCGGCCCGTGCCCTTCTCTGGTTTGGGTGGCGAGGACTGGTCCTGCCTTGGAGTCTTGAGGGGAGAGCAAGCACGTAGCTCGGCCCATTCCCTTCTCTGGTTTGAGTGGCGAGGATTGGTCCTGCCCCGGAGTCTTGAGGGGGGAGTGAGCACGTAGCTCGGCCCGTGCCCTTCTCTGGTTTGGGTGGCGAGGACTGGTCCTGCCCCAGAGTCTTGAGGGGGGAGCGAGCACGTAGCTCGGCCCGTGCCCTTCTCTGGTTTGTGTGGCGAGGATTGGTCATGCCCTGGAGTCTTAAGGGGGAGCGAGCATGTAGCTCGGCCCATGCCCTTCTCTGGTTTGGGTGGCGAGGACTGGTCCTGCCCCGGAGTCTTGAGGGGGGGAGCGAGCATGTAGCTCGGCTCGTGCCCTTCTCCGGTTTGGGTGGCAAGGACTGGTCCTGCCCCGGAGTCTTGAGGGGGGAAGCGAGCACGTAGCTCGGCCCGTGCCCTTCTCTGGTTTGGGTGGCGAGGACTGGTCCTACCCCGGAGTCTTGGGGGGAGCGAGCATGTAGCTTAGCCCGTTCCCTTCTCCGGTTTGGGTGGCGAGAATTGGTCCTGCCCCGGAGTCTTGAGGGGGGAGCGAGCACGTAGCTCGGTCCGTGCCCTTCTCTGGTTTGGGTGGCGAGGACTGCTCCTGCCCTGGAGTCTTGAGGGGGGAGCGAGCATGTAGCTCGACCCATGCCCTTCTCCGATTTGGGTGGCGAGGAGTGGTCCTGCCCCGGAGTCCTGAGGGGGGAGCGAGCACGTAGCTCAGCTCGTGCCCTTCTCTGGTTTGGGTGGTGAGGACTGGTCCTGCCCCGTAGTCTTGAGGGGGGAGCGAGCACGTAGCTCGGCCCGTGTCCTTCTCCGGTTTGGGTGAGGGGAGAGCGAGCACGTAGCTCGGCCGGTGCCCTTCTCTGGTTTGGGTGGCGAGGACTGGTCCTGCCCCAGTGTCTTGAGGGTGGGGAGAGAGCACGCAGCTCGGCCCGTGCCCTTCTCGGGTTTGGGTGGCAAGGATTGGTCCTGCCCCGGAGTCTTGAGAGGGGAGCGAGCGCGTAGCTCGGCCCGTGCCCTTCTCTGGTTTGGGTGACGAGGACTGGTCCTGCCCCAGAGTCTTGAGGGGGGAGCGAGCGCGTAGCTCGGCCCGTGCCCTTCTCCGGTTTGGGTGGCGAGGATTGGTCCTGCCCCGGAGTCTTGAGGGGGGAGCGAGCGCGTAGCTCGGCCCGTGCCCTTCTCCGGTTTGGGTGGCGAGGAGTGGTCCTGTCCCGGAGTCTTGAGGGGGGAGCAAGCACGTAGCTTGGCTCGTGCCCTTCTCTGGCTTGGGTGGCGAGGACTGGTCCTGTCCCAGAGTCTTGAGGGGGAGAGCGAGCGCGTAGCTCGGCCCGTGCCCTTCTCCGGTTTGGGTGGCGAGGATTGGTACTGCCCCAGAGTCTTGAGGGGGGAGCAAGCGCGTAGCTCGGCCCGTGCCCTTCTCCAGTTTGGGTGGCGAGGACTGGTCCTGCCTCAGAGTCTTGAGGGTGGAGCGAGCACCTAGCTCGGCCCGTGCCCTTCTCTGGTTTGGGTGGCGAGGATTGGTCCTGCCCCGGAGTCTTGAGGGGGGAGCGAGCGTGTAGCTCAGCCCGTGCCCTTCTCTGGTTTGGGTGGTGAGGATTGGTCCTGCACCGGAGTCTTGAGGGAGGAGCGAGCGCGTAGCTTGGCCCGTGCCCTTCTCTGGTTTGGTGGCGAGGACTGGTCCTGCCCCAGAGTCTTGAGGGGGGAGCGAGCACGTAGCTCGGCCCATGCCCTTCTCTGGTTTGGGTGGCGAGGACTGGTCCTGCCCCGAGTCTTGAGGGGGAGAGCGAGCGTGTAGCTCGGCCCATGCCCTTCTCCGGTTTGGGCGGCGAGGATTGGTCCTGCCCCGGAGTCTTGAGGGGGGAGCAAGCGCGTTGCTCCGCCCGTGCCCTTCTCCGGTTTGGGTGGCGAGGATTGGTCCTGCCCCAGAGTTTTGAGGGGGGAGCGAGCACGTAGCTCGGCCCGTGCCCTTCTCTGGTTTGGGTGGCAAGGACTGGTCCTGCCCCAGAGTCTTGAGGGGGGAGCAAGCGCGTAGCTCGGCCCATGCCCTTCTCTGGTTTGGGTGGTGAGGAATGGTCCTGCCTCGGAGTCTTGAGGGGGGAGCGAGCACGTAGCTCGGCCCGTGCCCTTCTCTGGTTTGGGTGGCGAGGACTGGTCCTGCCCCAGAGTCTTGTGTCTTAAACTGAAACTTTCAAGTAGAGATGGCGAGATTTGAAATTGCGAAGAAAAGAAAGTATTTCATTAAAGACTCACAACTATTGATGATATCTCAGGAGATGTTCCGCGTTCCATGGGGGGGCCAGTTCGCTCCCATCCAAGGTCGCCAAGAAGTATGTGGACGACCCGATGATATCGACGACCTCGTAGGGCCCCTCCCATTTGGCCGCCAGCTTCCCTCAGCGAGCGGTCTCGGGCTTGAAGGCGGCGTCTCTGAGGACCAAGTCGCCAATTCTGAAGGTCCGCCTCTTTACCCGGGGGTTGTAGTGCCGATGGAGACAGCCTTGCCCTCCTCCTCTGCCACGGACACCTCTTCGACTCCTTCAGCGGGGATCGGACGTTGGTCGCCGAAGTCCTCTCTTTCACCAAGGAGGTCGACCGATAAGGCCTGCTCCAGACCCTTATGCTTGGTCGACCCCACGTAGCAGCTCCTGGATAGCTTTTGGCTCCCGCGTATGATCGCTCCATATTTTACACCTTTTTTTGCATGTTTTCACGCCATTTTTGATTGCTCATATTACGATCTTCACGAGCATTTGACGATATCGCGTTACTTTTCACTATTTCTTGTTTTTGTCGGATTTCATGTAATATGGAGCAATTGGGAGAAAAAATGAGCCTAAAGGACTTGCACGCGTAACGGAACATCGTTCATGGCCTTATTGAGGAGTTACCAGCGCTAGAGGATGAGTGGAGAAGGACAGAATTTGATAGAATCGACGGGGAGACGAAAAGGATAAGAAAAGAGCACAAGAGTACCCCCACTCGGCTGAGCAGACTGCTCACTCGGTCGAGTGAAGGACTGCACTCGCCCAAGTGAAACGGATACGCACCGAATTGCCATGTTCACTCGGCGGAGTGGCAAAGCTCACTCGACCGAGTGAAGAAGCCCACTCACCCAAGTGTTACAAGGTTTTTCTCTTGAGATCTAAGCGGACTCTCTGGAATTTTTGGAGAACCGCAGAAGACCCTACTCGGCCGAGTAAAGAAGCCCACTCGACCGAGTGAAGAATCCCACTCGGCTGAGTGATGCCGATGACACGAGCGCCCAGATTTTCAGACAGCCTCCCACTATTTTGAAATCTGCTATCATTCCAGCAATCAAACTATTTTTCTCATATTTTTATGGATAGTAGACTTCATGACGGTTCCAACACCACCAAGAACGTGCCAATCGGAGGTCGGATGAAATCTGGAGAATTTCTACAAGTTGATGCTGCAGTGCTGGAATTTCCACTCGGTCGAGTCATATTCCCACTCGGTCCGAGTGACTGCGGACCCTGATTTTAAGTTGCGGCTAAGCTGATTTAGGGCATGAATTTGAGAGGGTTTTGAGGGGTTATTTGGTAGGGTTTTGGGAGGCTATTTAAGAGGTTTGTAGCCGTCATTAGAGAGGGGTTCCATGATGTTTTCTTAGTAATTATTTTAGAGGTTAGGCCATGCCCTAGGCCCCCTCTTGGATCTAAAAGCTTGTAATTGGATTGAAGTTCTTCATCAAAGCTAAGTATCCTTGTTCTTATTGTTTGAATATTTGATTTGCTATCTTTTCATATGCAAGTAATGTCTCTATTGATTTCTATATCGTTGTTGCTATGCTTGGTTGATTGTTGTTCTAAGGCATAGGGATGAACCATATGGATCTAATTTCTGAATTATGAAAAATGAATTTCTATATTGCTAGAATTGCTAGAAGTTTAGATTGTGATTGATTTATTACGGATAGCTAGGAATTTCCATCGATTTGGAGTTTACAAGAGATTGGATTCCGATCGATGGGAAGGCCTAGATATTCGATTTAGGTTTATAATCGAGATTATATAGACTTGGTTTGCAAGAGATTGGACCAAATCTAGGATTTTTATTATAAATCTATACCCATATTCGTTTGCAAGAGATTGGACGAATACGAGCTATCACAATCTAGGTCGTAACTCAAGTTTGCACGAGAGTGTGCTCGAGGTGTGATTGGACGATGATGTCAATCTTCATGCTAGTGGCTTAGGTTAGGGCTTGCACGAGAGTGGGCCCTAATCTAGGTTGCTATCAAACGGCAATAGCGCGGGAACGTGAGCTTGGTTCTATATTCAGTTAGGACTAGTTCACCTCAACACAAGTCAAGTAATATTGAGATTCACTATTTACAAGGACGAATGACGATCCGTAGTGGGGATTCCCTAGCTCTAGACTCTTTTATTGTATTGAATTCGAATCGCTATTTGACCAACATCTTTATCACCGACACCGACATCCACCACCATTTCCATTATATCATACCATAACCATCTCCACCAATAATACATTCATAGTCAAACCAACCTAGGATAGATTGGAACCAACACCACCTCCTCGTGTTCGATACCCGCTCGCCACTTGACCGTGCGCTTGTAATAAAACTACAATCGTTCTCCGGGTGTATATCCAGGGCCGATCAACGTACTAACCCCACCCCTCACGGAGTTTGGAATTTCACCATCTGGTGGAGCAGGCTGGGAGCATCTCAATGGCCGTCATGTATGGTCGCACTCTGATCTCGTTGTACGCCGACGCAATGTCGATGACAACGAACTGCGTCATGCGAGTGACGACCCTGGGTTCCTCTCCGAGCGACACCGGCAAGGTGATCACCCCCACAATGGAAACTGAGTGGCCGGTGAAGCCAACAATGGGGCCCGTACAAGGCCTCAAGTCTACATGCTTCAACCCCATCTTCTCAACCGTTGACATAAACAAGATGTCGCAGGAGCTTCCCGTGTCGATCAGGAGGCAGCTGATGATGGCCGTCCCGATTTGAGCCTCGATGGTGATGGCGTCGTCATGCGGCAGCTTGACTCCTTCCAGATCTTCATCGGTGAAAGTAATGGGGGGTCGAGCCACCCTCCTCTGCTTCACCTCGCCGTCGAGGCCGCCGCCATTACCTGCCGAGTGTACGCATTTTTTTCCTGACGACGACGTTCCCCCCGAGGATGGCCCCCCGCATATCATATCTATGCGCATGACCGCCCTAGGCGGGCGTGGCTCTTCCTGCCCGTTGCCCGACGGTGGGTTTGGCCTCTACGCTCCTCGTGTGGCCCTTTCTTCTTGGATCAGCCGTCTGCCCTCTACGAAGCCCCCCAGGTGACCCACATGGATCAGCCGCTCGATCTCCCTCTTGAGGGTGAAGCAATCGTCGGTATCGTGGCTGTGGTCCCGGTGATACCGACAATACTTTCGGATGTCTCGCCTTGCCGGGTCCGACTTCATTTCCATGGACGGGTCCGGTAGCAATCTGGCCCTGGTCGCCGCGGCCAACACCTATATCATAGGGGCGTTGAGCTGCGTGTACTGGGCCCGGAGGGGTCACTCCAACTTCGGGATCGCTCGAGCGGGCTCTCGGGTGGGGGCAAATTCTCGCACTGGGCCCGGGCGATCTTGCGGACGACGCCCCCAGGGTCGCATCTCGGCTGAGCCAGCTGGTCGCGGTCCCGCGGCCCATCTTCTTGCCTCGGCCTGGGATAAGACCGATGCCGCCCTGGGGCAATTTCACCGGGGCAACTGGTTTCTTCCTTCCGAGAGTCTCCTCGCTCAGCGCATACCTCTCCGCCTGAGCGATTAGCGCGTTGTAGTAGGCGGGCGGGTCTCGGAGCAGGGATTTGTGGAGGCTCCGATTCTGCAGCCCAGTCTTGAAGGCCAGCCTGAGCACTTCATCACTGCAGGCCACCATCGCCCGTCTTTCGTCCTGAAAGAGGCGCATGTATTTCCCAGTCGTCTCTTCTTCTCCTTGGACTATCGTGCTGAGGTAGTCCAAAGGTTTCTTCTTTATGCGTCCGGCCCGGAACTCCAGGCAGAACTTATGGGATAATTCGCCAAAGCTTCCGATGGATCTTGCAGGTAGGCCATAGTACCACTCCAACGTCGTGTCCCGCAAGCTCTGCGAGAAAATCCAGCACAGGAACGCATCATCCACATCATGTGCCTTCATCGCCCCCTGGTATTGTTGTACGTGCGAGAGGGGGTCGCCTCTTCCGCTGTATGTGGCCAAATGGGGTGCCTTGAACCTTGCGGGTCGCAGGGCCGAGGTTATCCATTGCACCAGCGGCGTGGCCTCCTCAGGGTAAGCGGGGCGCTCCGGCTCGCGCCCTCTCCGCCACTCCGGAGTTTGGCTCCGGTCTCACCTTAGCTGCCGACGATCATTATGCCCCGGGGACGGGCGAAGCGGTCGCCGGGAGGACTCCTTCCGCACGGGAGATCCGGCGGGTGGGGGACTACGGGTAGTCCAGTACCCCTGGCCCAAAGCCGATGCCTCCAGGACCTCTCTCCGCTCCTGATTCTCCCTTAGGATCCTCTTGCGCTCTGCGGCTAGAAATCGGAGTTGTTGACGAACGGCTTCCTCGTCGGGGCGATTCGGGGAGAGACGTCGACGGGGGGACTCCGCCCCCGAGGTGGGGACCTGGCAAATGGGGGGATGCGCTCATTCACGTGTCACCGGCCCGCCGTCGACACCTTCGGGATCTCCCGGTTCTCCTGATTCTCCCGTCGGAGCCTTTCGCGCTCCGCGATAATGAAGCTGAGCTGGCGACGAGCGGCCTCTTCGTCGAGGAGGGATCACCGGGCCGCCTCGGCCGCCTCATCTAGATGCCTCTATGCGACGGTTGCCTCCTCCTAGCGCCTTCGTAGCCGCACGACCTCCATCTCTTCCTCCAAGAGCCTTTGTTTGGCCGCTACCTCCTCGGCGAGTCCTTTGTCCTCTACTTCTTTCTCAAACTGAGGGTGAAGGTTTCGCCTCATGTTCAGGGGCTCAGAGGGGCCGAGAGGTGCTTCGGTCCCGCCCGCTGCAAAGCCCTCCATCATTTTGGCGAAGGCCTCGAAGCTCTGCTACACCGCACGGGCGGAGGCCTGGACTGTCTCGACCTCCACCACATGGGGTGGATTAGTCGCAGGAGTCATATTGTGAGAGTGCGATTCTTGATCCATGGGGTCCTTCCCGTGGTCAGGGTTTCGGTCGATTGGTATGGGATTTGACATGGGTGTGCCCTTCGTTCCCACAGACGGCGCCAATTGTTGCGGGGTAGAACTCGCGTACAATGATTTTGTATTAGGGAGAACCAAGGGCACGGTGGTTATGATAATGATGAGGGTTAAGGTAGGGCTGTTTAACAGGTGATTAGTGGGATGATGAGGTTAAGCCGGTTGTGAAGGGTGACCACGGTGTCGGATCCGGAAGGACGCAGTTAGAAGGGCCGAACTTCCCGGGGGAGGGGCGAGTACGACCGATGGTGACGAGCTAACTGTTGGAAGCAACGATCTAGGATCTTGGTTTGATGATGACAAACATGTCATTATATCTGACGTGTGTGTTCAGTGTGTTTCAGGCTTGACGAAACAATATACTTTCGATATTTGGAAGAATTGCTATTCGTATAGCATATTGGGAGAGATGGAGTGTCTGTGCACAAAGAAGTTTGACTTGGTCAATGGAGAGCAAAGTGGACTTATTCAAGTCATGAGAAGAGATGTGGACCAAGTCAAATTTACTTTGGAGATTGGATTTGATTCAAATCGATTTGATAGTCGATCAAATCAATTAGATGGATTTGTGCCTACCAATTTCCTATTCAAACACCAAATAAGATCTAATCAAATCCTATATCTCTTCCTTTTCCAATCTCATCCAATTTGAATTGCAAATCAAATCTCATATTGATTGGGTCAAATCCCTTAGTGGTTGGCACAACCCTATTACCCTTGTCCTATAAATACCCATCTTCTAGGGTTGAAGGGTTGCGCACCTTAAACAATATTTTTCCAAAGGGCCGGCCAAAATTTACGCAACAAAAATCCCCAGAAGCCATGCCGTGTTCTCTTTAAGTTTTTTTGTGTGCCCTGCATTATTTTCTTGGTGCTCAATTTTCTTAAGGGTTCTCTGTGTGTGTGTTTTTTTTAAACATTTTTTTTTGAAAAACAACTTCATGAGAGCACTTTGTATTAAACTATTCTTCTTTTTTGAAACCCGCTTTCTGAGGGCCAAAAATTCTCAAGAGTTCTATCTACCAAGGGCCAATCAAATATTGGTAAGCTGTCGTGCGGTTTGATTTTTGAGCAAACAAAAAAATCTAGGGGAGAGAGCTGAGACGAAATTTTTCAAAAGCTCAATTCGGGTTGTCCCCTAAACTTTTGATTGTTGCATGTCACCACAAATTTAAGAGCCGAACGTGCACAAGCTTTGAGAATCAAGTCTCCATAAAAATCCACATGACGTGCTTGATTTTGTGCGTCTTGCGTTTTTTGCCTTTGTGCTTCTTTTGTGTGCCATTTGATTTTTGTTAGGCACTTGATAAAATCCCCAGTCACACAAACTTCTAGGAGTAGCAACTCATGCTGAGGCTTTCTGTTTTTTTTTAAAAATCATCTTTCTCTCTCTTTCATTTGATACAAAGTTGCAATACATTAAAGCCCCAAACGAATTCAAAGAGCCTGACATTTCTTTGTTCCATTTTTTGTGTGATCATTTCTAAGGGTGTGCAGGCCGAGATCATCAAGGAATTTCTGAGGGCTGCAAAATTTTTTTTAAAGGGACACGCACGGAGCAACGTCAATCAAGTGCTGCAAGCTTTGATTTCTGGCGAGGTGCCACAAGTTTCAACGTTTGGTGGAGGGCGCAAATGTCATAGAAAGGGAGGCAAACTATTGAGGGGACATCAGAGACTACTACTTGTCAGACGAGATCTGACTCGTGCTAATTGACGAAGACATCGCCGCTGCACAATCTGAGCTTTCTAAACTCATACTTTATTATTTTGTGTAGCAATTGTGATAGATCTTCATAGGGGAAACTTTACCATCTTTGTGGACTATTTTGGGACTTGTCTAGTTGGGACTAGACAAGTGGGACCCAGCTAGTTTTGGACTAGCTGGTAGAAAGCTTTGCTAGGATTGATAGTGAGAGGAAACACTGTGTGTGGCGTACTGAGAGCCTGGCGAGTGTAGAGACGTAGAGGGTGCTCTGAGCGTGCTCTAACTTGTGGTTTTGTACCTATTGCACTATTCAATACTAGTTCTGCTTTGGGGGCTGGAGTAGGTCGTTGGGACGACCGAACCAGGGTAAATCTGCTGTGTACTCTGTGTCTGCTTTTCATTACTCTGGTTGTGCTTTTAATTGCGTGTGATTTCTCGTGGGTTGCACGAGAATTTTTTATTAGCCTATTCACCCCCCTCTAGGCTAGGATCCAGATCCAACACTAACCTGTGCAAGGAGCAACTCGTCAGAAAGGCCGGGTTGGGGTCCAACCCTTAGCCTCTCCGATGCCGAAGTCAGTAATATGACTTAAAGCGGTGGCTAGGCACGCAGGTCAGACTGAAGGTGAGTCGACCTTACGTGACGAGCTATGAGTGGTGAAAGAGCAAAGATATGGACGACCTTTGCTCTTGTGTGTGAGTAATACGATTCAGAGTAAATTTGTCAACCTCTCTACCGTTGTAGGCAAATGGGTATTTATACCTGATGGGGGCGGTTAGGTGAGGCTAACCTGACGTGTTGACTCGACGTGATGAGCTGGCTCAACTGTCAGCGAAAGCTTCGGACGAGGATGTCAGAATCAGGGGTGTCTGCCATGCTTTTGTCAAACGGCGCAACGGCCAGGGGCGCTTTTGTCGGGCTGTCAGGGCCGAATGCATTAAGTGTCAGGGGACGCAGCGGCCAGGGGGTGCTTTGTTAGATGGTCGGGCGACGTGAGTGTCAGTAGCATCCTTGTACTAGGTTGTTTGTCGTGTCCAATGTGACAAAGGACCGTCGGAGCGCCTCCTAGGTGTGGGGCACCGCCACGGGTTACCGGGCCAGTTCGGACTGAGGATGAGCGGTCTGGATGTACACTTCGTGCGCTGCTCCCGGCGGGCCGGGGAGAACGGGCACGCGTCCCGCGTCGACGTGGTGGAGAGTGCCCCTATAAGCGGCCGGGGCGGAGTATGCCCTTCCCCTTGTCGCGTCGGACTCTAGGGTCGACAGGCGCCCTGTGGCCTTCTGACGTTCGGGCGTGGAGCGCCCTGTCACTGGGTCGGCTGCCCTTCAGGAGGGAGGGACGAGTAGGCAGGGTATTTCGGCAGTCTGGGATGGAGGGTCGGACTATCACGATCTTCAGGTCGTAACAGTTCGTAATATATATCTACATGATTAGAATTTTACCTCTAAATCAATGATCTAGAGAAGAACAAATAAAATCCATAGATAGGAAAATATAATCCACCCTCCGCTATTACGCGAATGTAATCAATCGATCGTCGTCGCAAGAGCTTTGCCGCAACTACAAGATTCCTTCGCAAGAGGGAAAAAATTTGTCGTTAAATTTTTTTTCTAGAGCTTGATCGTGCTGATAACGTGTTGGAGATGAACCACCATGGTCAAAACCCATGGTCTCATTTTATTCATTCATCATGATAAAGGGGGAGACCAAAGGTCTCAAGTATATGAAAGGTCCACCCCACTACTATGTAGTGGGGTGTAATGGTGGATAATGGAGGTGAGAGACCATAAGTCTTCCCAACTCATAACACTACTTTATTTGTTATACTTTATGGGATCGGGTTGGCTTCTACGCGCGTTGGACCATGTGATCGTCCAACGCGACGTGGACCGTCCGATCAACCCTTTCTGTGGTCCCCACCACCCGCATTTTGCTCTCCAAAGAAAAAAGAAAAAGAAAAAAACAAAATGCGGGTGATGGGGACCACAGAAAGGGTTGATCGGACGGTCCACGTCGCGTTGGACGATCACATGGTCCAACGCGCGTAGGAGCCAACCCGATCCCATACTTTATTTGTTAAATTTTTACAAATTTAACAATCTAACCCTCGAGAAATCAAGCACCTTCAATAAATACTCCCGACCGAACTGAATCCGACCTGGTTCGTAGGTTTCCCCACGACCTCCTCCCCCGCACGTGACCGTTCTCCCAAACGTAACAAAAGAGGCGAGGGGGACAAAAATAGAAAGCAACTGCGAGTCCCCTCACCTCCGGTACCACCACCCGCCTTGTACTCCGCAGAAAACGTGGAAGCGAGCGGTCAACCAACTGATCTTAGCCGGTGACGGGAAGCCCCTCTTGAAAGCAACAAGACGAAGGAGAGGGCAATTGGATTTTCTCTCACTTCACTTACAAACTCTCTGCCGATGGTTTCTCTCTCTAAAAGAGTTTCTCTCTCTAGAAAAGGCCCGAAGACAAAACCAGAGCCCACTCTTGTTTCCATCTAGCGCTTCACATTGTTCTTTTAGTAATTTGAAAGCCCAAGAGGCAGTAATAGGGACTTTTTAGAGAGAGAGAGAGGAGCTCTAGAGAGATAGACTGTGTTTAAGAGAGAGATAGAGAGAGAATGCAGCAGCACCTGATGCAGATGCAGCCCATGATGGCAGCCTACGCTTCACCGAATCAAGTCACCACCGATATCATCCAGCAGGTCTCTCTCTCCCTCCATCTCTCTATTTTGGGAAAAGATAGGATTTTTCCCGCAAAAGATGGGATTTTTTTGGGCTCATTCGATGACTCATTTCAATGCGGTGGTTATTTTTCCCTTTCTGTTCATTTAGTTGGGGGGTTTTGAGCTCGTTTTGAAATGGGTTTGTTGGGTTTCGTTCAATCTTATTGGTTTCTCCACTGGGTCGGTTTCTTATTTTATTGCTTTCCACTGTAGGTTACTGGTGTGCGATTTTTTTTTGCTGTTTCGTAGTACTGTTGGTTTTGTTCTTGAGATATTGGAGTGGGGTTTTTATCAACGATCGATTCAAATGTATTTTTTTTAAATATGGAGAAGATTGGGGTTTATGTAGGGTTTTCGTTGATTGCTTCTATCAAGCAATATTTTGTTTTTTGTTTATTTAATATGGTGCCTAGATGCTAAGTTTGAACTAGGTAGTGATGTAGTTTGTTATCTATAGGCTCCTAGATATTATGTTGTTGTTTATTGATGACACTGATGCTTATTGACGAGACTTCTGACTGTAGTTTTTTAAGTTATCTAATTTCCATTGGATAGGGATTATTATTTTATAAAACATTAGAAATGGATTATTTACTCTATGTTTATGCTCAAATGCATATCTTCTATTTTGTGCAGCTTATTAAATAACTTTGTTGATTTAATGTTAAACTCTCGTGTGATGTGAGCTCAACGTAAACGTTTGATAATGGGTTGACATTTTGAAAGCTGATGGTGATTTCATAGATAAAGTGAGATGGGTTTTAGTGTGTGCCATGCTGCTATTATTTTCTCCTTTTTGTTGGGGTTTCTATTTTGTGCAGCTTATTAAATAACTTTGTTGATTTAATGCTAAACTCTCGTGTGATGTGAGCTCAACGTAAACGTTTGATAATGGGTTGACATTTTGAGAGCTGATGGTGATTTCATAGATCAAGTGAGATGGGTTTTAGTGCGTACCATGCTGCTATTATTTTCTCCTTTTTGTTGGGGTTGAATAATATAATATATTGAGCACTGAATATGTATGTATTCATAAGTGAGAATGGTTTTAACTCTTTGCATATACATATATTGATGTGTTAGCACTTGCCTTATAGATGGCCACATTTGCCTATATCTCTTCTTTTTATAAAGATCCTAGATTCGTATTGTGTTATTGTCTTTATTACTGCATGTATGTGAGAATATATTTGACCTTGTATTTCTTAAGTGTGCATCAGAAACCAGTGATGTTCGTATCACACAAGGCCTTTTTTCACGCATAAAGTGTGCACTAATAATAATGTCTGGATATAGTTTATAAAAATAAGTATATATGCTTGACGATCCTGATATGATGAAGCGCAGCCCGCATGCCTAGCAGATCATATGCCTCAAAGTGTCAATTGCTAGTCAGTATCGGATAAAATTGTTGTCGTGAAGACTGCTAGATTATGTTGTCGACTCTGTGCTTTCATGCGTGTTATCCTACACTTCATAAACTTCAAAGCAATTTAGGTAGCGAATCTTATCATATCAAGCTAAATTCCTCCTGGGCACAGGGCGTGATGGCTTGATTACGTCACGGTGAAGTAGGAGTTAAGATGAGCTTTTCGTGTCAAATGTGAACTGCCATCTCCAGGCTGATACCTTATTGAGAAGGGTGGATGGGGATGACAACTTCTGATCCTCTAGTATCTTTTGCCCATGCTTATGTTTCTTAGGAGCAAAGTGGAAACGTAATCATATTCCCCCCTGGATGCCTCACGTCTGCTTAGCCTGGAGAAACTAACAAATTTGCCAGCCAAACTGGGCATGTGGATTGGCTACTGGGCAGAAGTGCCACCTTTCATTCACTTGATCCATGGATCTCATCCTAACCAGTCATGTCAAATTGTCCTCAGCTGAACAATGTGCCCAAATAGCAAACCATTACTGCATGCTTCTTGATAGTTCAAACTTGAAGGCCATGTCAATGGGTTTAGCAATTTCAGGTGTTATTTATGTTAGGATTCATTCTCCACTTTACATATAGTACTGAAACTTATTCGAGTACTTTTGAACCAGAACGGTATCATTAACATCTTGGGCTGTGAGGGATACATAACTTTTCTTGTCTTCAATATCATTTCACCAAAAGTTCTATTTATATCCTCTCATAATAATTTCCCCCCTGGTTTCTAAGAGATAATTCACGGCAAATAAGACTTGTTTTATTCTCAAATTAACATTCCACAATATTTGCTTGTCATCCCTTCTAACAAGAGTGGGGACATCTGTTGAGCAGTTCAGCAACCACATCCAAGTGCATGGTGTTCAATCCATCTTGTTTGATGGTGACACATGTAGTAGCTCCATGGTTGTCTATTCTCCCTAATTCAAATATCTACATTGGTTCACATGGTTATCCAATTCTTGTTTTTGGCAAATATGTATGTCCATGACATATTTCATTAAAATGACGATACTATCTGGCAAATGGTTTAATAGGTGTATTTGTTGGGGCTAATAAGTTAAGTGGGGCATGTATGATATGTGTGAATGAACTATGCAGTGCAATAGCTGCTTAAAGTTCAATCTGTACTCTTTTTTGCGATGGGTGATTGAATGAAAGCCTTATGCTTTGTCCGCTATATCATCCTCTCTATGGTAACTTTTTATTAGTGTCCATGCAGATTTTTAGTATGTGCTATTTTAAACAAAATATGATGTATTATTGTCAACTGTTATTCATGTCAACATACATATATGTTAATTATGGATCATGATGCATGCCCTTCCGTTGCTTATTTCCCTCTGCATCATTGTGTATACTTGTTGTTTCCGCCTTTCAGAGCCTCAACTTTAATTTGAAGGATGTTTAAATAACTCAACACCCTCATTTATTTGAACTTAATTTTACCCATGTGAAATGTTAATTTAGGGGGTGGGGGAACAGTAATATTATATTATTATTGCTTTAACTTCTTTGAGTGATGTACATACATATATACACATCTAATGTTGAGCTAATAAGAAACAATAACTCAAGGGCTAAAATAGAAATACATAATAATTACAACTAGTGTTGAGCTAATGAGTAGCTAATATCGAGCTAATATATGGTTGATAGAGATCGAATTCCGAGCTAATATATGGTTGATAGAGATCGAATTTGAGGAGTTCAATTCGGGAAGGACTCTTTTATTTGATAAAGTTGGCATCCTTAGAGAATTCTAATTAGTTGAGTCTTTTTGTTATTTTGAAAATGTTAGTTATTTGAGTCCTTTTGTTTCCGAGAGTTTTAGTTATTCTAGAAGTTTTAATCCTAGCAGGTTTCGAGAGTCAAGTTGCATGCCTATTTAAGGACCCCAAACCTATTAGTTTTTTTCATGAATAATTCAATAAAAAATAGTTTCTTATGTAACCTTTTTAGTTTCTCTACAAATTAAATTTTTTGCATTAGTGTGCGAGAGTGGGCTTGATTGCCTGGACGAGACGTTCGAAGAATCTCCACATGCGAGTCGGTGTTCGAAAGATTTTCGGTGTGCGAGATCCGAAAATTTATCAAATCCTTAATATACTTCTTTTCCAAATTCCTACTATCTCCTTTCTCACATTTGTTTTGTATCAAATTTGGTATCAGAGCTTAACCTGGTATATATCTAATTTTCTTCTTCCAAAAATTTCCTTTTAATGATTCAAAAAAATAAAAAAGAAAGATACAAATTTTTGAAAAGAAAAAACAGAGAGAGAAAAGAAACCAAAAAACAAAAAAGAGAAAAACTTCAGAGGACAACGTTTCTGAAAAAAAGAAAGGAAGAAAGCAGAAAAAAAGAAAAAAATCACCAAAACCCTACCAGATCGCTGTCGTTGCCTCGCTTGCAGCCGTCCCCGCTACCCTCAAGCCCCATGACAACAGCCGCCCCCTCCACACGGGTTCCCTGCCTCAATGCCCCCTTCGACACCCAATATCGCCTTCATCATCAAGCCGCTCAAATGCTCGTTGAAGCTCGATGGTGCCACCACCAACGTCGACGGGCCATCGACCCTCACATCATGTTCGCCATCTCTGTATGACCTCCTCTATACCCACGGCCGCTACCATTGACGAACAAAACCCTAAGAACCGTCGACGCGTGCATTGTCGACGCATGCATTGTCGATGTTTGCTGATGCTGATGCTGCCAACGACGGAGGTTTTTGGCCCTACCAAAACCTACCCTAGCCCTAGTAAACACATCAAGGAGAAGCGTCATCGAAAATCACCGAATCTGTCGAAATCACCTTCGATGTCAAGCTGCAATAGTACCGACTCTGGCGAGCCGTTCCCGTGGTCGAGCTGCTCCAACACTGTTCATCGGTTCAGCGGAGCTACCACTGTCCACGGCTTAGCTAAGTGGAGCTAACCTTGAGCCATTGATTGTGCTGACTGAGCTGTGGCTTAATGGTACGGCTTGTCGATTTGTACGTGATTTTCGACTGTATTTCAGTGTATTGAGCATATTTCAGTGTATTTTAGCCGTATTTTCAGCATATTTTGACGATTTCTCGAGCTTTTTGCACGAAATTTTCGGCCGTAATCAGCTGGATTAAAGCTCTGCAAGTTTTAGATGCCTTGAATGATACAAAAAGCTGATTTACATTCTAGTGTTCTCTTATCCGATCAAATTCTCACTGTTAAATTTCAAAAAAAAATCCTTTATTTGATTTTGTTCAGAGTAGTCAATATAATTGAAATTGCAAATTTTTGTAGTCTCGATCTATGTGTCGCATTAGCATATTTAGGATTGCATCTTGACATATAGACTTGGACCTTGGAATTTTATTTTATTTACATAATTAGTGCACGCATTTGATCAGATGCACTCATTTGTTCTTTGCTCATGAGATCGCCTGGAAGCCATATTGTGCATGCATTTTATTTTACTTAAGCTGACATAAATCGAATATGAGATCGCCTAGAAGTCATAGAAAATAAGCCGAGTAAGGAGCAAAATTTTGAGGATGAAATACAGAGTATATTTGATGATGAATCTAGGTTAATCAGATATAAGAATAATCGAAGCATTTGAGACATATACAAAATTGGAAGCATTTGAGACCTATACAAAATTGGATCGATATGAAAATCAAGCTCAAAAAATATTTGCATCTTAACTTAGAGATGGCGGAAGACCTACATCAAGGGAACATGGCCGTTAAGGAATACATGACTAGGTTTAGTGACATATTTATTTTGAGTGAGTTACAAGAAGACCGACAATATACCCTTGCTAGGTTTCGTTTTGGATTGAGAGCAGACATTAGGCGTGAGATGCTTTTCCACCGCGTAGATAATGTGCATCATGCATTTAATCTAGCATTAAACTTAAAATCGATGAGATCCCCCATAGACAAGAAGCCTCCTGTTAAAGCCAGGGAGTGGCCTAGTGAGAACATGACTAAATCAGAAACAAATGTTACTAAGGAGACGAATGGAAAGGCTAAGCTTGGAGAAACATCACAACAATAACTTAAAGGGTGCAATGTTTTAAATGTCATAGTTTTGGTTATTTTGCTAGTCAATGCCCTGATAAAACTTTATTTGTGGGAGAGGTTAATAACAATAATGAAATTGAAGAAGAATATACTACTGAGGTTACAGATATTAAGATACTGATGAAGATGATTCTAGTGTCCGATTACAAGGCAGTGGGTATGTGGCTACTACACATAGCAATGATGTTGATTGGCGAAAAACTAATGGTTTCTTTAATTGCGTCAAAATTGTGAAAGAAATTTTCTAAGTGACGATTGACGGAGGTTGCTGTACCAATTTAGTTCCTAACTTAGCTATTGAAATGATGGGAGTAAAAGTTGAACTTCATTCACGGCCTTATAAAATTACATGGGTTGAAGATCAACCACATTCTGTTAACCAATGTTGTTTAGAGCCTATCCAGTTTGAGCTATTACGATGGTATTTAGTGTGATGTCATATCTATTGATGCTTCACATATTTTACAAGGTAGTCCTTGGTTGAATGACTTAGATGGTGCACATTCAAGGAGATCCAACACATACTCTTTCATATTTAAAGAAAAGAAAATTGTATTGACTCTTTGTAAAACCGAGAACATAATTGAAAATCAAAAGAATGTGTTAATCCTTAGAAAGCAACTAATTCAAATATCTCCTCGTAAGAGTCACATTTCCTTAGAGTTTAGATTTTACATTATTCCTACTGCATTCATGGGCATCTTACATAGGATTTGAGTGCCTTGTATATCTTTTTTTTGAAACTTTTGCAACAAATAATGATTCTCACAAGTCTGTTGCAAAATCAAATAGAAATTTTTAGGAATTTGTAGTTATAGAAGGTTAAAGATTTGAGTTTGCCTAGAGAGATTCGAACGAAGAGGCTTTTCATGCATCATATATGGTCTTGACGAGTTTTGTTAAGTGACAATCCTGATGAGACTGAGTAGAGTCTTTCATAGAAGCTTGAGGATATTGAGGAGATCGTAGTTGTCATATCAGATTCTCTGCATCCTCTTAATAAGAAGATTTTTATGCTTTCATCTCTTTTGCTATTTAGAAGAATTTTACAGAAGATATTCTTCTACAGATCTACACCCAATTATACTTCAATGTTCATGGACGCATCTTTCTAGCTACAAAGAACTACTGAATTCTGCTTGTTTATGCTATAAATATCGTCGTTCATCAGGCGGTGAACATCTTAAGCCGCGAAGAATGATAAAAATCAAATTCGAGAAGAAGTTCAATTCGGAAAGGAGTCTTTTATTTGATAGAATTAGAGTCCTTTGAGAATTATAATTAGTTGAGTCTTTATGTTAATTTGAGGACTTTAATTATTTGATTATTTGAGTCTTTTTGTTATTTGAGCGTTTTAATTATTCTAGAAGTTACGATCCTAGTGAGTTTCGAGAGTGAAGTTGTAAGCCTATTTAAAGGCCACAAATCTATTAGTTTTTGCGCGAAGAATTTAATGAAGAATATTTTCTTATATAAACGTTTTAGTCTCCATAAATTAAATATTTTATATTTGTATGCAAGAGTGTGCTTGATTGTCTCGACGAGAGGTCCGAAGAATCTCCACGTGTGAGGTGTGTGAGTCGGCGATTGAAAGATTTACAGGGTGCAAGATCCAAAAATTATCAAATCTATAATCAACTTCTTCCTTAAATTTCCACCATCCCCTTTCCCGCCTACGTTCTGCGTCAATGGTTGTTATTAATACCTCCTAACACTTAAGGGATCAAAATTCAAGAGTTTTGAAAGAAAATCTTGAAATTGTGATGTAGTTTGTGCTTTGACCAATAGATTGATTACGTATTCTTTGGATAGAATGGAAGGGCCAGTAATTTGTTTAGCATTGTACCCTTCACGAACAACATGACAGCCAACCATAATAAGCTTCGTTCGTTTGTGGAATACTAGAATACTAGATTTAAGTCAATGGCAAGATAGCTCTTATTGTCACAAAACAATGGAATGCCAGTGGGAACACATCCATGTCAGAGACAAAACAACCATTTCATCTTCATGGAAGTGTATGCCATCGTGTGATATTTAGGCTCTGCACTTGATTGAGAGACCATATTCTACCATTTGCTACGTTTTGGAAACCAGAGAAAAGCCTAAGTAGATAAAACCTTTGTCAAGTGATGTGTATCATGCTATAAGCCCAAATTGTTGGGAAATGTATACTTTTAAGATAAGTATTCTAAGTCACACGTCTTGTTCATAATAATAGTATGCTATTTGGTACTTTTTATTTTTATGATTTTTTTGATATAAATATATTTATATGTACATTAAGATATATAATTGAATAAATATAATCCTGGGATTTTGTGAAAAGATTATGTTTATAATAAGATTATGTTTATGAGATTTAATTGATCCGTTTAAGTTCAATTCAAAATGTTCATGGCCAAAAGAATGTTTAGATGTGACATTGAAATTTCGGATAGATTAGTATGTATTGATTTATACCATTGATATGATACTCGCTAATCTCATAGTCATTTGATATGGAGACATCACGAGGCAATGCATATATATGCTTATTGGAGAACAAACTCATATATTACTCGCTGAGAAGCTTTTGCATGATAGCCTACTTCCATTGATACACACTAAAGAATCTTACATGGGGAAGGTCTACACTTTGGATTTTACCGACCTATGATAACAGTCGCTAAGTATTTGCTGGGTGTAATCCAAAGCGTGCAAATAGAGATGACAGTTAAGATATGATTTGTCTCGTTCGGTATGAGATGTTAGTGTTGCAAGAAGTTGATATAGATCCATATTAAATACGTGGTCAGGATAGAATGGATAAACTTAGTAGAGTAATAAATTTAATTCATGTAAAGAGTTACAAATACTTATTTCTAAAAGATAACTAAATAATCCACTTTTACACTAGAGATCAAAGCAAGCTTGGACCATCATTGGCAATGCGCATGCGTCGTTGGTGATCGAAATGTCGGGGGCAACTGACCGACTGCTAGTGGGCCAGCTCATCAGATGTTACTGGCCGAGCTAGCCCATGGCAGACGGTTACCTAACCATGATCGATGGTAGTCGACGAGCTGTCGTCTGGTAGTGGATGGCGGCTATCCATGCTTGGGTTCAGTTGGATAAAGTTTGGTTCTAGTTTAGTTTTGGTTTAGATCTAATGGTTGGATCATGGTTTGAACCAAATTAGAATTTGACTCAAACTATACTATCTCATGATAAGGAAATTTATTAGGAACTCTTCTTTTAGTCTTATGTCTAATATGATTAGAAAACTTTAGAGATGTCAACATTATATAAAGGCTCATTCACCGCCTCTCAAAGAGCATCAGAAGATTGAAGAGTTGAATAGCTCGAAAGCTTTGGTTCAAAGGTGGAATTCAACTCAAAGAAAAGTTTTTTCTTCCTCTCTTAAATGCTAGTAACATTTGAGACCAAGTTTGGGTTTTTATTAGAGAGCTCATGGATCTTGAATGGTTTCCTTGTCAAGATGAAACATCTACGTACTGGTTGACGAGAAGTTTTGGGATTTTCATTAAATTTTTTTGGAGAGCGGACATTGCGTAAGAATATCTGTGTAAATGTGGATATGATTAAGATTTTTAAAATATATTGTTTCCACTCTGTGGCGTAACCATGAATTTCTTGTCATGGGGGAAAATAAAGATGATGTAAAGAATATTTTTAAAAAAATACCTATAAAATATCTATTTAAGTTGACAAAATAGTATCATACATATAGACATGCATGCCTATAGAAATAATATTTGATAAACAAACTAATAATTGAAGATTAATTTGTTTACATTAATACATACACACAAACATAGGGAAATAATAATTGATATAGAGTTTTTTTACATTTATTTAGAGATAGAGCAGAGTGAGAGTTAGAGAGAAAAAAGAGTGAGAAAAGTGAGAGTTAATGAGAGTGAGAGAAAGAGAGAGGAGAAAGTCAGAGAGAGTGTGATTATACATAATAATAAATTATATTTTTTTATTGTCATGAGCTGTTCATGGCAAGTTGTATACAGTTCTGTCACTGCGTGCTATATTAGCATAATAATCAAGATCAAAATAACAAAAAGGAAAAAAAAGAAACACTATTATAAGACGAAATACAAAGCACGCTTTAAAACATAAATTATCTAATGTGCAATAAATTTTTTATGGTAAATACATAATTATTGTATGTAAAAATGTGTAAGAAATAAATAATGTCCTCACATAATAATAAAGTATATATTTAATTGTCCTGAGCTGTCCATGGCAAGTTGTACACAGTTGTGTCACTGCGTGCTGTATTAGGATAATAATCACGATCAAAATAAAAGAAAGGAAAAAAGAAACACTATTATAAGACAAAATACAAATCACGCTTTAAAATACAACTTATCTAATGTGCAATAAATTTTTTATGGTAAATACACAATTATTGTATGTAAAAATATATGTAAGAAATAAAAAATGTCTTCACAAAATCGAACACACAATACGTGATCAGATCCACTAATACCTTAGCCATTGGGCTGTAAAACAACAATGACCAAACAAAAGATTTGTTTTTCTAAATAAATAATTATCCATTAGGCAGTAGAAGAAAAGTCACCAAACAAAAATTTTTATTCTAAAAAAATATTTGCTGCATGTATAATATGTTAAAAGAATAACGTCTGCAACGGGATTCGAGACCCTATAAAACCCACACACCAATGCCTTAACCATTTGGCTATGAAATATTGTTCGTAACATGTGATAATAAATTGTCTTTAATTTTTTGCCCTGGGCAGCTGCCCAGGGCAAATCCCACATAGTTCCACCCCGGTTTCCACTTATGCTAATTAGATTAGAATTTCAAGCCATATAGGCTTACACATACATCATGGTAAGCCCAACGAGAAAGATAGGAGTCAAAGTTGAAGAGTAAGCGGCACATAGTGCCACATAGGGAGCGTAGGACATACTAAGGCAGCATAATGAGTGGTGGTGGAGAATTGAGAAACCGAGTGAGGATATATACCGCGTGTGAGATATCTAGAATCACATCATATAGATTAGAGAACCCATTAGTTCCTTGTATCTTGTTGGCTGAGATAGGTGGTGACATCATTATGTTAGAGCTTGAGGTGGAGTTCCATAGGTGCAGAAACCGGAGTTGGAAGTATTAGAAGAGCTCATAGCTGCTTGGTCTAGAATGTCATCGGTATACTTCTATTGTAACAGAACATATCTCTGTGAAGAGCAGGCCGCCTCAACGCTAAGAAAGTAACGAAGAAAATCTTTATCATTTATCTAAACTCACATTGAAGATGCTGCTTCAAAAAGGTAACAGTTGCAAAGTCATTTCCGGTGCCTAATCATATCATGGAGGATAACGGTGTCATATGAAGAAGAGTGTCAAAACATATCATATCATACTCTTTGTGTACCTTGTGAGCATAAGAGACTGATGAAATTGCTTAAACCAAGCTCAGATAGCTTCTTTGAAACCCTAGCGGGGACACCAGAGATGGCAAACATGTCCGGGTTATGTTGATATCCATGGAGGGATAGCATGTAGATAACTTCAGACATACCACATCATTTAAAAATGTATACATCGATTTGAAATAAAGGCCATTTGCTATCAGCATCACCGGCAATCGGTGTGTATAGAAGTCTTCTTGGGCAACCATGGTAAAATCTTTCTCATAATCAATGCCATATTCTTGAGAGAAACTCCGAGCAATTAGACATGCTTTGTATCTATCTATACATTCATCTGCCTTGATTTTGATCTTGTATATGCACTTGCAGCTCACATAATTAGCACTAGGAGGTAATGGAATAAGACCCTAAGTGATTGTACCAGATGGTTTTAAGTTCGTTGTGCCTTTTTGCAACTCTAGAGACTTAACTGTCTCTGAATAAGACTTAGGTTATTGTTGGTTATGAATAGCCGAGATCAAAGATGCGAAATTAGAGGAATATGTAGCCGTGGCAAGTGGTGGACCAAAAGTTTGTGGGCTGTGTCGATAACTCACGAGGCGGATCATGATATGGCCGGTGAAGAATTTCATTAGGTAGTATGTGATGATGTAGGTTGAGTGGAAGTAATTGAAGATGACAACTTCGTGAGGCGGATCTCCTCAGAGGTGAATTCAGCATCCGATTCTATGATATTGGGCAATTGGTGGTGATGCAGTATGTTACCATATGCTCAAATTCAGGATAAAGATGCATCACTATATGAAAATGTTCTTACGATCCCGTTTCTCGAAATTAAACAGAAAGTCATATATGGAATCGTGAATAAGAATCTATATAGTCTGTAATTCATCCCAATACCTACACAGCGAGTAGAACTGAAGAGATATGTTTGAACAAATCCAGACTGAACAAACATGCAACTAAGAGACTCATATTGTTCTGGGGTTGAGGTGGCTTGTTCGATGAATACTTAATAGGTATGGATACCGATCTCATAATATATGCCATGATCTACTCATCCATGCAAGTCAGCTGGTCCAAGGTTAGGATTGATACAATACCAATGGTAGTTGAAGAACTTGAAGCATCTGGTTATGTAATGACTGCAGCAACAGGGGTCTTGTTAGAATGTCGTTCATAAACCCAAACTCCATAGGCATACCACATGGTGAATGCCCATGCGGTGTAATTTTTAGCAACTTGAAGTTGAACATCAAGAACCAGAAAATTGAAAATGTTCTTTTCCATTAGAAAACCTGCAAATAAGGTAATGGTTAGAAATACTAATTTTTTTTAATCGATTGGTTGGTGTAAAATACTATGTTCAGTTTTGAGTTCGAACAGAACCAAGTTATTCGGTTTACTAAGGTCAAACAAGCCCAAAACTTGGGTTGAACTGCACTTGTTCAAGTCTGGGTCACTCATTTACCGGATCCGGATCCGAATCAAAACCCGATAAAGTAATTTGATGATGTCGCGGCAAGAACTGAGGCGAAATATTTAAGGCAAACAAAGACATGTAATGGTGGAATTGATTGGAAACACCCGCGACGTTTCGCGGCAGCAAATGGAAGGACCATGTTCAACCGAAGACCCACATGAATGCGATGGATGCAGTGGCGGTTGATTTCGAGATCTCTTGGGCGTACGACAGTGCGTACGACAGTGACCATTTTTAATGACTATGGGGATCTCGTTAGAGACTGTCAGCGAGTTCTAGTGGGTAGAGACATGCATGCGACAAAGAAGAGCGAAGTCGAGGCTGAGATTGTGACTGGCGGAAATTGGTCATGTCAAGGAGATCAGAGATCGTCATGTAGGTAAGCAGTGAGTGAACCTGACGTCAACCTTGGGCGAAAACTTCAACGGTTGTGGCAGCTTCATTTGTTAGGCTTTTGGTAGGTTAGGATTTGGGATAATTTGACAGCCGTTATTAAATTTGAATTTGGGATTAAAGGTTATGTTTTGATGGATGACTCTCATGCAATGTTAATTTAGGAGAGAAGAAAAAATAACATTATATTGCCTTACTTATCAGAGTTATGTACATGTATATGTACACATCATTAAGGGCTAAAAATATAAGTAATAAGTACAACTAATAGTGAGGTTATGTACAGCTAATATCCAGCTAATTTATGGTTGTTCTTTACATGAACTTACTATCTCTTGTTGAAGCAGTCTCCCTACCCCTAAAATTATGTATTCGTTTTACGTTCAGTCTTCAGACCATGTTAATATTTTCTGCAAATAATGCATGTGTACTTATCATCTCTAGTGAACCACGTTTTTCACGCTCTGTATTGATATGGTAATCGTGACGGGTCCCTGTTTTCTTCCTTTGTTCATGGGGTAAGTACTCTGATTCTGGGGGAACTTAGCCGTATAATAACCTCTTTAAGTCTTTGCTTGTCTTTTATTGTATAATTCTTGTCTTATAATCGTATTACTGTAATAGCAATTACTGTAATACCAACAATTCTTGTCTTATAACCGTATAATTGCTATTACTGTAATAGCAATTCATTTTGATTTTGGAAACTCATCTTAATTAATTTATTTTTGGTTCTTGTTGTTTTTTATTGCTGAAAAATCCCAAGATTGCACAGCACAAAGGGCCCAAGCCTTTATTTGGTTGTTGCGAGTTGTTGGCAGCCAACTCTCAACCCTGAGAGTGACCGACAGCAGAAAGGGATGCTGCTGTTTTTCTTTTGCAGAGCCCAAAAACAAAGAGCTAGGCTAGCTCTCATCTCAGTTTCCAGAGAGTGAAAAACAGATATCCATCTCTCTTTTTGCCTAGGGTCTTGGATCAGAGAAGAAAAGGAGAGTAAAGCTAGGGTTTTGGAAAGCCAAAGAGCTTTGCTTGTGAGATCCAAGGTGAGTGTCTGCATTTCTTCTTCCGTGTTTGAGATCTAGAGTCCCTTGGGTAGCTTCCTAGTTTGGAGCTATATTACCAAGGAGTGATCTACATTGGTATGTGATTTGTCTCTTGAGGAGCTCTACATGTTGTAGGGGCTTTGTTATCAAGGATTTCCATTTGTTTGAGAGTGTGTGTGAGCTTGGTGAGAGATCTAGGGTTAGGTCTTGTTGTTTGGAGCTTGTCTCTCATTGTAGTTGTGGAAGAAAGATGGGGTCGGTGTATACTTTGCTTGATCGATAGTGGAATCGGATGCATTGGATGCTGGATGTAGGTTGTTCGCAACCGAACCAGGGTAAATCTCCGTCTCTTTTGTATTGCTCCTACTTCCGTATTATATTCGTGTACCTACATATATCTATCGCAAGATCGTCGAGGGAGTTGGTAGTTGGTGACAACTCTCTCTTGTGTCCGAGAGGTGTTTGCTTTTGTGCCTAGGTGACGACTCGGTGGAATTCGGGCTTAGGATTGTTTGGCCACCGTTTCCACGCATTGTAGGTGGCGTTGTGTACCTAGCCTATGTGTTAGGGAGGTACACGGGGATCCAACAAGTAGTATCAGAGCTTCCGGTTTGCGAAGAAGTGTAGTGCCGCAATGGCGTCTTGCTCATGTGAGGAGATGGCCGGGTGTTCATACGAAGTAGAGAGGCTTAATGGCCAGGACAACTATGGTCCGTGGCGACAAAAGATGATGGTTTTGTTGAAGCACCACGGAGTTTACGGTGTCGTATGTGATACACGCATGCCATGTAAGGCAACGGTGTATGATAAGCGAAGGATGAGCTTAAAGCCATCGGTGAGATAATGCAATCCTTAGAGGATGAAATCTTTCGGCAATTTGCCGATGTGGAGGTCGTGAGCGACCTATGGAGGATACTTGAAGCTCGGTACTCGACCAAGATACCAACTGGCCGAAGGTTGCAATTGTGGCAACGCTTCTATACTCACAGGATGAAAAGGGGAACCTGGTGGAACCATGTTGGTGAGATGGACCGTTACGGGAATTGGGGAGTGTGATAGAAGACGAGCAACATGCCATGTCACTACTTTGTTCTCTTACTCCGGTGTATTCCAAGTTTGTAGGCTCCATGTTAAATGACCGAGACTCACTCACGTTGGATGATGTGAAGTTTGCATTGAATACAGAGGATCTTCAAAGTTTGGTGTTAGGTGACACCGATAGTTGTGAAGTACACAATGTCATCCGGGGTCGCCAAGAGGGCGGACCCACTCCAAGATCCAAGACGGGCCGTTCCAAGAGTTGGAATCGCGACGGTCCAAGTCAAGGGGCCGCGGTGACAACAAATGCTTTCTATGTAAGGAAAGCGGGCATTGGAAGAGGGATTGTCCTAGGTTGAAAACGAGGACGTCGATTGGCATTATGGAAGATATTGCTCAGAGTTCGACTCATATTGGAGCACGAGACGTGATGTTTTCTGACGAGGATGATTGCTCGATGTTTGCGGTATACTCTGTGAGAGAAGCACAATGTTCGTGGCTATTGGACTCGGGGTGCTCATTCCATATGACTCCGGATCGGAGTGCGTTCAACTCATACATTCCATGCATTGGAGAGCGGATTCTCATGAGGAATGGTATGTAATGCGATCAGGTTGGGAGTGGCACAGTCAGAGTCAGGATGCACGATGACATCGTCCGTGTGTTTGATGTCGTTAGACATGTTCCTGATCTTCGCAGTGGCCTGATATCGATAGAAGCTTTAACCGGGATGGGCTACAAGGCAGTGATCGAGGCGGATCGACTGCGTATTTCCCGAGGATGCCTGGTTGTCATGAGGGGGAAGAAGCATGGCAACTTGTATGCGCTCGATGGACACACGGTAGTGGACGAGACTGGTAGATCACACGAGTCCGAGAGTAGAGATCCCGCGAGACTGTGGCATCTCAGATTGGGGCGGATCGCCTGCGTATTTTCCGAGGATGCCTGGTTGTCATGAGGGGAAAGAAGCATGGCAACTTGTATGCGCTCGATGGGCACACTGTAGTGGACGAGACTGACAGATCACAGGAGTCCGAGGGTAGAGATCCAGCGAGACTGTGGCATCTCAGATTGGGGCATGCTGATGAGCAGAGCCTTGACATTCTTCAGAGGAGAAGTGTGTTCGGAGGTGATCGTGGGCTTGAGTCTTGCAGTGACTGTGGTGCAGAGCGGTCTAGGCAAGTGCAATTTGTGACAGCTGTTAGACACAGCAGGGAGCCCCTAGAGTGCGTATATGCTGGCGTATGGGGTCCATGTCCAGTTCCTTCCCTGTAAGGCGCAAGGTACTTCACGGCCTTCATATATGACTTCTCGAGGAGAGTCATGGTTACTCTCATGGGATCTCGAGAGGAGATCCATGAGAAGGTGCGGCTATGGAGGAGCATAGTCGAGAGGCGGATGGGTAGACCTGTAGGAGAGATCCGCACCAACGATGTAGAGATACAGGATGTTTGCAAGTCAGAGGTGATCACGTGCCGATACACCATTCCTGATGGAGACCCTCATGGTGGCATGGCATACAGTATGATCATGATGTTGGTAGAGAAGACACGGGGCTATTGAGACCATCAGCCCTTCCTAGGAAATTATGGGTGGAGACCCTGGCTACAGCGGCATACCTCATCAACCGAACACTGTCACTAGCCGCAGGTAGATCTATTCCCGAGGAGTTATGGACAGGCATAGTCGTTGACTTCTCGCACTTGCGGACGTTTGGATGTCCGGTGTGGCCACACGATATAGATGATGACGATGTAGGACAATGCATGTATGATTGTGTCCTAGTCGGGTACGCTGGTGGAGGTGCGATAGGGTACATGTTATGGTGTCCTAGTACCCCTGAGGTGATTGTCAGACGACACGTCATGATTGACAAGTCTGCAATGCTTAGGATGGAGCAGACTCATGACGGTTTGCAGAGAACAGAGGACAACCCGGTCCATAGAGAGGATAAGGTGATTCAGATTCAGAGTCAGGTAGGTGATTAGACATGTGTGCAAACGGACAGAGTGCGGAGTTCATCCGATGCGGTCAGTGTCAGTGATGAGTCGGTATCTCACGATGTAACTCCAAGTTCAGTTCAGTTGGAGGTGCAGAGGACAGCGGTCTACGAGGAGGTGTTGCAGTCGGTCGTCGTATCGATGCAGTCAGTTGCAGTGTGTGAGGAGACAGAGGTCTCTCACAGTTCCAGCGTGCACGTTGTGGGTGCTCTTGAGGAGACTCAGCATGCTGAGGTGTGTAGCTTTAGCTTCAAGGTAGAGCCGTTGATCTACGGAGGAGTAGGGCAGTTGGTTTCTGCGCCGATGCCAGAGGTTGCAGTGAGTGAGGAGACGGAGGTCTCTCACGTTTCTAATACGCATGCGTTGGTTGTTTTTGAGTAGGACCAACGTGTTGAGGTGTGCAGCTTCAGCTTCAGGGTAGAGATGTCTTTTGAGGAGCTTGACATCAGGGTAGAGCATTCACGGTGCATGGTAGAGCAGTCTTCACAGTATGGGCACATGCGATATGACTCTCGTTTGGCTAGGCATGATTTATCAGGCGTATCTTCTGATACTTCAGAGGCCAGACCAGTGGAGATGCAGAGGAGCAGGGAATCTGATAACATGGTGGAACATGGAGACTCTCACGGCAGTGTGGAGACTATGATGGTGGTCCCAGGTGGAGCTGCCACTAGGGACATAAAGCTGAGAGTTACGAGGCCACGTATCGAGTGTGTTCTCGCTCGATATAAGGAGGAAGCAGAGCCGAGTGGAGCTTCTTCTATGTGCGCTCATCTCTCACCTTCAGCGAGTTCATCACAAGGCATGGCAGGTGAGGACAATCTCCAGAAGCTAGATGTTGGTGCGGCGGTCAGTTTGGCGCTTGTGTGTGCGTATTCGTGTCTTGAGTCGTCGGCACAGTCAGTTGAGGCACGGAGCCGGTGGACGGCGAGTCTTGATGACAGACATCAGCAGACAGAGTAGATACAGACGACGTATCGCTGTGACCTAGCTGGGGTCGGTCTGCAGAGTAGCATAGAAGACGGTGTGTTTCTCATAGATGATGGCCTTGGCGAGCATGGGTGGCATGCGGACCCGTGGGGTGATGATAGGGATGTTCATGTATCAACAGAGGGCTTATTGGATGTTGACACGGCGTCATTTAATTCGTTCATGGAGTCCGAGCTCGCAGGATTATCCTCAGAGACAAATGACTTCATCACAGACATGGCGATGGACGAGGCAGAGATGCGTGAGGTTAGGCTCAAATGACTTCTGAGCTTGGCATGTCTCCCGGAGGATTGAGGCACCAGAGAGCACGATTTTCGATGCACATGATGGAGGTTCACATGTCCGATGGTTAAGACAAGGTGAGTTCATACACGACGGGTACAGGTTACTGGAGCTGGAGCTGTGTTGAAGAGAGTGGATTTATCAGCAGGGTGGAGTGTTGTTTTTTATTACTGAAAACCCCCAAAATTGCACAGCACAAAGGGCCCAAGCCTTTATTTGGTTGTTGAGAGTTGGCAGCCAACTCTCAACCTGAGAGTGACCAACAGCAAAAAGTGCTGCTGTTTTTCTTTTGCAGAGCCCAAAAACAAAGAGCTAGGCTAGCTTTCATCTCAGTTTCCAGAAAGCGAAAAACAGAGAGCCATCTCTCTTTTTGCCTAGGGTCTTGGATTAGAGAAGAAAAGGAGAGCAAAGCTAGGATTTTGGAAAGCCAAAGAGCTTTGCTTGTGAGATCCAAGGTGAGTTTCTGCATTTCTTCTTCTGTGTTTGAGATCTAGAGTCCCTTGGGTAGCTTCCTAGTTTGGAGCTATATTACCAAGGAGTGGTCTCCATTGGTGTGTGATTGATCCCTTGAGGAGTTCTACATGTTGTAGGGGCTTTGTTATCAAGGATTTCCATTTGTTTGAGAGTGTGTGTGAGTTTGGTGAGAGATCTAGAGTTAGGTCTTGTTGCTTGGAACTTGTCTCTCATTGTGGTTGTGGAAGAAAGAGATGATGGGGTCGGTGTATACTTTGCTTGATCGATAGTGGAACCGGGTGCATTGGATGCTGGATGTAGGTTGTTCGCAACCGAACCAGGATAAATCTCCGTCTCTTTTGTATTGCTCCTACTTTCGTATTATATTCGTGTGCCTACATATATCTATCGCAAGATCGTCGAGAGAGTTGGTAATTGGTGACAACTCTCTCTTGTGTCCGAGAGGTGTTTGGTTTTGTGCCTAGGTGACGACTTGGTGGAATTCGGGCTTGGGATTGTTTGGTCATCGTTTCCGCGCATTGTAGGTGGCGTTGTGTTCCTAGCCTAAGTGTTAGGGAGGTGCATGAGGATCCAACACTTTTGGCAACTATAATAATATTTTTCTTTAGCACAGAATTTGGAAAATTTGACGACTTTAAATGTTAGCAAGATGAAGGATTAGGTAGTCATAGGCAGTGTTCTAAAACAAGTTATATGCGAGTGTATATGCGGCCACATATAAGGAGGCGGCCTCTGCCCGCATGAAAAATCAGTTATGCTGCCAAATTATGCGGTTGGGCCCATAATCGATCGCATAAGTGTTATGCACATGCATATGCGAATATACGGATGCATAATCGGCAACTAAAAACCCCCAAACCGTTAAGAAACCCAACCCGTTAAGCATAAAAATCAGTTTTTTTTGCTTTTAAGGATTTACCAAAACAAAAAGCGGTGGCCACTCTCTCCATCCTATAAACAGCACAACAGCAGTGAATCGCGTTGGGAAGCAACAGAACACTGCGACGGCGGGAAGCATGTATGCTCGTATGTTTTTTCTTTTTTCTTTTTTTCCTTGTGGGAAGCAGCGGCTTCGCCGCATGTATTTTCCGTTTTTCTTTCTTTTTTCTTGATGGGGTTAGATGCTGAAATTCGTTATGAAGCTGACGAGGAAAATGATGAGTTTAGAAGGGATATTTTGTTATTGTGAAATAATTATATTTGACATGCTTTTGATTTGGATGTAAAACTAAATATTTATGTTTTGTGTGTAGATTTTTTTAGACTTTAGTTATTTTATGTATTGATCGCCTTGATGGTGATGATGTTTTAGTATGAGTTAATCCATGTTTATAAAAGATAATATGATTTATTTCTTGTTACAATCTTTTCTGATTTTTTTAATTTATTATACACAAACATATATATGTATATACTTGCTGCTCATTTATTTATTAAAATATCCATATTCATGTAAACTGCATAATCCGCATAATCCGCATAATCGGCTGCATAATCCGCATATGTGTTATGCGTTTCTGGACCGCACGCATAATCAAACCGCCTTTTAGAACACTGGTCAAGGCACTATCAGATTAGCATGAAGATAGGATCTTGCAAATGTAGTTCTTACGAGTGCTTCATATACATTCTTAGCCCGTGGCCTGTCAACTTGGTAAGCGGCTCAGATTTCCTGTCTCAAGATGTCCTAGTTTATTTCACAGATTTTTACTTAAAATAAAAGTATTATGTGATAGTCTCATCTTTTCTGTGTTTCTGAGGTAGTTCATTTCTACATTAGAAACCTCCCGCGAGGCCCCGTAATTCTTCCTTTCAGTGTCTTGCACTTCACTGTGTACAAAGGGGACTTAGGTTTGTTGACTGGAAGCGACTTGAATGCTGCTAGCCAAATATTGTTATGCTTGTCCCATCTTTGCATGCAAATTTGAGATTCAAATAAATCACTTAATTGCAAAGAGGTGTTGATGACGTCATTCATTCGAGACAAAACACATCTCGTTGCTATATTTCAAAATGTGCTGAATATTTCTCCATCCATCAGATACAATACAATATGATTCGATTTGACATTTTTGTGGATGTGATTCTTTAAAATTTTGTATAAACATTTAGGAACTTTGAATTGCCAAGATATTGAAGGAACCCATAAAACTTTCTGGACACTGTATACATGAAAAATAACAGTAATAAAGATTTATGTGGCACGTACACTAATAACGTGAAGATGTGTCGTGTCCAACATGTGTCCGATATATGTGTTTGACTCACTTATACTATGCTTTTGAAAGAATTTACCCACTCTTGGCATCTTATTTTGATGTTGACATAGCCGTGTCTGGGCAACATTAGACAAAGAGCATGCCAATATTTGCATTATGATTATCCCTTAAAAATGAGCTCAAAATTCATTGGAAAACCAACAAAGAAGGTGTATGCTTTTAAAATGAATAATTGCATCTGCTTATTGTAAGAAGTGGACCGGAATGGGAGCGCATAAGATCAACATCATGTTGAGACCGTACAAAAGGACAGATCTGCAATTTTGGCTTCTCAGTTGTGTCGTAATTTTCAATTTTCCAGGGGTTTTTTTTCCATAATCTTTAGTTTTAGGCTTATTTTTGCGATCTTGTTATTTTAAGTTTATATTTATATGAGGCTAGGGAGATTAGAGATGTGGAGTCGAAGATTGAAAAGAAAACTTGCGAGGTTAATAAAAATCCCTCTTTTATTGGAGAGTCGAAGATTGAAAAGAAAATTTGTGTGAGGTTGATAAAAATCCCTCTTTTATTGGAGAGAGCGCCCTCTCGAATCGATAGCTTGGAGGAGAGAGAGAGTTTCTCTTGAAAGAACTCAACAATCTTGTATCCGCTTTATTTTCAGTCTTATTATTATTAAAAATCCTTCCTTTTTACCAAATCGCTCTTCCTAACCAGAAAATCCTACGTTTCGACCAAAAAACCCATCTTTCCCATAAAAATCATCTTTTTATCTGACAAAACCTAGAAAAATCCTATCACATCATTATTTCTAGTCTTTTCCCAATCGGATGAATTGGCTATGGAGCAAATGCTGCATGAAAATTTTGACCCAGTGTAACCCTAACAGAAAGCAGAAATCATCTTGTAGAAAAATGTCCATGCAGATTATTTAGCATGATGTGTCTGCCCAAAGGAAGGTATCTAGGAAGCTTTGAAGTTCTGTGTTATGTTCTTTTATGATGATAATTGATATGGTCTCTTTTTTATTTGGGCAATACCTTGACGTGGCACATATAAACGTTACCCAGTAGAAAGTTGAGAAAGAAAATCCACATTTTCTAGCATGATAATCTTTTAGGGAGATGATGATATCACCTCAAACAATTGTCCTGTGGAATTCTAAGATTGTTGGAAGCAATGAACAAAGTAAACAATGATTCTCTACAAAACTCGTAACATACAATATATATGAAAGATAATCCAAAACAAAAGAAAAACACTTACCTGAAACCAAGATTTATATTGGTTTCACCTAATCTTTGGTGTACATTCAGTTGTAGAGATTACTAATGCTTCAATAATTTTGGATTACAAGTTATAGCATTTGATTGAAGAGAAAAAAATCAAATCAGCTAAGAAATTAAAGAAGAAATCAATGTCTTTTGGCTCTCAAACAACCCATCCCTTAGCCCTAAGTTTGTCCTCTGTTTCTCCACATGTAGCAGTAAATTTTGCAGGAAATATCTGCACGAAATCCGCTTGATAATTACATCAAAACCCTAACTTAAAACCAGTTTAAATAGCTAACTGGTTTGGAAACCGTTTCGAATTTGGAATCCAAATCACGCACCAATTTGCCTGCCCCGCCGCGCATGAACAATCAGATCGAGCGTCAAGCGACAGATTGCCGTCATATGTCCCAATGCTCGACCGACCTGCGCTGCTCCATGCTTTCCCCTGCGCACGTCATTCGATCAAGCGGCAACGTTTTCTCCGCGCACGTAGTTCGATCAATCTGCAAAATGCTATGTTTGTGCGACTTGTCATAGGGGCTTCTACGCGCGCACGCGTGCGGCACAACTCCACTCCGCGAACTGCTCGCTTTGATGGTCCGCACGCGTTGGATTGCTGGGCCTTCTCTCTTTCACTAGGTCGCTTGAACAGTGTTGGGCTAACATCATAAAAATCTTGACAATTGATGTGAGCTGGGCTGGATTAAATCTTCGTTTCAGGCTCCAAATATTTGTCGGAAAATCTCCAAAAAAATTCCTCATAAATCCTAGATTAATCCCGAGATACTGTTGGTGTTTTGTATCATATTTTTCAACATAATCTTCATGGAATTGGCATAATCTTCATGGAATTGACATGTGTATTGAAAGTGAACAATAAACCTTGTTATATCGCATCAACCTTGTCCTTATGGAACCTTAAATATCGGTTATCTTTACATCTCCTGACTCTATTTCCTAAATAAGCCTTTGTCTAGTTACTTGTTATGTCTTTTGCACAGATGCTGATTATATCTTTCTTCTCCCATCTGTATTGAAAGTGAACAATAAACTTATGGATAGACTCTTCGGGTCTACACCCGCCGGCCCTAGCTTGTGCGTGCATGCCTCCCTGACCAAGGAACCCTAGTTTTTATTATAAATAGGAGGGCTAGCCGTCGCTTGTATTTTTATGCTTAATGATTGATATTTCTCTTGAGCGTATTTAGATTAGATCTAGATTAAACGAGTGCGGACGTCCTCTATTGACGTCTTGGGAGGAGGACACACCTCTTTTGTGTTCAATTATCGTGTTCTTGCTACTATTTATCAATAAAAATTACATCTTTTTATTAGTTCTTAACAATTTGGTATCAGAGCGTGATGATCCATGGCAGCCGTGGCGAGATCGAAGGATAAATTTGAGGCGTTGGAGAAAAATTTCATGGGAGAAATTGAAGGGGTTAAGAAATCGGTGGAAGCGGTGGTGGAATCCGTCGAGCAATTGAAGGCAAGTCAAGCGAAGAACGACGAGCAATTTGCAAAAATCCTCACCCTCTTGACGGCTAAATCCCAAGACGAAGGAAACCCTAATCCGGCACCAAAGGCGGGACCTTTGAAGAAGAAAAAGGAAAAAAGAGGAGATTTTTATCCAAAGTCAACCCTATTACGTGGATGAATTGGACGAGGAAGACGACGAAAGCCATGAAAGGTCGACTACCGCGAGGAAGTGCGGTGGAGAGCCAAAGAGAAAACGGTGGCCCTAGCCGCGCGTTTTGGGAGCTGCGCACCCACGAGGAAGAGCGGCCGGCGCCCCACGACAATTGGGGGGGCGTCGCCACGGGGGAGGGGCGGGGGACCCCCCCGCCTGTTGCGAGCCCCAGCAGGGCCCTACCGGGGCCCTATTGGGGCCCGCCGGGGTCTGGCGACCATGTCGGACCTCCGGCAGGGCTCGCCGGCCCTGCCAGGAATCCGACGGGGCCCGTCGGCCCTGCCAGGTGGCCGGCGGGGCCCGCCGGCCTTGCCAGATGCCGGCAGGCCCCGGCCGGGGGCCGGAGGGGCTGGGAACCCCCTGGCAGCCGCCAGGGGGGCTGACGCGTACGGGCAAGCCAGGGAGGGGTTTTTCGAGCCCTCCAGACAGCAGATAGGAGGGAGAATTTCAGAGAAGAGGACCCCCGCGGACAGCTTTTGGGGGTGGTTTTGTGACCATTCGGGACTGCGGCCAACAGCGGAGGACCAATTTTACGGAGACGGACACTGGATAGACCAATACTATGACGGCAGGATGGCTACGAGGCGGATTTCGACGATGATGCAGGTTGGGATGACTTCGAGGGTCGGCGTGGAGATTACCGAGGAGGCTATGAGGGTCACGGGGGAGTGCCACCTAGACGGTACGAGACCCAGGACGAGAGAAGACAACACTACCGTCCGCATCATCGAGAGGAGGTGAGGCCCGAGTAGGGGCACTTTGGCGGAGAATTCAGGGTGCGGAAGCTGGAGATGCCGTTGTTCACAAGAGAGGATTCACATGCCTGACTATTCACAGCAGAGAGGTATTTTGCAGTACACCACATGACAGAGGCGCAGAAGTTGGAGGCCGTGGCGATTTGCATGGAGGGGAGAGCTCTGGGTTGGCACCAGTGGAAGGAGAGGAGGCAGCAGATTCGTGACTGGGAGGAGCTGAAGGACTTGATTCTGGAGAAGTTTCGAGATCCCAGTCTGGGGAACCAGCACAAGCAGCCGTATGCCCTCAAGCAAGAGGGGCCGGTGCGGGAGTACATCGAGAGGTTTGAGACGCTGGTAGGGCGAGTACATGGTGTGTTGGACGAGTCCCTGGATGGCACTTTCCTGAAGGGACTGCGACCCAGCCTTCGAGCCGCAATGAGGCCCTACATGCCCAGGGGGATTTCAAAGGTCATCGAGATGGCGCAGATGGTAGAGGACTCCTGGACTGAGGATAGGAGAGGCGGGGGCAGCTACGGTGGGCAGTTACAGTGGGCCACCTCGACTGGAGCAGGCGGAGCGGGGGCCACTACTGAGGCAGTTCGGGTAGGACTTGAGAAGACGGGAGAACAAAACAACCCACCACCGGCTGGGGGCCAATTCCGAAGGATGACCGATGCGGAGATGAGGGAGAAAAGGCAAAAATGACTGTTTCAGATGCGACGAGCGCTTCACTCCCGGACACCGATGTGTGTATCGAAAGCTGCAAGTGTTGATAACGGAAGCAGACGAGGATGATGACGTGGAGGACGAAGGGATCGGAGGGGAGGACGACTCCCACTCGGAGTAGCACCGCCGGTACTTACAGGCACCACCTTGAGGACAAGGTGGCTCTTTGGGGAGGGAGTATTGATAGACCCTTCGGGTCTACACCCGCCGGCCCTAGCTTGTGCGCGCACGTCTCCCTAGCCAAGGAACCCCGGTTTTTATTATAAATAGGAGGGATAGCCATCGCGTGTATTTTTATGCTTAATGATTGATATTTCTCTTAAGCGTTTTTAGGTTAGATCTAGATTAAACGAGTGCGGACGTCCTCTATTGGTATCTTGGGAGGAGAACACACCTCTTTTGTGTTCAATTATCGTGTTCTTGCTACTATTTATCTATAAAAATCGCATCTTTTTGTTAGTTCCTAACACTTATCCATTACTTTTATGCTATACATAGGACATGCTTGTTTCGATCTGTTTGGAGTGAATTGGCCACTATTGTATTTCATGTTGCCTCTACCTTTTGAAGCTTATGTATTTTAGTAGAATTTTAGTATTATGTTGTTGGTTTTAAGCCATTTTCAAGGCTCAATCTTGATATTTATTCGGTTAGTCTCAATGCCATTTTCCCCTTTTGCACAAATCAATGTTTCTAGACCTTCTCTACATTTCTGATAGAATAAATGGCACCATGATATGCTGAGGCAGTAGGTTTTGATCATCACCAAATGTTTCAGTCATTTTCTGTGGTGTTGATCATCACTAATGAAAATAAAAAACAAGTTGCTTGTTATATCGCATCAACCTTGTTCTTATGGAACCTTAAATATCGGTTATCTTTACATCTCCTGACTCTATTTCCTAGATAAGCCTTTGTCTAGTTACTTGTTATGTCTTTTGCACAGATGCTGATTATATCTTTCTTCTCACATCTGCAATTAAGGGTTTCATGCTTTGGTTTTACATTTTGCAGTATCTGGATGAAAACAAGCAGTTGATTCTGGCTATTCTTGAGAACCAAAATTCAGGAAAAGCTGATGAATGTGCCGAGTAAGTCCTGTGATCATTTTTTTTAAATGTGAACACTGAACCACCGTCATCATGTAGTATTGGTTTGTCTGTTTATTTTGGGTTGGTGGCATGAAATGCTCGATCTCTCAGTTAGTGGTTATACGTATGAAGCAAATGGAGTAGCAAAGGATCGTCCTTACTAATTTAAGATGCTAATTGACGATTCTTTGTGCATGGCATTACCTTTATAGCGAAATTTGGCAGATGCCAAGGCCCAAGTCTATGTCCCAGATGAATCCTCTTATAACTGTTGGATTAACAAGTAAGGCGTGGGCAATGATTCTGATTCTTGTGGTCCAAGCCTAGATGATTGCAAGGCTGTTGACTCTTCAGGTTGGTAGGACATGTTAAAAAGGAAACCAGGTTTTGTTCTAATTGACTCTTAACCGAATCAAAGATAATTGCCAGACTTGTTAAGGGTATCGGTGTAAAAGATTGGTTACAAATCTTGATGGATGCCAGGTTTGCACGACTCTTTCTTTTTCGCGTTATGAACTGGATGGTTCCCACCATGGCACATGGAATAGAGAGGAAATTCCTTTCGGTATGTTTGGAGGCGACCTCAAACCTGGGACCATCTCACAAGAAAGTGTGTAACTCAGCACACCTCTCATCTTGTCATGTTAGGCAATAGTAAGGGTGTTATCACATAAGGTGGTCCGGGTCCTAGCCTCGTAGGGCCGCCTCTGCATGTACACATGGATTCCTTGTCATGCTTTTGTCAGCGGCCTTATGTCCTCCCCATGTCGAGATGTTCGATATTTGGGAGAAATGCGGCCAATGTGTTTGAAATAGGAATTTGGGGAGCACTTGGAAAACTCGTATAAGTTTAAAAAAATGTTAGGAATAAGTTGGATCCACCCCACTCCTGTAAACATCACTTGTTCATGATGAGAGTTTGTGCTCAAAAAACTCGTGTAAGTACAGAAAGTATGTTAGTAAGCTCCACTTCATTCATGATCGTAGTGCCACGTCCGTTGCATGTCTTCATCTTTCAAACCATCTCTTGCAAGAAAACCTTTTCCTATCCTTTCAATCTACCTGATCACAGGAATCAAGCTAAGCTTCAGAGGAATCTCATGTATCTTGCAGCCATTGCTGATAGCCAGCCCCAAGTGCCGACCATTGCTCAGGTATTTATCTCTTTCAGCATGTGAACTAGTTTTATTCTCATTTTGACAGATTCGTGCTGAGTCTGTGATTCCAGTTTTGTAGGTAACATTTCTTAATTTGAAAATTCTTGATGAATTGTTTGGATATTCAAGACAGATATCCAAGAAAAATAAAAGATAATTATGAAATCAGTGATGCCGATGAAAAATGACAAAAATGTAAACCTTCATGGCGGTGACCCCATCTGAGATGTATGCGTGCACACAACGAACCTCCTCAATGTACCTTTTCCATACATTTAGTGCAAATTTTAAAGGCCACGGGCTTGGCTTTGTTTTGCATGCTCCTGAGACATTGTGTAAATGTTCAATTTGAGTAATGGTTCGCTTATTTCATATTTGAAATTTATCGATATGATATTTTTTTTGAGAATAGACGGTAAGATAAATTCCTCATGCTTTTCATTAAACACTTAATAAAAGAGTACAACATATAACTATACATAGATATACATAGTAAGTCCTTGAAAGTTCAAAATGTATTGACTTTCAAAATGCAACTTTACCTAAAGATGTTGGAAATTTCTGAAGTATATCAGTAGTGTGTCAGAATTTAAAGAGTTGTTGCCAAAAACTATTCATAAACAAAGCAAAATTATCATATGAATTATTATGTCCAATGATTCACAGTCAAAGTGCAGTAACTTTTCCCCGCAGTAAGGATTTATTTTGCATATTTAATACATTTTCTTCTCATTTCCAAAACAGTATCCTCCAAATGCTGCTATGCAGTCTGGTGCACGCTACATGCAGCAGCAAGCTCAGCAGATGACCCCTCAATCTCTCATGGCCGCCCGCTCCTCTATGATGTATGCGCAGTCCCCGATGTCCGTGCTGCAGCAACAGCAGCAAGCTGCAATGCACGGCCAGCTTGGGATGAGTCCTGGAGGGAATACTGGCGGATTCCCCATACTTCACGGTGAGGCCAGTGTTGGGGGCAATGGCGCACTGTCTGCCAGCATGTTCCCAGACTTTGGTCGCAGCAGCGGGAAGCAAGAGATGGGGAGCGAAGGGCGAGGTGGTAGCTCAGGCGGACAGAGTGGGGACGGGACCGAGCCTTTGTACCTTAAAGGGTCCGAGGAAGAAGGAAACTAATCAGATCGTAGTGAGGATGTATCCAGGTTGAATAGGAAGTTCTAGTATGGTAGTAATGTATGTTCTTATTTCGTGTCCTAGACTCAAAACGGGGGGGATGAATGGCTTGTTTGTTGTGTGGGATTGAGCTGCAACTGAGCCAAATTAGCTTCTGTAAATCTAGTAGGTGGTTGTTTTTGGCTGTTGGTTGCTGCTTCATGTGGGTCAGTTAACCATCTTGGAAAAATGGCTCTAGCCTGTAGGTGCTGATGCTGCTGCTGTATAATTCTGTACTAATGCAACCATTGAGAGTTACTGATGGTTTATGGCGAAGTTTTGAAGGAAACGTTTATATTGTAGTGAATGCATTAGGCTTGGTATGCGTTGATGTTGTTTTGTTTATTGTATGTTTGCAAATGCTGAGTTCTTGAGTGATGTAGAATTCCATGATTCTATGAGTTTGATTTCGCTTGGCACAATGTATTCTGCCCGGCTTTTGTTAGTATCTTTAAACTTAGAATGCCTGCTGTTCACATCACATAAAATGCTAAAGGTGTTGCATTTTATTTACAAGTTTGCCATTTTCTTATTCCCTATCCTGTTCTTTGAGAAATTCTGTACGCCCCAATCTTAATTGCAGGCCACACTTTTCTCACTCACCTAGTAGTTTTAAAACTGATTTTTTTTAACTTTACACAACTTAATTCCCAAAATACATCCCTATTCTCTTCCTGTTTTTCTCTTAGAAAAACCATAGCCCTACCAGTCACCTCTGTCGTCGTCCCGGCGTGCTGTGATCACTGGCGACGGAAGATTCCTCGGTGAGATTCCACACCGGCGTCATCGTTGAGGTCTCTAAGGGTGATGCCTTTGGTTGGGTTGTCCAGTTCGTTTGCTCGGCGTGGGCAGATGCGTTGGATGTAGGGAATGTGTTTGTTGACGTCTCCGGGGAAGTCTGTCGGCCAGGAACAGTCGATCAGCCGCCGTGACATGGTCTTAGCCTTGAGTCGTTGCTCCTGTTGAGAAGAAGTAACGCGTATCAGCATATCAGATGAAGGAAGGTGAGCCGTTGGATGAAGGAGCTAAGCGCTTGCCATTCGTTGGTTATTAGGGGCATCCCGAAGACGCCCGGGTCGAAATATGGCTTTCAAATTTAGTTCTGAATTAGTAGATGCTGTCAAAGGGAGTGGCGATGCCATACGCAAAAAGGAAGAGAGAGTCCTGATCGTCTGATCGACTTAAGCGAATGCATCTCAGCCCTTCGGATTCAGGACAAGATTCGAATTCCCAACGGTCAAATCCTGCCTGCTTCGTTCTTCTCCAGCTGAAGAGTCTGCGGCCGACTGTTGCTCCAACCGACACCGTTGAGCTGCCAGTTGCGTCTTCATTACATCCAACCGCTTTCGAATGGAGAACGACCTTGTACGCCACTGAATTAGTTGAGCGGTCAAGTCTGTTAGTGTGTTACATGAATTTGTATTACAAATTACATCATCCAGAAATTAATGAAACAACTCAGGTTGAGTACTCTCCTCCTACATATAATTCTTCATCTTCTTCCTTTAATCTCTTAATCTACTTCAGAATTCTTGTCTTCTCATCTTCCCCAATTTTCCCCCAACTCCGTTAATTCTTGTTGTTGTGTATTGAGTCTGGAGCTGCAGTTTTGTTCCAATGGCAAGAAACAACCGCCGTCAGGAGCAGAGGAGTCCACAATTGGTATCAGAGCATGGCTCGAGCCATGGGAATGAGCGGCATCAAGCAGAAGTGATCGCAGGAGATATTCAGTGGGAGGCTAGGATCCTTCAGCTGCAGATTGCTATGGATTCACTAGTCACGGAGTTCGCAGAATTCAAGCTTCAGCCATTCACCCTCAACAACAGACTTCAGCAGTAGAACCCAAATGCCATAAAAAGTACAACCCTGGAGAATTCTCAGTTCACCAAGAACCCAGCTTTAGGAACTGTTGGGACTTAACCGACACGCTATCAATAACACGGTGTGCACATCGGAATAATCAATAATAACGCATCACTAACTTCAAACAAACAAACACAGTTAGGATCTTAGGATGAACCATAGAAAGCACAACAATTAGCCACCACACAACAAGAGCAACACAGAGATGAGATTTATACTGGTTCGGCCCAAATCTATGGCATCCCTCCAGCCTCCCGTTGTCACGGCTTCCACTAGATCAGAGTTGTTTAGAGATTACACCGGCTCCTAAATCTTCTCCAAACACTATGTAGCTATCTTGAAAAAATAATCGTAGCACTCTAGCAATTACGGAATCTCAAGCATACACTTAATGGAGAAAACCCAATCAGAAACTCGAGAAGAAGACTATCTCACCATCCCAAGTTCAAGCCGATCTCTTCTTCCTCTTTCTTCTCATAGCCGGTCTCTCCAAGGATCAGGATGCGGCTTCTAGGGCTTCAGAAAGACTTAAATTAGGGGTTAGGGGTGATCTCTTATTATGGTCATTCGATCCGACTTAAAATCAATCGAACGGTCAAGATTAGAAACCGCCCAGTCTGTAATCACAGACGTCAGACGTCTGGCACCAAGTGGCCAATGTCTAGTGCCATAAAAGATTAGCCATATCTTCAAGAAAGCAGATGTCTGACCCAAGATTGCCAGATGTCTGAAAAAATATTGCTACAGTTTCCCGAGAGCAGCCAGGCTATTGAGTCACATGCCTCTAAACGTCTGAAGACAGCTGGCTAGGCGTTTGGTCCTTCAGCCAAACGTATGATGGTCTAGCATCAGATGTCTGGCGTATCTGTCTAATACGGTATCCATGAAGTGGCAGAACCAGACGTCTAGTCCTATACTATCAGACGTCTAGTGGCTGTGTAAAATCCAAAATGAAGTTTGAAGCATGAATTTCAGCACTTTACCATGCTTTAAACTTTCTCCAACACACCACCAACACTCCAAGCATCACCAAGACACCTCCAAGCTCTCCACCATGGCTCTACCCAGATTTAGTATTTTGAAATACCAATGACAACGGAAAAACATCAACCACTCACCAAGTAAAGATCAAGTTCAAGCAATGCCTGAGCTTGACTGCAGGAACTGTTTTCGTGAGCATATTTGTAGAATTATGATCTGTCAAGGCCTCCTTATTGCTATCACCTTCTTCTCCTCCTATAGGAAGAAGTCCTACACTTTGATATGGTTGGTCCTTGAACTGTAGGCCTAATGCTTCGCCAAGTGAACATCGCTCTGGCTATCACAATAGATTTATGTCACTTCTTGCAGAATACATAAGTCTCTCAATAGACTTCGCAGGCACTTGCCTTTCTTGATCGCCTCATCTGTAGCTATCAGTCCTGCCTCCGTGTTTGATAATGCTATAATGGACTAAATGACCGATCTATAGGATATCACAATAGTGCCCAATGTGAATACATATCCATTCGTAGATCTCCTCCTATCTCTGTCATCCGCATAACCTGAATCTCATAATCTAGATATCACCAACCCATCACCCTTACTGTAACATAAACCAATGCTAGTTGTTCCTTTCAGATATCTCAATGTCCACTTCACAGCTTGCTAGTGTTCCTTTCCTGGATTCGTCATATACATACGGACGACTCCAACAGCCTGGGCCAAGTCTGGGTGTGTACAAACCATGGAATACATCAGACTTCCCACGGCACTAGCATCGAGGAATGTAAACATGTAGCATGTCTCCTCGTCACTGCTCAGTGAATGTCTTGTAGAAAGCTAGAAGTGATCTCGTAACGGTATGACCTTCTCCATTCCATAGCGTGCTAGGACTTTCTTGACATAGCTCTCCTGGCTCAATCTCAACTCCTTCGTTCTGTCCTTGTTGATTTTCATTCCAATGATCTTCTTTGTAAGCCCTAGATCATGTCAAACTCTTCTGTAAGTTTCCTCTTTAGCTATTGATTTTCTTCTTGTCCCGTGACACAATCAGCATACTGTCAATGTACAGGAGCAAGTATATCCTCAAACCATCATCATGTGTGCGAATATAAACACACTGGTCCTTAATACTCCGCTCAAAACCAATACTCGGCATGAAGGAATCGAATCTCTTATACCATTGCCTTGGAATCCGTTTTAAACCATACAAGGATTGCTTTAACTTGCATACATTCTGCTCTTGTCTTCCATCACGAAATCTTCAAGCTGGCGCATGTAGATATATTCATCAAGGTCTCCATGTAAGAACAATGTTTTTACATCCAGCTGCTCCAGCTCTAAGTCCTGAGCTGCTACAAACACTAACAACACACAGATGGACGTGTGTCTCAGCACAGGCGAGAAGATCTCATTTTAGTCTTCTCCTTTTCTTTGCACAATCCTTTGGCCACCAGCCGAGCTTTATACCTTACATCGTTGACATCTCCTTCTTTGATTTTGTGTACCCACTTACATCTAATGGCCTTCATATCCTTGGGCAATTCTACCAATTCACAAGTATCATTCTTGTGATAGGTCGCGTCGTCACCACACTGCCGAGTGAATGTCGTGTGGTGGTCGTTTAATCATCAGAGGATTCAAACGATCGCCAAATGATCGTGTCCAGGATTTTTGGCCCACACGGATGTGTCGAGTTTCGACATGGTCGTGTCGTTCGTTGAAGCCCCAACCGCATCGACTTAGACACCGAGCTTAGTTTCTAGACACGACACGATCGTGTCGCCTTGGGATACGATTGTGTCGACCCCCTTTCCCTCGAATGTGTCGACTCAGACGCAACCGACCCAACAAGCAATCCCATGCCACACTGTTGTGTCAACTAGCAAAACGATCGTGTGGTCATGTTCTTTACTTTTCGCACTTTTAATACCACACGACTGTATGGCTAGAACCACACGACTGTGTGCCCTTCTTGCTACCTCTGAGCCACCCCCACACCACACGACTGTGTGGACTCTGCCATACGACCATGCAGGTTGTACTTCTTAAAGCTTCCACGATCGTATGGAGAGACCACACGACGTGTGGCCTTAGTTTCTCAGTTTTGCGAGAATTTGAATTCAATTGTTTTGCTGCTATACTCCTTATCTAATTGTCATTGTAGTGGATGTTGAACCTATAATAAATTATGAGTTATTTCACTTGTTTAATTGGCCATGATGAATTATTGAAATTTCATGATATGTAGTTATGATTAGGGGTGGGCAAAAGACCCGGTTCCGCTTCCGAACCCGATTCCGGACCCGAATCCGATTCCGGATTGCCCGAATATTCGGGTCCGGAATCGGTTTCGGATCCAAAAGTATCATCCGGTTTTAATCGGAATCGGAATACGTAATTGGAGGATGAATAAACATCCGACCCGATTCCGAACAATCGAGCAAGTCCACAGTCGATCTTTCCTTAAAGCTTGCACGCCTTTGATGCGAACACAGATTTAAACAAGAATATCTACTCTTCTCCCATCGATGTGGGACTAAAAAATACTCGCCGGGACTTAACGAATTATTATACATTTATACCTTAAAAAGGCTTGGTTGTGGAGCTAGCACAAACAGAGGCATCTCGAACCGAGACAGCCTGTCCAAGTCAACATGGCGGTCCACGTGTTTTGGAGATGGGGGAGAAGACGCCAAGCTGGAACAGGGGGATGGAGAGAGAGTGGGCCAGGTGGGTGTTCCAGAAAAGGAGGGAGTCGGTAACGATGCGGTCGGGGCGGAGCTCGGAGATGAGCCTCCCGATCGGGTGGCGGAGGTGGTACATGCCTTGGTACAGGGTGTCGAAGTCGTAGTCCTGCCCCCGTTGGAGGGAGTCGGTGCATTCGACGCCGACGGGGAGGCCGGCCTCGGCCGCGGGGAAGGGGACGAGCTCGAGGTCGATGGGGAGGCCCTCGAAGTGCTTGGCGTGCTCGATGGTGGCCCGTATGTAGGAGGAGTTGCCGGCGGTGCTGACGACGGTGCACCGCACGCCGCGCTGGGCGAAGAGGCGGGCGGTGTCGACGATGGAGAGGGTGTGGCTGCGGGCATGGAACGGGAGGAAGAAGACGTGGAGATGTGGTTCCATTTGTGGCTTTGCCCCGTGCAGACTTGTTGATGCTTCGGCAATGATTTGGGTGAGAAACATGAAGCGATGAAATTAAATCAAATCTAAGAAGCAGATCAAGCTGCTGCTAGGTGACACGTGAAACACATGAGTGCGTAGCAGTAGCTGAATCTCGATGTCGGCATGCGTGTCACGAGCACCAGATGAAGTCGGGTCTAGTGAAGAGCAATGGGCCACATGTTAGTCCCACATCGCCTGGGGTAGAAGGTTTCTTATTGTTTAAAATATCTTGATTGTGCCTTTCCCAACGCAAGCAGCGCAAGCCGTTCCTTGTAAGTTGTAGTTGCCCCTCGATTCAGACGCGTTGACGGTTAATGCCATTTCGGATTCGAATTCGGATTCGACATCCGTTGCTAATTTCGGACCCCCGAATATTCGGAGACCGATCATTCGGTTTCAGATTTCGGATTCTTTTTATACACCCGAATTAATCCGGATTCGGGTTGGCCTAAAAAATTCGGGTTTGCCCGATGCCCACCCCTAGTTATGATTACCATGTTATGAATGCTAGTTATATACCACCAAATCCATGTTGAATGTGAAAGTGAAAGAGAAATTGCATGGATGTTACTTTATGCAAGTTTCCATATGAAATTGAAAATGAAAAGTAAGCAAATGGCAATATGATGATGGATATGAAGAAGATGTACCATAATGAAAGAAGTGTGAAATGACAAAAGTAAGAGTGAGATGAGAGAATGAATCTGGAGACTTCAGTCCATTCAAAAATGGGTGAAGAACTACATGCGGATTTTGGGGGGAATGCGTGTAAAAAATAGGAGTTAAGGAGCGGACACATATTGTTATGATTCTCACTCCCTTACCACTCCCGAAAGGGGGAGTTGGACAAAGTTAGAGAGTCCGGTGGTGTACTCATGATGCACCTTCGCAGTAATGAAGGTTTTCTTCGTTTTCCACAGAAAACCCAAGAATTGCCTCACTTCCGAAAGGAGGAGTTACGAGAGGCCCCTCCAGTGCTCGTGTTGCTGGTTGAGGTACCACTTTTCATCCACACTGGATGAAGTCCAGCTCCGTAAGTGTCCTACTATTTACACGAATTTCCAAACATATAATTGATGACTTAAAGTACTTGCTTTTAATTTACAAATCATGTCATCTCATGCTGGTTATGCTTCTCAGTTTACTTTTAGCTCTTGTTTGTCTTGATATGTTCCTGATGTATAGTCTGAAAAACCATTATTTTTAGACCACCATTTACTTAGATATTCCGGTTCTAAACTGGGTCCTACCTAGTTTAGTTAGAAATCATATTGGACATGCGTTGACGTGTCCCGTTGTGTTTTCAGTCCTCAGATAGTGACTCCAGAGCAGGGACGTGTGCAGCAGTCTACTCCCTCTCATCAGGTACAGCTGGAGACTACAAATGGAGAGTTTGTCCACTTGGACTTACCTAGGTTAGACTAGGGAGTGCGTTGTATAGATGTGGACTTCTTTTGGTTTTCTTTTGAGGGTGTGGTTTCCTTTTTGTTTTACCCCCTTTTTTGTACTTTTATACCCTTATACAGTTGGAGATATGATGTATCATGTATATATAATGTTCAATACAATACTTTCTTTTCAGTACTTGTGGATTTAAATTTTGTTGGAGCATAATATTATACTTTCTGTACTATTCCAGTATGTCGTGGTGGCCTACATGTATATATTATTTAAATCACAATTAATGTAGGGATGGTAGTAATGACCTGATCCGACCCGTCCGACCCGACCCGCCATGTTTTTGACCCGACCCGACCCAGCCCGCAGACGGGTCGGGGCAAGCTTGGGCTTTGTATGCAACCCGGCCCGCCCCGGCCCGCCCCAATAAACTATAAAGGTTCTAAAAAAACATTACTATTTTGATGCGAACCATGCGGTTTGTCCATATCACATAACTCATACTCTGTTCCAATGTTCTTCCAATTAGGCCAATTCCCAATTCCAAATTACCAATAAATCACAATTCTTCCAAATCCCAAATAAAACTTTTATTTGGGACTCATATGGATGGCAGTAATGACCTGACCCGATCGATCCGATCCGGCCCGACCCGGTTTTGGTAAGAAATTACCCGACCCGCCCCGGCCCGAGACCCGACCCGCCCCGGCCCGCAGACGGGGCGGGGCAAGCTTGGGTAGTTAAATACCCGCCCGCCCCGCAATATTGCCATTCCTAAATTAATGCCTAGTAGTATTTGGATGTTATGGGTTCGAAGCCCGTGTCTAAATACTACGACGGCCTAGTCCGCCACGCGTATTCCGTATTTGGAAGAGCAGGGTGTGACAAATGTCAATGGCTCTTCATGCTCTATGTTCAGGGTTGCATATCATCAAATGCAAATGTAGAAGCAGAATAGCTCCACTATTCCAGTCTATCCGGTGCTTTCTTAGTCCTCGATGACCTCCACTCCTCCAATTGACCATGGGCAGGAACCTCACCATGAGTCTGAATCTGATCTGTCTGTATCGGCTCTCCCTCAGCAGTCAGGTCTTGGTATGTCTCAACATCTCGTGTCTCTATCTCTAAGGTATGTAGCGCAACCTCAGTATCGTGCTCCTCAAAACTATGTCCATCATTTGAATGAGTCATCTCTGGCCTGACCATCGACAACTCATCAAATGTGACATGTCTATTGGTGAATGTCTTATTGGACACTGGATCTAGCAACATGTATCCCTTTACTCCTTCGGGGTATTCAAGCAGAATGGCCTTCCTGGCCCTCGAATTAAGCTTGTCATCCTTCTACAACGCATATGCAGGACATCAAAACACCCTCAAGTAAGAGTAGTTACCAGTCTTCCATGTCCACTTCTCGGGAATTTTGAAACTGATCATCGATGATGGTAGTCTATTCACGAGTTGCACGGTGGTAGTCACGGCTTCAGCCCAATATTCCATTTGGAATCTAGCAGTCATCCTCAAGCAACAACACTTCTCCATCGATGTATGGTTTAGTTTTTTTGCAACACCATTTGATTGTGGATACGCAGATGCAGTGTAGTACCTTAAAATACATAATGATCTACAAAATTATTTGAACACTCTCGATGTGTACTATCCACCGTTATCTAATCTCAACACCTTGACGTCTCTCCCAGACTACTTTCCAACAAAGCCTTTCCAAGGCTTAAACTTCTCGAACACATCATCTTTAGATTTCATCAAATAAATCAACACATTCCTCGAGTAGTCACCAATGAAGGACACGAAATACTTCGCTCCCCAAATGGTAGGCACAGAAGTTGGTCCATATACATCTAAATGTACATAATCAAATGGTCATTTGCTGCTATGCTCCATTGTCCAAAAGTATGTCTTCGTCAGCTTTCCTTCTACACACTTCTCGTAGAACTCCAATCTCTCATCCCTAGCCTCTATCAACTTTCTTTTGTGAAGCACATCCAATGAATTCTCACTTGAATGTCCAAGGCGAAGATGTCATAACTTTGCTAATCCTTCACCATCTGTGCCATAAGAGATGCTAGCCTAACCCTCCACGAAGTACCCCTGTAGCACATACAAATTCTGTACTCTCCTTTCCTTCATCATGATTAGATAACCATTTGACACCTTCAATAGGTTACCTTTAATGACCGTACTGCACCCAAGTCCAGCTAAAGCACCAATAGAAATCGGACTCTTTTTCAAATCTGGCACGCGACGCACACCTGTAAGCGTTTTGATGACTCCATCATGCATTTTGATCCTCACCTCTCTAACACCCACAGTCTTGCAAGTCATATTATTCCCCATTCGCCATCAGAATATCACCGTCATCGCTATCCTTACTACTAATTCTCACCGAAGCAAAACCAGAAGCATCTTACTTTTCCTTTCCATTCTTCTTTAGCTTAGGGCAGTCTCTTCTCCAGTGTCTAGTCTTCTTGTACAAGTGACACATATCCCTGCGCTCTCGTGATTTAGATCTCGAACGACCCTTGTCCTTCATAAAACATGGACGCCCCTAGAATCCTGATGCCCCCTGATGAAAAGTGCATCTCCTTGATCACTACTCTTTCGATAAGTTACTTGAATATGAAGAACTTCATAATGTACCATGGATTCAACCTCCTTCAGAGATAGTGTTTCATGTCCATATACCATGAACATAACTAATGGGTCGAAATCATCCGTCAGAGCATATAACAATATCATCGCTAATTGCTCGTCCTCAATGTTCACCACCATGTTCTGCAAGTCAGACATAATCTTCATAAAAGCATCGATGTGATCCTTAATAAGGGTGCGATCTCTCATCTTTAGCCCATATAAGTATATAACTATTGCGTAAAATACAACCTGCTCCTCAGATTCTTCTTTGCATAAAGTGCCTTTAACTTCTTCTAAGGCTTATCCGCAATAATTTCCTTAGATACATTCTTGAGTACTTTATTAGAAAGTGATAATTGCAATGCGCTTAATGCCTTTCTCTCCATCTCTGATTTCTGAGCGTATGTGACATCATTATCAAGATTGTCTTTCTCAAAGAAAATCTGGTAGCATTTATCTCTCATCAGAAAAGCTTTCAAATTTAATCTCTAAAGACTGAAGTCATTTCTTTCTATGAACTTGTCCATCTTGAACGATGTGGTAGAAGACGTCATCTCGACTTCTTAGTTTTCCCTCGCCAATGCTATGATACCACTTGTTGGGAATTAACCGACACGCTATCGACGACACCAATGTGTGCAGAGTGGAATAATCAATAATAACGTATCACCAACTTCAAAGAAACCGAGTTAGGTGTAAGGTCCCTGGCTATGAGAAAAACACTAGAAGGGTGGTTGAATAGTGTTTATGCAATTTAAAAAGATAGTTACACCAATTTAAATTCCTAACCAACAAATAGTACGGAATAGAAATAAACCCAAAATGAAACAAATGTAAACGCAAGGATGTTTCTAAGGGTTTGGATTACCCAAGTCACTTTCCGACTTGTTCCCGGTAATCCTGCGTCCCTTCCACCCTGTTAACAACCAGATACTCAAGTTAGAATTCTAACTTGAGGTTTCCTTAAAACCCACTTGTAGCAACCCTACAAGTGAAATCGAAATACAATCAATTGACCTTTTCTCCTACAACTTGGGAGCAAGCAAACCACTCTCACAAACCGAGAGTAAATCAAATAGCTAACGTTATGAAATATGAAATTAAGCAACACTTACAATCACATATGCCTTGAAGTAGAACTTGAAGGAGAAGTGTGTTGTGTGTTGAAAGACTCTCTTGGAAGAGAGGAAAGCCCTTTCTCTTGACTGCACCAAATGCCTAGAAGATTTCTCTTTGGTTCTAGGTTGGAGAGCACACGATTGAAGATAGGAATTCTAGGGCTTTAGGATTTGAGAGCTTTAATCTTAAGAGAATGAAAGCTTGGAATGATTTTGCAAAATGAGTAATCTCTCAATGGAACAATAGAGGCTCCTTTTATAGGTTTCTCAAACCCTTCAAACGAAATCAGCAAAAACCCCTTTGAAATCCGTGAGGAAAAACTCAACAGATAGAATCTGCGCCCGCGATAGTCGACTATTGAATAAATCACAGTCGACTGCTACACAGTGACAGAGGGTAGGTGAGAATCCATAACGGTAACTTACCACGTGGACAGTCGACTGATGGGGCATATACAGTCGACTATTGAACCAATAGGCGACTGTAAATCCTACTACAGGCAACTGGCCGTAAGTTGGGTAAGTATATGAAATCTGAAAAACGTCTGGGAGAACAGGACAGACGACTGATGAAGAGAAGACAGTCGACTATTAATCTGAACAGGTGACTGTAATTCCTTCTACAGACGACTGTCAAAACCCTGAGATTTTCCAGAGAGTTGAGTCATCAAATAGACTCAAATACAGACGACTGTTGTAGCATTGACAGTCGACTATTTCATTGGACAGTCGAATGTAAAACCAACAATAGTCGACTGGCCAGAATAAACAGAGAAATAGAATTTGGGCTAAAGATAGACATGCGACTGATTAACAAAATACAATCGACTGTCACTGGGACAGGCACCTGTGAATCATTCATAAGTCGCCTGTGAGAGTTAAAGCTGAGAAGTCCAAAACTAGACTGAAAAAGTTTGTGCATAACAGGCGACTGTAGAACAAAACACAGTCGACTGTTTTGAGACAGGCGAATGTAAACTGTTCAACAGTCGACTGTTATAAACTTGACATGCACAATCTAGATACAAATGAATTGGAGTTTAAGAAGGTTGATCAAATGATTTCCTAAGACTGAAATGGAGATGTGTGTGTGCTCCAACAAAGTTCTACTTCTAAGCTACATACTAGAAGAGAAACAAGAAAGATACGTTTGTCGAACTCTCTCTTCTTTTTAACGCATGAGCTTGAAGTCTTCTAAGAGCTTCAATCACCATCTACGATCATCCAATTCATTTCATTTGCTTTCAATGATCTTTGAGTGTCATCCATTGCAGATAGATCTTCATAATAAGCTTAGGCAATGGATTAACTGCAAAATAGGGGATTAGTCACAAGTATTTATGTTTGCTCATCATTAACACCAAGTAGGAAGAAATCAATACTCAACATTCTCCTCCTTTTTGATGATGACAAACAAACATAAACAAAAAGATAAATAAATGTGCTTAAAGAAAACTTACTCCCCCTACATAGATGCCAATCAAGTTAGTCAATACGTATTAGGGCATCTATATATCAAATGAAGGAAATGAGTAAGATAAGAATGAGTGAAATGAATTCATGAAATCTAGGATTTATAATCCATATTCATTATATCTTACTCCCCCTGAATCTAAGGCAACTTCAATCTTGGATTCAAGTGTTATTAGTATGTACTTAGCACATTCATTATGAATTTATATGTTTATTTCTCTCCCCCTATGGCATTATCCAAAAGGTAGGAGTAAAATAACAACAACAATCGTGCTAAGTAAAAACTAGCAACAATTACAAGAGTTTAAAGATATATAAATCAAAACTCATAAAATCACATCATAAACTTAGGTGATTAGAGGAATGAGAGTCCAATATAACATTGAAATATACGAAGAAGACATATCGTCTCAAATCACATCACATGTAGAATATAGCATATATGAAGACAATATCACAAAATTCACACTGATATGATAAGCAATTATACAATGTGTAAAAGAGACGAAAAAAACTGTAGCTTTATATATATATATATATGTATATATATATATATGGATTAATGGGTATCATATGCCATATGAGAGGGTGTCTCATATGCCCTCTCACATAAAGGGGGTCAAGTACAACAAGTACAAGCCCATGTGGGCTTGTACTTGCATCCTTTATGTGAGAGGGCATATGAGACACCCTCTCATATGGCGTATGATACACATTATTCTCATATATATATATGTATATATATATATATAGGAAAATTTTCAAATGCAAACATTTCGCACCGTGCGAAAATGTTTTTAGTTTTTTTTTGAAATTTTTTTTTTCAAAAATTCTTTTTTCCACCCTCATTATATGTTGTTATACTCCCCTCAAAAAATAATGGTTGAGAAATAATGCCATTTGGCCTTCGATCAAGGCATTTCATCAAATTCGCACGTTTTGAGACCGTTAAATTTGTAACGGGTGGATGGGTGCTCTAATGCCCAACGGGTTCACCCATTATTTTTCCTGGGGTATATAATTGTATGGATTAAACATCAAAAAAAGAATTTTTGAAAAAAAAAATTTCAAAAAAATAAAAAAATTGTTTTCGCACGGTGCGAAAAGCCCTTTTTTCGCATTTGAAGATCCCTCTATATATATATATGTATATGTATATATATATATGTATATATATGTATATATATATATGAGGAGGGATCAAATGACCCCCAAAAATAACCCCCTATCAAAAATCCTATGCCCCCCATTTTTCCGGAAGATCCGAACCGTTCATCTTGATCTCCACCCTCTAAATACCTAACACACCAATTTGCAACCCGATCTCATGTGTTTTGCCCGTTCATCCATCCGACCCAAATTTAACGGTTTCGCATGAACAGAACTTTTGCGAATGGTTGATGAACGGGCAAAACACATGAGATCGGGTTGAAAATTGGTGGGTTAGGTATTTAGAGTGTGGAGATCAAGATGAACGGTTCGGATCTTTCGAAAAAATGGGGGGCATATGATTTTTAATAGGGGGTTATTTTTGGGGGTCATTTGATCCCTCATATATATATATATATATATATATATATATATATATATATATATATATATATATATATATATATATATGACCACATGAGTACAAAACATATGAACAACACCATGTGTCTCAAAATGAACAAAATACATAATTCATCATATATCATCACCACACAAAATATCCATCATACATACACCAAAAAACTACTCAAAACTATAAACAAAATCTAAGAGTGAGTGTCTCGAGGTGCAGCAGAGCAGGAAGCTGTCTCTGGGTCAACGGGGGTATCCTCTGGAGGAGGAGCAACAGCAGCAATACCCTGAGTAGCAGTTATGCCAGAATGCAAAATAATCTCAGTGATGATAGGAGGTGGAGGCTGACGAGGTTGAGGTGGAACAAATCGTCTGAGGTGCTCAAGGAAGGGCATACCCTGATGCTGGAACGACAAAAATGCAAACTCATAAAGACCAGAAACCATCTCAAACAGAATGTCTTGAGAGGAAGGAGCAGAGGTGGATGGCTGGTCAGCAGGAGGAACCTGGAGGAAGACGGAGCATATGTGGATTTCCTCTTCTTAGATGCAAACTGCAGAGCCGAAGAGGACTTCGACTTTGCAGAAGCATCGAAAGAGGACCAAAAGGCAAGTGCTCGTATGGAGTCAAATCAATCCCAAAATGACGAAAAACAAGTGTAAGAAGACCACCATAAGGAATGTGGGAGGAAGCAGTAGTAAACTCGACCTTGTCCATCCTATCAAGGAGGACGCCGGCCCAGTTTACTGACATGCCAGAAAAGATCGCATACATACACCTAAGGATCTCCTGGGAAGGCTGGTCTGAAGATCCATATTTCGGCAGGATGTTGGACCTCAACACAGTTGAACAGCCCAACCCCTCGCCGAGAACATGGATGACTGAACACCAGAAGAAAGAGCAGAGGGTATCTCACGAAACATGTCCCGGAGGACAGACTGATCAAGCTCATCAACATCTGAAATGGAAATATCAGCAGGAAGGGATCCAATGGAGGGAATCCTAAGAATGGTCCCTAAAAGAGCAGGATCAATGCGAATGTGGGTCCCCTGGATGACAGTGTCAATAACGCCTGTGGTAGCTGATTCAGAGTGATATTTGCATATTTAACCCCCCATTTGGCCCTATTTTGTGCTCATATGATGCTTAATTGGTCTCTAGTACGTTCGTATTTTTTATACCATCATTTATTGGAGAAATCACCTTATTTGAGCACAAAACAGCAATTAACGTAGTATTTCTGCACTTCTTATATTTTTCATGGCTTGGTCTCGATCTCACGATTCCAACGACTATTTATTTGTATTTTTCTAAGACCTGTGCTAATTACTGTGTATTTTTGAATGCAGATTACCAATTAAATGGAGAAATACGCGCGAAATACGGTGGGAAATACGGAAATACAAATGGAAATACGCTTCGTATACTCCCGCTCCGCTCAGCTTGAGACAAGTGGCCATCTTTCAGCCGTGGGATCGTCATCCGACGACCACGAATGTAAGGAAGATGAATACCAAAAGCGGGCGACGTGGCGCTTTTGTGTGCGTCCGATGATAATCGAACGGCCACGATCACCCCGAAGAAATCTCCGAGCGAAGTAACGAGTCGGTTTGAATTACATGCGCACGAGGACACGTGGCGCGATCTCTTCTATCCCCACCCAATCGAACGGTTCATATCTCTCCCGCTCGAACTCGAGAGCAGCTCAGCAGTTGGTGACGTGGCCGATTACTGACCAGACGATGACGATCCAACGGCCTGTATCGAGGACGAGCTGAGTTCGGAGAGGGGCATTTTGCGGAGAAACGCGGTGAGATCACAACGACGAATCCCTTAATCGAACGGCTGCTATCGAACCCCGACTTGTGTTCGGATGCGAACAGAGAAGCGGATCCGGAAGGGGACACGTGTCGATACGACGTCCGATCCTGCCTGGATCGGACGGCCCACATTTGCAGCGCCGTGAAAATGGGTTATAAGCGGGTTTTGAACCTGATACGCACAGTAAAACCCGCAATGTTTAGTATTTAAGGCATTCTTAGGGTTTTGCTCCGTATTCTGGCGTATTCGGGGCGTATTGGAGGCTCTAGGAGCCGTATTTCTCCTCTGAAAAATTCTGTAAAATTCTAGAGGCTATTTTTCTTATTTTCAGAGAGTTTTGGTGTCTATATTGGAGATTTGGTGATAAATTCTTAAACTTATACCCCATATTTGGTGCTTTTATATTGTATTTTACTATTAGAATGATGTATTTTGCTATGAAACTTGATTTTTCTTGCACCATGAGTAGCTAAATTCTTATTGTGCATGGTATGGTGTAGTTAGGGGATATGATTTGTGTTCGTTTGGTTGAATATTCGTTGTGCTAAATTGTTAACGTTGATAAAGCTATAGTCTTTGTTATTAAATCTTCTCTTCATTTTCCAAAAGAACGTGTTAGAGTAGATGATCACCTCACAAGGGTGAGTTTTGATTTCCCCAAAAGGGACTTTCATATCGTATTTAAAAGACTAAAACTTTAGCAACGATCTTATTGAATTTTGTGCTTGAACCCCCAAAAGGGTATTTTCCGATGAATTGCTCCCAAAAGGAGAATTCATTGAGTTATATTGGGTATTTTCCGGTGAATTGCTCTCAAAAAGAGAATTCATTGTGTTATATTAGTCAACCAAATTAATACGACTCATGGACCCTAATGAACCCATACCATGTGCATACTTTTCATCGATATTTTCATACACGACTTTTCTTTGTTCGCATTGTTCACCACGATCAAACCCATTAAAATCATCGTCACCATAAGTGGTTAGCTTCTTTTCGTTGGATTTCTATTTGATTTAAGCTGTGGTTGCAACAGATTTTCTCCTGAGGATTCGACATCTGGACTCCCAGATTATATTACTTGTACGGACTCTTGCGCTTGAGAGAAGCACTATTTTGGGTCTACTAAGTTTTTGGCGCCGTTGCCGGGGAAAACGGTTTGTTACTACGGTTTATTTCATTCAGAAGACCTTCGGTGAGATCTTTCCACTTTATTGTATATAAATTTTTGTTTAATTTTATTGTACATAAACTTTTGTTTATTTCTTTATTTATTTTTTTTAAAATGGAGTATATTAATTTCTATTGCACAAATAATCTGTATGATGCAAGGTATGCTAATCCACACAAACATATGATGGAGAAGCTCAAGATTGTTAATTTTAACCAAACTGATTGTGAAACTTTCTTTCAAGCCTGGAGGAGGTTCACAAACATAGTATCGAGCTATCCGCAGCATGGGTACACAAATGAAGAGCTTATGGAATCCTTCTTCGATGGACTACGACCACAGCTGCAGAAATTCTTGGGAGGCATGACGCCGACAGAGGCGTGGAAATACATGGAGTCTCTGCAAGAAAACGAAGAAACCATGGAAGAGACTTCAGAGCGCGATTCAACGGAGCCTTCGTGCCTTGATCGAGGGGAGCAAAGCGTAGACGTACCTTTGCAATCCTTGAAAGAGGAAGTTTACTTGATTATTCAGACACAGGAGGCCACATCCCATCAATTCCAAGAGAATTTCCTTGCTCGGAGTCGGCAGATTCAAAAATCCATTGAAAATCTTAATTTGATTGCCACTTGCTTAGAAGAAAGTAATACTTTTGAAACTCAATTTCAAGAATCTAATACGAGTTTATCTTCTATTGCAGGTATATCGAGCGAGCCATGTCACGTTGAGGACATGAATAAAAATATCTACATGGCAAGAAGTGTGTGCAAAAGAGAGGACGAGCTAGCAATTTTGGATGAACGAGAGGAGGAGACAGCTAGGGACAAGGGTTTTGAGATTATCGCCATGGAGCCAGAACCATTCCCTCCTCCAGTTTTGTCCCAAAATCATTTATCCCTCTCCCCAACGATCGAGCATCATACCGAGAGTAGTGCATATCTTTCAGGGAGTAGTCGTCAACTCGCTTTAATTTATTTCAACTATTTTGATGACTACATTTGGAATATTTTTGTTGAAAGGAATTTTAAACTAATTTGGACTGACATAACTCATCTCTTGCAGGACATTGGTAAACAAGTTATAGAGATGCTTGGAGTTGTGTTGCTGTGGTCCAATTTAGCTAATGGAGGAAGATTACTCGCCGAGGAGTGCAAGGAGCAAATTGAACAACTTCATCCACCATCAAAGATTCAGGATCCGCCATTTGACCACGGTGTGTTCTTTCCATTAGTGTAGTTTTCAAATGCTTTCTAGGTTGCCTATTTGAATAAACTCGTACCCCTTTCGACATTGAGGACAATGTCCATCTTTAGTTGGGGGGTGTGTATGAGACTTTAGGATTTTTTTTCAAAAATAAGTCTAAGAGAAGAATAAATCACCAAATCTCATCATTTAAAACTCCTTCACATTCCACGAATACGGATGATTATGCATTGATTGAGTTCTAAAATTTGTTTGTGGCTTGAGTTAATTATTTTTCCTTCATGGAATTACCGTTAATATGCTATTCATGAAAATTTTCAATTTCCATGATTAATATCTCGAAATAGTTTGAATTTATTTCATGCATGCTAATGTGATGAAAAAGCTTAAGTATACACGATTTATTAGAAAAGTCTTCAAGTTGAAGAGGATTTTGGCCTTTGTTATTAATGTTTATGTTCGAAAGAATGGGTGTTGAGTTGCTTACAAAAAGAAAAAAATTGAAGAAAATGAATGAAGAAAAAATGAATGAATAAGTATGTCACTAATAAATAACTTGGTTGGCTCGAGTAGTACAGTCTGAGGGGTCCTTTTTGGCCTAATGCCCTATTATCGTCTGATTTGGGAGCCATTGACCGGGACCTCACTCATTTGATGGAGCGATCCAAGTTATACATTTTTTCGCAAATGTTGCTTGATGCGCGTTACGTGGAACTATTAAAAAGAGAAAGAAAAGAGAATAGACTATGCAACTTCAACACCCATGACTTGAACGGTTTTTTTTAGATTCCACTTCCTTGGAAACAAGAAGACTAGAATATAACGACGTGTTATACTTTCGCTTGCGCAAAACGATGCTTGCATGTTATTTATTCAAATTAAATTAGAGAAAATATCGTGTGATTGATCTTAGTCATGGATTGTGTATATTGATGGTCAAGATCATGTTGGAAAGCGTATTATTGAGCCATGCCATAAGCGATCGAAAGAACTTATTGTTTTATTAATCATCCGTATTCATCGCTCTTTTTGCTAGAGACTAGCAAATCGCTAGTTGGGGGGTGTGATTCGGAGTGATATTTGCATATTTAACTTCCCATTTGGCCCTATTTTGTGCTCATATGATGCTTAATTGGTCTCTAGTACGTTCGTATTTTGTATACCATCATTTATTGGAGAAATCACTTTATTTGAGCCCAAAACAGAAATTAACGAAGTATTTCTGCACTTATTATATTTTTCATGGCTTGGTCTCGATATCACGATTCCAACGACTATTTATTTGTATTTTTCTGAGACCTGTGCTAATTACTGTGTATTTTTGAATGCAGATTACCAATTAAATGGAGAAATACGCGCGAAATACGGTGGGAAATACAGAAATACAGATGGAAATACGCTTCGTATGCTCCCGCTCCGCTCAGCTTGAGACAAGTGGCCATCTTTCGGCCGTGGGATCGTCATCCGACAACCACGAATGTAAGGAAGATGAATACCAAAAGCGGGCGACGTGGCGCTTTTGTGTACGTCCGATGATAATCGAACGACCGCGATCACCCCGAAGCAATCTCTGAGCGAAGTAACGAGTCGGTTTGAATTACATGCGCGCGAGGACACGTGGCGCGATCTCTTCTATCCCCCGCCCAATCGAACGGTTCATATCTCTCCCGCTCGAACTCGAGAGCAGCTCAGCAGTTGGTGACGTGGCCGATTACTGACCAGACGATGACGATCCAACGGCATGTATCGAGGACGAGCTGAGTTCGGAGAGGGGCATTTTGCGGAGACACGCGGTGAGATCACAACGATGAATCCCTTAATCGAACGGCTGCTATCGAACCCCGACTTGTGTTTGGATGCGAACAGATAAGCGGATCCGGAAGGGGACACGTGTCGATACGACGTCTGATCCCGCCTAGATCGGACGGCCCACATTTGCAGCACCGTGAAAATGGGTTATAAGCGGGTTTTGAACCCGATACGCACAGTAAAACCCGCAATGTTTAGTATTTAAGGTATTCTTAGGGGTTTGCTCCGTATTCTGGCGTATTCGGGGCGTATTGGAGGCTCTAGGAGCCGTATTTCTCCTCTGAAAAATTCTGTAAAATTCCAGAGGCTATTTTTCTTATTTTCAGAGAGTTTTGGTGTCTATATTGGAGATTTGGTGATAAATTCTTAAACTTATACCCCGTATTTGGTGCTTTTATATTGTATTTTGCTATTAGAATGATGTATTTTGCTATGAAACTTGATTTTTCTTGCACCATGAGTAGCTAAATTCTTATTGTGCATGGTATGGTGTAGTTAGGGGATATGATTTGTGTTCGTTTGGTTGAATATTCGTTGTGCTAAATTGTTAACGTTGATAAAGCTATAGTCTTTGTTATTAAATCTTCTCTTCATTTTCCAAAAGAACGTGTTAGAGTAGATGATCACCCCACAAGGGTGAGTTTTGATTTCCCCAAAAGGGACTTTCATATCGTATTTAAAAGACTAAAACTTTAGCAACGATCTTATTGAATTTTGTGCTTGAACCCCCAAAAGGGTATTTTCCGATGAATTGCTCCCAAAAGGAGAATTCATTGAGTTATATTGGGTATTTTCCGGTGAATTGCTCTAAAAAAGAGAATTCATTATGTTATATTAGTCAACCAAATTAATACGACTCATGGACCCTAATGAACCCATACCATGTGCATACTTTTCATCGATATTTTCATACACGACTTTTCTTTGTTCGCATTGTTCACCACGATCAAACCCATTAAAATCATCGTCACCATAAGTGGTTAGATTCTTTTCATTGGATTTATATTTGATTTAAGCTGTGGTTGCAACAGATTTTCTCCTGAGGATTCGACATCTGGACTCCCAGATTATATTACTTGTACGGACTCTTGCGTTTGAGAGAAGCACTATTTTAGGCCTACCAGTAGCATACTCACCGCGAATGCGGTTAGCATAGAAAAGCTTAACCAAAAATGGATAAGCACGTGGAGATTTGCTCTGAAAGAAGCGAAAGAGGTCAGCCAAATGAGTAGCAGAGAGGATCTCAGATAATCTCTCAGCGGTGAAAGCGGGATTGATAATGAATCTCTCTCTAAGAAGTTTGATCCCGAGGAGAGAGTGAAATTTTACCAAGCACAAATCATCTCGACAAATAGGAATGGGGGGATCAGAGGGTGGCACGACAAGGGGTTTCTTCTTCGGAGCTCGACACAGAGGGTGAAGGAGAAGCCTCAGCGCAAGGCTCATTGATGCGAACACCAACGGGCTTGCGCAGACGCTTTAATAGGCGCTCAGCTTCAGATGAAGAAGACACAGAAGAAGGAGAATAACCCCGCGAAGAGGAGCGAGACGGAGAATCAGCTTTCTTGGTTCGGGCCTTATAGGGTTGTTTGTTTATGGAAATGGTAGGCTTGGAAACCCAAGCAGGCTTAAAAACAATAATCTTTCCCTTGTTCTTGGTTTTGGGAGCCATTGCAAAATCAACCGAAGAAATTGAAAGGAAACGCACGGAAGAAATACGATAGAGATCGAACCTAAATCGAGAGAATAGACGAGACAGTCGAGGTCCAAGCGACGCAATCGACAGACGACGAGAGGCGGGGACGAAAAGCGCCAGAGGAGTGATCGACTGAGGGGTTCGAATCGGGAAGACAAAGGGGTTTTCAATCGGAGGAGAGAGAAAAATTTCGATTGAAATGAAGGTTCTCATTCAAATAACGAAGGGGCAAAAGAATCTGGGCCGTTGGATCGAAGAATCAACGGCTCAGATCAAATGAACAAACTCCACAATAGGAGACAGTCGACTGATGAACAATAGTCAGTCGACTAGTTTTAATGTTAAGAGATGAGCTTAAGTTGACAGACAGTCTACTGTTGGGTAACTTACAGTCGCCTATCCGTGAGACAGTCGACTGTATTATACTCATCAGTCGACTGACTGAGAATCAATAAAATTGATGATAAAACAGTGACTAGTGACGAAATTGACATGCGCCTGATGACAATAATGCAGTCTCATGTTGATCCAACAGTCGACTGTAAAGTCGTCATCAGTCGCCATGTCGAAAGATACAGTCTGCTGACAGGGAAGATAGAGTATGGCAGTCGATTATCGAAGGAAAGACAGTCGTCTGTCCTGGTCCAAACATGCACATTGAGGTTAAAATCCAGAGGATATGTACGACTCACCCTAGGACATATACTCTAACATAAACTCATCATAAAATCAATATCAAACGATAAATCATTTATTACACAAATCTCTTAAGACAATCCGAAAACTCATGAAAACACGAAATCTCAATAGCCGTTCTTAAAACCAATATAGGATATAACAAATGAAGAGAGGCAACATGATGATATGAGTTCAAAAGATGTTATAACAAGTAAGTTGAACTCCTAAATCTCAGATTCACCCATAATCCCTAATTCTCCACGCAACCTCACAAATGATTCTCTTTAAGAGGTTTTGTGAAGATGTCGACAATTTGTTTTTGGGTTTCAATGTGCTCTAAGATGATGTCCTTCTTAGCTACATGATCATTGATAAAGTGGTGTCTCACATCTATGTGTTTAATGCGGGTGTGATGTACCGGATTCTTGGAAAGACATATAGCACTTTGGTTATCAAACATGATAGAGCAAGTATCACAATTGACACCATAGTCCTTAAGAGTATGTCTCATCCAAAGAACTTATGCACATGCAAGACCCGCGGCAATATATTCTGCTTCAGTCGTGGACAATGATACCGAGTTCTATTTCTTGAAGAACCAAGAGACTAGGAAATTTCCTAGAAAATGGCAAGTGCCACTAGTACTTTTCCTATCAAATTTGCATCCGGCAAAGTCGGCATCACTATATGAGATTAACTATATGTGCTAGATTTAGGGTAAAGTAACCGATAATCTAGTGAATGATTGAGATAACGAAAAATTCGTTGAACCGCAATCAAGTGTGACTCCTTAGCTCTAGCTTGATATCTAGCACACATGCATACAGAAAACATGATATCGGGCCTACTAGCAGTTAAATAAAGTAAGCTACCGATCATACCTCGATATAGATGAACGTCTACATCTTTTCTGTTCTCATTCTTGTGTAGATGGGTTGTCGTACTCATAGTAGTCCTTTTGCTTGAAAACGATTCCATCCTGAATCGCTTGATAAGCTCCCATGTGTACTTAGTTTAATGTATGAACGTCATGTCCTTCATTTGTCAAATTTGCAATCCAAGAAAATAGTTGAGCTCACCCATGTGGCTCATCTCGAATTCATCCTTCATGGACTTAGAAAATTCTTGACAAAGATTAAAGTTAGTAGAACCAAATATTATATCGTCTACATAAACTTGAATCAATAGGATGTCATTTTCATAATCCTTAATGAAAAGTGTTGAATCAACTTCACCCATTATAAAACCTAAATCCAAAAGAAAGGTCTTGAGTCAATCATACCAAGATCTAGGAGCTTGTCTCAACCCATACAACGGTTTCTTAAGTTTGAAAACATGGTTTGGAAATTTTTCATGAATGAAATCGGGATGTTGAGAAACATACACTTCTTCATTGACAATACCATTTAAAATGCACTTTTAATATCTGTTTGAAATAATTTAAAATTCTTATGAGATGCAAAAGATAAAAGCAATCTAATAGCTTCTAATCTAGCTACGGTGGCAAATGATTCTTCGAAATCGATACCTTCCTCTTCCCGGTAGCCTTGAGCTACTAACCTTGCTTTGTTCCTTGTGATGACCTCGTTCTCATTAGTCTTGTTCTTGAAGATCCACTTGGTCCCAATAATTTGATGACCACTTGGAGAGGAACGAGCTCCCAAACTTCATTTCTCTCGAATTGCATTAGTTCTTCTTCCATTGCCACTGTCCAAGAGCTATCCTCACAAGTTTCTTGGATCTTCTTTGGCTCAATGGTAGAGACAAATGCACAATGAGAGAATTCTTCAATTCTAGACCTCCATCGAACACCCACACCAATATCTCCAATAATTTGGTCATGTGGATGGTTGCGAATGGTTGGGTAAACTTTAGGTAATCCTGCATCACTTGAAACATCTTCAACAATCTCCTTAGTAGTGTTAGTATCAATAATTGAATCATTAATTTTGACATTACTAAGAGAATCACATATAGCATCTAAACTATCATCAATAACATAAGGAAAATCAAAATCTTCATAAAATGAAACGTGTAATGATTCCTCGATCGTTGAAGATGTTTTGTTGTATATCCAGTAGGCTTTGCTACGTGTGGAATATCCAACAAAGATTCCTTCATCGGATCTTGGCTCAAATTTATCTAAATTACCAAAGGTGTTCTTGATAAAATATTTTGAACCAAAAACTCGAAAATATTTAACTTAAGGCTTTTTGTCATAAAATAACTCAAAACAAGTTTTGTTCGTGCGGGGTTGATCGCTCCAAAATGTACCCCAAAAGGGGCGACCGTGTAGTCTTACCGCAAGCGCACGGTGTAGCGACGAGCGGGTTATCGAACACAGGGAGGACGTATGACAGTGCCTGCTCCAAACAACCTGGCTATAAGAACAGAAAAGAGGGAATTTGCCTTTTGGCGATCCTGTCACAATCGTCAGACAAGTATGGAGATATAAAATCAAATAAAGACGCCTAGGGAACGGGGAATCCCCGCTACTCACCGTATCTCGTCAATGTGATTCATTGGTATCACGATTGCTAGGGTAGAATTTCAGATGAACTAGTTGCAACTGAATGTAAAACCTAGCTCACGCTCTCGCGCTGTTGTCGGTCTATAGCTAACCTAGGTTTGGGTCCAATCTCTTGCAAACCCTAGCCTAGGCAAGATAGCATTAGGATCAACATCATCGTTCAATCGCGTCCCGAGCCCACTCTCGTGCAAACTCGGGCCACGACCTAGGTTGGGATAGTTCCTAACCGTCCAATCTCTTGCAAACGGGTATCGGTACGGAATTGCAACCGAGCACCCTAGTATCGGTCCAATCTCTTGCAAACCGATACTACGGAAACTCAATTTCAACCCAATTCGGATTTCTAGGGGTTCCTATCGAATTGGGATCCAATCTCTTGCAAATCTCAATCGATATGAACACCTAGCTATCCGTAGTATAGATCCCAAACTAACCCTAATAGCAATTCTAGCAATATTTCTACCAAATCATCACAATTCAGAAATTGGGCTCGTAGGGTTCATCCCCACGCCCCAAGACGTAAGGACTACTCACAATTCATATCACAAATACAAAAATAATCAATTGGAATAGCAATAGAATTCATCACAATATTCAAATAAGTAATAAAAATGAGATTTTTAATGAAGATGGAGACAAACCAATAGAGTTCTCCAAGAATCCAACAAAAATAAACTTTTCTCTCCTCTCCAATCACAAGAATCAAAAGCTAAAAAGTTTAATCTAAAAAGCTGCAAAAAGCCAAGGGAAAAGCTATCTAACCTAGGTTAAAAACTGGGGTTAAATACCCCCCAAAACTGCCCAAAAATCCGTGACCAAAATGCCCCTGCGCAGCCTGAAAATCACAATTTACGCTACAGGCAGCGCGGCTCACTCGGCCGAGTGACAAAAGTCGCTCGGCCGAGAGAGAAACCCTGAGAATTTCCAGTAAGTCTGGGGTCTTGGGGGTCTTCACTTCGGGCGTCGCTCGGCCGAGTGAGTTGTCGTCACTCGGCCGATGGCTTCTATTCACTCGGGCGGTCGGTAATTTTCACTCGGCCGAGTGGGTCTTCTGAAGCTCAGGCAGACGAAAAACAGTAAGTTGGCTCTTTTTGATGGGCGTCGTCTGAGTGCCACTCGGGCGGACGGGGTTTCGTCACTCGGCCGATGTGGCTTCTGATGCTCGGCCGAGTGCACACTTGAAGCGTGTCCGATCTGGTCGGCCGAGCGGGGTCTCGCTGGTCGGCCGAGTGACTCCTTCACTCGGCCGAGTGAGACACCAAAAATGCCCATTCTGATTGTTTTTGCCTCCTCGTCGCTCCTACGACGTTCTTTCTTCTTCCGCTCCTCTCCAATAGCAAAATACCCCTCGGGGGAGTCATCGGTGACACTCTGGAGTAGGTGTATCTCGGGATCACTCCAAATCGCTCCAAATCTCCTGAAATACGACAAAAACAGCAAATCGTGAAAAGTATCGCAATATTGTCGATAAATCGCGAAAAGCGTGATTTGAGCGATCTAAATGGCATGCAATCATGCGGAAAAAAGGTGTAAAACACGGAGTGATCAAAATCCCCCAAGCTTACCTCTTACTCGTCCTCGAGGAAGATAAGTAAAAGGCGAAACCGGTGGATTCAGAAAACGAAAACGACGAAAAACGAAAAAAACGAAAAACGAAAAACGAAGAAGAAAGAAGAAAGCGAAGAGGGAAGCTGCTAGATCATTTTTCTCAGGACGTGGGTTTTGCTTAATCATATAGCATGCACCGAACGTAAAACACATGTCAAAGACTTTTATTTCGATATCATAGTATAATGGTGCAAATAGAAATAGAAAACCCAAGAATATCGATATAGCATGAAAAACGGAATAATTTTAGAATTAACATCGTCTGAATCATTTAAAGCGGTATACAACATCGCAGATCACACACTTTTTTCAATTGAACGCTTTCTATGAGGAGTATAAGAATATCACGCAATAGAATAGAAAGAATAGAAAAGCGTTGATTTCATGAAATGAGTGCTAGGCATAGATTCCTGGATTTCGTGAAGCTAAAACAATCTCACCGAGTATAGAATATTACTTAGCCTAGGTTGTCGTGCACCGTCAGGTAGTCACTCTCTCACACATCATTGGATTCCCTCCCCCAAGCTTATCTATAAGCGTGGTGGCATAAAAAACAATATTTACACCCCCATTTTTATGAAGCTCCAAAAGTAATAATAATAAAAAACAAAAAGAGGGAAGAAAGAGAGAACATGAGATGGGATCGTTTATTGAGGTTCTTTTCTCTTTTCTTTTCTTTTTCTTTTCTTTTTCTCTTTTTTTTCTTTTTTTCTTTTTTTTCAATAGCATATATACACAATGATCCCAAATCAAAGAGAAATAAGGATATACAAGAATTTTTCTTTTTCTTTCTTTGGTTTTGGGAAATTTGGAGCTAGGATTTAATAGCGGGGGAAATGCAATATATTAGAATCGCTAAGGGGAGATTCACCAATGTTCAAGATATGTGGAGAAAGAAATAAATATGTCTCTTAGTTCACTCTATAGGACGTGCACGACAACTTCAGCAGGGTAATCTAATCTACTCGGTTTTGATCACAAAAAAGCAAAACTAATCCAGATTTATCATAGCTAACATCATTCAATCATCCTGAAGTGAAATGTACAAATCATGCAAATAGAAGTGATATAGGAAAAGAAAACAGTACTCCAGATATAAGCATTCAATGCGTGAATCTTGGTGTGTTTTCTGCGATAGCATACGTATGAATATTCAGACTCAGCTAATAATAAAATTTCATCCATTTTCATGCGGAAAAAATATGGGTTACTATCTCTAAATGCAAGGCAAATCACAGCGTATGATATCAGAAATAAAATCTAAGACATGACAAGTATAGCATGCATATAGAGAAAGCTAACTCCACGTCATCATCATCACAGAAAAGTCATCTCTAGCATGAGATGAAAAAGAAATAAAGATAAAGAAGGAAAATGAAACTAATTACAATGCAGCACACAACGAAAATAAGAAAAACGTGATGCATGGTTAAAAAAAGAAAAAGTGATGGAAGTGAGTGCAAATACGGAAAATGGCGTGAAAAAATTAAAAATAAAGGTGGTAAATCGAAAAGAACGTGAGAACTCACTCCCCCAAGCTAAAGTGCACAGTGTCCTCAATGTGCGAAGTGTGGCACACCGAGAGACGTGTAATGTGAGGGGAAGGTGAGGATGCATGCATGAGGAAAAAGAAAATAAAAATAACGAAATGAAAAATATGATGCGGACATGATGCATGCAGATACAGGAGTGAAACAGATATAAAAGTGTGACACCAAAAACTCTCACTCTCTCCCAAAAAATGATATATAAATATATGAACAATATGTGGTCCCAAAAAAAGTGAGGGGAGGGGGAGGTTGTCAAAAATCATCAGGACCCAGCAGAGACGGGCAGCACGACGGCAAAAAGGATCAATGGCATCAAGGGTGCCTAAGAGGGTGGGGCTGCGCCGTCTCCGTCCTGAGGCGGAGGTGGTGGTGGTGGGGGCTGGGGTACGGTCTGCTGAGTGGGTGTGGGTGTGGGTGTGGAAGCAGGCTGGGTGTGTGTAGGAGTGGGTGTGGGTAACTGCTGGGTGGGTGTGGGTACGCGTGGAAGCCGCTCGAGAATCTGAGTGAGGCAATAGTGAATGCCTGGAAGTAGGTCGAAGCGACTGGCCATAGCGGTGACGGTGGCAGACATGGTCCTAAGGTCGCCTCTGAGGGCACTCACCGCCCCCTTGAGAGCACGAATGCTCTGAAGTACAGTGTCGGGGGGAGGTGGTGCAGAGGGACGCACCTGTCTGTGCTGTGCAGGACGGGGCTGGCGGACTCGGGTGGTGTAGTGGATAGGCTCAGCAGGCATGTGGAGGAAAGGTGATGTGCTCACAAGAGTGGGCCTGGCCTCAGTGCGAGGCCGGGGCGCAGGCTGGTATGAGGTGGAGGCAGCCGCAGCGGAAGTGGAGTATAAAAGTGGTAACGAGGCGGCCAGAGAGGTCGGTGACACAGACGTATGGACAGACGCCACGACACTCTCAGAAAAAACGGCTGCGGTGGAGACAGAGGTGGAAACCACGGTCTCCACGACGGCGACAAAAGAGGGCTCTCCGCTCTCAACTATAGTCGGTGGGTGCTCGGGTAGGGCGGAGGAAACGGGCTCAACGGACAGGGGCCAGCTGTGGTGGGAGTGGTGATGGGCGTGGAGGTAGTGGAGGTGGGCTCAGCGAGGGTACTCCCGACACCGGCAGAAGTGTGGACAGAGGTGTCGGGAGCAGCAGAAATATCGGGCTGCTGAGGGGCCACGGGGTCGGTAGGAGCAGCGGGGTCAGCGGGTGCAGCGGGTGCAGCGTGGGCCTGCTCAGCCTGCTCAGCCTCCTCGGCCTCAAGCACGTAGGCGGCGAGAATCAGGAGATCCATCGCCGGAAGCCAGTCCACCTGTGCCGGTGCTATCTGAGTCCGAGCTGGGCTCGGAAGGATCATGTAATCCGCACCGTAGGGGCCGTGCAACCAAACCCAGTGCCGCTGACCGTGCGGACGTAGCATCTTCATCCGGGCCATGACGTCTATGGACAGTGAAGTGGGGCCCGGGGCTCGTCGCAGGTCATCCGGAAAGTCCTCGCTGGTCATCAGGGCGAGCAGGGTGATCAGACCGTCGCAACATATCGGTGAGCGAGCGCCCACCGATACGATGATGCGATCCAAAAACCAGCTCGCGATATCAATCACGACGGCGGGGACCAACTCATCGCCCTCCCTAGATAGAGCTCTGGGGCGCGTCATCGCGTAGAGCATATAAAGCTCCGGCGTGGACATCGTCCCAGGCTCATATCTCGCCAAAAAAGTAGTCGCCATAAGGCGCTGAGCTATGCGGATGCAAGGGTGGACGATGGCCGAGGCCTTGGCCCTACTAGGGTCGAAGGCGGCAGGTAAACCCGTAATCCGGGCCCAGAAAGCACCGGAATCGAAGGAAGGTGGGGGGATGTGAGTGGGGGCGTAACCACGGTCGGCCCCGGGGACATCGGGCCACGAAAAGAAAGCTCTCATCATACTGAGAGTGACCTGGCACTCTCGGTCCATGAACCTAAACGAGCATCCCTCGTCGGTCCGGGCGATAGAACTAAGCACCTCAAGTGTCGGACGGACGAACGTGTCTGCCGACACCTGGAAGAAATCTCGCCAATCCACGTTGTCATACAATGTGAGCATCCCCTCAAGTACCCCCAGGCGTCCTAGGTCTGCAAGGTGTGCGAACCTGGAGGGTACGATCAAGCGCTGGGAAATGCGCACGAAAACGACGCGGTGTGCGTCGTCCCGGAACATAATCCCCAGCGGCCCGATAAGTGGAGCCGGTGGTGGTGGCTGTGGGACGGCAGGGAGTGGCTGTGCGGGGTGTATGGGCTCTACAGGCTGTGCGGGGTGTGCGGGGTCTGCAGGCTGTGCGGGGTGAACGGGGTGTGGTGGTTTAGGTGAAGGAGAGTCTTCCACCTCGTGGGAGGGGCCGGGCTCATCCGACCGCTTCCGCTTGGCGGAAGCTCTCCTCGACCGTGGCCGTGTCCGGGGCGGCATGTGGGCCCCGGGTGCTCACCAAAAACGTGAAAATTGCGGTGTGCGTAAAATAAAGGAAAGATTATACCACGACACACCGCGAGAGCAAAGTAATGAAAGCGTGCGAAGACGACGCCTCCACGTAGCCCAAAACGATCCCCGGAAACCCCCCTGGGCTCCCCTAAGCTCCCAAATATACCCTGCACATCAAACAAAGATATCAGCGAGTAATATTCAAAATGTATGGGGGGTTAGGGGTATGATAGAGAGATAATGAAGTTGATTTGGTTTTGGGGCTCGTTAAACACATGGATCGTTGAAAAATACGCAAAAGAGGAGAAAATAGGCGAAATAAAGCTACCGGAGCTCGGCCGGCGAGGTGGTCGCCGGCGACGACTCGGGCAGAGGCGGAGGAGGCTCGGCCGGCGGTGGGTGGCCGAGCGCCTGCGTCGGGGTGCGTGGTCGGGCGAGTGAGGGAGGATCGGGCGCTGGGGAGACGAAGGGTCGGGCGTTTTCGTGTTTTAATCGTTTCTGCCGTCCCGCTCCCCCTTTTATAGAAAAAGTTACGACTCGGCCAAGGGACTTAGTCGCTCGGCCGAGCGAACGCAACAGAAATATTTTGAAAAATTCCTCCCCGCTTATGATTCGGCCGAGTGGCCTTGCCACCCTCGGCCGAGTGGAGTAAGTCCATTCGGCCGAGTGGCTCAAGCTACTCGACAAGACTCGCCCTAGGAGCGTATCAGTTTTACTCGGCCGAGTGAATATATATACTCGACTGAGTAGCAATTATATTGAAATCAAGAAAAGAAACAGAGAGTTGGGTACAGCAGACTTCCCTCGTTCGTGAGCCGCTCGGGTGGACGAACGTATGTGCTCGGCCGAGTGACTAGTATACTCGGCCGAGTGAACCCTGTTTTCTGCTGTTTGGCTTCGTTTGGGCTCTAAACTCTGTTTTTCTTCCTCCAGTCGATTTCATCTTCCTCCTAAGCATCGAGCGCCTTCCTGGAGCGCTCCTCGTCGCCTTGTTCATCCTCCTAATGATAGGTACCTCATTCTCCTCTCCTGTCAAAGAAAAGTAGGACCCGTTATCACGAAATTTTTGGGCAAACGACTCAAAACACTAATAATTTCTAAAACAAAAATAAAGTAAAAGTAAAAATAAAGCGATAACCGTCGGGTTGCCTCCCAACAAGCGCTCGTTTAAGGTCGTGAGCTCGAACCCTTTTGATTTTCAATTCAATGCGAATATTGGGTGCATATGAGATACACCCGTCAAATTTTCCGGGGAGAACGCTTGGATTCGGATGTTGCGGCGGCGTGTTCTCCCTCGGTGATCTCTCGTCTCGGGTAGTGTTGGGGGGTGGCTCCCCCAAGCTAGTGCTTGCTCCGGTCCTCGGCTTCACCGGTGACACCGATTTCCGTATCAGCGGAGCTTTCTTCGGAGACTTCAATTTTGAGAGCTTGCAGAGCTCTCGAATCCTTGCGACATCAGCATCGCCTTCATCAACTTCCATGGAGAGGTCGGAGGAATGCTCCATCTTTTCTTCTTGGTCCAAATCCGGTCCTTCCTCAAAATCTTCCTTGAATAGAGCGCCGATCGAATGGGGGATCGCCTCCTCAATAACCTCGTCAAGGAGGTCCATATAGTCCAGCTCCTCATGATAAGGCATATGTTTCATTGCCTTGGGAATATGAAGCTCCACCTCGATGTTGCCGACATTCAATGTTAGAGTTCCTTCACGTACGTCGACAATGACACCGGCGGTGGCGAGGAACGGGCGTCCAAGTATTAGCGACGTGTCTCCCTCCTCCTTGACATCCATGATCACGAAGTCATATGGCAAACATATGCCCCCCGGGACTTGTAACTGGATGTCCTTTGCGATCCCTACCAGCCTTGTGATCCGACCATCGGCTAGTTGTATCCGCATGTCAGTAGGCTTCAATTTTGTGCCGGTATTTAGCCTTAGGAACATAGAGAGAGGCATGAGGCTAACACTAGCCCCTAAGTCCACCAACGCCTTTTGTAGAGGGACGCCGCCCAAGGTGCAAGGAATTCGAAAACTCCCCGGGTCTTTGAATTTGGCGGGCTCCTTCTCTCTCTTGGTGAACCAAGAGCCCTCCTCAGCGAGCATGATTTTCTCCTTCCTCTTTCTTCCCGTGATCAAATCTTTTAGGAACTTGGCGTATGTCGGGATTTCCACGATAGCGTCGAGGAAAGGAATGTTGAGGCTCACCCCTCTCAAATACTCGAGAAACTTGGCTAGCCGTTTCTCCATTTTTGCTCTAGCAAGCCTCTGAGGGAATGGGATCGGTGGCATAAAATGCATCTCTTCAATCAATTGCTCCGCTCTAGACTTTTCTTCCCTTTGCGGCTCTTTCTCTCTCTCAACTTCAATGGCCGGCTCGCTTGGCTCTACAATCTCCACCACGGGCTCATCGGTAGGAATCATGACGGGGGTGGTGTCCTTCCCGCCTCTCGTAGTAACCGCAACCACGGCATTGATATGCCCGGTGGTGCCTCGTGGATTTTGCTCGGGTTGCGCCGACAATTGTTGACTATTTCGATTTAGCAACGCAAGTTGCTCCGTAATTTGTCCAACGACAGTTGTAAGAGAGTCTTGGCCCGCTTTCAAGGAAGCATTGATCTTCTTCTGCTCGACCATAAACTCCTCCACCTTAGCTTCAAATTCAGATCGTTGTTGAGCTTGTGGAGGGTTTTGATTTCTCCACCCTTGATTGTATCCGGGCGGCCTATAGGGTCCAACTTGTTGCTTTGGTGAGAAATTTTGTTGCGGAGGCCCCCTCGGTGGATAATGTTGTTGTTGTTATTGTTGTTGTTGTTGTGGTCGAGCTTGTTGAGGTAGTTGTTGTGGCGGGTTCAATGCTCCATCATTGTTTGCATAGGAGAAACCGGGATGGTTTCTTGTGGCCGGATTGGCCCAATATCCTTGGTTCCCCGCGACGTATTGAACTTGCTCCAAAGATCCCTCTCCTTGTTCTCCTCCCAAATACATAGCTTGGGATTGGTCTTGCCAATCACACATTTGATTTGTTGGTGCGGATGTGGAAGGGGGTCCTTGGGGCTCCGCAATATACTTCTCCAGTCTCTCCACCACCTTGTGGAGAGAATCGAACTTGTTTGTCAGCTCCGCTACGGCCTTTGCCTCATAGATGCTAGATGGCTTCAAGGAGGACGAAGAGTGTCCTCGCTCGTCGCCCCATTGTTGATTGTTTGAGGCCATCTCCTCAATTATGACCGTAGCTTCGTCGGGAGTCTTCGATAGGATGGCTCCATTTGCCGCGGCATCAATAATCTGCTTGGTCCCCGGTTGGAGACCATTGTAGAAGCTATGGACTAGCTCCCAATCTTCAATGCTATGGTGGAGGCACTGATGCTGCAGGTATTTGAAGCACTCCCAAGCCTCGTAGAGTGTCTCTTGAGGTCCTTGCTTGAAGGACATGAGAGCACTCCTAATCTTTACCGTCTTGAAAGGCGGATAGAACTTGTCGATGAACGCGCTTGCCAACCCATCCCATGTGGTAAAGACTCCCTCAGCCTGCGTCCTCAACCAATAAAGAGCTTTATCCTTCAATGTGAAGGGGAAGAGGCGCAGTCTGATGGCATCCAGGGTAACGCCCGGCATCTGGAAGGTGGCGCACTTTGATAGGAAGAGTTGGATGTGGTAGTGGGGATTTTCATGGGCGTTCCCATGAAATGGATCCTGCTGCATAAGAACCACAAGCCCGGTCTTCAACTCAAAATTCTTGTCAGCCGCCAACTCCGGCATGGCTATGGACGAGGTCGTGGAGGAAGTCTTAGGCCGGAGCCTATCTCGAATGGAAATAAACCTCGCCATTCTTGCCGCTAACTCTTCAGGCGTCTCCAGGACGTTCATAAACCTCCCTTCCGTATCGGGTCTCCTCTCCGCTCTGATTCTCCGTAATGTACGCTCGATCTCAGGATCAAACAATATATCAATGGGGTCCGCAGTGGATCTCGTGTACATGCACAGGAAAACAAAGTTTCAAAGAAGTGATTAGCACAATGGAAGGGTTAGATAAAAATAAAGAAACAAAACAAAAAGAAAGAAATAGCTAGGGTGGTAGGATCAAACACAATCGCCTCCCCGGCAACGGCGCCAAAAACTTGATCGCTACGGAATGCAACCCAAAAGGGGCGACCGTGTAGTCTTACCGCAAGCGCACGGTGTAGCGGCGAGTGGGTTATCGAACACAGGGAGGACGTATGACAGTGCCTGCTCTGAACAACCTGGCTATAAGAACAGAAAAGAGGGAATTTGCCTTTTGGCGATCCTGTCACAATCGTCAGACAAAGTATGGAGATATAAAATCAAATAAAGACGCCTAGGGAACGGGGAATCCCCGCTACTCACCGTATCTCGTCAATGTGATTCATTGGTATCACGATTGCTAGGGTAGAATTTCGGATGAACTAGTTGCAACTGAATGTAAAACCTAGCTCACGCTCTCGCGCTGTTGCCGGTCTATAGCTAACCTAGGTTTGGGTCCAATCTCTTGCAAACCCTAGCCTAGGCAAGATAGCATTAGGATCAACATCATCGTTCAATCGCGTCCCGAGCCCACTCTCGTGCAAACTCGGGCCACGACCTAGGTTGGGATAGTTCCTACCCGTCCAATCTCTTGCAAACAGGTATCGGTACGGAATTGCAACCGAGCACCCTAGTATCAGTCCAATCTCTTGCAAACCGATACTACGGAAACTCAATTTCAACCCAATTCGGATTTCTAGGGTTTCCTATCGAATTGGGATCCAATCTCTTGCAAATCCCAATCGATATGAACACCTAGCTATCCGTAGTATATCGATCCCAAACTAACCCTAATAGCAATTCTAGCAATATTTCTACCAAATCATCACAAATCGGAAATTGGGCTCGTAGGGTTCATCCCCACGCCCCAAGACGTAAGGACTACTCACAATTCATATCACAAATACAAAAATAATCAATTGGAATAGCAATAGAATTCATCACAATATTCAAATAAGCAATAAAAATGAGATTTTTAATGAAGAGGGAGACAAACCAATAGAGTTCTCCAAGAATCCAACAAAAATAAACTTTTCTCTCCTCTCCAATCACAAGAATCAAAAGCTAAAAAGTTTAATCTAAAAAGCTGCAAAAAGCCAAGGGAAAAGCTCTCTAACCTAGGTTAAAAACTGGGGTTAAATACCCCCCAAAACTGCCCAAAAATCCGTGACCAAAATGCCCATGCGCAGCCTGAAAATCGCAATTTACGCTACAGGCAGCGCGGCTCACTCGGCCGAGTGACAAAAGTCGCTCGGCCGAGTGAGAAACCCTGAGAATTTCCAGTAAGTCTGGGGTCTTGGGGGTCTTCACTTCGGGCGTCGCTCGGCCGAGTGAGTTGTCGTCATTCGGCCGATGGCTTCTATTCACTCGGGTGGTCGGCAATTTCCACTTGGCCGAGTGGGTCTTCTGAAGCTCAGGCAGACGAAAAACAGTAAGTTGGCTCTTTTTGATGGGCATCGTCTGAGTGCCACTCGGTCGGACGGGGTTTCGTCACTCGGCCGATGTGGCTTCTGATGCTCGGCCGAGTGCACACTTGAAGCGTGTCCGATCTGGTCGGCCGAGCGGGGTCTCACTGGTCGGCCGAGTGACTCCTTCACTCGGCCGAGTGAGACACCAAAAATGCCCATTCTGATTGTTTTTGCCTCCTCGTCGCTCCTACGACGTTCTTTCTTCTTCCGCTCCTCTCCAATGGCAAAATACCCCTCGGGGGAGTCATCGGTGACACTCTGGAGTAGGTGTATCTCGGGATCACTCCAAATCGCTCCAAATCTCCTGAAATACGACAAAAACAGCAAATCGTGAAAAGTATCGCAATATTGTCGATAAATCGCGAAAAGCGTGATTTGAGCGATTTAAATGGCATGCAATCATGCGGAAAAAAGGTGGAAAACACGGAGTGATCAAGGGTCTCACTAGGATCCTATTGAGCGCATAACATGTCGTGTGCACCGCTTCTGCCCAAAATTGTAGTCCAAGATGACTATTATGGAGCATAATACGAGCACACTCAATAAGATTCATATTCTTTCTCTCTACAACACCATTTTGTGGTGGTGCCCGAGGAAAAGAAAAATTGTGAGTTATCCCGGTGTCATCACAAAACTTTGTAAACGACTCACTCTCAAATTCTCCTCCATGATCACTACGGATAGTGATAATGGTGGATCCTAAGAGATTCTGAATCTTCTTTGCAAATATGGTAAACTCTTCAAAAGCTTCATTCTTATTAGTTAAGAATAAAAGCCAAGTAAATCTAGAGAAGTCGTCAACGATAACTAATCCATAATGAGCATTGTCTAAAGAAGCGGTTCTAGTTGGCCCAAACAAATCTAGATGAAGTAGTTCTAGGGGCGTCTTAGAAGTAATGACTTCTTTAAGCTTAAAAGATGGTTTACTAAGTTTACCTCTTTGACATGAATCACAAAAGTTTTTCTTACTAAAAACAATTTTTGGAAAACCTTTGACTAGATCATGCTTATCTAACTTATATAAGTGCTTGAAATGAACATGACTAAAACGACGATGCCATAATAGTTATTCATTTGTATTAGCAACTAAGCAATGTTCTACGGTTTTAGGCAAGCTCAAATAATAAATATTTTTATGCCTAAAACCGGTAAATAAAACATGTGAATTAGAATCAACAATTTTTACACAATCATTCTCCAAAGTTAACCTTGTAACCTTTGTCATAAAGTTGACTAATGGAAATAAGATTTTGATACAAACCACTAACTAGAAATACATCAGTAATTAAAGGTTGGAGGAGTTTCCGATTATACCTACTCCAATGATGGTTCCCTTTTGGTTACCTCCAAAAGTGACTGTTGCACCATTCTTGATGCTAATCACTTCGGAGAGTAATGAATGATCTCGCATCATATGTTTTGAGCAACCACTGTCGAGAATCCATCCTTTTCTTTTAGAGCTAGTTTGACCTTTATAGCTCTCTTTCTTTCTCTTGGGTACCTACATAGTATACCATAAGCTCATGGTACCCAATTTATGTTAGGTCCAAGGGGATTAGCCCTTTGAAAGCCAAGTCCAAGTGGATTTCTGCTTCCCAACATAATTACCATTATTAATAACATCATGCAAATAGGAATCAACATATGCATTCCTATCATTTAAGCTAGTGTTCTTAGGACCCCAAATGGTGTATGTTTTGGGAGTCCTTTTCCTAGTTGCATGCATAGTTGTTAGATTTCTATGTGGTGCATTCTTCTTAGGAACATGGTTTCTAGCATTAAAATGAGGTGGTGGATATGCATATGACATATGAGGATTATATGTATGCTTGGGAACATGCATGTTGTATGAAACATACGGTTGATGCATGACATGTGGAGGATGTGCTTACATGTAAGAATGATGTGTATGAGCATATGGGTGTATAGGAGCATGTACATAAGTAGTTCTCATGTGTGGATTTATACGTGTCGATGTGTATGGAGCATAGAAAGTGTCATGAGTATCCACTTGTGAAGTAGGATATTTCCTACGTGGATGAAGGTTGGTGTACATGTAAGCATGGCTTCTATTTTGGTTTCCACCCTTAGTGGGTTTCTTGCCAAAAAGAAGAGACGGTGAAGTGGTGACTTTCTTGGTAGGTTTGCTATCTATAGTGTCTTTGACACCACTTGTGGATGCACCGGAGGATGGACTCACAAAGTCTATAGTGACACCACTATAGGAGGTGCGAGCATTGGATGTATTTGCGTTCACAAAACCAAGACCAACTCGATGTGTGGCCGAAAATTGGTTTGCTAGCAAATCGTCCAATTTTCCTTTTCTCTTATTGAATCTCACAATACGGGAGGACATGAGCTCATATTTCTCCTTAATAGAAGAAATGTTGGTATCCAAGGTGGACACCCGTGCTTTAAGCTCGTGCACTTGGGTTTTAAGAGAATCATTCTAAACCCAATTGTGTGTGTTGTGAAGTTAGATCACTATTATCCTTAGGATGTGTTTGATCTAGTTGAGATTTGAGGGTATTCACCTCATTTCTCACAGTGACATTTTGAGAAGCTAAATTTGCTTTCTCAAGGGTTAAAGTATCAACAGTGGTGTCATTATTCGTAATGCATGGATTGGATGGATTGCTAACATTCAATTTCTTTAAACTAGTATATCTAAGCATTAAAGATTGATACTTAGCAAATAATTCTTCATTAGCAAAACGCAATTCATCCATAGTTACCTCGGTTTCATCCCATAGTTACCTCGGTTTCATCCATGTCGGAATCACTTTCATCGGAGAGTGAATCTTTCCAGGCCATGAAACACATGTGGGCACTTTCACCCTTCTCATCATCGGATTCGCTTGATGAGTCTCCACTTGAGTCATCAAATGTACCTATTAGTCCTTTCTTCTTATCCTTCTTATTCTTGTCGAACTTGTGGTACTTCGAAGCCTTCCACTTCTCTTTGTTTCGTAGATTGGGCAATCCTTCTTGATGTGCCCTGGCTTATTACACTTAAAGCAAAGAGAGGAAGTGTTATTAGTAGAATCAAATCTATTCTTATATGAGAATTTACCTTTGCAAAAGAAGCGTTGGAACTTCTTCGCCATTTGAGCCATTTCATCCAAGTCCATCTCATTTTCTGATTCTTCACTATCGGAGGATGAGGAATTGGATTTGAATGCCAAAGCTTTCTTCTTGGCCTCCGAAGGGTTCATCATAGCTCGAATCTTTAATCGGTTCTCCCGTCTTACTTTGTAAGACATGAGAATGCCGATAAGGTTCACAACTGTGCAAATCTTCAAGTCGTTGACCTCCTCGATGGCAATAGCTCTTCTTTCCCACTTGGAGGTTATTCCCATTATGATCTTCCTTACCTTATCTTGTTGGGAATAGACTTGTCCGAGAGCTTCCAATTCATTAGTGATATCGGTAAAACGTTCGTACATCGATGCTATGCTTACATTTTTTTGCATATGAAACATATCGAAATTTTGCACGGCAACATAGAGTTTAGAAAGTTTTACCTTGTTCGTTCCCTCAAGGGTAACGACGAGATGGTTCCAAATTTGATATGCACTCTTTCATGTGCATATCTTGTTGAACTCATCTGGGTCCAACACACAATGAAGAGCGTTCATTGCCTTTGCGTTGTTGATTTCGGCGGATTTCTCGGTAGCCATCCATTTTTGGAAATCCTCTTCGGTGGGCTCGACGTAATCCTTGTGGAGGGTTCTCTAAAGGGAAGCACTCCTTAGGAACGTCTCCATCCGGCATTTCCATTAGCCAAAGTTCGAGCCATTGAAACACAGAGGGAGCACCATTGATTGTCCTTCGAAAACTGTGGACGCTGCATTACAATCGTGATTGTTATACGAAGTCGGTGGAGGAACGTTGTTGTTGTTGGATGCCATATCTATAAATCAGCGCTCTGATGCCAATTGTAAGGTCCCTGGCTATGAGAAAAACGCTAAAAGGGGGGTTTAATAATGTTTATGAAATTTAAAAAGATAGTTACACCAATTTAAATTCCTAACCAACAAATAGTGCGGGATAGAAATAAACCCAAAATGAAACAAATGCAAACGCAAGGATGTTTCAAGGGTTCGGATTACCCAAGTCACTTCCTTACTTGTTTCCAGTAATCCTACGTCCCTTCTACCCGGTTAACAACCGGATACTCAAGTTAGAACCCTAACTTGAGGTTTCCTTAAAACCCACTTGTAGCAACCCTACAAGTAAAATCGAAATACAATCGATTGACCTTGACTCCCACAACTTGGGAGCAAGCAAACCACTCTAACAAACCGAGAGTAAATCAAATAACTAAAGTTATGAAATATGAAATTAAGCAACACTTACAATCACATATGCCTTGAAGTAGAACTTGAAGGAGAAGTGTGTTGTGTATTGAAAGACTCTCTAGGAAGAGAGGAAAGCCATTTCTCTTGACTACACCAAATGCCTAGAAGATTTTTCTTTGGTTCTAGGTTGGAGAGCAAGAGATTGAAGATAGGAATTCTAGGACTTTAGGATTTGAGAGCTTTGATCTTGAGAGAATGAAAGCTTGGAATGATTTTGCAAAATGAGTAACCTCTCAATGGAACAGTAGAGGCTCCTTTTATAGGTTTCTCAAACCCTTCAAACGAAATCAGCAAAACCCCCTTTGAAATCCGTGAGGAAAAACTCAACGATAGAATCTGTGCCCATGAAAATCGACTGTTGAATAAATCACAGTCGACTGCTGCACAATGACAGAGGGTAGGTGAGAATTCATAACGGTAACTTATCACGTGGACAGTCGACTGATGAGGCATATACAGGCGACTGTTCAACCAACAGGCGACTGTAAATCCTACTACAAGGGACTGACCGTAAGTTGGGTAAGTTGATGAAATCTAAAAAACGTCTGGGTGAACAGGATAGACGACTGATGAAGAGAAGACAGTCAACTGTTAATCTGAACAGGCGACTGTAATTCCTTCTACAGACGCCTGTCAAAACCCTGAGATTTTCCAGAGAGTTGAGTCATCAAATAGACACAAAGACAGACGACTGTTGTAGCATTGACTGTAGACTGTAAAACCAACAATAGTCGACTGGACAGAATAAACAGAGAAATAGAATTTGGGCTAAAGATAGACAGGCGATTGATTAACAATACACAGTCGACTGTCACTGAGACAGGCGCTTGTGAATCATTCATCAGTCGCCTGTGAGAGTTAAAGCTGAGAAGCCCAAAACTAGACTGAAAAAGTGTGTGTATAACAGGCGATTGTAGAACAAAACACAGTCGACTGTTTTGAGACAGGTGAATGTAAATTGTTCAGTAATCGACTGTTATAAACATGACATGCACAATCTAGATACAAATGAATTGGAATCTAAGGAAGGTTGATCAAATGATATCCTAAGACTGAAATGGAGATGTGTGTGCGCTCCAACAAAGTTTTACTTCTAAGCTACATACTAGAAGAGAAACAATAAAGTTACGTTTGACGAACTCTCTCTTCTTTTTAACGCATGAGCTTGAAGTCTTCTAAGAGCTTCAATCACCATCTACGATAATCCAATTCACTTCATTTGCTTTCAATGATCTTTGAGTGTCATCCATTGCAGATAGATCTTCATAATAAGCTTAGGCAATGGATTAACTGCAAAATAGTGGATTAGTCACAAGTATTTATGTTTGCTCATCATTAACACCAAGTAGGAAGAAATCCAATACTCAACATTCTCCTCCTTTTTGATGATGACAAACAAACATAAACAAAAAGATAAATAAATGTGCTTAAAGAAAACTTACTCCCCCTACATAGATGCCAATCAAGTTAGTCAATACGTATTAGGGCATCTATATATCAAATGAAGGAAATGAGTAAGATAAGAATGAGTGAAATGAATTCATGAAATCTAGGATTTATAATCCATATTCATTATATCTTACTCCCCCTGAATCTAAGGCAACTTCAATCTTAGATTCAAGTGTTATTAGTATGTACTTAGCACATTCATTATGAATTTATATGTTTATTTCTCTCCCCTGATGGCATTATCCAAAAGGTAGGAGTAAAATAACAATAACAATCATGTTAAATAAGAACTAGCAACAATTACAAGAGTTTAAAGATATATAAATCAAAACTCATAAAATCACATCATAAACTTATGTGATTAAAGGAATGAGAGTCCAGTATCAACATTGAAATATACGAAGAAGACATATCGTCTCAAATCACATCACTTGTAGAATATAGCATATATGGAGACAATATCACAAAATTCACACTGATATGATAAGCAATTATACAATGTGTGAAACAAACGAAGAAACTGCAACTTCATATATATATATATATATATATATATATATATATTTGAAAGTTTAGCAACTTTATTCATATAACTCATCGATTACAATTTTGGATTACATATGATCCAAACATAAACAACCATAAATAATCTAACATCTCAGGTAGTCCTAAAATTTAGAATTCCGTGATACTCTTAAACTTTTCCGTCGAGGGAGATCTATATATTTCTTTTTAATCGACTTCAATGATGGTGCAAAAAGGCGCATTTCCTCCTCCCACTCTTGATTCTCCATAGTAGCATTCCCTTCAAACTCCTCCATCCACTCAGCCTCATAGTCTTCATCAGCCTCATCTTCATTACCAACATTATCAGGATCATCTATACGGACATTTTCCAGGGGGCGCACAGAAGATGGACCTCCAGACTCCAAAATACAAGGAACAACTTCAGGAATATCTGTATATATAAAAGACCACATGAGTACAAAACATATAAATAACACCATGTGTCTCAAAATGAACAAAATACATAATTCATCATATATCATCACTACACAAAATATCCATCATACATACACCAAAGAACTACTCAAAAACTATAAACAAAATCTAAGAGTGAGTGTCTCGAGGTGTAGCAAAGGAGGAAGCTGTCTCTGGGTCAACGGGGGTATCCTTTGGAGAAGGAGGAGGAGCAGCAACACCCTGAGTAGCAGCTACGCCAGGATGCAAAATAATCTCAGTGATGATAGAAGGTGGCGGCTGACAAGGCTGAGGTGGAACAAATCGTCTGAGGTGCTCAGGGAAGGGCAAACCCTGATGCTGGAATGACAAAAATGCCAACTCATAACGACCAGAAACCATCTCAAACAGAATGTCATGAGAGAAAGGAGCAGAGGTAAATGGCTGGTCAGCAGGAGGAACCGTGGAGAAAGACGGAGCAGATGTGGATTTCCTCTACTTAGATGCAGACTGCAGAGCCGAAGAGGACTTCGACTTTGCAGAAGCATCGAGAAGAGGACCAAAAGGCAAGGGCTCGTATGGAGTCAAATCAATCCCAAAATGACAAAAAACAAGTGTGAGAAGACCATCATAAGGAATGTATGAGGAAGCAGTAGTAAACTCGACCTTGTCCATCCTATCAAAGAGGACGCCGGCCCAGTTTACTGACATGTCAGAAAAGATCGCATACATACACCTAAGGATCTCCTGGGAAGGCTGGTCTGGAGATCCATATTTCGGCAGGATGTTGGACTTCACCACAAGATGAACAGCCCAACCCCTCGCCGAGAACATGGATGACCAAACACCAGAAGAAAGAGCAGAGGGTATCTCACGAAACATGTCCCGAAGGACAGACTGATCAAGCTCATCAACATCTGAAATAGAAATATCAGCAGGAATGGATCCAGTGGAGGGAATCCTAAGAATGGTCCCTAAAAGAGCAGGATCAATGCGAATGTGGGTCCCCTGGATGACAGTGTCAATAACGCCAGTGGTAGCATAATGCGGTTAGCATAGAAAAGCTTAACCAAAAATGGATAAGCACGTGGAGATTTGCTCTGAAAGAAGCAAAAGAGGTCAGCCAAACGAGTAGCGGAGAGGATCTCAGATAATCTCTCAGTGGCAAAAGCGGGATAGACAATGAATTGCTCTCTAAGAAGTTTGATCCCGAGAAAAGAGTGAAATTTTACCAAGCACAAATCATCTCGACAAATAGGAATGAGGGGATCAGAGGGTGGCACGACAAGGGGTTTCTTCTTCAGAGCTCGACACAGAGGGTGAAGGAGAAGCCTCAGCGTAAGGCTCATTGATGCGAACACCAACGGGCTTGCGTGGACGCTTAAATAGGCGCTCAGCTTCAGATGAAGAAGACGCAGTAGAAGGAGAATAACCCCGTGAAGAGGAGCGAGAGGGAGAATCGGCTTTCTTGGTTCGGGCCTTATAGGGTTGTTTGTTTATGGCAATGGTAGGCTTGGAAACCCTAGCATGCTTAGAAACAATAGTCTTTCCATTGTTCTTGGTTTTGGGAGCCATTGCACGATCAACCGAAGAAATTGAAAGGAAACGCATGGAAGAAATGCGATAGAGATCGAACCTAAATTGAGAGAAAAGACGAGACAATCGAGGTCCGAGCGACGCAATCGACAGACGACGAGAGGCGGGGACGAAAAGCACCAGAGGAGCGATCGACTGAGGGTTCGAATCGGGAAGACGAAGGGTTTTTCAATCGAAGGAGAGAGAAAAAGTTCGATTGAAATGAAGGTTCTCGTTCAAATAACGAAGGGGCAAAAGAATCTGGGCCATTGGATCGAAGAATCAACGGCTCAGATCAAATGAACGAACCGCCACAATAGGAGACAGTCGACAGATGAACAATAGTCAGTCGACTGGTTTTAGTGATAAGTGATGAGCTTAGGTTGACAGACAGTCGACTGTTGGGTAACTTACAGTCGCATGTCCGTGAGACAGTCGACTGTATTATACTCATCTGTCGACTGACTGAGAATCAATAAAATTGATGATAAAACAGAGACTACTGACGAAATTGACAGGCGCCTGATGACTAAAATGCAGTCGCATGTTGATCCAACAGTCGACTGTAAAGTCATCATCAGTCGCCTGGTCGAAAGATACAGTCTGCTGACAGGGAAGATAGAGTAGGGCAGTCGACTGTCGAAGGAAAGACAGTCGTCTGTCCTGGTCCAAAAATGCACAGTGAGGTTAAAATCCAGAGGATATGCACAACTCACCCTAGGACATACACTCTAACATAAACTCATCATAAAATCAATATCAAACGATAAATCATTTATTACACAAATCTCTTAAGACAATCCGAAAACTCATGAAAACACGAAATCTCAATAGCCTTTCTTAAAACCAATATAGGATATATCAAATGAAGAGAGGCAACATGATGATATGAGTTCAAAAGATGTTATAACAAGTAAGTTGAACTCCTAAATCTCAGATTCACCCCATAATCCCTAATTCTCCACGCAACCTCACAAATGAATCTTCTTTAAGAGGTTTTGTGAAGATGTCGGCAAATTGTTTTTGGGTTTCAATGTACTCTAAGATGATGTCCTTCTTAGCTACATGATCATTTATAAAGTGGTGTCTCACATCTATGTGTTTGGTACGGGAGTGATGTACCGAATTCTTGGAAAGACATATAGCACTTTGGCTATCAACCATGATAGAGCAAGTATCACAATTGACACCATAGTCCTTAAGAGTATGTCTCCTCCAAAGAACTTGTGCACATGCAAGACCCGCGGTAATATATTCCGCTTCAGTCTTGGACAATGATACCGAGTTCTGTTTCTTGGAGAACCAAGAGACTAGGAAATTTTCTAGAAAATGGCAATTGCCTCTAGTACTTTTCCTATCAGATTTGCATCCGGCAAAGTCGGCATCACTATATGAGATTAACTCATATGTGCTAGATTTAGGGTAAAGTAACCCATAATCCAGTGAATGATTGAGATAACGAAAAATTCGTTTAACCGCAATCAAGTGTAACTCCTTAGGTCTAGCTTGATATCTAGCACACAAGCATACGGAAAACATGATATCGGGCCTACTAGCTGTTAAATAGAGTAAGCTACCGATCATACCTCGATATAGACGAACGTCTACATCTTATCCGTTTTCATTCTTGTTAGATGGGTTGTCGTACTCATGGGAGTACTTTTGATTGAAGACGATTCCATCCCGAATCGCTTGATAAGCTCCACTGTGTTCTTAGTTTGATGTATGAAAGTCACGTCCTTCATTTGTAGAATTTGCAATCCAAGAAATATAGTTGAGCTCACCCATGTGGCTCATCTCGAATTCATCCTTCATGGACTTAGAAAATTCTTGACAAAGATTAAAGTTAATAGAACCAAATATTATATCGTCTACATAAACTTGAATCAATAGGATGTCATTTTCATAATCCTTAATGAAAAGTGTTGAATCAACTTTACCCATTTTAAAGCCTAAATCCAAAAGAAAGGTCTTGAGTCGATCATACCAAGCTCTAGGAGCTTGTCTCAACCCATACAATGCTTTCTTAAGTTTGAAAACATGGTTTGGAAATTTTTCATGAATGAAACCGGGATGTTGAGAAACATACACTTCTTCATTGACAATACCATTTTAAAATGCACTTTTAACATCCATTTGAAATAATTTAAAATTCTTATGAGATGCAAAAGATAAAATCAATCTAATATCTTCTAATCTAGCTACGGGGGCAAAGGATTCTTCGAAATCGATACCTTCCTCTTGCCGGTAGCCTTGAGCTACTAACCTTACTTTGTTCCTTGTGATGACCTCGTTCTCATCGGTCTTGTTCTTGAAGAACCACTTGGTCCCAATAACTTGATGACCACTTGGAAGAGGAACGAGCTCCCAAACTTCATTTCTCTCGAATTGCATTAGTTCTTCTTCCATTGCCACTATCCAAGAGCTATCCTCACAAGCTTCTTGGATGTTCTTTGGCTCAATAGTAGAAACAAATGCACAATGAGAGAATTCTTCAATTCTAGACCTCGCTCGAACACCCACACCAATATCTCCAATAATTTGGTCATGTGGATGGTTGCGAACGGTTAGGTAAGCTTTGGGTATTCCTACATCACTTGGAACATCTTCAACAATCTCATTAGTAGTGTTAGTCTCAATAACTGAATCATTAATTTCGACATTACTAAGAGAATCACATATAGCATCTACACTATCATCAATAACATAAGAAAAATCAAAATCTTCATAAAATGAAACGTGTAATGATTCCTCGATCGTTGAAGAGGTTTTATTGTATATCCGGCAGGCTTTGCTACGTGTGGAATATCCAACAAAAATTCCTTCATCGGATCTTGGCTCAAATTTATCTAAATTACCAAAGGTGTTCTTAATAAAACATTTTGAACCAAAAACTCGAAAACAAGTTTTTGTCATAAAATAACTCAAAAAAAGTTTTGTTCGTTCGAGGTCTCACTAGGATCCTAATGAGCACTTAACATGTCGTGTGCACCGCTTCTGCCCAAAATTGTAGTCCAAGATGACAAGCATAGAGCATAGTACGAGCACACTCAATAAGAGTCATATTCTCTCTTTACAACACCATTTTGTGGTGGTGTCCGAGGAAAAGAAAAATTGTGAGTTATCTCGGTGTCATCACAAAACTTTGTAAAAGACTCAGTCTCAAATTCTCCTCCATGACCACTATGGATAGTGATAATGGCGGATACTAAGAGATTCTGAATCTTCTTTGCAAATATGGTAAACTCTTCAAAAGCTTCATTCTTATTAGTTAAGAATGAAACCCAAGTAAATCTAGAGAAGTCGTCAACGACAACTAATCCATAATGAGCACTGCCTAAAGAAGCGGTTCTAGTAGGCCCAAACAAATCTAGATGAAGTAGTTCTAGGGGCCTCTTAGAAGTAATGCCTTCTTTAAGCTTAAAAGATGATTTACTAAGTTTACCTCTTTGGAATGAATCACAAAAGTTTTTCTTACTAAAAGCAATTTTTGGAAAACATTTGACTAGATCATGCTTAGCTAACTTATATAAGTGCTTGAAATGAACATGACTAAAACGGCGATGCCATAATAGTTGTTCATTTGTATTAGCAACTAAGAAATGTTCTACGGTTTTAGGCAAGCTCAAATAATAAATATTTTTACGCCTAATACCGGTAAATAAAACATGTGAATTAGAATCAACAATTTTTACACAATCTTTCTCCAAGGTTAACCTTGTAACCTTTGTCACAAAGTTGACTAATGGAAATGAGATTGTGACATAAACCACTAACTAGAAATACATTTGGAGGAGTTTCCGACTATACCTACTCCAATGATGGTTCCCTTTTGGTTACCTCCAAAAGTGATTGTTGCACCATTCTTGATGCTAATCACTTCTGAGAGTAATGAAGGATCTCCCATCATATGTTTGAAGCAACCACTGTCGAGAATCCATCCTTTCCTTTTAGAGCTGGTTTGACCTTTATAGCTATCTTTCTTTCTCTTAGGTACCTACATAGTATACTATAAGCTCTTGGTACCCAATTTTTGTTGGGTCCAAGGGGATTAGCCCTTTGGAAGCCAAGTCCAGGTGGACTTCTTCTTTCCAACATAATTACCATTATTAATAAATCATGAAAATAGGAATCAACATATGCATTCCTATCATTTAAGCTAGTGTTCTTAGGACCCCAAATGGTGTATGTTTTGGGTGTCCTTTTCCTAGTTGCATGCATAGTTGTTAGATTTCTATGTGGTGCATGCTTCTTAAGAACATGGTTTTTAGCATAAAAATGAGGTGGTGGATATGCATATGACATATGAGGATTATATGTATGCTTGGGAACATGCAAGTTGTATGAAACATACGGGTCATGCAAGACATGTGGAGGATGTGCATACAAGTAAGAATGATACGTATGAGCATATGGGTGTATAAGAGCACGTACATGAGTATTTCTCATGTGTGGATTTGTACGTGTTCGTGGGTATGGAGCATAGAAAGTGTCATGAGTATCCACTTGTGAAGTAGGAGATTTCCTACGTGGATGAAGTTTGGTGTACATGTAAGCATGGCTTCTCTTTTGGTTTCCACCCTTAGTGGGTTTCTTGCCAAAAAGAAGAGACGGTAAAGTGTTGACTTTCTTGGTAGTTTTACTACCTATAGTGTCTTTGACACCACTTGTAGATGCAACGAAGGATGGCCTCACAAAGTCTATAGTAACACCACTATAGGAGGTGCGAGCATTGGATACATTTGCATTCATAAAACCAAGACCAACACGATGTGTGGCCGGAAATTGGTTTGCTAGCAAATCGTCCAATTGTCCTTTTTCCTTATTGAATCTCACAATAAGGGAGGACATGAGCTCATATTTCTTCTTAATAGAAGAAATGTTGGTATCCAAGGTGGACGCCCGTGCTTTGAGCTCGTGCATTTGGGTTTTAAGAGAATCATTCTCTAAACCCAATTGTGTGTGTCGTGAAGCTAGATCACTATTATCCTTGGGATCTGTTTGATCTAGTTGAGATTTGAGGGTATTCACCTCATTTCTCAAAGTGACATTTTGAGAAGCGAAATTTGCTTTCTCAAGGGTTAAAGTATCAATGGTAGTGTCATTGTTGATAATGCATGGAATGGATGGATTGCTAACATTCAATTTCTTTAAACTAGTATATCTAAGCATTAAAGATTGATACTTAGCAAATAATTCTTCATTAGCAATACCCAATTTATCCATAGTTACCTCGGTTTCATCCATGTCGGAATCACTTTCATCGGAGAGTGAATCTTCTCGGGCCATGAAACACATGTGGGCACTTTCACCCTTCTCATCATCGGATTCGCTTGATCAGTCCCCACTTGAGTCATCGAATGTACCTATTAGTCCTTTCTTCTTATCCTTCTTATTCTTGTCGGACTTGTGATACTTCGGAGCCTTCCACTTCTCTTTGTTTTGTAGCATTGGGCAATCCATCTTGATGTGCCCTGGCTTATTACACTTAAAGCAAAGAGAGAAAGTGTTATTAGTAGGATCAAATCTATTCTTAGATGAGAATTTACCTTTGCAAAAGAAGCGTTCGGACTTCTTTGCCATTTGAGCCATTTCATCCAAATCCATCTTATTTTCTGATTCTTCACTATCGGAAGATGAGGAATTGGCTTTGAATTCCAAAGCTTTCTTCTTGGCCTCCAAAGGGTTCATCATAGCTCGAATCTTTAATCGGTTCTCATGTCTTACTTCGTAAGACATGAGAGTGCTGATAAGGTTCACAACTGTATAAGTCTTCAAGTCGTTGACCTCCTCGATGGCAATAGCTCTTCTTTTCCACTTGGAGGTCATTCCCATTATGATCTTCCTTACCTTATCTTGTTGGAAATAGACTTGTCCGAGAGCTTCTAATTCATTAGTGATATCGGTAAAACGTCTGTACATCGATGATATGCTTTCATTTTCCTGCATATGAAACATATCGAAATTTTGCACTGCAACATAGAGTTTAGAAAGTTTTACCTTGTTCGTTTCCTCATGGGTAACGACGAGATGGTTTCAAATTTGATATGCACTCTTACATGTGCATATCTTGTTGAACTCATCTGGGTCCAACGCACAATGAAGAGCGTTCATTGCCTTTGCGTTGTTGACTTCGACGGATTTCTCGGTAGACATCCATTTTTCGAAATCCTCTTCTGTGGACTCGACGTATTCCTTGTGGAGGATTCTCTAAAGTGAAGCACTCCTTAAGAACGTCTCCATCCGGCATTTTCAATAGCCAAAGTTCGTGCCATTGAAACACAGAGGATGCACCGTTGATTGTCCTTCGAAAACTGTGGACGCTCCATCATGATCGTGATTGTTGTACGAAGTCGGTGGAGGAACATTGTTGTTGTTGGATGCCATAGCTATAAACCAGCGCTCCGATACCAATTGTAAGGTCCCTGGCTATGAGGAAAATACCAAAGGAGGGTTGAATAGTGTTTATGCAATTTAAAAAGATAGTTACACCAATTTAAATTCCTAACCAACAAATAGTGCATAATAGATTTAAACCCAAAATGAAACAAATGCAAACGCAAGGATATTTCAAGGGGTTGGATTACCCGAGTCACTTTCTGACTTGTTTCCGATAATCCTACGTCCCTTCCACCTGGTTAACAACCGGATACTCAAGTTAGAACCCTAACTTGAGGTTTCCTTAAAACTCACTTGTAGCAACCCTACAAGTGAAATCGAAATACAATCGATTGACTTTGACTCCCACAACTTGGGAGCAAGCAAACCACTCTAACAAACCGAGAGTAAACCAAATAACTAAAGTTATGAAATATGAAATTAAGCAACACTTACAATCACCTATGCCTTTAAGTAGAACTTGAATGAGAAGTGTGTTGTGTGTTGAAAGACTCTCTTGGAAGAGAGGAAAGCCCTTTCTCTTGACTGCACCAAATGCCTAGAAGATTTCTCTTTGGTTCTAGGTTGGAGAGCAAGAGATTGAAGATAGGAATTCTAGGGCTTTAGGATTTGAGAGCTTTGATCTTGAGAGAATGAAAGCTTGGAATGATTTTGCAAAATGAGTAATCTCTCAATGGAACAGTAGATGCTCCTTTTATAGGTTTCTCAAACCCTTCAAATGAAATCAGCAAAAACCCCCTTTGAAATCCGTGAGGAAAAAGTCAACGGATAGAATCTGCGCCTGCGACAGTCGACTGTTGAATAAATCACAGTCGACTGCTGCACAGTGACAGAGGGTAGATGAGAATTCATAACGGTAACTTACCACGTAGACATTCAACTGATGAGGCATATACAGTCAACTGTTGAACCAATAGGCGACTGTAAATCCTACTACATGCGACTGGCTATAAGTTAGGTAAGTTGAAGAAATCTGAAAAACGTCTGGGAGAACAGGACAGACGACTGATGAAGAGAAGGCAGTCGAATGTTAATCTAAACAGGCGACTGTAATTCTTTCTACATGCGACTGTCAAAACCCTGAGATTTTCGAGAGAGTTGAGTCATCAAATAGACTCAAAGACAGACGACTGTTATAGCATTGACAATCGACTGTTCCATTGGACAGTCGACTGTAAAACCAACAATAGTTGACTGGCCAGAATAAAGAGAGAAATAGAATTGGGGCTAAAGATAGACAGGCGACTGATTAACAAAACACAGTCGACTGTCACTCGACAGGCGCCTGTGAATCATTCATAAGTCGCATGTGAGAGTTAAAGCTGAGAAGCCCAAAACTAAACTGAAAAAGTTTGTGCATAACATGTGACTATAGAACAAAACACATTCGACTGTTTTGAGACAGGCGACTGTAAATTGTTCAACAGTCGACTGTTATAAACATGACATGCACAATCTAGATACAAATGAATTGGAGTCTAAGGAAGGTTGATCAAATGATATCCTAAGACTGAAATGGAGATGTGTGTGTGTGTGTGATCCAACAAAGTTCTACTTCTAAGATATATACTAGAAGAGAGACAAGAAAGTTACATTTGACAAACCCTCTCTTCTTTTCAACGTATGAGCTTGAAGTCTTCTAAGAGCTTCAATCACCATCTACGATCATCCAATTCACTTCATTTACTTTCAATGATCTTTGAGTGTCATCCATTGCAGATAGATCTTCATAATAAGCTTAGGCAATGGATTAACTACAAAATAGGGAATTAGTCACAAGTATTTATGTTTGCTCATCATTAACACCAAGTATGAAGAAGTCCAATACTCAACATTAGGATCTTAAGACGGATCATAGAAAGCACAAGAATCAACCACCACACACCAAGAGCAACACAAAGACATGAGATTTATACTGGTTCGGCTCAAATTTATGAATTACGTCCAGTCTTTCGTTGTCACTACTTCCACTAAATCAGAGATATTTACAAAAAGAGATTATACCGGCTCCCAAATCTTCTCCAAACACTATATAGATATCTTGACAAAATAATCCTAGCACTCTAGTGATTACAGAATCTCAAGCATACACTCAATGGAGAAAACCCAATCAGAAACTCGAGAAGAAGAGTATCTCACCTTCCCAAGTTCAAGCCGGTCTCTTCTTCCTCTTTCTTCTCCTAGCCAATCTCCAAGGATCAAAATGCGGCTTCTAGGGCTTAGGAAAGTCTTAAATAAGGTTTAGGGGTGATCTCTTATGATGGCCATTCGATCTGACATAAAATGAACCGAACAACCAAGATTAGAAACCGCCCAGTCTATAATTGCATCCGTCAAATGTTTGGTACCAAGTGGCTAGATGTCTTGTGTCATAAGAGATGAGCCATGTCTTCAAGAAATCAGACGTTTGACCCAAGATTGCCAGATGTCTGGAAAAATATTGCTACAGTTTTTCGAGAGCAGCCAGTCTATTGAGTCTCATTCCTCCAAACGTCTGAAGGCAACTGACCAGGCATCTAGTACTTCAGCCAGATGCCTGATGGTCTAGCATTAGATGTCTGGCATATCTTTCTAATACACTATCCATGGTGGGGCAAACCAGATGTCTAGTCCTATACTACTCAAGGTTCTAAAAAACTCGCCACGGCGACGCCATGGCACGCCATGGCGGCAAGGCTCGACCCCCACGCCCCGTTAATGCCCATGTAGGCTATTTGAGGCGGCATGCCGCTATGGCATGCCATGGCGACAGAAGGCACGCCACAAAAACATAAGGCGCGCCACAAAAAATGAAAAAAAAATGGTACATGGTCCACATTATAGGGCTAAGAGAATCCAACCCGTTGTCTATTATTTGAGGCTTTTCAGCCTGACCGCAGCTGCCCGCATTATTATGGCATTATATCGATTTGATTCGCCTTCGATGATCGATTCCTTTGTGTAACGGCCTGTTTCTATCGTACCTTCTTCGTGCGCGTGCTTTTGATCGTGCACGTGTTTATTTTAGACTTTAGTTGTTTTTGAACGTTTTTGTGTGATATGTCGTCGTGATCGTCTCTGAAAGTATTAGTTTGTGGAACAACTTTGGAACGACATATCTCGAGTCGTTCTTCCGCGATACTAACTTATTTGATGTGACGTCGCGACTTTCTGTTTTGACGCGAGACGTTTCGAATTTTAGTTTCGTCTCTTGACATCGAAATTTAGATCCGTCTTCTCCACTCTCTTCCCTTAGTCGTCCCGAACACCCTGGAATTATTTTGCAATTTTTGGACTTAATTTAACCTATTTTCTATTTATTTGAAAGTTTTAAATAATTTTAAAACCTATTTTTATAAGAGATTTAATTACAATAAAAATTCCTATAATATAATAACGCTTTAAAGAATTTACTGACCAAATTTCAGAATTTTTGGCCGCACCCATCTTGCGTGAGGGAGAGGAGAGTAATTTTAAATTATATTAATTATTTTTATTATTTTAATTACGTTTTCTTAAACCCAAACCCTAACCCTAGCTCTAAACTATTTATATTAGCCCTAGGCTAGGTTATTTTCACATTACAAAAAACCTAGCCGTCAAAAACACCTTCCCGACGTTCGTCGCAACGTTGCGACGATCGCCCAGTGCACGACCGGAGCTCACCCCCGCATTTCCCCGTGCCCGACCGGAGCTCCGCCCCGCATCGCCCGCTTGCAGCGCTCCGCTGCAAGCCCCCCCATCGCCCGCTCCGACCGAGAGCATCGCTCGGTCAGACCGAGCGCCCGCTCCGCACAGCCGCTCCGCCCGCTCCGCTGCATCATCGCCGCACCCGCTAGCGCCCGACAGGTGGGTTCACCCGCAGCGACCGAGAGGCCGCCCCGCACCCGCGCTCTGCTCCGCTTTGTTGCAAGTTGCAACGTTGCAACATGGCCCGCTCCGCTGCGACCGGCGGGATCCCTCGGTCTGACCGAGGGAATCCCTCGCACCGCACCACGCCCCCGCCTCCGCTGCACTGCAACACGCCCGACCGAGAGCCCCTCTCGGTCTGACCGAGAGGAACCCCCGCACCGACCGTGCCCGACCGATAGAACTTCGTCGCAAGTTGGTTTCTCCCACACCAACTCCTGTGGCGGGCCCCCCAAGTTCTCCAGAGGTGTTGTGGGTCCCCCATCGACCCCTAGCACTGCTGTGGGCCCCACTTGGACGTGCTACTTCGCGGGTTTGCCGTCTACGACGTTGCGACACGTCGTAGGCTTTCGTCGCAAGTTCCAGCTCTTGGAGAATCGTGCAAGGATCAGATCTGAAGCTGAGGAGTTCTCCGATCAGACACGACATCCATTCTACGACAAACTCCGGTTCAGGTTGGTCCCCCGAAACTCGTAGAAACCCCCACAATAGCTGACTGAATTCTAAACTAAAAACTGTCAACTTGAACTAAATTTATTTTCCAGCACCAGTAAAACGTTGTACGAACTTAGAAAATCGACGAATGGACTTTGTTGACGGTGCACATAGGATAGATCGTCGATTAGGCTGAAACATCAAAAAAGTGACTATTGACGAATAGGATAGTCCCGAAAACCTAGAAACGAAACCTAATAGGATTTGATGAATTTGAGACATGACATCGTCGCCGTGGCGATATTTCAGACGGACTTTCGCGGACGAGACGCTTCGAGAGGACGACACACTCGCCATCGCAGGCAAGTGTATCCACTTGCACTTTTGGCCGTGCTTAGGCCTTAGTTGGTTAGAATTGTTAACTGTGAACAAATAGAACCGGACGTGAAATGATAGCGTCCGGGACGACTCCTGACGGCTCAGACTTGACGACGAAGTCTGAGCCTGACAACAACAATTTTTGACATCATAGGGCTATCATGTGTGTGCGTGTGTGTGGACACCCTAGAATAACCCTTCCCGTCTTGTCACGTCCCGTCCCGTCTTGCACAGCCCGCTGGGCAATAGGGCACTCTCCGAGTGATCCCTTGTACTGATTCACAGCCTGCGGGCAATAGGGCACTCTCCAAGTTAGAGAGAGTGATCCCTTGTACTGATACACAGCCCGAGGGCAATAGGGCACTCTCCAAGCTAGAGAGAGTGATCCCTTGTACTGATTCTCAGCCTGCGAGCAATAGGGCACTCGCCAAGCTAGAGCGAGTGATCCCTTGTAATGGTGTCATGTCTTGTCTTGTCTTGTCTTGGGGTTTGGGGTTGGGTTAAGCATGCGCACGGCAAGAGGGTCTGATCCCCCTCGAACCGTAAGGCGTGAACCCTTTCGTGTCTCACTTGTCTTGTCCTGCCTTGTTTCCGTCACGTCCCGTCCTGTCTTGACACTTGTAGGTTAGTCCCGTAGTTGGTAGCACACGCTACGACTACTACTTGTTGTGCTTTACTTTCCTGCTACGTTACTTCTGGTTGTTACTCAGTTATAACCCCAGCATGCTAATCAACCAGTAAACTGTTGTGTAATAGAACCTCAGCATGCTAATCAACCAGTAAACCGTTGTTTAAAGTTCGATGCACTTGCAGTAAAGTCTAACCCTTCTTGTAGACTTTACCTGACGTACAGTTCCTTTCTCTTGGGTGTTGTACGTCAGGTGCTCAGCCAGAGTTCGTGGACGAGGCAGACTCACTGGAGTACGAGGAGCCGAGGACGTTGATCCAGAGTTCGTGCCTGACGAGGATCAGACCTTGAGGTCTTTTTAGTCGCCACTTTCAGAGGTTACTACTTTTCGGTTTTACTTTAAACTTTTGTTGCCATGCTTAGGCTTCTTTTAGACTTTGTACCAGTTGGATATTATTTCTCCATATAAATGAATGCCATTTCCTTTCTGTACTTTTATTGTTCCTAAATTTTATAAATGCAAGAACCTGAAACTTTTAAAATGGTACCTCTACAGACGCTTATTGGGTCCGAGCTTCTAAAGCTCTGGCCTAAGCGGGCCTCGTCACGTTTCGCTTCCGTCCATTTTGGGAAGCGGGGCGTGACACTTTGGTCCTCCCTCTGAGCGGCATCAACATCGCCTTCACCATCAAGCCGACGGGTCTCTGACCGCAGCCACGTTAGCACCGCTTGCACTGACCTGACGGCATCAACTCCATCCACCGCGTCTAGCGATTCTGGCCGGAGATCTCCGCGTCTTCTTCGTCATCGATCGGCGATCTCAGAGGTAAAGTTGAAAATTTTAAATCTTGGAAAGGTTTATTGCTTAAAATGTCACCTTTTTAAGTTGTTCATGTTTAGATTTGGCCCTTTGGGAAGGTGAGCTCAAACTGCATTATACACCACAAATCATCTTCATTTAATGATTATATGCATTATGCATGGTATGGTGTTTATTTACTTGCTTGGCTAAAATGTGTACATATGATGTATAAATATTATTCCTTTTCTGGCTTTAGACAGGATTTGTGAACAAAGCTTATTCAATACGTTGAACTAGGACATACAAAAATCAATGTTCCTTCAAGTATCAACAAATTTCGTTCAGATCCAATTGTCTAAATACCTTTAACAATTGTGTTAATCGATTGCTTTGATATTGATGACGTATTGAGGTCGCATGCTTTTTAGTTATGTAAACAATTGTTTTTTAGTAAAGTAACACTTTAGTTAATTGTAAGCACAGATCTCAATGTAGATGAAAGGCTATGGATTTGGTAGGATTTGGTAGGATTTGGTTGGATTTGGAAACTAATCCATCTAAGTAGAGTATAGTCTACTGTCTACCTATATATATATATATATATATATTATAATATATACACACATTTTCCTCCTTAAGACACGCCTTGATAAACGCCAAGGCTCCCAAGGCTTAAGGCTTGACCTTGTCGCCACGCCACGCGTCACGCCATTTAGAACCTTGATACTACTAGACGTCTTGTGGCTGTGTAAAATCCAGAATGAAGTTTGCATCATGAATTTCAACAAGAACGCCACCGGAGGATCCAAGAAGATGAATATAGGGACATGGGGAAGTTCAACCACGTCATGCTAGAGAACTATCACATACGAAAGAGCCAGAGCTGCCCAATTTCCAAGCGAAGATATTGAAGCCAGAATTTCCATCTTCAAGGGAACGAAAGAGGTAATCCCATGGCTTAGTCAGGTAATATAAATTTTTTATTATTATAACACTTGGAGGGAAATTTGGGTCAAACTCTGCGAGTTTTACATAAAAGAAAAGGCACTTCGGTGGTCCAAGTCAAGCAAGATTAATGTTGAATGCTTCTTAACATATGTGGTGTTTAAGAAAGAATTGGTGGATTGATTTGGTGCGCCTGAGATGGAGAGGTCATTCAATTTGTCTTTCAAATCTGCAACAAACTAGTACTATCCGTAAGTACTTGAAAAAGTTGAATCAATAATGCGTTTCTTGGAGAAATTGCCAAATGAGTACATCCTTGACAAATTTGTTGGGGGCTTAAAGAAGAGATTCGGTATGAAGTAATGGTAGCTAGACCCAAAGACTTGCGAGATGTAATCTTCTTAGCAAATAATTATGAGGAGAAGCTGGCGCAAGTCCAAAAGTTCAATAGTGCTATTGGGTTCCAAAAAAAGAATGTTAGCAATCCTCCACATTCCAGCTCTTCAAGTTTAGGCAGGACTGTTATCTTCCACAATCCCCAAATCCTTCAGATCAGATGAAGAAATTGACCCCAAAAGAAGTACTGTACAAGAGGAAGAACAACATGTGTTTTGGTTGTCATGAGAAATAGATCTGAGGTTATAAGTGCAAGTGGAAACACCTTTTCTCTAGTGAATGCACTTGGAGCAATGAAGATGTGGATCTTGATAAAGAATTGGAAGAATGTAACCCAAAGGAGTTCCAAGAGGGGGAGCCTAACCAAGAAACTGATGAAGAGGTGGGGAATTCAGTTGCTATATCTTTACAAGCTATGTGTGGTATACATGCTACCCATACCCTACGATTATTGGGAAGCATTAAAGGTTAGTCTGTCAGTGTCCTCGTGGATTCAGGGTCTATGCATAGCTTCATCAACCCAGAGTTGCCTAAATCCTTGTGCCTAGAAGTGCAAGAATCTAGGAACGTCGACGTCTTGGTTACTAACAGAGAAAAGCTAATAGTCTCACGCGCCTGTAAGGGGGTACAACTCAAGTTTCAAGGGGTGGCAATGACACTAGACTTGATCCTTCTGTCGATGGGGGGAAATCAGATCATTTTGGGTGCACATTGGTTGGAACACCTCGACAACATCCTTCTGAATTTCAGGAAATTGCTGATGAAGTTCAATTATTAGAAAAAGGACTGCATTCGGCTGGGAACTAAGGGAACCAATCATCTTGCAGATGAGAAGGCTATATTCAAGGCATTAATTAATGGAAGGTGTGGAAGGGTACATTACACAATTGACCTTATTATCTGTTCTACCCGAATGTCATCTTCCTTATATAATGGAGCCATGTGCAATGTAGATGCCTGCAACTTACCCTAAGCATTAGAAATTATTAGACCGCTTCTCTATCATATTCAAGGAACCAAAGAGGTTGCCTCCAAAAAGGGCTTGTGACCATCCGATTCCTTTGGAACCCAGAGCCAAGCCGATATGTTCAAGACCTTATCGACATGCATTGTTCCTGAAATATGAAATTGATATACAAGTGGCAGACATGCTCAAAGAAGGAAGTATCTACTATAGCACGAGTCCATATGGCTCATCGGTGGAGATGTCCGTAAGGCCGATGGTAGTTGGAAAATGTGTATCGATTATCGGGCACTAAATCAACAGACCGTCAAAGACAAATTCCCGATACTCATCATCGACGAATTGCTGGATGAATTACAGTGGAGCTACTATCTTCTCCAAACCAGATCTGAGGTCGGGGTATCATCAAATTTGAGTGTTTAAAGAAGACATACCAAAGACAGCCTTCCATACCCATGATGAACATTATGAATTCATCGTTATGCCTTTTGGGCTAACGAACGCCCCCGGCCACATTTCAGTCACTAATGAACTCCATTTTTCAACAATACCCTCGCAAATTCGTACTTGTTTTCTTCGACGACATCTTGGTTTACAGTTCAGGTTTTGAGTCCCACGTCGAACACTTGGAGGGGGTCTTCCAAGTATTGATTCAGAATCAACTCCATGACAAGCTTTCGAAGTGTCACTTTGGCTAATCCTTAGCTGATTATCTCGGTCACATTATTTTGGGAAATGGGGTGGCTGTGTGTAATGACCCCAATTTTAATGTACGCATATTAGTACGTATTTTGAGCGTATATGTGTGCGTATAATTTTTGGGAATCCTTACATATTTTTCTTAAATTTTTATGGTGAAGGAATTATTTTTAAATGATTTTAACTCACCATTTAGAATTATTAAATGGAGTATACATGAATAAATACTTGTATATGTATTGGTATATGGTATAACCTATTGTATTTGAATGTGTATTTTCTTTTAAAAGAAAAGGGGAAACACAAAAAAAGTATGCATGCCACCTAACCCTAAGAGGTGGCATGACATGCTTCATTCTTACCTAATTTTCTCCATGTGTCATGAGATGAGGATATTAAGGAGAGAGGTGGATGGTGGAGAAAATTCTAAAAGAAAAGACAAAGGGGTAAACAAAAGCCAAAAAATGAAACCAAAAATCCAAAAATTCCCTTCATTCACTCATTCTCTCCCTTCTCCCTACAACAGGACGAATCCCCTCTCCCCCTTTCTCCTCCTTTGCACCACCATTCCCACTACCAATCTCCTCCCTTAGCACCTCCCCTTCCACTACCAAGAAATCTCCATCAAAATTTTACCTCAAAGCCACCTTTTCATACAAAAATAAGCCCTCATCCTCACCAAAAAGAAGCTTCATCTTCTACCCAAGACTTTTGGAGCTTGAAGTTGTAGAGGGAAGGGTTTTGGAAAAGCAGAAGGAGGAGTCCAAGGAGAAGCTCAAGTTCATCAAGGAAATAAGAAGGTCCAAGGATTTTTAGGAAGACTAATTACGGTAGGTTCCTAACTTCTCTAGTAGGATTCTAACTTGGAACTAGGGATTTTATTTACGGTTTATAGTGGTCATCATGGTAGAGTGGGATGTTATTTAGAATACTCGTGATATTGATTTCATGTGATATATGTGCAATAATTCAAAAAGATCAAGTTTTTCCTTGAAATTCCTAGCAAAACCATCCACTTGAAATCTGAAATTTTGTGGTATGTTGTTACTTGTAGGGGTGGCAAACGGATCGGGTGGGTTCGGGTTCAGGTTCGGGTCGGGTCAGATTTGAACCGACCCGGATAGTGGTAAACCCTAACCCGACCCGGATTGAATCCGGGTCGGAATCGGGTGACCCAGAAAATTTCTGGGTCGGATCAACCCGGAACCTACTTGACCTGAATTTGCCCCTACCCATACCAGGTTAAGGATGCTGGGTTTGGGTCGGGTCGGGTCGGGTCGGGTCGGGATCATTTTGCCACCCCTACTTACTTGTATTCCGGCCACTGTAGATAGAAATAAATTCTGAAAAAATATTTTGGAAAGAAATTTTTGTGTACTCCAACTTTCATGAAGGGCGTATGATCTGATTATGCCTGCAGCAGTTTGAATTAGCTAAGTTACAGCAAGAAAGTAAATCTGGCAGAAACTGCACCCCTACACAGTATTGCCTGAAATGTGAAATGTACTTATTCATTTTCTGCAAAATTATACATTTTGGATATATACATTTCAAGAGATACAATTTTTGCGTAGGATGAAAAAATCAAAATCTGACTGCAATAGGGAGAAATTTGTTGATGAAGTTGTCATATTTTCGGAATTTACACAGATTTACTATGACTTGGTGCACAGACCACTATAATTAAGACACACCTCGTAAATTTCTGATATTTGATATATGAACCCCTAACTAGTATATCTACAACTTTTATTTACAAAGTTGTGCCAAATTCATATTTCCAGCAGGCTGATTTGTTTAGGTGATGTTTTAAACTATGCTTTGGTGTTAATATTACTTACAATATTAATGCTTAATGTTAGAATGATATTTGATAGCATGTCAATTTTGATATGAGGTTGTCAATTTGTATAATGTTAATACGTTTATAATAATATTGATAAAAAGGAATGATAAATGTTGTGAGAGTGGTATTTGAGACCACTAAAATAACGTACAAAATGAAGTCTGAAACTGAGAGTGGGGCAGAGTGTTGAATGTCTGGAGCGCTCGATCCATTCTAAAATAGGTGAGACACCAGAGATGGGTTTGGGGGAAACACGGGTAAATTTTAGAAGCTAAGGAGCGGATATGATAGATTTCTCACTCGCATGTCACTCCCGTGAGGGAGAGTTGACTATAGTTAGAGAGGCCGGTGGTGTACTCGTGATGCACCATGCTGTAATTGTTGGTTTTCTCCATTTTTCCGATAAAAACTGAGATTGTCTCACTCCCGTACCTTGCCCCGTTCAGATAGAGAGTTACGAGATGCCCCTTCAGTGCCTGTGTCGTTGGTTGAGATACCACTTTTCACCCACCCTGGGTGAAGTCCGACTCCTTAGCATCATGCGGTTTACTCGGGTTTCCAAATCATCACTAAACATCTAATTTAACTAATTTAATCTGAAATTTACGTTCCTTTGTTTCTTTACTTCCAGAACTTGTATGACATGCTTATTTTAGTTGTGCATTAAATCTGTGGTTATTATGTCACCCGTAGATAGATGACTAGTTAGAAGGACTGGTTCTAAAACTGGATCCTACTAGCGATGTTAAGATTTTCTACTGGGTCACGCGTTGATGTGCCTCTCTTTGTGATTTTTAGGAGTAGAATCGGAGCAGCATGTACGAGTACCGAAGACCGAGACCGGTTCCAGTTCAGAGGTAGAGCCTGCGGTCGATTTTGTCCAGTTGACTTCCTGGGCGTAGACTAGTGGGTGTGTTGTACCGGGTGTGGACACTCTTTTGTTCTTTTTGGGTTGGGGTTTTTTTGTTGCACCCCACTTTTGTACCCCTTTGTACAGCTGAAGTATATATATGTACTTTGTTTAATATGATGTAATTTACAGTTAATTATGTTTTCTTTTCAGTACTGCGAATTTTATATTCTGTTGGAGCACTTTACTTATTCTTTGTGTACTATTCCAGTGTTGTTGCAGTGGTGTAATGACCCGCTCCCGGGGGCCCGTTACTTATTTGATATTTGCGCAGGTCCTGCAGCTAACCAGTGAAACCAAAATAGCCACGATGCAGAGATGTACAAAAATACCCAAATAGTGTCCAATTATTACAATCCATACCGTACAAATTATTCCAACAATGATACATGAAAGAAAGAAAGTACACAACTGAAAATAGCTCTAGAAGTTGCGGTCTCATGGTCGAAGTCTGGCGCTATTAACTCAAGAGCATCTGCCTCCATATGTACGTCGTCTGCAGTGCCACGGAGATGGAACCGTAGGTAAGTCACAACAATTCTAAATAAAGAAAAAGAGGCACTGTACACGTATGACAAAGGTAACTACGTACTAGCAGACCGAAGTGAAAGTAAAGTAAAGTAAAGTACGGTGCAGTGTCTGTAGAAAGTAAAGTGTAGGTGTAACAGGCTACTGCTGTAGCTAAAAGTACGGCAAGTAAAGTACGGTGACTGTACAAGTGTAGAAAGTAAAGTGCAGGTACTGTAAGGAAAGGTGACTGTAATACGTAAAGTAAAGGTGACTGTGCAAAAGTAACTACGTGACTCATGTAGGAGAGTATGATATGCAACCATAAAGTTCATCTATTGCCAGGGACCGTTTTGTCGACGCAGGCAGACCTTGTAGTTTTGCCGACGCAGGCAGACCTTGTAGTTTTGCCGACACAGGCAGACCTTGTAATTTTGCCGACGCAGGCAGACCTTGTAGACACAGACATGCAAGTAGATGAACCCCCGGTCATAGCTCCCACGCTCTCTCTACAATGAGTTACCCCAAACCCCAGTGATGTGTATCTATTACGAGATGTTCCACAAGATGTTCCACGAGATGTTCCATCAGATATTCCACACGATGTTCCAGATGATATTCCACATGTTGCTTAGTCAACCAAGTCAACTGGTTGACTTCCTCATTGAAAACCAGCAAGTAGGATAAAGACAAGTCCAACACCAAAAGCTGTTACTTCCGTGCTTTGAGCACGTGGTAGTGTGGTTTGCAAAGTAATCTTTAGTTGATTACTTTCATATTAGTTCTCTAGTTTGGTTCAAGTCAAATAGCCGTTCGAGGCTATAAGTGGTGAAGTGTCACAAGTTCATGCAAGCACAGTAGACTAGTTTTCTGAACTTAGAATCTGTCGTGACTTACTAATTTCGAGCTCGTCGTGACAAGACGAGGTTGGAGCTAGAAGAGCTGGTCCATGAGATTTGGGACCTGCAATTACAAAAATACTTGGTTAATGAACGCTACATTTCTATTTAAATAATTGGATCGTCCTGATTTTTAAAACTAATTGAAACGTTGTCGAAAAGAGTTCTAAATTTTTATATAGGCTAGATATGATGAAAATAATTTTACTGAAGGAGGAAATATTTTTCTAAAGCTTATAGTAATTTTTAGAATTTTTAAAAGATCAAAAACAATTTAAAAACTATTTTTCAATTAATAATGTATTTATTCAGGAATTTATTCTGGGTGCAATCTACATCGGAAAGTTGCAAATGAGGTGTCAAAATGACCGTCTCGAAGAGTTCTTTAACATATATTTTTATCACATATTAGTGTATGTGAAAATAAAGAGTTACGTATTTTTAAAAGAAAGTAACGCATTTAAAACTTAGGCTTAAAAATTAATTCTGGAAAAACTAAGCGTCCGATTGAGATGAAACTAGTACCATTGGGTCCAGAATATTATTTCTGATTTTCTGGAGCTAGCCTCATATTTTTCTAGTGCTTATATTATTTATTATGAATTAAAAACCAATAAACCCATTTATTAATTAATAAAAAATACGAAAATACGAAATGAATCCCATATTTACGATATTGCTATCGTATATAACTTACGCTCTTCGTCGTCTTCGTGCATGGCTGAGGGCGGGGGTGTCACGTCGGCGGCGGAGCTACTTGATGGGCGGAGGAGGGCGACAGTCGGGAGAGGAGCTCACGGCAACGGCTTCCCGGCGGTGCTCGGAGGCGGACGAGGGTGGCTGCAAGCGGCGGCGACGGCAGCAACCAGTGCAGCGGCAGCGAGGGCTTGGGGCGCTCGGGCTTCACGGCGACGACTTCCCGGCGGTGCTCTAAGGCGGGGCGACGTCGGGGGCGGAGGAGAGGAGGCGGGGGCGACCCAGTGGCGGCGGCGATCACCGTGGGGGCGTTCGAGGGCGCTGCAACGTCGACGTGGCGGCGGACTTCAGTCGGAGAGGGGGAGGCGTCGAGTGGGATCGGCGGTCGTCGATGGCTCCGGCGAGGGCTCTTGGTGGCGGAGGAGGCCGTACGGCGAGGAGAGGGTCGGGGTGGTTCTCCAGTGAGAGGGAGAGGGTAGAGAGAGAGAGAGTTGAAGAGTGAGGGCGTGCGAAAATTCTTGGCCTAGGTGATTCGAAAAATAGAGGGAGAGAGAGAGACAGTGTGTGTGTGTGTGTGTGAGGAGCCTGGGTTGTTAGTTATATAGGGTTAGGAAATAGAGTAGATGAGGGATGCGGGGGTTAGCTGGGAGAAATGGGTGGGGGTACTTACGGGTTAGATTAGGTGGGATAATTAGGGGGGAATGGGGTTAAGGTAATTAATTAAGGTGATTAGGGAGGTAATTAAGGTAATTAGTGAAACGAAATTACGAAAATGCCCCTACTAGTAAACGTGTCCGAAAAATTACGAAAACATACCCACTGGATCATATCGTCGCGAGGATCACGAATACGAAGTCCGTTTCAGGGTTTGAGCTACGGAAATACTAGTTTTAGGCCAAAATGTTTAGAAAGCGGGTTTGCGGGTTCTAGGTTGAAATGATATCAGAAAATTACGAAATTAATGTGGAGAGCCCTAAATGATCATAGGATGCTACTGCGGAAGTTTGAAAACGTTTTGAAGACGTTTGTCTAGAAAATAAATTCATTGAGCCAAAACAGCAATATCTGAAAATGAATTTTTTGATCAGATCTTTTAGAGGTTTTCGATGAAATTCGATCTTACTAAAATACTTCATAACTAGTCTGGTACTCCAAAATATTTTTATAGGAAATTTTTTGAAATCAGTTAAAACTCCTAACAAACCATTATAAAATAGTTCAAAAAAATTTGGAAATTGGTTAAACACGCAAATAGTTGTGTTGAAGAAAACAGGCCGTTACATCCTACCCTCCTTAAAAATAATTCCGTCCTCGGAATTTAAAAATATTTTTGAAACAAATAATTGATATTATAAAGAAGCTCAAGCAAATAAATGATAGAAAAGATAGTAATCTTTGTAAATCAGGTTGTAAATAACATGAAATGTGATAAGAAAATAAGGGATGTCACTAATATATTATTATCACCATAGCTACTTCAGATTTATCAAGTAGCCAAAATACGAGATAATGGCATTACATGAAAATAAGAGCTATTATGATGATGACATTTGTTCGAACTTGGAACCTGAGGAGATAAGTCAGTAGCAAGCTATTTGAAACACACCAAAAAGATGAACATAACGTCTAAAATTTTCAACTCATATAAATGATGACTACATGGTCTTAATCATGTAAATCATCGTCATAGCATACATAAACGTAAGGGATAAACCTAGTGCATCCTTACTGCTACAACTTAACCAGCCGAACACAAAGGACTTCATCTGCCACGCTACCAGATTGCAAGTCAGTACGCAGATCAACACATACAGGCAAGTATAAGGCCAACTCTCGAGGGTCAAGATCATCGCTACCACTTGTCCCAGCAGTCTCCATAACATCCAACAAGAAACCAACATCCTAGCCGTCTCCCAAATTCGAGCACAAGACCGACATCCAACTTCAACGCCTAAGCCCAAAAGTATGCCAATACCCAATCCTAAGGATACTCCTTCCCAACACCATTGGTCGATATCTACGGTAAACACCATTAGCCCTAAGCAGTTCAACGACCAAAAACTCAGGAACCTACAAGCACTAAGGAGCACTCCTAAGAAGCACTCGAAGCTGGGCAGCTCAAGTGGGAAGAACCAGAAAAAGGAGCTCCCAATGATACCAAGGGCGGCGGGTTCCCAATATCCCGACCACACGGCAATAGCGAGGGCGACGGTGAGGGCTGTCACTAAGCCCAATAGACCCCAAGGTCGTTGGTGGGCCATCGGCGGCTGGCGATCCACGGCGGCGAGCGCTGCGACTGACTGTCGATCCATGGTGGGGAGGGCCTCCGGGATGGAGCGAAGCGGAAGCTGGCGAATCTTGAGGTGGGACGGGTCGAGCTCGCTTGGGGAAGAGGCCGGGAGGGGGAGGGGGCGATGTCTAAGCGAAAAGGGAAAGCCACAGGGTGGCTTGCGGAGGAAGGAGATGGGTCAAAAAAGAAAAGGGGGGGCACCGAAGTCGTCGGTGTTAGGCGGAAACGGGGCTCGAGGTGGGAAGCGGACAAACGAATTAAAGAGGGGGAAAGGTGGTCGGTGGGAAAGGATTCGGGTACAAGATGAAAGTACGGCTAGAAGAGAAACACGAGCTCAAAAAGATGCAAACAGCCTACACTTACCATCCTCCAATACTTCTGAGCGTCCTTCGATTCGCTTCCGTTGTCGAATTCGAACTCCTGGTGATCAAAAATTGAATGCTACCCTCCTTAAATAAACATAGCTAAAGTTCAAGCGAACTAAACACGATTTAGGAAGAAGTAAAAGAATCAGGAGGCCATCATTAGCTAAAGAAAGGGTGATAATGATGGAGATCGATGGTGTTACATAATCACGATTCACATCCTTGCGGTCCAGCGGACACAGCCAGGGAAGTGACTAAGCCAGGATCACTTACACCCAGTCTAGCTAGGTTGATCCAACAACTTAGCCAAGCACATTGACCGGATCATGGTCCATTGAAGGAAGCTTATCATTTAAATGCGTGCCATCATCAACTGAAGGAAAGGTGATGAGATGAACTGGGTAGATAGTTCAACCTATGAAAAATAACTATAACTGCTAGCAAAAGAGGTTACTTGGGAGGGTATAACCAAGAATGAAACACGAGTTCCTAAGCAAGGGTTAAAATTTCAAAGGAAGTGATGAGAATCAAGGAAGACCTAATGAAGATGGTAATAAGGACGCTTCACCCGTATATCTAATACAGGTGAACACTCGAGACAACCAGTACTCGAGAGTTCAATTTGAGTATTTATATTGTACATCCTGATCTTGCTATAATGTTCACGAGGTAGTTAGCGAGGACTTGCGTGGGCCACCAAACTTGTAACGACCCGCTCCCGGGGGCCCGTTATTTATTTGATATTTGCGCAGGTCCTGCAGTTAACCAGTGAAACCAAAATAGCCACGATGCAGAGAAGTACAAAAATACCCAAATAGTGTCCAATTATTACAATCCATACCGTACAAATTATTCCAACAATGGTACATGAAAGAAAGAAAGTACACAACTGAAAATAGCTCTGGAAGTTGCGGTCTCATGGTCGAAGTCTGGCGCTATTAACTCAAGAGCATCTGCCTCCATATGTACGTCGTCTGCGGTGCCACGGAGATGGAACCGTAGGTAAGTCACAACAATTCTAAATAAAGAAAAAGAGGTACTGTACACGTATGACAAAGGTAACTACGTACAAGCAGACCGAAGTGAAAGTAAAGTAAAGTAAAGTACGGTGCAGTGTCTGTAGAAAGTAAAGTGTAGGTGTAACAGGCTACTGCTGTAGCTAAAAGTACGGCAAGTAAAGTACGGTGACTGTACAAGTGTAGAAAGTAAAGTGCAGGTACTGTAAGGAAAGGTGACTGTAATGCGTAAAGTAAAGGTGACTGTGCAAAAGTAACTACGTGACTCATGTAGGAGAGTATGATATGCAACCATAAAGTTCATCTATTGCCAGGGACCGTTTTGCCGACGCAGGCAGACCTTGTAGTTTTACCAACACAGGCAGACCTTGTAATTTTGCCGACGCAGGCAGACCTTGTAGACACAGACATGCAAGTAGATGAACCCCCGGTCATAGCTCCCACACTCTCTCTACAATGAGTTACCCCAAACCCCAGTGATGTGTATCTATTACGAGATATTCCACAAGATGTTCCACGAGATATTCCATCAGATATTCCACACAAGATATTCCACACAATGTTCCACGAGATGTTCCATCAGATATTCCACACAAGATATTCCACACGATGTTCCAGATGATATTCCACATGTTGCTTAGTCAACCAAGTCAACTGGTTGACTTCCTCATTGAAAACCAGCAAGTAGGATAAAGACAAGTCCAACACCAAAAGCTGTTACTTCCGTGCTTTGAGCACGTGGTAGTGTGGTTTGCAAAGTAATCTTTAGTTGATTACTTTCATATTAGTTCTCTAGTTTGGTTCAAGTCAAATAGTCGTTCGAGGCTATAAGTGGTGAAGTGTCACAAGTTCATGCAAGCACAGTAGACTAGTTTTCTGAACTTAGAATCTGTCGTGACTTACTAATTTCGAGCTCGTCGTGGCAAGACGAGGTTGGAGCTAGAAGAGCTGGTGCATGAGATTTGGGACCTGCAATCACAAAAATACTTGGTTAATGAACGCTACATTTCTATTTAAATAATTGGATCGTCCTGATTTTTAAAACTAATTGAAACGTTGTCGAAAAGAGTTCTAAATTTTTATATAGGCTAGATATGATGAAAATAATTTTACTGAAGGAGGAAATATTTTTCTAAAGCTTATAGTAATTTTTAGAATTTTTAAAAGATCAAAAACAATTTAAAAACTATTTTTCAATTAATAATGTATTTATTCAGGAATTTATTCTGGGTGCAATCTACATCGGAAAGTTGCAAATAAGGTGTCAAAATGACCGTCTCGAAGAGTTCTTTAACATATATTTTTATCACATATTAGTGTATGTGAAATAAAGAGTTACGTATTTTAAAAGAAAGTAACGCATTTAAAACTTAGGCTTAAAAATTAATTCTGGAAAAACTAAGCGTCCGATTGAGATGAAACTAGTGCCATTGGGTCCAGAATATTATTTCTGATTTTCTGGAGCTAGCCTCATATTTTTCTAGTGCTTATATTATTTATTATGAATTAAAAACCAATAAACCCATTTAGTAATTAATAAAAAAATACGAAAATACGAAATGAATCCCATATTTACGATATTGCCATCGTATATAACTTACGCTCTTCGTCGTCTTCGTGCATGGCTGAGGGCGGGGGTGTCACGTCGACGGCGGAGCTACTTGATGGGCGGAGGAGGGCGACAGTCGGGAGAGGAGCTCACGGCAACGGCTTCCCGGCGGTGCTCGGAGGCGGACGAGGGTGGCTGCAAGCGGCGGCGACGGCAGCAACCAGTGCAGCGGCAGCCAGGGCTTGGGGCGCTCGGGCTTCACGGCGACGACTTCCCGGCGGTGCTCTAAGGCGGGGCGACGTCGGGGGTGGAGGAGAGGAGGCGGGGGCGACCCAGTGGCGGCGACGATCACTGTGGGGGCGTTCGAGGGCGCTGCAACGTCGACGTGGCGGCGGACTTCAGTCGGAGAGGGGGAGGCGTCGAGTGGGATCGGCGGTCGTCGATGGCTCCGGCGAGGGCTCTTGGTGGCGGAGGAGGCCGTACGGCGAGGAGAGGGTCGGGGTGGTTCTCCGGTGAGAGGGAGAGGGTAGAGAGAGAGAGTTGAAGAGTGAGGGCGTGCGAAAATTCTTGGCCTGTGTGATTCGAAAAATAGAGGGAGAGAGAGAGACAGTGTGTGTGTGTGTGAGGAGCCTGGGTTGTTAGTTATATAGGGTTAGGAAATAGAGTAGATGAGGGATGCGGGGGTTAGCTGAGAGAAATGGGTGGGGGTACTTACGGGTTAGATTAGGTGGGATAATTAGGGGGGAATGGGGTTAAGGTAATTAATTAAGGTGATTAGGGAGGTAATTAAGGTCATTAGTGAAACGAAATTACGAAAATGCCCCTACTAGTAAACGTGTCCGAAAAATTACAAAAACATACCCACTGGATCATATCGTCGCGAGGATCACGAATACGAAGTCCGTTTCAGGGTTTGAGCTACGGAAATACTAGTTTTAGGCCAAAACGTTTAGAAAGCGGGTTTGCGGGTTCTAGGTTGAAATGATATCAGAAAATTACAAAATTAATGTGGAGAGCCCTAAATGATCATAGGATGCTACTGCGGAAGTTTGAAAACGTTTTGAAGACGTTTGTCTAGAAAATAAATTCATTGAGCCAAAATAGCAATATCTGAAAATGAATTTTTTTATCAGATCTTTTAGAGGTATTCGATGAAATTCGATCTTACTAAAATACTTCATAACTAGTCTGGTACTCCAAAATATTTTTATAGGAAATTTTTTGAAATCAGTTAAAACTCCTAACAAACCATTATAAAATAGTTCAAAAAAATTTGGAAATAGGTTAAACACGCAAATAGTTGTGTTGAAGAAAACAGGCAGTTACAAGTGGCCTACTTATTTAATTTATTTAACCACAATAATGCCTAGTAGTATTTAGATAAAAGGGCTCAAAACCTGAGTCTGGATACTACGGCGGCCTAGTCAGCTACGTATCTCCGTTTTTGGGAGAGCGGGGAATGACACTGTGAATCAGAGAAAGATCGAAGCAATTATGAAGTGGAGTGTTCCGAAGAACATCAAAGCCTTGCGGGGTTTTCTAGGGATTGCGTGATACTACCGTACGCTTATTAAAGGCTTCGGTGTCATTGTAGCACCAATGATGGAATTGCTCAAGAAGGGGGAGTACCGATTCGGGCTTGAATCACATGAGGCCTTTGTTCGTCTAAAGGAAGTGCTAGCTACCTCCCCAGTCTTAACCATGCCCGACTTCAGTAAAGATTTTATACTTGAATGTGATGCTTTAGGGCAGTGTATAGGAGCAGTTTTGATGCAATGAGGCCAGCCAATTACCTTCTTAATCAATAAACTAAAAGGTAGAAATATCCTCCTATCGACCTATGAGAATGAGCTTTTGGCCATTATCATATCCACTGCGAAATGGAGCCATTACCTCCTCGGGCATAAATTCATCCTTCAGATAGACCACCAAAGCTTGCGGTATTTGTTTGGCCAGAGATTACAGCATGGAATCTAGCACAAATGGCTGACGAAGCTTCAACAATTTGATTATCGAATAAAGTATAAACGGTGTAGGAAAAATTTGGTTGTAGATGGGTTGTCGAGAGAGGTGGAGAACAAGAAGATTACTACTCTTTATTTCCAGTCTCGACGGTCCAATGCGACTGGCTGGAGGGAATCAAAAGCATGGTGGCACGAGATCCATATTATAGGAGCATTGAACAAAAAATGAAGGAAGGAGGAGAAATTGCCAAGCGCTATCATCAGACGAATGGGCTTTATTTTTTTAGGGGTAAGATACTAGTCAGTCATAGTGATCACGAAGTCATTTCAATCATGTTGAAAGAGGACCAAGCTCTCCCCTTTGGGGTCATTCCGACACCATCAAGACGCTGCACTGACAAAATAGGTACTTCTACTGGGAGGGAATGAAGGCCAGGGTTCAGAGATTTAACTATATTGTCTCTTAGCTTAAATGACATTATTTGACTAGTAATATAGTATTCAGTTCATTTAGTTATTATTATGCTCTGAACTCCAATCTCATATGTTTATTTTCAGTTGGAAATAGGCATGCATAGATCACTTAGTATGTAATTTCCATGCCACACATCTACTCTATCTATGTCATTTAGTTAAATTAATACTTGTGAATATGTGGGTTTAGTTGCATGAAATTTTGCAACGACGGCTCATTTGGTTCATATAGCGATAAGACTAATGGATGAGATAATTTAAATGAATTAAATTCAGTTGTGTACACACATTCAGTTTTTACAAGATAATTCATATGGGATTAGGACGAACTGTTTATACACATGGTTATGTAGTCCAAGTGGGAGATTGTTGGAATTATAAACTTCCTACCATGTATGCATACACTCGTGTATGCATTTGGGCGTGTGGATGCACATGTATTGCATTAATTATCACATGTTTATTACTGAATATGAATTAAGGACGTAACTGCAATGATCTAATAAGGTTTATGGTCCTAATCATTTAATAATAAGTGTATGGACTTATTTACAAATGTGTGGAATTCCTGGGTAATTACTAATTTATGATATGCTAATTAGTAAAAGCACACTTCTATAAATAAAATGGTATGGTCCCTTGTTGTCGTATGTTCTTTTACGTTTTCTCAATCAGAAAAAACTGCGTAAGAGAAAAACAGAGAGAAGAAAGGGCTTTCCATCTCCCTCTATATATATATGTACGAACAACCAGACCCGGATTTCTCTTCTTTCTTATGGATTCTAGTAATGTTCCGCACATAATTCTCCCAAACAATTTCTAGGCAAGGATTTTTATGGAATTCAAGTTCTTTCAGGACTTTATTAAAAAATTGTCCAAAGTTCGATTATATTTTTGGTAGAGTTTCAAAGTTTGAGGAAGTTTTTTCAAAACGAGTCAATGTTCGTGGGGAGTTTGTAAAATTCACCCTTGTATTACCATCGACTTTTGATATCAGATTAAGAGTTCTTTCAAATAATTCGGCTAGGCCTATAATAGATTCCAGGCCCAACTAGGCCGTAACATTTGCATAAATGGGTCCGGCCCTGAGAAATTTGGAGGCGAACCGCTTCAACGGCCGAGATTTAATCACAAAACCCCTAACATCACGCGCATGTTACGTGCCGCCAATGATGCTTCCCATATAAAAGGCCACAACCAGGGTTTCTAATGATACCCCGTGGCAAGCCGGCGCGCACGATCACTTCCAGGCGTCTGAGTAAGTAATCTCTTCCTCCTCCTTACGATCTGAAATCTAGGGTTTCGTTTAGGGTTAGATCGACGGACATTGCTTTTTTTTCTTTTTGTAGAGTAAACAGAGGAGATAACAAATCGGAGGAGAAGATGTCTGTCGGAGAACTAGCCTGCACCTACGCCGCCCTCATCCTCTACGACGATGGCATCTCAATCACGGTACTACTTTACCTAGTTTCGCTATTGTTGGTCTATTAAAAGTCTCGGATATTGAAGTTGGGGTTTTTGTTATGCGTTCACGTATATCAAATAATCTTATGGTTTATTGATACCTTTCCGTTTTTTATGCCGTTTTATGATGTTCAATGGAGATATAATTTTAGAAGCTTATTATAAACAGGGACTTGGATGATTGATTTAGGATCTGTTTGTCTTTATTTAATCTTATTTGTTTGAAAATCACTCCTTTTTTAGAACTATATAAATTCACTGTCTATGTATGATTTGTTTCTGTTCTGTGGTTGGCATGCATTCTATAAAAGGATAGAAACATAGCACAGAAATATGCAACCATACGAATATCAGTAATTTTTACCAGTTTGATTTAAACATTTGTGATGTATCTAAACAAGCTTTGCTGTTGACCATGTTCTCTATTAAATTATATAAATATTGCGGCAAACAATGCAGACTTTTACTTCTTATCATGTCACCAGTGGTGTAACCATGACTTTTTTTGCCTAGGAAAAAAATAAAGATGATGTAAAGAATATTATTTTAAATATTAAAACAAAAAATTAAACATTAACATGCTTTAATTATTTTGTTGGTAGTAGCTACAAAATAGTATTTTACATATAATGAAAATATGATATATAACATATGAAATGTCAATTTAAGTTGAAAATATAGCAGTAAACATATAGACATGCATGTCTATAAAAATAATATTTGATAAACTAAGTAATAACTAAAAATTATTTTTTTACATCAATACATATACACACATGCATAGGGAAATAGTAATTGATATAGTTTTTCCTACATTAATTTAGAGATAGATGAGAGTGAGTGATAGAGAGAGAAAAGAGTTAGAGAAGTGAGAGGTAATGTGATAGCGAGATAGCAAGAGAGAAGAAATTCATAGAGAGATTGTGATTATACATAATAAAAAATTTATTTTTTTCTTTCCATGAGTTGCCCAATGCAAGTTGTATATAGTTCCTCCCATGCGTGTTGTAATAATAGCATAGGAATCAAACTCAAAATTAAAAAAAAAAAGGAAAATAGTAACACCATTAGGAGACGAAATACAAAATGCGCTTTAAAATAAAAATTATAATAAGTAACAAAAAACATGTAAAAAAATAATACACAACATGCAAAAAATGATAATAAGTAATAAATAAAAAATGAATTCACTAGGGATCGACCCCAGGAGCTTAGGTTTGGTAAACCAATGCCTTATCCATGAGGAAATAAAGAGCTAGTGATATGATATGTTTTTCATTTTTTTCCTATAAATATAAAGAATTTAGAATGAAATCCATAAAATTGAAGAAGCAACAAATTAAAAATGATTCTATTGGGAATCGAATCCAGGAACTTATATTTGGTAGAACAAAGCCCAACCCATTGCGCCACAGAGAAGGCCCGGTGATATGTAATAATAATACTTATTTTATTTTCTTGCCATGTGCAGCTGCCTAGTGCAAGTTCAATATAGTTCCGCCCCTGCCTGCCGGTTCACTGTGTCCTTTTGCGTGTAGGAAAGTGTGCATAATCTTTGGAATTAATCTTAGTTGATGTTGGCATTTATGTTATTTAATTTTGGGTAACTCTGACCGATGATTAGTCAAAATTGTTGCTATCTCAAAGCATTTTTGCAATACTTTTTTTGCATTTGGCCTCATTTTTTTCAAAAAACAGTGATTGGTCTTTGTGTGGAGTATTGCAGCATGGCATTTTCTCGGTGAATTATGTACATCAAATCATAAATGAACATTGTGTTTTCAAGAGTTTAATTGGGAGTTCCTTGCTTGTTACCTGGTAGGAAATTAGTTACTTCTTCCTTACCTTTAATGTTTCACGTGTTCTTGCTTCAATATTGTATCTCAGTACGTTCTAAGAACTTCCTAGGACTGATTGAATGAGGATGTCTGGAATCAGGACTAGCGTTATGTACTTTGCATCTCTTTATGGGTTCATGTGGTCACATACGTCATATTTGAAACTTAGTTTGTGGACTACGTTTGGAAACTTAAACGTGTAGGATTTGTTATGAGGGCTATGAAAACATATGTAGAACACTCTGAACAGAACAAAACTACATTGCGTAATTGATTTTGGAATGTAACGTTTAGAGCCATTTGGCATTTGTAGCTTGTTACAATTGTTTGGTACATCCTCTTGCTTTCAGAGGCAGCGTTAGAAGAAATTTTGCATGATACCGGTTACCGTTGCTTTGCATTCTATTACTTTATAGTTATTTCTTTAATTTGTAAACAAGTGCCATTGTGATTGATGATCAGTACATTTCCCCATCATCTTTTCATTTTCTTAGTCATTTAATTTGACATTGTTGCAGCCTGAGAAGATGTCTACACTTATCAAAGCTGCAAATGTGAAGATTGATTCATACTGGCCTGGTTTGTTTGCAAAGCTTTTTGAGAAGAAGAACATTGAGGATCTTATCCTCAATGTTGGATCTGGTATAGACATGCTCAAAGGTTTTGCCTTGATGCAATTTTCCATGAGTCCATTTTTATTTATGTTTTTTGTGGTTGTAGGTGCTGCTGCACCGGTAGCAGTTGCTGCTCCTGCTGCAGGCGCTGCAGCAGCCAGTGCTGCAGCTGCTCCTGCCGCTGAGGAAAAGAAGGTGACTTTTTGTAACCCCTGCGGGCTCTTGTTGTGTATTAGTTCATCGTGTACACTCACTGTGATTGCTTTTATCGGTTCTCTGGCACATATATAAATTATAGGTTCTGCAATAGAGTTAATTTAAGTTTTAGTTAAATTATTGGAGCATCACTGGCAAATGGTTGGGAAATGAGTGGTCCCAAGTTCAAGGCCAAGCTATGGTCTTTGTTTAAAATTTCAAAAATAATGATTATAGTTCTCACTTTCATTAAATTACCGGTGCATACTTGGAAGCAATTTTCTGGGCTCTTATGTGTTTAGCTTTACTCAACACTATATGGTATACAGAGAACTCCTTAGTTTCTTTATGAATGCCAACAAGGATGTGGCAAATAGATTTCATGTCAACTGCATTAGATCGTTGTTATGAAGAACAAAGCAATCATTGATATTAGAACATAAATCAATGGTGCTCTAAACAGTTGGCACCATCGCATTCCTTTTTCTTTGTTTTTTGTCTAATTTTGATTGGAGTTTCAAGTCTTGTATATAGCGGAAACGAATGGGTGCTTCAGCTTTTGTATTGCAACCATGTTGAAAGAGCCTACACAAACTGATCAAATTTAGGATGTTAGGATTTTAATAATTTATTTGCAATAATACTGTTGTTTTGCTAATCTACTAGATTTGTTAACTACTACTTATTGAATGCTCCTACTGGAAACGATGTCATTAAAATTGCTATTGGTTTTATCACAGTAACCCGAGGAACGATCTCTTTGTGTAGACGTGTATAGATTTTTTCATTCTTTTGTTTCTTGTTGGTTTGCCTTACGAGCATTTATCTTCCTTGGTGGTATTGTTATTATCATTATTTTTATATATATTTCAATTTTCGTGTGTTGCCAGGAGGAACCCAAGGATGAGAGCGACGATGATTTGGGCTTCAGTCTGTTTGACTAAACATCCCATCGTCCATAGTTTAGTTAGCATTTTGTTGCAAGTTAATCTTCTGTATGCCGGAACATCAATGCTGTCAAATTAATTTTGAGTCTGAACTCCTAGTAGAGAACTTTTATCTTTTTTCTTTTGATAATTTTTGGTAGCATTATGTGTTGGGGTTGTTAAATTGAGATTTTGTTGCAATTTGTTTCTGTACACTTTAGTTGCCGTGTGATTGAGGTCATCTTCTCGTGGCGTCAAGTGTTCTCTTTTGGATTGCTGTTGCAGTCTGGCTTTATTCTGTTCATGGATTCAGAGACTCGCCAGTCTTTGCATTGGAAAAATATGAGGCTTGATCCAACATGAGTTCATAGTTTGAAGGATTGTTGTTTAATCTTAATTCTGTAGGAGGAAAAGATTTGCAAATATTTGAATACAAACAGCAGTCCCGTACCTTGCTCACATGAAGTAATCACCGCCCATTCTGTCTCTACGCTTGCAATCAATCAATAATACCGTGGACCGTCTGATTTTTTTTCTTGGGTAATATATATTCCCCTTTTTCCTACTCTTTGAAGATAATAATCTATCAGCTTAGTTTGGCAACGAGGTTTAGTTTCCGAAATGGATCTTTGGTGGAGTTTTGGATGCAAACTAAGGCTATGAATAATGGAGCTTGTGGAAATTTAGAATGATTGGAGTCGATCAATCATAATACAATGTGCTTTTTTGCTCGTATAGATGCTAAAATATAGCATTTGAAACTGATAAAAAATGAAGTTAACAAGAATCCAATCTACCTGGAGATTCACAATCCCAATGCCCCAGTTTTAGAAACTGTTGTTAAAGATAACCATCAAGTCTGCAGCTATAGAAAGAGCACATATGCATCCATGCAAGATCTTATCTTAGGGCGACGACTACCTTGCCAATGGAAAAACAAGCAGTTTCATTGACGAAGCGGCAAGCATTAATTAGTCAATGCTATAAAGGAAAGAACTAAAAACAAATACTTGCACTTTTCCCCAAAAGAAACAAACTGAATCAAGTATTTTACTCCGTACAACAAAATATACAAAATTACAACAGTCAAGATGGTGAAGTCCCACTTTACAAACAACACTAGCTACTTCATCACTACTGATCCCCCAACAAAAAGAAAGCCAGATGAAAGTCAAACCACACAAACAAGCCAAAACAACCGAAGGGAAAAATAAGGAAATGAAAGGAAAAGTAAAGAGTACAGATAGGAAACAAAATCACTAATGATACGAATTTCTAGCATGTAAACTCCCATGTTGCTGACTGTACAACGCGTCTTATTTTTTTATAACACTTTAGACTCTGTATATTACTGGCATTCAGATCCAGCTGTGCAGTGTCCATCAATATCACGGCGAGAAGTATATACTTGGACAAATATCTGGAAAAAAACAATTGTAAAATTGAATGAATGCGTATAATCTTGCACAGAAGAAAATGAACAAATACATCAGATAGCCGAGATGATGACCGTGATTACGACTGATCATCATTTGTTACAGTAAGGTTGCAGAAAGAATAAACAGCAGTACATGGATAAAAGGCCACCATTTACTATCTCTACAATAAAGGGGGACAAGCAGATGCCAATTAACTCTAATGACAGTTAAAACTTAACAGCATATCACTAGCTACAAAACGGTGATAGATTTCCACCATTGTTGATTCACATCTCTCAGTTTCTGTGAGTGAATAAAAAAATTAAAAAAAAAATCATATCCTATATAGTTCTAAGTTCCAACATACATGCCTTGGTTTCCATCCACTGGTCCTTATTTATCATCTGTGCTGAGTGATCTGTGTGGTGTGCAGGTATGCATGCATGTGTGGGTGCAGGCGTATCAAAACCACCATGTGTCTGAAGAACTCGTCTCTTGCCATTATCCATTTGATACTTCAACTTTGGTTCATCATCGGCTATAAGACATCATCTTGCGTCCCCCTATTGATCAGTGCTTCCCAATTGAGCACAGAGTTTTCAAGTACTGATTTTCCTTTCATCCAAAGAGCAGGTATGCAAAATGCATTGGTTCATTCCACCCGTCATTAGCAATAAATGGCCCACCCTTCTCAACTACAACATATAAAACACCTCTATCCTAGATACTGGGCACTATGTGGATATGTCTACATCCTGAATTCTCATAAGTAGAACATCTCAGTTGTGCTCTACTTTTTCTTATCTGCTTATCTGTGTTAGTGTCAACATACATTTTTTTAAATTTCCTTAATGTAAACAGCTGATGCAATTTGAGATCAAGCATTCAATCAACATGTTCACAGATTTTAACGTAATAAGTAATCTTCGAAATAATATGGCAGGAACCTGCAAAATAATCTTACCTATAAGATCAACCGGGATTACCATCTTATGTTTTACATCGGTTTTGTGTATGCAAGCTATATCCAAAATGCCGAGCGCCAAGGATTAATCAATCAACCCATTCCAGTGTGTTTATCCCGATATTGATGCCACATTTGTCCTAGGTTTAAATATGCCAAGTCAAGTTCAAGAGCAGGTGTGGCTATCTCTACTTTGCCAGCTCTACGCTATAAAATAACTAGCACTTGGCTAATCTATTCAGATTCCTTTCATTAACTTTATTATTTGCATGTAACTTCACAGCCTGACTAGTTAATTATAATATAGGTTCTTTGTGTCTTGTTTAGTTAAGCTTTGATATATTAAAAATTTACCACCAGAGCTTTTTCCTCAAGACCATGATAAAGTGACGGTTCAAAATGGTTAAAGATTAATTATCAACACAGCAAGAAGTAAAAAGAACAGACGAGTATATCCTCCTTATTGTACCTCAGCTGAAAAGTAAAAAATATAATTTTTAAATGTATCTTATATGACTCCACCCAAGGACTAAAGCTCAAAGCACTGGCGCAATCTAGAACTTTAATCCCATGGCAATGTAATTTACAAAATTCATTCTTGGTTTTCAGTTTTTAAAATGTGAGTGTGTGCATGTAATTAACCATATATAGTGTTTTTTTTCTTGATAAGTACTTCAACATGATTTATGATCTCCTACCAAAACATTCCTTTTACAATTTCAACTTGATTTATGTTCGTTGTCCCTGTCCTATAAAATTTTGAAATTTATTTTGGTTGCATCTAAACTTGGCCCTTTCCCATAACCTTGCAAAGAAACTTTCATATTCCACTATCCCCTTAGAACAGTACAAGGAGCAGTATTTTATGACAGATGAGGCCATTCGGATAATAATAACGTTAAGACATTCTAAGCTGAGACCGAATCTACCCAAAAGCTTAAGATGACGGGTTTGTTGGGAAAATCTGACACAATATCAAACAACACTTGAGTGTGCACAATGGAATATATGAAAATATTGTGTCTCCAAGTAAACCAATACAGAGTTAGGATCTTGGATGAATCATAAGAAGCACAAGAACACCACCACACAATCAAGTCAAGCAATCACACAGAGAGGCAAGGATGATGCGATTTGCTAGGGATTTGAAGATAAAAATGGGATTTTTATTGGAATTTCAGATCTCACAATTAAAAAGGAACACTAATACAATAATCTACTCGCTAACTAATAACTAGAAGACGATTCTTAACCTAGGGGGAAAAGCCGAAATCCTAATACAATTAATCTAAGGGATAAAATAAAATACTCTCTCAAATTTCGCCTGAGAATTAGGGCCGGCTCAACCCCCTTAAATAGCCAAACACCCCCCAAAAGTCATTTTACCCAAATGCCCCTCTTCCCAAATACCGGCCGCAACACTACTCCGCCCCGGAAAAACCACCTTGTCCTCAAGGTGGTGCGTGAAGGGTATGGTCAGCTACTCCACGTGCAGGTGCTCCGGATCATCATCCACGCCGGCCTCCAACATTATCACACTTTCTTCTCCCTCTTCTTCGTCATTCACTATCAGGATCTGAAGAGTACGATTTCCGCACCGGTGCCCTGGGGTAAACTTCTCGTCGCATTTGAAACACAGGCCCTTGGTCCGTTTGTCACGAATCTCTGCCTCGGTCATTCTTCGTGTATGCCCCCAGGTCGTAGTTCCATCCCCTTCTCCTTGGTAACCACTGTGCCGTCAGTGGATGTTGCCCCTCCTGCGGCCTCCTTTTGTCCTCCTCCCGGATCCGGGACTCTAAAGGTATAGCATCCCTACGTTCCGCGGGCTCTCCGCTCCGTCTCCTGGTGATCCTCCACCTTCCTGGCCAGCGTCATCATCACGCGCAAACCCACGGGCTCAAACTGCCTCAGCCCCGATCTCACCGTAGGCTTCAGCCCCTTCATGAAACAGCCCTCCAGTGACTCCTCAGAGACTCCCCGAACTCGGTGGCAGAGCGACTCGAACTTCTTGATGTAATCACCCACGCTCCCCTCCTGCTTCAGCGAGTACAGTCTCTCGAACACGCCGCCAGCCGGACCTCCTCCAAACCGCTCTGTCAAGAGCGTCGTAAACTCAGCCCAGGTCTGAAAAGGCTGCTGCTGATCGGTCCAACGGAACCAACCCAAAGCCTCTCCCTCCAGACAGACCCCTATCGCCCGCAGCCAATCCTCTCCCGGAACAGCGGACACCTCCAAGTACCTCTCCACCCGGTAAAGCCAGTCGTCTGGGTCTCCTCCCTCAAAAACAGGCACCTCCAGCTTCCTCAGACGCCTCTCGCCAGCAAATCCCCCTCTCTCCGGCGGCTGGAAACCTCCCCGGGGCTGGTGTCCCTGTCGCCTGTCTGGAAAATAAGCCTCAGTCTGCTCACGGTGGCCTCCCCCTGCTCCATGTCCCTGCCAGTCTCCCGGAGGGTGCCCAAACTCCGCCTGGTGGCCTCCTGGGGGGTCCCGGTGCGCTCTCCAGTCTCCTGTAACTCCCCCAAAGGGTGGGGGCTGAATCGGTGGCCCCCCTGTGGTCTGCTGGTGGCTTCCGTTCTGCTGAAATCCTCCGCCAGGTCCTCCAAAGGGCTGAAATCCCCCAAACTGAGCTCCACGGACCTCGGGCGGGCCTCCCGGGGGCCGAAAAATCGTCGAAATAGGCTGTCGGGCATCCTGGGTGGTCGGTGGGCCACCCCAGTGATCAGGTGGGCCTCGGGTCCCCCCTTGGGGTCGGCCGAGGCCCCCCAGGCCGCCGCCTGGGCCGGCCGGCCCTGGAATTGGGCCGGCGGGCCCCAGGCGGCGGCAGAATGGCCTGCCGAGGCCGCCGGGGGGGCGGCAGGTTCGCCCGCCCCTCCCAAGCCCCCGGCGGCCCTCCGCCGCCCCCATTGGGGTTCACCGACCCCCCCAGGATTGTTTTGGGGGGCCGGCGGCCAAGCTGGGGTGGCCGGGGGTTGTCGATGAGTCGGAAAACCCCCCCCCCCCGGTCATTTGTTCTTCACGGCGCGGCGGTGCGTGGTCTTGATGGGTCCCCCACGTGTTGTCTTCTTGGTCAAAGCCGCTGTCTTCGTCAAATCCCGGATGTTCTTCAAAAAAAATTGCTTTTTTACCTTTGTCCTTCGCCAAAGGTGGCTCCTTTTTGCTTGGATCCACCTTTGGGATGAGATGAGCGGTTAATGCCGCTATGGCCTCCGTCAATTCCGAAAATTTTCCCTCCTTCATCTCCTTCATCTCCTTCATCTTGGCCTCCGTCTTCTCTTGATTTTCCCTCATCTCCTTCCGGATCTCCGCGGCCATTTCCGCATCTTCTTTCCTTAGATCGATGAAACCCTTACTGATTTGGGCTTCAATCCTCTCAACCTTCCCTTCCAAAATTTCAATCCGCTCCGTTGCTCGCGTGTTCGCCATGGATCAACCGCTCTGATACCAATTGATGCGATTTGCTAGGGATTTGAAGATAAAAATGGGATTTTTATTGGAATTTCAGATCTCACAATTAAAAGGAACACTAATACAATAATCTACTCGCTAACTAATAACTAGAAGACGATTCTTAACCTAGGGGGAAAAGCCGAAATCCTAATACAATTAATCTAAGGGATAAAATAAAATACTCTCTCAAATTTCGCCTGAGAATTTGGGCCGGCTCAACCCCCTTAAATAGCCAAACACCCCCCAAAAGTCATTTTACCCAAATGCCCCTCTTCCCAAATACCGGCCGCAACACTCCAATTGATGCGATTTGCTAGGGATTTGAAGATAAAAATGGGATTTTTATTGGAATTTCAGATCTCACAATTAAAAAGGAACACTAATACAATAATCTACTCGCTAACTAATAACTAGAAGACGATTCTTAACCTAGGGGGAAAAGCCGAAATCCTAATACAATTAATCTAAGAGATAAAATAAAATACTCTGTCAAATTTCGCCTGAGAATTAGGGCCGGCTCAACCCCCTTAAATAGCCAAACACCCCCCAAAAGTCATTTTACCCAAATGCCCCTCTTCCCAAATACCGGCCGCAACAAAGGATTTATACTAGTTCGACTCAATCTATGGCCTACGTCCAATCTTCAGTTGTCACTGTTTCCACAAGATCAGAGATGATAATACAGAGAATACACCGACTACAAATTATCCTCCAAACCAATTTACGCCTTCTCGACAAAATAACTTTAGAACTCTAGCAATTACAATGTCTCATGCACACAACCAATGGAGAGATCTTACCAGAGACTCTAGAACAAGAAATACCTCCCCTCCTAAAGCTCGTAGTCATCTCGAAGCTCTCTCGTCGCCTATCGCCGACAAAAGATCTGCTTCTCTTTTGAAGACGCAAGGAAATCTTCACAATTCTTAATCGCGTGACGTCTTAGTCGTCAAAAGGTGTTTCTCTTGGTATTTATATCATAGGAATCCTTCCTAGGGTCGTTTTAGATCATGTACATCCGATTTAACCCTAATAGAAATCAACGGTCCAGATTAAAAGCTGAGAAACTGGCGTATTAGGGTTTCTGGTCGTCGACACTGCCGTGCTCATATGTGGCACAGCTGTGCGCAGAACATCGTAATCTGCATGTAGCTCCAGAACAATCGGCACGACTGTGTCGAAATAAAACAGAGAGCTGCCTATCAACACGGTTGGATCAACACGGCCTTGTCGAACTAAAATAGAGAGCTGCCGGTCACACGGCTGTGTCGAGTATAGCACGGCCATATTCAAATTTGTGTAAGTGAGCTGATACATCTTCTGACACGCACGGCTATACCAAAACTAGCACGACCGTATCACTTCCCAGATTCCAAGTTTGAATCATAAACCAACAAACTCTACCCTGCTTCAAACTTCTTCAACAACCACGGCAAACAAAAGTTCTCTACAACATCTCTACCCAGATCTAGAATTTACGAAACTCTCATGACAACGAAAAAACATCAACCACTAACCATGTGTAGATCAAGCTTAAGCAATGACTGAACTTGATTGCGAGAACGATCTTCGTGAGAATGTCTGCAGGATTATGATCTGTCGAGACCTTCTCCAGTGCTATCACCTTCTTCTCTTCTTGAAGGAAGAAGTCCCGCACTTCAATATGCTTGGTCCTCGAACTGTAGGCCTGATGCTCCACCAAATGAATTGTGCTCAGGCTGTTGCAATAGACCTTCGTCACGGCTTGCGGTATACCCAAGTCTCTCAGTAGACTTCGCAGGTACTTACCTTTCTTGATCGCCTCAATTGCAGCTATCAATTCCGCCTCCGTGGTTGACAATGCTACAATGGACTGAAAGACCGATCTTCATGATATCGCGGCAATGCCCAATGTGGACACATACCCAGTCGTAGATCTCCTTCTATCACTGTCACCTACATAGTCTGAATCGCAGAATCCAGATATCACCAAACAATCTCCCTTGCCATAACACAAACCAACGCTGGCAGTTTCCTTTAGATATCTCAGTATCTATTTCACAACCTGTCAATGTTCCTTTCCTGAATTCTCCATGTATCTGCTGACGACTCCAACTGCATGAGCTAAGTCTGGACGTGTACAAACCATGGCATACATCAAACTTCCCATGACGCTAGCATATGAAATTGTAGACATGTAGTGTGCCTCCTCGTCGGTGATAGGTGACAGTTTTGTAGAAAGCTGGAAGTGAGCTCCTAGCGGTGTAGTGACAGGCTTCGCCTTCTCTATTCCATAGCGTGCTAGGACTTTCTTGATGTAGCCCTACTGGCTCAACCTCAACTTCCCAATCTTCATATCTCTACTGATTTCCATGCCAATGATCTTCTTTTTATGCCCCAGATCCTTCATGTCAAACTCTTCAACAAGCTTCTCCTTTAGCCTATTGATTTCCTTCATGCCCCATCAACATATCGTCAACGTACAGAAACTAGTATATCATTGACCCACCATCAAGTGTGCGAACATAAACACACTTGTCCCTTATACTCCGCTCGAAACCAATGCTAATCATGAAAGAGTCAAATCTATTATCCCACTACCTTGGACTTTGTTTTAAACCGTATAAGGATTTCTTCAGCTTGCATACTTTCTGCTCTTGCCCCTCCATCACGAAGCCTTCGGGCTGGCGCATGTAGATTTCTTCGTCAAGTTCTCCATGTAAGAATGTCGTCTTAACATCCAGATACTCCAACTCTAAGTCCTGCGCTGCTACCAAGGCCAACAATACACGAATGGACATGTGTCTCACCACAGGCGAGAAGATCTCATTGTGGTCTTCTCCTTTCTTCTACGCGAACTCCTTGGCCACCAACCGAGCTGTATATCTCACATCGTCGCCATCTCCTTCCTTGACCTTGTATATACACTTGCAACCAATGGCCTTTCCGTCATTGGGCAATTCTACAAAGTCACAAGTGCCATTCTTGTAGAGGGATTCCATCTCAATTCTCCATCGACAACCGCCATTCTGCAACTGCACTCGAATTCTGTGCTTCATCAAACGTCAAGGGCTTCTCGTGCTATATGTTCAGGGGTATGCCTGCATATCATCAAATGCAAAAGTAGAAGCAGAATAGTTCCACTTATCCAGTCTCTTTGGTGCTCTTCTAGTCCTCAATGATCTCTCCACATCTGGCTGACTCTGGGTACAAACCTCACCATGAGTCTGAACATGATTTGTCTGTATCTGCTCTCTCTCAGCAGTCGGGTCATGGCATGTCTCTGCATCTCGTGTCTCTATCTCCCGGATAGGTGGCTCGACCTCAGCGTCGACCTCCTCAGGCCTATGTTCACCATCTGAATGAGTCATCTCCGGCCTAACCATAGACGACTCATCAAATGTGACATGCCTACTGGTGAACGTCTTCTTAGACACAGGATCTAACAACCTATAACCCGTCACTCCCTCTTGATATCCAAGTAAGATGGCCTTCCTGGCCCTCAAATCTAGTTAGTCCTCCTGCAAAGCATAGGTATGACATTCAAATATCCTCAAGTACGAGTAGTCACCAGTCTTTCCTGTCCATACCTCAGGAATTTTGAAACTGATCACCGATGATGGTAGTCTATTCACGAGATGCATGGCAGCAGTCACAGCTTCACCCCAATATTCCTTAGGAAGTCCAGCCGTAAGTCTCAAGCATCAGCACTTCTCCATCAGTGTACGGTTCAACCTTTATACTACATCATTTGACTGTGGATCTCTAAGTGTAGTGCAGTGCCGTAAAATACCCTGAGATCTGCAGAATTTTTTGAACACCATCGAGGTGTACTCACCACCGTTGTCTGATCTTAATACCTTGACGCCTCTCTCTGTTTGCTTTTCAACAAAGGCTCTTCAAGCCTTAAACTTCTCGAAGACTTAATCTTTTGATTTCATTAGATAGATACACACCTTCCTCGAGAAATCATCAATGAAGGACACAAAATACTTCGCTCCTCCAATGGTGGGTACAGAAGTTGGCCCCCTTACATTTGAATGTATATAGTCAAGTGGCCTTTACTGATATGCTCTGTGATACCAAAGCGTGTCTTTGTCGGCTTTCCTTCTACACACTTCTCGCAGAACTCCAATCTCTCCTCTTTGGCATGTATCAGTTTCCTTTTGCGAAGCACATCCAATGACTTCTCACTTGGATGCCCCAGATGAAAATACCATATTTTTGCCGATCCTTAACCATATGTGCCTTGAGAGATGTTAGCATCACCCTCCACGGTGTGCCCCTGCAGCGCATATAAATTCTGTACGCTCTTTCCTTTCATCACGGTAAGAGAACCCTTAGACACTTCCAATAGATCACCTTTTATTACCGTTATGCACCCAAGTTCTGCTAAAGCTCCAATGGAAATCAGACTCTTTTTCAAGTCTAGAATGTGACGAACATCTATAAGTGTCCTGATGACCCCATCATATATTTTGATTTGCACTTCTCCTACACCCACTGTCTTGCATGCCATATTGTTCCACATTAGAACGTTGCCGTCTTCTATGGAACTATATGAACTAAACCAACTCCTATAAAGTGTCATGTGGCAAGAACATCCCGAATCCAAAAGACATGAGACCCCTAGATCTCTCGTTGCAGTCGCCATCAGAATCTCACCATCATCACTGCTCTTGCTACTGATTCCCATTGAGGCAGAACCAGAAGCTTCATCCTTGCCTTTTCCATTCTTCTTTAGCTTGGGGCAGTCTTGTTTCTAATATACTGTCTCCTTGCACAAGTGACACATATCCCTGCGCCCTGGTGATTTAGATCTTGAACGACCCTTGTCCTTCCTCGAACCATTGATGCTTCTGGAATCCTGACGTCCCATGCTGAAGAGTGCATCCCCTTGATCATCGCTTTCTCGTCCAGTCACTTTGACCCAAGAACGTCAGAGTGTACCGCGGACTCTACCTCCAACAGATATAGTGTTTCACGTCCATATACCATGGACCTGACTAATGGGTTGACATCATCCGTCAGAGAACATAACAATATCATTGCCAATTGTTCGTTATCGATGTTCACCCACATACTCTGCAAATCAGACCCAATCTTCGTGAAAGCGTCAATGTGATCCTTGACGTGGGATCCCTCTCTCATCTTCAGCACATATGACTGTTGCACCAAATACAACCTGCTCGTCATATTCTTCTTTGCATAGAGCGCCTCCAGCTTCTTCCAAAGCTTCTCCACAGTAGCCTCCTCAGACACCTTTCTGAGCACTTCATCTGAAAGTGATAACTGCAGTGTGCTCAATGCCTTTCGCTCCATCTCAGTCTTATGTGCCTCCATGACATCCTTGTCAAATCTGTCTTTCTCAAAGACAATTTGTGAGCAACCATCTCTCATAAGAAAAGCCTTAATCTTTAATCTCCAAAGATTGAAGTCATTTCTCCTAGTGAACTTATCCATCTTGAATGATGTGGTAGACGACGACATCTTGACTCCTTACTTCTCCTCGGTCCTCACCAGTAGCTTTGATATTGTAATGGCACAAGTGTCATATACGTAGAGTATTGTATGTTTGTGTGACGTGTAGTGTATATATGGTTGTATACGTGAGTATTGTGTATAGTAACTATCTAGTATGTATAGTAATACCTTAATTGTGATCCTATTTGTTTGACCCTATGGATGAAGATATGTCTATATAAAGGTATTATTTTTGTGTGGATGAGGGAGTATAAGGTTGCCTAATTATGTGTAGTAATGTATAGTGGAATATATTGTGTAGTTGTGTGAATAGTAAGACATTGTTATTGGATAATGGCGTTGCATTAGTTATATTATTTATCACAAAGATATGCATTGTGTGTATTAATATTGGTTTATTACTAGTGGTGTGTTTGGAGTGTAGTGTGTATAGCACGTATTGCCAGTGTATAGTATTGTTTGTATTGATGCTACTAGTATTAGTGTATTGAATTGTTGCATTTGTATTAAGGATGGTTCCTTAATTATGTGTGATGGCATGGTTGTGTTTAGTTATGTAAGTGGGAGAAGGGGTGTGTGTATAGTAAGAGTGTGTGTACATAGTGAAGGCTCTTTAATAATTTGAGGGGTGTGTGTAGGGAAGTGGGATGTGTGCAAGGGAGTGGTTTTTAGTAATTAGGGAGAGAGATGTGTGTAAGAAGAAGGGAGTGTGTGCTAAGGAGATTCTTTCCTTAAGTAAAAAAGAAAAGAGGATTAAAGGAAAAAAGAAAAAGAGAAGAAAAGACAAATGGGAGAATTGTGTAGAGAAGAGTAAAAGAAGTGAGGGTCATTTAGAAAACCACATCCCTTTATAACCCTTTAAGCTTTATTTTCTTCTCTTTTTCATCATTTTCGTTCTCCCCCCTCTCTCCTCCCTTTTGCTTCACTTTTTCATGGAAACCCCCAAGTTTTCCCTCTCCTTTAGAACCCTACTCCAACATGCTTGCAAGTGGGTCTTTTAAGAGCTTGTAAGAGGAGTTTAAAGAAGGGTTTTCTTAAGAAATGTGGAGGCTTTGTGGAGGATCTTGCAAGAGTTTTCATGGAGCTTTCATGGAGCTTTCATGGAGCTTTCATGGAATGAGGGGTTTTGGAGGAATTAAAGCAAAGGATTTGATGTAGGAATCCCTCTCTATTCCTCATGTCACTTGCATATCAAATTCCTTGCAAAGAGGGTTCATTTTCATATCAAGTTATTGATTTGTTTTCTCTACATGTTTAATTGCTTTAAATATGCTCTCTTATGATGTTTGTGAATGATGAATTATCTTGCTACTAATCATGCTCACAAGTTCAATTTAGTTATTTTATGAAGGGTGTTAATATCAAGTTGTTGGTGTAATGGTTGTGATGCAACATGATTCTGTTTCAGATTTCCTGCAGAATGACCCCGTGTTCATCTGTGAATAACTCTTATTGTAGACTGTATTAAATTCTTAAAAAAATATTTGTAAAGGTTATCAAATTTTATCCCATTTTCATATATAATTTCATGTATGTTTCGGCCAACACCTAGGGTTAATAAGGCTTCGACTAACACCTAGGGTTAACATGGCTTCGACTGTGATATAGCAGATTCTGCGCCATTTCCCCTTTAATTACTACGATTAAGATGCAAATCATAAGTTCTTGGACACTATGGACATCTACACTTCTTAATCTACAATTTTTATGTTATGCTTTTACCCCAGATCTGATTGGAACTGTTAGGAATTCAGTGTTTTAGTTGAAACAGTTTTCAGCTTTTAAACAAAATTTCTATCTTCTACTATATTGGCCACTATAATTTACACACGCATGAGGATTTCTGAAAGTTGGTATATCAATGTAAAGGTTATAGATCTACAACTTTCTAGTTGTAAGTTTTCTGAAATTTTAACTTGAATTGCGTGATAACGGTCTTGTTGAAGAATTCTTGCATTTTCCTGCACATGCTATATGTTATGGCCTTTGGTTTATTATGCCATAAGTATTATATGATGTTGTGTGGTTGAGACACGAAGAGCATGGTCTCGTGTGATGAATTGAGATATAAATGTGGCTATGATTATGGCATGGTGTGTATGTGAATGACCCACTCGTTATGAAAGAGATGAGGGAAAAGGAGGTAAATTGAGAAAAATGCAAAATCAATGAACAATGTTTTTACCTTGTAACATGCCTTGGGATTGCTAAAGCAAGTTGCTCTTCATGATCTTGCTAAGTAATGTTGTATGTTTGTGGTGATGACAAAGGAGATGTGGTTTTACTTTAATCGTGTGATTCTTATTATGTTGTCTTTTATATTGCAGGTTAGGCATTTAATTTAAATGCATGTTATCTTGTAGTTTAAATGCAATTAAAATTCTCGAATGCTTCTTTAAGACATTGGTAATGTTGTCTGTTAGCTTTCTTATCTTCAATGCTAATAAATTATATGGATGTCTCGATCTGCCACATGGCGGGTGAGCGTCCTAAAAAGGGGTTGGGGAAGAACTGTGTACTAGTAGGGTATGAGGACTGGACTATGATATGAAAGCGTTAATGTAACTTGCTCAGTTTTGGGTACTTTGTGGTGATTGTCGTACCTTGCGCGGTTTCATGTACGATATGTGTGATGTTGTGGAGTTTCCTCACTCGCACTCCGATGCGGGGGAATAAGTGGAGTAAGAGGCCCCGTTAAGGAAACAGTCTCGTGTACCACTGGCGAGTGCTCCTTACCGTCCCACCTTGGGGTGGAGTCCAGTTCCTCATATTCAACGACGTGCCCAGGTTTCCAAATGAAATTAATTAAATACTTAAATGCTTTAAAATTGCAATGTATTGTAGTTCTTTGTAACTTTGCCTCTGTATTGTGTTTGTTGTTCAATTAATAACTGTTGTAACTCTTTATAGTTTTTGTCTTGCAGTTTACTTACCTCTTGTAGTGTAGTAATGAATGTTTAATTGCCTTATTTCCTTTGCTCCTTTTATACATTGATGTATTGACATGCCATGTTCTTGTATCACTGTCACTTATAGCATGTGTTCACTCAGTAGTTGCATTTAGGAGTGGCATACTAGTGTGAGTTGGATATCCTACCGGAGTACGCGTTGACGTGCTCCACCTTATTTTTCAGGTGTTGGCATTGGAGTTGGCAGCAGGTGGCTGGAGTTGGAGTTAGAGTGATGGGAGTTGAGTTGATGCGGGTTGGGTAGTGAGATGAGTGTGAGTGATCATGTATTTTTGGGTTTGTTTGGGAAGAGTTGTGATGATTCTATAAGATGTATAACCGTGATGATGTATAATGGATGATAGTGTATATAAAGATCAGTGTTCTTGTTTTCAGTGTTTCTCTGTTGTCTCTGTATCGTTTCTGTGTTATGTGTGTATGTTTCTTGAGAACATTGCAGGTACTACCACAACAGTGCGCAGTGGCCTGCTGGTGTATTTCTTTCTTTTCTCCCTTCATAACACTCGCTATTCTGGGAAATCTGGGACGGATTCGTACTTCCCGGGTATCCTGGAGAGCGGGACGTTATAAGTACCACTTACTGGGAAAATCTGACACAATAACAAACAACACATGGGTGTGCACAGCGAAATATATGAAAATATTGTGTCTCCAACTAAACCAATGCAGAGTTAAGATCTTGGATGAATCATATGAAGCACAAGAACATCACTACACAATCAAGTCAAGCAATCACACAGATATGCAAGGATTTATACTGGTTCGGCCCAATCTATGGCCTACGTCCAGTCTTCCGTTGTCACGGTTTCCATTAGAATCAGAGATGATAATACAGAGAATACACCGACTACAAATCTCCTCCAAACAAATGTATGCCTTCTCGACAAAATAACTCTAGCACTCTAGCAATTACAATGTCTCATACACACAACCAATGGAGAGATCTAACCAAAGATTCTAGAACAAGAAATACCTCCCCTCCACATTGTCTCATGCGGTTATAATGTCTGATGCGGCAATGTTCTGTGTTTTTTTTCTTAAATATGGCACACTAGATCTCCACATTGGTATGATATTGTCTACTTGGGCCCAATGGCATAATTGGTTTTGTTCTTGGGTCTTTCCAAAAGGCCTCATACCAATGGAGATACTAATTCATATTTAAGCCCCAAGGACTCCCTATGCTTAGCCAATGTGGGACTATTTGTTTGCAACTCAACAAGCCTTCCCTCAAACACAGACCCACGAGCCTCCCCTTGAACGATCATCCATCCGGCATTGCTCAATCGAGCCAATCATTCAGCTCCCATTGCGTTCGGGACACGCCTTACGTCAAGCTCGAATATTGCTCGAGAGCCCTTGCCTTTATCTAAACCATGGTCGAGAGCCCTGACACCTATTCAGCCTACCGCTGCGTTGGAGAACATGCTCTTCAAGACCAACTCCAACTGCCACTGCGTTGGACCACACACCTTATGTGAAGTGCCTAGAGTAGCTCCCCTATTTACCGCGTGTGGGTCAGGACACACGTCCAATGAAGGAATGAAGCTCTGTCGTCTTTCCAATAGAGCGCAATGGACAGATCCTTGCATCATTCCTTAGAGCTCGCCAAATGTTGTTCGGCACTTGGAGGAATCCTCCCCGACACCGGTTAGTCTAATAGGATCCGGCGCTAATACCATGTTTTTCCTTAAATATGGCACACTAGATCTCCACATTGGTATGATATTGTCCACGTAGGCCCACTGACCCAATTGGTTTTGCTCCGGGGTCTCCTCAAAAGGCCTCATACCAATGGAGATACTAATCCATAGTTAAGCCCCAAGGACTCCCTATGCTAGCCAATGTGGAACTATTTGTTCGCAACTCAACAGTGTCTTTACCTAGCTTTCAATTTATAAGGCTTCGTTTTACTTAAATTTCATATGTGAAACTATTATAATCACATAGCATAAACAATTCTCCCTTCATGTGTGATGTGTCCATAGTATTTACGTGGGCCAAACCCCCTCATTTAAAAGGACACGAGGGCTTCTTACATGGGTCAGATGTTAAAACTTATCCAACTAAGTTGGATCTTAATCCAACGTTGGGCTAATATGCGATAAATAATTATATGGTGCTACGCTGTCATATTAAAGCCCAATATTTTAGTGATCTGATTTAATTGAGTAAATGGGCTAATGAGTTAAATAGGTTATGGGACCTTTATGTGTAGAGACCATAGTTTTAGGTTTCGGCCGAAACCTAAAGGTTTCGGCCGTTTCGGATCGGTTTCGGAGGGGACCGGTCCGAAACCACATGTTACTTCTCGGTTTCGGCCGTATCGGCCGGGTTTCGGCCGTATCGGCCGGGGTTTCGGCCGTATCGGCCTGGGTTTCGGTCGTATCGGCCGGGGTTTCGGCCGTATTGACTGATATCGGCCGAAACTTGTCCGATACCGACGGAAACTTAAAAAAAATGAAAACAAGGAGGAGGAGGAGGAGGAAACATCACCAAAATCTAGAAGAAGAAGAAGAAACGAAGAGATGGACGTACCTCATGGTCGCCCGCCTCCCGTCGCATACCCGAAGAAGCCCGCCTCCTGCAATTTGAGATCTTACATGGTAGCATATTCTAGCATTTAATTTAAATTTTGTTTGCACGGTGCAAGTGCAATTGTCCAACACATGCTAGCATTTATTAAGAAGTTTGACCTTTTGAGTGAGCTGGCCACTAAAGGCTTTCCATTTAATTACAAGCTTGACATTCAGCCACTAAAGGTTTTCCATTTATTTACAAAGTTATCATTTTCAGCCACCAAACCCTTCCATTTATTCAGAAGCTTGCCATTCTCATTTATTTTCAATCCTGTTGATCAAAAAATGTAATATATTTAGCATAATACTTTTAACAAAATGTGTAACTAGTAAAAAGGTATTTGTGCTAATATTTGATAATATTTGATAGTATTTAATAGAGTTTTAAGTATCTGAAACTACCGATACCGATGAAACGAAACTACCGTCCGAAACCACCGAAACGGACGATACCGATACCGAAACCTAAATTTTGGGAAGAGCGATACCGAGACCGAAACCGAGACCTAAAACCTTGGTAGAGACTATTGGGCTTCAACTCATTGATGGGCCGAGTTGGAAACCATAGGGCTATGGAGGCTAGCCTATATATACTTGCGGTCATGATCCCCGGAATACACGAAAAAGGGTGAGCCGTTTTTTCTACGTCCCGTCGCTAGGAGAGAAACCAAGAGAAAGCTAAATGGATTCTCCAACGGTTGATTCGTGCTATTCTGGAAGATCATCCGATGCGTCATCCAGATCGTCAACTTCATGGATTCAGGCATGATTCCTATCAGAGAAGGTAATGATTTAAAGTTCCGCATGTTCTTTATCTAGATCTGTGTAATTAAGCTTATACGCAAATCTAGATCTTTAGTTTCTACAAGTGGTATCAGAGCCTGCATGCTGTAGATCTTAAATTTTCTGCATGCTCATAGTAGATCTGATAAAAATTCGATTTTTAATTTGTTTTAAATTCGGATCTGTGAAAAATTGGGGTTTTTTATTGATTTTTCCTGTTAAAAATATTATTTTTTCGAACCCTAGATCGCGGCCGGCCCCCGGCCGCCGCCCGACACGGCAAAAAGAGGGGGCAGCTCTGCCGCCCCCGTCGGAAGATCGGCGCCGACGATGCCGGCGTCGACGCAGATTAGAAATGGGCGGCAAAGCCGCCCCTGTAGGTTGAACGGAGGGGGCCGGCTTCCAGCCGCCCCCTCCGACGGGATTGAGGATAGAAAGGGGGCAGCTCACACCGCCCCCGTTAGGTTTTCCCCGTGGGCTTTCCGGCAGGGGGCGGCGCCCTGCCGCCCCCCTTTGCGTCATAACACATGCCCCCTTACCGAGGGCCTGCTGCCTCAGAACCAGAAAGGGGGGGCGGCGGTTGGCCGCCCCCATCAGTACCCGAAAGGCCGGGGGGCGGCGCTCCGCCGCCCCTCCCCTTCGTCGGAACGGCAGGCGCCTGCGAGGATCAGAAAGGGGCGTCGTTTGTCGCCCCTGTTGGACGACGACAGGCGCCTCCTGGCGCCTGCGCGATGAAGAAAGGGGCGGCCTCTGCCGCCCCTGTCAGCTGAGGCCGGCGTCGGCCCCCCTGCCGGCGCCGGAGGCAAGGAAAAGGGGTCGGCGGCGTCCGGCCCCTGGTTGGACCAAAATTGCTGCTAGGGTTTTTAACCTCTAGCAGGCTTTGGGCCAAATTGGGCCCAATCAGGTTGTTTTTTCAAAAAAAATTAAATTTCTGTAAATGGGCCTTATTTTGGGCCTGTTTTGGCCACTTCACAATTTTGGGCTTAAATGAATATTTTGGTGCGTTTGAAGCCATATTTTGGATATATTGATGTACTGATAATTAGAGGAAATAAAAGGCCATCTTGTGTATATTTCCTCATTCGGTTTTATTTGTGTGTTAAATTAAGTTCATTCCAATTTTAATTCTTTAGGCAAAATTTATTTATATATATATTTCGAAATAATTCTAATTTTTGTGAATTCCCACCAAAGTGGGTTCTACTATTAAAATTGTTATTATTTCGAAATGTAAACGGATTAAAATACATACATTGTATGATTAGTTGCCTGAATGAATTTTAATTGGATCATAGGAGTAAATAAAAGTTTATATCAATATTTCTCCTCGTTAATGAAGTTCGGTATTAATTTTGCTATAATAAATTCAAATTTTGATGTATGTATTTTTTGGGGTGACTTGGTGTAATCATCATCTCGTCAAAGTAGGCTCTGGTGTTTGCATCATTTCATTCCTTAAATACAAAAGGAATTTTGTGTGCATATTTTATTCATGAATGCTACATCGGCCCAATGGCAGATTACCGTTCTATGCTAATTTATCCACACATATAGCAATAAATAAGTTATGATTATTGAGACTTATCCATGCAATTTTAATTCGGCCCAAATGAAGTTTTAATCTTGGCATATTAATTATTATCTTTATTTGATTGCTGCGACAGGATATCATTTGCTAGTTAATAGTTTATCCAAAGATAAATGTTAAGCTAGTTGGGGATATCTTGATATGGGAACATGCAATTTTGAATTTACAATTTTGATTCACAAACTAATACTTATGTTAGCATGTTTGTCTATATTTATTGTCCTATTTTTCAGCTGCTACTCCCGCAAATATTACTGCTAGCTTAAACTAGGGGTGGCAAACGGGTCGGGTGGGTTCGCGTACGGGTCGGGTCAGATTTGACCCGACCCGGATAGGGGTAAACCCTAACCCGACCCGGATTGAATCCGGGTCGGGTTCGGGTGACCCGGAAAATTTCCGGGTCGGGTTCGGGTTAACCCGTCGGGTTAAGATTTGACTTATACATAACTGCTCCTTTTTCGATATCCAGCTATTTATTAAGAGCCACCAATAATTTATTAAGTGTTGCATAATTTCCAGTAGCTCGTTACTTAAACCGCACTGATGACAGCAAGGAATTATAATTCACGTTACCATTTTTTTAACGAAAGTAATAAAATTAATAAAAAAGTTGTATGTAAATGGAATTGAATCCAGGACCTCTTAAAGAATATGACAACAATTCAAATCTTATAAGCACAACTCCCATTGCAGCTGTGTATTGAAGTTATTATATAAATTTTTATATATAGAGAGAAAGTAAACCGGGTCGAATTCGGGTCATCCGGGTTGACATGCCAAACACATACCCGACCCGGATTTTATCCGGGTCGGGTCGGGTCAACCAGTTTCCTACTTGACCCGTATTGGCCCCTACCCATACCCGGTTAAGGATGCCGGGTTCGGGTCGGGTCGGGCTCATTTTGCCACCCCTAGTTTAAACTCAATTCCGATGCTTAATGGCTCAAATTTTAAATCCTGGAAAGAGAACTTGCTTATAGTTCTTGGGATACTGGATCTGGACCTTGCGATTAGAACTAACTGTCCCCCACTTACTACGGAAAAGAGTACCTCTGATGAAAAGAGGGAGTATGAGAAGTGGAAAAAGTCTAATCGTATGTGTATCATGATCATGAAGAGAGCCATCCCTGAAGCTTTTCGGGGCTCTATGTCTGATTTGATCACGACAGCTAAAGGTTTCCTTGCAGATATTGAGAAAAGGTTTGTCAGAAACGAAAAGGCAGAAATTGGTACGATTCTGACAAGCCTGATCTTAATGAAGTACAAAGGGAAAGGCAATATAAGGGAATATATTCTGGAACAGTCCTATCTTGCTTCAAGATTGAAAGCACTTAAGCTTGACATCTCTGAGGACCTGCTTGTGTATTTGGTATTAATATCTCTTCCTACACATTACAATCAGTTTAAGGTGAGCTATAACTGCCAGAAAGAGACTTGGTCTCTGAATGAGCTCATCTCGCACTGTGTACAGGAAGATGAAAGATTGGAGCAGGATAAGACTGAAAGTGCAAAGGTTGCCTTTACCCCTAAAGACAATAAAAGGAAAAAGTGAAAGGAAGTTGCAGTTACAGCCCCACCTAGGAAACAACAAAAGAAGCATGTTAAGGCTATTAAGAAAGATAGTTGTTTCGTTTGTGGTGCTAAAGGGCATGTGAAGAAGCAGTGCACTAATTACCACGTCTGGCGTGCTAAGAAAGTTACTCTTCTCAATTTGGTTTGTTCAAAAGTTAATTTAACTTCTGTACCTATAGACACTTGGTGATTAGACTCTGGTGCAACTACTAACATCAGTGTGTCTATGCAAGGCTACCTAAACTGCCAAAAGCCAAATGATGTTGAAAGATTCATCTTTGTGGGCGATGGCAAGAAGGCGCGGGTTGCTGCAATTGGGGATTTCAGATTATCTTTAAGAACTGGAAACCATTTGGATTTGCTTGAAATTTTTATTGTACCGTCTTTTAGACGAAACCTTATTTCTATTTCTGCATTGGACAAATCTGGTTATTGTTGTTCTTTTGCGAATGGAAAATTCAGTTTGTCTCTCAATTCCATATTAATTGGTTCTGGTTGTTTGTCTGAGAATGATAATTTGTATATGCTTGATACAATTGCTGCAAATGAAACCTTGCATGTGGGTACACAGGTTTTAAAGCGTAAATTAACTGACGAGAATTCAGGTTCGTTATGGCACAAGAGATTAGGTCACATCTCCAAAAAGAGAATTGAGAGACCTGTGTCAAACAATATTCTCAAACCTTTAGATTTTTCAGATTTTGATGTCTGTATTAATTGTATAAAGGGAAAACAAACTAATAAAAGGAGATTTGAAGCCAAAAGGTCAAATAGCGTCTTGGAACTCATACATACAAATATTTGCGGACCATTCCCTTCGGTGGCATGGAATGGTCAGCAATATTTTGTAACGTTCATAGACGACTATTCGAGATATGGCTACATTTATCTCATACATGAAAAATCTCAGTCTTTGGACACGTTCAAAAATTTTAAGTCCGAAGTTAAACTCCAACTAGGCAAGAGGATTAAAACTGTCAAGTCTGACCGTGTTGGTGAATACTACGGCAGATATGATGGTTCAGGTGAACAACGCCCAGGACCATTTGCTAAATTCCTAGAGGAATGCATTATTATCCCACAGTACACCATGTCGGGTTCGCCCACTATGAATGGTGTAGCTGAAAGACGAAACAGGACGCTTAAAGACATGGTAAGAAGTATGATTAGTCATTCTACTTTACCAAAAAACCTCTGGGGAGAAGCATTGAAAACTGCAACTTACATCCTTAATCGGGTCCCAACTAAAGCAACTAATAAAACACCATATGAGTTTTGGACGGGCAAATCACCTAGTCTAAAGCATATGCACATATGGGGATGCCCAGCTGAGGCAAAGCCTTATAGGCCTGCTGAAAAGAAGCTGGATACACGAATAATTAGTTGCTATTATATTGGGTATGCCGAAAGATCGAGTGGTTACAAATTTTACGATCCCACAAATAAGAATATTTTTGAGACTGGAAATGCCAGATTCCTTGAGGATACCGGGTTTGCGGGGGGAGATTTAGGAAGAGGCATTGTTTTCGAAGATGAATGTGTAGATATTCCCACAGGTGATCTTGTTATTGATCAGGATTTTATTCCTGTTATAGAACAAGACACAAGTATTCAAGACAATGTTGTTGCTCCTCCCATTCAGGAAGAACAAACCCTTACACCTCAAGAACCATTGCCATTAAGGAGATCCATTAGGGAGAGGAGAAGTGCAATATCAAGTGACTATATTGCATATCTCCAAGAACATGAAGTTGATATTGGTGTGATGGAAGATGATCCAATCAACTTTCATCAAGCCAAAAATGGTTCTAACTCTCTAAAATGGATAGATGCCATGAATGAGGAAATAAAGTCGATGAAGGACAATGACGTTTGGGATCTTGTCCCATTACCTAAAGACGTGAAACCCATTGGTTGCAAGGGATATTTAAAACCAAGAGGGATTCAAAAGGTAATGTGGAAATATATAAGGCACGTCTTGTTGCTAATGGCTTTACTCAAAAGGAAGGCATTGATTATAACGAGACTTTCTCTCTGGTTTCCACGAAAGACTCATTCAGGATAATAATGGCATTAGTGGCTCATTTCAATCTTGAGTTACATCAGATGGATGTTAAAACAGCGTTCCTTAACGGGGACATTGATCAGGAAATTTATATGGTGCACCCAGAAAATTTTGTGTCGGGAGACCCAAAGAATATGGTTTGCAAACTTAAGAAATCCATTTATGGACTCAAACAGGCGTCTCGGCAATGGTATTTTAAGTTTCATCAAGGTATCATCTCATTTGGCTTCGAGATGAATTTGGTTGATGAATGTATATACCTAAGTTCTGTGGGAGTAAATTTGTGTTTCTGGTTTTATATGTCGATGACATTTTACTTGCCAGTAACAATGAAGGCTTATTGCATGAAACCAAGAACTTTCTAGCTAAGAACTTTGAGATGAAAGATCTTGGTGATGCATCTTTTGTATTGAAAATTCAAATACATCGAAATCGTTCTCGAGGTATGCTTGGATTATCACAAAAGACATACATTGAAAAGGTTCTGCAAAGATTTGACATGGAAAGTTGTAAACCAGGTGATACCCCAGTATCTAAGAGGGACAAGTTTGGTCTCAATCAGTGCCCTGAAAGTGAAATTGAGATAGCACAGATGAAGGATATTCCTTATTCTTCAGCAATAGGGAGTATCATGTATGCTCAAGTATGTACACATCCAGACTTGGCGTACGTTACAGGAATGTTTGGCAGATACTTGAACGATGCAGGATTGGACCATTGGAAAGCAGCCAAAAGGGTCTTACGGTACTTACAGAGGACAAGGGGACACATGCTTGTATATCAGAGGTCGGAAAAGCTTGAGATCATTGGATATACCGACTTTGATTTTGTTGGATGTAAATACAGCATAAAATCTACTACAGGCTGTGTTTATACATTAGCAGAAGGTGCCATTTCTTGGAAGAGTGCTAAACAGACTATTATAGTCTCTTCCATCATGGCTGCAGAATTCATCGCTTGTCATGAAGCATCCAATCATGGTTTATGGTTACGGAATTTTGTCATGGGGCTGCGAATTGTAGATGGCATTGAAAGGCCACTCAGATTATTTTGTGACAACATGTCCGCAGTTGCATTCGCCACTAACAACAGGAGCTCAGCGAAATCAAAACACATTGATATCAAGTTCCTGATTGTTAAAGAGAGAGTTGGAAATAAACAGTTGTCTATAGAGCACATTGGTACAAACTCAAACATTGCGGATCCGCTTACTAAGGGACTGCCACCCAAAACGTTTCATGGGCATGTCGCTCGTATGGGTGTCATGTCATCTGAAGATATTCAGTTTTAGTGGGAGTTTGTAATTTTGTAGTGCTCTTATTTTTGACAACATTTCAGCCTTCAGTTTATGCATATTTGGTTTATGGTTTATTTCTGCAGAAATAAAGTTCAGTTTTGTTTGGCTTCATATTTCAACTCTATGTTTATAAATGTGTATGAAAATATGTGTTTATGTTTATGATCTCACTAAGGTGAAGGAGGATCAGTTGAAAATAGACATGTTAGATCACATTACATGTAATTTTCATGCTACACATCCACTTCATAATCCATGTCATTCTTTTGTATTAGCACGGTGACCACTGATGGGTCGAGCTGCAATTGTTGCGGCGAAGATCTCTTTGATCCCTTGCTAATATAATTGATGGACCTGATTGTTTTGACTCATTAAAGAAATGACAGTAAGTTAAGATCTTATTTGGTTGTATGCACAACGAAATATAATTATAAAGTTTAACATATAGCCCAAGTGGGAGATTGTTGGAACTTATCCAACTGAGTTGGATCTTAATCCAACGTTGGGCTAATATGCGATAAATAATTATATGGTGCTACGCTGTCATATTAAAGCCCAATATTTTAGTGATCTGATTTAATTGAGTAAATGGGCTAAATGAGTTAAATAGGTTGTGGGGCCTTTATGTGTTGAGACTATTGGGCTTCAACTTGTTGATGGGCCGAGTTGGAAACCCTGGGGCTATGGAGGCTGCCTATATATACTTGCGGTCATGATCCCCGGAATACACGAAAAAAGATGAGCCGTCTTTTCTACGTCCCGTCGCTAGGAGAGAAACCAGGAGAAAGCTAAAGGGATTCTCCAACAGTTGATTCGTGCTATTCTGGAAGATCATCCACTGCGTCATCCAGATCGTCAACATCATGGATTCAGGTATGATTCCTATCAGAGAAGGTAATGATTTAAGGTTCCGCGTGTTCTTTATCTAGATCTGTGTAATTAGGCTTATACGCAAATCTAGATCTTTAGTTTCTACATCAGACACATATGGCATTAGGTTTCATCAACAACCCCTTAGGAAGGAGCACACAAGAGGCCTAGCACAAACAGTTCAACCCTCTTTTTGTGAGAATCAAACTCTAAACTCTCCTTTGGAAAACAACTAGGCTCTGACCAATCTGTTGTGACAAAATCAGACCCCTCAAGTAGTCGAGCACCGAGGACATAATTTGGGAGAAAATTATATTTAGTAGTCGAGCACCGAGGACATAATTTGGGAGAAAATCCAATATAATCACAAATCTTAAGCCGATAGGCATAGACTCAAGTTCTAATTCATGTTATTCACTTTAACTCGGCATGATGCCCTCACTAGCAACTTTGAAAATAAGCCATACATGGAAAATTGGAACAACTATCACAAAAAATATGTCCACATCCTTGTTGGAGAAAACGAAGTGAACATTCAAACACTTGGTTCAACTATAAATAATCTTTTCCAGTAAAGAAAAGGATTTAGTTACAAATGACTGCAAAAAAAATCTATGGTATGTAGCACCATTCAACCAAAAATTACTACATCCGGCAAACCTGGACATGACTCATGTATTCATCTGTTCCGATGCTTAACAAATATGTATATTGTTATTCACCTTAAAATATGTATCATACGAAGTATCAAGTATGATATGCCCTCTCTAGACAAAAACTATTGGTATACATACAATTCTATATCTAAACTCATTGTATATTTACATGAATCAAATATGCATGGACACATGAGAAATATACATATATAGCCACGTCCTCATGTCAAGAGTTTGCAGGTTATATGATTTCCGTGTCTGACACCACGTGTCCATGTCAAAGCGTGACACTCGTGTCTCTATATCAAAAAATATAACTCTTATAAAGTATTAGGAATCCATTGGTGTTTAGCCCGGCTTGCATGTGATACTGTGTCACGAATGAATTTCGGTGTTAAGTTTCTAGAGAAGTACACGTTTAAGTAATAAAACAAGAGAAGCAGAACTTATCTACAAAAGTAATAATTTACATCAACCTATGAGATGAATTGACAGTCAGAAGCGTAAGCAATGCGAAAAGGTGCAATAGGAAACGATTTCTACAACTATATAAGAAGACTAAATGTTAAATATTATTTCAATTGATTAATTTAAGACACCACAGCTAGTGGAAAGTGTACATCACACCTAAATGCTATGGCTTCCATAAAAAGATTACCTTTGAGTTGATCCAAGAAGGATCATGCCACACTGTGCTCTCTTAACGTGATCCTATTCTCCGTATTTCTTGTAGGTGACAAGCAATCTCATGAATGAATCTGACCCCATCGCTGCCATTTCTGAGAGTGTTTACACTGTGTTCAAGAAAATTATGATCTGCTTCAAGTGCCTTCAACCTCTCATTTAGTTGTGAAACTTCATCAAAGATAGCTGCAAAATCACTTGATTTACCATCCATAGTGTTGTGGTAGTCGTAATTAGAATCTGGTGCTAGAAAGGTTTCTTTATGGTTAGCTTCAGTGTGGCCTAGCAAAAAACTCGAACTTGTATTGGCATATGAATCCTCCTCAGACCGAGTAAAGTCCATTTCGGACAAAATTTCCCCTCCCCTCAGACCATAATCCTGAGAATTCCAGTGAGGTTGATCCAAGTCATTACTCCCAGCTGTCATCGCAGAATGCAGATCATTCCTTCGCCCGCTGCCTTTTCCATTTTCACCTCTGCACGGTTTATTAGGATGTCCATCTTCTTCCATATTAGCTCCGGAAATATCAACATTCATCCCATTGTCAGAAAACACATGGAGCTTTTTCTCCAGTTTCTTCAAGCGAGTTGCAATATACGCTTTCTCATCTTCAAAACCCAACAATGAATCCATTAAAACATCCGATTTTCTCTGCCCAGACTCGTTGGAAACTCTGGTTTTCTTCTCAAGTGTCATGCTATCACCATATTCAGTTGCCTGTGAATCAACACGTGATTGCAGTGCACTCTCTGCCACTAACTTGTCACCAACACATTTCCTGTAGCTTTTAACTTCAGCTTGAAGATCTTGCATCTCTTTTTCTCTTTGAGCTAGTAGATCATTCAATTTTTGAAGTGCCTCTTGATCATATTCTGATTGTTCATCCATCATACGTTGGTACTGCAAAGCCTCCATCTGCATTGCAGCCTTCTCCTCCTGCAACCTGGTAATCATGGCCAGTGCTTGATTTGCTGCAACTGCCGAAGCATTCCGTTCCTCTTCCAGCTCCCTACATAGAACGTACATTGACTTCCTGTCCAGCTCAACCTGTCGCTTTAGTCGATCCACTGGACTTTCTCCTTCAATTTCACTAACTATACTCCCATCAGGCGACTCCAAACCTGACTCATTTCTTTCTATAGAGAGACTCTTTGTAATGTTCTGCAATATAGCAGAGCTAGAAGCATCAAAGAACTTTAAGTCATCTCCCGGCCCCTGCACTCTGGGACTAGGACTCAACTCACGCCAGGGGCTTTCAAGCCCCCTCGCAGCAGAAATTTGTGATATTAATATTCTCAGATCTTCATAAGCTTTAGAAGAATCTCTCCCGGTGATTACTTCGGTGACTGTAGGAGATGTCAAGCTGCCCTTGCTACTAACAGCAAGTCGGTAAGCATCATTTAGATCCATATGTACATGGCCGGATGGGACATGATCGCTCATGCTTTGGCTTGACACCGTATTGGTATTAGTTGAACTCGGAGGCTTGGAATTTTCACCAAGGGAAGTAATTGAACCGTAGGCATTGCATTTGTAAGAATCACTCACTGGAAAATGCAACAGCGCATACAAGTATCAGCAAAGAGATAAAAATAGACAGTCTATCTAGACGGACATAAAAAGAAAAAAAAGAGAATAACTCACCCTTTGTGCTTAAAAATTCTGGATTGCCCTTCTGATGTTCGTTTTCAGATAGCAGATGGGGATCGATCCTTTCTTCAAGTTTGTTCCAGTTGAGTTCCTCCAATCCATGCCCAGTGGCAACAGTAGATGCCAAAGATACGTCATGAGACTCACCAACATTGAGTGGTTGGTCTTCCTGGACAGACAAAGAGGAGTCAAGTATGCTAGAAGTAGGGTGAATCAACTTCTCTGTTGATGTATCATCGGATACAGGCATCGGGAAATAATTGGTGATACCGGAGGCAAGATCATCCTTGAAATCTACTGCTACAGAGTTTACACCATCGTCATCTGAGAAGCGACCTTCTGACTCAGATTCAGATGTAACCTTAACTTCACTATATCCAACACGAGACAAGCGATCAAACCCATGATTCCCTAAATGATGAGTTGAGGGGGACCCCAAAGAGTTTTCCCTTTTTACGCTCAGCCTATCTTGATGATGCAGATGGACATGTTCTGTTGAATTTGACAAAGAAATGTCAAATTCACCAACATCAACTCTAACAGAATTCTTTTGAAGAAGCTTAGCAGCATGAGACTTTTTTCGAAAAGGCACAGAACAACATGAGCAATGATTTGTGATTACAGAAGCAGATACTGGATTCTTCGGCAGTAAAGGGATCTCTACAGCATCTTCTCTGTACAATTTGTTCCGAAATCCATCATCATCAATTCTTTCATCGAGTTCGATACCAAGTTTTCCACCCACCAACCTACATGCTTCAGGATTTGATTTCTTCTCCATGGCAAATGAAAGGATGCAACCTTCGCACATTTCATTGACATCCGCAAGCTTCCGGTGAACATGACAATAGGCCAAAGACGAGATCTCTGATTTATGTGAATTACAAATTAAATCCCAATAGAATCCTTGTTTTTCATTGCCAAACACATGATCCAACCTTGAGCACAGCAGGCAAGGAGTTTGTAGCTTACAAAAATGAGCAAATTTTGTGACCATGTAAGAAAATAACCCATTGAGGAACAACAGAAACATCAGCAACCATTCGAAAACAGCAGACATTAGCACAGATGAGAATTGAGAAGAAACCCTCTTGTCGCCGATGCAACACCCTGAAGCCATTGCAATAAATATATATATGCGATTCTCTTGAACCGATTAACCCAGAAACACGATGTGGAATTTATTGACTCTGGAAAAAAACTAAGCACGATCAATTTGGAACAAAGACAGTATGCAAAAATGGAAAATGGAGAGAAGATTATAGTAGTTTTGATATGCATGTAACTGAATTAAAAGGAAATTAATTATGATGGTTAATTATATCCACACTGAAGTTTACTGATTGATTTATCTTTTACTCCATTTACATGAATCAAATAGAACTTTAGCAGACCTAGTATTCAATAGGATACACAGTCAATTTCCATCATAAAAGAGAACTACTACTTCAATAATAATGGATCCAAAATTTTTGCAGTGCACTGAGACAAGCAAGAATTATTCATCAAAACTAGAAATTTTAACTTCATGCCATATAATTCGATCAATTAAAGGAAGGAAAAATAAAGAGCTTACCGAAATTTACAGTAGAATCGAATGGAGAGCATCAAAAAAGCTCTCAAAATTCACACAGAGCTCGCGATTAAAGAGAGAAGAGATCTATAGCTAGGGTTGCAAGACAAGAGAAAGACAAAAGCAACCCAAAGTCGGATTTTTCTTTTTATTTATTGGCCTGACGACGGATCACAACTCCGTCTTGTTTATAATTAAATAAATAAATCCCCCAAAAGTTGAGTCGACAGTGAAAGACGGCTGGAATCGCAGATAGCGACACGAACCGAAAGCTTAAATTTTTGGCAAATTCAACTTTACAACAAAAAAGTTCCAACAATGAAAAACTCAAGAGTTTTGTGAAGCAGGTGAAATGAAATAAAAACTGTGAGAAAATTCAAAATGTGTGAGCACGAGAGGTCAACTTTGTTTGGGTGGTGGAAATTATGGATATGACCCTGAACTTTTAATAATTTGTTTTCTTGTAAACTTGTAATTGCATCCACTTGTGCGGAAATTTTTATTGAAGGGGATTGGGGGCCCATCCTAAATAGCCAGGGCCTGACTAAAAGTTAACATGGATGGAAACGGGCCGAGGGAAGGCCATGGCTTTGGGCATAAAAATTTTCGGGCCGGGAATTGAGCCCCGGCCCCATGTGCCTTGTAGATGCAGCCACCGTCTTGTCTTAATGCTTTCAGGCCAACCCTATGGCTTTTCAGGCCACTCTTATTTCTTGTTTGAAAGGCTTCAGTTTCGAACCTGATTCGCTAGAATATTTCAAGACGAGGACTACCTGCACCTCAAAAATGAGGTGCAGGTGATGATTGCACCCATAAACAGAAAAAAAAAATACTATTCAGTGTCTTTTCATAACCTCTGTCTAACATTTTTTACCATGATTAGCAACTTATCCTTAACTGCACCTCAATTTTGAGGTGCAGTTAGTCCTCGTCTATTTCAAAGGGGGCAACACATCTTGAGATGACATGGCTCAAGGCGTCATGTTGAAAATGTAAGTGAGCTAGAGGTCAGCGTGCTTTAAGTCAAAACATGAAATACTTGATGGTGTTGTGAGCTATGGGCTTATTAAAGCAATGGGTTGAAAATGTACTTAAAATTTTAGTAGGGTCAGGGCCGAGGCCGAGGCCGAGGCCAGGCATCCTCTCATTCTGGCCCCGGGCGGAAAAAGGTAATGCAGTAAAGAAAGGCCCAACACCAGCCCGCTTTTTGTAAGGTCTGGATTTTTCTGGCAGAGTTTAGAGCCAGAGGCCTTCCGGCATCTCTGGTCCATTTTCATCCATACAAGTCATTCTACTTTTTTTTTATTCCATCGGAATTCATTAGAAGGTCGAACCTGTCAAACATCCCACTCCTTTATCATCAAACAGGAACAGTTGGGCTAAAGTAGCAAGTGGTATTTCCCATACCCGAAATTCCTCCCCCAGTATTTCCCGTACCCGAAATTCCTCCCCCAGTTGACAACCCAGATTGGCTAGTCCATCGACACAGAAGTTAGCTTCGCAAAGAACGTGTCGCAAGGCGAACGTGCCGAAACGTACCTTGAGCTCCCGAATGTCAAGAATCAAACTCAACAGTGGATGAGAGAATACATCTGTCTATTCGATCAGCAGGAGGGCGACTCGCGTGTCTGATTCACATATAATATTAGAGTAGCACTGATGCCAAGCAGGAGCTAACCCAAGCCGAATAGCTTGAAGTTCAGCATTAAGGTTTGTACTATGGCCAACATATGCTGAAAACCACAGGAGCCATCCGCCCTTCTCGTTGCGAAAAATGCCACCAGCCCCTGATATCCCTGGATTCCCTTTACTTGCGCCATCAACATTGAGTTTCACCACTCCACAATCAAGTGGGCACCACTTAACCACCACTGGATCTGGACATGTAGCTTTGGCTGGACTATAAACTTATGCCACCTCAGCTGCCATGAACGTAATGTGCCGAATAGAAAGGTTCTCCACCATACCTTCCCATGTGTCTGAAAAAATTCTTCTACACCTGGCACCCCCAAACTTTCCACAAATAAGTCGCAAAAATGATGGATTGGGTGAGTGGGTGAAAACGAAGCAGTCAAGAACTTCTTCAGCCACTGTCATAAGGGGAGATCATATAATTCACCAAACGATGAATAAGGGAAGAATTCATTCCAAATTTTTCTGGCCTCATAGTGTAACGACCTGCTCTTCAGAATACCCGGGAAGTACGAATCCATCACAAGTATTCCCAGATCAGCGAGTGTTACGTAGAAAGAGAGAAAGGAATAGAGTAAAAAGAAAAAATGCAGGTCACAGTGCACGTGCTAAGTAGTACAAGTAAAGCTCCATCACAAAAAACACAGAGAATTAAATAAGAACATTTTATTTTATTTATACAATGATACATCATTTTCATATGCCGTCTCTGGACTGAGTACAAACGAAGTAAACCAGAAAATCCCCCAAAGAACCCAAAATAAAAACGCTCATACTCTGTACAAGTATAACTCACTTTCTAACTGCCCTGGAAGAACAACTGGACCAAACTATCCTCGAGGCTCCATCTCTGAGTAGCTCTGGAGTCTAACTTGACTAATCTGCTTCTAGACCTGGAAAAGTAAATGGGGCACGTCAACGCATGACCCAGTAGGATTCCTAACCAAGCTAGGTAGGACCCAATTTAGAGCCGGACTACATATCTAAGAAGGGTGGTCTAATAAGTAAGGGTCACAATGTTTACAAAAGTATTCACAACATGACATGCAAGTAGTAAATGAAAACTTGGAAAAACATGCATAAGTAACCATATTATGACATGCGAGTGCTGAAAGGAAGCAGAGGAACATATTAACGTGAGATAACAACAATTAGAATAACAGAAGAACAAGTTAACATGTGGTAGTAGGATTTATGAAATAAAAGGCAATTATTTTAAGTTATCACTTTACATGTCTGAGAACTCGTGTAAATGATAGGACACTTAAGGAGCTGGATTTCACCTAGGGTGGGTAAAAAGTGGTATCTCAACCAGCGACACGAGCACTGGAAGGGGCCTCTCGTAACTCCCCACCCGAACGGAGCAAGGTACAAGAGTGAGACAATTCTCGGTTTTGTGGCAAAACGGAGGAAACCATTCTACCTCATGGTGCATCACGAGTACATCCATAGGCCTTTCCAACCCTGCCCACTCCCCATGCCTACTCACGGAAGTGCGAGTGAGAATCAAGATATGTTCACAACTAGCCAACTCCTTCGCTCAGGAGCTAGTGGGAGTCTCAGCTGTGTCCGCTCCTTAAGACCTATTCTTTACACGTATCCCCCCAACCCTTATCTAAAGTCTCACCCATTTCTGAATGGATCGAGAACTTAAGACTATTACCCTTATTCTCACACTTCTTCCATCATTTCATATTTCTTCCATTTTGGTACATCATTCTCATATTCATTATCATTCCATCGTTTATTCACTTTCCACCTTTCAATTTCATAGGAAACTTGCATAACATACTTAAAAAATAGAGAAGATTAACATATGATTCTCGTTCACAGATTAACATGGCAAGTGATACTTCATTTCTCGTTTTTGATTGCATATAAACTAGTGCCTGGATTAACAAGTAAATTCCAATAATAACTTGATATGCAGATTCAATATAATATGCAACTGGTAACATCATGAAATTCAAACTTTATCATGGAGTTCTAAACATACAAACTGTAGCATTATTACTGCATGAATAACATCCAAAACATTGCATTTTAAGAGCATATGAATCAACAAAAAATAATAAAGATGGACTCCTGTAAGAAATGGGAAAAGACAGGGCCACGGCCGTATGGTTTTACCGGCCGTATGGTTTTACGACCGTATGGTTTTAATAAGAGAGGTTGAAAAATCCACACGGACGTGTGGTGAAATCTATACGACCGTATGGTTTTTAGTTGGCTGTGAAGAAATGCACACACTCGTATGGGCTATAGGCCACACGGCCGTATGGATTTAATCCATATGGACGTATGAATTTAGTTAATACGGTCATATGAGTCTAAAGTACATCATGCGGTTGTATGAAAGTTTCGAAGCTTCGACACGGTCGTATGGTTTTGGCCATACGGTCGTGTGGTTTATAATGCTGTCAAGTTCGACAGCGACGCGTGTAAAAACTTACGCGATCTTAACTAGATCCTATCTAACTAAGTTAGGATCCTACCTGAGATGTCCATCAGTAAAATCTGGGGCCCTTCTTCTCCTGGATGACTATCTGAAAGCTATCTCTCCTCCCTCTTCCAAAGATCAAAGGCTAGGGTTTCAAGTTTTGGTCGTGGGTTCGATGAGAGAATTCGGCAGCGAAGTGAGTGATGGATGTGTGTGTGTGAGATCTTCCTCTTATCTCTCTCTTTTTTTCATTTTCTTTCCTGTTGATCTCCTCTGATCCACCTCCTGCTTCCCCCAAATTCAGTTGGGCTTGCCACCTAATCAGAATTAGGTGGGGATTATTTGGGTAATGCCACCTCTTAAGTATGAGCTGGTTAATGAGGGTTAATTAGATATTTAATTTTTATCTTAATACTTAGTATATTACTTTATTCAAGTATTAACTTAAATACACATCATTTAACAATTCCAAATGTTGCTATAAAATTCAATAAAAATAATTTTATTGTCAAAAATTTTAAAAAATTATACAAAGCCTCCCAAACTTCATACGTACATATTACGCCCAAAATACGTATATAATACACGTATCTGTGAATACGAGGTATTACATTCTACCCGCCTTAAATAAAGTCCGCCCTCGGACTTTCTTATGTTAAGAGTCTATGAATTGATCTAAGGGTTTCTCTACCCATATAACGTTAATATAAACACACATAACTTTATTCAAATCACTTATTTATCTAACTATATTATACTTATATATTAGCCTTATACAAACTTACTATGTACACACAGTCAGAAATACCAAAACGTATGTCATATAATAATATACATACATTCAAATGTACCTTACTATACATATCAACATACACACACATGGATATATCTAAGTAAAACTACAACTAGATAAGTAAGCATATATCCAAGACGTACACCAATAATTATAACATATATATCCATATGTATATATCTCCATTCATATATAGATTACCATAACCATTAAGGATACATGCAACTATCAACCATTCAAATGTAAGTATACATATTAAATAAACATATGACATGTATCCATGCAAGTACTTATATTATTCATTTACAAGAGCTTAAACAAATATGATACACATATATATGTATACATATACCCTTCATTCACATTACATACTGATACATATGTATACATACAAATATCTTTATATAGACATAATATAAAATCAAACATACATATTTACGACTGCATACTAATATATGTACATTCACTATATATGTACTAGTGTAAGGCCACACAATATGTGCTCAAAGACATATGTTATTACTTAAATACACACATGGATACACTGAAATACTTACTTACATTCATGTATAAAAACCACACAACACTTCTTATATATAGGTGTGTGTGTGTGTGTGTGTGTGTGTGTGTGTGTGTGTGTGTACATCTCGTCACACTATATGCAAACTAACAACATTTACTTCATAAGTCTTAATGCAAACATGTTCATACATAAACATATCTATAGTTATACGTAGGTTCATCCCTATATAATTACAAGTATATGTTCAAGGATGTATCATTGTATAAATAAAATGAAATGTTCTTGTTTAATTCTCTGTGTTATTGTTGTGATGAAGCTTTACTTGTACTACCCAGCACGTGCGTTATGACCTGCAGTTTTTCTTTTTACTCTCTTCCTTTCTCTCTTTCTACGCAACACTTGTTGATCTGGGTATACTTGGGACGGATTCGTACTTCTCGGGTATCCTGGAGAGCGGATCATTACACGTAGCAATCTCATAGTACATGTGTACTTGTCTCTGCTTCAACGCCACAAATAGAGCATCTATCCGAATCTGTCATGCCACAGTTGAACCGCAATGAATTGGTAACAATGTGAGCCCTCACGACTAACCAATGGAAGTAAAGCCATCGGGAATGAAATGGCAGCTTTCGGATCCAGCCATAGTGGTTATCCGGGAGTAGACCATGGTTCTCCAATAACTGTCGATATGAAGATTGAGAAGTAAAATGTCCATCTATAGTGAGGCACCATATGTATTTGTCACTCATCGTTGTGACCTTAGGTAGTGGGTACAACATAATCTGTTGAGCCACAGTATCTGAGACATGCATAAGAAGTTTAGTCATATCCCAAGCTGTTTTGGACAAATTCATGAATGGGTGCCTGATCAGCATCTAACCCACTAAAAGGGGAAAACAAGGTCGCAAGTGACTTCCCTAGCCAGTTATCGCTCCAGAATTTAGTGGTAGTGCCATCTCCAATCCGCTTCACCAGGCCTTCCTTCAAATTTTGCATCCAATGAACCAAACTCCTCCAAGAATATGACCAAGAAGGTGGCATCTTGTCCATGGAAGAGGCATATGAGATTATATCCTCAGTGACCATATATTTGGTTTTCAAGAGTTGGACCCAAAGAGAATTAGTATCCATAAAAACTCTCCAGGCCAACCTTTTGCAATAGAACATCATTTATGACAGGCCATTCACTGAATCCAAAGACCTCCGAGTTTCTTAGGCTTACATACCTCCTTCCATCTTACCAAGTGTAGCTTCTTCTGACCCTCAACACCACGATAGAGAAAGGATGGCAGACGTAACATAGCTGATTAATGTTGCTCTCCCAGCCAGGCTTAACAATTTTGATTTTCAACCAGAAATTTTCAAACTGATCTTTTCCACAATACCTCGATAAGTTCTCTTTGACACTCTTCCATGCATGCGAGGCACTCCCAGTTACTTCCCCAAATATGTGGTAGAAGGGACACCCAATGAGGAGCAGACATGCAAAATATGCCGACATCCCATTGCTGGGGATACAAAACATCAAGACTTCTCCAAACTAATTTTTGCACCAGACGAGGAACAAAATGAATCCAAGATATCTCTGACTATCTGGGTTTGCTACAATGTGGCTTTTTCAAATAAGAAGAGATCATCAGCAAAGAGCAGGTGGGAAATGGGAGGTCCCCCTCTCCCAATGACAATATGTGTCCATGACTTATTTGCAACAGCTTCATTGATCATGAGACCAAGTCACTCCATGCATAAAACAAACAAGTAAGGAGATAAATGGTCGCCTTGTCGTAGACCTCTAAAAGGAGAAAACCAATCAGAAATCTCGCCATTCCACAACACCGAATGTTCTTCAGATGAGACGCCCAACATGATCGTCTTGATCCATGAAGGGGAAAAACCAAAAAGGGTTAAGTATCCTCCAAGAAATCCCAACAAACTCGATCACATGGCTTCTCCAAGTCAATTTTCAAAGCGAAGAATCTGTGATTGCTCTTAGATTTCTTTATGGTATTGGATAAGTTCCTGAGCAACCAAAATATTATCTGACTGATTCTGAGTGAAAAGTATATATTTATACCCCATAACTACCCCCATTTGTGCTAAAGATTAGGCTTAAACTTGCTCTTTTTGGGTATATTTTCATTTCATGTTATTTTAGGAGCTTACTCTCATTGTTGGCACAAAATATGGTTTTTATCATCTTTATTGGCTTCCTGATATTTTTCATATGCTCTTGGTATTATTGTGATTATATTGTCAATTTTTGAGAATTATTTGAGCAATGGATTATTTTATATGATTATTGGAAGTCAATATTGTATTTTAATAGTCATTATATTAATTTCATAATCAAATGGACTAATTTCTCCTCCTTATATTTTTCAGGTACTCCTAGGGATCTTGGGGATTTTCCAGAATTTTCTAGGATTTTTCTGGGACTTCTAGGTATTTTTGGTGGATTATTGGAGGAGAAATGAGGTTTTAAATCAAGAAAAAGATTTTAAAGGGGCGCCACATGGCGCCAGATTCAGCGGGCCGCCGCTGAGTCAGTTAAAAAAATAAAAAAAGAGCATTAATAAAAAATAAATTAAAAAAAGAAAACAGCGGACGCGGGCCGGCCCAGCGGCCGGCCCGCTCCGCTAAAAACGCTCCAAGCGCGCGTGCAATTGAGCTAGGGCGCGGGTCGGGTACAAGGCTCCGACGGCTAGCACATTTCCTCTATTATTGCGGCCTGAGGCTGTTTGCAGCAGCCAGTTCAGTTTTTTTTGCGTTTTTTCCAGATTTTGGGGGATTTTCCCCCTCTTCTTCCCCAAGAGGCTAGGGCTAAGGCTTGGAAGCCATAGGAGCTTGGAAAGCTTGGAGGAGGAGCAAATAGGTGGAAGGAAGGCTTCATCCTAGGGATATCTTGGATGATATCTCTCTTCCCCCTTTTGTAATTTTGATATCACTTTATTGTAATGAATTTGGGTTAATTTTGAATGAAAAATCCATCTTTTGTTTCATAATGATAGAGTAGTGTTGAATGGTTTGGGTTGTGATTCATTGGGCTGGATGTTAATTATAACCCTAATTTCCTATTGTTTATTATCTTGCTAATCTTGGATGAATTATTAGGGCACAATTTTATTAGTTAAGTCCCGAGAAGGCAACTAGAGAAGAGACCATGTTCATGATTGATTAGTGCTATGATGATGCATCCATGCTTATTGCAAATTTTTGTGTTCCTGAATGCTAAATATTCCGATTGAGTGTCTTTAGTTGGATAATCAATTGAGTTATATGGGGGTAATTAGAGCTTGATTAATGCCAATCTTAGCGAACCCACAACCCATGCCTCCTCGCCTTACTATCCTAAATCCCCATTTGGTTCTCTAACCCTACCCATTTAGGTTAGGATTGTAGCTTCAACAAACATTTTTTCCCCCATCCATCCACTTAGCGAGGTAGTTGTAATACGCTTTATTTTTCTTTATCGATTAAACTTTCGAATGTAGAATGACTTGTCCCTGTGATCCGACCCGGTACTCACCGATTATTTTTTATTGCATTGACGCTCCTACACTTGAGAGTGGAAGGCGTGCCTTTGCGTGTCCTCCAGTTCAATCACTGACGCCTGCCTTCCATGGATGAAACTGGCATGTAAAGGCCCAATGAGGTCGTTGAGAAAGGTTCGCATCCTGTTAACCAGTACTTTATTGATTAATTTACAAGGAACACAACACAGACTGCTTGGGTGGAATTGTAGAACCTTCTCCGGCCGAAGGACCTTAGGAATGAGAACAAGTAAGATCTTGTAAAGGTCCTTATGAAATTCCTCACTCTCCAAGGCATCAGCCACCATCCTTAGCAAAGACTCTTTTAAAGATCCACAAATTCTTTGGTACACACCAAAGTGAAAAGCCATCGATACCAGGGGACTTCCAAGGTTTCATCTGAAATAAAGCATCATGTACTTATTTTTCCTCCACATGCCACTCAAGCACGTCTCTTTGACTGCACGTCTCTTTGACTGGAGGATAAGGAAGGGCAATAAGAGTGTGGAAGATCCCATCTACTACCCATCTCTTCCGAAATAGAGCCATAAAGAAATCCTTAATATGATGGTGGAGTGTCTCTCTATCCATAATCTAATCCTTAATATGATGGTGGAGTGTCTCTCTATCCATAATCTAACCCCCAGACTCATCCTGAAGCATGAAGATTTGATTCGGTCTTCTTCTATGTAGGGTTGACATATGGAAAAATCTAGTATTCCTATCACCATGAAGAAGTCATTTATTCCTAGATTTCTGCGCCCAAAACACTTCTTCTTGAGACAACAGCTTATCGTACTCAACAATCAAGTGTTCTTCGAGTCTGCACATCTGGTGAGAATGGTTGCAAAGAAGTTCCTTCTGCACCTCGCCGATTCTTCCCTTAAACCATCTTTTCTTTCGGAATAAATCTCCAAAAGAGTTTTGGTTCCACAATTGAAGTTCGCCAGAGACCTGCTTCAGTTTAGCCACACAATCTCCTGAAGCCCTGGTCCACATGTTAGATAAGAATGTCTGGATATCTTCTGCTATAACCACATAGCCTGGAAGCGAAATGGTTTTTTCTGAGGTTTCACCTGGGCAACTAGTTCAGACTGCAGCAATAGAGGGCAATGATCTGAGAAAATCCTTGGAAGATGTCGCACCAAAGCACGAGGAAATAAAGAACACCAGAAGGAGTGGCCACCACTCTATCCAACCTTTCATACACTCTGGCACACACAGTTCTCTTGTTACACCAAGTATAAGGATTCCCACTAAACTGGAGGTCCAGAAGGCTGCAAGTGGACAACATACGTTGAAAGTGTAAGCATCTAGTAAGGGATTGCTCTGTTCCACTAAACTTATCTGATGACGAAATAATGTCATTAAATCACATATGACCATCCATGGCATTGTTGGATCTCCTGGCACACCAAATACACTAGAGGGTGGTGAGTAGTGTCTATCACGACGAAATTGCAAAATTAAAAGTAACTAAAAATTTGCAATAAAAATGCGGAAATAAATGAACACAATCCAGAAAATAGCAAGCTCAAACACAGAGATTTATCCTGGTTTGGTTCTTGTGATCGTACGTCCAGTCCTCTACCCCATAGAGATTTTCAAACCACCATAATACTTGCTCCTCGCAAGCAATCAATATACAAAGATGCCAACATTTCCCGTGTTCCAAACTTGTACACTCTCTTCAATAAGAGATTCACCAAATAAAGAAAATAAACATATAGCCTTGATAATGCAGGAATTATATCGCAAGGAAGGTGATGAAATCTCCAAGGTTCTTGATGAGAATTTATGGTAAAACGTGCTTGAAGATTGGACCTTTAAAGGGACAAAATTTCTGCAGCTGATCCCCTATGAAAATCTGAAAATCACCCACTTTCTATAGAAAAAAGTAAACTTAAAACAAGAGAGAAATAGTGAATTTTCGTGTGTTTTAGACAGAGGTCTGGGGATCTATTTATAGGCCAAAGAGTTAGTTTCTGACCGTTTAACAATTGTCTAAATTTTCAAATAATTCTGAGAAATTTTTGTTCAATTTATTCGACTAATATTATGGACTGGCTGACTAATTGGACCGCTGACCTGAAATTTGACTGTTGAGATGTCTATTTATAAAATAACTTCAAAAATCGGTCAACTGTCATAAACGGATAGAAACTATCATGAACTAGCCGTTTGAGGCAGTTCTAACTTCCATTGGTTGACTACAACAAAAACAGTTTAAAATAACTAATTTAAAACTATCTGGTAGACCAACAAAATCTATTAGTCAACTAGAAAATCTGAAACTTAGGAGTTTGTGAAAAAATGATCCTAGTAACTCAGAATTAGGTTTAAGAAAATTTTCAAAATTTTCAAAAATTTTTATTCAACCTAGTCGACTAGCAGGAGGGACTGGTCGACTAATTTGGTCTTTGACTTGATTTTTTTAAAGACGAACACCTAAATGACTAATAAAGATCAGCATCAAGGTTTTTACATTCTAAGTATATGCAAGAGAAAAAAAATAAAGATTACAACTCCTTTTACAAGATACAAAGTTTCATCGATATGCGTCGTCTTGTAGTGGATGCTTCTTTCAACATGAATTCTTGATGATTGTCTTATTTGAATATGCAATCTTTGAGCTATAAAATCTGCATAGATAAAGTTAGTACACAGAGAATAATATGTTCATCAAAACCATATAAGGAGTTGTGAGTTTCCAACAGGCATATCCACATCCAAAGCAAAGGCTTCTAGCTGGTCCCATAATTGCCACAGCGCAGGTCGACATGGTGGAGCATATATAACTGGCATCATAAATGATGGACTCCCACTTCATCTCACCACAGCATGAATACAATGCGAGGATGAAAAATAAATGTCCAAATCCAACCCTTAATTATCATAACACACCCACGATCCACCTGAATATCCCAAAAGATCAACGATCACCGATTTAGGATAGTTAAACTTTTGAACGACCGCCCGAGATCTCTCCTTAGAAATTCGAGGTTCCGCAATAGCAAGAACAGAACAAAGGGTTTGAATTCCATGGGTAATTCATGAATCCCCCGACTAAACCACTCTTTGCCATATCCTCTACAATTCCAAAAAATAACTTACATCGACACTTATGCGGTAGGGGTCCCAGGATTGCATTATCCACAGGAAGGCCAAAGTTCAGGTTCACCACTGATTCGGTCAAAGCCGAAGCTGTCAGTGGACTTGCCAACAAGTTGACAGCATCAACAAGCTCTTTGTCTTCCACCATTGGTATCCCAGCTGTGACCACTTCTAGCCCTACCTCCGGTGGGAGTCGATGCTTAGACTAGGCGAGCAGAATTCCCGACAACCCAGCCTCTCTATCATCCTCCATATCCACTATTGCCAGGAGGTCTGGGGCATTAGAAATGTCAGCAAGCGATGGGCGAGGAGGGTGATAGATGAGGAGTGGGAATTTTGTAGCAGCCACTTTTGGCCCGCTGCGTTTAGTCGAGGTATTTGCATTTCCATTCGGCCTTTTAGAGGTTGGAATAGTACCTGTGCTTGGGCCCAAACTTGGGCTTGACTTTGGCTGGGCACCCATCGAGATAATTCGGTTGTACTGTTGGGACGTAAGGCGCATGGCAGGGCTGTGCATAGTGGGCTGAGCCACTGAATTGCATGTGCTAACATTTTTGACAAGCAGGTTGCGTGTGAAACTCGGAGGACAATCGCCTGAACTCTGACCCGCATCATCAACCTCCGTGATTTCCATCGCTAATGCTGTATACCGTGATCCACCCCCCAAAGTCGCTCTGCCCTTCGCTGAGTTGATCTGTTGGTGTCTACCAGAACTCCGACGGGTACGTCGGTCGCGAGCGACGAGCCATGAGACATATTCAGTCGTCAGTGGTGTTTGTATGCTAAGGGAATTGTGTTTTCATGTTTGTAAAATCTCGACCGACAACGGAGGAGAAGACTGTTCTGGGGCGGCTGTCGGTTGCTGTCGGTCGGCCAATTGATGTGGACAGGGCTCAGAGTGACCCACATGGCAACATTGGAAGAAGATCATGTTCATGCATTCATACTGAACGGGTTACCATCGTCATTCGAATAATACTTGGGATTTCAACGGCTTGCTCAGATTGATCTCAACACACACCCTTACAAATCTTGCCTTCAACACCAACCTAGTGTGTGTGTCGAACTTTATGGCCCTCCTAATGCAATTACCCAAAGTGAGAAGGACGTTCTCATCGTAAGTTTCCACTGGGATGAAGGGGAAACGCACCCAGACTGCGGTCGACTCAATCGCCATCGTCTTCCGGTAGAAATCAGGGATCCATCGCCGGATTGTGAGATAGTGAACAAACACCAGCCATGGGCCCTACTACATAGCAAATATCATATCTTCCTCATAGGTAAATTTCACCATTACGAACCCTTCCCTGAACTCCAGATCCCCTTTTGGTTTCCATAAATGCATCAATTTTGCCTCTAAATCAGGCAGGACGATGTTCCGACCAAGCAGCTTGACGATGTCCGCCTTATGGCATCCGAGGCGGAGACGCTCCTTGAAGCCATTTGATAGGGAGATACTCTCCCATTCACCAAACTGTTCAACCATGATGTCATCATCGCTTTCAAAATTATTGTCCACAGCCATGTCCTTCACAGTCCCATTCGAATTTTGCCTTACACAAGCATCTTTGAATAATAGCTTGTGGACATCAGCCCGGAGAGCACCCTCATTCATCACCCAAACTCGGCCCCCCTCAAGGAGATCCATCCCATCCGCAGACTCGGTGCCGTCACGGTCCTCCTCGCTTCGCTCAGACGACTTAATCTTCTTCGTGGTCATCTGCAGACTGACTTCCTCTTCCATCGTACATTCCCTCCTCCTTCCCCCTGCACTGTCGCCTATCTCCATCATCCAGCCTTATCTTTGATCATGAGCCTCTGATTGCTGGCGTTGGCGACGAGAGGATCACAGATCTGACCTAATTTTTTAAGTCAAGTCATTCTACTTTGATTTGAGCAATACGACTATCAAATTGGAAATTTATTAGAATCTTAAGAGTATAATTATAAAAATTAAAACTTGCACACATGCTAATTACAAGTTAAAATCAATTAGAATTATACTTTACAATGTAGAGTCAATTAGACACATGCCTTCTTTTACTATATGTAAACTATGCCAATATACTAAAACCGTTGTTATTATTTTTCCTTGCCCACTTCATAATCCATATTAAAATGATGGAAAAAATTATAAGACTTGTCCATTAGGTGTAGGCAAGACAATCTCATATAGAGTGGAGTATATTCATAAGGAAATTAGTCTCCATAATCATTAAATTTAATCGCAAATATAGTAGAGAACTTTTATAGGGAAACTAATCTTTAAAGAGTATATCTTTAAAGACAATCATATAGAGTAAAACATGTTTAATTTCTTGGTACATATAGAGCATTAGTTTTTGATTACTTATAAAACCAATTTCTAAGAATATCCTTATTGTTGTCTATTATCAAGAAATCATATATAATTATCAAAAAATATATTCAAAAATCGGTTATGAGCCATTGATATGGATGAATTCATTTTCAAAACAAAAAAAATATGATCTGATACTTTAATTTAATTCAATCCGAAAATTTTATGTACGAATGAAATTTTGCAAAAGCTTTGATACAGATTATTAGAATCGTAAGATCATGATTATCAATATTATACTTGTGCACATGCCAATTACAAGTTTGAATCAATTACAATCATACTTTAAAAGGTAGATTCGCTTAGAAGATACATTCTTCCATTGCAAACAAACTATGCCACGATTCTAAAATTGATCGCTATTATTCTTCATTATACACTTCACAATCTACATAAAAATGAAGGGAAAAAATCACTAGGCTTGTCAATATTGTATGTGCAAGACTTCCATTAACATTGAGTTATAATAATTATCAATGTAGTTAATTTACCTAATTATGTTGTTTTGCTATTATGTTGTCTTAACATTACATCAATAAATATTTGAATCACATTATTACCCAATTTACTCAATTATGACGTAGTATTTCACAATAATCTAAAATAATATTAGGAGAATTTCCTGAGTATTCAAATGGTTGAAATAAGAACTTTTTGAGTTATTTTAAGTGATGATCTTTTAATACAGTTTTTATAAGGAAATCATACCAAAAATCATTGGATATATTGTGTCAAATAGTTTTTAAGGCACTAAATCACGTATAACAAAGTTATAGGAAAGTAGACGTAACATTTGGCAAAAATACCAGCATTTCGGATACTTTTACAAATAATCGTAGAACCCACTGGAAATCTTATTGGTGGGGGGTTCCCCTAAAAAATTTGAAAAAATTTGAACTGGCATCCTACATTTTTTGTATTTTGTTTTTGGCAAGAGCTCATGAAATAGCAATACATGATATGCAATATTTTACTTATAAAGGTTTAAATTGACAATTAACAATTATGAAAGGATGTTGCGTTTTGTAAAACCATTATAACAAGGGGAGTTATCTGCAATGAAAGATCCTTTGGACATTATGCAAAAGGGTAAATTGCAGAAAAATACCCTCACGTTTAGGCCATTTTACGTAAATACACTGACGTTTATTTTCATCAAAATATATACCCAACCGTTTTGTGACGCTTTTAAGTTGATACCTTTTTAAATTTTCCGTCTAAAAGACAGAAATTTAGACAAATTTACCACTGAACGTCCTTTTTATAAGTTAATACTCTCACGTTTGGGCCTTTTATAAGTTAATACCCTGAATTTTGTGTGTGTCCATTGGGGTGGTGGGTGCATGGGTGGGGGGGTGCGCGCATGGGGGGGTGTGTGCATGGGGGAGGGTGTGTGTGCGTGCATGGGGAGGGTGTGTGTGCACGGGTGGGTGGGTGTGTGCATGGGGTGTGTGCGCATGGGGTGGGTGAGTGTGTGCATGTGTGGATGTGTGCATGGGTGGATGGATGCGGGCATGGGGTGTGTGTGCATGGGGGAGGGGGGTGTGTGCATTGGGGTGGGTCGGTGCATAGGTTTGTGTGTGTGTGTGTGTGCGTGCATGTGGTGTGGGTGTGTGCATGGGTGAGTGTGCATGGGGTGGGTGTGTGCATTGGGTGTGTGTGCATGAGGGTGTGTGTGCACGTGCATCAGGGTAGGTTGGTGCATGGGGTTGTGTGTGGGTGTGTGCGTGCATGGGGTGTGGGTGTGGGCATGGGTGTGTGTGCATGGGGGTGGGTGTGTGCACGCGCATCAGGGTGGGTTGGTGCATGGGTTTGTGTGTGTGTACGCGTGCATGGGGTGTGGGTGTGGGTGTGGGGCATGTGTGTGTGTGCATATGGTGGGTGTGTGCATTGGGGGGGGGTGTGTGTGCATTGGGGGTGTGTGTGCACGCGCATCAGGGTTGGTTGGTACTGGGTTTGTGTGTGGGTGTGTGCGTGCATGGGGTGTGGGTGTGGGCATGGGTGTGTGTGTGCATTTGGTGTGTGTGCATGGGGGTGTGTATGCACGCGCATTAGGGTGGGTTGGTGCATGGGTTTGTGTGTGTGCGCGTGCTACGTGCATGGGGTGTGGGTGTGGGCATGGGTGTGTGTGCCTGGGGTGGGTGTGAGCATGGGGGTGTGCACGCGCATCAGGGTGGGTTGGTGCATGGGTTTGTGTGTGTGTGTGTGCGTGCATGTGGGGTGGGTGTGGGCATGGGTGTGTGGGCATGGGTGTGTGGGTGTGTGCATTGGGGTGGATTGGTGCATGGGGGGGTGTGTGTGCATGGGGTGGGTGGGTGGGTGGGTGCATTGGGTACGTGTGTGTGCATGTGTGTGTGGGCGTGTGCATTGGGGTGGGTTGGTGCATGGGGGTGAGTGTGGGCATGGGGTGGGTGTGTGCATTGGGGTGGGTTAGTGCATGTGTGATCGTCTACCTTATAGTGCCCAGATTGAGCCAATACTTCAACAGGTCACACACGCCCATGCATCCATCCACCCCAAGCACACGCACCCCATGCACACAACCCACCAATGCACGTACACCCACCCCATGCACACAACCCACCCACACACGCACACACGCCCACCCCACACCCACCCAGGCACACACTCACCCTAAGCACACACCCCATATGCGCACAAACCCCATGCACACAACCCAATAACCCACGCTGACATACCCACCCTACGCACACATACCCCTAATGCCCACACCCATCCACTCATGCACACACACACATACACCCCTTAAGCACACAACCACCCACCCCACGCGCACACACCCACCCCATGCACACACCCTCCAACCACACCCACACACCCCCCATGCACACACACACCCCATGCACACAACCCACCCACCCCCGCGCACCCACCCACCCACACCCATAAACACACCCACCCACCCATGCACACACACCCCCACCCCAAGCACACACACCCCCATGCACACACCCCCCACCCCTACCCCAAGCAAACACACATCCCACGCACACCCACCCACCCACCCATGCACACACCCACCCCCAAGCACACACCCACCCACGCACACAACCCACACACCCACGCGCACACACCCCATGCACACACACACACACCCGCCCCCCGCCCCCCTAATGCACACACACACAATCCACCCACCACATGCATGAACGCACACCCACCCACCCACCCACCCCATGCACCATCCCACCCAAGAGAGAGAGAGAGAGAGAGAGAGAGAGAGAGAGAGAGAGAGAGAGAGAGAGAGAGATGGGGGAGAGAGAAAGAGAATCGGTTGAGAGAGATTCGGTGTAGAGAGAGAGAGAGAGAGAGTCAGTAGAGAGAGAGGAAAGAGAATCAGTAGATAGTGAGAGAGAATCGGTAGAGAGATATATATAGAAGAATCGGTAGAGAGAGGGGGGAGAGAATGGGGGGAGAGAATCGGTAGAGAGAGATTCGGTATATAGAGAGTAATATAGAGAATTTGTAGAAAGAGAGAGGAGAGAGAATCAGTAGAGAGAGAATCGGTAGAGAGATAGAGAGAAGAGACCTCAGGGTATTTACGTAAAAATAGCCCAAACGTGAGGGTATTTACGTAAAAATGGCCCAAACATGAGAGAGATGGGCAAAATGGTCCAATTTAACACCGTCAGACCATTTTCTGCTACAGGGTATCAATTTGTCACAAAATAAACCTCAGAGTATTTACGTAAAAATGGCCCCAACGTGATTGGGGCTGTTGACGAACGAGCTTGAACGAGCTTGAACATGGAGCTTGGTTTTGTTCATGAACAAAATCCATGTTCAAGCTCTGTTCGTTTGCAAACCGAGCTCTAAAAACCTGTTCAAGCTTGTTCGTTAAGCTTACCGAACGAACGTAAACGAACGTAAATGAACATTTACCGAGCTTGTTCACGGGTAGGGGTGGGCAAAAGACCCGGTTCCGCTTCCGAACCCGGTTCCGTACCCGAAACCGATTCCGAATTGCTCGAATAATCGGATCTGTAATCGGTTTCGGATCCAAAAATGATCGCCTTGCAAACAATCCGATCTGATTCCGAAAACCCGTGCTGAACTCAGCCGCATCTTTTATTCAAACTAAACCTCCTTTGCCCGAACACGTACTTAAACAAGAAAATTTACTATTCTCCCATCGATGTGGGACTAAACAACAGAGTAGAGTCAACTAGGGGTGGCAATTCGGGCCGGCCCGGTCTTATCGGGCCGTGCCGGCCCGGCCCGGTTTTCTTAAAGGACTGGGCCGGCCCGGCCCGATAAGACTTCGGGCCATTCCGGAGAGGCCCGGGCACGGTCCAATAAAAATTCGGGCCGTCCGGCCCGGTCCGATAGGGTTGAATGAATAATGTTTTGTGACAATATTTTATCATATTATTAAATACAAACTTTTCTTATATGCTTAAAGATGCATCGAAATGGAGCACGAAAGAAGAGGATTAAGTGGGTTGCATAAGGTGGTGTGTCCTACATTGTTTTCATTTATTTGGCAAGATGAAGTAACATGTTTGGTGGTTCTTTGTCTCTTCTCGGAAACTAAGATCAACCCCTAAGATCCGAAGACAGTTGGCGCTGGCGGAAAGTTGTTAAAATTTATAATATTTGGACCTTGATCTGATAAGATTCATGACATTGGACTCAACACCATAAATGAATGCACATTACTGAAATCCGCTTTAGATTAGTGTGTGGTCAAATTGAAGTGTGGCAAATAAATGCTTTTCGTGCCGTGCCGTGCCGCCCATGGGCTGAAAAGCTTGGCCCGGGTCCGGCCCGAAAATGAACCGGGCCGGGCCGGCCCGGTCCGTTAAGGATTTCGGGCCAAAATTGTTGGCCCAAGCACGGTCTTATCGTGCCGGACCCGTGCCGGGCTATCGTGCCGGGCCGAAAATTGCCACCCCTAGAGTCAACAAACGGGACTAAACGAATTATTGTGCTTTAAAAAAGACTCGGTGGTGGGCTGTAACAATGAAGCCAGCACACACAAGCGCCTCGAACCGAGACAACCCCCGTCCAAGTCAACATGCAGGTCCACGTGATTCTTTTCACTGGCCTGGAACCCAAATAATTATTTAAACATGTTTGTTATAGTTTTCCCACCGACTGGGGACTAAATAACAGTATGGGAAGTGAAGACCAATGGGCCATGTCTTAGTCCCACATCGACGGGGGTAGAAGTTTTGTTATTGTGTAAATAATCTAGATTGTGCCTTGAACATCGCAAGCAGCGCAAGCCGTCTCTTCCAGTGGCCCCTCCCCCCAATGCAGATGGACGCCCCCATTTCGGATTCGGATTTTAAATCGGATTCGACTGTTGTTGCTAAATTCGGAACCCGAATATTCGGGGATCCGATCATTCGGTTTCGGAATTCGGATTGTTGTTACACATCCGAATTAATTCGGATCCGGATTCGGGGTGAACTAAAAAATTCGGGTTTTACCCGATGCCCACCCCTATTCACGGTTAGTTAATTGAACGTTTTGTTCATTAACAAGACTTATCGAGCTTGTTCGTGAACATGTTCGTGAACACAAATCAATCTTGTTCATGAACAGATTTTCAAACTAACAAACGAATGTCAATTTTTTAATCAGGAATAATAATATTTAAACATCATTGTCAATGACTAAATCAATTAAATAAAAGGATTAAATATTTATAGGATAAAAACAAACAAATCCAGCATAATAGCTCCATATATCCCATTACAAGCATCCATTCCACGCATAATAAAAAATATAGTATGTATCTAAATTTACTATTTCGGTACATGTTCGTTCACAAACACTTAACGAGCTTGTTCATGAACATCACTTAACGATCTTGTTCACGAACACTTAACGAGCTTGTTCATGAACATAAATGAACGAACACGGTTATGTTCAAGTTCTGTTCATTTACTAATCGAGCTCTAAAAATCTGTTCAAGCTTGTTCATTAAGCTTCCTAAACGAACGTAAACGAACATGTACCGAGTTTGTTCACGAGTAGTTCGTCGAACGTTCTGTTCGTCAACAGCCCTAAACGTGATAGTATTTTTATGCAATTAACCCTTACGCAAAATGCTCCAGCGGATCGGGTCGCCACACCTCTGCGATCCGAATTTGGTAGGGTTCGTCCAGTATTTTCAAACACGGCAGAGATGAAAAAATATACGAATTTCCGCGCACATAAGCAAATTCGATTTTTAAAATGGCTTTCAGAAGGTTGATTCAACTCACATACCAGCTAAGAATCAAAGTATGTAGTACAAAAATTTATCATGTTCCCTAATTGACTCGTATTTCACAGTTTAATAATTTTTTCCTTCATTTTACTTTTTTGAGGCAGAAGCACTGTCAGAGATTACAGTACAGCAGCTGCTGCCAAAGGGGTTTCGAAGGAATTAAAGATATTATCGCCGTTGCTTCAGGAAAAGGCGGCGTCGGGAAATCCACAGCTGCTGGTCTTCAAAAGATTCAGTGTTTAGCTATCCTTATTTATATTCTACTTAAAATTCAAATCACTTGGATCATTTTGGCAAAATATGCTATAAATCATAGAATTAAACTATGATATTCATGCAAGTTGATTCTGTAGTGACCATGTCCTTGTTTTTTTGCAGTTAACTTGGCTGTTGCACTTGCTAACACGAGTGGGTTGAAGGTGGGAAGCCAGAAGTGAGTGAAGGTGTTGATTCTGTTTGTTTTCTGCATTATGATTTTGTCTATTCTCTTGCATCTGTCTTATAAGCTTGTTTTAATTGCGCGAAACCTCTTGCATAAACTAGCTTCCTTACCGTGCAGCCAAAACTTATTTACTAAACCGACAACCTTAAAAAAGAGAATGAAGCAAAACACAATGCTTAATATTGAGCTTGCATCATGTGTGGGTTGGTTCAAGATATGTATGGGATTGATGAATACCACACCATGTGTTTGTTGATGATCCTAATATGAAGAACATGACTTTGTCGATTCTATCTTGCTAGTAGCTTAATATAACTCCCTGAAATTTGGAGACACCAAAGACAGAAAACTGAAAGTGTAAGTGAAAATGAAGACTGGGTGGGATTCTGCTCCTACCAGGCACAACTATGGCAGCAAATTACATACTAACTTATATTCTACTGGAATGTGAAAGTCATGTGTTCATGGGGATTCAAAGCATTGACAATTCAAGGCCTGCACTTGTGATTGGCAAAGAGAAGTTTTTTCTTAAGCCGTCTTCCTTAGAAGCCCTCTTGCTGTATGATTTTGCTCCATGTATGTGATATTCGTCAAAATCTACTTCTTGGACTTTCCCATTTTGTCTTTTTTGTTCCGCGAGCTATATGTTTATGTCTGTGGTACGTTGTCAATAAACGATGTTGTTATCATAGATGCCAGGGTATTCTTTATTGGCAATAAGGGATGCATTCTTTTTAGCATTTGAATCAGTTTTCAAGTGCATTGATTCCAGATTACGCAATACCCTTGGTAGAATTCTGTCACGACGTGTAGTCCACCTTTGCAAGTGGATCTCACTATAACTTAGAGTGAGCTTGGTTAAAAGTGCAGAATGAGTTTGTGCAATCTAATGGTTGCGGATTGTTTGGGATGTCATGGAGTATTAGTCAAGATACGAATAATTTCCTACATCAAAGGGTTTAAATATCGGATATCGATATCGTATCGGATGGCTAATTTTCATATCGGATATTGGATATCGGAGGATATATCATGAATATGCGTTAATATCGGGTTGTTCATATCGGACAGTTTAAATATACAAATTTTATTAACTAAAGAGCATTTATAATATCATAAATATCTATGTTTGTTTATAGAGTTTAATGGGAATCAGGTGGCCAAGAAAGATTTTCCTCCTTGGTCCACCCACAACTAATCCCCCATATTTTTTTGAATTTTTTTTTCAATATACTCTATACCTCGTATGGGTGGGCTTGGCCGATGGCGGACCAACGACGAAAATCCTCCTTGGCCACATGATTCCCATTAAACTCTTGTTTATATTACCAAAATATTATCAATAGTATCAAATAAAGTTACAATAACGCACTAAGTAACCACTATCACAAAATACTATGTACTACTACAAATTAACAAAATATTAAAATTTAAAATATTGCATGTATAAAAAATGAATTAAAAGATTACCAGAAAGAGTGACCTATCCCCATTTGTTTAACATGCTCATTCTTTGCTCGCTTTTGCAGTTGTCCTTCACTTCTTCAACATCTTCTGACTCCGATGCAGAATTATCCTCTGAAGATGAATCTAAGGATGAATCAGATAAAAAACATGAAGCTTCCTCCTTATTAAGCATTTGTTTCTTCCCATTTCCATTCCCTTTTGATGATGATGCGATGCCTTTTTCTTTCGTTGGAGTCTTTAACCTTTTGCTAGCTCTTGGTGTTGGATCAACCCCCATCGCATCTTTAACTTGCCGTCACGTTAACGTTTCTCCAGGAAATACTTCTTCATCATCTTCATCATCTGAATCAACTGAAGTATCAACTGATTTTGAAAGCGTCATCCACTTGATCATCTTGCACTTTGTCATGTAACAAGTAGATTGGATATCGGTGTTTTTGTTAGCAAAATCTTTCTTTCAGTTTAGCATTGAATTTGCCATAAAATAAGTCTTTCAATTTATTAGTATTTAGTCTATTCTTTCTTTTCGTATGAATCTGTTAATGAAAATGCAATAGCCAATTAGCCATCATAAGAAATGAGTATATGATGATAAGAAATATTTTTTTAAATTTTTATCTTCTCAAAACACTCTAATTTCTTTCATATCAACACGGGCCAATGGTTAATACCAAAATCCTCATTGCCATTGTCTTTAAATTTGGAGCCGTGCCATCATGCAGTAACCACCAATTAATTAGTCTATGAGGAAAACACTAGAAGGGGGGTTGAATAGTGTTTATGCAAGTTTAAAAGGAATTTACGCCAAATAAAATGCAATCCAACAATTAGTGCGGAATAGAAAAACAACCCAAAGAGAAACACACGCAAACGCAGATATGTTTCAAGGGTTCGGATTACCCAAGTCAACTCCCGACTTGTTCCCGGTAATCCTACGTCCCTACCACCCGGATACCACCGGATACTCAAGTTAGAACACTAAGATTTTGCAGTATTTTCTTATGATGACCTGGTCGAGAGAGTACGAAACATCGGTATAAAAGATTGAGTGGGATCAGTGAGGTTGGTTATAGTAAGGCCTGGCCTAAAGTGTGCGGCTTACGAAAAGGTAAGCGGTTAGGTTGACTTTGCCCCCATGCTACGCCCTTTTTCTGAATCGGAAGATAATCCCATTTTTCTTCCCCGCGGGATCTCTGTTTCCCAGCCACACATTCCGTGTCTTTTGAAAGAGAGTCGAATCCTTCGATTCGACACGACACTCTTGTCCATCCAAGATCTTTAAAAGATTGTTGTTGAAAACCGAAGTTCCGGCTTCCGCAACACCCATAATCGAGCTATCATCATTAGTTTTGTGACATTGGTCAAAGACCCATAGGTCATAGTAGTCATGTGATGTTAGTTTAAACTTTAAAATATTAAAAACTAATATAATATGAAATTAATCTTAGTATATTAGCTATAACCGGATCAAGTGAAGGATTTTTAATTTGCCTTTACGCTACGTCCCTTTCAAATGATCCGTTTCGATTTTGATACAAATGTAAATGTAAGCTAATTTTGTTCTTCATCTTAGGATCACGGGGCATACATTCTAAACATGTGCTTTGTGATCCATTTGCAAAAACACCATCTCCATCAATAACCTCGTGTCTTTGGTAATAAAAGTATGGGTTCAACAAATGAATTGTTATATGCAAATTGGTTTACAACTTATCGTTCCATCTTTTACTAATCAGCAATGTGATCGGCTTAAATTTTTTCTCATCATTCTTCAAATTCAATGCTTTCTCAGTCTTACAAATCTCCAAGTCTCCATATAACCACCCTATAGATGGAGTGTCATTATTTGTCATTCGAAGAACATATGCGATTTGCTAAAAATATTCAATGCGATTGTAACTTTCATTCAAAATAAACAGTTATCGATGATGTTATAAAACCTACAAAGTACAAAGTTAATCAAAAACATTAATTAGTTAGTTAACTGCGATAATATGAAAACTAAATTAGATTAGATTTAGATATTTGATTTTTACCTTTTTGCTTGAGCAGTCTCGGAGAATCTCAACTTTTCCCATTCAGTGTAATTGACAAAAAACTTCAATTTAAACTTTTTCTCTTGTAAGCTTCTTAATTAGGGGTGAGCATTGGTCAGTTCGTTTCGCGTTTGGCAAAATTTTCCAAACCAACATCGAAGCGATCTGGCATGTAAACCGACCGAACCAAACCGAGGGGTTGCGGGATCATAACCGACCCGAACAGAACGGTTCGGTTTGGTTGGTGCGATTGGCAAATATAAGCAGTAGTCCGACTATTTTAAGCAGTATTCTAGAGCCTAGGAGGCATTAGTCGACTACTGCCTACCCAGTAGTCGACTAGTCCATCCCATTTATTGACTATTGCTTACACAGTAGTCAAGTAGTCCCTCCCAATAATTGACTACTGCTTACGCAGGAGTCGACTAGTCCCTCTAACTCTTATGTTCAGTCGGTTCGGTTCGGTTAGTCGAAGCAGTCTGACAATTGAACCAAAACCAAAATTTTACATATCAAAACCGAACTGAACCAACCGAACTCAATATGTTTGGTTTCGTGTGCGATTCGGTTCTGTTTGGTTTTTCGGTCGGGTCGGGGTTTCGGTATTTTTTGCTCACCCATATTCCTAATGATAAAAATAGTATAGCAAACCGAGTAACACTAGGCCTTTCAAGATCTTCCTCTATCTTCTCCTTCATCATATCAACAATGATCACATAAGTATACATGTAGACAATAACAGCTCTAGCATCTAAAATATCATTTTGAATAGGTTTGATCTTTCTAATATCCTGTAATAAGAAATTCAATGTGTGTGACACATGAATTCCAAAAAATAGATGGCCACCTCGTAGCTAACACCTTCGCTGCAGCTACATTATTAGATGCATTGTCGGTCACTATTTGCATGACAGATTGTTCTCTCAACTTATCAATTGTTGCATTCACCAAGTCATAGATATATGTACCATCCTGTATATCATTAGATGTGTTCTCTAAATCATATAATATCGTTACCTTATAAATATGAATGACAATGTTCATAATGCTCCTACTTCTCTGATAAGGCCGACAATCTGTTATAAGGTTTCACTTGAATCAGCCACCAGATTCTATCTTGAAAGGTAGAAATCTTTCCCTCCCGAAAGGCGAGAAAGGCCTGGATAAAACGATGGGCATGTCATATAGGGGACAGCAGGAGGGCTAGCTGCTATCCTAACAGAAGACGACGACGACAACGCCGAAAAAGAAAGGCTTAAGACTGAGTATACCCTCTCCCTCCACAGCACTGCCGACGAAAAGAAGGCTTCCTGTGCATGGTCCAATCTTGACGCGCTTAGATCAGTCATATTTGCTTATGTATCGATGGATCAACTGCCTCTGTCCCTACTGCTGCCGGTCATGCCTTTGCCTCTGTTGGCACGAGATCTCAGTGTACATCTAACCATGAATCCACGCCTGGATATGGATTATGTTATTCTAATCGACTGGAAGGAACTCTATCTACGCCTGGATAATCTATTACTTGGTCTCATTCGAAAAATGAATCTCTTAAGTCTAATTAGACTACAACTATGCAATCCACATGTCCTTAGAATAGATTCCGACTCCTCTTTTTAAAAGCTACTTACTTAAAAAGATACTTCCCAACTATCTCATACGATTAACGACCTTTCAAATCCGGTCCATATTTGCTAACTACTTGTAACATCTGGTCAAAAAAAAGTGATCCATCATAGCAAATTGTGATCATGTCTCGAAAATACATTGTGCGATCCACTCACACACATCTTTTCTTTTATTCTTCTTCTTCCAATGTTCAATAAGAGTATGTTGCATATCTTTTCCTTTATCCTTCCCCATTTGTTCCAACTTTCTAATATATTGAATATGCACATGCTTGTCCATAGGTCCTTTGAACATTAGATTTTTAGGACCATGGCTAGTATCATGGAAGAATCCACTTCAACTTCCTCGTCTCCAATGACCCTTTGATCTCTAAGAGCTTGAATCTTTGCTTCTTTGATCTTTTTCGATGATTCTGTGGCTTGTGGCTTTTAACGACTCAATTGTCTTCAACCTAATCTCCTAAGGAACTTTTATACAAGGAACATATATTCCTCTCTTTTCTGTACGATGTGTCTTGAAGCAGCTATACCACCGCTCATAATATAATCACAAAACTTGCACTTCACTTTGTTTGATCCCATCTTCTTATCACGATTTAAAGAATTTATTCATATGGTGGCGGATGATGCCTTGCCAGACAGTCCTAAAGACATTTTCTATATCTATTATCAAAGAGCACAAACATTGAAAAATTATTAAATTAAGATAAAACTATTAATTTTTTTTAAAACATATCATATGTCATAATTGTAAAAAATTATGGGATTTACATGCTACATATCATATATTCAGGAATCAAAAGATGTGTATATGTGTAGCCTAAAGGCAATATTATTGTATCAAATTCTATAGTCAAGAATAAGGCTTATGTGGTAGCTGGTAGGGAGACAATATCCATAATCTATATGTCAATCCAAAACTGATATAATATCCAATAATCCAATTATCCAACTATCCAAGTGAATGAAGCTAACCAATTCAAGTGTTATATCTCTAATAATGCATTAAATTAATCATTGATTCATAGCATGGCCCAGGACTTGACTCCAAAGATTAATTGGAATCAATTTCATTTTATAATCATATATCTATGCATAAGTACATCTCACAATATTCTCAGAACAATATCATCATCGAAATAATATTTTTCAACCCAACAATATTTATTATTTTCTATAAACAATGTTATCATCGAAATAATATTTCTCAAGTTTCAACTCAGAATACTGTCATCATCGAAAGTTCGAAACAGATGCCCAGAGTGCAACAACCAGAGGCCCTAATGAAAGCATAGTCGCACAAGACATGACACAAGACATGCCACAAGAATAGGACACATGAGCTGGAGGAGGAGAAGAAGAAGAAGACGCAAAAGCAGTATGAGCCGGAGGGGAGGAGGAGAACTGTAGAACAGTAGGAGTCGAAGAAGAAGAAGCAGTCGCGGAGAAGAAGAAGCAGTTACATCAGATAGGAGCTAGAGAAGAAGAAAAAGAAAGAAAGAAGAAGAAGAAGCAGTATAAGAAGTCAGAGGAGGAAAAACAACAAAAACAGTATGAGGAGCGGGAGAAGAAGAAGAAGAAGAAAGGAAATGAAGAAGAAGAAGAAGCAGCAGATGGAGGAGGAAGAAAAGGAAGAAGAAGAAATCATGGAAAATATCTAAAAATACAGGAAAAAACTAGAATTAAGAAGAAGAAAATTTATATTTTCTCTCGAATTACCTCCAATTTCCGTCGATTTTTAAAATACTAAAACCCAATTTTGCTGCAAATTTTTTTCACTTGGTTCGATTCAATGAGAGGCAAAACAGCGGAGCGGCAAGCGGCGAGCTACGATAATTAATAAAAAACAGGTTTGGATCGATTCGATCCAAATCCGTTAAAAGTTTTCAAAACCCGTTTGGAACACTATCAGTCCACATTGCTACATCGCTGATAAATCAGCTGGGGTGATAAATACAAATATCGGGTGTTTTTTAAAATGTCAAATATATCGTTATCTGACCGGATTCGGTCCAATACCGATATATCGGCCGTGTCGGCTGATATTTAAATCAATGTGTACATTTGAACATTTAGGCATTCTTCTTCTTCTGTTTAGTATTAGAGTTTTTGGTATTCCACTTCTAGGCTCATTAAAATAATAGATGACTATAGCAAACATGTATGTTTAGTTTGTTAGTCAAACCGGATAGTTATCTTGTGAATTATACTTTTGGGCGTTCTTCTTCTTTCATTAATCATCCAGTATTGTACTGAGTATGTGCTCATTTGCTACGTCTTATTCCTAGTTTCTGTAGTTATTTGAGCAATCATAGCCTTTTGAATGTTTTGCTGCGAGCTGCTGTAGCAAAACAATTTTTTTTTAAGATGGCAACTGTTTTTTGACTGTTCCAGCAGATCTGAATATGGTTCATGTTGAAAACTATGGAGTGCGATGTATGTCTATTGGATTTCTTGTTGAAAGGATGCTCCAATTGTCTGGAGAGGTCATATGGGTTGTTTTTACTTTTGACTTGCTAACCTACACTACACATTTAGATATGCACACTTGATACACAAAGCTATTGCACGATGTTTACTTCTTGCAATTTGTTTGTATATTTATCAAATAATCATGTGTGTGTAGGAGTTATGGAGAGTGGCTACTTTTATATAGTTTTAAGTGCCTTTTTATTATTGTATATGCTTAAATTATGTTTTGCAAAAACTGTTTTCCATCAGTTTAAATCACTCACTCACAGTGATAACGAAACTGATTTGTCATTGTCTAAACCACTTAATTTTAGAACCGTATTATGCCCATTTGTTTCATCTCATTTTCATAATGAAATGGGGCTGTCTATGCTGCTAGTTGAGATCTCCCTCTTGTTTTTCAATTGCTTGGCTCTTATATATGTGATATGCCTTCAAGTTGGACTACATTTCACTAAACTACCTTTAAGTTTTATATGAATTTCAGAAAACTTCAACTTCATAAATTACAAAAGGCCACCCCAAACTTTTGCCACATAACGACTCTCTGATGTTTGATTGTTAAAAAATGATGTGATAATCATATATTTAATATTCACAAAACTATCCATAAAAACATAGAGCTGAATTTCACTAAACTAACTTAAACTTTTATATGATTCTAGAAAACAATTTTGAACTTTATAAATTACAGATAACTATGTTAAATTATTTGTTTCTCATTTATTCATTGTAAAGGCATCAACAGTATTTTTTAAAATGACTTTCTTGCTATCATATATGGTAGGTTGGCATGTAGGGCTACTAAAATAATATTTTTTTAAAAATAAAAAGCCCAAAAATCCAAAAGAGTATAATGGCACATGAATCTAACAATCCAAAAAATTTGAAAAACTCAAAACATAGATGACATGGGTCCAAAAAAGGGGAAAAAAGAAAAACTTAATCATAGAAAAATGCGAGTAAAAAATAAAAATAAAAATAAAACATCTTTATTATCTTTTTCCTTATCCTTCTCTTAACCCTTGCCATTCTCATCCACCACTGCCACCTAACTATATCTTCTTTCTCCTCCCTCGACTCTTCCTCCCCCATCTTTTTTTCCTTCACCATCATGCTTTCTTCCTATCCCAAACCTTTTTACCTTCAATAGCTTTTTCTTTGATTCACACTGCCTCTCGGTTATCCACACTGCTGCTTTTGGGGCCTGCTATCTTCCAGCCTTGATTCCCTTACCTTGGGTCTCTACCACTAAACCTCTAGCCTGCAAACAGGTTGGATGTTATGAATTTGAAAAAGAAAAAGAAAAAAGAAACATAAGCAAATTATGTGCTAATTTAGAAGTTTTTATATATTTTTTAAATTCTATTTTTGTCAATATTAAACATGCAATTATCCCATGATTTTTTAATCGTCAACAACCTGAGGGTAGTTATGGGGGAAAAATTCATGATAATCTTTTGTAACCTACAAAGTTTAGGATAATTTTCTAGGAATTGTATAAAATTTAGGGTGTTTTTAGCAAAATTTAGCTTTAAAATTTTCTAAATTATCATGTGATATGATAGGGTTAAAAATTTATTTTACAGATATCATTAACATCATTAAAGCATTGATAAAGTATAAGATACAAAGGAAATAGAACCATAGATGTGCCTCAGACGAGATATGTTACTTTAGCTCTGGTGGTCTGTCGGTAAGGAATTGGATGATATGAGTAGCCTTAGGAAGGCTGGGTCACTCATGGTACCATACTACCACTCGATGGAGTCTTCTGAGGCATGCATACAAGGAATAGATTAGGATGTTAGACCATATAAATCAGGGCTGGGGGTCCTTGTTTTGTCTCCTTTGACGCCCACGTTATGTCTAAGAAAGTTGAAAAATTAGGCTTTAGGCTAAAGGGGTAATAATAAATAATGAAACTTCAAGCTTTCCTTTTAAGAGCTGTGCCCTTTTATAATGCACGATGTGGGTATTATGATAATTATTTCAGTACAATTATACTTGACATTCGAGGGACACGCTCTTTTATTTGAACTATAGTGGGACTAGGCCTGGCACTTGGTTGGTTCTTGTGGGCTATAGTAGTACAGGGAATGGTAAATAAGCACAAAAGACTCTATACAAAGGGACATATACATCTAACAGGCTTCTGATGAGCCCGGAATGTACTTTCTTTATCACTGCTCCCCCTTCAAGCATGATTGATGTTTTAATTAGAGTCAGATTTGGTCAAGGGATGCGCTCGTCAGCTTCTTCTCTGTGCAGATGCTTGGTAGCCCATGGCTGGTCTGACTCTCCTTTTGCCATTAAGGCGGGGGACCCAATATCGGCCATGTGTCTGGAGCTGATTGGTCCATCAGCAGACCGATGTGATAGTTAAGGATGTGATGTGACGGATTCAGGTTGCATCATTTCGGCTTTCGATGTAAAGCTTTGATTTTCATGCCCATCAAATGCCTGTGTTCCTTCTTGTCTCCCCTTTTACTTTTCACTTTGTGAATTGCTAACTGCACCGTATAGAATGCAGTGTAGTGTCCTTCTATTACTTATTATAGAAAAAAAAATCAAATCAAATCAAATTTCAAACTTCTGGTTTGAATTTATTTTCTAAAAAAGCAAATGAAAAGGCACTGCACCGCAATCTGTGCGGTGCAGTGAGCACTTCTCTTCACTTTTGACTTGTCTCGCACCCCTTAAGCATGTGGCTTTTCTCACACCCCTTAGGCGTGTGAGTGGGGATGATATGAGAGTATTCGGGTGATTTTTAATTGACAAATGGATAGTTTGAGGTGGTATTTTGTTATTTACAAAGTTTAGAGACGTTTTCTAAGAATTGTATGAAGGTTCAGGATAGTTTAGTGAAATTTAGACTATAAATTATGCAATTTTATTTTAGAGGCACCATTTCATTTGCTGGTAGCTCTTTATGATGAATCACACCTATTTGATAAGCGAATTTGTTCCATGTTGTAATAGATTGTTTCTTGTATTTGTGTAGTGCCGGTAGTGTTTTGAGTATCGAATAACAGGCTTGTATCCGCTTAAAAATATGATATCGGATAGCAGATATCAGAAACATATCGGGGATATTGATTGAATATCGAAGAGTCATATTAGATGCTAAAAATAGATATCATATGCATGACATGCTTTTATCTAATTATATATAAACCATATCAACCAGTGGCGTAACCAGGAATTTTTTTTGCCCTGGGCGAAAATAAAGATGTTGTAAAGAATATTTTTGTTAAAATATTAAAAAAATTTAAACGTTAACATGCTTTAATTATTTATTTATAGCAGCTACAAAATAGTATTCTACCTATATTCAAAATATGATGCATAACATATAAAATGTCTATTTAAGTTGAAAAAAATAGTATCATATATATATAACATATAAAATGTCTATTTAAGTTGAAAAAAATAGTATCATACATATAGACATGCATGCCTATGACAATAATATTTGATAAACAAAGTAATATTTAAAGATTAATTTTTTACTGTAATACATATACACACACATCATAAAGAAATAATAATTGATATAGAATTTTTTACATTAAATTAGAGATAGAGAAGAGTGAGACTTAGAGAGAGAAAAGATGTAGAGTGTTGAGATGTAATGTGATAGAGAGACAAAGAGGTGAAAGTCTGAGAAAGATGGTGATTATACCTAATAAAAATATATTGTTTCCTTGCCATGAGTTGCCCAATGCAAGTTGTACAAAGTTTCGCATTTACATGTTCTAATATCATATGCATCAAATCAAAATAAAAGTAAATGAAAAAAGTAAAACTATTAGGGATCAAAATACAAAGCGTATTTTAAAATACGGATTATAATATATAACAAATAAAAATTGCCCAAAATAATATACAGGTAAAAAAAATAATAATAGTAACAAATAATTAAGGGACGACCCCAGGAGCAAAAAATAGAACACTTCATGTAGAATATAATAACAAGTAACAAATAATGAAGTACTCCACTTGGGATCGATTGAAGGTGCTTAGGTTTTGTGTAGACAATGCATTATCCATTGGCTCATTATGAGAACGTACAGAAGTGTGATTGGTCTTTCTATTTTAAAAAATTTAGATTAAAAAAATTGTAGAACTAGCAAATGGATTCCTCTGGGAATCGAACGCGGAAGCCAAGCTTTAAATAAATGATTCCAATAGGAATCGAACTCGAAACCCAAGTTTGAAAAAGCAATGATTCATCCGCTGCGCCACGGGAAGCTGCTGACATGCTTGATAATAACGTATATTTTATTTTCTTGCCCTGGGCAGCTGCCCAGGGCAAGGTGCATGTAGTTACGCCCTTGATATCAACACACATTTAAGCATGTTTATGGTATACTTATCTCGATACATTGCATTAAACTGCAATTGATAATGAATTGATCCATCACAAAACTTTAAAATACACAAGAGATGAACTGAGCTATCGGAATGTACAAAATACCAAAAACCAATACATGGCCTTAAACCTATGATATGATATAGCACAGTATCACCAAAAAATTCAAAACAGCATATCTTAAATTGCATTCTAAATTACAGAAAAAATAACGTATGAAATTATTTATAGCTTAGTAATAACAAAAGAGAATATGCTAGTGAACATTTCTTTACACTCTTCACAGTAGCTAGGATCATCAAAACATATTATTACGGCTTAAAGTTTGGATATCTAAAGATGCATGTACTGTTAATGTACGTCATCATAAAATTTAGGGTTATTTAGTACCGACCCCTTGTGTTTTCTCCGAAATTAGCAACACCCCCTATGGTTTCAATAATTAGTAAGACCCCCCTATGGCACCCAATTTTGGACCCCCCTCCCCCTATTTAGGGGGGTCTTCCTATCGGCGGGGGAGTCCAAATTGGATACAATATGATGGTCTTACTAATTATTGAAACCATAGGGGGTGTTGCTAATTTCGGAGAAAACACAAGGGGTCGGTACTAAATAACCCTAAAATTTAATGTCAACCTAACAAAAAGATAGTTGTGGAGTCCTCGTTGAGAGCAAAACTAGGTGACAGAGCAAAATTAGCATTGAAAAATTGAATAAAATTAGTTTTAAAAGTATTTAAATGCTTTATGATGTTATCGAGTCAAATCCCATTAATCCATTAATTGGATCTGATTTGACTCAACTCAAACATATTAACTAAAAAATAACGAATATTGACCGATATTAGAAACCACAATAGGGGCGATATCCGATATTAGCTCACAAATGAGTTCAACGTTGGAAACCGACACCGAAGGTTTAAATCAGTGATTCAGTAGCAGACGCCTCATAAACCCTTAATTGCAGCCGATATTACGCATATTGAACCGATATTTGGAACACCGAGGGCCGACAACATTAATGGTATAATTTGCCAGTGATAATGTGAACCTATTTATGAAACAGCTTGTTTCATTGTCAATGGTTTCATTTCCATCCAGATTCATATAAACGCTCTCACTTTAACACTGAACCCAATTATTTCAGGTAATGAGTGCTTTGGAAAAAACTAACTCGGGGAGTTGCCTAGGAAAACTTGATGGTCTAGTTGTAGATATGCCCACTGGCACTGGTGATGACGGCTATCTATTTCTCAGAGGCTTCAATTATCTGGTAATTAACCATGCAGAAGAAAAATAAATGCTACAAAATGTGTATGGTTAATCTCTCTTTTCCTGTACAAGTAAATCCAGATAGAGAAACCCTATGTAAATGACATGCTCGATTTTTTTGAGACTACCATTATATTAATTAATTGTAAAATCTCCAACCCCAACATGTGTCCACATATTCATTCATTAGTGTTTGATTGTCGTTGTTGTTGTTTCGATACAACAGAAACCATTTTAAAGCGCATGCATTGGGCCTCGATCCCTCGCCTCCCACAAGGGAGGGGAGAGAGGATGCCAACCGAGCAAAGGCTCGTTGATGTTGTTCAGGCTTTAAAGTCATAGTTTACATGAATCAATGCCAACATGCACCTTTTTATGTTTCAAACCTTGATTGGGTACTTATTGTTTAATCTGAACTGTGCTTCTCTGATCGTGGCATACATTCTTCATGTTATCAAAATCAGGCTTGCTAGACCAGGACAGGGTACACTACAATGATATCATTACCATGCTTCTTACTTATGCTACCTGTTTATTTTTATGATGCAAAGTGCCACAAAGGACAGCAAATTCACTTGGATTCTTGATTGTTTAAATGAACTTTAGATCTGACTAGATACTAAATGGCACACACAGCAATTTCTGCAGTCTTGAGTGTGGGAAAACAGTTGGAGTTATTGGATTAGATGACACAAACCAAATATATTATTCTTTGAAATTTTACCTTAGATGAAGACATATACAACTATGAGAAGATGGTCTTTTTAGAGGAATACATGCCGTTCCAGCATCCTTCTAGCTGACACAAAGCTTAATGGCTAAGCTGTTAATAGATTTTCCTTTCTATTTGGATTTTAAAATTCAAGCCCTCGATGACTAGATTCGAAAAAGGCCCTGATTTAAGTTTTTATGCCTTGGTTGGGGTAATGTAAGATAGGCAAGATTAAGCTTGCTAGGCTAGATGATAATTCATTGGAGCTGGTGTACAATCTTATTAGATCTTTTAACAGACTTCAGAATTTAATTTGTTATTGTACAATTTTTCAGTTAGAGTCGCTACAGTAGATGAAAACTCAATGCTTGACTATTATATAATCTAATTATATATATTTGCTAACTTCAAGATTATGACATTATCGACAGAAGATGTGCATTTTGGAGTTGATGTTTTGTGTAGAAATCTTGTAGGAACTAGTAGATTATTCACTATCATTTATGAAGCATATGCGTGTTTTTATCCAGATCTTGGTATTAGCGCTGTTCCACACATCCCTTTAATTCAAAACACATAAAACTCGTGTTGGGAATAAAAACAACACGGCGTGGCGGAACACAGCGACGCCTTGGGATCCAAGCGGAATACCAGCCCTAATAAACTGATCAGGAATTTAGGGCTAGCAAAAGAACCCCAATTCATCCAACAATAAACCCTACGACCTTGCAATAGAAAGTAGCAAACGAATAATAGCAACAATCAAATCAAACGCAGACACGAGAGAAATTACACTGGTTCAGTTGTAAACAACCTACATCCAGCAATCCGAGACGATTTCACTATCAGAGAGATCCAATCTTAGGGTTACAATCTTGCTTCCGCTCACGTGAGTAATAACTTGGCAAATAGTACAAGCCCTCACAAACTTACTCAAGGAAGTAGAAATCAAAGGATGAATAGAGAAGAAAACACTCACCTTCTCAATCAAGAACTCCAAACCCTAATTTCTCTCTAGAATCTCCAAGGGGTGGCTTTTGGCTTCCAAAAGCTCCAGATATCAAATAGAGGCTTAATCTAATCTAAAACAGTAGTTAGGTTTAAATAGGAACCCCCAAAAATCCAGAAAATCAATCCAAGCCGTCAGCTGCGCAGGCTGGTCCCGCGCATGCTCGACCCGAGTAGGTCCACAGCTCGGTCTGCTCGACCGAGCTGGCATGCGCCGCTTCTGCCGCTGGGTGTAGTCGAGTCGACTCGGTCCAGTAGCATAGCTACTCGACCCGAGTAGGTATTCCTTGCAGAGCTCTCTCAAACAGCAAGCTCTCGGACTTCTGAGACCATCAGAATCCTACTGTAGCTCGACCGAGTAACATGCTACTCGACTGAGTTGCTTCCTGCTTGACCGAGTAGAAGGTCGTCCGAGTCGGCGAAAACTCCTCACTACTTACTGTCTCTGCTCTGCTCCTGTAGCTCGGTCGAGTAGCATACTACTCGACCGAGTCGCCTGGGAAACCTTCACACATGAGACTTGAATCACAAAAAACACTTTACCTTGATTCAAATTTCATCACCAATGACTCCTACACCTCCACGTTACACGCCATGACCCTCTCTCTGAGTATCATCATCGTCTCAGAACACGCGCCCTCCGACGCCACCTAAGCCAACAAGGAAATCAGCTCCAGTCATACCTGGAGCTTGACGGCGGGAACTGGCTTGGTAAACATGTCTGCGGGGTTCTTCTCAATCGGGATCTTCTGAAGCTCTATTTTCTTCTTCTCCAACTCAAGGAAGGAATCACACACCTCAATATGCTTCGTCCTTGAACTGTATGCCTGGTGCTTTGCCAGATGAATGGCACTCTGGCTATCACAATGCACATGTGATGAATCCTGTGGCACCCCCAAATCTCTCAGCAGACTCCTCAAATACTTGGCCTCCTTCACAGCTTCCACCGCTGCAATCAACTCGGCCTCTGTGGTCGATAGCGCAACCACAGATTGTAAGACCGACCTCTACGATACAGTGGCAGTGCCCAAAGTGAACACATACTCCGTGGTAGATCGCCGCCTGTCTCTATCACCTGCATAATCGCTATCACAGTATCCTGTCAGCACCTTTCCGTCTCCTCTCCCATAGAGGATCCCGACACTCGCCGTGCCTTGCAGATATTTTAGAATCCACTTGACGGCATGCCAATGCTCCTTGTCTGGATTAGCCATGTACCTGCTAACCACTCCCACTGCCTGTGCAATATCTGGATGTGTGCAAACTATTGCATACATCAAGCTTCCCAATGCACTCGTATATGGCACCTGAGACATGCATGTATTCTCCTCATCGGTGCTTGGCGACTGATTCGTCGACAGCTGAAAATGAGCTCCCAAAGGTGTTGTCACGGGCTTCACGCTCTCCATCCCAAAACGGACTAGCATGTTCTGAATATACCCTTTCTGTGACAATCTCAGCTTATGCTTCTTCCTATCTCGGACAATCTCCATTCCGAGAATCTTCTTAGCGGGCCACAAGTCCTTCAAGTCGAACTCTTGCCCAAGCTTCGCCTTCAGCTTCTTCACCTCAGACATGCTATTAAAAGCAACAAGCATGTCATCCACATAGAGCAACAAATAGATCTTCAATCCATCCTCAAGTGTGCGTACATACACACATTGATCCTTGATGCTCCTCGCGAAGCCTACTCCCATTATGAAGCTATCAAATCGTTTGTACCACTGCCTGGGTGATTGCTTCAACCCGTACAATGATTTCTTCAAACTGCACACTAAGGTTTGTTTCCCCTCAACTCTGAACCTCTCAGGCTGTTGCATATAGATTTCTTCATCAAGATCTCCATGTAGAAAGGCGGTCTTCACATCGAGTTGTTCCAACTCCATGTCCATGCTAGGAACTAGCGTCAACAACACCCGAATGGATGTATGTAGCACAACTGGCGAGAATATCTCATTGTAGTCTTCTTTCTTCCGTTGTGCAAACCCTTTGGCTACCAACCTTGCCTTATATCTGACTTCATTGCCATCTTGAGTTGAGCTTTCCTTTACCTTGTATATCCAACGACAACCAATGGCACGCTTCTCGCTGGGTAACGGCACCAACTCCCATGTGTCATTCCGGTGAAGGGACTACATCTCCTCCTTCATATCTCCTTGCCACTGAGCGGCATCTCCTGAGACTATGGCTCCACCATATGTCGCTGGCTCCTCATGCTTTGAGTGCATAAGACGTCATATCATCAAAAGAATAACCCGTATAATCCCATGCTCCAAGTCTTTCTGGCGCCTTCTTCACCCTCTTCGATCTTCGCGTTCCATCATCACCTGCATAGGTGTCAACACGTACCTGAGATGAACTGGGTGTCTGCACATGGTCCTCAACATGGACCTCATCATCTCCCATAGCTGGAACATCGACCATCAACTCTATGCCTGGTCGCTGGGTGGACTGGACTGGAAGATTGATGATGTATGCCAAAGTCTTCTCTGCAGACATGTCCCCCTTTTGAGTGAGAATGGTCTGCCCTGAGCATTACATCCTCATCAAAAGTGACATGTCGGCTCACGATCGCTTTCTTACCCTCTGGATCCCACAAGTGATATCCCTTGACGCCGTGGCCATATCCAAGAAAGATACACTTCTTTGCTCTAGGATCCAACTTGTCGCCCCTCTTGTGCAGATACGCCGGGCAACCCACAATGCGCAAGTAAGAATAATCTTCAGCTTCACTACTCCACAATTCCTCAGGAATCTTGTAACATATAGCCACTGATGGAACTCTATTCACTATGTGAACTGCAGTGGTAAGGACACCATCAATCCCCAAAGATGCCCAAAGATGCCGAATTAGACTCTTTCTCGGTCTCCTTGCCTGTCTTTCTAACCTTGTTAGGACACTGGTTTGAAAAATGACCCTTCTTCTGGCAAATGAAACATGTGATATTCGCATACCTATCCTGCGAATGTCTCGACTTGGAGCGGTCATTGTTCTTCTTGAGGCCTCCTCTCCTTTTCTGTCGACCCCTCACATGTAATGCCTCCTCACGGTTACTCACATGTTCTCTACCTTGAACCTTGCCACATAGTTGCTCGGTGTGAAGTACTGCCTTCACCTCTTCCACAGTGAGAGTTGTTCGGTTAGAAATCATCGATCGAATGAATTGGTTAAACTCCTCAGGCAATAAACACAACAAGATAACCGCTTGTTGTTCATCCTCAATCTTCACATCCATACCCCGCAACTCTAGCACTATCCGGTTCAACTCATCCATGTGATCCTTCACCGCTGATCCAGATTTCATCTTGAGAGTATAAAGCTGCTGAAGCAAATATAGGCGACTCGTGAAGGATTTCTTCATATGTAGTCCCTCAAGCTTCTTCCACATGTCAGATGTCGTAGCCTCATCTAAGACTTCCCTCAGAACATTATCTGATAACGACAACTGAATTGCGTTGTATGCCTTCCTCTCCATTTCCGCCTTAGCGGATTCTTTCACCTTCTTATCAATATTCGACACATCGAATACGATCTGGTAACATCCCGTCTGCATCAAAACATTCTTCACATTCGTCTGCCAGATTCGAAAATCATTCCGGCTGGTGAACTTCTCAATGTTCAATGTTGCTAAAGACACCATCTTTTCGTTACTAACTTCCTTTGCAAACGAACCACAAGCTTTGATACCACTTGTTGGAAATAAAAACAACACGACGTGGCGGAACACAGTGACGCTTTGGGATCCAAGCGGAATACCAACCCTAATAAACTGATCAGGAATCTAGGGCTAACAAAAGAACCTCAATTCACCCAACAATAAACTTTACGACCTTGCAATAGAAAGTAGCAAACGAATAATAGCAACAATCAAATCAAACGCAGACACAAGAGAAATTACCCTGGTTCAGTTGTAAACAACATACATCCTGCAATCTGAGACGATTCCACTATCAGAGAGATTCAATCTTAGGGTTACAATCTTGCTTCCGCTCACGTGAGTAATAACTTGGCAAACAGCACAAGCCCTCACAAACTCACTCAAGGAAGAAGAAATCAAAGGATGAATAGAGAAGAAAACACTCACCTTCTCAATCAAGAACTCCAAACCCTAATCTCTCTCTAGAATCTCCAAGGGGGTGGCTTTTGGCTTCCAAAAGCTCCAGATATCTAATATAGGCTTAACCTAATCTAAAACAGTAGTTAGGTTTAAATAGGAACCCCAAAAATCTAGCAAATCAATCCAGGTCGTGGCCGCGCAGCCTGGCCCTGCGCGTGCTCAACCCGAGTAGGTCCACAGCTCGGTCTGCTCGACCGAGCTGACATGCGCCGCTTCTGCCGCTAGGTGGAGTCGAGTCAACTCGGTCGAGTAGCCTAGCTACTTGACCCGAATAGGTATTCCCTACAGAGCTCTCTCAAACAGCAAACTCTCGGATTTTTGAGACCATCAGAATCCTACTGTAGCTCGACCGAGTAGCAGGCTGCTCGACCGAGTAGCCTCCTGCTCGACCGAGTAGAAGGTCGCCCGAGTCGGCGAAAACTCCCCACTACTTACTGTCTCTGCTTTGCTCATATAGCCCGGTCGATTAGCATATTACTCGACCGAGTCGCCTGGGAAACCTTCACACATGAGACTTGAATCACAAAAAACAACTCCTCGTGATTTGGCATAGAGAAAGGCACTCTATGGCTGTGTTGGTTCATGAAGCTTAATATTTTGGTTTTGGTTTTTTTTCTCTTTCCAGTATTCTTTCGCGTGATAGTTTTCAAAGTCTTATAATTTGTTGTGCAAACCAAAAGATGATATGTGCCATGAACAATGTTGCAATCTAGATAATATACAATTGGCAAAGCTACTAACAATTTTCTTTCCGTTGTTTTGAAAGTAATTGCTTGGTTATTGTCGCAGGTGCTTTGATTGTGTCAACTCCTCCAGATATTGCGTTGATTGATGCCCGAAGAGAAGCCAGCATAATTTGTAAAGTTGAAGTTCCTTGTAAGGACATCTGTGATTATTTCTTATATACGTTTGCACTCTTAACTTTTGATCCACATGTGTGGACTGCTACCCCATCGTATTAAACCTTCCACAACAGTGCCAATTGTGTATGCGTTTAGGACATGATGGACTCCATGGCACTGTTATCCTTTTGGATTCTTTAGGATTTAGGCCCTTAACAGTTAGCTTCATATTTGATGGATGACTGGAAGTTCCTTACAAACCAGGACCCACTGTATGATCGGTTACTAATTTGCAATGCTAACAATTTACCCACAGTTTTAACTTCTCTCTGTCACTATATTGAGAAGTTTTGGATAAGATTAGGTTGAAACTGGCTGATGCTGTACAGAGTCCATTGAATCGGTACTTTATCAGTACCAGGCAAACCCGAGTTTACATACCCACTTTAGAGCCATGTAGATCAATTCGAAACAGTCGATCTTATCAAGATCAGCCATTTTCTTAAACTTGGTTATTCTGGCCATTTGAACTATTTGCGCTTCTGCTTTTGTCGTCATGTTATTTTCAAGCTTATTCTTTAGTACATTGTAACCCCCCCAAACCCCCCGTGGGGTGTCATACGGTGTAATGTGGAAGTGAGAGCTTGTATGTGGCTTAGTGTGAATAAGGGTTGGCCAATGGCATACTTGTAAATTTTCGACTTTAGCTTAAAACCCCACTTTTTCTTTCTCAAATCTTTTTCTGTTGGAGAGTAATAAAACTCAAGAAAGAAAATAGTGATAGGGATTCTTAGAGATAGAATGAGTAACCATGGCCATTGGCCATGGTTCTCTATATATTAACTTTAGAGGGGGAGATGAAGGGCCTCTAGGAGACCAAGAGTCCCCATTACCCATAGTAATGGGACTAATGAATGGGTAATGAAGGAGGGGAGGCCAAAAGCCTCCCTCATTCATAACACTCCCCCTTACACATTCATCACTTTGGTCTCAGTATCTGAGGCAAAGAGGGGTGGATACTTCTGGATCCAGAGTAAGTGTGTTTGCCTCGTTAAAACCTTAGGTGTGAGAAACCCAGTGGGAAAAACCCAACAGCTTAAGGAAAAAGAGTGCAACCCACAGGTTACTCCCCCTGATCCGTACAAGCTTCAGGCTTGCAGGTCTTTTAATTGTCGCATACCAATGTTCTTTACAAGCTTTACAAAAGTACATTTTGGCAAAGACTTAGTAAAAAGATCTGCTAAGTTGTTGCAGGACTGTATCTGCTGAACTTCGATTTGCTTGTCCTCCTTTAGCTCATGTGTCCAGAAAAATTTGGGAGATATGTGCTTCGTCCTGTCGCCCTTGATGTAGCCCTTTTGAAGTTGAGCAATGCATGCAGCGTTGTCTTCAAACAGGACGGTAGGCTCCAAATCACCGGTCTTCAGGCCAGTAGATTGAAGAATGTGTTGGACGACGGATCGTAGCCAATAACACTCTCTGCTTGCTTCATGGATCACAATGAGCTCCGAATGGTTGGATGATGTAGCTGTTGTGGTTTGCTTTACCGATCTCCAGGAGATAGCAGTACCTCCGTAGGTAAAAACAAAACCTGTTTGGGATTTTGCCGTATGCGGATCTGAGAGATAACCTGCATCAGCATAACCAAATAATTTGGGGAGGCACCTCTCTGGTAGTAAAGTCCAAGATCAATGGAACCCTGGAGGTATCGCAGAAGATGCTTTACTCCATTCCAGTGGCGCTTTGTGGGCGCTGCACTGTGTCTGGCTAGAAGATTAATTGTAAACGCTATATCGAGACGCGTACAGTTAGCCAGATATAGAAGTGCTCCAATGGCACTGAGGTAGGGTACTTCAGGACCCAGTATCTCCTCCCCCTCTTCCAGTGGCCGGAAGGGGTCCTTATGTACGTCTAGTGATCTTACGATCATAGGAGTACCTAAAGGATGACATTTATCCATATGAAACTTGCGTAGAAGTTTCTTTGTATAATTAGATTGGTGTAATAGGATTCCACCTCTTAGGTGTTCTATCTGTAAGCCAAGACAATACTTTGTTTTGCCTAGGTCTTTCATTTCAAAAGTATTTTTAGGCTTTCAGATATCTCATTGATCTCTGCAGGAGATCCTATGAGATTTAAGTCATCTACATATACAGCTATGATGACGAATCCTTTTCCCGTTCTTTTTATAAAGATACACGGGCAGACTTCATTATTCGTGAATCCTTGCTGTGCAAGAAAATCACTTAGTCTGTTATACCACATCTTGTCCGATTGTTTTAGACCATATAATGATCTATGTAGCCTTACAGAGAATACGTCCCGAGGTATCTCTTTCATCTCTGAGGGTAGATTAAACCCATCAGGAAGTCTCATATAGATATTTTTATCTATATCGCCATATAGATATGCAGTCACAACGTCCATGAGCTGCATTTCTAGGCTTTCCAGAGAAGTTAGGCTTATTAAAAATCGGAATGTGATCGAATCCATGACCGGAGAATACGTATCTTCGTAATCAATCCCTGGTCTTTGGGAAAATCCCTGGGCTACAAGGCGTGCCTTATAGCGAACGATCACATTATTTTCATCTCTTTTTCTTATGAAAGCCCACTTATATCCCACAGGTTTTACACCTACTGGTGTTTGGACTACTGGTCCAAAGACTTTGCGTTTCAAGAGTGAGTCCAGCTCTACTCTTATTGCATCGTCCCACTTTGGCCAATCATCTCGGCGTTTACATTCCTCCAGAGATCGTGGTTCGACGTCATCATCATATTCAATGACGCGAACGGCAATATCGAACGCAAAATCTTCGACGACGACTATGCTATTTCTGTCCAGTACTTCTCTAGTACGTACAAAATTTAATGATGTTTCTCCTATTGTTTCCTCTGCTGGGGAAATCAGGAGGGGAGAAGTAGCTGGTCTGAGCTCAGCATCCTGTGGAGGGATAATCTTAGTATCTCCAGGAGTCTTCTTCTTTTGAGGAACTTTATCTTTTGAACCTGGTGGGCGTCCTCTTTTCATTTGAGGTACATCCAATTCTGCTGCCGGTGGATTGCATCCATATATGGAGATGTCAATCCTAGCTGGCGTATTGGCAGCAGGGACGTGTGAACGGACAATCTTCTGGTTGTCCGTGAATTTATCCGGCAAAAGATGTACTGTATTCTGGATGTGAAGGATCTTCAGGATCTCATCTTCACACAGGTTAGTACACGGATCATATAGGGACAAGGACTTCTGGTCCCAACTAATGGTCTCAGAAGCTTCTGGCTTCTTAGACTGTGTGCCCAGTTTAGGAAAAATTTTCTCATTAAATTCACAGTCAGCAAAATGTGCCTTGAATGCATCACCCGTCAGGGGTTCAAGGTATCTTATAATAGAGGGCGAATCAAACCCAATATATATACCTAGACGACGCTGAGGACCCATTTTGGTCCTCTGAGGTGGTGCTATTGGGACATATACCGCACAACCAAACACTCTCAAATGAGAGATATCCGGACGTGCGCCATATGCTAGTTGCATCAGGGATAAAGTATGACCTCCAGAGGGTCTTATCCTAATAAGTGATGCTGCATGTAAAATAGCATGCCCCCAAGCATCCACAGGCAACTGGGATTGCATAAGCAATGGACGTGCAATCCATTGGAGTCTCTTTATAAGGGACTCAACTAATCCGTTTTGGGTGTGAACATGTGCTACAGGATGTTCAACTTCAATACACGTTGCCCGGCAATAGTCTTCAAAGACTTGTGAAGTAAATTCTCCCGCATTATCAAGACGTAGTTTCTTGATTTGGTTATCGGGGAAATGAGCACGCAACCTTATTATTTGTGCCAATAGCTTTGGAAAAGCTAGGTTGCGGGTGGACAAGAGGCACACATAAGACCATTTGGTTGATGCATTAATCAGTACCATGAAGTACCGAAATGGGCCACTTGCGGGGTGAATAGGCCCGCAAATGTCACCATGAATTCTCTCAAGGAAGCCAGGAGACTCTAATCCCACTTTCAGGAGGGATGGTCTCGTTATAAGTTTTCCCTTGAAACAAGGGAGACATGGAAATTCACCCTTTTGAAGAATCTTCAGGTTCTTCAATTTGTGTCCACGGGATTCAGAGATGATGCGTCGCATCATTGCTGTTCCAGGGTGACCAAGTCTATTGTGCCAGAGTTCGAACTCTGGCAGTGATTGGCACGTCTGGTGCTCAGTCATATTGGCTTCTATTGGTTGAATGTATGTTTGGTAGAGACCCGACGGGAGTCCCTTGAATCGTTCGCAGATGATCTTCCGGTCATCTTTCTGACGAGTTACATACAGATATTCAACCATATTTTCATCTCTGGTTTCTAAGTGATATCCGTTTAAACGGAAATCCTTGAAACTTACGAGATTCCTATTTGATTTAGGAGAGAATAATGCATTTTTTATTTGAAGTCTTGTGTTATTTGGGAGCAATATAATTGCTTCACCAGATCCTTCGATTATTTGGAACATTCCTGAAATTGTGATAACAGGACCGTCATATTTATTTACGCTATTAAAATAGCAATGATCGCGAAGGATTGTGTGCGTTGAGGCAATGTCCACTAGGCACTCAGACATCATCTATATAAGCAAAAACGAAATTTTATTTGAGCGAAAATGTAAACATTCATTCGAAAATAAAAGTTCGTACTTAAGCAAATAAAAGATGAAGATACATTGAATTCTAAAAAGCATAGATAAACGATGGTGCTCAATCGAGAAGGTCGTCGTTCTCGAAGTCTTTTGCAGTAAACATTGTTGGCGGCTGAACAGCCGCCAAGTTTGGTTCAGGTAGAGACTTCTGGCTCGCCTGGTATAGATCCTGGAGGTGGCGAGGAGTGCGGCAGTTTCTGGACCAATGTCGAGTCATGCCGCATCTATGGCATTTATCCTCCCAGTTCTTCTTTGGAAGTGACACTTGCTCGGTGTTCTTTCGCTTCCAAGTGAAATTTCTTTTTTCCTTATTGTTTTTGTTTGTCTGGGGAGCTGCACCTCTTGGTTGCTTCATTATAGCTTTCCCTTTAGTGTTTTTAGCCTTCCTCTTGTTTTTCCACTTCTGGGGAGAAACGTGGTGGGCTTCAGGGATAGGGGCAGTGCCAGCTGGACGTAAGTTATGAGTTGCAAGCAGTAAGTCTTGATTCTGCTCTGCCCTAAGTAGACATGAGATCAGATCGGAAAATTTCGTGAAATTGCGTTCACGATACTGCGGCATGAGGATTGCATCTTTCTCGTGAAACGAGGTAAATGTCTTTTCCAACATGCGCTGTTCTGTCACTTCTTCACCGCACAACTTCAGGCGTGAGGTGATGCTATGAAGTGCAGAATTGTACTCAGCGACGGACTTATAGTCCTGAAGTCTGAGGTTTTCCCACTCATAACTGGCACGCGGTAATATAACATCAATTTGATGTTTATACCGAGCTTCCAACGCTGTCCACAGGTCCTTTGGATCCTCAACCGTTAAGTATTCGGCCTTTAAGGTCCGATCGATATGTTTCCTACTGTAGATTATGGCTTTCACCTTATCTACATCGGATATAGTGGTTGTAGGGCTGCTGCTAGTTGTAGCAGAAGCTTCGGCCGCTGCTGGGGCCGAGGAAGGAGCCAAAATGGACCCAAGGAGGGCCATCGAACGCAAGTGGAACTTCAGGTCCACTCGCCAACTCAGGTAATTTGTCCCTGCAGAGTCAAGTACTTCGAAATCGACGCTTGCCAATTACGCAATTTAAAATGAGCATGAATTAATTAAAATTCAAAATTCATGCATAAAGAAATAAACAAGTAAAAATGCGGGGATCGGCCAGATACCCAAAAATAAACAGTCCAAAGTTCGTTACAGTCCATAAAAGGAAAGAAAAATACAACTTCGGAAACCCAAAGTGGGTCACTATATCTTCGTCTTCATATGCTGTTGCACCGAGCTTGGGCTTTTAATACAAATTTCCTTACTTACAAATTCTCTCAAAAAGAAAATAAAAGTGCAAGGAAAGTAAATAGGTATACGATGGCCGATCCCGAAAAACACATTTTTACTTATTAAACATCCACGCAGTTCTAAATATGCTACAGGCATAAAAATAAACAACCACGCATATATCTCAAGCATATATAATATGGAAAAAAATCTATAAAATATAATAATCTCTCGGACCACGGGGAGACGTCATACACCGTTAGGTTAGATGACTAACGACAGAGCGGTCGCATGATCCTTAAGATAATTATATTTTGAAAAATTCTAATAATCCATAAATAATTAATAATGCAAGAGTGATGTTTTACATAATATTAGCAAATTTAACATGGATTAAAAAACAGTAATTTATATACAATTTTCTCCAATTTTATAAGTAAATTACCAAAAATTATTACCGATTTTTCCTTGAATTTTTCAGAATTGTCCAGGATTTTTCTGGGGTTTTCTGGTAATTCTAAGGAATTTTGTATATATAAATCTGGTTTAAAAACAGATTTTTAACATAGACCCGCTGAAAATTTTTATTTGCCTGTGGGCCTAGCTAGGGTCTTCAGGCCCAGAATAGCTTAAAAATTTAATTTTAATTTTAACAATCTGGGCTTCAGGCCCATGGGGATAATAATATACCCAAAACCCAATAATAGGGTTTGTTGAAAAACCCTAATCTCTAATTTTAGGTTTAGAGAAATAGGTCAGCCGTCATCTCCTCCCGTTATCAAAAGACACAGCAGACCCCCTGCCGCCCTGCAAGGAGGGAAGGCGACAGAGAAGAGCCCCCCTCCGCTGGGGGGAAAACAACCAAACGGCCCCCCCGTCAGGGGGGGCGCTGCTGGAGAACCCCCTCGCTGGGGGGTGCGCTGCCAATCGGCCCCCCCGTCAGGGGGGGCGCCGCCGGAGAAACCCCCCCGCTGGGGGGTTGCACTGCCCATCGGCCCCCCGTCAGGGGGCACCGCCTGAGAAACCCCCCTCGCTGGGGGGTGCGCTACAAATCGGCCCCCCGTCAGGGGGGGCGCTGTCGGAGGAACCCCCCCGCTGGGGGGGGTGGCGCTACAGATCGGCCCCCCCGTCAGGGGGGGCGCTGCCGGAGGAACCCCCCCTGCTGGGGGGGTGGCGCTACAGATCGGCCCCCCGTCAGGGGGGGCGCTGCCGGAGGAACCCCCCCTGCTGGGGGGGTGGCGCTACAGATCGGCCCCCCCCGTCAGGGGGGCGCTTTCGGAGGAACCCCCCCGCTGGGGGGTGGCGATGTCGGCGCCGGAAACAGAAGACCCCCCCTACTGGGGGGTGTGATGGGGGCTGCGGCACAGAGGAACCCCCTGCCTTCGGGGGGAAATTTTTTTTTATTTAATGTATTTTTATCAAGTCAAGAAAATGTTTTTTTAGCAGGTTTTAAACCAACCAAATTTGAGGTTGTAAAAAATATCATGGCTAAAAAATTGTTTATCTACGGGAATAGAAAATATACCTCTAGATCGATGATCTAGGGACGACCGTAGAATAGAATCGTAGAAATAAAAAGAATCCGAGCTCCCGAAAACGTCGAGAATGCCGCAATGCTTCGACAAATCGCCCCAGCAACCAAAGATTCCTTACGCGTAGGGGATCAATTCGGTGGGGTTTTTAGGATTGGTTTCTTGCTCAAGGAAGAACACGTGCTGATAACGTGTTGGAGAGTAATAAAACTCAAGAAAGAAAATAGTGATATGGATTCTTAGAGATAGAATGAGTAACCATGGCCATTGGCCATGGTTCTCTATATATTAACTTTAGAGGGGGAGATGAAGGGCCTCTAGGAGACCAAGAGTCCCCATTACCCATAGTAATGGGACTAATGAATGGGTAATGAAGGAGGGGAGGCCAAAAGCCTCCCTCATTCATAACATTTTCCTCCTTTTTCTTTTATTTTATATTTCAAGTTCCGCATGGGCCTTCATGGATTTCATTTTCATTTTCCCTTCATTTTCATTTTCCTTTTCCTTCTCCAATTCATTTTCTTTTATTTTTCTTTGAATTTTCCTTCATTTTCCTAATGGTCTTTACCCCTCATGGGCCCTGGGGCAAATCCTATAGCAACAAACAAAAAAAGAAATCAAAAAGAAAAAGGGAAGAAAAGAAAAAAAGAAAAGAGGAAGGAAAAAGAAAAAGAGTTGAAAAGTCAAAAGTTTCTCAAAACGTTTATTTTTTCTAAACCCTTCTTCATTCTTCTCCTCCTTTTTTCTTTCCTTTTCAATTCCTCTCTCCTTCAGTCTTGGCCGAACCACTAGGCTACAAAAAAACAAAACAAAACAAAGGATGAAAGAAGACGAAGAGAAGGAAGAAGAAGAGGAGGAGAAGAATGAAGAGGAGAAGAAGAAGAGTAGGAAATAGAGAAGAAAAGCACCATTGAGGTAGTATTCCAACTAGAGAAGAACTCCTTTAGGGTTATACTTCATTCCTAGTTCCTGCAATTAGTGTTTATGCAACCCTCCACGTGTAAGTCAATCAAAAGCTTGCTAAGATTAGGGCCGTTTTAATGTCAGATATTTGCTGCAACTTTACTCATGCATTTCTCTTAGTCTAAGATGCTAAAAATACTGAAAAATATGATTCTGAATGCTTATCAAGTCCTTTACAATTTTCGTTTAGAAACCATGGCCTACTTCTATATGTATCTTGATTGAATCAATGAATTACACTGAGGTATCAGATTTTACCAGAATCTGCCCACTGTCACAAAAAATGGGATATCTTCCACTGTAGTGATTCAATAACTATGATCTTGGTCAATTTTGGAAGATAACTTCAATGGCTACAACTTTTATGTTTTGACTTTACTGAGAATGTGACTGTAGGTTGATAAATGTTGCAGCTCTTTAGAGCTCAACAAGTCTGTTTTAAAAACAGATTCTGCATACTGAGGGGTTTAGCCCATATTAATTATCTCACTAGCCCAAATATTGTGAAATTTGGTATCTGAGTAGAGGACTTCAATATCCACGACTTTCATTTTTTGTGAGTTTCAGTAAGTTTATAAAGGAATGTGATGTTAATTGCCATTGTTATGATTATTTGCGTAATTTCAGCTGGCTGAATGTAATTGTCGTTATGTGGTCGACATTTTCAATGAAACCAAATTGTAATTGAAATGTTCCGGGATAACTTGTTCCACTTTAAGTGGGTAAGTATCCTAGGAAAGGATGGGGGAGACCTGAATAGTACGTAGGTATTGTGGCTGGACTTGTGAGGAGTTGAGGTGATATGTGATGCCCACAGGGCAATGTACTGTGAGATAATGTTTGTTGATCTTATCTCACTCGCACTTCCAAGAGAGGGAGTGAGCAAAGTTCGAGAGGCATCGTTAAAATTCATTAGTGCTTGTGTACCACTGGCTGGGTAGTTTGAGAGTCACCCACCTGAGGTGAAGTCCAATCACTGATACACTGCATGATGTTCAGGTTTCCAATTTAATAAAAACATGGAAATGTTGCATTGTCTTACTTCTTTATGTTACTATGATCGTACGGTTGCTTAGTAGTTCTATTAGACCATTAATAAAACTAAAAATAATAAAATAAAAATAAAAATGTTCCTTTCTAGTTGGGGTTTCCTACTGGACACGCTGTGACGTGTCCACATTGTATTTCAGGACCAGAGCTGTCAGGAGGTGAGCCAGAGCCGAGAGAGCTTCCCCATGTAGGAGACTATCGCCCTTCAGACACGTAGGACTAGCTTAGGGAGTGTGAGTTGTCCCCTTTGGGTGTTCTTTTGTTTGAGGACTTTTGTATGTACATGTGTTGTATAGTGGTGTCCTCTCTGTAGTACTTGGCAGATGCTTTAGTTGCACTTTGTATTCGCTCAGATATATTGTGTGGTTTCTCAGCTATAATTCGTACTTGTATATAACTCTGTGACAGATAGTACTTTTTACTGTCGTGATTGGAGCTCTTGTAGTTTTCTTTTTCTATTGTTTGTGCTATCCCAGCATGTGCAGTGACCTGCTTATAATAAAATTAAATTTTACGCTTGGTGCAAACAGTGGCATGTTATACACCCACCTTCCATTTTTCATAGACAACTTTGAAAACCCATGGTATTTGGGAGAATGGGGCGTGACATACATGCTTATGCTCAATCCTACGAGCAAGTCAATTTTATAAAAAATTACTATTGACATCCTGGTATCATATTTTGTTGTCATAGTTATAATGAATGCCTATTTTTCTTGGGAATTTGAGTGTTACATATCTCTTTAAATCTATATGGACCTATTCTCTATTCCATTTAGGACTGTTGACGAACAAAACGTTCGACGAACTACTCGTGAACAAGCTCGGTACATGTTCGTTTACGTTCGTTCAGGAAGCTTAATGAACAAGCTTGAACAGATTTTTAGAACTCGTTTAGTAAACGAACAGAGCTTGAACATAACTGTGTTCGTTCATTTATGTTCATGAACAAGCTCGTTAAGTGTTCGTGAACGAACTCGTTAAGTGATGTTCATGAACAAGCTCGTTAAGTGTTCGTGAACGAACTCGTTAAGTGATGTTCATGAACAAGCTCGTTAAGTGTTCGTGAACAAACATGTACCGAAAAGAGTAAATTTAGACAAATACTATATTTTTTACTATGCTTGGAATGGATGCTTGTAATAGGATTTATGGAGTTATTATGCTGGATTTATTTGTTTTTGTCTTGCAAATATTTAATCCTTTTATTTAATTGATTTAGTCATTGGCAATTATGTTTAAATATTATTATTCCTGATTAAAAAATTGACGTTCGTTCGTTTGATTGAAAATCTGTTCATGAAGAAGATTGATTGTGTGCTCACGAACAAGCTCGATAAGTCTTGTTAACGAACAGATCATTCGATTAACTACTCGTGAACAAGCTCGGTAAATGTTCGTTTACGTTCGTTTACGTTCGTTCGGTAAGCTTAACGAACAAGCTTGAACAAGTTTTTAGAGCTCGGTTAGTAAACGAACAGAGCTTGAACATGGATTTTGTTCATGAACAAAACTAAGCTCACTGTTCAAGCTCGTTCAAGCTTGTTCGTCAATAGCCCTAAATTTCCATTAAAAACTAATCTTTGAATTTATCATATCGGCTGACAAATAACATCATGTGATTATGATACCTATGTTTACAACTGTCCGCTGTAAAACATATTTTGTCTACAGATCAAATTGAAATTACCTCTTGAACGTGTTAACAAAAGTTCTCTCAGTGTGAAATATTACCTTCATTTGGTTGACTGCTGCATGCATGCGTTTATGCGGATATTGGGACTGGTGGAAACATGAGATGCTTCCAGTGCTCCCACTGCTGTGAGAAGTCTTACATTTTTTGATGTGGTGGAGCACAACGGACATCCAAATGGTGTGGAATTCCCTGGCGAGGTATATTATTCATCATCCTCTTTGATGACACATAAGTTTGCTTTAAAAGGTTTTCCTGCTTGCGTGGCATAATGATTTGAACAGAAGTTTAATGGCTCTAAACCTGTTGACGGGTAAATCCGTCCACAGTGAATTGGATGCTAACGAGGATGCCTCCATTGACGTGGTGCTCTGTCAGCAGAAGAGAGGGACCCGCGGAAGATCGATCCAGGGTCGATGAGAGTAAGATCCGAGCTGTTGGGTTGAAGCCCGACCTAATTCCGAGCTGTCTTCGTAGGTCTGCAACACATAGAAATTATCAGGGGGTCGGATCTGGGTTCTGATCCAAATTCTCCCCGATGCTTAAGTTAGTGGATGACTAAGAAGGAGCTCGGAGCAGCTAGGTCTGACCAATTGGAGGTCGTCCGATCAGTGTCTCGTTGAGCCATGAAGGAAAAAAATATAAAGTGGAATCAGATACCTAACCCCGAGCTGTCTTCGTAAGTCTGCAACACAGAGAAATCATCAGGGAGGTCGGATCTGGGTTTTGACCCAAATTCCCACATGCTTAAGTTAGTGGATGCCTAAAAAGGAGCTCGAAGCAGCTAGGTCTGACATATTTGAGGTCATCCGATCACTGTCTCGCTGAGATATGAAGGAAGAAATATAAAGTGGAATCAGATACCTTAGTGTCAGAGTACCTGAGTGTTGAGTATGTCTTGAGAGATTGCCCTGTCTTATCATTGTTGAGGCTACTTATAGGTGATGGTCCCTCTGAGTGTCGTTAGGGGATAACGGCCTCGCCTTTATGGCGGCATCATTGTCTCCTCTTTGCGCAGTCATCCCTTGAAAAGAGCATAACGGCCGACCATTTACTCCGCCATTACTCACTAACCCATTACTAATCGACCCATTAATATTCGGGAGCTCAACGGGTGGATGAGATGTCGCTTTGACTGGGCGAGCAGCTGGCATCTTATGTGGGCATCAGGACGCTTGGGCTGAGGCGATGTATTCAAATGGGGCTTCTTTATTCGAGTGAAATAATTTCTCCACCACGTGGGTTGGCCCAATGTAGTAATAATGGCCTCCATCTCCCGAGCTCCAATGATGAGATGGTTGAGGTCGAGTGATGTGACGTTTTATTAAATGGGCACGACAGTCGAGGCGGGAGTTTAGATTTTGTCCGTCAATTCCCGTTCCTATGATTTGGCCGTTGTACGAGGCCCAGGGCGTTGAATGCTGTTGGATGTCGACGCACGCCTCCCATTGAACGGCTGAGCTTGATCAAAGAGAGATAGCTTCTAGTGTAAGTAGAGAAAGAGGGGGAAAGGGTAGAACTGTGGCGAGAAGTCTTACATTTTTTGATGTGGTGGAGCACAACGGCCAGCCAAATGGATATGGAATTCCTTGGAGGTATATTAGTCATCATCCTCTTTGATGACACCTTAAGTTTGCTTTGAAAGGTTTTCCTGCTTGCTTGGCATAATGATCTGAACAGAAGTTTATTGGCTCTAAACCTATGCTTATCCATGTTTAACATACAGTTCAAATCTATGGATATATCTGTAAGAGATCTAAACCCGCCTAGATAGATATCTTATTGTATAAAAAGCAAGGATAGCTGATGGAGGGATTCAAGCCTATGCAAAACATATGCGGCAAATTGACATAGTTTAGGTGCAGGACGTGGTTGCCAAATGAAATGCATATGAGGGCTTAGTTTGTGCATGCATAATCATGAGCACATGTAGCAAATATGGATCTGAATCATCCATTGGCAGTTTGTCCAACACAATTTTCTCTTGAACTGAGTGGTGATAATTAAAAAAAAATAGCCATACAGTATGAGGTCTTATGTGTATATCGAAAAAACATGGGTATTATGGTATATATAACCCCAAAATTTCAATATCTCGTTACCGTACTTCCAATCATTCTACCCTCTAGAGCTATTCTAATGGTTGAAGAACCTTTTTTATAATCATTTTGTATTTAGATGAAGATGCCAAATGTCCGTAATTGGTGTATCCACTCTGAATATGCACGGTTCATAAGATATGATGCATGCTATCATGCTATCAAGCAATTGAATCATTGCTTCATCAGTATTTTTCTCTGCAAATTAGCATTAGGCTATGTGTATGCCAGTGATGGTGGGAATCATGCTTGGCGCATGCTCTATTCGCTTGCAACACCTTTTGCATGTTCAGATATAATCTAATCACCAAAATTTTACTGAGCAAACATATGTGAATATATATACTGATAGTGGTAGCAAAGTTATCGTACCTTTTCCTCAGTTTTACTGAGCTACCTGATTCCAGTCTATTGGATTCTATGCATATAGCAAGAACAAATAACTGTAGCGTCTCTTGTTTTAGATTCCGTCGTAGCAAGACCTCAGGAGTGCATCAGAAGAAGGCAATCCGATAGTTGTATCTGCGCCACAAGCTCGAAGAGCTGGCAAAGGAACGGGTGCTTGGCCCGCGGATCATGGTGGGAAACCGTAGGCGAGTTTGAGATGCCAAGCCTTCGTTCTTTGGAATGCTGCAGCAGGTTTCAAAGAAACGAGTCAGAATCATTCGGAATTTGTAACGGGTGTAACTTTTTGTAATATTTCTGTTTTTTCCCTCCCTCAAGAATTTGTGCTGCATGCAAGTGCTCGATATGCTGTTGGACTTGGATCCCTGACTGTACTCCCTGTAAGCAGCGTGGTCTTTTGCACTTTGATACATTTTAAGAAGTTCAATTTGATTTCTCCGGCTTCCGTTCATCTTAAACTTGTGCCATCCTCTCACAAAACATTGGATTGTTGTTGTGCTTATGGGTGGTTCATTAATGTTGTGAGTCTTCCCGAATACGTTCATTAAAAATCTATTATACATTTGAGGATGGTTGATGTGACATTTATCTTATGTGGCATCCGAAGAGGCCTTTTAAAAAGCTATTATACATTTGAGGATGGTTGATGTGACATTTGTCTTATGTGTCATTCAAAGAGGCCTTTGGATAAATGCCACATAGGGTGCATCATTACATTCAAAAAAAAATACCTAAAACCAAAAAAACCCAAAACCCACTCCAACCCTCGAAAACACCCAAAAAACACAATCCCAAGATAATACACACACATCCACTCTTCTCATTTCATCCGGTTTTGCACCCACCGAAACAACCATATGGGTCAGGTGTCCTGAGTGTGTGTGCTGGTTTTTTCGGGTGCACTGGTTATTTGTAGTTTATATATAATCAAGCATTTTTTTATCCTTCGAAAAGCAAGCGACAGGCGCATGCGATGCAGACAACCCAAGCCACTAGGGTTCGAACCCTGGTGGCTCCGTAGGAAGTGAAAGGGCGATGCCAATCGAAGTGGACTCCACTGCATAATCAAGATTTTTTAATACTTTTTTTTTGAAACTTGCTATAAACAATAAATTAACAGATGGGGAGAAAACCAGTTAGCTTTAGTTTAAAACGAGGCATTCTTCAATTATATAATAGAGATTAAATATGATCAGGAAAAAAAATCCATTTTTTCCTTTTATTTTTTAAAGCTTTCTTTCGAAGTTATTGTTGGTCCTTCCAGCTGCACCCAGCAATCCTCATGGGCTGCTGGAATTTAGCAGCCCACAAGGGCTGCTGGTTGGTCAAAAATGGAGGAAGAGCAACTCAAGTTGCTCTTGAATTGCTCCAAGCACCTCCCCCTTACATGCTTTTTTTGGGGGAGGGGGGAAGATCAGCTGAAGTAATCATCCCAAAATCCCCAACACATCAACAAGTACAACAACAAGACTTGTAAAGGGTTGTGAGTGTTTTTTTCGGGAGAGAAGAAGTGTGTCCAATTACCGAGAAGATTGTGAAGTTACACACAGAGGTAAAAGTGAGGGATTTTTCCAGTGAGAGAAAATTACATAGAGAGGTAAATGTTGTATTGAGTTTTTTTAGTGGTGTTTACCCTAGATTATGTAAAGTTATTTCCAGTGAGAAATATTGAATTTTTTCTCTCCATTTTTTACTGTTTTACTGGCAGTAAGTCTTCTAGTGATCAGTGAATCACAACAAGTAGTATCAGAGCCTAGGTGAGCTGTGAGATAGTAAAAAAGGGAGGGGAGTGAATTTTTTGTGGGGGATAATTTTTTAAACCATCAATTTTCTTTTCTCTTCAAAATGTCAATGGAAGAGTCATCCTCATCAGGAGCTATAGTCAAGCTGACGACCATAAATTACACACCGTGTAGACCTCGAATGAAGGATCTCCTCAGTTGTAAAGATTTATTTGACCCATTAGAGGTCAAAGGAGTAAAGCCAGAATCCACCAAAGAAGCTGACTGGAAGAAGATGAATCGAAAGACGATCGGTCAAATCTAACAATGGATCGATCACAACGTCTTCCATCATGTTGCGCAGGAGACGGACGTATATGCACTCTGGCAAAAGCTAGAGGACATGTACCAAGCCAAGACCGCTCGAAACAAAGCCTTGTTAATGAGGCGATTAGTAAATTTAAAGCCACAGAGTGTAACTTCCGTTGCCGAGCATACAGCGAGTTCCAGAGCCTGGTGAATCAACTATCTGCGGTGGAGTTACAGCTTGGAGATGAAGAGCAAGCTCTTCTCCTTCTCAGTTCTCTTCCAGACAACTGGGAGACGTTGGTGGTCTCTCTCAGCAATTCAGCCCCAAACGACAAACTTACTATGTCTATGGTTAAGAATGCCCTCTTCAATGAGGAGACCAGGAGAAAAGAAGCCGACACCGACCAATCTCATGCCCTTGTGACAGAGACTCGAGAAACACAACAAGGAGGTGGTCGAAGCTGGGGTAGCGGCAGGAGCAAAAGCCATGGTAGGTCCACAGACGGGAGTAGGCCTACCTATAAGTGTTACCATTGTGGCATGTATGGCCACATGAAGAAAAACTGTCGGAAGCTGTTACGAGAAAAATGTCAAAATGGTTCTCAACGGAAGACCAAGGATGGAGAGACGTTAGTCACTTGTACCAGAGAAGTCACCATTTGCTATGTCCAAGAAGAGACATGCCTTCACGTTTCCAACCAGGACAACGAGTGGGTGGTTGATACAGCAGCATCATTTCATACCACTCCTCGAAGAGACTTCTTCACTAGCTTCAAAGCAGGAGACTTTGGCATCGTGAAGATGGGGAATACAGGTTCCTGCAAGATCGTAGGAATTGGTGACGTTCGGATTCAGACGAACGTTGGCTGCACAATAACTCTGAAGGATGTCCGACGTGTACCAGACCTCTGGCTAAGCTTGCTCTCTGGGACAGCCATTGACAAACAAGGCTTCGACAACCACATCAGCAACGACACATGGAGAATGACGAAAGATGCCATGATTATCACAAAGGGGCACATTTGCAGTACGTTATACAACACTCATATTAAGTTATGTATCGACAGACTTAACGTGGTGGAACGTGAGGCTACTCAAAATCTGTGGTGCCAACGACTCGGTCCCGTGAGTGAGAGAGTGTTATCTCTCTTGACAAAGAAGAAGCTGATCTCAATCACTAAGGATGCTGGACTAGATCCTTGTTAGCATTTCTTAGTTGGCAAACAACATAGAGTCTCCTTCAGTTCTTCTTCAACAAGGAGATTAGCGTTACTCAGTCGGGTACACTCTGAAGTTTGCGGTCCTTTGGAGGTTGAATCACTAGGTGGCAACATGTACGTCTTGACCTTCATTGATGATGCTTCTCAGAAGGTGTGGGTCTACTTCTTGAGGACGAAAGACCAAGTGCTCGACTACTTCAAACTCTTTCACGTCATGGTCGAACGTGAGATAGGAAAGAAGTTAAAGTGCCTCCGCTCAGACAACTGAGGCAAATACACTTCCAGAGCGTTCGATGTCTGTAACGACCGCTTTTCATGTATCTGGATTTAATATAATATAATATATGTTTTGGTGGATTTTCTCCTCTTGAGTGGTTTTCGTCTCCGTAGATTTCATTTTCGATCGATTCGTCGTATTTTCTCGCTTCTTCCTTAGGATTGTCGATTTCGAAGTATGTCACTCGTGACGGACTTCATAACGGTCGTATCTAACTGTTAGATCAAGCCTAGGAGTCATAGGAATCGATCCCGGGGCCCCGCGCTCCGTATCGGTACTTTCTGTGCTCATTAGCCGGTGTAAGAAGGGCCACCGACCGACTAGATGACGATCCAGTCGGTCGGAAATCCTTCTTGGACCGACTAGTTAGCTTTCTAAATTTCTCAGGAGTTACTGTTTATCGTTAGTCGGTCTAAGAACGTTGGTTGACCGACTAGGTTGCAAACTAGTCGGTCAGCAATGCTTCTTGAACCGACTAACTCATCATCTTATTTTTGTATCAGTTACTGTTTACCCTTAGTCGGTCTAGGAACGTTCATAGACCGACTAGATGCTAAACTAGTCGGTCAGTACTTGTTCATGGACCGACTAATTCTAGATCCTAATTTCACCTGTAGCTACTGTTTACACTTAGTCGGTCTGCGTTGGTCGACCGACCGACTAGTTGTCAAACTAGTCGGTCAGTGGTTGTTCTTTGACCGACTAACTAGTGCTGTAAACCCTAGTTTTGCCCTAGCCGCCAGCCTAGCCTATAAATACCCAACCCAAACGTTTTCTTCCCCTCCAACTCGACCCTAAACCCTAAAATCGCCCCCCATTGATCCCCCACCTTCCTCCAAGCTCCATTGCTTCATTCCAAGCCCTAAATCCATCATCCAAACCATCCATCTACCCTATCTACCTCTCATCTTCCTCAAATCTCACCCAAAATCCATCAAATCCCCAAAATCACCCAAGAACCCTAATTCTCCAAACTTCTCCATTCGCTTCCAGATCTGATCCTAGGGTTCCCCGGAGTGTTCCTTCCGTCTCCTCTCGGTAAGAAATCGATCTACCGTTGTTTTTATAACTTATTTATAATTTTGGTGAAACCCTAATTAATTTCATGTGTTTGGTGTTTGTTTCCCCCTAAACAGCGATTTCCTTGTAGATAGCATCCGTGTGACGAGGTTGATCGTCATCCCCGGTGCTAGGCAAGTGAAACTTGCCACTTAGGGTTTAGGCCATGTTTTAGGCCATTTTCTTGTTATAGGCGTAAAAGAGGCTAGGCGACGAAATGATACTCGCCTAGGCGTAAATTGGGGAATTAGCTTGACAACGAAGCTAATTCCGACATTTAGCATGTTGCACAAATACCATGTCATGTTTACTTTCCATTAACGGTACGCAAATTAAATGTCATGTCATTGCATTGTTTTGGTGATCCCGTGATTGCGTAGCTTTGCTACACTACTTGTGTTACCTGGCTCGTGTTCCAGAAGCGAGCCCTGTAGTTGGAAACCCCAACGCTCGATATTGAATTGTGAACTAAGAAACAAGCTCCCGTGCGGGGCAACCCTGGCTCACTTGCTGGGCTCATGTTCAGGGACCCTGGCTTGTTTAGTGCGGGATGGGGTGAGGGTTAAGCGGCCATTCAACTGGGAGTCTGTTTGATCAACAACTGCAGTTGTAAGGCGTAAACTCTTTGGGGTGGGGTAGTGTTTGGGGCCGATCGGACTGACATGCTAGCCATTCAGCGAAGGGCGCAAACATCTACAAAACAACCGTGAAATGTGAATCATGTTTAGTGCCGATCGGTCTGAATGTTTACCATTCAGCGAAGGGCGTAAACACCAACAATGTGAATTGATTGAGATTGATAGTAGCGTGGCTACTCTTGTCTTGTCTTGTCTTGTCTTGTCCCGATGATTGTTCTCTTGTACAAACTGTCTTGCCATGTTTTAAATTGTGCACTCATGTTATAACTGCCATGTCATGCATACTAAACTGCTAGGTTGCTAGTTGCCTTACTTTCAGTTTCCTTGCCCAAGTCTTTTAGACTTGCTGACATGTGCCCCTTTACTCTTTTGGGTGACACATGTTAGATCCCGAGCCCGAGTACCTCGTTGAGGACGAGGTGTTCGCTGACGCCGAGCCTGAGCTTGTGTTTGACGGGGAGTACGTGGACACTGGGGACCAGTCCTAGTGTCTTCGTGTGTTTTACTTTTGTTAGATAGTTGTTTTGTTATCGGTGCGTGGCACCTATACTTTGCTTTGTTGTTGTCGTTTCTTTTGTTGGCCTTGTTCTGGGCCTTTAGACTCTTTTCTTTTAGCCTGGTGGCTTTTCTGGATGTTGAACTTATTTGTGATGCTGGACAATATTTGTGAGATGTGAATTTTATTTCAGTCTCTCCTTGTGTTATTATTGCTATTCTGTTGTGGTTACAGGGACCTGTTTTTGTATTGTGGACGCTTATCGGGTTTGGGGCTTCACAGCTCCACTCTCGTGCGGACCTTTTCACGTACTCGCCTCCATTTTAGGGAAGCGGGTCGTGACAGGTTTTAGTGGTGGCCCATGCAGGTCATTCTGTAACTGCGATTTTTGGAATAGCAATAATAATATTTGAATGTCCAATAAATTAAGTTCGACGTCCGAGTCATAAGCTATGAGTCTAATCTGATTTGTTTTCCGTGTCATTAGATGGCAGGAAGGCGTTTCACCCGTGGTGGGGGCAGTGGTGCGCTCCCTCATGATGAGGAGCCTGAGCGGGAACCCACCAGCGGTGAGATGATGCGGATGATGTTGCAGATGATGCAAGTGCAGCAGGGCGTGCTTTTGCATGTCCAGAATGCTCCACTTGGTCGAGCTGCCCGGGCTCTTCCGGATGCCCTTCGCTCTGAGCCGGGAGCGAAGCAATTTCGGGAGCTGGGTCCCGCATATTTTGATGGTTCTGAGGGTCCTCTGGCTGCCGATGAGTGGATTCGGAACATCGAGGACAACCTGAAGATGGCCAAGATCACCCCGGCTGGATGGGTTGATTTGGCGAAGAGGCAGCTCAAGGATAATGCCAGGAATTGGTGGGATGCGGAAGAGAAGTTGTTGGTAGAGCCGATAGCTTGGGCTACCTTCAAGGCCAGATTTGAGGGTGAGTTCTTCCCAAAGGCTGCCAAGGAGGAGATGCTTCAGCGTTTTATCGATTTGAAGCAAGGGAACTCGACGGTGGACATGTATCACCAAGAGTTCATGAGGCTGAGTCGGTTTGCACCAAAGATGGTGCAGGACGCTGAGGAGAGAGCTCAGAGGTTCCTGCAGGGGCTTGCTTCGGAGCTCCAGAGTTTTGTGACCTCTTCTGACCGGGAATCTTATCAGAAGGTTCTGGTCGCTGCCAAGAGGCAGAAGCTGCTCGTGAACCAAAGGAGGGGGTCTGTTATTGGTGCTGGAAAGAGGCCTGTGGAGCAGGCGAGAGCTGTGGTTAGACCTGGATTCAGGCCTAATCAGTCTGCTCAGTTTAAGAGGCCGGGAGGGCCTATTCTGAAGACTTGCCATTTCTGCGGCAAGCCTGGCCATATCAAGGATCAGTGTCGGAAGTTTTTGGGCCAGTGTTTGGTTTGCGGAGATGCTTCCCATGTCGCGAAGGATTGTCGGCATGCGGGTCAGCTGCGGAGGGCTCCTGTTGCAGCACAGCCGTTGCAGCAGCGAGTGTCTGTTCCTGCTGGCCGTGGAGCAGCTCTTGTTCCGCAGGGGCAGGCTTTTCGGCAGGCTGTTCCGCCGAGGAGGCAGGCTTTTCTGATGACCGCTGCGGAGAGCGCGGCTGTGGATGAGGTTATCGCAGGTAATCCTCATTCTAGCTATTACTTTCCTACTTGGTCTTGATTGCTAGATTATGTTGTTTGCTTGAACTTGTTTGTTGCTAGACTAGGGTTTGATTGTTAATTGCTTGATAGGTGTGATTTTGGTTTGCACATTTCCTGCACGAGTCCTCTTTGACTCTGGTGCATCGATGTGCATTATTTCTCGGAGCTTCGTGGAGAGGCATTCCTTGTCGACGTCCCCTCTTCCGAAGAGTTGGAATATCGTTACAGGGAATGGTGTGGTCTCGGTGCATCGTGGTTGCAATTCTTGCTCGTTGGTGGTCTGTGGACATGAGCTTTTTGCTGATTTCATTGTCCACGACCTCATCAACTATGATGCAGTTCTTGGGATGGACTGGCTTGCGAGCTTCTACGCTATGATTGACTGCAGGAGAAAGAAGGTGGTGTTCGAGATTCCCGGACATCCAGTGTTTGAGTTCAGTCGTGGTAGCAGTTCGCTTGGTCCTGTCAGATTTCGGGCCAGGCCGGTGGAGGCTGTGGCTATGCAGATGGAGCTGGAGTGGCCAGCTGTGGTGCGAGATTTTGGCGACGTCTTCCCCGAGGAGATGTCTGGTTTGCCGCCTGATCGAGCTTTGGAATTTTCTATCGATCTTGTTCCAGGTGCGCAGCCGATTTCGAAGGCGCCGTATCGTATGGCACCTGCAGAGTTGGAAGAGTTGCGGAAGCAGTTGGATGAGCTTTTGCAGAAGGGTTATATTAATCCTAGTGTGTCTCCGTGGGGAGCACCGGTGTTGCTGGTTAAGAAGAAGGATGGTTCGCGTCGCATGTGCGTGGACTATCGGGAGTTGAATGCGGTAACCATTAAGAATAAATACCCGTTGCCTCGCATTGATGATATTTTTGATCAGCTTGGAGGTTCGAGGGTGTTTTCTAAGTTGGATTTGAGGAGTGGTTACCATCAGTTGAAGGTTATGAAGGGAGATGTTCCGAAGACAGCGTTCAGGACGAAGTATGGACACTATGAGTTCGTGGTTATGCCTTTTGGCGTAACTAACGCGCCCGCAGTTTTCATGAATCTGATGAACTTGATTTTCTACGACTTTTTGGATAAGTTTGTCGTTATCTTCATTGACGACATTCTGATCTATTCGAAGTCGGAGGAAGAGCATGCCTCGCACTTAAGGACGGTATTGGAGATTTTGAGGAAGCATCGTTTGTATGCTAAGTTTTCGAAGTGCGAGTTTTGGCTGGATCGAATTGCTTTTCTGGGGCATGTGGTGACTGGAGATGGTATATCTGTGGATCCCGAGAAGATTCGGGCCATCAGGGAGTGGCCTGTTCCGTCGTCTGCGTCTGAGATTCGGAGTTTCCTTGGACTTGCTGGTTACTATCGGCGATTCATTAAGGATTTTTCCCGTATTGCTGAGCCGATGACCAGGTTGACGCGGAAGGATGTTGCTTTTGCTTGGTCGGGTGATTGTGAGAGTGCTTTTGGTATTCTGAAGGAGAGGTTGACGAGTGCCCCTATTCTTGTTGTGCCTGATCGCAGCGGTGGATTTGAGATCTTTTGCGATGCTTCTGGCAAGGGTCTCGGTTGCGTGCTGCATCAGCACGGACACGTTGTGGCGTATGCGTCTCGTCAGCTTAAGGTTCATGAGAAGAATTATCCGACGCATGATTTGGAGTTGGCTGCCGTTGTGTTTGCTCTTAAGATTTGGAGGCACTTCTTGCTGAGTGAGAAAGTGAAGATTTTCACCGATCACAAAAGCTTGAAGTATATTTTCACTCAGAAGGAGCTCAACATGCGACAGCGTCGATGGTTGGAGCTTATGGCGGATTATGATATTGATTTGCAGTATCACCCTGGCAAGGTGAATGTGGTTCCTGATGCGTTGAGTAGGCTGCCAGCGGTGATGATTTTGACCTCGCAGTGGAGATTGCAGCAGGATTTTTGCGAGTCTGGTGTGGAGATTGTTCTTCCTGGAGAGGCTTCGTCGTTGATGTACATGCAGGTACAGTCGACGATCGTGGATCGGATTAAGGCTGGCCAGGCTGAGGATCCGAAGCTGGTGAGGATTCGGGAGCAGGTGGAAGCCGGTCTGCGGACTGACTTTTTGATTCATGAGGATGGCTCGCAGAGGTTTGGAGCCAGGTTGTGTGTGCCTGCTGGGGATATCAGAGAGGAGCTGATGGTGGAGGCACACAGTTCGCCGTATTCTGTGCATCCTGGTGGCACCAAGATGTACCAGGATCTTCGTCTGAATTATTGGTGGCATGGTATGAAGAGGAGCGTGGCTCGGAGTGTAGCCAAGTGCTTGGTTTGCCAGCAAGTGAAGGCGGAGCATCAGCGTTCGGCCGGGTTGCTACAACCGCTTCCGATTCCGGAGTGGAAGTGGCAGCACATCACTATGGATTTCGTGACTGGACTACCTCGGAGTCCGAAGCAGAATGACGCGATTTGGGTGATCGTAGATCGATTGACCAAATCTGCGCATTTTATTCCGTTCCGAGTGGGACAGTCCACTGAGGCGCTAGCAAGGAGATATATGGAGGTAAAATTCTTTTACTCTCCGTTTTATTTCCTTTTCCTAGTTTGGATAGTGATGTAACGTGAATCGTGCAGGAGGTTGTGCGACTTCATGGAGTCCCCGTGAGTATCGTGTCTGACAGAGACACGAGGTTCACATCTCAGTTTTGGCAGAGTTTGCAGAAGAGCTTGGGTACGCGTCTGAGTTTCAGCACGGCGTACCATCCACAGACGGATGGCCAGTCCGAGAGGACGATTCAGATTTTGGAAGACATGCTGAGGGCGTGCATGTTGGATTTCAAGGGTTCGTGGGAGGACCATCTACATTTGGTGGAGTTTTCCTACAACAACAGCTTCCAGGCGAGTATTGGCATGGCGCCATTCGCCGCCCTTTATGGGAGGAAATGTCGATCGCCATTGAGTTGGGATGACGTTGGTGATCGGGAGTTGTTGGGACCTGAGATGATCGTGGAGGCCGTGGATATCGTCAGGAATATTCGGGAGAGGTTGAGAATTGCTCAGGACCGTTTTAAGCATTGGGCGGATGCTAAACATCGTCCTTTGGAGTTTCAGCCGGGCGACCATGTGTTCTTGAAGATTTCCCCGAATCGTGGTGTGATTCGTTTTGGGAAGCGTGGGAAGTTGAGCCCGCGATACATTGGACCATTTGACGTTTTGGAGAGGGTTGGCGAGGTAGCGTATCGCTTGGCCTTGCCGCCATCTTTGGAAGGAGTTCACGATGTTTTCCATGTGTCGCAGCTTCGTCGATACATTAGCGATCCGTCTCATGCGGTGGATTTTTCGGAGATTACCGTTCGCCCCGATATGACGTATGACCAGCTTCCAGTGCAGATTCTGGACAGGCGTCAGAAATCGCTTCGGAACAAGATTGTCAATCTTGTGAGGGTGATGTGGCGACACGGTTCACCTGGAGAGTCTACTTGGGAGAGAGAAGATGAGATGCGAGAGCGTTTCCCACTTTTGTTTCCGGACTCGTGAGTTTTTGGAAATTCCGAGGACGGAATTTTTCTTAAGTTGGGAAGGATGTAACGACCGCTTTTCATGTATCTGGATTTAATATAATATAATATATGTTTTGGTGGATTTTCTCCTCTTGAGTGGTTTTCGTCTCCGTAGATTTCATTTTCGATCGATTCGTCGTATTTTCTCGCTTCTTCCTTAGGATTGTCGATTTCGAAGTATGTCACTCGTGAAGGACTTCATAACGGTCGTATCTAACTGTTAGATCAAGCCTAGGAGTCATAGGAATCGATCCCGGGGCCCCGCGCTCCGTATCGGTACTTTCTGTGCTCATTAGCCGGTGTAAGAAGGGCCACCGACCGACTAGATGACGATCCAGTCGGTCGGAAATCCTTCTTGGACCGACTAGTTAGCTTTCTAAATTTCTCAGGAGTTACTGTTTATCGTTAGTCGGTCTAAGAACGTTGGTTGACCGACTAGGTTGCAAACTAGTCGGTCAGCAATGCTTCTTGAACCGACTAACTCATCATCTTATTTTTGTATCAGTTACTATTTACCCTTAGTCGGTCTAGGAACGTTCATCGACCGACTAGATGCTAAACTAGTCGGTCAGTACTTGTTCATGGACCGACTAATTCTAGATCCTAATTTCACCTGTAGCTACTGTTTACACTTAGTCGGTCTGCGTTGGTCGACCGACCGACTAGTTGTCAAACTAGTCGGTCAGTGGTTGTTCTTTGACCGACTAACTAGTGCTGTAAACCCTAGTTTTGCCCTAGCCGCCAGCCTAGCCTATAAATACCCAACCCAAACGTTTTCTTCCCCTCCAACTCGACCCTAAACCCTAAAATCGCCCCCCATTGATCCCCCACCTTCCTCCAAGCTCCATTGCTTCATTCCAAGCCCTAAATCCATCATCCAAACCATCCATCTACCCTATCTACCTCTCATCTTCCTCAAATCTCACCCAAAATCCATCAAATCCCCAAAATCACCCAAGAACCCTAATTCTCCAAACTTCTCCATTCGCTTCCAGATCTGATCCTAGGGTTCCCCGGAGTGTTCCTTCCGTCTCCTCTCGGTAAGAAATCGATCTACCGTTGTTTTTATAACTTATTTATAATTTTGGTGAAACCCTAATTAATTTCATGTGTTTGGTGTTTGTTTCCCCCTAAACAGCGATTTCCTCGTAGATAGCATCCGTGTGACGAGGTTGATCGTCATCCCCGGTGCTAGGCAAGTGAAACTTGCCACTTAGGGTTTAGGCCATGTTTTAGGCCATTTTCTTGTTATAGGCGTAAAAGAGGCTAGGCGATGAAATGATACTCGCCTAGGCGCAAATTGGGGAATTAGCTTGACAACGAAGCTAATTCCGACATTTAGCATGTTGCACAAATACCATGTCATGTTTACTTTCCATTAACGGTACGCAAATTAAATGTCATGTCATTGCATTGTTTTGGTGATCCCGTGATTGCGTAGCTTTGCTACACTACTTGTGTTACCTGGCTCGTGTTCCAGAAGCGAGCCCTGTAGTTGGAAACCCCAACGCTCGATATTGAATTGTGAACTAAGAAACAAGCTCCCGTGCGGGGCAACCCTGGCTCACTTGCTGGGCTCATGTTCAGGGACCCTGGCTTGTTTAGTGCGGGATGGGGTGAGGGTTAAGCGGCCATTCAACTGGGAGTCTGTTTGATCAACAACTGCAGTTGTAAGGCGTAAACTCTTTGGGGTGGGGTAGTGTTTGGGGCCGATCGGACTGACATGCTAGCCATTCAGCGAAGGGCGCAAACATCTACAAAACAACCGTGAAATGTGAATCGTGTTTAGTGCCGATCGGTCTGAATGTTTACCATTCAGCGAAGGGCGTAAACACCAACAATGTGAATTGATTGAGATTGATAGTAGCGTGGCTACTCTTGTCTTGTCTTGTCTTGTCTTGTCCTGATGATTGTTCTCTTGTACAAACTGTCTTGCCATGTTTTAAATTGTGCACTCATGTTATAACTGCCATGTCATGCTTACTAAACTGCTAGGTTGCTAGTTGCCTTACTTTCAGTTTCCTTGCCCAAGTCTTTTAGACTTGCTGACATGTGCCCCTTTACTCTTTTGGGTGACACATGTTAGATCCCGAGCCCGAGTACCTCGTTGAGGACGAGGTGTTCGCTGACGCCGAGCCTGAGCTTGTGTTTGACGGGGAGTACGTGGACACTGGGGACCAGTCCTAGTGTCTTCGTGTGTTTTACTTTTGTTAGATAGTTGTTTTGTTATCAGTGCGTGGCACCTATACTTTGCTTTGTTGTTGTCGTTTCTTTTGTTGGCCTTGTTCTGGGCCTTTAGACTCTTTTCTTTTAGCCTGGTGGCTTTTCTGGATGTTGAACTTATTTGTGATGCTGGACAATATTTGTGAGATGTGAATTTTATTTCAGTCTCTCCTTGTGTTATTATTGCTATTCTGTTGTGGTTACAGGGACCTGTTTTTGTATTGTGGACGCTTATCGGGTTTGGGGCTTCACAGCTCCACTCTCGTGCGGACCTTTTCACGTACTCGCCTCCATTTTAGGGAAGCGGGTCGTGACAATTTCTACTGTAAAATTCAAGGCATTAGACATGAGAAGACAGTTCGTTGCACTCCACAACACAACAACGTAGCTGAAATAATGAACCGAACGATCATGGAGAAGGTCAGAAGCATGCGCAGTATGGCTAAGCTACCAAAGCCATTCTGGCGGGAAGCTGTTCGTGCCACCTGCTACCTCATTAACAGATCACCATCAGTACCTTTGGATTTTACGATTCCAGAGAAGGTGTGGTATGGTAAGAATCCCTCATACTCACACCTGAGGGTATTCGGTTGCTTAGACTTTGCACATGTATCCAAGGAGCAAAGGCAGAAGCTTGTTGCAAGGATCATTCCTTGTATCTTCATCAGCTAAGGAGATGAAAAATTTGGGTACAAGTTGTGGTACCTAAAGATGAAGAAGGTTATTCAGAACAGGGATGTGCTGTTCCAAGAAAATCAGACCTTGGAAGACATTGAAAAGCCCATCGTGTCTTCAAATGCAAGTTCAAGTGCTGAAGACATTGTTCCAGACCTAGCACCAACGCAATATGAAGAGGTGCATGAAGAAATACCATAACAAGAGGAGGCTGTTGAACAAGACGTGGAAGAAGAGGCGGATGCTGAGCAGGAGGAGCCACAACCCTTTCCATCAGTTATTGCACCACCATCACCACATGCAGAGGATGGTACAGCTCCTGAAGTCAACAACTCACAAGTATGTAGATCTGAACGCGACCGGATTCCATTAACCAGATATTCAGAAGCTGAATATCTTCTACTTTCTGAAGAGGGAGAGCGAGAGAGTTTCCATGAAGCGATATCTCACAATAATAAAGAAAATTGGCTGCAAGCTATGCAGAATGAGATCGAATCTCTGCAGAAGAACTCAACTTATGAGTTGGTCAAGCTTCCACAAGGAAAGAAGGCGCTAAAGAATAAATGGGTGTTCAATCTCGAGAAAGATGGCAAATGAAAGGTGGGGAAACACAAAGCTCGGTTGGTGGTCAAAGTATTCCTTCAGAAGAAAGGTATTGACTTTGACGAGATCTTTTCACCTATTGTAAAGATGGCTTTAATCCGCGTCATCCTCGGGTTGGTAGCCAGGTTGAATTTAGTGAAGAATCCTGTCCAAAACAAAGTTAGGATCGATAATTAAAGTGGAGACTTACGCTTGCGTATGCGGAACGATAGTCTCGGAACTTTGCCTTCGGATTCGCCACGACGGATCGAGTCTTCTCACGAACGGAGTAAGGCTACTAATCCACAATCTAAATCTCTATTTTAGATTAAGAACTTGGAAGGAGGGAGAGGAAATATTTCTGCAGAGCTTCGCTATGAAGAAGATGCATGCATGAATTTCATGCAAATGTGTAAGGAAAATGGCTACCCTTGGGTCTTATTTATAGCCCCCAAGGTAGTTATTTTAGGGTAAGTTGTTCCTTTGGAACAACTTAATTAAGGTGTACCATGATGCATGGCACATTATAAGCTTAAGTTGTACCATATGCATGGTACAACATAAGCTTAAGATATTCCCCCTTTATTAGCCATATGTCGCATGCACTTATGCATATATAATGCGACTTTCCCGCTCATACAGAGATCCTCTCCGCAAGGGAACAGATTCCCTTTGCACATGACTTAGTGTGCGCGACGTTCGAGGTCCGTATTCCCTCGTACATCCCCCACAAGGGTGTACAAACGTCTTCCATATCCAACATCTCCCACTCACACTTGAGGGGATTGTAAGAGAACGTCTTTCCCTTAGTTCTTTCATCTATCATACCGAGAAATAGACCGTGCGACCGTCATGCGCGTAGAGTCTGTTGTTGTGCACTTGTTAGAGATACACAACGACCTCGAAGGTGCAAAGTTGAGTAGTTCAACGCATGCTTTACCCTAGATTATTTCTTCACATTTCTTATACTTTATATTCAACAATTGAATCCCATCTGGATTACAATTGGCTGGCCAGCTTTGAATCATTAAAGTCCAAATGCGAACATGAAATCAATCTTCCTCTTCTTGAGAACCTTATGATCTTGACTTGATTCGCTTTTCTAACGTGCCCCGCCGAGCCGAATTACCATAGCCCATTAGTAACACGCTAAGATAGCGATCATCTCGTCAAATCTAAAGGAACCAATTGGAGTCCTTGAGGGTAAGAGTTAAGACCCGTATGGCCTTTGAGTCTCACATAATAGCAAACACTATTGCTACTAACTCAGTGGTCGAAATGCATACGTGGTATGAACACGTATTACAACATCACTCCTTTCCCAGGGAGAGTATGTCTTAATGATGTTGTACGGATGAAAGATCAGACACCACAGTGCCTATCTTTTTGAGTCCCCTTACTACTCGTGAAATATTCACGGACTCTCATCCTGCATAAGACAGATAGGATTTAAAAAAAAATCCAATGAGATCTTTATATCCTTGTGATACAAATCTCAGATCTTTTGTAAGCATCCGTATGATGCAGATCTTTTATTCGACTATCTTGTTTAAGTCATGACTCTAAATCATTTGTCTAATGATTTTGACTTTAAACTAGTCTCATCTCTATCTTATCCATCTGATAAGATAAGGCGGTTGCTCATGTGAGAGAGCCAACCTTAATCTGTCCGACATACACACAATAAAATAGCTGAGACTAAAACACAAATGTTTAAAATCATTTGTAAGAAACTTGTATGCAATATATAAAAGAACTTCTTTCTTTTATTAAACTTTGATCTTCTATAGACATGGGAAATATTACATGATACAGCTCAGCACCTACGCATTCCCATAGATGATAAGTGTTTGAAAAACACATCTCTGGGGATCGCCTTAGTAAGGGGATCCGCTATCATCTCATGCGTGGATATGTATCCTATGTCTACTTCCTTCCGTTTGTCATAATCCTTCGCAAACTTGAATCGAATGTCAATGTGTTTGGTCTTACAATGAAATTTAGGATCTTTGACATAGGCAATCGAAGCTTGACTATCACTGTATATAGGAACAGTGCTCGAGTCAGAGGCATTCGTCAGCCTGTCTAAGAATTTCCTAAGCCAAACAGCTTCTTGGACCGCCATGCTGAATGCTACGAACTCGGCTTCCATGGTTGATAGAGCGATGCAGGTTTGTTTCTTGCTGCTCCAGGATATTGCACCATTCCCGAGTAAGAAAACAAAGCCTGAGGTAGATCTTCGCTCGTCGAGATCACCCGCCCAATCAGCATCGGTATAGCCTTCGAGTCTCAAGGTATTGCCTTGATAGCATAACGCATAGTCCGCAGTCCCTTTGAGGTATCTTAATATCCTCTTCACCGCTTTCCAGTGTGCCTGCCCTGGGTTGGATTGGTAACGGCTTACCATACCAACAGCATAGCAAATGTCGGGTCTAGTACACATCATGGCGTACATCAGACTCCCGACAGCACTGGAGTATGGAACTTTTTCCATAGCTTTCTTTTCTTTTGGATCTTTGGGACACATCTCCAAACATAGACCCTCGCCTTTGCTTATTGGAGTATCAATTGGCTTGCAGTCCTGCATATTAAACCGTTCTAAAACTTTCTTTATATACGTCTCTTGAGAGAGAGAAAGAAGTTTCTTGGAACGATTCCTTGAGATCTTAACCCCAAGGATATATGCAGCTTCACCCATGTCTTTCATCTCAAAGACGGATGAAAGCCAAGCTTTGATATCCAATATAAGACGCTTATCATTTCCGGCTATAAGTATGTCATCTACATAAAGAGACATAATTATATACTTGTTTTTAATCCTCTTAATATATACGCAATTGTCTTCGTCGAGCATGGAGAATCCATACGACAAAACAACTTCTTGAAAACGCATATACCACTGCCTTGAGGATTGTTTAAGACCATATATGGATTTACGAAGTTTACAAACCTTATGTTTGTTTTCTTCTTGTACGAACCCGTTTGGTTGTTCCATGTAGATCTCCTCATCTAGTTCTCCGTTAAGAAAGGCAGTCTTTACATCCATCTGATGTAATTCGAGGTCCAAACAAGCCACCATTGCCAGAATTAAGCGAATCGAGGTAAAACGCACGACAGGAGAGAAAGTCTCTTCGTAGTCTATTCCTTCCTGTTGCGTGAAACCTTTCGCAACAAGGCGAGCTTTATATTTCTCGATGGAGCCATCAGCCTTATGCTTGATTTTGAGAACCCACTTGTTCCCAATGGCTCTACGTCCCTTAGGTAAATCAACCAAGTCCCAGACTTGGTTTGTTTTCATGGATTGAAGTTCTTCTTCCATTGCCGCTATCCATTTATCTTTAGCAGGGCATGTGACGGCCTGTTTGAAGTTTGCAGGTTCGTCATCATCTTGTAGTAATGTCATGAATGTTTGAGGAAATTCATCCTCAAATCTCAGAGGTGTTAGCCTCGTTCGATTACTACGTCTTGTTTGAGTTTGATCACTCCCACTTGGAATGACATCACTCCCACTTGGAATAACATCACTCCCACTCGGATTAGGATTGGTATCGTTCGTATCATCCATTGGTGAAGTTTGAAACGTATTTTCTTCTTCACCAAGGATTCTCCCACTCGAACGTTCCGATCCTTCTTGATCCCAAGTCTCAAACAAGGATAAGTCTTGACTTATCTCACCCTGTCTTGGAAACTCTTTTTCCAAGAAGACAACATCCCTCGATTCGAATTCTATTAGACCCCCATTGTCCTCTTGACCGACGAAAACATATCCTTTGGAGTTTTCAGCGTATCGGATGAAGATACACTTCCTCCCACGTGGCCCAAGTTTGCCATATTTGTGAGAGGATAAATGTGCGTAAGAGGCACAACCCCAAGGTTTTAGAATGTTTAAGTCTGGAGTTCTATTGTTCCACAACTCATAAGGAGTAGAACTTACCGACTTCGAGGGTACACGGTTTAAGATGAATGCTGCCGTCAATAATGCGTCACCCCAAAAGGTGATAGGCAAATTTGCCTGAGACATCATTGATCGGACCATTTCCATCAATGTCCTATTCCTTCTTTCCGCAACACCGTTTTGTTGCGGAGTGTAAGGCATAGTTACCTGATGTACTATGCCTTTTTCATCACAAAGTTCCTTAAAACTTATTGATTGATATTCACCGCCCCTATCGGTTCGCAAAACCTTAATCTTGCGATCTAATTGATTCTCCACCAAACTCATATAGTTTTTAAAGCAAGCCAAAGCTTCACTTTTGTGGGATATCAAATAGATATGTCCGAAACGGGTGAAGTCATCAATGAATGTGATGAAATAGGACTTCCCGTGTCTTGTCTTAACATTCATTGGACCGCAAATGTCCGAATGGATAAGCTGTAATGGAACTTCGGCCCTTGTGCCAGTTCCAAACGGCTTGCGACAAGTTTTCCCTACAAGACAATGTTCGCAAGTTGACATTTCAACTTTTGAAACATTAGATAGCAAGCCACTTTTGGCAAGTCTATCCATTCTAGTTGGTCCAATATGACCAAGTCTTGCATGCCAACAAATGATTTCAGACTCAGAGTTAGAAGCATTTGTCAAATGAAAACTTTCATTAATGGAAGAAGCAACATCATACATTGTATTTAAAACAATTAATCCATTACAAACATTACCAGAACCAATCAAAGAATTATTACAAACAAGGTCAACACATTGTTTATAGAACCTCCACTCATAATCTAAAGACATTAACATGACCACGGAAACGATATTCCTTCTAATATCTGGAGCAAAGAGGACGTCGTGCAATAATAAAGTCCGGCCGTTGTCGAGAACTAACTTGCATGTTCCGACGCCTTTGACTTCAACACGTGTGTTGTTGCCGACGTATATCCACTTTGTTCCTTGAGTTATCTTTCGATACTCTACGAAGAACCTTCTGTCCTTCGCAACGTGGTCTGTGGCCCCTGAATCAATCAACCAAAAATAGTTAGATTCAGCAAGAAACACGGAACTAGAAACACATATGTAACTAGCCCTACAAGTTACCTTGTCACTTCCATCCGTACACTTACGGGCGAAGTGACCGTACTTGTTGCACTTAAAGCACTTGATCTTCTTCAAGTTTTTCTTCTTTGAGTGCACATTCTTTTGCCACTTTTTGTTCTTTGTCTTCTTTGAGGTCTCCGGTTCTTGCTTACGTTCGTTCACAAACCTTAAGCATTTCCGCTTATTTCCTCCATGTGAGGAACTAGCGGCCACGTGCACTTCTGCACTTGGTTTTGCGGCTTGAATCCGCTCTTCCTCGAGTTCGAGGTGTTTCGAAACATCGCTTAAAGTTTTAATGCATTCATTATGAGTGAGATGCATTTTCATGTTATCCCAGCTATCTGGGAGTGAACGAATGACCGCTTGGATCTGCTGTTCGTCAGACAGCGTAACACCCGCATCCTTTAATTCAGATATAAGATTCGCCATGTGGCGGAGATGCTTTTTCATAGAATGATCTCGCCGCATCTTGTACGAATCAAATTGAATATTCAAGGAGCGGAGTTTGGTAACCGAAGTTCCACCAAACTTTATCTCTAGCTCAGACCATATGTCTTTAGCTAGGTCGAATTCCCGAAATAGGCGCATTATGTCATTGTCCATCGCGGACAGTAACGTAATACGTGCTATTTTGTTCTTTCGAGTCCAAGTGTCATAAGCTTCCCGGTCCCTTTTGTGTTGGGCCGTATTGCCCAACTCAGGTTCTACCATTATGTTTTGGAGTGTTTCGAGCACATCTTGCTCCTCCAAAACATATTGGATCTTTATTGACCAAAGTTTATAATTGTCGCCGTTGAGCTTTTCACCTTTGTTAAGCTCTGCGACAATATTCTTAGAAGCGGTAGACATTTTCGATTCAAAAAACTGCAAAGAGAATGAAAAACACGATCAAAATTCTATGCATAAAGTTTCGATTCTTTAAACACTTGATAAGTTCCTTGGATGCGTTGAAATGTTACTCTAGAATCGAGAAGTTCACTACGTTCCCAACTACCATCTAGTAGTAACTTTCAAAGTATCCCTCTTACTTATCTCAAGTAAAAAGAAATCAGAAATAATACCCGTATGGTATTAGCAGCGGAAAATCACTTTGAAAAACTTATCTTTCAAAATAGAATAGGTGAGAATTAGCGCAAAGAATTTTAACGCAACAATTGCCAAGCCACGAGACCTGTTCTACACACCCATGGGTTAGATAACCATGGCCGGATCGTGGTAGGACTTGGAATTCTAAATTGCGCTATCCCGATTTAAGGACGGGACATAACCTATTTGAAAAACATCTTTTTCCAAAAATTTTGAAAGCACGTTGGCTAATCTCCGTAGAGTAGAGCACAACGTCACAAGTACATTGGCTAATCTCCGTAGAGTAGAGCACAATGACATGGCTAATCTCGCATGAAGTAGAGCACTATGGCTAATCTTCAAGGAGTAGAGCCCAAAATGAAAAACTTCATTAAAACGTTAGTCCCGTATGAACTATTCGGCACTGTGGTTAGCCCCGTATGGACTAATCTACACATTCGAGTTTGACCAAGGCCATTTGTTACCCCGTATGGGTCATCTGGCAAGTTTACAATCGACCCAGACCATTTGTCGGATTGGTCGACCAAAAACACAAAATTGGTCGACCAATTTTCGAATTCAACTTCTTCCCGGTCAGGGCCTCTGCCCTGACCCGGGCTTGGCCAAAGGCCGGCCAGGGCCTCTGCCCTGGCCGGCCAGGGGGCCTGGCCCCCCTCGGCCAGGGCCGGCCGGCCAGGCCCTGGCCACTGCCAGGGCCTGCCGGCCAGGCCACTGGCCGGGGCCAGGGCTCCTGCCCTGGCCTCGGCCAGGCCCTGGCCTGAGGCCAGGGCGCCGGCCCTGGCCTCTGCCAGGGCCGGCAGGCCGCTGGCCGGGGCCAGGGCTCCTGCCCTGGCCTCGGCCAGGCCCTGGCCTGAGGCCAGGGCACCGGCCCTGGCCTCTGCCAGGGCCGGCAGGCCGGCCAAGGGCCGGCCCTGGCCACTGCCAGGGCCGGCCTGGCCGGCAAGGCTCTGCCAAGGCCGGCCACTGCCGGCCTGGCCATGGCCGGCCATGGCTTGGCCATGGCCGGTCATGGCCAAGGCCATTCGGCGTTGGCCGGCCATGGCCCCTTTGGCCATGGCCGGCCATCCCCTTTAAACGGGGTTGCCGCACTCAATCCTCCCCCTTGATGGGGTGGTCGCCGGTGGTTATTGGCCGTAGCCAACCCCCTCCGCATGGGGAGAGGGGATGCATGGCCTTCATAGCCCATTTGGCCATGGTGCACATGCACCAAATTTTCCTCTTACCCGATGGAAATAACTTCCATCATCTTCCTCGATGAAGCACCCGTTCGTCGATGAAGTTAGTTATTGCCTAATGGCCGTGTGCCAAAAATGACTAACGTACTACGTGAACGGTCGGTTCTTCCCGTCACGGAGAGTTCCTACCATATCCGTAATGATAGGAGACCCTAACGTGAAAAGAACAACCGCTGCGTTCTCTCCGTCACGAAGGGTTCCTACTATATCCGTAATAGTAGGAGACCCATTCGTGAAAAAGACAACGACTCGTTCGTAGTTTCGACGGGGCGGTGGATTGACCGGGGCGAACCCATATGGCTCTGATACCAATGAAGAATCCTGTCCAAAACAAAGTTAGGATCGATAATTAAAGTGGAGACTTACGCTTGCGTATGCGGAACGATAGTCTCGGAACTTTGCCTTCGGATTCGCCACGACGGATCGAGTCTTCTCACGAACGGAGTAAGGCTACTAATCCACAATCTAAATCTCTATTTTAGATTAAGAACTTGGAAGGAGGGAGAGGAAATATTTCTGCAGAGCTTCGCTATGAAGAAGATGCATGCATGAATTTCATGCAAATGTGTAAGGAAAATGGCTACCCTTGGGTCTTATTTATAGCCCCCAAGGTAGTTATTTTAGGGTAAGTTGTTCCTTTGGAACAACTTAATTAAGGTGTACCATGATGCATGTCACATTATAAGCTTAAGTTGTACCATATGCATGGTACAACATAAGCTTAAGATATTCCCCCTTTATTAGCCATATGTCGCATGCACTTATGCATATATAATGCGACTTTCCCGCTCATACAGAGATCCTCTCTGCAAGGGAACAGATTCCCTTTGCACATGACTTAGTGTGCGCGACGTTCGAGGTCCGTATTCCCTCGTACATCCCCCACAAGGGTGTACAAACGTCTTCCATATCCAACATTTAGAGCTTAAGCAGATGGATGTCAAGACATCATTTCTTTATTGTGATCTAGATGAAGAAATCTACATGGAGCAGCCAGAAGGTTTCGAGGTATCAGGCAAAGAAAACCTCGTATGCAAGCTGAAGAAGAGTTTGTACGACCTCAAGCAAGCACCACGACAGTGATATAAGAAGTTTGACTCGTTCATGATGAGTTAAGGCTACAGAAGCACCGCTGCAGACAAGTGTGTTTATACACAACAATTTTCAGATGGTAACTTTGTTGCTTTGCTGTTATATGTCGATGATATGCTGATCGTTGGGCAAGATGCAACAAAAATCAGCCAGTTGAAGATGTTCACGAAGGTGGTGACAATAGAAAATCTAGAGCTATGCAGAGACACAGCTGGGATGGTTGTTAAATGACAATCACTTTGGATGCAGCTGGAGGGGTAGAATTGTTGGTCTTTCCAGCTGCAACCAGCAGCCCTCATAGGCTGCTGGAATTCAGCAGCCCACAACTCAAGTTGCTCTTGAGTTGCTCCAAGCCCCTCACCATTGCATGCTATAAAAGGGGTATGATTAGCTGAATCAATCATCCCAAAATCCCCAACACATCAACAACAAGTACAACAACAAGAGTTGTGAAGAGTTGTGAAGAGTTGTGAGTGTTTCTTCCAGGAGAGAAGAAGTGTGTTCAATTCCTGAGAGGAGTGTGAAGTTACCCAGAGAGGTGAAAGTGAGGGATTTCTCCAGTGAGAGAAAATTAACTAGAGAGGTAAAAGTTGTCTTGAGTTTTTTTAGTGGTGTTTACCTTGAAGTGTGTAAAGTTATTTCCAGTGAGAAATAGTGAATTTTTTACTCTCCAGTTTTTACTATTTTACTGATAGTAAGTCTTCTAGTGATCAGTGAATCACAACAGTTATTTCAAAATATCTTAAATATTTTTATGATGAAATTCATAACCTAACGTTTTTGTCACATTTTTTGAGTTGGCCACATAAATCATTGATTAAAATTGCAAAAAATTACCCAAAAAAAGATTGCTAACACTGACCTAAGCCCCGCTTAAAGCTCAGTTGGGTTCCTAAGTGGGAATGAAAGATGAGGGAAAAATGAGGGGGGAAAGAAAAAATGAAGGAAAAAAATAGAGTTTATACATTTTGCCTAAACATGTTACATTTTATTTACAAGTTTAGCATTGCCTTAATGCATATTCTGTCCTTAAGTTAACATTTTCTCTCCTCGCAATGCCACAATTCTCTTCTCCCGTCGCAGTCGCTTGCTGCCACCATCTTCTATGTCACCGTCGCCTCTTGCTAACTCCTCTTATCGTAGCCTTCTCCTTATCCTCTCCTCATCACACTCCTCATTACTCGAGTTCTCAAAAAAAAATTCAAGAATGTTGCTCAGGATGAGACCCGAGCAACAATTTTGAGTTTCTATAAAATAATTTGTGACACTCGGGTATATATCTCTAGACTCCAAGCACCGCAGATGGTGGTAGTAGATATAAACCCGAGTGTGATATATGGTTTTAGCCGTAAAGGTCCAACCACGTCAATTTACTTCGGTTTAATTAATTTTTTTTGGTTTCGTGTTTTTTTGGGATTCAATTGATTTTTTAAAAGATTTTTTAGATTGGATTAAAAGTGTTGGGTTTAATTGATTTTTTTGGAATTTTTTAGGTTTATTTATCAATGGAGGAAATAGATGAGAAAGATAAAACGGAGTTAAAGTATGTGATTATGGTGGAGGAAGAGACAGAGGAGGTGATTGATGAGAAGTTGAAGGAAGAGAGGCGGTGGAGAAAATGACGGTGACGGGTGATGAGGAAGATAAAAGGTGACGAAGAGAATGATAATATGGTAATTTTTAAAAGAAAATTTTTTAGTTTACTTGTCTTTTTGAAAAATAGTTATAAATGTAATATGTTTAGTAAAATGTGTAATGGGACTCGCAGCACTCAAAAAACCGGTTGATTTGGGGTGCCACATGGTAAAGGGCAATTAGGGTTTTTGTTGAGGGGTAAAATGGTAATCATGGTAGATGAGTTCCACGATGTTTGACCTAAATGCCCCCTTTTTGTTGTTCTCAGTTTGCATCTCGCCTGTAGCCCCCTTTCTGCCCTTTTGCCCCTGCGAACTCTCTCCCTCCTCCGCCTCCTCTCTTATCTTACTAAAAATTCTCTCTCTGCCCCTTCCCAATTTCCTCTTTCAAATTTTCTCCATTTTGTCCCTGCAATTTTTACCCGCTCTTTCCCCGTTCGAAAAGCTCCTCGATTCCGAGCTCCACAAACCCTAGCTCGGATTCCCTCGATTGGATCTCAGCTCGAATCGGCCGAATTGCTTCCCGGGCTCTGAATCAGGCCTCTGGTATGATCGTTTCGTGTGAAAAGATCGGATCTTGGTAGGATGTTTTTCATGGATTGAGAGATTTTGCGTTCTGGGCAGGCTGTGGTACGTTTAATTTGTGCTCTTGTCGGAGATTTTGTTGATTTTCGAGCTTTTGCATGTGATCTGAGCAAAAACTGATCTCCTATTTTTTCCAGTTAGCTTAATTGATGTGTTTCATGGTCAAGGAGTTTTCCCAGCTAAGTTTGGATTTTGATTGGATTTTCTTATGTGATGATATTTTTGGCTTAATTGCTCCACGAAATATTTAGAGTATTTGCTGAAATTAGAAATAAAATTGCAGCGTTTTGAGAAGCTCCAGTACTCTTGACGTGGTTTCTCGAGCATAAAAATTCATCTTTATTTTCTGTATGTTCGTTTGGCATTTGCCATTATCAAAAGTTCACCCATTTAATCAATATGTGTGTTTTGATTTTGTTCTTTGTTTATGTTGGGTCAGCCATTTACAAATCAGCTGTTAGATAAATTATGGGGTTTTAAGGATTTTTCACCCATTTCTTGGTGAAATTATGGAACAATTTGGTCTTTTTTTGGCCAGGTTTCGAAGAATTCCATTGCTCGTGGATACGCGGACAGCTCTCCATGGCGAACCATGAGCTAGCCCTGGGTCAAAACCCTGACCTGGCACTTGGCCAAAGCCACAACCTTGTCATTGGCCAGAGCCATGGCTTGGGCCTCGGCCAGAGGCACGGCTTTGGCCTTGAGCACCACGATCTCGGCCTTGGCCAGACTCATGACCACGATGATCTCGGCCTCGGCCATCCCCATGACGGCAGCCGGCTGGTTCTTGGCCATCACCATTACCACCAGCAGCAGCAGCATCACCACCACCATCCCCAGGACCATGACACCAACAACGAGCTCGCCCTCGGCCAAAACCATGACCCGGACTCTGATACCCTTGCCGAACAACATCATGATTTGGGCCTCTCCGACAACCATGCATTGGCTCTAGCCGAGGCACACCACGACCTGTCTGCCGTTGATCAGAACCTCGACCACATCTCTGCCATCGATCAGTCTCATGGCCTCGCCCTCCAGCCCAACCACGACATGTCGCAGCAGTCTCAGCTTATGGTCCCCTCGGTGCTGCAGTCTCGGGTGATAATGAGCCCCACCAATGACCTCGCCGTTGGCCAAGAATTCCCCGACGTCAAGAGCTGCCGCAGGGCGTTAAGGGATTCTGCGATCGCGTGCCACTTTGAAATCCAGACGGTGAAGTCCGACAAGACGCGGTTCACTGCAAAGTGCGCGGCCGAAGGTTGCCCCTGGAGAATTCATGCTGCCAAGCTTCCCGGCGTGCCCACGTTCACCATTAGGACCATCCATGAGATGCACACTTGCAGCGGGATCAACCATCTCGGCCACCAGCAGGCCTCGGTCCAGTGGGTCGCGAACTCGGTTGAGGAACGGCTACGCGAGAACCCCCATTGCAAGCCCAAGGAAATCTTGGAGGAGATCCACCGGATGCACGGAATCACTCTATCGTACAAGCAGGCGTGGAGAGGGAAGGAACGGATCATGGCGGCTGTCCGAGGCTCCTTTGAAGAAGGCTATCGTCTCCTCCCTCAATACTGCGAGCAAGTCAAGCGGACGAACCCCGGAAGCATAGCCTCCGTCTATGGAAACCCCGAGGACAACTGCTTCAGACGCCTCTTCATCTCCTTCTACGCCTCCATATATGGCTTCGTGAATGCCTGCCGTCCCCTGATCGGCCTCGATCGCACCCTCCTCAAGAGCAAGTACCTGGGGACCTTGCTCTTCGCCACGGGGTTCGATGGGGACGGCGCCCTGTTTCCTCTGGCGTTTGGGGTCGTCGACGAGGAGAACGACGAGAACTGGATATGGTTCTTGTCGGAGCTCCACGCTCTTCTTGAGGCCAACACTGAGAACATGCCGAGGCTTACCATCTTGTCTGACCGGCAGAAGGGCATCGTCGAGGGCGTCGATTTCAACTTCCCCACCGCCTTCCATGGCTTCTGCATGCGCCACCTCAGCGACAGCTTCCGCAAGGAGTTCAGCAACACGATGCTCGTGAACCTCCTCTGGGAGGCGGCCCATGCCCTCACCGTCATCGAGTTTGAGGCTAAGATACTGGAGATCGAGGAGATATCGCAGGAAGCCGCCTTCTGGATCCGACGCATACCCCCTCGGCTATGGGCAACCGCGTACTTCGAGGGGACCCGATACGGGCACCTGACGGCGAACATCGCAGAGTCCTTGAACGGGTGGATCTTGGAAGCGTCCGGGCTGCCCATAATCCAGATGATGGAGTGCATCCGGCGGCAGCTGATGACTTGGTTCAACGAGCGGCGGGAGATGAGCATGCAGTGGTCGACGATCCTCGTGCCGTCCGCCGAGCGGAAGGTTTCGGAGGCGGTGGAGCGGGCGAGGGGGTATCAGGTCGGAAGGGCCAACGAAGCGGAGTTTGAAGTCATGTCCCCGCACGAGGGGGCGAACATCGTGGATATAAGGAACCGGTGCTGCTTGTGCAGGGGATGGCAGCTCTACGGGCTGCCGTGCGCCCATGGGGTGGCGGCGCTCCTCTCTTGCCGGCAGAACGTGCACAGATACACCGAGAGTTGCTTCACCGTGACGACGTATAGGAAGGCGTACTCGCAGACGATTCATCCGATACCTGATAAGAGCTTGTGGAAGGAGCTGTCTTCGGACGGGGCTCAGAATGGAGGAGATAAGTATGAGATCGTGATAAATCCGCCCAAATCCCTCAGGCCGCCGGGGAGGCCGAGGAAGAAGAGGGTCCGGGCGGAGGACCGGGGGAGAGCGAAGAGGGTGGTGCATTGCAGCCGGTGCAATCAGACTGGGCATTTCAGAACGACATGCGCGGCGCCTATATGATGAGAGTCCTCTCTGCAGATCCTGCGAGAGAGAAAAAGTTTAGATTTTCATAGTGTAAGGTAGAATATGTTGTTTGGTCCCTTTTTAATTTAATGACCGTAGGGTTGGGCTCTTTGCTTTTCTCAAATTTTAGCTTAGCGTCTGGTGTAATGTTGATATACTCCAATTATCCAAATGCAAGAGGCTTTGTATAGTGTTATGCTGTTGTTAGTTTCACTTCATGTCTTTGCAGGACGTTTCTTGAAATTTCAAAAATAAAATGTCCATATTCTACGTTCTTGGGTTGAATTTGAATATTTTTACACGAGAGTCAGCAGATTAGAATTCATCAGTAAACATTTGGTTAAATTTCTACTTGTGAGTTTCTTTTGACAGAACGGTTTAGAGAACCGCATAAAACGAAGAGAATTGGGATCGGCAACACCTTTTTTTGTCTCTTTGGACATTGATCCATGTCTGAAACATCTCTATTATCTATTATACATAGGGCTGACTAGGACAAGATAAAGAGTGGCTGAGATTTGATCTTGGTAAATCAATGGTTGAGATTGGATTTTGTGAAAAATTTTAGAGAGTGTGCATTGGGAACATAAACTTTGAAATTAGAAGTGCCTTCGAAAAGAGCGTGGAAATTAAATTTGAGGGAAAAAGTGCATTTGGAAAGATTGTGAAGATTAAATTTGGTGTGAAAAGTGTCATGGAAATTTAAACTTTGAAATTAAAAATGCCTTGGAAAAGATTGTGGAGAATCATAGTCCATTAAATTAAACAAAATAAAAAATTTAGCGGAACAACAAATTAGCGTAAAAAAACCCTGTTATTTGTTGTTTCGGCGCCCGCGCCAACGGCGCCCAGCTAAATTTTTTTACGCTAATTTGGCGTCCCGAAAAATTTTTTTACGCTAATTTGTTGTCATGTGCCGAAGGCGCGGGCACCAAATTTGTTGTTCGACGTCGAATTTGTTATTCCGCGCCGAAGGCGCCTGCGTCGAATTTGTTGTTCCGCGTCGAAGGTGCCCGTGCCGCTAAATACATTTACGCTAATTTATTGTTCTGTTAAATTTTGGCTGTGAAAATAATTTTCGGAGAACAAAGATTTCGCGGGAAAAATAACAGAAAGTACCCCGCTAAATTTGTTTATGTTAATTTGTTGTTCCGCGTCAAAGGCACGGGCGTCAAATTTGTTGTTCGACGTCGAATTTGTTGTTCCGCGTCGAAGACGCCTGCACCGAATTTGTTGTTCCGCGCCGAAGATGCACATGCCGCTTAATATTTTTACACTAATTTATTGTTCTGTTAAATTTTGACTAAGGAAATAATTTTCGAAGAACAAAGATTTCGCGGAGAAAATAAGTTCGGCACCTGCGCCAAAGGCGGCCCGCTAAATTTTTTTACAAAGATTTGTTGTTCTGGGCACCAAATTTCTTGTTCGGCGCAAAATTTGTTGTTCCACGCCGAAGGTGCCCGTGCCGCTAAATTTTTTTACACTAATTTATTATTCTATTAAATTTTGGATGTGTAAATAATTTTTCGGAGAACAAAGATTTCGCAGGGTAAATGTTAAATGAACCGTGCCTGCGAGCACGGGTTATGACTAGTGCTTAGTACAAGAAATGCTTGAAGATTTTATTTACTTTACAAAAACTATGCTGAGACATCCCAGCCACGGCCTTTCCAAACATCCAACCTACCCCAAACGTTCGTTGCCCGGTTCTAGAACTAAAAGACATGAAGACGATGGGTTTCTTTTTGCTGCGGTAGTAAACTCCACGGTAATTCTCTGCTGCCTGATTACTTCACACCGTCCCTAGCATCTGTAAACCAGGAGAACGTTAAATGAGGAAGGGCATCAGAATAGAAAGGTCCGAAGGCATGTTTAGGTTTTTCATCAGGCAACCTATTACTTACGCGATGCTGTTCAACTCTTCAAGAAAATCATGGCTCGTCTTTGCTGAGTATCATTGAGCAGCCCCATCCGGGGGCATGTTCAAATTATGCAAATAATCGCCTGTCCCATAATTCTGCAAGCAAATAAATGAATAAACAATGGATATCCAAAGCAATTCGGAAAGGAGATAAAGTCAGCATCAAACTGATAGTTCGACTAACCAAAAGGGGGAAAAAGGAATGGAATCTAAAATCAAATATCGATTGCAGATTTTGTTGCTGGCCATGAATCTTTCAACATCCTAATAATGAATAGTAAACGTAAGTGATAGGAAAAAAATTCAACTTGTCCCGGTGATTTTCTTCTTTGGGCGTGAATGACCATATATCATTTCTAGGTTCAACTGCTTGTAAAAGTTAACGGAATGTTGGTCTTGGTAGTACCACAAAGAAATTATATTATCATGGGGCATGTCAAGCATAACCAGCATTTCATTTGTTTACTCATTCTCTATCAAAAACACCATTGAATGATACACTGATACGAAGAAAATTGGAAGCTTCTTAGCCTATTAAACCTAAAAACAAGATTTATTGCTATCTAGCTTGTATTATGCCACAATCCCACAGAGATATGTGTGTTTGTGTTTGTGCTTGTGCTATGCCCCCAAATGCTTTAGGCATGTCTCATTTCGCCTGCAAGCTGAGAACTTTGCAGAAGAACTAAGCTCACGGAATCTGCATGGTGCAAATTAGTAATTACAATCACTTTCAAAACAACTAGACTCGCCCTTTGTATTCATCGGAAAGCCAATATTGCAGTTAACTTGAACAAGAAAAGCTTGCAAGACAATTAATAGACCTTCCAAGTAAATACTTTGTAAGTGGCACTGCCTATCCATTTGTACAGAAAATTAAGATGTACAGAATGCATTTACATAATTCTTTAGTAGAAGATATCAAAAGAACATAGTGTGCAGCGAAGTACTATCGTGGTATTTCATCCAAAATCCAGTGAAGTAAACAAAGTTAAGGAGCAAAGGAAAAGGAAGCTCGCTGATTTCCTGACTTATCTCAAGCAATTTGCAGATGCTTCAACAGCCAGAACTTTGTTTTCACAATCTAGACCATGGAACTGACCAATATCATGACCATCAATTGCCTCATAATTTTCATGTAAACCAACTTCAAACTCCTCAGGCTGAGATCCACCATTTTGAAAATAATCTGCCATCTGCATCGGGCATTAAAACACGTCTGTAAGGGTGTCGGTCTCTGTTGCACAGACTTAATTTTCTACTATCAAGCATTTCATTTATTAAGTATTATGCTTAATGACCCATTTACCAAGAGCTGTAATGTTCTATAAATGGAATAAGCTACTACACTCTTATTGATTAGTCCTGGGCAGTTTCTACACAGACCTAGCATTGTATCAACGATTTGCCAAGACATGTTGGATCAGAGAGTGCTAAGATTCAGGAATTGAGATTTTAATGGAGAAGGGCATGATAATTTTGTTACTCAGACTATCAAAATGACTCAAAGACAAACATGCCAACAAAATTCATGGAAAAAATCTTATTGAAAATTAATTCAATGATATGAGACAGATACTAATACATAAAATGTCATCAAAAAACTGAAATAACTATACTTGATTAGCAGTGAAAGGACAAATGAAACGACTAAACAAATATGCATCAGCCATCATGTACAACCTCGGACTCAGGCCTTTATGTTCACACCAATCATATATATATATATAATGACATGCCCACTGTTGAGTCATATGAAAAGCGAAAAACACAGGATGTCATCATACTCATCATTATTCCCATATCAAGGTTTGAAATTTTGGCTTTGGTCTCTGTATCGGCTCTATTGGAAGTACTATGTGTTGTATTGGAAGTATCAGAGTATAGATATAGGTTGTTTTATCTCTACCTAAATTTTGGCCGTATATAGAGTGTCATTTTCATTAATAGCTTCATCTATTCAAGTATTATCTCCATCATCCAATCAATTATCTTCTCATTCTCTAACCAACTCCATCAAAAGGTACGTTGTTCTGGATGAAATTATTTGATGAATCAACTCAGCTTCAATTTGCTTTTCATTTCAGAGTTAGATGTCTTAGCCTGTTATATTATTATGACTGAAGTGCTCCGATGCTATCATGCTATACATGTTCCAGTGAAACGTAAGAGTTTTGTCCAATACTAACAAGAGGAGTCTGTTTTTGTATAGCTCATACAATTCCTACCACAAAAACTGACATATATTTTCTGCCTATTTTTGGAATGATTTTGATTGTTAAATAAGATTCTTCCAACCATTAATGAACTAAGCTGAATCTTTATTTATGATACTTCAATCCAGAATCTGTATTAGTTGTTATTATCAGTGATGCCAACCATTACTGGATGAACTATATCAGCATGCTTGATATCCGATACGATTCAAGCAATTCTCAGTTTCGGCTAAGTTTTCAATCTATGTTACACCTCATCTTGTGTATTTACTTCTTTACAGATAGACTATTGTAACAAATGTAACAAACACCAGATTATTGCTTATAATAGAAAACATAAACCCACATTTTAAAAAGAAAACGATTCCAATATGATCATTCTATGGGTCTTATCGCATTAAAACAATCGGTGGTCCATATGTCACAACAGATATGAATATTTTAATCATTAAAGAGGAGCAAATTTGTGTTCCACTTTATCCAAACAAACAAAGACAAGATGAAATAAGCAACTTGTCCCTTGAGTACGATGGTAGATGGAAAACATAATATAGGTTGAAAACTGCGATATGTTCTTGCTGGTGTTAAACATTACAATATTACATATAGAAGAACGAAGCTTGAAATTGTTCCACTTTATCCAAACAAACAAAGACAAGATGAAATAAGCAACTTGTCCCTTGAGTACCACGGTAGAAGGAAAACATAATATAGGTTGAAAAATGCGATATGTTCTTGCTGGTGTCAAACATTACAATGTTACATATAGAACAAAGCTTGAAAAGTTTCTTTTTTCCCTTGAACATTAGTATATTTCTTGTACAAAATCTCCCAGAAAAATCCACATTATTATGTAATCTAGCTCGTGTTCTAATTAATAATAGATGGATTACAGAGATTATCATGCATCAGATAATAACCCAAATTCTAGTCTATGTTAAAACGTAAAGAGTGGAAATTCTTCACTTATAATTTTATGTAGATTATTGTGCTTCATCAACTTGAAAAATTGCAGCACCTACTGAGAGGATGTTTTCCTTCTAATCTTTCTGCCTCCTTGAACAAGATACGTAGGACTAAGAATAGAGTTAACCAACTAGTTGACTCCGACTCTCAAACGACAAACAGTAAAAATAGAAGTTGGTTCTCACATGATGTGCGAGAGATATTCCACTTAAGACTGCAGCTTCAACACTTGACCCAAGGAGCCAATCACCACAAATTCCTGCCCGTCCATGCGGATCAAAAATACATGGAATTCTCGGAGTGTTGGTGGGAAGAGCTGCACCCCTATTAAAGAAAAAAATGATGTACAATTTGTAAAATTACGTGACCCAAAGTTCCATCAGTAATAACTCTAGTCCAGTAATAACTTTAGTCTTATTTATTGCAGACCATAGCTGGACTCGTGTGTAAAATGGGCGCTGAAGTGATCCCTTAGATAATCCAAGAGCAGTCTCAACACCCTCAAGCATCTCTGCCTTCACTTTTTCTGCTGTGACAGTGGGGATATTTTCCTGATGAAACAGATTCAAAAATCACAACATAATTAATGAGCATGGGTGACTGTGATAAACTGAAGACTAGATGCTTCATCCAATGGTATACAAGGAACAAGGTGGGGAGGGTTGGTAGAGTGACTACCTGTGGAACTTTGTTACGTTTTCCATAAGCTGCAGTGCTGAAAAATGTCCAACAGTGAGGCAAGCCACTCTGCAATGGAAACAGTTTGCTTGTATTGTTGGCCATCCATGAAATAGAATCAAGACCTTTCACAAAAGCTCCTTCAAAAGGCGTGGAAGCTCCATCTGGAACTGGAAGAGGATCTTTAAATGCCGCTAGAAGTGCCCATATAGAACTGAGTTCCAACCTCTACAAACACCAAAAATCTAGTTAAAGAACTACAAATTCAAATTAAAGGATTGTCGGAGCCAAATGATTTTGGTAACAGATACGTCTCCTGTTCTCCCACTCCTACAAGTCTAAAAGTGCCACATACCTTCATTTGTTTGAATAGTAGTGGTAACCCAGATGATGAGAGCAAACTGTTTGCACATTTTCCTGTTTGCAGAGCAATGTGCTGATTATATATCTACTAAACAGAAAATGGAAGTAGTCATTCCAAAGTTTTAAAAAATGAATATATAATCTAACTATTTAAGGATCTCATTGATTCATGTGCTAGTTGGTTTCTTACTCTAAATAAAGATAGTAATCCATATTTCCATACAAAACCAATAAACAATCAAAGGTTTCAGGGAGAAGACCAGCCTATAGCAAAACCCAACCCGTGATACATGGACCTTTATTGACATGATACACGGTTCCTTTCCCATTATCTTCTTTCGACGTTGCATCTGACAATTAGTGGTGTGTCTCTTCCGTATCTTCTTTGTTTATATTTATAAAGTTGACTAGTCTACACTCATCTCCTTGTGAACTGTCATGTCTATGGAGGACTTCCAGGTGTTTCCAGCAAACACAATCTGACTTTCCTGATCATATAAGCTACATGTATGCTGTGTTTTTCTTTCATATATACCTTTATCAATAATTCTTGAATATAAAAATATGTTTATGTGCCTCTAGATGTGTGTTTGTTTTGTAACTGTTACTTGCTAGTAGCTTAACTTTCTTTAAATTCAAATATAGATTCATTTGGTGATTCATAGAAAACACTCGACACTAAATAATAGCTAGATCACTAATTGCTAGCAATGTTTTTTTATATACAAATAGTGGCTATTGTCAGTATACAATCTAGTCTAACAACTGAACAATGGTCTCTTTAAGTCCCTCATACAATTCATATTCTGGGCATGAAGATGGAGGTGGTGATCTCGGAGTGCATATTTTCTTCAGCCCGCAGTGTAATATATGCTCTTATAGATGTACGCTATTGAACCTCCACATGGTGAGGGGAAACTGTCTCTACACACTGATGATGCTATAGCTAATAATGTTCCAGCAAAGTACTAAAGTAGGGAAAGAACTACATTAGCAGGCACTTTGATCATGGCATGCACTGTGTGTGAATTTACTAAAGCTAGCATATAGTTACATGCAAATAATTAAAATGCTGGCGGACCATATGACCATTGCTTTTCACCTATTCCTTAAATGAAATTATTATCATGTCTGCTGCATTGTTAATATCTTTTCATACTCATCCTCCGCAGTTTGGACAAAATACTCAAATAGACAATTTTTTTAATGGAAAGGTATTTGAGCCATCATCAAAAGACAGAACCCACGTTCCAGTGATAACATAAAATCTGAAACAATTTAGCGACCATAAAAGGAGAAAACTTTAGCTCTCTTTGCCACGTGAGAGAAGGGAAGTTATCTGTATGAAGATGATATATCATACACAGCAGTAGAAACAGTCTGAAAGAATGAGAACAAAAAAGAGAGAAAAGATTGATAAAAGTTGAAAGCTGTTACTTAGTAAGCTTCTATGTAAACTTATGGCGCTTTTTTGCTCCAAATTGCAGCCAGAAGTGCCACACAAGTGTATGTGAGCCGCTATGTAACCGTTAATGACTACCCAGATAAAATTGTCATTGGCTTGCTTAGCTAAGAAATGCTTTGCAGAAGACATTTGCCATTTCAAAAGGTGGGTTCAAAGTTTAATGTTAGATCATGACAGAAAGTCTGAAGCTAATAAGTAATAAACACTCAATCAAAATGAACACCTTAGGCTTGAACAATTTAGACCCTATGCTGGATTTGTAGCAACATGGGTCCAGATATAGGGATAAACATCATTATTGACTCCATAGCCACATGTTTTCCACACATAACATTCATTTAACGCACAACTAATACAAAATTTGTAATGCAATGTATATCTTTAAACCACATAAATGGAGGGTTGATTAAATGTAGCTCTAAGGTCGTGGCCTATGTGGCATGCGTCTAATTTTGTGTTTTGAATGTATAACAAAACAAGAAATTCCTTACGTTTAATAAGACCACATGACAGTGCACCATAGGGACTTTTCATGTATATCAGAAGTTTGAAAGTCTGCGGATGGTCCTTTGGAAGTGTAATCTTCTTTAAAATAATATTTATTTCTTTTTTTAATTTTGTTAAATGCAGTTGACCATCTTTTGCTAGGGATATATGTGCAATTTAAATCTTGGTGTTTTTGTATTTCCTGGGTATTGAATTCAGGTACAGCCAGCATGATTATTAAATCTAATACTAATAGTTGAAGTAGGGTAGCCAAGTTTCCCAACTACAGCATGTTGTGCTTCCTGTATTATTGTTCGACGACTTAATGCTTGCCAGAGATAGGTCTTTCACTGCCAGTCTAAACACAATATGAGAAGGACACATATGCTAGCTAGCAAATGCACCAGCGGGCATACAAGTTATTCAAATAAATTTGGAATGAAAGCCTAGCAGATCCTAAAGAATTCGGGGCATGGGATTTGTTGTTGATGATGCATGAGTGAAGTTTTCCTTCAACCACACATCTTTGGCTACAACGAAATACCATAATACAGTGCACATCTGAATTGAAATTTGGCATCCTAAGTGACAAAGGACAGGCAGAACAAATCAACATTTCCAACTAGTCATTTAGATTATTGTTGTGTTTATATTGAGCAAATAGTCATAAATTTGAACCCATCTCCTTTCAAAACCTCATCCCATCCTCATTGCCAATCATCTTACTTTCTGACACGTCTCCAATGTTATCAATGGCGAATGGCGGCATATAGCGGTGAGCCAAAAATCCGCCATAAAGGGGCCATGCCATTCCGCCATGACGGCCGTGACGACGCCATTTGCGATTAGGCCAAATGGATGGCGAATTGCGATTAGGTCAAAAGGGGCCACACCATTCTGCCATGGCGGTGCCATTTGATAACACTGCACGTCTCTTTGTCCAACTCCTCCAGAATGTCCACCCATGCATCTTATTTCATTGCCCGTCTCTTTTCGATGTGTCTTTGATTGGTATATTTGCTAAGCTATCTTCACCATACACTTCTATCTATGCTCTCGATCTATTATTTTTATGGAATAAGTGTGCATACATTCGAAGAACTGTTAGAACTAGGCTCTATGGCCATAATGACAAATCTGTAATTTCTGGGCACGGGAACATTTTGTAATTTGGGGGTCCAAAGATAGATTTGTAATTTTGAATAAAAACCATAAGTCAGTGGTATTATGGTAATTTAGGGGTGGCGACTAAATAGGAGCCTTATTATAAATAAAGGGAAAGATTAAAGAGGGTGGACTATGCTTGATTATTGTGAGAGATTACTTTAGGCGTCCATAGAACCCTAGATTGGAAGATTTAGGTTTTGATCTCGAATACAAAGCTGGGAAAGATGCATCCTCTCTTAAAGGGGTCAATTATCTTTTCTAGTTCCACTTTAAATCAATAAAAATCCCAATTTTTTTCTTTTCCATTATAAAAATTCTCTTTTTATTTTGATTTTTCATGAAGATCGTATCAAATTGGTATCATAGCCCCTACGATCCATAGCGACGGCAGATCTAAAGAAGTATATAGAGGAACTTAGATCTGAGATTAGATCTAAGGTTAGAGCAGCGATCGAAAAAGTATTTAAGGCGTCGACTGCGAGGATGGAGTCATTCATGTAAGACCTGATGCGACAACTATCCCACATAATCAGATCTAAATTTCAGCCGATGAAAAATTCAAATCTGAATATCAACTTAGATCCAGAGCAAAAGAAACACCTTTGACTCAGAAAGGCGAAAAAGTCGACAACTTTGACACGGATCTGCATCCAAACAGTGAAGATCGACGCAAGTAAATAATAGACGGACTTGTTGACCATCCCCATGGGCTCGCTGACCACCGGGGAGGGCGACCATACCTGCAAGATGCCCTGTAGGTCAAGGTGGCCAACGGACCGGCCTGGCCGGGCTTTGACAGGGTCACTGGCCGGGCCGGGCAGGCCCGTTTGACTTTTTTAACGGCTCGGCCCGGCCCAGCAAGGGCATGTGCCCTTAGAAGCCCGACCCGAGGCCCAACGCCTGGTCGGGCCTAGCGGGCTGGGCCGGGGCGGCCCGTAAAAATAAAATAAAATAAATTTTTTTTAAAATCCGTAATATTTTATAAGGAAAAATATTAAACATATAATAAAATGAAGTATATTACTCGAAAAAAGACCAAAAGGGCCTTGGGAACAATCATTTGACCATTCCTAGGGGAATCTCGCGGAAGCGCCCCCCGGCCCGGCCCAGCAAGCCAAAAATCACACGGAAGCCCGGCCCTGGAGCCAGGCCGTTCGGGCCGGGTAACGGGCTTTTGGCCACCTTGACCTGCAGTCCCCTAGCGACATGCACATTGACTTGCAGGCTGGCAGCGGCCTATAGGCAGTCCTGCTGGGCCTGCCCGTAGGCACTGTTCGCGGCCCTGTAGGGCCTGTTCATTCTAGGTCTGCCAAGATCCGATGACACATTTCAGAGCTTGCCTTGGCCCAACGACATTCTCCAGGACCCGTCTTGGCCCATCGACACTTTTACGGGGCTCCATGGCTCTGATTTTTCAGTCAGACAACCTCTCGAGCTTTGATCCCAGAGGAGACGAGCACCACCAGTCGTAGAGGAGTCGCACATGCACTTCATGCACCACCTTAAGGACAAGATGGATTTTCGGGGACAGAGTAATGTTAGGACTATGGTCTTGGCCATGATGACAGATCTGTTATTTTTTGTCACGAGTACGTTTTTGAAATTTTAGGGGTTCATGGACAGATCAATAATTTTGGATAAAACCCCTATGCGTGGGGTATTATGTTAATTTAGGGACAACGGTTCAATGAGATTCTTATTATAAATAAAGGGGAAGATTAGAGAGGAATGATTATGCTTGGTTAGTGTGAGAGATTACTTTAAAGGAGATTTAAGCCCCAGATTGAGAGATTTGAGCTTTGATCTCGAATACAAAGCTTGAAGAGCGGCCTCTAAAGGAGTCAATTATCTTTTGTAGTTCCACTTTCAATCAATAAAAATCCCAACCTTCTCTTTTCCACCATAAAAATTCCCCTTTTATTCTGATTTTCCACGAAGATTATATCAAGAACCCATCTTATACTTTTGCATCATGTATTTTCCCGAATAATTAATTTATATAATGAATTTATCCCAACATTTTCTTTTAAAGTTTTCTTTAATCTCAAATTTAGATAATGGTACATTGCTTTAAAGGAGGTCACAATATCCTATAACATGATGCACACAAATCCTTACCCAAAATCAATTGCTGTCATGTAAACATTCTAGTGGCAAAAGCAATCACATTAAAAATTTAGTGCAGCATAAACCATGTATATCCATCCATAATGTATTCCTAATTTCTGATCCATTTAGGTGATAAAAATGGACACGTGACAAAAACTAGGTAGAGATGCATCTCAGGGTGGCCAAACGGCCCACCAACCCGGTCAACGAGCCGGCCCGGGCCCGGCCGCGTTGACCGGGCCGTGGGCGAAGCCCGACCTGGTGCTAGGGTCGGGCTTCCTGCGGGTAAGCGGCCCGCCGGGTTGGGCCGGGCAGTGGCCCGGCTACAAACGGGCCCAGACCGAATTTTTTTAAAATAATATGGTATATATTGTAAAATTAAAAATATATATTATAAAATTTTAAAATACTATTATATATTATAACATAGTATTTTTCAAAAAATACTATGTTGTCTATTTGTAATTTTTTATAAAATACTACGTTTTTAAAAAACTAGCTAGCTTTAAAAAAATTTATACGATGTATAAATATTATATAATATGTGTAAATATTTTTTCATTTTAAAAAGAATTTTAAAGATTTTTTAAAAAATTTAAAGTTTTTTATTTTTTTATTAATAAAAGCCCGGCCCGGTCCGGTCTGGCCGGGGCCAATGCCGGGCTTCCCGGCTTTGGACCCCTCCCGAGCGGAGCCGAGCCGGGCCAGCCCGTTGGACACCTTGAGATGCATCTTCCATAATAAATCATAGTTCAAAGAAAATCCGTCCCAACTATCAGGAAGAGTCTAATAGCCAAAACGTCCTCTACATCCATGAAAGAAAATGTAGCATAAGTCACATGAAAAATAAGACCCACATAAAAAGATAATTGAGGAAAATTATGAACAAATGCAAGAAAGAAGCTTTGTGGCTGAAATAGATTACGCTTTGATAGAAGAATTACCATTATGTGCAATTATTATTGCATCAAACTGGCCTTGTGGCTTATCCTTCTCGCTTAAATGCCACTGTCCATTAAACGGCTCAATCCTACTTACCCAGCAAGGCCTTACAACTTTAACCATACGACTCTACAATTCAAGTTGCAATCTTATTCAGCACAACACCAACAAGAATGCCTAGCCGTCCATCCAGCAAAAAGGATGATTTATTTCTTCTAATTGAACAAATTTAAAGAATTTAGTTTCAAGGAGAATTCACCCCATACTAATCGAAGGCATCAACCTGATGTAAAATCGAATCCGCAAGAGGCCGCATTCCTTGGACCCCTATGTATCGTGCAGCAGTATAAGGTATGGGACTAAATCGACCACCAGAGTTGAGTTCTCCCAATTGACCCTTCCATTCACAAATCAGCCCTTCCTTTAACCATCTGTCCACAAATTTCTGAAACCTTGCATCACTTACAGTGAAGAACTGAGCCGCGTGATCAAATACCAGCTCCTGGGAATCAAAGTCAACCGTTCTCGTCCCTAATCTCCCCCCTAAACCATGCATTCCCTTGGATCGAAGTGAAAAACCAATAAATGAATTTACTCGGAGACTGGTACAATACATATTAATTCAAGGAATTAAAAAACATTTTCCAAATAAACCTGAAGAGATTACTAACTGTATCAAAGACTGTGGATCGTATCCCGCGCTCTTCGAGAGTTAAAGCGCAGGCAAGGCCGGAGATCCCGCCGCCGATGATGGCGACGGTGGGATCGGCGGAGAGAGGGGACGTGAACGTGACCTGCTCCTGAGAGAAACTCTTCTTGATGATGGACCTTCGGGAGGTGCCGTACTTTGACCCCTTCTTCCTCCAAGGGTTTCGATTCCGCTCGCCGGGTTCCCTCGAGCTGCCGCTTATCTTTGCACGGACTATTAGGGTTTGGGACGACGGGACTCTAGGGTTTCGACGGAGAACGTATTTCGAGGGTTTTAGGGGATGAAGAAGGAAAAAGGATGAAGAAGCAGAGAGGGAGAGAGAAGCAGCAGACATTGAGCTTGAAATTTGGAAGTGTGCACCGTAATGGATTAAGGGAGGGAACTGTAATTTGTATGATAGTTTTATCTTTCACGAAACGCCCTGCAAACTACTTTATCGCATGTGTCCAACGGGCCGGCCCGGTTGTCGGCGGAGGCCGGGCCGGGCCGGGCCGGCCTGGAAGTGGGGGGGCGGAAGCGCGGCCCGGCCAAGCCCGGGCCCGGGCCGGCCCGCGGGCCGCCCTTTATTTTTTAAAAAAATTTAAAAAAATAAAAATAAATAAGAAAATTGGTTTAAAAAATCTAAAAATTCTAGAAATATCAAAAAATTCAAAAAAATATCAAAAATATCAAGAAAATTGGCCCGAAACTTCAGGCGGGCCGGCCCGGCCCGCAAAACCCCCCCTCCGGGCTTGGCCCGGGCCCGCTGCCGGGCCGGCCCGGCCCGGCCCGCCGGGAGTCCCGGAAGCCCGGCCCGGGGCGCGGGCCGGGCCGGGCCCGTGGCCCGGTCAACGGCTCCGGGCCCGGGCCCGGACGGGCCGGGCCCCGGGCCCGCGGGCCATTTGGACACCTTGACATATAATGTCGCAAATAAGTTCGTAGGCACTTAGCTTATACGTTCTGTCTTAACCCGAACTCCCACGAACTTCATGCGTGCAAACGATAAGGAGCAAGAAGTGTGGTGTGTATCGGTATCGTCGGAGGGTACAATGTGAAAAATTGATTTTTGGTGTTGTTTGAACTTGGGTGTGTGTTTGGGTTCTTTTTGGATGGTTTTTGTTTTTAGTTGATGTGGAGGGTGATGTAGAGAAGTTGCTCACCTTTGTCCTAATCATATCTTATCCTCATTCATCAACTGTATAATGGAAATAACTCGTGCACACAGTGCACGGTGCCAAAAAAACTACACAAACAGGATGCGGTGCACGCGCAATCGAAAAGGAGTGAGAACTGTGGGTGGTGGGTGTGTTTGGGTGGGAGGGTATATTTGTGGGTCAATGGTGGACTTTGGGCATGTAGGGTGAGGTGGAGTCTCATGTGGCTTCCACAAAAAGTATGACTGAGACAAAAGTGCCACATTAGACATCTTCACCATTTGTATAATAGACTAGTCGTGCCCGTAAGGCACTGTTCATTTACGATATTCCCCCCTCAAAATCTTGTAATCATAATGTTAAATGAACAACAATTATTAAAGCGCAATAACTATTAGACCCCCTCAAAATTTTAATTCTCCCAAAATTTAATTCCCCCTGAAAATTTAGTTCCCTTCAAAAATTTAATAATTTTATTCCCCCAAAAAATAGGGTTTTAAGTCGACGAATATCATGAGATTTCTTACTTGTTAATTGAAAAATATCCGCATTGATCCCCGATTGCGCTTCTTCCCCTCTTTCACTTCAACAGTCCTTTTGAAACCCTAGCGATCAGAAATTCGATGAATAAATTGAGAAATTAAGTAATGAAATTGTGAGAGAGAAGGGGAGAGAATACCGTAAAGATTCGTGATGCGTGTTGTTTGTGGTTGTGATGTGATGGCTTTCGGTGGGAATGAAGGAAATTGCGTGAATTCTGAGAAATCAACAGAGAATCCTTCGCATCACATTGAAATAGAGAGGAGTACTCACGTGATCTAATCGAGACAGAGGAGCTGAGAGATTGACGCGATTGGGCGCGATATGAGGAGTTGAGAGATTGGTTCCATGAATCGTGCTTCGTGTTATGGGGGTTGAGGAAAATGCGAGAGGTGGGTGCATGCGTCAGTTGTGAAGAGACGGCGGTTGAGGAGTTGAGAGGTGTGTAATGAGCTTTACCCCAAGGATGCGGTTGCGGAATCATATTTTTTGGCAAACTAGTGTGTGCGGTTACGGGGGATGTGCACAAAATATGAGATGTGCACAAAAATGCGGTTACCCCACGGAACGTGAGATGTGAACAAAAATGAAAATGGCAAACTTTAGTATTTTGGTATTTATTTGGAAAAGCACGTTGTCAAACTGGTGTGTGCGGTTACGGGGGATGTGCACAAAAATGAGATGTGAACAAAAATGTGGTTACCCAAAGAAACGTGAGATGTGCACAAAAATGAAAATGACATAGTTTTGTTTTTTGGTTTTATTAATTTGGAAAAGCACAGTCATCCAATTTTTTGTCCTAGCCATACTTTTGACGACACGTAGGACAAAGATTCGAATTTTTTTTACTGATAGGTAAGTGTCCGTGCAACACATTGCAATATTTCCCACGTCTTCTCCTCTCCTTGCCCTCATCCACTTTATACGCTGTATTTTTTCATCCCTTCTCATTTTGATATATGCCGGACAATTTTCCCTTTTGTTTTAATCCCATATTTAAGGTACACAGATCGAAATGTTGCACAACCGATTTTTTACATGGGTCATGTTTAAAATTTCACTTTTTCCTTTTTACAAATTTTGTTTAAAATGCTTATTCATTGGATTACCATTTTTTTGTGGATACATCAGAAAGCAGAAATCCAACAATCAGAAATCTCATAAAAGAGGAAGTGCAAATACCACTAAGCTAAGCCAATTGGCTCGGGTATTGGATTGCCATTTTAGATTTGTTTTTGCTAATTATTTCTGCTACTTCCTAATAATAGATGTGGATTTGTCAATTAATTTTGATTTATCATTAAAAAAAGAAGGTGAAGTATTATTTTGTTGAAATGATAATATTATAATTATATGAAAATACTCATCTTGATTACTGCCACACGTATACTATATGTTATTCATCGAGTCTAATAACTTTAAATTGTAACAAGCATTCTGTCTATGAATATTCAATGGAAGTAAACTTAAATATGAAGATTCATTCTCCTTAGCATTTAGATGAAAAATACTTCATCTTCTTGCATTCCATACTCTTAGTATCTTTTAACCTGGCAAAAATGAAGGACTCCGCAGCAGTTTATATTGGTATTTGCTGTTCGTTTTTAATGAACTATTTGCACGCATCTTCATGAAATTTGTTAAGAGTAGCATCGTTTATACATCACACAAGCCTTGGATATAATCTTTACATGATTGCATGCAAGCTCTCGGTATGAAACATCTTTTGCAAGGAGAAAGATTTTTTACGCTAGGGAGTGCGCACACACACATACAAACACACACTCACTCACTCACTCAGAGAGAGCGAGAGCGAGCAGATCAAGAAGTCGGGGGGAATATATCAGAATCTCCCTGTTGGGCAACCTCGACTTCAAGTGAGGGGCCGGACGTTTCCTCCGCATCTCTAGGCCTGTCTTCCTCCTTGGACACCACATTTCGTGCTTTGGCACCGTTTTGCGGTTTCTTGGCAACGTCGCTGCTGCTGTCGAGGCTGCGACGGCTGGGAACTTCTTTGTTGGCGTCGAGGGTGTGACGGCTCAAACGATAACATGTACCGTTGTTACTATCTCCTCGGCTTGCATCATTAAAGCTCTTCCTTCGCCCGAGCTTGGGGGATTTTGCACGGGTTGGAGGTGTCTTTAACCAAGAAAAATAGGAGAAATGGAAAGTAAAGGGTGGATCAAATATTCAGCTCAAAAAATTCTAAGAATTACAGTTCTAGGCCATGCAACAAGAACGGAGTGGCGTTCATTTGCGTATGCAAATGACTAAATACAGACCAATTGTGTTAGGAGTTCCCTTGATTCGTCTATGCATCTATTGCAAAAATCATTGAACACTAAATAAAACTGTGGGTGGGTGTATATAACGAATTATCTACGAGTTAATCTATCACATCCTTGAAACTTTCACTTACAAGTTTGTAAGTTTGGTGTTGTAGATTTATTTAGTCAAATGCGGAAATTTAGAATTCAAGAAATATATAGAGAGTTCGAAGGAAGATAGAATAAATTTGAGATAATCCAAAACATGCTATGACGATCATGAGAAAGAATAAAAAAATCAGAGTATGAAGTATGAAGAAGGAAACAATCACACTAGTCCATAATTTATTGTGATTTATGAATACTCTTGTTAAAAAAGTGGAGAAAATCATACATATTTGCTAACATTTCTAACCGTGTTACTGTCTTCCTAATAGATTTGATTATTGAAGAAAATCAGAGAATAATTTGGCCAAAGAAAAATATGTGAACAAAATAGAGAAATATTCAGTACGTCAGGTGAATAACATGACTATGCTTCAAAAGTAGGTGATTGATGTTCAATCACTGCTGTTAACATGTATGATGTATGCTGAACAAAGGCAAACTAGTTCGAGCATCAACTCTTCCAGGAAATTATGTCAGTCATGATATGATGAGACCAGCATAACAAGCAATATACGTTTATGCCATAAAAGTACACTAGGTAGCCAAAAGCTTTAGTTTTCAGCTTCTAGGCGCATATCGCAACCAGCATGAGATTTTATCATTCTTACCAACCTGGATGATTAAAAGGAGTCTTGGCTAGCATACCTTTTTAAGTTCAACCTTTGGAGGCGGCCCCACTTGATAAAAACTTGGCATAGGTTTTGCTTTGAAAACCATGTTCTTTCGAAGTTGCTTTAGAGATGCTTCATGCTCTTCCTGAAATATAAGTTAAACGGTGCCTATGATCACAGAAATGGTTTGTAGATGTCATTGGCAAGTATTTTATGAGGAAGAAAATAACTTTAAGCTCATAGGAATACAATCCAAGCGAGAAACTGATTAGAGGTATTGCTGTTAGTTTATTTCAATGGAGTTGACATTCAAGTTTACTGTGGAAAAATAAGACAACAATCAACTGAAAGAAATCATACAACAAAGTGTATTATGGTGCTGGAGTTCATAAATTGTTCTGGCCTAGAAATGGGTTGACACATGAAAATCCGAAAAAGGAGAATATATACCAGTAATACTCGTTGACCTACATATTCTTTATGTGATGATACACTCTATTCGGTAATTTCCTTTTTTACTTTTCTTATATTTTAACTTATTTTTCCTGAAAGGGGTACCAACTCAGGTTCTCTCTCCATATTTGGACCCTAGATCGGGTCCCCAAATTCACAATTTCCATAAGCATTTGCACCACACTCCTCGTGCTAATATCCTCATTTTATTTCATGGTAGAATTTAAGTTATGTGATGTTTACTTTGGATGGCTGAATTGAGATGTCTGCAGCATCAAAAAGGAGGAGGAGAAGGAACAAAAAAAGAAAGAAAGAAGATTCCAATGAACAAAACTAATAGCAACGTACATTGTGCCTCACATTTATAGAGTAAGAATTAATAACAAACAGGTCATAACTGCTTATATGTGTCCACATTCTGGTCCTAGAATGTCATTAATTTATTACGAAGGTTATAAACTGAGTTGGCCCTACATATCCAGAACTTCCCCCAACAGGATCACACAAGTGAACGCTCTCATCAATAGTTTGAACTCAGTAAAGCCCAACAAATTAGGGTTGCCACAAAGATCCACCAGGATATAGCAGTTCCACAATATCCGAGTTGGCACACCGAGATCACATCCACTCACTTGACTATAAAAGATTAGGAGAAATGCCAAGAAATTAAAGAAATGCTGAGATTCTTAAGTGCCACATCCATCTGAAGAACTAGTAGATCGGCAGCAGAACATATGCATGCACTTTCATACTGTTATGAAAAATTAGGGGGAAACGCCAAAAAGTTTAAACAACGCTGAAAATGTTCATATACCATCTATCCGAGGAACTAGCAGAGAGAACATACCTTGCTCCTAGCTTCGGCTTCCATTTTCTCTGCCTCCAGGGCTTGATGTTTCTGTTCTAACTTAGCATAGAACTAGAGCACAAAAGGGAAAATAAATAAGTAAATACTATACTTTGACAGTGATAAAGATCCAAACAAAAATACGTGAAAGATGCACCTCCTTCCTTTTCTCTGCACGCTCTACGCATTTAAAAACAGGTGCAATTGCCACCGTCGTCCGAGATTTGGGAGATCTCACGGAAGATGTGGTTCTGTGTACCATTCAGGAATATTCAATAGTAACCTTTAAGTAGGAGATAAAAGGTACAAAAATATAATGGCACGCATAAAAGTCACAGAAGAGTACGAAGAAACAGGAGAGCCAGCATCATCCTCATCAGTGTGTGTTGCACTGTCAGATTGTAAAGGCTTCAGGGTAGTGTGGACTGGGCTTCTCTGTAATACATTGCAAGAGTACCCTCATCAGTCACTATCAACATCTAAAAATTATTATGTCATTTTAATCTTTTAGACATTAACAATGTGGGGTGCTTATGGTCGGAAGCACTAGCTGTTACGCAAAATCAAAACCATGCACCCTCTCCTACATGGTTCAGAAAGGAACTTGATGAAGGAACATGAGTTCCGATTGCTGAAATTGAACATGGAATTGAAATGGACAAGGGAGTGACGATATCTTTCCACACAAAACACAGTAAAGACTAAATTAAACAAGACATGGCATGGTCCTAGATGTGTCACGGATGCAAATATATTTTGCATAGCACTAGAAGGTCAGATAACTGGGAGTTGGCATTTGAATGAAAAACTATACCACCATCGCAAGTAGCAATTAATGGATGTGGCAAATAAGCTACATGGGGATAGGGGGAGGGATTTAAATGGGAAATCACATTAGCACTCTTCGGAATGTCGGCAGATTGAACAATGTTTACCTTAGCTGGGTTGTCTCCGTTTGCACCATGATCAGCAGATGGCTGATTTTCACCTGAAGCATGCTTATCAATAGAATGAGGAAATGGGTGAGAAGCTGCACTCCGCGTCACTGTACTTCCAATATTAGAAGGCTCTGGCTCTGGCTCTGACTCCGATTTACTGGGAGAATCTGACCCTTCATGGTTGGTCATCTGACCTTCAGGATTCAAGTAATTCTCATTCTTTGGTGCCTGAGCATCTTGCTTTGAGTTTGTACACTGCATTTCTTCTCCTTTGAAAGAAGGTTCATTATGATGGGCAGAAAATGTTTCTACTGGAGAGGTGACGGTGGGTTCATTAACATCAGACCCCTTTGATCGTTTTGATTCTTTGGACTGTCTCGATTCTTTTGATTCACTACTTTTGCCAAAAATTCGAGGACCCCAAAGATTTCTTCTAGCTTCACCAGATTCATCATCTGTAGGAGATTTAGGATGGATTGCATTCACATGATGAGATATACCACTTGCCTGATTTATTACAGCAGAGTCTGATTCTTCATCCACAGATATGTTTATAACTTCTGTTCCCATTGGCCTACAAGAAGCAAGTCAGGTGATGTAATGTATCAACATATGATGTATTAAGATGACAGACCAAGGATGAAATTGCTTATATCTCGTTGAAGTACAAAGAAGACAGAAGAAAGTTACAAGGTGAATAACTAAAAAAAAATTAAAAAAAAATGATTGTTATGAATCAACTACCGGGGGAGAAACCCCCAGCCCTTTATTTATAGGCTGGATAGGGGAGTAGAAAGATAGGATACATAGATATGTGTGTATCTCTAAGATACCCGCAATCCAAACTGACTCTGGTATTTCCATTCACAACACTCCCCCTTATCCAGCCATAGGTGTGGACTCTGCTCAAGAATACTTCGGGATTCTGAGCGTAATAGGAGTCTCACATGGGGTGGATACTTCAGGATCCTGAGTTGGTGAGGTTTGCCTCGTTAAAACTTTTAGCTATGGAAACCCCTGCGGGATAAACCATAGTTAAGGAAAAAGAGTTCAAACGCTCTTTAACTCCCCCTGATTTGTTGTACAAGTGACTCTGCTCATGAATACTTCTGGATTCTGAGCGTCACAGAGGGGTGGATACTTCAGGATCCAGAGTTGATGTGATTTGCCTCGTTAGAACCTTTGGCTATGGAAAACCCAGTGGGAAAAACCATAGCTAAGGAAAAGAGTACAAATTCCCTCAACCCCCTGATCTGTAAAAGCTCTTAGGCTTTCAGATCTCTTAGGCTTATCTCATCACTCATATTTACAACATTCCGAAAAATATACACAGATTACAAAGTTATCACAATTAAACAGCTGCTGAATCCAGAAACTCTGGAGAGGCGTGCTAAGTATCGTCGCCTCTGATGTGGTCTTCAGACTATGTGGTCAGCTTCACAATACCAGCATCTATCCCAAACGTCACTGGGATGTGATGTACCAGTAGGCGCCCTCAAATACACCATTGGTGTGGTGAGGATCTCGGAATGATAGGATGATGTTGTCTTCATAAGTTGCTTTGCAGATCTACAGTAGATGGCCATCCCAATGTGGGTACATTGTCTGTGATTTCTCAGTATAGGGATCGGACCAGTAACCTGCATTGCACAAACTTGGAAGATGATACTTTATAATGTAAGTCCAAATCTTTTGACCCTTGTAGGAAGCGCAGAAGGCTTAATTCTGGTCTAATGGCCCTTTTAGGTGCCAACTATCTCCGGATAATGAGTTTACTGCAACTGCTGTATCGGGACGCGTGCAGTTAGCCAAAAATGTCTGATTGCACTTAGATAAAGGACTTTATGACCAGTTAGTTATATTCTCCACATCTTCCAGTGATCGGAAAGGGTCTTTTTATACATTCATAGAGTGTATTGTCATAGGTGCACTTTGGACGCAATGGTCCTTTTAATTTCTCCAACGCACTTCTGGGCGTATATAACAGGATTCTATGAGCCGTGACTTTATATTTGCCTAGGTCTTTTTATTTCACGTTTAAAAGCCAGGCTTGAACAGATGTTTCGATTTTCTCTTCAGGAGATCCGATGAGATTTTAGTTGTTTACAACTATGATCTCAAATCCTGTTCTTTGCTCAGATGCAAAGACAACCCTCAGTAGGAATCATTGCTTTATCAAGTTATTCTCTTGGTTGTACATTTATTATTATTCTTATTGTTTCTCCTTTATAAAATAGACGTCCCGAAGTCTATTCAGGCATTTAAGGAAATGTGGAATTTATCTTTACCAAAATATGCATAAGGGTATGCCGTCACAACATCCAATAACAGCATATCTAAAATTTCCTTTGCCAAATCGTAAGGTATTCGCATCTGATAACTTAGGGAGCCTGATGCATCATTTATGAGTCATGCTCATTTTAATTTGTTCAATCCCTAGTTTCAGCGAAATTTTCCTTGGGCTATAGGTTGTACCTTATAGCATACGATTTTGTATTTATTATTATTATTTTCTTATGTATGTAATACTTATTTTACCCATAGGTTTGACACCTTTTGATGTCTGGACTCTAGGTCCGAACATTTCACGTTTCATAAGTGAATCCATCTCATCTTTTATTGCCTCGTTCCACATTTGGCCAATCTCTACGTTTGCATTCTAGCAACGGAGTATGAAACGATAATTTATAAATATCATCGCTTTTGCGATGTATATGGCAATATGATACGTGAATACATTGTCGACAATTTATGTTCTATCTATCCAACACCTCCCCAGTACGTACAACATTTACTTTCAATTTCAGTTTTTCCCGGCATTTCCTCTGCAGTGGATTTCGAAAAGGGTGAGGGTGTGGACATGAGCTCATTGTCCTGTGGTGGTATTGTCTTAAGGTCTCCAGGAGTTTCTGTCCTTGGAGCCTGGTGGTCTGCCTCTCTTTTTCTTTTTTCTTCTTTTTTGTTGAGGATCAGACACTTCTGCTGCTGGTGGATTGCATCCGTTCTCGGGGATGTCGATCCTAGCTGGAGTTTTTGCAGCAGGGATGTGTGATCTGACAATCTTCTGGTTGTCAGTAAATGAGTTCGGTAAGTGGTGAACATTGTTCTGTATGTGGAAGATCTTCAGGATCGCATCTTCACATTTTTTTGAAAAATGGAAGTCAACTGCGGGTCTGAAGCTCGCAGTCCAATTCTTTTTTTGCCTGCGGGCCTGAGACCCGCAGTCTGCCTGTTGGCTTCAGGCCCGTAAGGCTGTTTTCCATTTTTTTGTGAATTTAGGCTTCAGGCCCAAAGAGTGTAGGGGCGGCGGCTAGGGTTGGCCGCCGCCGCCCCTAGGTTAGTCGCTGGGCGGCGGCTGAGGGGGAAAGTGGTAGGGGCAGCCCCCTGCAGGGGGAGCGGCAGTGTCGCAGCGCCGCCCCCTGCAGGGGGAGAGGCCGCGGTAAGATCGCCGCCCCCTGAAGGGGGAGCGGCGGCGACCTAACGCCACCCCCCTGCGGGGGGATAGCGACGACATCATCGCCCCCTGCAGGGGGGACAGCGGCCTCCCGGTGCTGCCCCCTGCGGGGGGACGTCGACATCGCCTCGCCGCCCCCTTGCGGGGGGACGGCGGCATAGCCTCGCCGCCCCCCAGGGGTGGCATCGCTTCGCCGCCCCCCTTCGGGGGACGGCGGCGCCGCAGCGCTGCCCCCCTTCGGGGGGATCGGAGACGACACGATAGGAGGAGAGGGATTACCGGTGGCTAGGCCGCCAGTGGGCATGGGTTAGGGTTGAAGAAACCCTAAAATTTTGATTTTTTGGGACAAAAAGTTCGTCGTTTTTAGGCGATTTAGTAAATCCCCATATCAATCTTGCAAGATCTATGGGTAGATCAATCATACGTATGATAAAAATAGCGTTTTAGCGGGGTTTACCTCTATATCCGTCCTCCGGATATAGCGACGGTTGACCGAAGCCCTACGCGGATGACGACGCTCATTTGAGAAAGCCTTGCACTGCGTGCGTGGATCTCCCGTCTCCCTTCGCCTTCGCAACGATCGAAAAAAATTTGTGGAAAAATTTAGAGGCTCGTGCTGATAACGTGTTATGAATCAACTACTGGGGGAGAAACACCCAGCCCTTTATTTATAGGCAAGATAGGAGAGTAGAAAGATATGATACATAGATATGGGCGTATCTCAAAGATATCCGCAATCCTAACCGACTCTAGTATTTCCATTCACAACAATGATATAATACTTTTCCGGACCACATTTGTTTCCATAAGCATAAAAAATCAGTGTATCCAAGGTAGTATAGGCAGAAACAAAATTATTATACGTGTACACATAATATATATGCATCCACATATTATGCATGCATGCATGTAGTAGATATCCTTGTGTGCTCTTGCCTGCATGTGTTTAGCATTATTGAGACAGATGTAGGCAGAAATAAATGAATAGATGTATGTGTTTGGCATACTTACATGCATTTGCACTTGCACGCACATAGCTGTGATTTTTGAGTGTAGAAGTGTGTGTATACAGAAACATATATGTCTAGGTGCATATGGATGCATGCTATGCTGTAAGGTTGGATCGCCTCATCGAACTGTAGATGTGTGTGTCCATACACATAACCGGCATGTGAATACATATGGTGTGCTGTACGGTTGTACTACATCATGACTTCCAATGAAAGGTAAAATCGAATTGTTGTTGCAAAATTTCTTCATCATAAAAAGATGAAAATATGCATGAAGCAAGTAATATCATGCCTTAAAAAAACATGATACCAGAACCATTCGTAGATATCTTCTCTTTCTCTTTTCAATTATATCAAATTCTAAATCATGATCCAGGCCGCAACCGCCCAATCCTGACCTTTCTCTTCTCCATCAGGCGCCACTCCATGACACGATCCAACATCAGCCAAATATGTCTTCTTCCTCATTGATCTTCAACATTCAACATGATCGGCATCTCCTCAACTTCCAATATCATGTGCCTTCATCTCCCATGCAATATCATTGGACATCATCACATCTCGGTGAGATCATTGTTCATGTCAGATCAAGAGATCAACGCCCACCATCACCATCATCTAGTCATCTACCTCTTCATCCTTGTCATCATCTTCTTCTTCTCAATGATCTTATCATCCTCGTCTTGACAAGCAACTTTAGGTAGTCATCGCTACTGCTATGCTACTTGGCCGATGCTAGGCCTCTAGTACAAGCAGCCTTGTCATCACTGTAGCTTCATCTTGCCAATTAGCATCACTGAGACCCAAACACCGCTAGGTCCTGAACATCGCGTAGTCTCACTAGCTTTTATGTCGTGATCTTTTTCTTGCGTTCTCCTAGACAGAGTCAAATGGACCACAAAAATCATGTTCCTTAATTTCAATACTTTGGCCCAATCAAAACCACGCCCATGTTATATAAAGTTTGGGTTTACTTCAAAAAACAATAAAAATTCTTAAGATTTTTTCTGTAGGTAACATCATGGATAAGAAAGGGTTATGTAACTTTACACCACTTGATGTTCTACTCGTGAGTGCCAAAAATTACACCGCAGGGGTCCTCACAATGCAGTATATTTTTCATGCATTCGCACCATGGTACCCTCAAATACCTTCTTTTAGCTACTTCCTCTACGGCTTCCATGAGATCAAGAACTTCTGCTCCATCCGTTACCTATGTGCTCACCATTGATCAATGGACACAAACAGATGAACAAGTCATGCTTATATAAGGGTGGTGGATGGTCCGAGTCACGATGAATTAAACCGGCTTGATCTGTCACGGAACAAGTTCAGCTTAACCGATGATGGGTCACAGATGGGTCCAACTATCACGGGCCGGAATGTGAAGTGAGCTATGCTAGCTGTTTTTAAAGGGGTGGCCTGTATTTGGTCTGCATGTAACGAGCTGAGCTAGGATTGGCTCGGCATAGCTCGTTAATCCACAAGCCTAGATTGCAAGTTCGCCCCATAAGTTGACCCAATAGTCAACCTGCGAGCTGATCCACGATACAACAGTAGACGTACGGGTTGGCTCACGGGTTAACCTACGGATTGGTCGTTAAACTATCTATTTTTCATCTATTGTTTCAAATTTTTTTGAGTAAATTCAACTCGAACTCCATATTCTATAAGGGGGTTTGTAATTTAACACCTACAATCTTTGAAATTCATAATTAGATTCCCTAAACAAGTGATTGGCAAGGGATTTTCTTCTAGTTTTAGAAGGGGTTTAAGTGCAATATTTTTCATAGAACAATGGATTTCAGAGTTATACTGGGGTTAATTGTAAGTTTGTGCTTAAGTGTAATTTGCCTTTTTTTAGTTTTTACCGTTATGAATACTCACTCCCCTTTCTTCATATAAATTTCGTCTCTCCGTCAAAATACTCCATCCCCTCTCTCGGCTTCTCAAATACTCAAGATCCAATGCTTTCTTTACTCAAGGCTCCATTAAGCTCTCACTTTCTCAAGTATTTATGATGTTCCAAGAAATCACCTTAGTGCTCTCTCTTTTCTCAAGTGTTGCGAGTTCCTTGGCTAAAATTCACTGTTATAGGTTTTCATTACGTATTCTCTTCATTTTAATTATACTTATTTTATTTATTTATTATGAAAAGTCAAAATATTGGAATGAAGCCTATAAGCGACAAATACATACAAGGTGACCAAGGTACTACAGTGGTTTAAGAATATTTTAAAAAGCTAAGGCTAGTTCATCTATTGCACATCATCCTTAAGTTACAGAATACACATAAAAATATATTCAACATAATGCAAGTATAGATAGTGATGATGACAAATATGAAGTAGTTGACCAGGTAAAATCGTAGTTTGGATACATTTTACAAAATTAAGTCATAAGACAACAAATGAATTTTATTCAAGGTTTAATTATTGTAAAAATAAATACTCACATACAAAAGGTTCTAGCACATATACTTTATTAAGACACTATCATAATAAACACATGAAAATGCTATAACTGGTTCATTTTCTACGTAAGTAACATAATAGATATAAAAATCTAGTCAACAAAATATAGCAATAGATGAAGCTTTTAAAAGTAAAGAAGTTGTCAATCCAGGTAATGCCCCAGCTTGGGCATATTTTACAAAATTAAGGCATAAAACATCAACTAAGTTTTACACGATGTGTAAATATTATACACAATATTCAAACATCCAAAAGGTCCTGGTACAAGTATTTTGATGAGATATTTTAATAATAGACACAAAGTATGAGTTTTTATCCACAATAACAATAGTGCCAGAAACAGATTTCTTTACAGATGAGATATGGTATTGAGGGAAAAGGATGCAGCCTAAAGGAACTACCTTAAAATGACTCGTTTACGGTCAGAAGATCTAGGAAAGTCGTTCAAAGTGTATCACCAGTCAACATTAAAATTTGTAATATATAATCTGTAATATGTAAATTTTTAAAAAACTACGTAGACATGATTCCCTTGAAATTTGTAATTTGTAACATATTGTAATGGATACATAAACAATATAAAATTTTAGACGGGTGTGATTTATAATGTAAAAAACTAATTTTTGATTTTATTACTTATATCAAAAAAATATTTACTAATTTCTTAAATTAATTTTTGTGTTATTAATAATTTTTGTGTTATTAAATGTATACAAAATTTGAAAATAACGGTAAAAAAGATATCATGGGTTAGCCCGCAAGCCAACCCGCCCAAACCCGGCATGTGCGGGTCGGACTGCGATAATAAAACATGTGTAACACGTGAAACTTAAAATCAAATAAAAATAAAAAATAACCCAAGTCTTAAATCGTATGTAATCGGATACTCATCAACTATCTCCGATACAAATTTCTGAGATTGCAAATCTAATAGCAAAGAGTCTTGGCCGTACATCTAGATTCGACGACATTATCTTGGCCATTGCATCTAGTAATATGACTTTTAGATATTTGATTCAGATGCTTCTCATCACATTCCCTTTATTCTCTCAATACTCTCAACTAATTTTCATGTTTCATCTTCCTTATTTATCTGTATGGCTAATGCATCTTCTCTCACAATCAACAAGTGTGACAATATTAGTATACATTCTAACCATTCTGCTCTCTAATACGATCATCTTACTTGCATATTTTGACTTTATCCACGAAAATTGATCACCATTAGTCAATTAGATAATGCTGATTATAATATAACATTTAACTCATCATCATGTGTTACAAGAATCATACCAATAAGAGAATTAGGATAGGCAATAAAATGCATGGACTTTCTCAGCTTGATTATGACGAGAAAACTAGGGTTTGACAAGATAAAAGAAGATAATTTTATAGATCTCCAAAGATAATACAAGAAAGAGACTACTTTTGCTAGATCTAGGGTTCTACTCTCTAACTATGAAGAAAACACTCAAAGTTTGCATAAGAAAATAATGAAAAGCCTCTCCTCCAAATAAGAGGGCAGCCAAAGCCAAAATTGCACAAAACCCCCTCCAAACCCGAATATTGCAAAAATACCCAAAAAGCCCCAAAACTTGTCTTCGGCATACTTCTTCATTTCGCGCTCGTTCTTGTGACGCCTTCGTTGATAAGTGATGATCTTATCATTACTCCCACCCAAAAGAACCACCTTATCCTCAAGGTAGAACTCCGAAAAACGCTGTGCAATCACATCATAGGGTTTCCACGATGTCTCATGATCCGTAAGGATCTTCCAACTAATCAACACCTCTCGTGCTCCGGTGCTCCCCTGACGAATCCCCTTCAGCTCCGTCGGCTCAAGCAGTACATCCATATCATCCGTGAGTGTCGATGGTAGAGAAGAAGACACGGTGTGATCCCCAATAGCCCGGCGCAAATGTGACACATGGAAAAATAGGTGAATAGCTAACTCGGGTGGCAATCGCAGCCGATAAGCCACCTGGCCGACCCTAGTCTCGATCTCGTACGTCCCAAAGTAGCGAGAGGACAGCTTCTCGTTCCGCCTCCTAGCCAGAGAGCGCTGTCAATAAGGGCGTAGCTTCAAATACATCATGTCTCCCTGCGTGAACTGCACGTCCCGCCTGTGCTCATCTGCTCGGCTCTTCATCAGCTGTTGTGCCCTCGTCAGGTGACATCTCAACTCCTCCAAAGTGCGGTCCCTCTCCTCCAGATACTGATCCACCTGGGAAACTGGGGTAGAGCGGTGTCCATAGTGCACGATATGCGGGAGATCCCGCCCATACAGGATCCTGAAGGGAGTGGTCTGGGCCGAGGTGTGAAAGGATGTATTGTACCAATACTCCGCCCATGCAAGCCACCTCACCCACTACTTCGGTGCCTCAAAAACAAAGCACCGTAAATAAATCTCAAGTGTCCGGTTGACCACCTCTGTCTGGCCGTCTGTTTGGAGATAGTAAGCGGTACTCCTCTTCAACACCGTCCCAAGCATCCGAAACAATTCTTTCCAGAAAGTGCTAAGAAAGATCTTGCCCGATCCATCACAATAGAGCCAGGGATCCCATGAAGACGCACAATCTTCCCGACGAACGTTGTGGCCACCGTCACTGCCGTGTATTGATGTCGCAGGGCCACAAAATGTGCATACTTGCTCAACCTATCCACCACAACCATGACGACCATGTACCCCTCAGATTTTGGCAAGCCGTCAATGAAATCCATGGTTACCTCCTCCCACACCTGGTCTAGCAACGCCAGGGGTTGCAGCAACCCTCCGGGAGCTGTGGATAAATACTTGTGTCTCTGGCATATGTCGCACTTCTCCACCATATCTGTTACATCCTTTCTCATCCCCTCCCATAAAAGCTCTCTAGCTAACCGCTGATAGGTCTTCAGGACCCCCGAGTGGCCCCCCACCGCGCTCCCATGAAACTCCTGCATCAACCTCGGAATATGAGCCGATCCCTTTGGTACCACCAAGCGTCCCTTGTACAAGAGACGCCCTTCCTCAACTGAATAACCTGGGTGAGCTGCGGGATCATGTAGCAGTGTCTCCTGAATCTTGTCTAGCCCGTGATCCTCCCCAATCTCCTGTAGCAGGGGCTCCCAATCAAGTAAAATAGGCGCCAATAAGGCCGACAAATGTGAATCCACCTCCCTCCGTGACAGTGCATAGGCCGCCTTATTCTTAATTACGGGCCTGTATTGTATCTCAATGTTGAAGCCTGTGCTCATCTGCTCGGCTCTTCATCAGCTGTTGTGCCCTCGTCAGGTGACATCTCAACTCCTCCAAAGTGCGGTCCCTCTCCTCCAGATACTGATCCACCTGGGAAACTGGGGTAGAGCGGTGCCCATAGTGCACGATATGCGGGAGATCCCGCCCATACAGGATCCTGAAGGGAGTGGTCTGGGCCGAGGTGTGAAAGGATGTATTGTACCAATACTCCGCCCATGCAAGCCACCTCACCCACTACTTCGGTGCCTCAAAAACAAAGCACCGTAAATAAATCTCAAGTGTCCGGTTGACCACCTCTGTCTGGCCGTCTGTTTGGAGATAGTAAGCGGTACTCCTCTTCAACACCGTCCCAAGCATCCGAAACAATTCTTTCCAGAAAGTGCTAAGAAAGATCTTGCCCGATCCATCACAATAGAGCCAGTGATCCCATGAAGACGCACAATCTTCCCGACGAACGTTGTGGCCACCGTCACTGCCGTGTATTGATGTCGCAGGGCCACAAAATGTGCATACTTGCTCAACCTATCCACCACAACCATGACGACCATGTACCCCTCAGATTTTGGCAAGCCGTCAATGAAATCCATGGTTACCTCCTCCCACACCTGGTCTAGCAACGCCAGGGGCTGCAGCAACCCTCCGGGAGCTGTGGATAAATACTTGTGTCTCTGGCATATGTCGCACTTCTCCACCATATCTGTTACATCCTTTCTCATCCCCTCCCAGAAAAGCTCTCTAGCTAACCGCTGATAGGTCTTCAGGACCCCCGAGTGGCCCCCCACCGCGCTCCCATGAAACTCCTGCATCAACCTCGGAATATGAGCCGATCCCTTTGGTACCACCAAGCGTCCCTTGTACAAGAGACGCCCTTCCTCAACTGAATAACCTGGGTGAGCTACGGGATCATGTAGCAGTGTCGCCTGAATCTTGTCTAGCCCGTGATCCTCCCCAATCTCCTGCAGCAGGGGCTCCCAATCAAGTAAAATAGGCGCCAACAAGGCCGACAAATGTGAATCCACCTCCCTCCGTGACAGTGCATAGGCCGCCTTGTTCTTAATTCCGGGCCTGTATTGTATCTCAATGTTGAAGCCTAGCAGCTTGGTCAACCACTTCTGATGCTCCTCGGTGACCATCCTCTGCTCCAAGAGGAACTTGAGACTCCTCTGGTCCGTCCTCACTATGAATTCTCGACCAAGGAGATAAGGCCGCCACTTCTGCACTGCTAATACAATAGCCATTAGCTCGCGCTCATACACGGACTTGAGCCGAGCTCTAGTCGACAACATATGGCTAAAGTACGCCACTGGTCTACCCTCCTGCATCAAAACCGCGCCCAAGCCATATCCCGACGCATCAGTCTCCACCACAAATGGCTGTGATAAGTCCGGCCAGGCGAGGACCGGTACGCTAGTCATGGCCCCCTTTAGAGCCTCAAACGCTCGAGTGGCCTCCTCATTCCAATGGAAGTAGTCCTTCAGTTGCTCCGTCAACGGCCAAGCAATGGTGCTGTATCCCCTGACAAACTTCCGATAGTAGCCCGTCAAGCCTAAGAACCCCCACAAGGCTCGTAGGGTGGTGGGTAGTGGCCACTCCACCATGGCTGAAATCTTCGAGCTATCCGCCGCCACGCCCTCAGTCGACACAATATGGCCCAACTACTCCACGCTCCACTGGCCGAAAGTGCACTTCTTACGGTTGGCAACCAGCTGGTGCTCCTGCAGCTCCCTCAACATTGTCTCCAAATGCTCCATATGAGACTCCATCGACCGGCTGTATACCAAAATGTCATCGAAAAACACCAAAACAAATCTCCACAAGTAAGGCCGAAACACCTTGTTCATCAATGCCTGGAACGTGGCCGGGGCATTGGTCAACCCAAACGGCATAACCAGGAACTCATAATGCATCACGTGTGTCCTGAAAGCAGTCTTCTCCACGTTCTCAGCTCTCATTCGGATCTGATGATACCCAGACTTCAAATCAATCTTCGAGAAAATCGTCGCCACATGCAACTCATCTAGCAGCTCATCGATCACAGGATAGGAAATTTGTCTGGCATTGTCTCCTTGTTCAATGCCCGATAATCGATGCAAAAGCGCCAGCTGTCGTCCTTCTTTACTAACAACACCGGGCTCGAGAAGGGACTCACACTCGGCTGAATTACCCCTGCCTGGATCATTTCATCCATCATTCTCTCAATCTTCCCCTTCTGCACCTGTGGGTAGCGATATGGGCGCACACTGATAGGGGAGACTCCCTCTCGTAGCACAATGGCATGCTCGTGGTCACGTGGGGGAGGAAGCCCGTGGGGTGTCTGGAAAACACCTCCAAACTGGGATAGGACCTGCTGAAGCTCCCATGGTATATCCTGCTCCTGCTTAGCCTCGCCGACTGCTAGACCCTGGAGCTCCACCAAAAATCCTCCTACGGACTGGAAAACCCTGGCCATGGTCTTCAAAAGAGACTCTGGATCTGCACAAACTGGGATCCCCCTGAAGGGTCACCACACCTTCTCCGTGCTCAAACTCCATCCTCAACAATTTCCATTCAGTCTTTGTTTCCCCCAATGACTGCAACCACTTCATGCCTAGAATCACATTCATGCCTAGAATCATATCCGTGCTGCCAAGGTCGAGCGGCAAGAAATCCTCCATGACCTGTATCTCCTGGAGGGTCAGGACCACCCCCTGCAGATTCCCTTACTACGCTCAACATGCCCCGTGTCCATCATCACCCCATAGCTGCCGATGTCAACTAACTGCAGCCCTTATTGCTCCACCACCCGGTTGGAGATGAAGTTGTGGGTGGCCCCACTATCAATCAACACCACCACATCCTGCTCAGATATCCTCCCAATCAACTTCATAGTGTGATTCGAAGTGAACTCTACGACGAAGTTAAGTGACACCTCCGCCACGTCCAGCTGTGGTGGTTCCTGCTCCACCTCCTCCTCACTCGGCTCCACAGCTTCCTCCTCCTCTTCCTCCTCGACTAACAGCACCTGAAGCGTGCGATCTCGACAACGGTGGCCGGGGTGAACTTCTCGTCGCACCTAAAACACATCCTATTAGCCCTCTTGTTCTGTATCTCTGCCTCAGTCATGCGTCGAAACTGCCCACTAGGTGACGGGCCACCGCTCTTCTCCTTTCCCCCGGTATGGTACTAAGGCCTGGCTGTCGCCTGTAGGAGTACGCTGCACTCCTGGGGCTGCCGCCCCCCGAAGGGAAGACCCGTCCCATGCTCCCTTGGCTCGCCGCTCTATCGCTAGTTTGTCATCCACTATCTAAGTCAGGTCCAATGTCTCCAATAGTCCATTCGGCCTTTGCACCCGTAGCTCCCCCCGAATATCAAGCTTCAACACCTTCATGAAACTCCCCACTAATGTCTCCTCGGACATCATGCCACCAATACGACAAGAAAGTGCCTCGAACTTTTCTCGGTAGTCCCTTACCATGCCCACCTGCCGTAAGGTCAATAGCTACTCGTGCAGGTCTCCATCCTGAGTATCTTTGAAGCGATGTAACATGGCGTAAGTAACATCGGCCCACAACTGCAACGGTCTCCATTGCTGCCTCTACAAATACCAAGCAACGCTCTCCCCGCCAAACATACGCCCAGAGCCTGCATCTTCTCACCCTCGACCATCTGATAAGCCACAAAGTACTGCTCCGCTCTAGAGACCTAACTGTAAGGGTCCTCCCCTTCGAAGACCGGCATCTTTAACTTTCGCACTCTGTTTTCATGCACCCATATACCTTGTTCCATTCTTCCCCTAGGCTGGCCATAATGAAACCGTTGGAAAGCATTTGGTGGGGGTCCCTTAGCCTGCCACAGCCCTCCCCCATAACCTGCCATGCCCCAATGGTTTCCTTCGTGCCCCCCAACATTTCGAAACTGTTCATTGCCACCCCCGGGGGTCGCCGTCCTCCGAATTCACCTCCATAAGTCTCCCCAAAGCGCGGACCTCCAAGGGAAGGTAACCCGAAGCCCCGGGTGGCTGCAGATGGCCGTGGATTCGCGAGAACCCCAGAAAAACCCCCTTCCTGCTGCAAAAATCCCTATCGCCCCCTGAGGAGGCGGAAAGATCCCGCCGTCCCCCTACGGCTGTGCCAGGGGCCAGCATGGCCCCTGTGCTGTTCGTCGGGGGCCAGCCAGGCCCCGGGTGGGCTCCTGGGGGCTCGCGAGCCCACCAGGAGGCCGCCGGGGGTTCGCCGCCTCCGGATTGAGCCGGTGGGGGCTGTCGAAGCCCACACACGTTCACCTGGGGCAACAAGTCCCCCAGGGGTGTGCCGGACCCTCGCCGGGGTCCGACGAGTTCACCGGACCCTGTCAGGTCCAGGGGTGACCCACGGAGCCTCCCCCGCCCCCTCCGCTGGTGATCTGAGGGGGGAAGTGCCGCGCGTGCGTGGGTTTCCCCTTCCCAGGTCGGATGAGGGGGAAGATGGCCACAGGCGCCTCCGTCGATCTCGTCTTCCGGCGAGAAACCTTCCACGAACACCATCTGTCCCTTTCCTTTGTCGAAAGGGGGTCCTTTGCAGCTCAGATCTGAATGGTTACTCGGGATCTCATCACCATTGGGCCTCTCCTTCTCGCTTCGCTGATTTACTTGCGACTCCATGAACGATTTGAACATGTTCTCCAAGGAAGAGATCCTCTCATCATTACTTTGTTTTAGCTCCTTGATGGACTCCTTTAGGGATGCTTCAAGTTCCCCAACCTTCTCATCTAGGGCATCCTTCTTCTCCATAGATCTTGTGTTAGTCATGGTGGATCTTTGCTCCGATACCAATTTGATGAGAAAATTAGGGTTTGACAAGATAAAAGAAGATAATTTTATAGATCTCCATAGATAATACAAGAAAGAGACTACTTTTGCTAGATCTAGGGTTCTACTCTCTAACTATGAAGAAAACACTCAAAGTTTGCATACGAAAATAATGAAAAGGATCTCCTCCAAATAAGAAGGCAGCCAAAGCCAAAATTGCACAAACCCCACTCAAAACCCGAATATTGCAAAAATACCCAAAAAGCCCCAAAACTTGTCTTCGGCCTACTTCTTCATTTCGCGCTCGTTCTTGTGACGCCTTCATTGATAAGTGATGATCTTATCAGATTACCTCCATTTGTCTTTGTCAAATTGGTTTTCAGTGGTTACTTCATCGACAATTGGTTTACATCTCTAATTCCTGACTTAAGAGTTTGATTCTGACGTACTATGTTCTTTTTTTGATTTTCTATTATTTTGAACCATAATGGTTGACAACTTGTGAACGTTCAACCTTTTGTTACAAGTACCGAAAATTTCTCTGCACCCTTTAATTTAATACAATTAGATATTTAGAGCTTTGTTCCATTAGAAGCTATGTCTATGTATCGATATTATGCTTGTTTCGTGGATGATTATTCTTGGTTCACTCAGGTGTATCATATGCATGCTAAATCTGACATCGTTGACATATCCACATAATTCACAAAAGGTGATGTACACTCCAATGTATTAAAATTTTGGTATCTGACCAAGAAGAGATAACAGTTCCCATGACATGCAAACAATTTAAAATTTTCACATTGTTGACATATACACAATTAACAAATATAATCTGACAATGTTGACATACACATATAATTCACAACTATGATTTACACTCAAAAGAATTAAAAAATTTCTATCTATTGGGGAAGAGAATATATTTCTCACAACACAAACATTCCTAAAATCTCACAATACCTTGGCTCAACAATCATTACTGATGAACATAATCGGATGGTGGTTGAACGAAAACATAGACATAATCTCAACACAACTAGATCATTATGTTCGTCTATTATATTTGTTCCTTAAAAATTTTAGATTGAAGCCCTTGTGACTGTTTGATGCGGCTTGGGCCCCAGTGGCATTTTAGTAAATTGATATATTATGTAATGTTTTCTATTTAAAGCCTATAGCCGGCCTTAGGAGAGGCATGTGAAAATTGTTGAGTATTTCCTCTAGTTTATCTCTTTTGCTCTTATATAAATTATATTAGGAATGTCACTATTTCTCTTAGATTAATCCCTAGCTAGTTGTTCTATCTATTCATAGTCGTTAATTAGTGGGTAGCTTATTTTGTAATAATTATTCTATATATTAGGATCTGATTCCACAATAAAAACCCAATTTTTATCATTCTTTCCCCTGCAAAAATCCCCTTTTATTGCAGAACTTTGGCGGATCGCATCATTTTGGTATCAGAGCGGTATATCCATGGCGACGATGCGAACCAAGGAGAGGATTGAACTATTGGAAGAGAGGTTGGAGAAATTTGAGAGCAAAATCAGCGACGAGATCCAAGATGTGAGAAAGAAAGCGACAGAGCAACTCGCGCGGATGACGGAGACCCTCCAACAAGATGTCGCGGCCAACAAGGCTCAGATAATGCAAGTGATAGCAGCAATAATAGCAAAGCTAGATCCCAATAAAAAGAAGCTGCCTTTGTCTACAAGGAAAGGAAAAAATGTGATTTTTTGCGAAGGGGTTACCGAAGATGACGAAAGCGTATACCCAAGCGAACAACGAACGAAACGTAGCGGAAAGGGATGATTGGGATGCTTTTCCGGCCACCTCCCCACACCGGAAGGCGCGCCGACCACCGGGTGGGCCGCCCACCCCTCTGGCAGGTTTGGGGGTTCTGTCGAACCCCAGGAGGGGCGGCTAGTGCCGCACGCCCTTCCTAGGCCTTCGACGGCCCCCTGGGGCAGCGACGGAGGACCACCGGCCCAAAACTGGGGCCGGCAGGTCCCGCTGCCCCCTTGGGGAGCCTCGCCGGGCTTCCGAGGGGGAACCGAGCCCCGCCCGAGCCCCCGGGGACCCGCCGAGCCACCTGGGGGCCCGACAGTCCTCGCCGCCTACTCCAACACCACAGTGGGCCTTTTGTGGCCCGATCAGTTCAGACGCCATCCTTTCAGTCACAGATGGGGCCCTGGAAAGGATTTCAGTAGCAGGGAGGGCGACCGCAGCACCTTGGAGTCCCGTCGGCTCAGCCCCCGCCTTTTGGGGGGTCACAGGAGACTAGATAGGATTTCAGGTCACCCCAAGAGCACATCAGGGGGACTATGGACATCCACAGGGAGATGAGCAGGGAGATTGCCAGTGGGATGGTACAGACGGAGGCACTCAGGATCCAGTCGTGGGGTACATTCTTGATAAACCACCTATGTTCCAGCCGAGATGACAGGAGCATCAACAGGAGAGGAGGATTTGTTGGGGAGAGTCGGTTGAGGAAGCTGAAGATGTCCATTTTTGAGGGAGGCGACCAGGATGATTGGATGTACCGAGTGGATAGATAATTTGAGGTGTCAATGGTCCCTGAGGAGGACTGGCTACGGGCTGTAGGAGTTTGCTTGGAGGGAGAGGCGCTGGGATGGTTCAGGTGGATGTAACAGCAGCGACCTTTTTGTACGTAGGAGGAGTTCACCACCCTTTTGTTGGAGCGCTTTGGAGAGGTACAGGTTGGGGGAGCTTATAAGCGTATGTATGCATTGAAGCAGGAGGAAAGTGTCAGTGACTATATTAAGAAGTTCGAGACGCTCTGTAGTAGGATTCGTAGAGTATCGAGAGAGTCTCTGGAGGGGTGTTTTATGAAGGGGTTGAAACCCACGATTAGATCGGAACTAAGACAGCTAAAGCCCGATGACCTGCGAGAGATAATGACTTCAGCGAGGATGGTAGAGGACCATCAGAATACGAAGAGGAGAGCCCGCGGGTCATGGAGAGGCTCCCCTTTTCCAAGGGCCGGATCCTGGAGGGGGACAGAAGACGGCTACAGGGGAACAACATCCACAGACGGGGCAGCGGCTAGTAAGGAGAATTGGGTGGAACCACGACCTGGAAGACATGCACGGAGAATGACAGAGGCAAAGATTCGTGACAAGCAGACCAAGAGCATGTGTTTCAAATGCGACGAGAAGTTTACTCCAGGGCACCGGTGCGGAGACCGTGCTCTTCAGATCTTGATAGTGAATGACGATGAGGAGGATGGAGAGGGCGTGGTAATGTTGGAAGCCAACGAGGACGATGATTAAGAGCACCTACACGTGGAATAATCGACCACACACTTCACGCACCACCTTGAGGACAATATGGTTTTTTCAGGGGCAGAGTAATGATGTGGCTTGGGTTTAGGGCCCTATGGGCATTTTAGTAAATTGACATATTATGTAATGTTTTCTATTTAAAGCCTATGTCGGCCCTAGGAGAGGCATGCGAAAATTGTTGAGTATTTCCTCTAGTTTATCTCTTTAGCTCCTAGATAAATTGTATTAGGAATTTCATTATTTCTCTTAGATTAATCGCTATCTAGTTGTTCTATATATTCGTAGTCGTTAATGAGCGAGTAGCTTATTTTGTAGTGATTATTCTATATTTTCGGATCTGATTCCACAATAAAAATCCTATTTTTATCGTTCTTTCCACTCCAAAAATCCCCTTTTATTGCAGAACTTTAGCGGATCGCATCATTTTGTCACTCTCTTTAGATCTCCCCCTTTATTTATAATAAAACTCACACTAGTTCGGTAATTAGTCAAAATGACTAGATCACCATCCATATTTAAATTATTTCCAAATAAAGTCCTAATATTATTCTCCCATTAAATGACATGATTCTCGCATTAAATCATTTCCACATGAGATCACGTTTATGTTCGCCGCAATGTCCGCATTCGACGCACCGTCCACATTTGACGCACCCCAATCGCATCATTACTCCGCCCCCAAAGAACCACATTGTCCTCAAGGTGGTGTATGAAGTGCATGAGATTCTCATCTCCGACTGATGGTGCTCGCCTCCTCCTGGATCAAAAGGCCATCCAAGGTCTCTATCGTCCTCCACGTAGCCCGGAAAGAAGTTACAGCAATCACCTAGGTTCCTCGTGTATTCATCACGGCATGAAACTAGTCGCAAGGCCCGAATGAGCCCACCGTCTACCTATGAAGCTCTGCGAGGCTCTTGGGTGCCAGGACAGGGCCCGCGGGGCCCTGCAGCATAGGTGAGGGGCCCTGTCGGCCCTGCAGAGGGACTGCAGGGCCCTGAGGACCTGTAAGGAGGCAATTGCCCCTTCCGTATCCTTCCGATGGTCGGGATACCTTGGATCTTCGTCGGAGTCGTCGGCTAGGTTTAGATCTGAAGCTGGATCTTCTTTTTGTTGGACATCCTTCTCCACAGAGATGATTTTGTCATTGCCCCTTTCCAAAGCTGGCACTTTTTGTTCTTCATCTCTGTCGTTGTCTTCGTCTTTATTCAGATTTGATTTCGTGTCGCCCTTCGGATGTGTCTCCTCCTCAGGAAAGATACCATAAAATTTCATCATCTCCGAGTCAGCAGCTTCAAGAAAACCAAGTGCTCTATAAGCTTGTTCTCTATAAAGAAAAACTGTAACATTTTTTGGATCAAAAGTTAAGATCTCTGAACCTAATACAATGCAACTTTTTGATAGCATCTAGTCCTCAGATAATAACCCATCAATTTAACTAGACAACGTAAATGTTGAGTTCCACCCTTAGCTGTGGGAATGTTGTTGAAATGAGTTTTTGCAAGAACATACTTGTTAGCTGTCTCTTGAAATTTTTTATCGATCAAGCTTGTTCCCTTCTTGTCGCAGCACATCAGCTCTTTGTAGCATTTTATCAACCACCTAATGATCTTTTATCATGGCCGTAGAATCGTCGTGCTGTGATACACTTTGATACGATTAAGATGAGAGGTGGCCCGCTCTCCTAGCTTTGATTCGAGAAAAAGCTTAAATCTCCCACTAAATCTAAAGGGATCTACCCTATTTTTCTCAATACTCCACATGTCACTTTCTCTAGATCTCCCCTTTTATTTATAATAAAACTTCCACTAATTCGGTAATTAGTCAAAAGGACTAAATCACCATCCATATTTAAATTATTGCCAAATAAAGTCCTAATATTATTCTTCCATTAAATGACACGATTCTCGCATTGAATCATTTCCAAATGAGATCATGTCCATGTTCGCCGCATTGTCCGCATTCGGCGCACCGTCCACATTCGACGCATCCCAATCGCATCACTGTTGTTTTACTTATCAATATAACACCTTCCCCTGCTATACAAAACGATTGCACATGCTCACGTCTGTACAACACACCTCAAAATGTTGTTATGCATGTTTTGTTCTCATTCCTACGAGCTTTATAAGCTCTAATCATGTGCTAAGTTATATCAATTCTTACAAAGGTTATCAATGTTATAATCATTTTCATCGTAGGTTTCATATAACTCGTCATGTAACCTTCCTCGAAACTATTATTAATTATGTCTGATTTCGACATATCCTTCATCCTACATCATTGTGTTCCCCAACTATCACTCCCATTGCAACGTACATTCCTCCAATTGATACCTCTTCGTCAATTCATTTCACGATTAATAGACATTTAGGCACCAATGATGGATGTACAAGGCACATTAACAAGTCCATTTATACCTACTTCATGTTCACTGGCTACTCCATAACCCATTTGCCACAATCCTTCAAGAAATTGATGTATGCATGCCACCTATGTTTGTCGTATGTCAAATTTTTATTATCTATAGTTTGTTTCTTTTATTTTTGTTATTCAGTTTATTCAGAAAGCCAAGTCATATATCGAGGGAATAAAATATCCAGAGTGGCAACAACCAATACTGAAAGAACTATAGGCTTTCCATCAAACCAACAAGATCTAATCATGTTTCCTACGGGTGTTAGACATATCAATTACAAATGAATCTACAAATTTAAAAACAAAGTTTGATGGTTCAGTCGGATGCTACAAAGCTCATTTTGTTGCGTTTCTCCTAAGAATACTGCATTAACTACTTGGAAACTTTTGCCCCGATCGCTATCTGTACACTTATTACTGTAGATATAGCAAAACAGTGGTATCTCTATCAGTTGAACATGCAGAATGCTTTTTCAAATGATGAGTTAGAGGAAGCCATGCTGAACGTCTGATTTACAAGAAGCCATGCTGAACATGCTATGTTCCATCGCAAAACATCTTAGGGTTGAGTCATTTAGGGATGAGAATGGGCATGCCTAAAGCCCGATTGGGCTTCCAATTGGGCATACCACATCCTCATCCCTACTCATCCCTTCACTAATTTTCATTCTTCTCCTCTATTTGAGGATATGATCATTTTAGAATATATATTGTTGCTATTGCACCTTCTAATGGACCCTTAGAATCAATTTAGGGTGAAAGACATTAGTCTCCTCTAGTATTTCTTAAGCATCACGGTTGTGTACTCCTATCAGAACATCTCCTTTTCTAGTAAAAGTACATCACCAATATTCTTACATATGCCACTCTTGTAGATCTTTCATTACCTTATCTCCATGTCTATACACTTATGGAGCTAAATTTGAAACATCAGTGCTGGTGGTCATGCTTTTCCTAATGCAACATTTATCGAGAGCTTATCATTGCTCTACTCTATCTCACTATCACTTAACCAGATATTGCTTATGTTGCATGTGTTCTAAGTCAGTTTATCAATTTCCTATTTCAACACATTTTTCCCACTCACATGCATGTGCTCTGGTATGTCAGGATACATTGCAATGTCAACTATATTTATTGTTTTCTTTTGAATAATCTCCATTCTCTCTTTAAGGATACTCAAAAGTCTGTTGGGCAGCTGATACGAACACTCAGACGCTTAACCACCAATTTTTATATTTCCTTAGTTCCTCTCATATTTCTTGGTATAGCCAGCGGCAAGATCATGTTTTACTATCCATCACCGAGGCCAAGTTTTGTACCATGGCTAAGACTATAGCTGAACTCAAGTGGCTATGTAAACAAGTACATGATATGTGTTTCACAGTACCTTTTTAAACCCCGTTGTATAATGACAATCAAAGCGCCATACACATTGTTATAGATCTTGTGTTTCATAGAGGCATGCAGCACAGCAAAGTTGATTACAATTTTGGTTCATCAAGAACTTGATGTTCAATGGATATATCTTCCATATGTTCCATCCACAGATCAAGTTGATTTTTTCTCTCTCAATAAGGCTCAAACGTGGACACATTTTTAGCTACTTTATCCAAATTCTTGGTTCTTGACCCAGCATGAGTATGAGAGGGTGTTATGATAAGCAAGTGATTCATGTTCATTTTATTGTACTGTTGAACATGAGTTGGAGTACATCAGGGGCGGACCCACGTACTAGTTGGCTTGCCCCCCCCCCCCCCCCCCCCCCCCCCCCCCCCCCCCCCCCCCCCCCCCCCATTTTCAAAATTTACTTGTACAAATGTATATGGCAGCAGAGGAAGGAGGTTAACAATTCAATCAACAACCTCACTGTAACGGCCTGTATTTATCACGTATTTCCGTATTCATGCCCAACCTTGACCCAGGGCAGCCGCCCAGGGCCCAAGGCCAGGGGTCCCATTTAGGTCATCAGTCTCAAAGGCTTTATTTCATGTTCAAAGGTACTTCAATCTCATTAATTTCGTACTTAATGGTGCCTTCTTTCTTGTAATTCAAATTTATCCTGTATTTGAGTTAGGTTCGAGCTAGGCAGTTTTAATTTAGTTAAAATACACCAACATGGACATACATGGCTGCGAGTACATTGAGATAAAATTTTACATGAAACATTCATCTTTAATATCCCGCAATTGATATTATATAAAGATGGTTGCATAATTGTTATGGATGTTGACTTATTAAAGATGGTTCCTTAGTTGATAGCTTGCACTGTTACACACTTTGGTAGCATTTAATGCTACTAACTCGGTCATAATTTTTTTCGAATAAAGAAATAAACGAGCTGGGAATATTACGCAAAATGTGCAAATGAGTGACCGGGTGGTTTTGCTAATTTGCAAAAAAAATGTCTATCAAAAAGCAATGGCAAAAATGGTCCAGAGTCCACCTGAGAGACTGGTTTTATTTTCACCACTTTCCCCAAATAAATTTCCGTAAATTAATATTTCTTTTTTGAGGGAAATATCAACTTTGCATAAAGTTACTTCTTATGGTCACTGGTTATAATAGAGATTCACCTTCTAATTTGATGTAATTTTCTTCGGACGAAGCACCAATTGGTGCAGTGGCATGGGCCGTTCCTCCCTAAGTATGAGGTCGACCGTTCGAGTCGCCGGCTCTTTCTTGCTTTCCATTGAATCAAAAAAAAAAATTTTGATTCCAACTGAACTGTCCTTATTTCCTTATCTCTCTCTCATTCAAACAAATATACATGCTCTCTCTATCCCTTCTCTGTTAAAATTTAGTATTTCAATTTTTTTAAAAAAATTATATTTAAAGGGCGCAAATTTTTAACTCGTCATGTGTCCCAATATCTTCAGGATAGGCCCTATCTGTATTTGAAACGAGTTCAAAATGAGTAAAAGATTTTTTTCCTATTTTTTTCGTTGCTCAAACCTGAAAATGTATTTCATTTTCATGATCCTCGAGACGATACAAACATATGTCATTTTTTCGTAATTTTTCGGACACGTTTAGTTTCGGGGGCAAAGTTGTAACTTCGTATTTTAACTATTTTAACTAATTACTTTATTACTAATTATATTTTACTTAATTATCCTTACCTAATTAACTTCTCCTACTTAACCCACCATGTCGACAGCCTGCCCACGTGAATGGTGTTTCACGTTTCTTACGATTTGTCAACACCCGCAAACCATCCAACCACCCTCACTTACCCCTAAATTGAATGGGCTCACATGATTCTCTCTCTATTTAAAGCCCTTTTCTACACCCTCACCAAAAGAGAAACATAGACGCCAATCCAATTCCTCTTCTTCAACAGAGAATAACCTCATTCCCTTTCCTCCTCCCATCGCCCAAGCTCCCCAACCAGTATCTTCAACATCACACAATAATCCAAGCCCATAAGCATCTCCCATGTATCACATTTCCCATCTCAATGTCCATCCCTAGCCATCCCCTTCCCTCTTCTCCCTCTCATAGGCCATTCAACCACCGTATCGAACTCCTCCATCCAACCCTCACGGAGGTTTGCACATCTACATATGACGAAAATCATCACGAGCTCACGATCAATGGACAACACCAGCCCCACCCTGTTACATCGCACCACCGTGCCTCTCCTTGCCCCTTCTGTGAGCTCCGCGCAACCCCATGGGTTTCATGAGATCATCGTGTCGTCAAGCTAGCCAAGCTCCTAAGCACCTGCATCACCCCCAAGCAACCACTGCACAACTCCCCATCTCCATGACGACCCCAAACCATTGAGGCAACCCCTTCGTCTTCCCTCTCCGTCGCTCCAACGACGCCGACGAACCACGAGAGGCCCACCGTTCGTCACCGTCGTCTCCACAGTCGAGCCCCGCTCTCCGGCGACCTCGCCATATGCCCAAGCCTCATGATAGCTCACCGAATGAACTCCACTCATCGAGCCCCGCCAAAACGCAGTCGAACCGCCGCCGGTCGGCCGGCCCTGCCGTCGACGCACTGTCGCCAGCCCCCTGGCCGCTCACCCCTCCCTCCGCAGCCACACACGCGCACGCTGTAAGGAAACAGCAGCAGCTCATGCATAGTTTAGAGAGAGAAGAGGCGGAGAGGGAAAACAGTTTTTTAAATTAAAAAAATGAAAAATGAAAATATAAAGCCTAGACTGAAAATCTAAAAATACCAAAATGTTCTACGCGTTGTCGCGAACGCGTAGGCACCCGTTTCGTCCCAATCTGATACTTACCTTTTCAAGTTATGAATTTTAAAAGTTTATGGTAGTTAATTCAGATTTGATAAAAACAATTATATCTTTCATACTACACCCAAACTCATATGTATAAAAAAATATTTTTGTATTCTACTAGTCGAGAGTAAAATTTCGACATATCATATGAAATATTTCTTCGTATATTTTTCTCTAAACAAATCGTCGAACATTTATGTTAGTTAATTTCTAATTTTAAAAATTAGTAATTGATTTTAAATTTCCAAATTTGATTTTAAGCTTTTAAAAATTATAAAAAATACCTATGAGCTTTAGAAAATTATTTTCTTCATAGATAAAATTATTTTCCTCATATCTAGCATATCTAAAAATTATTGGTGTGTGTTTTGACTCGTTTTTAGCCTTAATAATAATAAAAACTATTAAGAAAAATAGATAGAAATAGTATAGCATTTAACCGGTGATTTCTTATGTTTGCATGTACTGTTTCTCACGCACGATCATACTTGAAAGCTCTAGCTCCAGCCTCGACTTACTATGATGATCCTCAAACCCGTAAGTCACTCTAATTCTAACTTTAGAAATCTAAACAAGTGTACTAGTATGAACTTAGAATATCACATATAGACTCAGAACGACTGTTGACTTGAACAAACGACTAGAGACCTAATTAAATAGGGAACTACTCAACTGCAGAACTATTGAGCATACGACATTGCCAACGTAGAGACTTAAATAATTAAGGAACTCCCCATTGTTGTTAATATAATCGATGGAGCAGATATGATAATTGACATTCTTAATATTGGTACCACCCAGCGTTTAGGATCATTTGCGTCCAAGTCTGGATCATCTTACCCGGGGATAATAATCTGCTTGGCCAAACCTGACTGGCTGTATTTGTATGGATCAATGTTAAAATTCCAATTATTATCAATTTGCAAACGTTGATTATAAATAACTTTTAAATGAGTTACTTCGACTCTTCATCGCACGTAAACTCATATTCACCATGATAACTCTCGTTCACATTTGCCTACCATATCCTGATGCTTGTCACTTAAAAATTATGCATGAAACATCATCACTCTTGTTGCACGATTGCTCACGTTTAAATAGTCGCATCACCTGATGCATGCTATCTATGACTCAGTGAATGCTAATAAATTATCTTGTGAAATATCTTATGGAACATCTTGTGCAACATCCCGTAATAAACAAATACTTGATACACATGACACTTCACTGGGGTTTATGGTAATTCATTGTAGAGAGTCTGTGAGAGCTATGACCGAAGTCACCTCTCATGTCCAGTTTAGTACAGTCCAATTTTCACAAGTATTCTTCCGTCCAATTTTCAAAAGTATGTTGTATGTAAACACACGGAATTAGCTCTCTGTTGCAAAAGAGGTTGACTTATGGTTGCATATCATACTCTCCTATGTGAGTCACATAGTTTAGCTAATCACTACTAGCACCACGATAACCAATGGATTAATTAAGTGTATATCTTGTTCGATACGTTACAAGTTTACTTTTGTTACAGTTCATGCATGCTAGTCTTACTATTGCTATCGCCATGGTTACTCTTGTATGTTACTTGTTTTATTTGTCACCATTGCACAACCATAATATGTTCCATACTTTTGCACTACTTTATTTTTATTGCTAGAATTGTTGTGACTTACCTACGGTTCTATACTTCGTGGCACCGTAAACGACGCACATGTTGAAGTAGATGTTCCTGAGTCAGAAGAGCCAAAGTCCGATTCAGTGACTGCTGACTTTTAAAGTCCGAGTCGTGATGTATTTCCTTGTGTACTTTTTTCTTTCATGTATCTCTGTTGGAGTACATTGTATTGTATGGTTTGTAATAAATGGACGCATGTTTGAGTATTTTTGTACATCTCTGCATCGTGGTTATGTTGTTTTCATTGTTTAACTGCAGACATGCGAGTATATCAAATAAGTAAGGGCCTCATGAGAGCGGATCGTTACACTCACAGTTCTATTGTTGGCTTGGTGGTGGTGCGGTCCCTTCTCAAGTAAGAGGTCGCGAGTTCAATCATTGCTTGGTGCTAAATTTTTTTATGTTTCAGCAATGTAACTAATGGATAGATTTCTACATTATCACAAAGTCTCCTGAACAACCCCACTTCTTGGCACGCCTCATACATCCCGTCATTATTCTTTTTCAATCCATCCAAAGATAGCTAGGGACCATAGTTCATCCTCCACAACATCAAATTAGATCAGTAACACGATAACGATGTCGGGAAAAATTACGCATAAACATTATGGCCCAAAGCACATCAAAGAATACAGCGTATGAACAACAAATTGAGAAGATTGATGACTCCACAATGGCCTCAAGAAACAAGTACTCAATGGATCTAAAATATCACTAATGCCTGATCATGTGACCCAATATGGCAGTGACAAATTGAGTACAAATACTTCAATTCACTAATCTTGTTTGCTTAATCCACATGATTCTGGCATTTCTTAATCTACGTTTTTGTGGGAAGCCTAAGAAAATCTCGAGGGGCAATCATGTAAGTTGAAGTTAAAATTTAATGTTTATTACAGTTTTATCGTTGGCTTGGTGGTGGTGTGTTCCCTTCTCAAGCGAGTGGTCACGAGTTCGATTCTTGCTTGGTTCTAATTTTTATCGTTGGCTTGGTGGTGGTGTGTTCCCTTCTCAAGCGAGTGGTCACGAGTTCGATTCTTGCTTGATTCTAATTTTTTTTATTTTTTTTATTTTAATTATAACATAATGGAGGCAGCATCAAATTGAGAAAAGAAAAGGGCAATTTTTGCAAAGAGGCCAAAAATAATAATTGGAAAAAACGACATTAAAAATAGCAAAACAGACATCTTCTTGCCCAATCAGCGTAGGAGCTGCTAACTGAACGACCCTGAAGTGTGGCCCTTCCCAAGTGCGGCCCTCGGTCGCACTTTCCGAGCCAACAGCTCCTGCAATTGGGAATGCGATACGAAATTGGACACAACAAAGGATCCATCTGATGGGAATTAAGTAGATCTGAACTTTTATAGAAGAAAATACCGATAAAAAGATAACTTTGATTACAATTGAAGGGGCAACCATCCTTCCAAGACGCCAATAAGCGAGGACGTCCGCACTCTCCTAAGATCTACCTAAGAATTCTCAAGAACAATTCAATTATCAATAATCAAGCCTAAAAACTAAAATGACAGCTAGCCTTAGTTTAAGAATAAACCCACTCCTTCCACAATTACAAGTTTGCCATTAAAATATTAATAAAGGGAAAAGCGGTCGAAAACACCCCAAGGGTACGGCTGGACTTGCGCGCGGCTTGTATTTATGGGGGGTCGCCGAGTCTAACATTACTCCGCCCCTGAAAATCCACCTTGTTCTCAAGTTGGTGAATGAAGTTACCGGCGGTGCTACTCCGAGTGAGAGTCGTCTTCCACTCCGACCCCTTCATCCTCCATGTCATCATCCTCTTCTGCCCCCGCTAATACTTGCAGCTTGCGACCCCCACAGTGATGTCCGTGGGTGAAATGCTCGTCACACCTAAAACAGAGCCCTTTCTGCCTCTTCTCCCTCATCTCTGCGTCAGTCATCCTCCGGAATTGGCCTCCAACTGGTGGTGCGCTGCTCTGCTCCCTCTTCTTCTCCATACTCGCCTGATATGCCCCTGTAGATACCTTCTGTTCTCTCGTCGCGATTAGGACACTACGAGAGGCTGGTCCACTCCAACCATCATTAGCCTTCCTCTCCTCCAACTGACAGTCATCTGTCATCTGAGCGTACTTCATGGCCTTCATCAGACTCTGGAGCTTCTGTATGCGCATTGCTGCTTGTATAGTGGCCTTCAACCCCTTCATGAAGGTGCTCTCCATCGTTTCCTCGGTCACCCCGTGCACCTGTCCTGATAAGGCCTCAAACCTCTCTAGATAGTCTCTCATCATGTCTTCCTGTCTGAGTGATAGCAGCTGCTCCCGTACGTTTCCCAAGTAGGGGTCTCTGAACCTTTCTACCATCTGATCCCTGATCTCCTTCCACGAGCAAAAGGGGTGCCTCGCATCCTTCCACTAAAACCATGCGAGGACCTTTCCATCCAGGCAGCCTGCTACCTCCAGCTTCTGCTCCTCAGTTATGTGGAAGACTCTAAAAATCTCTCCGCTCTGTAGACCCATGAGACCGGGTCCACCGCATCAAATATATGCATCTTCAGCTTCCTCAATCTATCCATATTGAATCCCTGATCCCCTCGTCTCCCAGCATATCTAGGCTGGTGATAGTGCTACCACCTTTCCTAGCGCGTCTCATATCCTCCATGCGGTCCCCTCCACTGGTCACCATGCCCCGCTCGGGAACCATCTCCCCGCCCACCGTAGCCTCCATTCTGACCTCCGTACTCCTCCTCATAGCCCATGTATCCTCCTCCGTAGTCCCTAGGCCCACTCTCATAGGTGTGGAGTGATGGACTCCCTCTATCGTCGTCGTACCAAGGGTTGGGAGGGTCCCGAAAATCCCCTCCGTCATCATAATGCTCATGCCCTTCCCTGATATCAAATCCGCCCTCAAAACCACGAGTCGTGCCCTCCGAATAGGGCGGAAACCCCCCCTCCAGGTTGTTGTTGCTGCTGCAAGAACTCATGTCCCCCGTAGGAGGGCCGCCGGGGCCCTGGCCGATGATGATCGAGGCCCCATCGACGCTATACAGGGGCCGCAGGGCCCTATTGCTGGACGCCAGGGCCGTCGTGGCCCTGTAGCTGGGCCGTGGGCCCCGCTGGGGGCCGGGGTGACCTTGCCGGCCCCTGGTGGGGCTGGGGGGTGTGCCCCCCTGTGTGATGTCCTGGGGTCCCGCGGGACCCCCTTTCGTCAGCCGCCAATCTTGGGGATTGCGGCTATGTTCGCCGCCCCCTCTCATCGCTTCATCCGCCTTTCGTTGTATCGCCTCGCGATAATCCACCATCAACAGCGCTCCATTTTCCTCCTCTTTGTAGCCGAGATCCGCATCAAAAAGCTCCTCTTTTTCCTTCCCTTTGACCAAAGGTGGTGTCTTTCCCGTTGATTTAGGGTTTCCATCCTTTTCCGCGTTTGCCGTCAATTGAAAAATTAATTGCGTGAATTGTTCGTCGTGTTTCTCTTGCCTCGCCGTCAATTTTTCGATGGATGTCGTCAACTTTACCATGGATTCATCGTTTCTCGCCAACGATTTCTTGATCTCGTCGATCTCGCTCGTAACTTTCGCTTCCAAAGCCTCAATTTTGTCTTGTGATCTTGTCGAAGCCGCCATGTATCGTCACGTGCTCTGATACCAAATTGATAGGAATTAAGTAGATCTGAACTTTTATAGAAGAAAATACCGATAAAAAGATAACTTTGTTTACAATTGTAGGGGCAACCAACCTCCCAAGACGTCAATAAGCGAGGACGTCCGCACTCTCCTAAGATCTACCTAAGAATTCTCAAGAACAATTTAATAATCAATAATCAAGCGTAAAAACTAAAATGACGGCTAGCCCTAGTTTAAGAATAACCCCCATCCTCCCACAATTACAAGTTTGCTATTAAAATATTAATAAAGGGAAAAGGGGTCGAAAACGCCCCTAGGGTGTGGCTGGACTTGCGCGCGGCTTGTATTTGCATGAGGGAGCCACCGAGTCTAACACCATCATCGTGTCTATCTGTGAATGGGAGCATGCCGGTTCCTACCTGCTGAATCGGGAAGTAGAATGTCTTCATCTGATATATTTTCGTAAGCTCTTGAAATATGTATATGTATCCCACTACCATCAAACGAGAACTGTGCTTCATAGTCTGTTGCAGATTCAACTTACATGTTTATTCATGCTTGGGAGCCACCGTTCTTTGAGCTTTTATCATCTTGGAGAGAATTTGTATCTCCACTTGAAGCATCTATTCTGTTGCTAGTAGATTCCCAGTGGCTGCAGCACTAAGACTTGGTGACATGCATTAAGACTTGGTGACATGATTCATTCACATCTTCCAGGTAAAATGCATGATCATGTGTCACCTTCGTCCTCTTCATATTCATTTTACAAAGGTTCACATACATTCAGATATATTTTAAATAATACAATCTAAACAATTAACCAGCTCCCAAGCGGCCGAGGGCCGCACTCGGGAAGTGCGGTCCGAGGGCCCCACGCTAGGGTCGCCCAGTCAGCAGCTCCTACGCTGACTGGGCAAGAAGATGTCTGTTTTGCTAATTAATATTTTAAGTTCGTTTTTCCCAGTTATTTTTTGGACTCTTCGCAAAAATTGTCCAAAAGAAAAACGTCTAAAAATGCATCTTAGTTTAAGATTAAATTCTCACACAAGTCATTGTAAAACAGCAAATTGTTTGATCACACAAGTAAATGTTGTGATTTCTAATTAATGTTTTTAATTTGTCATGGTTTACTTAATCTACCTAAAATGTTTAGTTACTAAACACGCTTCTCACATTCCCTTAAATTTAAAAGATTAATTAATTCTTAGCTAGTTCCAATGATTATATTTTTAAATTTTTGTTTTTTTGCAAATTAAGATGTAATCAGCCTCAGTTTCTCATTCATATCTTCGTTAATATGTGAATGATTTTGTGTTTAATAAATGCATGGGAAAATCTGCTACCTGTTTAAAGTAATTCAGTTTGAATCTTTGTCATTTATTTTCAACTTTATGCAATTAAAACTTGTTTTTGTTTTCAGCTTTCTTACTCGATCCTTAACACACATGTTGCATATGGCCTGAGCAATGAATTTCATATCTACTTTATTGTTCACTTCGTCACCTCAAATATACTTTTTTGGTACATCTGAAACCACAAGCAGGATCGAACCCGCGACCCTAGACTACGGGGGGTGGGGAGATACCACTCGGCCAACAGGCCAGTGGTCACCTCAAATATACTTCAACATAATGGAAAAACACTTCTTTTATCTCTTTGGACTCCTCGCCTTGAGCACCATCGCATCTAGTACTTTATGAATGTAGTTTGTATGCATTCTTGCAATGCCCCCGGACCCCCCCGGTCATCTAATCCTGGTTTCACCCCTGGAGTACACTGTATTTTTCTTTTCTAGCTTGTATGCAAATGTGGGTACTAACCCATGAGAATAATCAACAAGAAGTATTCATCTACTCCAAATCTCTGTTTTGACAACATGCATCATTACACATTCAAATGAATTTAGACAAAATAACATGAAATCAAACAGAAAAAATTCAAGTGTTGCCTAAAATATGTGTAAAAACTTCCTTACAGGAATAAATAAATCAACTCCCTTCTTGGCTAAAAGTTAAAATGTTAAACTATAACTCAAGATGAAAAATAAATATTTCTTACATTTTTCATCACATTTTGCTAAAATTTTGAATATTTGTAATATCCAGTCTTTATGAGATTGGTCTCCACCACCTTCATCAACGCCTAGATAAAAGCCACGGTCACCACCAGTCAGATCTGAAGGCCCTCTATATCCAAAACTGAGATGTTGACGCTCTGAAAGACTTTGAACTGAAAACCAATGGCCTTGGGGCCCACGCCGCCCTCCCAGAAGCTCAAATGCTCGCTGTTTTGGGCCCAGAAAGTTGAAAAATTGCTGTCCGCTACATCGGAGGGTCTGTCGTCGATGCTGAAGGGGCTGCCGGGCCTTGCAGGGCCACGTCAGGAGTCTGCACGGGCTCCTTGGCTCCTGCCGGGCCCTGCAGGGCCTGCAAGGCCCCTGCAGGGGCCTGCAGGGCCCCTGCCGGGCCCTGCAGGGGCTCCTGTGACCCCTGCAGAATTTCTGCAGGGCGGCCAGCCCCTGCAGAAATTCTGCAGAGGGCGTGTCCGCCTTCTTGAGATGACGGCTAGGGTTTGCTCGCCTTGGGGACTCGTCCTCGTCTTCCGCGGCCGCCTTTAAATCTGGATTTTCACCGCCATCGGATTCAAATCTGAAATTTTTAGATCTAAAAATTTTCTCTTCTTCCTCCGTCACCTTCAGATCTGGAGAGAATTCTATCGGAAATGAAATTTCTAGATCTGGGCTTTTCTCCTCCAAAGGTGACGTCTTTTGCCCAAAATTAGGGTTTTTGCCGTCGTTGATGCGCACCGTCAATAGCTCCATGATTTTTGCAAATTGCTCGTCGTTCTTTGCTTGTCTTGCCTTCATGTGCTCGATGTATTCCACCAATTCGTCAACCGATTTCTTTACCCCTTCAATTCCCGCCATGGATCGTCACGCGCTCTGATACCAAATTGTTAGGAACCAACCAAAGATCCGATTTTTATAACAAAATAATAAAGAAGAACAAGATATTTGAGCACAAAAGAGGTGTGCCCTCCTCCCAAGACGCCTAGAGGACGGCCGCACTCATCTAGATCTAGAACTACTCCTAAGACGCTCAATAGAGAAATCTCCAAATATCAAGCATGCATACAAATGACGGCTAGCCCTAGTTTAAATAGGAAAACCCTCCTTGTTGTGCGCAAAGTAATTTCTCCATGACTTGTTGTACGCAAAGTAATTTCCTCCTCTCTTTAGCCGCGAATGGATCTAACATTCCACGTATTGCATGTCTCCTCCCGGATCGAAAGGATGAGATTGGTCTCCACCACCTTCATCAACGCCCAGACGGACGCCACGGTCGCCACCAGTCAGATCTGAAGGCCCTCTATACCCAAAACTGAGATGTTGGTGCTCTGAAGGACTTTGAACTGAAAACCAATGGCCTTGAGGCCCACGTCGTCCTTCCGGAAGCTCAAATGCTCGCTGTTTTGGGCCCAGGAAGTCGAAAACTCGCTGTTCGCTGCATCGGAGGGCTCGTCGTCGCCGCTGGAGAGACAAAAACTGCCATGGGAGAGCCTGCAGGGGCTGCCGGGCCCCTGCAGACCTCTGCAGGGGCAGCTGGGCCCATGCAGTGGGCTGCAGGCCCACTGCAGGGGCCTGCAGAGGCGCTGCAGGCCCACTGCAGGGGCCTGCAGAGGCACTGCAGGCCTGCAGGGGCCTGCAGGACCACTGCAGGCCCTGCAGGGGCCTGCAGAGGCCCTGCAGGAACGCAGGGCCCCTGCAGAAATTCTGCAGGGCTGCTGCGGCCCCTGCAGAATTTCTGCAGAGCTGGCCGTCCCTGCAGAATTTCTGCAGGGGTCGTGGCCGCCTTCTTGAGACGACGGCTAGGGTTTCCTCGTCTTGGGGGCTCGTCCTTGTCTTCCGCTGTCGCCTTTAGCTTTGAATTTTCACCGCTATCAGATTCAAATCTGAAATTTTCAGATCTAAAAATTTTCTCGTATTCCTCCGTCGTTTTCAGATCTGGATCTGAAAATTTCAGATCTAAATCTGAAAATTTCAGATCTGAAATTTCTAGATCTGGGCTTTTCTCCTCCAAAGGTGACGTCTTTTGCCCAAAATTAGAGTTTTTGCCGTCATGGATGCGCGCCGTCAATAGCTCCATGATTTTTGCAAATTGCTCGTCGTTCTTTACTTGTCTTGCCTTCATGTGCTCGATGTATTCCACCAAATCGTCAACCGATTTCTTTACCCCTTCAATTCCCGCCATGGATCGTCACGCGCTCTGATACCAAAATTGTTAGGAACCAACCAAAGATCCGATTTTTATAACAAAATAATAAAGAAGAACAAGATATTTGAGCACAAAAGAGGTGTGCCCTCCTCCCAAGACGCCTAGAGGATGGCCGCACTCGTCTAGATCTAGAACTACTCCTAAGACGCTCAATAGAGAAATCTCCAAATATCAAGCATGCATACAAATGACGGCTAGCCCTAGTTTAAATAGGAAAACCCTCCTTATTATGCGCAAAGTAATTTCTCCATGACTTGTTGTGCGCAAAGTAATTTCCTCCTCTCTTTAGCCGCGAATGGATCTAACAACCTGATAATCCAAGAAGAAACGTATAAAAACATTGCATTTTTCTTATGAGAGTAAGAAGGCACATAGATACTGCCCTCCTACATCATTTTAGGTTTTCACTCTTAAGATTTCATTCACCATCTTTTTCTATACATTCCAACAGCATTGGCATGATGTGAGAATTATTATGAAAGACAAAAACCTTTAACTAAAGACTATTCTCTGTTTGCCAGAGCAGCTATTCAGTGGGTTTGAACTTGACATTGTCAAATTTATAGGATCATAAGCTCAACAACTTTGCAACATTGAACATTCAATTTAAGATCCAAATGTGATTGGAATTATTGCAGTTATATTAACAATCTACTACCCATACTATGCAATAGGATCTGCCAACTTTCAGTTGCAGGAGCCAAATAGGGAATTTTAAGGCTCTTGCTGACTTAAACCCTGCATCGATGTATATATGGCTGCATATGCATGTGTACGCATATGTATGCATTATTAGATGCATCATGCATGTTCATACACATATACCTATATATATTCATGTATTTTTATATATCCGCTATCATCACCACCCCCACGTCCTTCTCTGGACTGTTTTAAGATGGGTTCAAAGTAACGAGACCAATTCCATGTTATGATAGCTTATGGGAGATCATTAGCTTAGCATTACTCCTCTATAAATTTAGAGGTCAACTCTATATTAAAGGCTTCATGAAAATTTAGACATCATCTAAAAATTAGTCATTGCCAACCATCAACAAATTCTTGGCTCAAGGAGCATGGGGAAGAGACAAGCTTCAAATACAAGATAATCACCAAATATCAATAATGTCAACAATTTTCATGTTTAAGCTCATGCAACCAAGAAGCAAGCCTCAAAATCTTATACTAGGCTAAGAATTTAAAAGAACAACGGAAGTTCACAAGATTTTTGATATGCAATCTTAATCATCTCAATAGCATGATATAAACCAGGGGGGCAGAAGCAATGCATTCAGAAAAACGATATTTGATAATGATTATCATGCTATATTCCCATTCCAATTAGAAAGAAAATGCTCGAAATACAATTTGATCAGAAGCTACTAAAAATGAGGGGCAAAATGAAAACAAAAATTAAAATGTCTTTATCACCTTACCTTTAAAAAATTACTCGTTTCCGCCACATCAACCCAACATATTGCGAATGAAGCGGAAAATATTCGCAGAATGCACAAGTTGCTTCATTAATTTCGTGATATATTCTTCAATTTTAAAAATTATACAAATTAAACGCATGCATCCAATTACAGAAAAAAACAATTCATAAATTAAAAAAAATCAAATCAAAACAGACACGAAGATTCTCTCATGTATTAATCAATTAACGCAAGAATATTTTCTCGTAATAAAGAAATCAATTCATAATGCAACAGGAAGAATCGCCAACCAACCAATCATACAACAAATCGCCAAATAAAATCTGGAAAAGACCTTAATATTTAAATTTATATCACAATTTAACAATAAAAACTGGCATTGAGATCATAAATGTACACAAAATTAGAGATATTAAAAGGGAATGGGGGAGATTTCGTACTCTTTTTTCGATTTTGGTGCCGTTGCGCTCTGGGGGCTCGAGGATCGCGTAGCCGAGGGCCATATATATAGCTGGGCTCTCTCTAACGGCCGTTAACCGACGTCGGGATTTTTGGAAGCAAATAATGGTGGTGGGCCCCGGTTCTTCCGTTTCCTTTAACGTTGTCCGTAACGTTGTTTGCGTCGGACCGAGCGGACGTGGGATCGACTATTTCGAGCTATTTATTTATCGATCATTTTTTAATTAGTCACTTAATGGTTTTAATTAATAAAAAGTTAAATGATGCATTATAAACTCACTGTTACAAGTACAACATATTAAGAAACTGATTTTGTCGGTATTTAATCAAATAACTAATCCAATGCAAATATGTCGCCCAAACATTGTTATAAACATCCCATTGAAAAAATTAAAGTTGTGTGCGTTGTTGATTTTCATGGAAATTTTTGATTGAAATTTTTAACTTGTTAAAAATGTTTAGGTAGTTTAACCTCTGTGTGGCTTTTCATCGCCGTCAAATAGTTTTGGATAGGAAAAGGAAAAAAAATTCGTGACAACATCAATGCATCATTGTATGGTTATAATTGGTAGCCGTACAGCTAAATTACATTCATTTTTTACAGTTATGACAAAAATAAAAAAGATGGATCATTTCAATGCTTCAGGTATCGACTAATGGCCCGTTTACAATCTTTTGTGTAGACTTTCTGTTAGGGAGGAGTGGATATCACTACATTCTCTATGTTTTCTCTTTACTTTCGAGATTATATAGTTTATATCTTAAGTTCTAATTTACGCGTCGGGGGAGTTGAAGCCGGAACCCTCACATCGGATTCGGCTCGCTAACGCCGGTGCTGACTATAATTTGGAGATTAACTGCACCAATAAGAGGAATGTTTATCTAGCCCGTCCAAATTCATCAACCCACCACTGCATCATGACAAAATAATCAAGAACTCAAATCAAACCCCATAACTTAGACTGCGGATTTGAAAAAACGGTCCTACTCCAAAGCTCAAGTGGGTCCCACAATAAGGTGTTAAGGTGGGCTGTTTATGGTTAGCATGCCCCCTTTCGCTTTCATTGGCGCAGAGACAGAATACCACAAGAAATGTGAGGCATATTGCTCCAAGTTCGAATATAAGACTCATGATTTGTGCTGCCCAACTCTTTTGGGGGCCAGATCTAGTCACATCTTTCATCCTCATATCGTACTGTGTGTAATTAGGTAAGATTTCTGTTCAAACGTATCTCAAGATGTTTTTGAAGTTTCACGATCGATAATTGCAACAAGAAAACTCAAAGGCCGAACAGTAACACTAAGGCGATGAACAAGACTGGCGTGTATACACAATGGGGGTACATTCATGAAAATGTGATCTAGACCAGATTGAGCAATCAATGGCCTTTTGGGTCCATTCCAATTACAAGTACTTCATTGATCCGGACATGTACAAATTGTCTGCTGTTACACTGGTTGCATGAGGCCCCTGACACTCGCTGTGGAAAACCTCGGCGGTGAAAGCGCACGTGCAAGTCGAAGGGTCGACACCTCGATCAGTCTAGAGATAGTTTGGCAAGAGTCAGTGCCAGTACCTTGACACCATTCGCTATGTCTTCGATGGAGGCGTATTCTTCAGGCTTATGGCTATAACCTGCACAACACGAGCGAATACTGATGGCACAATGATGGTAGGAAAGGAAATGGGAACGTATGTCACGTTTTGTTTCTTTCGTATTTTTTACGAACGATGAGATGAAATCGGATTCAGGTGAGGTCGCGGAACGACCATTCTCTCGCGCGTGCGCGCGTGTGTGTGTGTTATAGCTGAATTTATAATGAACTGCCCGTAACTATAAAATGTGCTTTATTTCAAATATAAGAAGCTCAAAGTCCCATGGGCACAAAAGAGTACAAACCTTTGTAACATGGAATGAAAATCATGCCCATAGGTGATATCCTGCACATGTTAATTCAACAACAGTTAGCAGTAATTTAGGGAGAAAGAAAGGCACAAGAAATATTATTGGAAATATTAGTGAAAGGAAACACGAATGAATTCAAAATATGTTCAGAGTACATGTGTAAAGTAGCCAAAATAAAATATAATTACTCAACATGAAGAATCCAATAATATGAAAGTCAGATCACATAGGATTAAAAACACATAAATATCACAAGTTGTACTAAGAAACACGAAAGATCAAGGTCTGCCACCATGGGGAGCTTATTTAATTCCAAATAATGTGTTGGCATGTATATGTGCGGAAGAAAAGAACTGCTCAAATCATGGTGATAGACCCCGCTAAGGATTTTAGGGATAAAAATAGGATTTTTAGTGGATTTTGAGGAAAAGATGGATGTTTTGGGTTACAGGTATTAAGAAGAAGAGATGGTTTGAATTGCTTGATGATAACAATTACAAGAGAAGACCACACACATATATATACCATGACTCATTATTAGGCATAGAAGCCCAAGAGTCACAAGCACTAGAACCCAAGAGACACTACACAACACCCCAAGAAACACAAGAACCAAAGAGCCACAAAACTATTTCCTAGGCACACTAATTATTATCTTAACACTCCCCCTCAAACTCAAGGTGTAACTTTGAGTTTGGAGAGTAATAACGACACAGAAGAAGATCCATGAGACGACGATAATGGATGGCCGCAGAGTGCAAGATGAAGGTGTTGGAGAGCGCAGAGGGCAAAGGCTGCAGGAGGCCGAGGTCGCAAGGGGCCGATGAGGGGTCGCATTGGACCAAGGCCGCAAGGGGCCGATGATATGCCGCAGGGGGCAAGGCCGCAGGGGGGCCGAGGAGGCTGTGCTCCGATGATGTGCCGCTGTGGACGAGGCCGCTAGAGGCCGAAGAGATGCCGCTGGGGGCGAAGTGACATCGGCACATCATCGAAGCACAGCCTTGTTCTTAATATGGTATCAGAGCCTGCCTTGTTCATCATGATCTGATCCAGTCGCTCTTCCATTGCCAACACTCCCTCTCCCCCAAGAGGGGGAGATGGGGACGATCCAACTCCTTCCAAATAATCAAATGCCCTCTTTCTCAAAACCCCTCCATTTTCTCCTAAAATCCTTACATTCGAATTTGATCCCCAAACCCTTCTCTCTTCAATCAATTGCCATGTCCGTTTACTCCTAAAAAAATCCAACAGCCGCCCAAAGAAGAAGATCGATCAACCACTTTCAATCCACACGATGACCATGATGATGGAGCGAGCAGCATCTTTCACTTTTGAACCCTCTGGTGATCAAATCGAAAAGAAACAAATGACCCATTTCTAACAAGCAGAAAAGAAGAAACGTTTCTGTTTTTGGGGAATCACCCAGGAATAAGATTGAGGCAAAGGAGCAGTAGCAGTGGCCATTTGGATACCAATTATTGATGACCTCAGCTCAGGATCAACTGATAAAATGCTTCTTATCATAGACGCGCTCTAGTCTGCCGCTCTTCTGGATCGAGGATGGGGCATCATCTCTCATCACACCTCGAGCTCAATGTCTCCTCCATCTCCCTCTTAGACTCCAGCCTCGATCTCAACCTCACTCAGCTCTGCTTCTTCCTCAGTCAGTTTCGATGCGTGATCCAACAAGCTGTCCAAATCCTTAGCTCAAGCATCTGCAGACATCTTGGGTTTCTCAGATCCGAGATACTACTCTTTGATCGCCTCCAGCTCCTTCTCTCGCTCGCGCTTTGCTTGCTTCTCAAGTCTGCCACCTGTTCGACTCTATGCCTCAACGAAGCCGAAACTGCGACATCTGCCTCCTGCGGCAACTCATCGGAGCACAGCCTCCTCGGCCCCAGTGTCCTCGGCCCCTTGCGGCCTCTGCCCCTGTGGAAGCTCATCGGAGCACAGCCTCCTCGGCTCCCAGCGGCCTCGCCCCTAGCGGCACATCATCTTAACAGCAGCAAAGCGGTTGGTGCATAAACAACTAGCGATGAGAAGGTGCTATAATGATATGGTGAAGTCCAAGACTTTTACCCTCAAAGATTTGGTGTTACAAAAATGAATCTTTAACAAATGCTTCAATGGGGAAGTAAACAAATGTCTCAAGTCATATCTTGACTTTGTGGAAGAGATCAGGAAAATGGCAGCAAAGCGGTTGGTGCATAAACAACTAACGATGAGAAGATGCTATAATGATATGGTGAAGTCCAAGACGTTTACCCTCAAAGATTTGGTGTTACAAAAATGAATCTTTAACAAAGAATAGAATAGTTTTTGATACACATTAGAAGGGACCGTATCGAAATGCAAAGGTTATTGACCTAGCACCTATATTACCTTTATTCTACCTTTATTCTGAAGACTTTGGTCGGTAAGAGAGACTAGCCCATTCATGAAACATGATCCAAAGAAAATACTTCAAGTGGTGGAGAATGGATGTTTAATAAGTGAACTCCATTCATAGTTAGGTCGCCTTCGTTGTCCGTTTTTCTTGAAGAATTTTTGTGTAGGTGCTCCTTCGAATGATTGTTATGTAAAGCAATATTTTCGGGTGATAATGTAGAGTGATCTTTAAAGCAAACATATGGCATTATGACTTCATCCTTGGGTACTCGTGTATATGTAAAGGCATAGACACATTTTCTAACTATTTTTCGCATTGAGGATGTTATAGAGGCTGAGCTGGTCGAAAACCTAACTGTGACCACTGATCACATTTTTTGATCAGAACATGAGTTAATATTTGACCAGTCAAGTGCCAGCTATTATGTGATGGTCAGTAGACACTAGCCTGGAAGATAATGACATAAACATGAAATGTCAGTAGCAACAAAAAGCAGGATTACCTTTGACTAAACAAGACAGACAAAAAACAAATTAACAAGAAATAGGCAAGGGGAGGTGATGGGTGAAGTGGGTGATATGGAAACCAATCATCAAAGAGCTTTTCTATGTCTGTGGAGTTCACGAACTCAATGTCTTCTTCGATCTTGTATGAAAGAGTATCATCTTTCCTAACTCGCTTCGCCCAAAGCGAATCGCCATCAACGATGATGGCCTTGTCATCGGCATCTGTGTCACCATCTTGGCGCGATTCTATGGAAATGTCAGACCGGTAGGAATGGCAGACCACTCTCTTCTTCTATATCTTTCGGGAAGTGATTTGGGTCTAACCCTCTTTGAGATTAACCATGATAAGAGGTTCAACTAGCTTAAGCGGATGAGTCAATAGGTGCTCATCGAACAAGATAACCCTAGTCCGATCTTGGAACATATCGACAGCTGGATCTGTTGACGAATCTTGTATGAATCTGACGATAATCGTCATATCCGTTGATGGATCTCACGAGGGGCTAATAATGAAAGACATGATGTGAATTAAAGAAAAGATCAAAAAAAAGCATAAACGAGAACTTACTCAATGGCAATGCTCGGAGGAAGCAATGAAAAAGTGATCGATTTAAATGAAATGAGGAGACGGGGGAGACGATCTGAACTCTTGGGAAATGATACTGTTGCGGGGTAGAACTCTCGTACAATGAATTTGTATTATGGGGAACCAAGGGCACGGTGGTTATGATGTGGATGGTGATTAGGGAAGGCTGTTTAACAGGTGATTAATGAGATGATGAGGCTAGGTCTGTTGTGAAGGCAGACCACGGTGTCGAATCCGGAAGGATGCGGTAGAAGGTCCGAACTTCCTGGGACAGGGACGAACACGACCGAGGGTGACGAGCTAACCTGCGCAAAGAGCAACTCGTCAAAAAGGCCGGGTTGGGGTCCAACCCTTACCCTCTCTGATACCTAAGTCAGTAATAGGACTTAAAGTGGGGGCTATGCACGCAGGTCGGACTGAAGGTGAGTCGACCGTACGTGACGAGCTATGAATGGTGGAAGAACAAAGATATGAAAGACATTTGCTCTTATGTGTGAAAGCATTAAATGTCAGAGGGAGCAGCGGCCAGGGTGCACTTTGTCAGGTTGTCGAGTGGCGGAAGTGTCAGTAGCGTCCTTGTACTAGGTTATTTGTCGTGTCTGATGTGCCAAAGAATCGTGGGTGTGCGCCCGTAGAACGGGGCTACCGATTGGGTCGCCAGGTCGTCCCGGATGGAGGACGTGCTGCCCGCTTGTGCGCCTCGCGTAGTTCCGGGTGAGCCGGTGGGGAGACAAGCGAGCTGACAGCTGGGACCGGGGCGGAGTACGGCCCGGTCACCGGCCACAGCGGGGTGCGCCCCTTCCCCCGGTTGTGTCGGACTCCCGAGTAATCTGGGGCCCCGTCGCCGGGAAATAAGCAAGCGGTCTTTGAAGTCGCGGCGCTTGGCGCCCTATCGCTGGACTAGCCGGCCCCCGGGGAGGAGCGACGAGGTAGGTTGGATGCTTGGTGGATTAGGATGGAAAGTCGGGCTATCACGATCTTTAGGTCGTAACAATTGCCCTCGGCATTCGAGTTCGAGACGGAAGCCCAGCTCGGCTTGGATGACGTATCAACTTTTCTTCCCGGAAAAGGCCGTTCGGATCTTGTCCCGCGCTAGGAGGCGATGGCTGTAGTCTCGGGGTTCCCGCCCTGTCAGTCATTACTACGATTTGAAAGGACGGGGGAAGTCGAGGCATCTCCGTCGCTGAACGGGGGATGCGTGGCTGAAGCGACTGTCCCGCCAGTCGATGCGTCAAAGGCGCTCGGATGGGCGCCACGTGTCAGCCAAGCGACGGTCGGGATGGTCTGATGTTTACTATAAGTATGGGAAGAGGACCGATCGAATGTTTCTCCCGATTTTAACTTCTCTTCGCGCTTTTCCGTTTCCGTTTGTCGCTCGCCGACGTTGTCGCCGTCGCCGTGGATTCAGTTCCGAGCGTCGTCATCGCTTCAGCTGCTCTGTCAGGTAATTTTTCGATCCTCTGGGCCAATGGCCTCTCGTTTTGAGTGCGGAAGTGGTAGTGGAGTTAGGAAGGAAGAGTTAACGGAAGAGGTGAGCGGGCAAAAGAGGACCCGAACGGGTGCACCGAGGTCAATTGCGGTTATCTCGTGTAAGCTGGACCGGGTTAACATTCGGGAGATCCGCATGAGGTTCGTTCGTCCACCCTGTGAAGTGCGGCTGCCTAGACCTGACGAGAGGGTGTGTTGGCCTCGCGACAACGAAGTTGGAGTTTATGTCTGGTCCTTCGAGTTAGGGCTCCACTTACCGATCCATCCTCACCTTCTCCATCTTCTGAATTTCTTGGAGCTGCCGATCTGCACGCTGGTACCCAGCTCCTTTGGTTTGCTGGTTGGATTCGTCGTCTTATATCTCGCCAGCTCCTTGAGTCCGTCCTTAGCGTTGTTCCAGTATTTCTTTGGAGTGAGGAAGTGGGGGACGTATCATTGCGTCTATGCGAGGAGGGGGCGAGAGCTCATTATCGGGGTGCCGGACAACGCTAACGGTTGAGCGGAGAGCTTCGTTTTCGTCACAATGCCGGTAGACGCGGTGTTGATGTCGAACTGGGGGGCTTTAAACCCTCTGGTGAGCGAGGAAGTGGCAATGAAGGACGAACTTCTGGCGAGCGCCCGGATTTTGGCGGAGTTACCCGAGGCGGATCGCCGACTGGCGGGCTTGACGCGGGAGGGTCGGCTCGCCCAGGAGTTTTGGCCCACAGGCACTCTGATTACGGCGAGCCCTCAAGTAGGCTTACCCTGATCTCTCTTTCCTTTGCAGGTGAGGACGTGATGCGTTCGCGGGAGGAGATGTTGAGGGCGGCCGGGGTGAGGATCACGAAGAAGGCCGACCCTCTGGATAAGGGTAAGGGGAAGATGGGCAAGGGAGGGCCGGCAAAGGGGGCGGCCCAGAAGCTGAGCGCCGAGATTCCGGTCGTGGAAGAGACGAACAAGAGGCAGCGGGGGTCCGAGCCGGACATTCCTTCCTCCCGAACCGACGGGGCCGTGACTGGTGGCTCACCCAGCTCGAAGGCGGTCAGCACGGTCCCCGAGGTTCCGGCCATGGAACCGGCGAACAGAAGGCAGCGGGGGTCCGAACCGGACATTCCTTCCTCCCGAACCGACGGGGCCGTGCTTGGTGGCTCACCCAACCCGGAGGCGGTCAGCACGGTTTCCCCGCGGGTTCCCCCCTCGGGTAAGCACCGTCGGCCTCCTCCCGTCGAGAAGTGGCCTTACGGAGTTTCCCCATGGGAGAAGGGGAGAGAAGCGCATCCAAGTTGCGAGAGGGCGCTCGCCCACTTCAAGTTGACGAGGGCCGAGGCTGAGGCCCTACCGAGCGAGAATCTTCACCGGCCGGTCATCGGGTGAGCCGACAGGAGTCCGTGTTTGAGGATGCCGGGGTTGCAGCTCGTCTGGCGGAATATTTCGTGCTGCCGAGGGATCGTGAGTTCTTAACCAATGTGGGCACGGAGCAGTTGTGCGACACCGCGGTGTGGCACACTATGCAGGTAGGCTGAATTTCCTTTGTTGCGTTTGGAGTCTTCTAATTTGCGTTCTGACTGGGTCGTGTTCTTTGGCAAGCGATGTCGGCAGCGGTGGCCGTGCAGCACCACACCCCCGTGGCCGCGGTCCGGGCTTCCCGAGATGAGGTGAAGGACGAACTTCGAGAGGTGCAGAGCCAATTGCGAGGGAGGGAGACGGATTTGGATCGGGTCATTAGGCTCCGCGACTTCGAGGTAGCGCGGGTCGAGTTTTTAGAGGCGCAGGGGGCTAGGCTCACCCGCCAGTTGGAGGAAGAAGAGGACAAGGGGGCATTGCTTGCCCGCCAGCTTGGGGAGGAAAAGGCGCGGGGGACCTGCTCGCCCGCCATCTGGGGGAAGAGAAGGAGCGAGGGGCCTGTCTTGCCCGCCAGCTTGAGTAAGAAAAGGGGAGAGGGGCCCGACTCGCCCGTCGTCTTCAGGAGGAGGAGGTGACGCGGAATGATATCTTAAAGCGGAATGCCGTGGCGGTGGCCAGCAAGAAACACGTGATCGACGTTCAGCAGAAAAAACATAACCGAGCTGAAGCGGGCGATTGAGTTGGAAACTAAGGAGAAGGCCATCCTGAAGAAGCAGCTGGAGGGCAGGGCGGCGGCCGGACAGGACGCGATCAACGCCGCAGTCTGCCGTTATCAGGATGAGGAGCTAATCCTTATGATGACGGAGGCGATGGAGGCGGGTGTTCTCCAGGGGATGGAGAAGATGAAAGCCCGACTGGCGAATCTGCATCCCGAGCTGACGGCTGATTTTCCTAAACTAGACGTGCCCTTGGCGGGAGAGATGGAGGAGGAAGTGACGGAGCCGAGGCGCTCGTAATGTAGGGAAGTGAGGGGGATTTTGTACGACCGGCCATTGGCCAATCCTGACCTCGCATTGTACTGCAGACGGGCTAAATAGTTGAATGAAATATATATTTTTGTTTTCTTCAGTAGTTGGTCTTCTTGTTTTGCGTAAGACCGTGTAATGAATGCCCCCAACGTTCCCTCTAGGACGAGCGCTGGGGTGAGGAGTAGGGGAAGGTTGTGACAATTTTGGTGCAGATGTTTTTGGGCGCCTTATGCGGTCGAGCTTTACTTGGCGAGCTTGCGCCCGTAGGTCGAACTGGTCGCGTTGATGCCTTTCCCCGGCTTTTCGGTAGGAACGCCTTATGCCGGGCCGCTGGGCTTAGCCTGCCTTGTCGGCTCGGGCGCAGGGGGAGTAGTCGTAAAGTCCGAACGAAGGGAAAAGGCGGGGATTTATTTCGAAATTCCCGCCCGAATCACCGTCGAATCGCAGACATCACATCGAATTAAAGTTGGGCGAGAATCGAAGCGTCCCGACCGTTCATCGAGAGACGTGTGGGGGATGTGACAGCGGGTCGTCAGGTGAAGCGTTAGGTGGGCTGGATTGGCGACGCGTGACAGGCTTTGTGCGGCTGAGAACGGTAGGCGGTTTCTATAAGAGGAGGCGGGGGCGCTGTGGAAGAGTTTCCTGCTTCCGAAATTTTCCAGAGCTGTTCTCTTGAGTTCAGCCGATTGTCTTCGTGGAGGCCAAGTTTGTTGCCGGAGTTTGCGCCGCCATCGCCGTTGCCATCGTCGCTGTAGCGGATAGTCGACATGTATATTTTTCTCTTCTTTGAGATGGTTTCGTCGTCTTCAACCTCCTCGTCGGGGTCGACGGGCAGCTCTACGGCAGAGTCAGTGGAGGTTATAGGTGGGGTATCGCCCGGGGGTCGGGGCCGTATTGGGCCTGGGTCCACAGAAGGAGGCGGGGGCCCGAGGAAGGGGAAGGTGCACTTAGGGACGAAAGCGGGATCATCCGTGCGGGCCCACGTGACCGTTACTGAAGCCGGTTGAGTGTCTGCCGAGATAACAAGTCAAAAGTCGGAGGCGCGGACAGACATCGTGCCCAAGGTGCGTGCGAAGTACATCAGACCGCCTTATGAGGTTCGTTTACCGACAGCATCGGAGCGTGTTTGCTTTGCGAGGGATGGTGAGGTCGGGATCTACGTGGCGTGCTTCGAACAGGGTTTGCAATTCCCCCTCCATCCGTTGTACCACGAAATCCTGGAGTTCCTCGGGCTGCCGCTCTGCCAGCTGATGTCGAACTCTGTTAGCGCGATAATCGGGTTTCTCTGCGCGAGGACCAAAGTCAGTCCGACTCTCCCTCTGTTCCGCTATTTCTTCTCGGTTAAGAAGTTCAGATCGCACTATTATTTGTCGGCGACGACGAGTCACCCCCTCATCTAGGGCCTGCCGGGGAAGATCAAAGGATGGCGGAGGTCGTACGTGTTTATTTCTCTGCCTGCCGATCTGACGCTAAGGTCGGGCTGCGGCGCGCTCAACCCCGAAGCAAGGGAGAAAGTCAGCCTGAGTGAGGCCGAGGCAGAGCAGGCGGTGCGGCTAGAGGCGATACCCCCAGAGGGCAGACAGTACGCCCGTCTTGCCAGGCCGGAGATGATAGCTCGACTTATCTGGCCCGAAGATAACCTTAGCGGAGTAGCTTTCATTGCGAATTCGCTCACCCTGAACTCTTCCTTTTTCGCAGATTCGACGATGCGCCTTTCATTCGAGGATCTTGATAGGATGGCCGACGAGTTGATGGGCGGAGAGCAAGGGGCGGGCGAGCACGTCGCCCTATCGCCCGCCGGGAGTGGGAAGAAAAGGTCAAGGTCGAGGTCGAGAGAAGGGAAGAGGACCACGAGGGCCGAGGGGACCAGCGGGCAGAAGAAGAAGAGGGCGGAAGATAGGCCGATCGTCGTTGATGTAGGCGTCGGGGGTCCGTCGAAGGTGTCCGACATGTCGAGGTCCCTCAAACCATCGACCTCGAGGCCGAGGAGACGAAGGGCGGCCTACCAGTTAGCCAGGCGTCTGTAGGTGAAGGGGAGCATCAGGGGCTGACCGCGTCGTCGGTGGCTCCTGACCCGGCTTCGGTCCGTCCAGAGGGCCCCGTGGGGTCGAGCTCCGGCGTGGGGTCGGCTGCCGAGGATTCGTGGCCTTACGGCTGCCCCGGTACGGTCTGGAGAGGCCTGTACCACCCAGCTGCGAGGAGAAGCTGGCGACGTTCCGGATGAAGAAGGCCGACGTCGAGAAATTTTCGGAGGATGACCTCTTAAGGCCGATCCATCCGGTTGGGAAGGACGAGTCGGTCTTTGACGAGGCCGGCGTGGCGACGAGGCTCGCCGAGAACTGCCAGTTGCCCAGGGATAGTGAATCTCTGGCGCACGTTGGACCGGAGCGGCTAGGAGCCACCGTGGCGTGGCATCTTGCGCAGGTATGTCAGCGAGGTATGCTGGGGGTGCCCCTTCGGGTTTATCATCGTCGAGCTTTATTTTTCCTTGTTCATGTCTACAGGCCACCTCGGCGATGGCTACCCTGCAGCGCCGTACCTGCGCCCTTATCAAGGCTGAACTCGCGATAGCGACGATGAAGGTGGAGCTTGACAATGAGAAGTCTAGGCGAGTCGCGCTGAAGAAGTCGTTTGTGGAGCAGTGGACGTCGCTCGAAGAGTACAGGCAGCATGTAGCGGAGCTTGAGGAACGGATCGCTGCTGGACGTTCCCGTCAAACCGAGCAGAGGAGGAGGTCGCTGCCGGGCTTTCCCGCTACACCGAGCTGGAAGAAGAAGCCAAACGGGGCAGTGTCAGGATGGGCGTCTTGGAGTCGCAGGTGAAGGCCGCCAAGGAGGCGTTGGCGAAGAAGACGAAGGAGTTCCGGGTGTATCAGGTGCAAACCGTCGCGCCTCAGCTCGACCAAGTCAAGATGAAGGCGCGGGAGGCAGGCCGGATGGAGGGATTGGAGATCGGCCGGGAGGAAGGGTGGACGGCGGGTCTACAGAGGATTACGGAACGGGCCCTCGCTCTCCAGCCTCTGCTAGAGGTCGACTTTGAGGCGTTGGCGGCCTCAGAGGAGGAGGAAGAGACCCCCGAGGTGAACGAGGAGGGGTCGGGAGCTGGGGAGCAGGGGTCAGGCAGCGCTCCGCAGGGCGGCCCCGAAGATGGCGAACGCGCAGACTCGTAGGGAATCTTGTTGCATCACTTTTTTGTAATGGGTTGGTGGGCGAACTAAAGGCGGGCCCATTTTGTAAGTTCGCTCCTCTACGGTTGTAACTGACCTTGTTTTAATATAGCGCGAACTTTTGTTATGCAATGTGTGAACCTTTATATTACCTTTGTGCAATCTGACCAAAATCTAATGTCCGTGGTACGTTGCGATCCTCCTCCGGTTTGGTAGGCTAAGCTCCGTGAGCTCGCCCCGGAGTTTGATAGGGACCGTAAATGAGTTAGCTTTTCGTTGAGACGGGCTTAGATAATGCTTAGGAATTCGCTTGGAATAGCCTTTTTCATTAACTTTTTACAAGGAATTGACAAAGACAACAGTGTTTGAACAATTGGGATCTGATCCGCGGGCGAACTCCTGTGCCTGGTCCGTTTCACTTTGTTGTAAACATCAGGATGAGCGAACTCCTCCGATCCGCGGGCGGACTCCTGTGCCTAGTCCGTTTCCCTTTGTTGTAAACTGCATCAGGATGAGCGAACTCATGTCCGCAGGGCGGCCCTCCTTCTCTTCCATTACTCGTCGCGTCCCTCCTCGCCTCCCTATGCTGAATGGTTGCAAGGTCTCTTCGGGGAATCCCCGACTCGAAGGGAAACCCTGGGAGAGGAGCACGGGGTGGCGGTGGCGCGTCGCTTCTCCTTTCACCTCCTTGGCCATGAATGGTTGTGAGGTTTCCTTGCGGAATCCCCGGCTCGGAGGGGAACCCTGGGAAGGGAGCAGAACGAGGTAGCGGTGGCGCGCTGCCTCTCCTTTCACCTCCTCGACCCTGAAGGGTTGCAAGGTCTCTCCTGGGAGTCCTTGACTTGAAGGTGGGCCCTGGAGGAGGTGGAGGATGAGGCGGCGAAGGTGGAGCCTCGGTGGGGAGCCCCGGCCGCGGTGCCTCGATGGGAAGATAGAGGAATGGGAGGTGGGCCGTTAGGAGGCGGGCCGGTGGGAGTTGGTATGCCCCGTGGGGCATTTGCCTTCTCCGCCGGCGGGGATCGGGGTGGAGCGGATGCTGGTCGGGAGGAGCGATCCGCCGCAGGCCCTCTTGTTCCCCTGTCGCAAGTTGTCTAGGAAAAGTGAAGGAGTGGAAGGCAGGGAGCCCGTCGTGTAAGAGGAATAGCCCATCGGCGATCCGTATGTAAGAGGAATAGCCCATCGGCGGGACGGGCCGTTGGGAGGCAGGCCCGCAGAGGCTGATATGCCCAGGCAGAGGCTGGTATGCCCAATGGGGCGATCTGGCAGGACTGCCCCGTCCCTTGGGCTCGCGACCTGGAGAGCCAACACGTGTCGGGCGCCGGAAGAGGGGAATGGTCCGCCACAGGTGCTCCAATTCCCTTGGCGTAAGTTGTCCAAGGGAATTCGAGGAGTGACCGACGGGTCTTCCCAGGTGTAAGAGGAATAGCCCATCAGCAACCGTCGTGTGGAAGCCGTCACCTATCGGGGGGCGGGGTCCAATGACGGCCGGGGGCCTCCCTTTTGTTTGGGCCGACGGCGTCCGGTGGGAAGCCCTACCCGGATGTTCCACGGGCTGGATACCTCGCACCTTCTCATCCTTAATGGGAGGGGACTAAGACTAACTTGCCCTCATACTTTCTTTCTCCTCTGCTCCTTCGAGGGGGCAAGGGGGTATTTATAGAGGGATTTTGCTAATGATTCCCCGGAAGTTAATGCGATGAGCTGGCATCATTAATAGGCCCCTCAGATTCACGCCCCTCGAAGTTGCTTTTGCCAAGTGGCGTCAGACGCGATTCGTCAGCCCTTGCCTCTCGGGGTGTGTCGTCATTAATGGCGCGCTTCCCGATGGTCCTTTCATTTTGACGAGTCGCATCGGGGGGCACGCTTTATCGGGACCCTGCATTGACCGGAGGTTCTTGGCCTGCGCGTGGCCTGACTTGGTTCGCGTGCCTTGAATGGGTCTGTTTGGGAGGACGTTTAGCGAGTGGCTCGGTCCGAGCCCTTCCCTGGTTTGGAGTGGCGAGGACGGGTCCTGCCCCAGAGTCTCGATGAGGGAGCGAGCGCGTAGCTCGGTCCATGCCCTTCTCTGGCTTGGGTGACGAGGATTGGTCCTGCCCCAGAGTCTCGAGGCGGAGCGAGCGCGTAGCTCGGCCCGTGCCCTTCTCTGGTTTGGGTGGCGAGGACGGGTCCTGCCCCAGAGTCTCGAGGGGGGAGCGAGCGCGTAGCTCGGCCCGTGCCCTTCTCTGGTTTGGATGGCGAGGACGTGTCCTGCCCTAGAGTCTCGAGGGGGAGCGAGCATGTAGCTCTGCCCGTGCCCTTCTCTGGTTTGGGTGGCGAGGATTGGTCATGTCCCAGAGTCTCGAGGGGGGAGCGAGCGCGTAGCTCGGCCCGTGCCCTTCAGAGTCTTGTGTCTTAAACTGAAACTTTTAAGTGGAGGCGGCGAGATTTGAAAATGCGAAGAAAAGAAAGTATTTCATTAAAAACTTACAATTATTGATAATATTTCAGGAGATGTTCTGCGTTCCATGGGTGAGCCAGTTCGCTCACATCCAAGGTCGCCAAGATGTATGTGGCCGGCCCGACGATGTCAACGATCTCATAGGGCCTTTCCCATTTGGTCGCCAGCTTCCCTTGGCGATCGGTCTCGGGCTTGAAGGTGGCGTCTCTGAGGACCAAGTCACCAATTCTGAAGGTTCGCTTCTTCACCCGGGAGTTGTAGTGCCAGGCCATTCTTTGGCTATGTCGGACAAGGTTCGTCAAGGCCCGGTCCCTTACTTCGTCAATGAGCTCGAGGCTGAGGCCGAGGCCCTCTACGTTGACATCTTCATCGAAGTACTTCAATCGAAGCGTCTCCTCTCCGATCTCCACGGGAACGACCGCTTCCGACCCGAACGCCAGCATGAACGGGCTCTCTCCGGTCGATGCCTTGTGGGTGGTACGGTACGACCAGAGAATGCCCGGTAGCTCGTCCACCCACATCACGAGAGCGGCATCGACCTTCTTCAGGGGGCCCAGTATGCATTTATTCGCTGCCTCCGCCATCCCATTGCATTGCGGGTGGGCAACGGACGCAAAATGAAGCTTGACCCCCCAGCCCGAACAGAAGTCTCGTAAGCCTTCGCAGTCGAATTGTCTTCCATTGTCCGTCACTATAAAGCGGGGTATCCCGAAGCGACATATCACAGACTTCCAAATAAAGCCCTTCATATCCGTCCACGTGATGCGTGCCAAAGGTTCGGCCTCGATCCACTTAGTGAAGTAGTCCACGGCGAAGACCAGGTACTTCCTATCTCTAGACGCCTTTGGGAAGGGTCTGATGATGTCAAGCCCCCACTTGGCGAACGGGATCGGGCTTACGATATGCACCAAGTTGGCTGGAGGCGCTGCCGTGTGTCTGCCGAACTTCTGGCACGCCTCGCATCTTTTGACGTACTGAGCCGTGTCATTGATCATAGTCGACCAGCGGTATTCCTGGCGCGCTATCTTGTGGGCGATAGTGCGACCGCCGTGGTGGTTCCGACAGAAGCCCTCGTGCACTTTGCGGATGACTTGTTCAGCTCGCTCGGGCCCCAGGCACTTCAGGTACGACAGGACGTCGAACCTGGCGCGGCGTCGGCGGTATAACACTCCATCGAAGAGCACGAACTACAGGGCCCGCCTCTCTATCTTCTTGGCCTGCAGCCGCTCCTCGGACAAGGCCCCCGTCTCCAAGTACTTCACTATTGGGGTCATCCAGGTCGTCGTCTGGCCGACACACATTAGTTCTTCTTCAATGGTAGGCGCCGGCAGACTTTCGACGTAGATGGACTTTCCGATCTCGGTCGCGGAAGAGGAGGCCAGCTTTGACAGGGCATCGGCTCGGAGGTTGTTGGAGCGAGGTAAGTGTCGGACCTCCGCTCTCTTGAACTTCTAGAGTTCGGCCTGGATGCGCTTAAGGTAGCGCTTCATCATCTCTTCTCGGGCCTCGAAGCTCCCTTGGACCTGTTGAACGACGAGCCGTGAGTCGCTAAGCAGCAGCACGTTCGTCGCCCCCATAGCTCTGTAAAGCTTCAGCCCATTGACTGCGGCCTTGTACTCCGCGACGTTGTTGGTCACCGGGAAGTCGAAGCGCAGGGCGTACTCCAGCAAGCATCCGTCGGGGGTTTGGATGACGATACCTGCCCCCGTTCCGGATCCTGTCACCGACCCATCGACGTGAATGGTCCATAATCTGTCTGCTTCCTCCAGGGCGGGCTCCGACGACCACCCACATTGCCTGTGGGGAGGCAGCTGCTGGTGGTGCGTCCGGAAGGTTCTCTGGGGGACTTCGACAGTGCATTCCGCCACGAAGTCCGCCAGGGCCTGGCCCTTGATCGCTGTCTGGGCCTTGTAAGTTATGTCGAACTCACTGAGCTCGACGCTCCAATTAAGCATTCTGCCCGACTGCTCTAACCTCTTCAGGTTCTTTTCGAGGGGCAGATTGGTGTGGACAGCGATGGGGTGGGCCTGGAAATACGATCGGAGCTTCCTCGACGTTGTGACCAGACAGTAGGCAACCTTCTCGATGGGGCTGTAACGAGTCTCCGCCTCTCGGAGAATCCGGCTTGCATGGTATACTGGCCGCTGCACGCCCTTCTCCTCTTTGATTAAGACGGAGCTGACTGCTTTTTCATTGGCGGCCAGGTACAGCCCCAGCTGTTCTCCTTCCTCCGGCTTGGCGAGCAGCGGCGGACTCTGCAGGTAGGCCCTCAGCTCCGCGAATGCTCGAACGCAGTCGTCGTCCCATGGGATCACATTTCTGTCGACTTTTGCTTCGCCGAAGGCCGTGCGCAGGACTCTAAAGAAGGGGAGTGATCTCTCTGCGGACTTCGATAAGAATCTCCCCAGCGCTGCGACCCGGCCATTAAGTCGTTGCAAATCCCGGATGGTTCGTGGCTGCGCCATGTTAACGAGGACTGACACCTTGTCAGGGTTCGCCTCAATCCCTCGCTTCATTATCATGAAGCCGAGGAATTTTCCCGACTGCACGCCGAAGATGCACTTCGCCGGGTTCAGCCTCAGGCCATACTGGCGCACCTCCTGGAACGTCTCTCGCGGATCGGCGAGGTGGTCCGGGGCTTTCTTGCTCTTCACCAGCATGTCATCGATGTAGACCTCCAGGTTCCGCCCGACCTGCGAGGTGAATATCCTGTCCACCATCCGCTGGTAGGTCGCCCCGGCGTTCTTCTCCTCATCTTCCTTCGCCATCGGGATCTGGTTGTATCCCGAGAAGGCGTCCATGAAGCTCAACAACTCGTAACCGGACGCCTGGTCCACCAAGTGGTCGATCCTTGGGGGGAAGCTGTCCTTCGGACACGCCTTGTTGAGATCCGTGAAGTCGACGCACATGCGCCACTTCCCATTGGCCTTCTTCACCAAGACGACATTGGCGAGCCAATCCGGATAGTCCACCGGCCTGATAAACTTGGCCTGGAGGACCCGCTCCACTTTCTCGTCGGCTACCTTCTTCTTTTCTCCCCCGGCGCTCCTCTTTTTCTGCCGGACCGGTCGAGATCCCGGGTCCGCATTCAGCTTGTGTGCGATTATCGTCGGGTCGACCCCCGGTATGTCCGAAGGCGACCAAGGGAATATGTCCACATTCACTCGGAGGAGGTCGATGAGGGGCGCCATCAGGGAGATCGGGAGCTTTGTGCCGATGGAGACAGTCTTGCACTCCTCCGCCACGGACACCTCTTCGACTTCTTCAGCGAGGGTCGGCCGTTGGTCGCAGAAGTCCTCTCTTTCATCAAGGAGGTCGACCGATAAGGCCTGCTCTGGACCCTTATGTTTGGTCGACCCCACCTAGCAGCTGCTGGATAGCTTCTGGCTCCCCACACTAACCACACCCCTCACGGAGTTTGGAATTTCACCATCTGATGGAGTAGGCTGGGGAGTGCTTCAATGGCCGTCATGTACGGTCGCCATATGATCCCATTGTACGCCGACGCAATGTCAACGACGACGAACTGCGTCATGCGAGTGACGACCCTGGGTTCCTCTCCGAGCGACACCGGCAAGGTGATCACCCCCATAATGGGAACCGAGTGGCCAGTGAAGCCGACGATGTGGCCTGTGCAAGGCCTCAAGTCTGCCTGCTTCAGCCCCATCTTCTCGATCGTCGACATAAACAGAATGTCGCAGGAGCTCCCAGTGTCGATCAGGAGGCGGCTGACGATGGCCGTTCCGATCTGAGCCTCGATGACGATGGCGTCGTCATGGGGCAGCTCGACTCCTTCCAGGTCTTCATCGGAGAAAGTAATTGGGGGTCGAGCCACCCTTCTCCGCTTCGCCTCGCCGCCGAGTCTCGCCACCATCACTTGCCGGGCGTACGCCTTTTTCCCTGACGACGACGCTCCCCGAGGACGGCCCTCCGCATATCACATCTATGCGCATGGCAGGCCTAGACAGGCGTGGCTCCTCCCGCCCGTTGTTCGGGGGTGGATCCGGCCTCCGCGCTCCTCGCGGAGCCCTCTCTTCTTGGATCATCCTCCTTCCCTCCACGAAGCCCCCAAGTGACCCGCCTGTATCAGGCTCTCGATCTCTCTCTTGAGGGTGAAGCAATCGTCGGTATCATGACCGTGGTCTCAGTGATACCGACAGTACTTCCGGACGTCTCGCCTTGCTGGGTCCGACTTCATTTCCCTGGGCGGGTCCGGTAGCAGTCCGGCCCTGGTCGCCGCGGCCAACACCTCTATAATGGGGGCGTTGAGCAGCGTGTACTGGGCCCGGAGGGGTCCCTCCAGCCTCGGGATTGCTCGGGCGGGCTCCCGGGTGGGGGCGAATTCTCGCACTGGGCCCGGACGATCTTGCGGACGACGCCCACTGGGTCGCATCTTGGCTGAGCCAGCTGGTCGCGGCCCCGGGGCCCATCTTCTTGCCTCGGCCTGGGATAAGACCGAGGCTCGCCCTAGGGCAATTTCGCCGGGGCGACTGGTTTCTTCCCGCCGAGAGTCTCCTCACTCAGCGCATACCTCTCCGCCTCAGCGATTAGCGCGTCGTAGTCGGCGGGCGGGTCTCGGAGCAGAGATTTGTGGAGGCTCCGATTCTGCAGTCCCGTCTTGAAGGCCAGTATGAGCACTTCATCGCCGCAGGCCACCACCGCCCGCCTTTCGTCCTTAAAGCGGCGCAGGTATTTCCCAGTCGTCTCTCCTTCCCCTTGGACTATCGTGCTAAGTTAGTCCAAAGGCTTCTTCTTTATGCGTCCGGCCCGGAACTCCAGGCAGAACTTGTGGGATAATTCGCCGAAGCTCCCGATAGATCTTGCAGGCAAGCCGTAGTACCACTCCAGCGCCGTGTCCCGCAGGCTCTGCGAGAAAAGCCTGCACAGGAACACATCATCCACATCCTATGCCTCCATCGCGCCCCGGTATTGTTGTACGTGCGAGAGGGGGTCACCTCTTCCGCTGTAGGTGGCCAAATGGGGAGCCTTGAACCTTGCGGGTCTTGGGGCCGAGGTTATCCATCGCGCCAGCGGCGTGGCCTCCTCAGAATAAGCGGGGCGCTCCGGTGCGTGCCCTCTCCGCCACTCGGGGGTTTGGCTCCGGTCCCGCCTCGGCTGCCGACGGTCATCATGCCCCGGGGAAAGGCGAAGTGGTTACCGGGGAGGACTCCTTCCGCGCGGGGGGATGCGACGGGTGACGGACTACGGGCAGTCCAGTATTGCCAGCCTAAAGCCGTTGCCTCCGGGATCTCCCTCCGCTCCTGATTCTCCCTTAGGAGCCTCTCTCGCTCTGCGGCCAGAAATCGGAGTTGTTGACGAACAGCTTCCTCGTCGAGGCGATCCGGGGAGAGACGCCGACGGGGGGACTTCGCCCCGAGGTGGGGACCTGGCAAACAGGGGGCTGCGCTCGTTCACGTGTCGACGGCCCGCCGTCGACACCTCCGGGATCTCCCGGTTCTCCTCATTCTCCCGCCAGAGCCTTTTGCGCTCCGTGAAAATGAAGTGGAGCTGGCGACGGGCGGCCTCTTCGTCGAGGAGGGCTCGTCGGGCGGCCTCGGCCGCTTCATCTAGATGCCTCTGTACGGCGGTTGCCTCCTCCTGGTGCCTTCGCAGCCATGCGACCTCCATCTCTTCCTCTAAGAGCCTTTATTGGGCCGATATCTCCTCGGCGAGCCCTTTGTCCCCTACTTCTTCCTCGAACTGAGGGTGAAGGTTTCGCCTCACGTTCGGAGGCTCAGAGGGGCCAGGAAGCGCTTCGGTTCTACCTGCTGCGAAGCCCGCCATCATTTTGGTGAAGGCCTCGTAGCTCTACTGTACAGCACGGGCGGAGGCCTGGACTGTCTCGACATCCACCTCATGGGGTGGATTAGTCGCAGGAGTCATGGGGTGAGAGTGTGATTCTTGATCCATGGGGTCCTTACCGTGGTCAGTGTTTCGGTTGATTGGTATGGGATTTGACATGGGTGTGACCCTTCGTTCCCACAGACGGCGCCAATTGTTGCAGGGTAGAACTCACGTACAATGAATTTGTATTATGGGAAACCAAGGGCACGGTGGTTATGATGTGGATGGTGATTAGGGAAGGCTATTTAACAGGTGATTAGTGAGATGATGAGGCTAGGTCTGTTGTGAAGGCTGACCACGGTGTCGAATCCGGAAGGATGCGGTAGAAGGTCCGAACTTCCTGGGGCAAGGACGAGCACGACCGATGGTGACGAGCTAACCTGCGCAAGGAGCAACTCGTCAGAAAGGCCGGCTTGGGGTCCAACCCTTAGCCTATCTGATGCCTAAGTCAGTAATAGGACTTAAAGCGGGGGCTAGGCACGCAGGTCGGACTGAAGGTGAGTCGACCGTACGTGACGAGCTATGAATGGTGGAAGAACAAAGATATGGAAGACCTTTGCTCTTCTGTGTGAATAATGAGATCGAGAGATAATTTTCCAACCTCTTCCTCGTTGGAGGCGAAGGGGTATTTATACCTGATAGAGGCGGTTAGGTGAGGTTGTCCTGGCGTGCTAACTCGACGTGCTGAGCTGGCCCAACTGTCAGCGGAAGCTTCGGTCGAGGATGTCAGAGCTGGGCGTGTCAGCCATACTTTTGTCAGACGACGCAACGGTCAGGGGCGCTTTTGTCAGTGTGTCAGAGCCGAAAGCATTAAATGTCAGGGGGCGCAGCGGCCAGGGTGCACTTTGTCAGGTTGTCGAGCGGCGGAAGTGTCAGTAGCGTCCTTGTACTAGGTTATTTGTCGTGTCTGATGTGCCAAAGAATCGTGGGTGTGCGCCCGTAGAACGGGGCTACCGATTGGGTCGCCAGGTCGTCCCGGATGGAGGACGTGCTGCCTGCTCGTGCGCCTCGCGCAGTTCCGGGTGAGCCGGTGGGGAGACAAGCGAGCTGAAAGCTTGGACCGGGGCGGAGTACGGCCCCATCATCGGCCACAGCGGGGTGCGCCCCTTCCCCCGGTTGTGTCGGACTCCCGGGTAGTCTGGGGCCCCGTCGCCGGGGAATAAGCGAGCGGTCTTTGAAGTCGCGGTGCTTGGCACCCTATCGCTAGGCGAGCCGGCCCCCAGGGAGGAGCGGCGAGGTAGGTTGGGTGCTTGGCGGATTAGGATGGAAAGTCGGGATATCACGATCTTTAGGTCGTAACAGATACCATTAAGACAAAAAAAGGCAATATGAGGATCTATTCTTTATTTAAAATTAAATCATAGAAGTGAAGAGACAGTAATTTCCCCTCTTTGATACTATTCACGAAGTGTTCACCAAATGGCCACTGATCTCATAAGACGCGATGAAAATCTTGTTAATGCGTGTGTGATGTCAACAACTCATTATAAACTGGCAGCATGCACAACCATTGAGGTGTATCTGCATGTATCTTTACAGTATGCCTCATGAATAAGATGCTTTCTTCGGGAGATGCGTTGCGAGAAAGACATCAAAAGGAAGTTGAAAGGTCTCTGGAATCTTTTAGAATCAAGGGAAAAGGCAAGGACAATATGTGGACTCACTTTCAAAGGAAACAGCTTCTGTTCAGTAAGTTAATTCCAAAGAGGTTGACAAAGAGGCATCGAATTGGGGTGAAGTTTCTTTTTTCATCCGAATTTCGTTTAGATAATAAAGTTCATGAACCACTACTTGGAGCATTCGCTTCTCCTAGATCTTGGATTTATCTAGATATCAATATTGGCCATATAAAAATGAATGGCACATCGCCATTTCACCATCCACTTGTGGTGTGTGGTGTACAATGAAACAAGGAGCAATTGTTATACAAAGATATCCAGACCGGTCCAAAACTTTGGGACCCGTTTGGAAAAGTAAATATAATATTGGCCTACATGGATGGGCTCTGACTCATGATTGGAATATTTGAACTTGTATAAAAGGCTTTGGCCCACGTTTGGAAAATCTTCAACTTGTTATAGATGAAGAGGACCGAAGGCCCCATCGATGATAGTACCGACCTGAAAAGAGTTTTATGCAGAATAGAATTCATAGAGACTGCTAGGATTTGAATTTATGGATGGAAGCACCCCTAAATATTCATTATAAAAACCATCACATTATGCGTTATCAGGTATCTTGTATTATTTTGATTTATGTTATTCCATACATACTCTTAGATTATCGAATGACCGAGGCTAATTTGAGTGTCAGAAGATTTTAGGTCGGATGTCATGCTAATCTCTTCCTGACAAGTTCTTATCTAAGATGCGCAGATCCAAAAGGAGCAATAATCATCTTGAGAGAGTCAAGGACTCAAGATCATCAATGCAAACATAACAACAATTCTCATTTCATAAAAGTCATTGTTTGTGACATTATTTTACCCACAAAACCTTGTTGAAACTGATTGCATATGTATCAATTGCGCACAGATGCACAAATTCTAGAGCATTCACGTGTTAAGGCGAACAAACTAGTGTGTGTAGGTAAAGATCTTAAGATGTAGAGAAGAAATAAACTAATAATCAATAATTGAATAAAGTTGCATAAGAAATTTTCACCTGGCCATGAACAACGAATCATGGTATGCTCTGCTAATCATTAATTTGTGACTAAGGTTTAACTGCTGTGCAGCAACTTTCATAGCACTGATGATTGATTCTGCAGACGAAGCAGGTGGATCTTGATTGATGATCTTGAACTCTGACAGTCTTACTCCACGTTTCTTAGCTATGGAAACAGCAGATTGCTGGATTTTTTCAACCACGTTGTTCCTCCTTGCTTCATCGATGTCCCTAGTATCTACGAAAAAATAACATTAGATAGGTAAGCATTTCTGAATCACCAATGACCAAACCAAGACCCAGGAAGTATTCACCAGAAAACTGACAGCCGGAATTAGGAGACAAGTTTGTCATTTCAGAAATTGTAAATGAGTGGTTAGTCAACTGAGTAGACAAGATTTCAGCAGAAATAATTTTCAGTATAATTTGGCTCAAACTAGGAAATACCCAGATTTTTTTAAACATTATCTTCAGTAGCAAAGTGCAACATGCAAATATGCCATTATTATGAAAGTAAATAATATCCAAATCAGCGGCAGAGCCAACTATGGGATTAAAAGAGAAGGTTACTGACATCAACTAATATTCTGTATGCTATCAAGCAAAAGGTGAACAACAATGCATGGCATTATAGTATTCAAGCTTTACATACTCAAATGAGGGACATACCAATTTCAACATGTGATTTACTCGGAATGCTATTGATTGCCCCCGGATAAAGTTCAATGATACCTAGAAGTAGCAGGTAAGTTTAGAAGACCAAAAACAACATGAAACATCATGTATTCATGAATGAAAGTTGACACAGATGAACACGTGAATGAAAGTTATCACACAAGAAATTCTGGGGAAAACATGCAACTGTAATGTACCTACAGTACCAACAGTATCTATTGATCCAGATTCTAAGACATGCTTCTCAACAGCCAGTGCCAACTCTGCAGCAGCCAATCCTGCATCATTTCTATTCACAAATATAGTCAGCATATTGCCATATAGCGTAAAGCAAAAAAACTATTATTGGAGTCCGGATCTTTTTTAAAAAAATCACATTCCAAACAATATAACCTTGAAACTATTTAGTAAAACAAGAAGAAAATTTGACCCAGTATCAGATGTCAGAGCCAGTGAAAGGATAGGTGCTAGATCTCCACCATATCTAGGTGTAGAGATGACAGGTGATGAGTGGGCCAATACCAGCTGCTCCAAAGTTCTAAGATATGTAATCATACTGTTTGACTTTCTTCTGCAACCTCTAAAGCTTGGATAATTGACTCAAGTGTATCTTATCATACGTCCAGGATCCGTATATATTCTCATCTTTGGATTACACTGCCATTTTCGAAGCTAAGATGTTAGTCGATGGCTCTACATCCATTATTGGAGTATTAGCACGGTTGATGTCACATCATCCTGGCCTTTATTCTCCATTTTGCATATGCCTAAATATCTATTTAATTTGCTTTATGTTAGTCAATTGTCTTCGTCCAATTATTAAGTCAGATGATGTGTATTTTAGGAAACATGAACAGAGAGGTAGATTGCACATGATGTGAAGTGTGAGGATTGTATCACTTGGACAACGAGAATGACCTGGTAAGATGTTCCGTTGTGCCACTAGTCCGCTCACCACTAATCATTTAGGACATTCGTCTGTATAAAGTTTGAAATTTTGGCTCCAGAAATGAATATCAATATGTTTAAAAGTGTAAGTCGTGTCAATTGAATAAGCACCATCATGTGTCGTGTCCCACATTGAATCAATTAACATGCTAATGGTCCATTTGAACTTGCTCATTATGACATTTGGGCCCTTGCATAATTGATCAAGACTTGGATTTGGTATTCAGTTACATTTGTTAATAATTACTCCAGTGTAACTTGGCTCAATGTTTTGAAAATAGATCTAAACTGTTTCTTTGGTTAATATGTTTTTGTGCTTAAGTTAAATTCCCAATTTGGCGTTTCTAGTTGAATTTTACAAAGTGATAATGCTAAAGAGTATTTCAATATGCCATTCTCGAACTTCTTGTACAAGTCTAGTAGTAAATACTAATCTTCAAGCTCATATAATCCTCAGCAAAACCGAGTTGACACTTGGCACTTACTGAAGCTGTTGGGAATATGTTTCGTCATATGCATACTCTTGAGACCTTTTAAAATGATGTTCTTACTGCTTGTCTTATGATTGATCGAAAATCTTCATCTATGCTTGACGGTTATATTCCATAAAAATTGTTTTATCCTAATGTTGAGTTGTTTCTCTTACCATCTAATATATTTGGGAGCACATGTTTTGTACACGTTCATCGGCCAAACAATATCAAACTTGATCATATAGCCCTGTGTTGTATCTTTCTAGGATACCCCCGAGTGCAAAAATGATACAAGTGCCATTGTCCAACTACAAAACAATTTTTGATTTTTGCTGATGTAACATTTTAAAATCAACCATATCTACAAAACAATTTTTGATTTTTGCTGATGTAACATTTTAAAATCAACCATATTTCATATGCTAGACTTGTCGATTGAAATTCATCTTTTGAGTTCACTGAAGAGGATATGTTTGTATCCTCAAAACTTATACAAGTGCCATTGTCCAACTACAAAACAATTTTTGATTTATATAGGAGATACCTCTTAGTTTTGTGGCTGATACAAACATATCCTCTTCAGTGAACTCAAAAGATGAATTTCAGTCGACAAGTCTAGCATATGAAATATGGTTGATTTTAAAATGTTACATCAGCAAAAATCAAAAACAATATGAAATATGGTTGATTTTAAACATAATTTTTTACCACCAAGAACAACAGAAGTTAGCAAGGTCTACAATATGCACTCAAAATATCAACCTTCGATTTTCATCACATTTGAAATCATCTTCTGATGTTCCAACTCTTGAAATTATTCTTGCTAATGGAGAGTCATCTATATCTGATCTTGATAACCCTATTTTACTTCTTAAGTACATGCACTACACAACCGATTTTAAAATTTGTTGGCCCTGATGTTGCATCCCCTTCATTAGTTGATTTTCATCCCATTCCCAATTGTATTTCAGATACCCTATCTCAACCAGATTAGAGAAATACAATGTTAGAAGAGAAGGCTATATTAGAGCGGAATGATACATAATACCTGGTAGACACTCCCATAAATAAGGTGGTTGGTTGCAAACAAGTTTATACTATAAAGTTAAACCACGAAGGCTCACATGTTGACAAATTGGTAGTTGCAAACTTGTTAAGTTGGACTATCTTCTCAGTTACAAATATGACGTTTGTATGACTTATCTCTCTTGAATCAACACACCATTGGCCATTGCAACTAGATGTCAAGAATATCTTTCTCGGTGGTTTATATTGATGAAGTATATAAGAAACAACCTCTTGGTTTTGTTTGGATGCAAACCAATTGGTACACCTATGGATCTTAACTTCTCATGTATGCCATGTCAAGAGAACTCATTGCACGATCCGGGGAACATAAAAGGATTATTGAGAAGATAAATTATTTTACTATAGATCACCCAAATACTGCCTACCCAACAAGTGTGGTTAGTTTATATCTGATTCTTAGATTGAACACTGGGATGTGCTGTGTGGATATTACAATATATTAAGAACGCTCCGGTAGATATCCTCTTTATGCAAATTTTGTACACAATCATGTTGATTAGTCCTTGGATGATGATTAGTCATGTTCACCCTCTGATTAAAGGTTTACGACATGATATTATGTTAGTGGGATGTAATGTGTCGTGAAAGAACAAGAAGCAATTGGTAGTCTCTAAATCGAATGCACATTCAAAATATCAAGCTATAACTAACACTACTTATGATGTGGTGTAGATTTAGCATCCACATTTTGAACTTGGACTTTCATCTACTTTTATGAGATATTAATGTGATAACTAGGCAACCATTTATATTGGTGTGAATAATCTAGACTTTCATGAGAGAATTAAACCTATTAAAGTTGATTATCACATTATTGGAGAGACGATTGATGTCATGAAAACTAGATATGTTAGTTCCACAAGACAACTTGCTTACTAAACTTATGAAGTCACAAGCTGAGTTTATTTGTAACAATGTGGGCATGTATGATATTCACGCCCAACTTGAGAGGAATCACTAGAATAAGAATACATGCAAATTATAGCGGTGTTTGTAAGAGTGTATTCGTCTCTCTATAAATAATAAATAATCGGTAAAAAGGATATTTACTATCTCTAACTGGTTGGCTGACTCTCTCTAACTGGTTGACTAACTTGCTCTAACCTTTCTGCCAAAATCTCCCTTCTCTGATTCCAGCGTTAACACTTTTATTGTTAACACCTGTCCATGTCAGAAATATAACTGTCCTGCCACTTTTGGCATGTCAGTGACATTCCGTAGGTACTTTTCAAATTTTGTAGTGTAAATGTGTCGTATTGTGTCTTCCATGTATCGATGTGTCTGTCTCCATCTTTGTGAATTGAAATGAAGGATGGCACTATCAGTGTCCAGGTAGTGGCAAAAGAAAATAATTGTTACTTCATTGATGGGCAAGAAAGACTTTAAGAAAACATTTCTGCAAAAGAGACAAAAAGGCGAGACAGTTGAGGATTAAATAAGCTACATGGCTGTGCTTTCCTAACATCTTGCACAGCAGTTTTCTGCTCATTACTTCAGTGTCGCCATTGTCTTAAGCCTTTCCCCGTCAAAAATGGGATCAACCATGGGGCACAATGCTCCAAGCAAAGATTGGCCCAAATTCAACAATTCCACCTAGTGACAAATTCCTACAAAGGAAACTGTGGGCAAGATGGAACGAGCCATAAATCAACCAATGCTCGTTTAAGCTCAAACGAGCAAGAAACACCTTCAAATTTACCCAAGAATATAAGCAAAAGTCATCAGTTAATTAGCCAAAGGAATTGGATTTAAACGTAACAAAAGTTTCTTAGACCAAAAAGAGACAAAAAAAGGCTATGATGACAACAAAACCTGTGTCTAGTCTTTCGGATCAGCTACATGATTCATGTCTCCGTTCAGCCCAATTAAAGCCAAGCCCTTTGTTAGATGAAAGGCCACCATATTCTTTTTAAGCACTATTAAATCCATACCCTTTGTTAGATGAAGGACCACCATATCCTTTTTAACTGTTGCAATCCATGATCATTAAGGCTTTAACACTAGTCCTCCAAGCTTTATCAATTCTCTATTTTATTATTCCTCATTGATGTACTTAATTATCTCATGCGCACATGCTTTGGGAGGAAGAGGACAGCTAATGTGATTTCGTAAAATTGGACATGTACCTCTCAAACCCCAGTCCCCCAATATAAAACAATGTTTTGAAAGGTAAAAGAGAAAGATTTCGCTTCATTCGAGCAAGAAAAATTAAGAAACTTTGACATAAAAATATAATTTGTCTACTTAGAAATGACAACTCAGGCAAGAAATTTTTAATATCTAAAATCAATAGATTCTCAGAAAAGATAAACTTAAAATGTAGTGATATTACAATAAGTAAAAAAAGAATAAAAATGGATTAGAACCACAAGATAATCTAAAATACCAAGCATATGGCTAATGGGGGAGAAAACAAAAGCATACAAACCTGGCTGGCATGAGGACAGCTCCTGCATGACCACCATTTCCTTCAAATTCTACCTTGATGCTTGCAGGAGCAGCAATGGCAGTCACAATGCCAATAGGAAGACCTTAAACTCGAGATGGGTTAGTATCTTACAGTATTCGAGTTTACTAGGCAAATGGACGTGGCGTTGAAAATAAATACCTTCTTCTTCCAGAATAGGCCCCTGCTCTATGTGCAATTCTACAAATGCAGAATAGTGATCCTTCTTCAGAAAAACATTTTTCATGTCTTCATAATTTAAATTGTAACCAGCAGATTTTGCAGCATCAAAAAAAGATATATTTTGAACGTCAACTGTTTCTTTAAGAGAATCAGCTAGTTCCTTGCTCCCTGCCATTAGTCGGCTGCATGTTTAAAGTTTGTCATGAGATAATGATGCATGCGGACACGCTAACCAAAATATAGGATTCATCTTACAGAAGAACAGTATGGAGAATGTAAACTATGTTAACAATGATTCTTAGGATATATGTACCTAACAAAATTCTTGTTTCAATATTAATCAAAGACAACATGAGTCCCTATCAATATGGAGTCTATTACTTATGAATGACTCTCTCTCTGTTACTATTTCCATCTTAATCTATGACCAATTGAGAATAGACCATATTCAGGAAAGTGCTTGTTCAGTTTTTTGCCCATCTAAGCTCAAGCTTATTTTCATCTCCCTACTTTTCTCCACCATATTCTCTTCTAAACCCACACCCTTCTTGTGAAGCATATGCGGCAACAAGGAGGAAGGGAAGAGTATCGACCCGAAGTTGCCAACATCAATGAGCCAATAAAGGGCACTGAACCCTTGATACTGCTATTTCAGCATATATCAGAGCTCCTGTTGACCAGAGGAATCTGCAATAGACCGTGCTCAGTTTCACTTCAATTGTCTGAAGCAGCGAACACATTTACTTGAAGAACTACATCAAAATGAAAGCAGTTGATGATTGACTGTGAACAAGATTCCCAATGGTTTCATATGTTGAATATTGGACTCCCCGGATTTGGTTTTGGATGATGAGCAAACATAAATAATTCATGAACTAACAATTTGTGAGCGCAGTATTGGAGATCGTCGCCAAATTCACGAGAACAATCAAAGCGACATCTCAAGACTTCTCAAAGCACGTATTCATTGCCTAAAGCTTCGTTGAAGCTCTTGGACCGTTTTGGAAGTCATGAAAAATTGATCGAAGCTTTCGAAGACCATTCATTAAGGTTTTATTTATAGTCTTTTAGCTTCGATCTATAGAATGTTAAGCCTTGAGTATATCTTACGATTCTATCTTCATAACGCTCATATCGTAGCTCTAGGATCTTAGTACAAGTTCATTCTAACTTCCTCGAAGCATCGCGCTTCGATTCGGACTTGTTTGTGCATGTTAGTTGGTACAAGAAGAAGTACTGACCGACTAGATGGTGATCTAGTCGGTCAGCAAAGCTTCTTGGACCGACTAGTTTGTGTTAATCTTTTCTTGTTCAGTACTGTTTACAGTTAGTCGGTCTACGTTGACTCACCGACCGACTAGTTTGTGAACTAGTCGGTCAGTGATGCTTCTTTGACCGACTAGTTGTGATTTACTGTACATGCCAAATTTCTCCTAAGCTACTGTTTATCGTTTAGTCGGTCTAAGAACGTTTGGTGACCGACTAGTTGATAATCTAGTCGGTCAACATTTGTTCTTGGACCGACTAAGTCAATTTATATTCAGACTATTTGCTTTTGCCTCTTAGTCGGTCTACGTTCACTGACTGACCGACTAGTTGTGAAACTAGTCGGTCAGAATGTCTTCTTGGACCGACTAGATTTCTAGGTCTGAATTTCTATCTCTTCTCAGTTCTTCACTTAGTCGGTCCATGTTGATTGACTGACCGACTAGTTGATGAACTAGTCGGTCAGTGGTTGTTCTTTGACCGACTAGTTGCCTCAGATTTCTATCCGTTGGGAATTGACCTAACTTGTTTTTATGGGACCCTATAAATACGAACCTAGGTCATTTCTCTCTAGGTTAGAGCTGCCATTAAGAGATTCATTGAGATTGAAAGAGATATCTATTCTCACTCATTTCTAAAGCTCTCTTCCTCACAAGAAACCCATTCTCTCACTTTCTAGATCTAGAATCCATATTGAGAGAAGCTTGTTCTTGGTGAGCTCTTCAAGCTCTTGCTTGATTCAAGTCTCCAAATCACTCCTAGGCACCTATTGCTGGTCATTTCCTTGGTGCTAGGTCTTGGTGACTTCATCTTCCTCAAATCCTTCCTTTCACCTATTTGGTAAGAAAAACTCAAGGTATAGGATTTTGTGGTAAGATTGTTTATTTCATTATAAACTCATTTATATTGCTTGTTGATTCTCTCGGTTGTGAGAGAAGGTTGTGATCCCGTGTTGTGGGATTCACTATTGCCATTGCATGTATGATTTGATCTTGTGAAGGTTTTTCACAAGATATCATAGTGGAAATCTTGGGTTAGGGTTTCTAACCTAAGTATCCGGAGGGGATCCGGGTGGTTGGGACGTAGGATCACCGGGAACAAGTCGGGGAGACTTGGGTGGATCCGAACCCAGTAACATCTTTTGTTAGCATTGTTAAATTTGTTGTTGTCATTCAATTTAAGCTTCCGCAAATTGATTTGGTAGTTGTTTGCACTATAATTAGGAATTATACTCCTTGTTATTTTAAAGTACTATTCACCCCCCTCTAGTACTTGTGCAGTAGCTTGTAGGGCATTACATTTGGTATCAGAGCCAGATACTTAGCTATGTCTGCCAACGACAACAAAACCGTGCGTCCACCTTCCGACTATGGCACCTTCAGGAACCGTGAAGGAGCGTCTTCGGTCATGGAAGGACATTCATCGACAAGGCCTCCATTCTTCAACGGCGTCAATTATGGATATTGGAAATGCCGGATGGAAACGTTCCTTCGGAGCGCTTCCTTGTGGAGAATTACCATGTCAGAGTACAATGTGCCTACCGAAGAAGATTTCGACAAGTGGACCACCGCGGAGGTCGCCGCGGAGATTGCAAATGCCAAAGCTATGAATGCTTTACAATGCGCATTGGAACCCGAAGATTTTAATAAGATATGCACATGTAAGAGTGCATATCAAATTTGGAATTCGTTCCTCATTTTGCATGAAGGAACGAGTCGGGTAAGAGATTCTAAACTCGTAGTAGTCAATAGAGATTACGAATTGTTTCACATGGAACAGGGAGAAAAGATGAAGGAGTATTATGCTCGCTTCGTCGACATAATGAACGAGTTGGAAGCTCTCGGCAAAACTTACACCCAAAAGGAGAAGTGTTCGAAGATTATCGAAGGACTTCCTTCTTCTTGGAAGAAACGTACCTTCGCCATCGAGGAAGGTAATGACATGAATAAATATACCGTAGTTCAATTGATAGGTACTTTGATGGCTTACGAGGTACGCAAAGATAGCAAGGTGAAGTTACAAGAAAAGATGAAGTCCTATTTGAACCAAGACGCGCCTAAGAAAAAGGCGATTGCATTCAAGGCGGCTTCATCCACCTCTACCGATGATGAGGACTCGAAAGAAGAAATGGACATGGAATCCATTGCACTCATGGCAAAGAAGTTCAATCGCTTCTTCAGAAAGGGTAACTTCAAACAAAAATCTAAATTTACTTCTACTAACGCCTCTCCACCTTTGTGCTTTAAATGCAATAAGCCAGGACACATCAAAGCGGATTGTCCTCAAAACAAGCAAAAGAAGAAGTGGAAGGCGCCGAAGTTCGACAAGTCGAAGAAGTACAAAAAGGGATAGAAAAAGGGGCTTGTCGGAGCAACATTCACCGACTCCGAGGATTCCTCAAGCGGAGAGTCGGACGATGAGAAAGTGGAGCAAGCGCACATGTGCTTCATGGCAAGAGAGGAGCATGATCAAGGATCTTCCTCCTCCGATGATAGCGACAACGAGGGCGATGAGGTAACTATGGATGATCTTAGGAATGCTAACTCTCAACTATGGTCCAAATACACTAAATTAGTAAATAGATATACTAAAGTAAAAGATGACCTAGCTAGCATTCAAACCTCGCCTAAGACTATCATCACCAACAACGACACCGTTGTTGAAGAGTTAAGAAATGAGATTGTCAATCTCAAATCTAAACTTGAACATGTTAGCATTGAAGATCCGGAAGAACATAGGATAGCGGATTTGACTTCTCAAAACTCGACTTTGAGTATTGAGAATGAGAATCTTAAATCTCGTGTTTATGTGCTCACATCGCAAGTATCAAACTTGGATACTTCTATGCGTTCTCTCAAAGAGAAATATGAGAACACATTAGGCCGAATTAATAAATTCAATAAGGGTAAGGACCATTTGGATAAAATCCTAAGTGACTTACTTCCGGCCAATCACCACATTGGTTTGGGGTATACGATGGGATGTCCATCCAAAGCGGCCACTACTTTTGTTAGGCCAACTTCCGGTGACTCTACGAGTGGTAGCAAACACTCTATTGGTAGTTCATCTACCAATGGTGCTTCCACATCGTCCACACCCTCTTTCGGAAAGAAACCCACTTTGGGTGGACCTCCAAAGAAGGGGCATGCTTATATGTACACCAATACCATGCCACGTAGGAACACACGTCCTACTCCACCGTCTCACACATATGATGATTTTTATGCAACACACTCTCGGGCACGTGCACACCATGTGAGACACCCTCACACACGTGTTCCCACACATGCATATGTTCACCCACCTCATCATATGAATAATTCTCGTCGTGCACCATTCCATCATGTTCCGTATGCCTATCCACAACATGCATCACGTAGAAATCAACGTCGCATGTATGCACCCAATAGGATGAGGGCTCCCAAGATTTTCACTATTTGGAGCCCAAAGGACACAAGCATGGATGAAAAACAAGTGTATATGAATGCTTATTTTTCGGATGTTGTGCATAGTAGAAATTATGTGGGGAAGTCTAAGTCCAATTGGACTTGGCTTCCAAAGGTCTAACCTTTGAGGACCCAATGACCTTGGGTACCGTGATATGAAATTCTCTATCTTTAGGTACTCAAGGAAAAGAAAAAGAAAAGGAGCAACAAATTTAAATTTAGCTCCAAAGGGAATTGGATACTCGATAGCGGGTGTTCAAAACACATGACGGGTGACGCTCAATTGCTCTCCGGAGTAGTTCCCATTGCAAATGGAAACTGCGTCGTATTTGGAGGCAACGAGAGCGGAACCATCGTCTGTGTTGGTAAAGTGTGTAACTCATCTAAACCCTTAATTAGTGATGTCTATCTAGTTAATGGTTTAAATCATAATCTTATTTCAATAAGCCAACTTTGTGACAAAGGTTACAAAGTTAGCTTTGCGAAAGGATTGTGTCATATTTCAAATGATAATAATAAATTATTATTTTCCGGCACACGCCATAAAGATATCTATATTTTGGATCTTCCTAAGTCATATGAACAATGTCTCGTTGCCAACACAAGTGAAAAACGCTTATGGCATCGACGCTTTGGACATGTGAACTTTGGAACACTTTATAAGCTTTCAAAATTAAATTCCATTAAAGGTTTTCCGAAGCTCGTTTTTGAAAAGAAAAGTTTTTGTGATTCTTGTCAACGTGGCAAGCTTCCTAAATCTTCATTTAAACCTAAGAAAAGCATTTCTATTAAACGGCCACTAGAGCTATTGCATCTAGATTTATTTGGGCCAACTAGAGTTGCTTCCTTAGGAAATGCAAGATATGGTCTTGTCATCGTCGATGATTATTCTAGATTTACATGGGTATTTTTCTTATGTAATAAAAATGAAGCTTTTGAAAACTTCACAATATTTGTGAAGAAAGTACAAAATCTCATCGGAACCACCATTGTCACTATTCGTAGTGATCATGGGGGTGAATTTGAGAATGAGTCTTTCTCAAATTTTTGTGATGATCTTGGAATTACTCACACGTTTTCTTTCCCTCGCGCACCTCCTCAAAATGGTGTTGTTGAGAGGAAGAATAGAACGCTTGTGGAGTGTGCTCGTACTATGCTCGAAGATAGTCAACTTGGTTATCAATTTTGGGCGGAAGCGGTACACACCGCTTGTTATGTGTTTAATAGAATACTTTTGAGGCCCGGCACCAAACAAACTTGTTATGAATTGTTGTTTGGTAGATTGCCTCAAGTTAAACATTTTCGTGTTTTCGGCGCAAAATGTTTTATTAAAAACACATATGATAATTTGGACAAGTTTGATCCGAGATCGGATGAGGGGATATTTGTTGGGTATTCCTCACGTAGCAAAGCCTACAGAATATACAACAAAAGATCCTCTACGATCGAGGAATCACTTCATGTCTCTTTTAATGAGAATTTTACTACTCCTAGAATTTCAAATGATGATGACTCTATGGATGTTTTATGTGATTCGTTTGAAAATTCTAAGTCTATTGATTCAATTGATTCTATTGATACTAACCCGACTAATGAAGTTGTTGAGAATGTTCCTAGTGATCAAGGTATTCCCAAGCGGCTTCATACCGTTCGCGACCATCCCCATGAGCAAGTCATTGGCAATATTCAAGATAGAGTCAAGACGAGATCGTAAGTCCACCACTTCGCCAATTGTGCCTTTGCCTCATCGATAGAGCCAAAGAATATAGTTGAAGCATGCGAAGATAGTGCTTGGATCCTTGCCATGGAGGAGGAACTCATTCAATTCGAGAGGAATGAGGTATGGGAGCTTGTTCCTTTGCCATCGAAGAACCACACCGTCATAGGGACAAAGTGGATCTTCAAGAACAAAACCGACGAAAACCAAGTCGTCGTCCGGAACAAAGCTCGGTTAGTAGCTCAAGGCTATCGACAAGAGGAAGGTATCGATTTCGAAGAATCCTTCGCTCCGGTAGCTATATTAGAATCAATTAGACTATTATTGTCTTTTGCATGCCATAAAAATTTTAAATTATTTCAAATGGATGTTAAAAGTGCATTTTTAAACGGAGATGTCGTTGAGGAAGTTTACGTTTCTCAACCTCCGGGCTTCATAAGTGAAAAATTTCCAAATCATGTTTTTAAACTAAAGAAAGCTCTTTATGGCTTGAGACAAGCTCCTCGAGCTTGGTATGATCGCTTAAAGAATTTTCTTTTGGATTTGAATTTTAAAATGGGCGAAGCCGATTCTACACTTTTTGTTAAGCATGCGAATAATGATATTTTATTAGTTCAAATTTATGTTGATGATATCATTTTCGGTGCTACTAACTTCACTCTTTGCGAAGAGTTTTCTAATGTTATGAAGGAACAATTTGAGATGAGCCACATGGGCGAACTCAAATATTTCTTAGGTCTCCAAATTCACCAATTGAACGATGCAATCTTCATCCACCAAACGAAGTACACGGTGGAGTTGCTAAAGCGATTTGGAATGGAGAATGCCTCCGGGAAAAAGACTCCTATGAGCACTACAACGCATCTTGATAAAGATACGGGCGGAAAAGATGTAGACATTCGTCTATATCGAGGTATGATAGGTAGTTTACTTTATCTTACCGCAAGTAGGCCCGATATTATGTTTGCCATTTGTATTTGTGCTCGTTATCAGTCTCAACCTAAGGATTCTCACTTAGTAGCGGTTAAACGTATTTTTCGCTATCTAAATTACACTTTAGATTTTGGATTACTTTATCCGAAATCTAGCACATATGAGTTAGTCTCATATAGTGACGCTGACTATGCGGGATGCAAATCCGACAGGAAGAGTACTGGTGGCACTTGCCATTTTCTAGGAAATTCCATTGTCTCTTGGTTTTCCAAGAAGCAAAATTCGGTATCACTTTCAACCACCGAGGCGGAATACATTGCCGCCGGTGCCGCTTGTGCCCAGGTTCTTTGGATGAGACACACACTGAAGGATTTTGGTATTCATTGTGATACTAGCCCTATCATGGTGATAACCAAAGTGCTATTTGTCTTTCAAAGAATCCGGTGCACCATTCCCGATCTAAACACATAGATGTCCGACACCACTTTTTAAATGATCATGTTGCTAAAAAGGACATCATATTAGTGTACGTTGAAACTCAAAAGCAAATCGCCGATATTTTCACGAAACCCCTAAAGGAGGACTCCTTTGTGCGGTTGCGTCGAGAATTGGGGATTATGGGTGAATCCGAGATATAGGATTCATGTTTCATTCAATTATCTTGCATGCTATTATATTTCGCGATATTTCGTTCATGCTAGATTTATTGAATTTTTGGGGATTTTATGTGATATGTTTGAATTTTTGCTCGAATTCTTATTTGAATGTCGTATTTAAGATTTCGACGTTTTATGGGGCAGTTTAGATGACTAATGAGAGCGTTAAGATGTTTCATCCAAGTGGTTTATGAAGAAAACTCATTTATCAACTTTTGGACTCTTCTAGTCGGTTTCAGTTCATTAGTCAACCGACTAGATGATCATCTAGTCGGTCAGCTAGTGAACTCAGACCGACTAGTTCAAGCTTTAAACTTTCTTTTGTCATTTACTTCTTTTAGTCGGTCTTAGTACTCTTACCGACCGACTAGATTGAAAACTAGTCGGTCAGTGATTATATTGTGACCGACTAACTCTAGCCCTAGAAATTTCTGTTTGCCTCTGTTTCGACTTAGTCGGTTTAAGCTCATTGACCGACCGACTAGATCGTAATCTAGTCGGTCAATGCTTGAACGGTGACAGACTAAGTGCGTTAGGGCAAACGCGTCTTTTCGCATTCCCGACCGACTTAAACACTTTCATCCGACTGATTCTTCTTTTAGTCGGTCTTCTTCAAACCTCCAGCTCGAAAACCCCTTAAACCCACTCGAGACCCCTCATCTTCCCATCGATTTCCGGCCAACTTTCCGGCCATCTCCGCCGTCCAACGCCGTCGACCTCTCCCCTAGGTATCTCCCTCCTTCCTAGATCTCAGTTTTCTTCCCTAGGGTATGTTCTAGATCTCTTTTTCTTTTCTAGGCTCTAGGGTTTCGGAAATTGTTCTAGGGTTTCGGTTTCTCCTTCTTAGGGTTTGTGGTTAGGATTGTTTTAGCTTAGGGTGTTTGATCCTATCCCGACGCTTGGTTGTACTCGTTGTGCCGCGATCATGGCACGAACGAGAATCCCGATTACATCTTCTGGGGCATCCCCCATGACCGTAGAGACCGGGACCGCTTCGACCCCTCCTAAACGTAGGGCCAAGACCACTCGACCCCCCTCTTCGTCTTCAACTCCGTTGAAGAGGAAGGACGTCCAAGCCTAAACCTACCGGCCAATCGTCCAAGCCAAAACCTAAACCTAAAAAGTTCCGTGCTCCCACCCCTCCCGGTGAGCGTTCGGATAGTGATTCCGAGGATAACTCCGATGAGGAATACACTCCTGAACATCCCGAGAAGGCACCCACTCCACCCCCTCCACCTCCTCCTAAGACCCGTAAGGCTAAGAGTAAAGCTCCAATGCCAGTCGGAGGTGTTGATATATCGTTGTGCCGCGACGACCCACAGTGTCTAGCTGCGTACAACCGTATAGAGCACTGCCCGCTGCTGTTGGAACATTACGTTCAGTTTTCTGATTTCCTTGGCCTTGCTGATCTTCTCTCCTATAGTGGCCTATTGGACTACCTTCGCTTCGACCCTAAGGCAAACCCCCGACCCTATCCTCGCCTGGTCAAGCTATTTTATGCCAACCGTGTCCGGGGTCAGTACGGCGAGACCCACTCCATTGAGACTTCTGTTTTGGGGACTCCGATAGTCCTCACGGCAGAAATCTTGGGGGAGTTGATTGGTTGCTCGTCGTGTGGCCTCCTCCCGTCTGACATCTCTGTCGACGATATCTCCTCCTTAGATCAGCGGACCCGAGGCAAAATCTTCCAGGTTATCCCCCCAGCATTCATAGGAGTCCCTTCCAAATCTTTCAAGTCAAATGCTTGGGTGCTTAATCTGATCTTGAAGTCCTGCCTTCTTCCCAAGTATGGATCTTCTTCTCTTCCATCTCAGCCGTTTTTGAAATTGATATACGCTCTTTTCATAGGTAGCGAGATTAATTGGGCTCACATTATACTCGATAAGATGGACTCTTTCGAGTGTATACGCAAGACCACTAAATCTGCGCATATCCCATATCCATGTCTGTTGACTTTGGTTTTCCGTCGATTCGGTGTTCCCCTGCCTCCTGATGATGAGCGTCCCTTGGGTCCTCCTCTGAACGCGACAGCCGTTAAGAAATCTCTTGCGGCGCTTCGTCACGTGCAGAGGTCGACCTCATCTGCTTCCCAGGCCACTCCCTCAGCTGCTGCTGCCCCTACTCCTTCTGCCACATTAGATGATGTCGTACGCTTACTTCGTCGGCACGAGTCGCGTTTGGCTCGTACCGAGGAGGTAGTTTGCCGTATGGCTCGTATGATGGGCATTGAGCTTCCTCCTTCCGTTTCTGAGGACGAGGAGATGGACGATGAGGATATTGACGATCTTGTCACTTCCTTGGCTCGTGGCGATGAGGCCACTGCTGCTGCTGCTGCTACCACATCTGCTCCTGGAGATGGCACCTCTTCCGGTGCTCCAGAGACTTCTGCACCAGTAGTTCAGACTTCTGAGGCTGCTGCTGCTCCTGTTGACGACCCTGCTCCTGTCTTGCCTGCTGATACTCCTGTTGAGACCCCAGCCGTTGAGCCTGTCGTCGTTTCCACTCCTGCCCCGACGATCCCGTCTGTTGACACGCCTCTCCTCCCAGCAGAGCCTGAGTCCACTCCATCGACTGGACCCATGGAGACTGCTGATCCAGCCACTCCCTCGTGATCGTCTGTTTCGAGGACTCTCCACTGCTCATTGGATGATGCATCTTATTGAGAGTATTTTGGGTTAGGATGGAGTTTGAGGGTTATTTTGATGTATTTTGATTTTTCTGGATGTCGGTGTTGTATTTTGATGTACTGTGGATGATGCTGATGGTTAGATGATGTATGATGTATTTTCCTTTTTGTTGTTGATATCCATGGTATGTTATACTTGATGTACTCGATGTGATATCTTTTTGGATGTACTCATGATGTTTTTATATATATACATCGATGTTCTATATATTTTAATTCGTCGTGCACATTTACTATTCGTTCAACGCATATGAAATGTGAATTCGTCGCTCGACGCTTGGAGGCTTGGTTAAATAGATTATATTTCTATGATTGTATAGAATTGTTTTCCATGCACAAATTTAACCAAGAATATTGAATATTGGAGAGTATGTTCCTTTACTCAATAAATGAATTAATATTTGGTATTTTTGATGATTTTAATTTTCGCTTTTAAATGATGGACAATTTGGCACACCTTGATTTGCCTTCATCGTTTTTCCCTTGTGTCAATTGGGTCCATCGTCATCATCTACGACTCCCGATGTTGGATTTTAATTTCCCTAGTTGTTGTCGTTGTATGCCCCCCATTTTTGGGATAATGCCAAAGGGGGAGAGATAATGATAATAAATAGGGCAAATGAAAATTTAACTCAATTTCCAAGAATCTAGTTTGATATGTTAGATTCAGGGGGAGTTAAGATATATATAAGGATTTTCAAAATCCGATATTTCAAAAATCGATTCTCTTTATTTATCTTACTCGTCTGATTGATGCAATTCATATATATTCATTTTGGAATTAACGTGTCATCAATGCAGGGGGAGTAAGTATTTTTCATTTGAATCATTATTTTTTATTATTATTTATGTTGGTTTGTCATCACCAAAAAGGGGGAGAATGTTGAATATTGGACTCCCCGGATTTGGTTTTGGATGATGAGCAAACATAAATAATTCATGAACTAACAATTTGTGAGCGCAGTATTGGAGATCGTCGCCAAATTCACGAGAACAATCAAAGCGACATCTCAAGACTTCTCAAAGCACGTATTCATTGCCTAAAGCTTCGTTGAAGCTCTTGGACCGTTTTGGAAGTCATGAAAAATTGATCGAAGCTTTCGAAGACCATTCATTAAGGTTTTATTTATAGTCTTTTAGCTTCGATCTATAGAATGTTAAGCCTTGAGTATATCTTACGATTCTATCTTCATAACGCTCATATCGTAGCTCTAGGATCTTAATACAAGTTCATTCTAACTTCCTCGAAGCATCACGCTTCGATTCGGACTTGTTTGTGCATGTTAGTTGGTACAAGAAGAAGTACTGACCGACTAGATGGTGATCTAGTCGGTCAGCAAAGCTTCTTGGACCGACTAGTTTGTGTTAATCTTTTCTTGTTCAGTACTGTTTACAGTTAGTCGGTCTACGTTGACTCACCGACCGACTAGTTTGTGAACTAGTCGGTCAGTGATGCTTCTTTGACCGACTAGTTGTGATTTACTGTACATGCCAAATTTCTCCTAAGCTACTGTTTATCGTTTAGTCGGTCTAAGAACGTTTGGTGACCGACTAGTTGATAATCTAGTCGGTCAACATTTGTTCTTGGACCGACTAAGTCAATTTATATTCAGACTATTTGCTTTTGCCTCTTAGTCGGTCTACGTTCACTGACTGACCGACTAGTTGTGAAACTAGTCGGTCAGAATGTCTTCTTGGACCGACTAGATTTCTAGGTCTGAATTTCTATCTCTTCTCAGTTCTTCACTTAGTCGGTCCATGTTGATTGACTGACCGACTAGTTGATGAACTAGTCGGTCAGTGGTTGTTCTTTGACCGACTAGTTGCCTCAGATTTCTATCCGTTGGGAATTGACCTAACTTGTTTTTATGGGACCCTATAAATACGAACCTAGGTCATTTCTCTCTAGGTTAGAGCTGCCATTAAGAGATTCATTGAGATTGAAAGAGATATCTATTCTCACTCATTTCTAAAGCTCTCTTCCTCACAAGAAACCCATTCTCTCACTTTCTAGATCTAGAATCCATATTGAGAGAAGCTTGTTCTTGGTGAGCTCTTCAAGCTCTTGCTTGATTCAAGTCTCCAAATCACTCCTAGGCACCTATTGCTGGTCATTTCCTTGGTGCTAGGTCTTGGTGACTTCATTTTCCTCAAATCCTTCCTTTCACCTATTTGGTAAGAAAAACTCAAGGTATAGGATTTTGTGGTAAGATTGTTTATTTCATTATAAACTCATTTATATTGCTTGTTGATTCTCTCGGTTGTGAGAGAAGGTTGTGATCCCGTGTTGTGGGATTCACTATTGCCATTGCATGTATGATTTGATCTTGTGAAGGTTTTTCACAAGATATCATAGTGGAAATCTTGGGTTAGGGTTTCTAACCTAAGTATCCGGAGGGGATCCGGGTGGTTGGGACGTAGGATCACCGGGAACAAGTCGGGGAGACTTGGGTGGATCCGAACCCAGTAACATCTTTTGTTAGCATTGTTAAATTTGTTGTTGTCATTCAATTTAAGCTTCCGCAAATTGATTTGGTAGTTGTTTGCACTATAATTAGGAATTATACTCCTTGTTATTTTTAAAGTACTATTCACCCCCCCCCACCTCTAGTACTTGTGCAGTAGCTTGTAGGGCATTACATCATAGGCATTTTAGTAATGAAAGAGAATTTTACTGGCAAGGAACAATCAAATGGAATCCTCAATATATATCCTACATGGATTTTGCACCTCATTGGCGTATGATTGGAGAATCAAGTTCCTTTGCACCTTTTTCATGGCAAATTTAAGCTTATTAGATTGAGTATTTGATGTTAAGTAACTTTGTGTGGAAAGATATTGAGAGATTAACATGAAAATATGAAGAAGACAAGGAATGGAAGTTTGACAATGAAGGAAGATGGAGGATAGCTACGACCCCGGGAGATTTGCGGGGGACATAGATGGGGGGATATGTGGGCGGAGAATAGACGTGAACGATGGAGAGGAAATGGCATGAAGAAAAGGAATGAGATGAGTTAAGAACAGACATTAGGTTTACTTGAGAAGGGAGACCAGAGAGTAGTCATCAAGAAGAAGAAGAATTTTATAGTAAAACGTAGAATGGCTATTAAAGATAATGGAATATCCTCTGTTCTATGGATGACCACTAACTGGAGATACCCTTATCAAACCAATCCCATAATGTGTGGAACCGATATCCATGAAATTCAAGAAAAACAGCTTCTTTCCTTTACTATTTTCTTTTCTTTTGTTTGTTTGTAGGGATGAGAATGGGCATGCCCAAAGCCCGATTGGGCTTTCAATTGGGCATGCCACATCATCATCCCTACCAATCCTTCACAAATTCTTTCTTTCTAGAATTTGTGAAGGATTGGTAGGGATGATGATGTGGCATGCCCAATTGAAAGCCCAATCGGGCTTTGGGCATGCCCATTCTCATCCCTATTTGTTTGTTTGTTCTCTTTTTTTTTTTTGGGGGGGGACCAGTTTGTTTGGTATTCAACTAAGTTTTTTAAGTAGGGACCAATATCTTAAATTATATAACAATTCATTACAAGTAAGATCTTAGGATCTGATAGGAACATGAGAAGGAAAACATCTAAGTACTTAGAGGAAAATTCGACCTTCCAAGGCAGCTGATTCCAAATCGTGTGGGCTCTTCGGATGTAAACATAATAACCTCCAACGATCTCCTTGGCTGGAAACCAGACCTGTGAAATAAATTCATTAAACAATATATATCACCAACGCTTCATAAAAAGGATAAATATTCAAATGGTCCATAAAGAAGAATAGTTATAACATAAAAAGTGATCTGCCCTGCAAGAATGCTAATAATTAGACAAGGTCATAAATCTTCAACCAAACCTGGAATTGGAAATGAAAGATTCGCCACACCTAATGAATCTTCTCATGCTACATGACAACAGAATTTCACAAAAAAGGGAGTTGATACAACCTAGGCTTTTTGTGTAAGGAAAAAGGGGATTTTGGGCGGAGGATGAATAAAAATGGGATTTTTATATAATAATCAGATCTGACCTAACAAGTTAACTACCTCGATTTGAGATGAGGCGATCTCCTAACTTTCTATTCGAGATGAAAGTTTAAATCTCCAAAGGAGTCCCCTTGGCCTAGGGTTTACAATCTCAAAACAAGCATGAAAAACACTTAGTGATGGCCCCTAGTCTAATTACACACAATTAGCAGTTTTGCATAAAAGACGCCCCCCCCCCCCCCCCACAACAATTTTCAGATTTGCATAAAAGACCTTCCAAAGTCAGAAAATACGGATTCGCCCCTAAAGTTGCCGCGCGCCTCCTCCGCCTATATGTGATGATAGTATCATCACTCCTCCAAAAGAGCCACCTTATTATCAAGGTGAAAGTCTGAAAATTGATGTCTGATCATCTCACGAAACTCCCATTTAGCATCATAATTTGGCAAACCCTGCATTTGATAAGCACCTCCTGGACTCCTGATGCATTATGACGAACACCCCTGACCTCGTGTGGCTCCAACAATACATCCATGTCGTCGGTCAGGATGGGTGGACGTGTATGTGATAAAGTGTGGTCCTCAATCGCGCGTCGTTGCTGGGACACGCGGAACACCAAGTGGATGGTGGATGTAGTATGTGGATGTAAGCGATATGACACCTTCCCAATATTAGCCACAACCTCAAAGGGACCATAATAACGAGCCGCCAGCTTCTCATTAATCATATGCGACAATGTCTTTGTCTATATGGCTGCAGCTTCAAATACACCCTGTCGTCCACCTCAAACTGCACATCTCTCCTGTGCACGTTTGTCTTGGTCCTCATAATCTGTTGTGCCCTCAACAAGTGAGGGGTCAGCTCATCCAACATCTTATCTCTCTCCTCAAAGTGCTCCTCCACCTGAGACACCGAGGTCGTACCACGGCTGTAGTGTATCAAATGGGGAGGGTCCCACCCATAAAGGATGTGAAATGGGGAGCACTGCACCACCGAGTAGTATGAGGTATTGTACCAGTATTCAGTACATGCCAACCACTTCGCCCACTACTTCGACGACTCAGACGCAAAACATCACAGATATGTCTCAACACTCCTGTTCACCACCTCCGTCGGGCCGTCTGTCTGCATGTGTTAGGCCGTGCTACTCCTTAGAATGGTCCCCTGAACCTTGAATAATTCTTTCCAGAAGTTGCTCATGAAGATTTTGTCGTGGTCTAATACAATGGAGCGGGGAACCCATGCAGACGAACTACCTCCTTCAGAAAGTTGTGGCTACCATGACTGCCGTGTATGGGTGCCGTACAGAAATGAAATGAGCGTACTTGTTGAGACGGTCCACCACAACAAGTATGACAGTGAAGCCCTCCGACCTCAGTAGCACCTCAATAAAGTCCATGCTGATGCCCTCTTAGACCCTCTCTGACAAGGCTAGTGGCTGAAGTAATCCTGCAGAAGCCATCGCCAAATATTTGTGAAGTTGGCAGAAGTCACACTCCACTACCAATATATCTACATCCATCTTCATCCCAGGCCAGTACAGCTCATGGGCCATCCTCCTCTAGGTCTGCTGCGCACCTGAATGTCCGCCCACATGGCTGCCATGGAACTCCTGAAATATCATCGGTATATGGATAGACATCCACGGTTAAACCAATCGCCCCTGGTATAACAAGATCTGCCCACCAGTGTGTACCCTGGGTAGTCTGTAGACCTTTGTTGTAGCGCCTTCCGTATCAAGGCTAGACCCTCATCAGCCGCTATCTTTCGTGCCAAGGGCTCCCAGTCCAATAATAACGGCACGAAAATCGCCGCCACCTCTACTACCTCCTTCCCGCGAGACAATGCATCCGTTGCTTTGTTCTCCAAGCCTGGTCTGTACTGAATCTCGAACCTATAGTGCTCCAACTTGGAGAGCCACTTCTGATGCTCCTCTGTAACCATGCGTTGGTCCAAGAGATACTTCAGACTCCGTTGATCAGTTCGCACTATGAATTTCCTCCCAATGAGATAAGGCCGCCACTTCTGTATAGATAGTACTATTACCATCAACTCCCTCTCGTACACTGACTTCAGCCGTGCACGGGCTGACAGTACTTAACTAAAGTATGCCACTGGATGCTAATCCTGCATAAGAACCGCCCACAACCCGTATCATGACCATCCGTCTCTACCACAAACGGCATGCTAAATTCAGGTAAAGCTAGCACGGGCACAGTCGTCATGGCCTGCTTCAGGACCTCAAAAGCCCTTGTCGCCTTCTCTCCCCAATAGAAGCTGTCCTTCAACTGCTCCGTCAATGGCCAAGCAATCGAGCTATGCCCCTATATAAACTTCCGATGGTACCCCCGTCAGGCCTAAGAATCCCTGCAAACCTTGCAGTTTTGTGGGGACGGGGCCAATCCAACATGGCAGCAATCTTCAACTTATCTGCCCACACCCCCTCTGCTGATACTACGTGACCCAAATACTCAACCTGAGACTGCCCGAAGAGACACTTCTTCCTATTGGCATACATCTGATATTCCTGTAACTCATGCAACATCACCTGCAAGTTCCATACATGCTCATTCAAAGTACGGCTGTAAATGAATATATCATCAAAAAATATCAGTACAAACCTCCGCAAATAGGGACGAAAGACCTTGTTCATCAAGGCCTGGAATGACACCAGGACATTCGTCAACCCAAATGGCATGACCAGAAACTCGTAGTGTCCATCATGTGTCCTAAACGTCGTCTTAGGAACATCTGATATCCTCATCCGAATCTTGTGGTATCCTGACTTCAGATCTATCTTCGAAAATACTATATCCACATGCAACTCATCAAACAGCTCATCAATCACTAGAATTGGGAATTTATCTGGCATTGTCTCCTTATTGAGGGCCCGGTAGTCCACACAGAAGCGCCAGCTGCCATTTTTCTTCTTCACGAGTAGGACCGGGCTAGAAAATGGGCTCACGCTTGGCTGGATCACCCATGCCGATAACACATCCCCCACCATCCTCTCGATCTCATCATTTGTGCACGGCGGTATCGGTATGACTGTACATTGATAGGGGACAATCCCTCTCTCAAGACAATGACGTGATCATGGTCTCGTGGTGGTAGAAGACCATGATGGGTCTAAAAACCCTCCTCATACTTGCTAAGCAGCTCCTCCAGCGCTAGTGCCAACTCCTGCTCTCTTTGCTCACCTTCCTCTAATGACAAACCCTGAAATTCCACCAAGAATCCCCCTCTTGTCGACGGAAGAACTCTGATAGGTGATTTTTATATATAGTTTTCGCATACTTTTCTCGCACATTCACGTCACTTCGCCACGTTTTCTATGTCGTTTTCCCTGCTTTTTGTTCCTTTTTACGCTTTTGGTTTATCTGATGTATTTCAGGTGAATTAGTGGATTTTTGGAGTAAATTAACAAGAATTAAGGTTTTTGGAGCGATAATCGACGTGTTACGGTTCAAATTTATGAAGAGGGGAGGACTCTGGTGATTTGCAGCTCTCACACGCGTGTAAGATATATTACACGGCCGCTTGAGTTGATACGTCCTTGGGAGAGAAAAAGTCCCCACACTGTCGTTTGGATGGCCGTGTGGGTCATCCTGCCAAGAGAGGAAGCCGTGATGACACGGCCGTGTGAAGTTTTCACACGACCGTATCATCCCCAGATCGAAGGCCATGTGGGCTACTCTACCGAGGAAGCAAGGAGAGGTCGACACGATCGTGTGAACGTTTCACACGACCGTGTTGCCCCAAATCTGAAGATGCAGCTGCAATTTCACCTACAACCAAGCAGCCGTTTCAAATTCTCAAACCGTCGCGTCAATGGAGGACCTTTGAAGATTTAGCAGATTGCGTAACATTGTTGAAACGACGCGGTCGTGTGGATTTTCCACACGGTCATTTCGAATCGGGTTTGCTGCGAACCCAATAGGGTTTTAAGTTGTATTTAAGCGTTTTGGGTTGTCTCCAGCGAGGGAGAGCCATATATTAGCTCGTTTTCTTCCCCTTTTTCATGTTTTCTCCTAGTTTTAGAAGTAGATTAGAGTGTAGATTAGTTTTTGGATGTTTTCTTATGGATTGTAATTGTGAATTGACGACTTCCATGAGCAAAACAATAAGATAAGCATGCATTTCTCTTCTCTTTATGTTTTTCTTATTATTTGCTACTGATTGATGTCTTTAATTGCATTTTATTGTGTTCTTTATTGTCTTGATCGTTATCTCTTGCGATTCTACTCGTTATATATATTTTATATCATAATCGTTTGTTAATCTTCGTACTCCATATCTTGTTCAATCGAATTGCGTAGCTAGCTACGACCCAAGATTGAGCTATTACTCGATCAATCTATCTCCCTGCAGACGACCTGTACAGCGTTACAACGACATCGTGCGCTTGCGGTTTATAAATATATAAAACTCCCAACAAGCTCTAGTCATAGCCTTATAAGAAACTACGAAACGGCAGAAACTGAGGTCCCCTGCAAGACTATTGTCCGTCCCCCCTCCTGATACTCTAGCCTGAGAAGCTTCCAGTTGGTCTTCGTGTCGCCGAGGGTCTAAAACCACTTCGTCCCCAGGATGATATCTGTACTCCCCAGCTCTAATGGAAGGAAGTCGACAATGATCTGAACCCCTAGATCGTAAGGAGCAAAACTCTACACACGCCACTGCTCTGTGCCACATGTCATGTCCCCAACACCACTCCAAACCTGCCAATGGCATTGAGCTCCAACCTCAACCTCTCCACCAACTGATGGAAAATGAAATTATAGGTAGCCCTACTATCAACCTACACCGTCACCTCTAACTCTGCAATATGCCCCCACCAACTTCAAGATGTGGTTCGTAGTGAACCCCACCACAGAGTTGATAGAAACATCTGCCATGTCCAGATGTTGGTGCTTTGAATCCTCCTCGTCAGCCTCCAGCTTTACCTCTTCCTCCTCTTCCTCTTCATCATTCACTATTAAGATCTGCAGTCTGCGGTCGTCACACATGTACCTATGAGAACTTCTCATCGCACTTGAAACACAACCCATTGGCACGTTTCTCACGTATCTCTGCATCTTTATCTACCGTACCTACCCTCTCGGTCATGCCTCAGCCCCTCTCTTCTTGTTGGCCACTGCCCCACATGTGGATGCCACTCCTCCCGTGGTCGCCTTCTGCCCCCTACATGTGCTTGTCCCCTAAAAGAGGACCCTCCCCAAGCCCTGTGCGACTTTCTCTCCTGGCTCAGTCTGTCCTCTGCCATCCTCGTCAGACTCATGCACTCTCGTAGATTCGACGGCCTCTGGATCCTCAGCTCTAATCTAATGGTGGGCTTCAATCCCTTCATGAAGCATCCATCCGGTGACTCTCCTGACACCCTACGAATCCGACTAACCAGCATCTCGAACTTCCTAACAAAATCCATCACGGTCACATCCTGCTTCAGAACGTACAACCTCTCGAATGCATATCCTGCTTGTACCTCGCCAAACTGCTCCATCAGTAGCGTCGTGAACTCCTCCCAAGTGGTAAAAGGTCGGTCCTACTGTGCCCATCGATACCATGACAACGCTTTCCCTTCCAGATCGTTGCAGCCCTAAGCCAATCCTCCTTCTGAACCGTCGATACCTCAAAGTATCTCTACACTCTGTATATCCACGAATCTAGGTCATCTCCCTCGAAAACGGGCATCTTCAGCTTCTTGGTCTGGTTTTTCACAGAAAACCCTACTTGAGCTTCTCTCCCCTGTTGGTAATCATGTCGTTGATATGGGAGTACGGGCGGTGCCTCATATCCATGGCCTCCCACATGGCCTCCATCTCTCCCGTTCCACGTGCCTCCTCCCCACTCGGCTCCTCCATCCCTGAAGTTCTCACGGTCATTCTCGTGGTATCGGTCATAGCCCTCAAACTCTGCCTCGTGCCCTTGAGGCCCTCCTCCATAGAAATCTGTATCGAAATCATTCTGGATGCCCTCAATCCCTTCGACGAAGCCTCTTCGCTGCTCGAACCCATGTCACGGGACCACCGTAGGCTCTAGAGGAGCTCGGTGGCCTTGCGACTGGCAGCACGCCAAGGGGCCAGGATGGCCTTAGCGGCCCACCAGAGCCCCCAAGATGCACTGGCGGGCCGCCAGGGACCTCGCAGGGCCCTGATGGTTCGCCAGGAGTCCCTGTGGGCCCTGACAAACTCGTCAGGGCTCGGCTCGGCCCTGTCAGGCTGCCAGGGTCTCGCGCGGCCCCTGGCGGTTCGCCAGGTGGTCACGGTTGCCCTGGCGGGCCGCCATGGCCACGATTCCGACGCTCCGATCTCTGGATCTCCTCCGTGGTTGTCGTGGGACCCTGTTTATGCCCCTTTGCCTCCATAGAAATCACGTTCCTCGTCATACGTGATCAGATCTGCGTCCGAAAGAAGTCCCTCGCGAAAAGAATCAACTTTTTCTTTCCCCTTCACCAAAGATCTCGCCCTTTGCTCCGAATCTAGGGTTTCAACCTGATTGGATCAAAATCACTCTTCTGTTCGTCGGTGTTCTTCTTAATCAATCATGGATTTCACCTTCAAACTTCTCCATCTTCTCTTCTAATGCATCGATTCTATCCTTGAATCTCGTAGTCGCCATGGATCGACGAGCTCTGATCCCAATTTGATACAACCTATGGCTTTTTGTGGAAGGAAAAGTGGGATTTTTGGGTGGATGATGAATAAAAATGGGATTTTTATATAATAATCAGATCTGAAATAACAAGATAACTATCTCAATTCGATATGAATTGATCTCCTAACTTTCTATTTGAGATGAAAGTTTAAATCTCCAAAGGAGGCTCCTTGGCTTAGGGTTTACAATCTCAAATCAAGCATGAAAAACACATTAGGGCCGGCCCCTTGTCTAATAACACACAATTAGCAGTTTTGCATAAAAGCCCCTCAATTTTCTAATTTGCATAAAAGACCCCCGTGCAGTCAGAAATTACGGATTCGCCCCTGAAGTTGTCACGCGCCTCCTCCGCCTATATGTGATGATCGTATCAGGATTCCTGCTAGAATGGGAGATGTCATTCTAGATTTATTTATCAATATTATACAATTCTATGTCATGCATCACATGTCACTTGGTTACTAGCACATACACAAGCATGTGTATCTAAGGCATGTATGTAGGTCAGTAGGGCTGTTGACGAATAAAACGTTCGACGAACTACTCGTGAACAAGCTCGGTACATATTCGTTTACGTTCGTTCGAAAAGCTTAATGAACAAGATTGAACAGATTTTTAGAGCTCGGTTAGTAAATGAACAGAGCTTGAACATAACTGTGTCCGTTCATTTTCATGAACAAGCATGTTAAGTGATATTCATGAACAAGCTCGTTAAGTGATGTTCATGAACAAGCTCGTTAAGTGTTCGTGAACAAGCTCGTTAAGTGTTCATTATAATACATTGAAGGTGAAATTATTGAAATATTGGGTTTTTACAGTGTATTGCATTTAGACAATTATTATATTTTTTACTATGCTTGGAATGGATGCTTGTAATGGGATTTATGGAGCTAGCATGCTTGATTTATTTGTTTTTGTCTTGCAAATATTTAATACTTTTATTTAATTGATTTAGTCATTGGCAATTATGGTTAAATATTGTTATTACTGATTAAAAAATTGATGTTCGTTTGTTTGTTTGAAAATATGTTCATGAACAAGATCAATTGTGTGTTCACGAACATGTTCGTAAACGTGTTCATGAACAAGCTCGATAAGTCTTGTTAACGAACAGAACGTTCGATGAACTACTCGTGAATAAGCTCGGAAAATGTTCGTCTACGTTCGTTTACGTTCGTTCAGTAAGCTTAACGAACAAGCTTGAACATGTTTTTAGAGCCTCGGTTAGTAAACGAACAGAGCTTCAACATGGATTTTGTTCATGAACAAAACCAAGCTCCATGTTCAAGCTCGTTCAAGCTCGTTCAAGCTCGTTCAAGCTCGTTCGCCAACAGCCCTATATAGGTGTCAAAGAATGGCACGTAAACACTGCGCATGTTAGTACCCCAGACGTTTCATATCATGGTGTAAAAATATTTTATGGGACAGAATTATACATCAGCTGTATAAATTTGCATTATGGGCATAAGTTGTGCAATTATATTGCTCTATAATTTGGTTCACTATATTTTGGCTGAAATACAATTTCCAGTACTATGATTTTTCTCCACAAGACCATGTGGGTGGGTTGTTTAACTAAGCAGAACGCAAAATTGAGTATTTAATACGTAGATAGTCTAAATAACGGAATACACATGCATGCACTCCGGTTTTTGAAGTTTTTTGTCTTGAAATTAGAAGAAGTGATCATTTGACAACATTAAGAACTACCAGCATATCAGGATGCAGCAAGTGTCCATCTATGCTTTTCTGCATCTAATGAGATTTTTTCATACCTTTTGAGCACATTAATTGCTTCCAATGCACCCAATACGCCTACAACACCATCATATTTCCCTGAAAATGGGATAGCATCAACATGGGAACCAGTGGCAACTGCAGCCAGATTTGGATCTTGGCCAGTCCTGACCAAAAAGACAAAAAGAAAATTTACATTAGCACTTAGTGTGTATTGTTTCCCAATTGACCAACTTATGAGCAGAAACAAGCTGGACCCAGACCCTGATTCCTGTGAAACATATAATGTTAAAGGATCTAAACCAAAATGTTGGGCTGAACTCAACATTGTATCAGGAGACCCATCGATCAGAAGTGGATAAAAAATGGTCAAGAGGGTGGTGGACATTAAATTTACTCAAGATTACAGCAGTTGAACGATTCTCAATATACAAACTCCACTGAATTGACGGCTAAAGAGAAATAAAAAGAATTAGGCCTCTGTATAATAATTTGAATAATAAAACTGTTATTTCTTCATACACATATATCATACAATACTCTGATGACTTATTGATCTGCTAACTTAGGCCGTGTGAAAAGAAAACCAACCCATCACCATTTTATTGATCAGCATAGCAAAATGTCTCATGGTGGGAAAATATTAGTTTCTGATAACGTTAATATATTCAAACAACTATAAACGGATAGATAAAATAGAAAATCTACAGGTGAAGTATTGGATGTTTCTTTAAAATACAGGGTAAGTCTGTAACCCCTTATATAAGGATTGTTGGCATATATAAAAATATAACTCTCATCCCGACTATAACTTCGAAATTTAGGTGTGGTGGCAAGGACTTGCAGCATCCCGAGTTCAAATCCCGTCAGAAGCATGACTTAAAAAGGCAGATTAAAAAATATTGTTGTGATAAAGACTAGGACCCAAAAATGGCACTCCAACAGATGGATGGTGTTTGAATATATAAAAATATAACCCTAGACCTTCATTATAACTTTGAAGTTCTGGCAGCAACAATGATGATATACCAGAAATAAATAAATCAATAGCAAGACCATCACACTAAATAATGGGAGCAACTTGCTAGGCCCAATTTTAAAACAAATAAAAATTACTTTGTATCTGATATAAAACAAGTCACACAAAAGAAACATGATGCCCAACTCAGGCTATTCCAAAGCACATGCATTCTTGCCCATAAAAAATGAAGAGCGAAGCAATTTGGTCACACGTCTACTATTTTGCAATGGCATAATAATATATATCAACTAAGGCGTATTCTCGTTTACAACAAAATAGAAGCTCTGATATTCTTGGGTTGATTATGTAACAAATGAGAATACGACATTGCTTTCACATGACTTTCGGAAGACAAGATAATACCTTTCACAGATAATTTTTTCATGAGTTTACATTCACTTAAGTTCGATAGATCGATTGAAGAGTTGGCCCAAAAATAGGTCTGCTAGTTAAGAAATGCTACATGTTCGAAATATGAACTAACCATATACCAAATATGTTGCCCACAGCATCCTCGCGTACAGAGAGACCAGCTGATTCAATTAGGCTTTTTATATATCTGCAGTGAAAGTTCGACCAATAGGATGTCAATAATAAGACGAGCATAAACAATATACACAAAATGAAGACATGCATTATTTGCATGAAATAAAGACTCAAAATCAAATTCCAAGGGTGCAATCAGAATTTAAATGGAGAGACATGAATCAGCGTCTAGTCAATTTAGACTTCTTATATACTGCACTAAAAAAATTTGTATGTTGAAATTCATATAGAACATTCTCAAATAGATTTAGATTTTCATACCAAGCCATAGAAATATACGGGAAAGGGCAGCTCCATCTCTCATCATTGCAGATTTCTTGCCATTTTGCTCGCACTTGGAGCTTCCTATTTAAGGATGCAAGTCTTTCTTTCTTTCTTTTCTTTCTTTTTTCTTTCCATTGCATTTATAATTCGGGCTTCCTAGTTCCTATGACTGTGTAGCTTACTGTATTTTATTGTTAAAATGATGAGCTGTAGATAAGGTGGTTGATGGAAAGAACAACAGAGCAGACATCATGTAACGAGAGCATGAAAGGTTGAGATCGGGCAGGACAAAGTGAAAAGAATATGCATAGTGATGGCATCTGTTGTTCAAATTTTCTATCAAAACTAAAAATTAGAAGAGGAGGAGGATTGTGTGACCAATAAGAAACATTTCTTGCTCTGATGTTTATAACAATACCAATTTTGTAATATGGTATACATTTCTTGCTCTGCTCTTTATAACAATAACAATTGTGTAATACTCATTATAAAAGGAGATAACGAGACATATAAAATATGAGCGGAAATATTCGGAGCAATAGAGACAATCATATTATGTTATTAGTAACTCAAATACACCAATCCTAATTGGGTTAGGAATCTGGATCCAAACCGTTTGGTTATTTGTATGCGATTATAGAAAGAAAAGTTGTTAAGGAATAGGAAAAAAAAGTTGCTATGTGGATTTAGCCCTTTAGGAATTCTATAAGTATGGGATAAATCCATTTTCTCTGTAGTAAGGAATCTGCTCTCTTTTGTTTGCTCCCCCTTTTGGCAAGAATTTTAGGGCTTTGAGAGGGAGATTTTGTAGTTGGAAGTATTTGGGTTATGCTTAGAAAATCTACAAATCTTGTATTCTCACAATTTGATATAGGGAAAATTCTCTCCTCTACCCGTGGACATGGGCCAAAAAGGCTAAACCGTGTAAATTTGTGTCTCCCCTTCCTTGTCTCCATTTTCCTCAATTTTGCAATTTGTGTGCAAGTGTGCTTGATCGATTTGTGATTCCTTGATATTTGCCACAATATAGTACCATCATACTTACCATAATTGCCATATAATTCTTTTTATTCCACACCATTTGCAGAAACCATTCACCCTTTACATTAACGAGAGATCTGCATCTCGAACTATTTCTGCAATCTATCAATTTTTTTCTTTTTTCTATTTCTTTTTTGTTTCTTTGATAGAGTTGTAATCATCAAGTAAAAGGCAAAACAAGCAAACGTTTCAACATCAAACTTTTTAAGCAACTAAAAATCAAATCAAAGGAACACTAAGTAGAAATCAACAAACTAAATCAAATTAGCATCATTAGTTGAGTAAACTAAATCTAAGCTCAACATTCAAACCATTACCTTCTTGCCAGCACATCCTTGTCGCTGTACAAAACCCGGGTCACGGCCGGAGCCTGAACATCCGAGAGGGCCGCCAGCTCATCGATCTGCAAAACACCCGATAAATTAAAACCACCCAATACTATGGAGCAGAAATACATCTATATTTGTCTATTTTCGTTTTTTTTCCACCTGAGTCTGCAAGCTATGGGTGTCGACTGAGAATGAAGGAGGCTGGTGAGTTGAGTAGCCCGAGAACTCCTCCATTGTTCTATGAATTGGGTCATCGGGAGATAGAGAAGCGTAGGATGCTGCTGAAAGCATGAGAGATGAGATGATGATGATGAAGGGATTGAGAGCCATTTTTGCCGGCGCAGACAAATAGAGGAAATAATTCTGGAAATGATCCTTTTGGGGAAAATATATCCTTCTGTTTTCGTTCTTTTTGGGTGGCTGACGTGGTTTTTGGTAATGAGCGCACTTCTCCTTTGCTTCCTGGGTTAAATTGCAGAAAAATATGCGACTATTTTTACGTAAATAACCTGAGTTTCATTTTCATCAAAATATATATCCAAACGTTTTCCGACGCTTTTAAGTTGATACTGTTATGAATTAACTACTGGGGGAGGAGCCTCCAGCTCTTTATTTATAGGCAATTGGGGGAATACAGATATGGGCTTATAATGATATGGGCCTATCTCTAGGATAGCCCAGAATCTCACCCAACTACGGTTAAATAACCGTTCACAACACTCCCCCTTATCCAGCCATAGGTGTGGACTCTGCTCGTGAATGCTTCAGGATTCTGAGCGTATAAGAGTCTCACATGGGGTGGATACTTCAGGATCCTGAGTTGGTGAGATTTGCCTCGTTAAAACCTCTAGCTATGGAAAACCCAGTGGGAAAAACCATAGTTAAGGAAAAAGAGTGCAAACGCTCTTTAACTCCCCCTGATTTGTACAAGTGACGCTGCTCATGAATACTTCTGGATTTTGAGCGTCACAGAGGGGTGGATACTTCGGGATCCAGAGTTGATTTGATTTGCCTCGTTAAAACCTTTGGATATGGAAAACCCAGTGGGAAAAACCATAGCTAAGAGAAAAGAGTACAAATTCCCTCAACTCACCCTGATTTGTAAAAGCTCTTAGGCTTTCAGATCTCTTAGGCTTATCTCATCGCTCCTATTTACAACATTCCGAAAATATACAGAGATTACAAAGTTATTGCAATTAAGTAGTTGCTGAATCCAGAAACTCTGGAGAGGTGTGCTAAGTATCGTCGCCTCTGATGATGTCTTCAGACTATGTGGTTAGCTCCACAATACCAGCTTCTATCCCAATCGTCATTGGGATGTGATGTACCAGCAGGCGCCCTCAAGTACACCATTGGCGTGGTGAGGATCTCGGAATGATAGGAAGATGTCGCCTTCATAAATTGCTTTGCAGATCTGCAGGGGATGGCCATCCCACTGTGGGTACCCGTTCTGTGATTTCTCAGCATAGGGACTGGACCTGAAACCTGCATTTGCATGAACATTGGAGGATGATACTTCATTTTGTAAGCCCGAATCTTTTGACCCTTGGAGGAAGCGCAGAAGGCTTAACTCCAGTCTAATGGCCCTTTTTAGGTGCCAACTATCTCTGGCTAATGAGTTTACTGCAATTGCTGTATCGGGACGCATGCAGTTAGCCAGGAGTGCCTGATTGCACTTAGGTAAGGGACTTTGGGACCAGTTATATCCTCCCCCTCTTCCAGCGATCGGAAGGGTTCTTTTTGTACATCCATTGAGTATACCACCGTAGGTGTACTTTGGATGACAATGGTCCTTTTAATTTCTCCAACGCACTTCTGGGCGTTTATAACAGGATTCTATGAGCCATGACTTTATATTTGCCTAGGTCTTTTTATTTCATGTTTAAAAGTCAGGCTTGTACATTTATTTCGGTTTTCTCTTCAGGAGATCCGATGAGATGTTAGTTGTCTACAACTAAGATCTCTAATCATGTTCTTTGCACAGATGCAAAGACAACCTTCAGTAGGAATCATTGACTTGTCAAGTGATTCTCTTGGTTGTACATTTATTTATTATACTTATTGTTTTTCTTGAATAGACGTCCCGAAGTCTATTCAGGCTTTTTAAGGAAATGTGGAAATTATCTTTACAAGATATCCACGAAGGTATGACGTCACAACATCCAATAACAGCATATCCAAAATTTTCCTTCGCCAAATCGTAAGGTATTCGCTTTTGATAACTTAGGGTGACTGATGCATCATTTATGAGACATGCTCATTTGAATTTGTTCGATCCCTAGTTTCAGCGAAATTTTCCTTGGGCTATAGGTTGTACCGTATAGCATACGATTTTGTATTTATTTTTCTTATGTTTGCAATACTTTGTTATATCCACAGGTTTGACACCTTTTGGTGTCTGGACTTCAGGTCCGAACATTTCACGTTTCATAAGTGAGTCCAGCTCATCTTTTATTGCCACGTTCCACGTTTTTGGCCAATCTCTATGTTTGCCTTCTAGCAACGGAGTGTGGAACGATAATTTACGAACATCATCGCTTTTGCGATGTATATGGCAATATGATACGTGAATACATTTGTCGACAATTTATGTTCTATCTGTCCAACACCTCCCCAGTACGTACAACATTTACTTAATTTCACTTTTTCCCGGCAATTCCTCTGTAGTGGATTCCGGGAAGGGTGATGGTGTGGACAGGAGCTCATTGTCCTGTGGTAGTATTGTCTTAAGGTCTCCAGGAGTTTCTGTCCTTGGAGCCTGGTGGTCTGCCTCTTTTCTGTTGAGGATCAGCCACTTCTGCCGCTGGTGGATTGCATCCATTCTCGGGGATGTCACTCCTAGCTGGAGTTTTTGCAGCAGGGATGTGTGATCTGACAATCTTCTGGTTGTCAATAAATGATTCCGGTAATTAGTGAACAGTGTTCGGTATGTGGAAGATCTTCTGGATCTCATCTACACATTGTATTGTTACCGGATCATAGTGGGTCAAACTGTTTGTATCCCACGTTATAATTTTCTTCGTGCCAGATTTTCCAGTATCTGGGCCTATTTTTGGGAAACTCGTCTCATCGAGATCGCAGTCTTCAAGATGTGCCTTAAATGTGTCCCCGTTTGGGGTTCTAGGTATCGTTTAATTGAGGGTGAGTCAAACCCTTCATAGATGCCTAGGCGACGTTGAGGACCCATTTTTGTCCTTTGTGTTGGTGCGATGGGGATTTAAACTGCGGACCGAAGATTCTCCGAAGAGAAATGTTCGGTGGCATTCCATATGCAAGTTGCATTGGAGACTCTGACCTCCAGAGGGTCTTATTTTCATTTACGATGCAGCATGCAGAGTTTGCATGTCCCCATGCATCCATAGGCAATCGGGATTTAATGGACGTTCAGTCCATTGGAGTCTACTTTTCAGTGACTCTGCCGACCCATTTTGGGTATGAACATGCGGCACTTGTATGTTCATTTTCAATTCCCGTTGATTGGCAGTACTCTTGAAAAGACTGGGAGGTATATTTCCCAACATTGACCAGACTTATTTACAACATTTTATTGTCTGGGAAATGTGCCCGCAACATTTTTATTTTTGTGCCAATAGCTTTGGAAAAGCTAAGTTGCGGGTCTGTAGTAGACACACGTACGAATATTCTGAGGATGCATTTATCAGTACAGTGAAGTACTGAAATAGCCCTCTAGGGGTGGTGGATTTTATCCACATCTATCTCCTTGTATTCTTTTTGAGGAAGCGTGGAGATTCTTTTTCAACTTATCGTGGAGATGGCCTTGCAATTAGTTTTCCCGTATAGTAAGGGATGCGAGGGATTTTTGCCCTTCTGAAGAATCTTCTGGTTCTTCAAGTCATACCCATAGGATAAGATGCGATTCATCATCACAAATCCAGGGTGGCCAAGTCCATCATGCCGGAGTAAAAACTCGGCTGATGTCGGGCACTTCAGGTGCTCCGTTTAATTCTGCTTCCTTTCTCCGAATCTTCGTATGGTGGAGGCCTATAAGGCTCTCAAAACGTTCAAGTGTGGATTTTACTCCTTTTTCTTGAGACGTTGCATACGGTAATAATTTTTTTTTTCATTTACATTTGTTGTTTCCAAGTGGAATCCGTTGAAACGGATGTCCTTGAAACTTAGAAAGTTTCTTTTGGAATTCGGAGGGATTAGTGCATCCTTTATTTTTGTGTCGTTTGGGGGCAACAGTGTTGCATTCCCTAGATCTTCAATATAGCCCTGATATTGGGCTTTGTATTGAAAGAGATCGTACGTGTTTATTGTCTACTAATTATTTATGAGAGCAGTTTCATCTATTAAAAGATGAATCGTTAGGCACATGCATATACAGATAAACATTTTCATATATTGTCTACTAAACATTTTCATTCAGAACAAATTTCATAATTAAAATGCTCTCATAAATTATTCTCAAAACAAATTGCTAAGATAAAAATAAAGGCTAATCAAGCAAGTCATCATTTTCGAAGTTGTCAGCTGAAAACTTGACTGGAGCATCAGAGGTCATCAGGTTTGTTTCAGCTTTATTTTTCTTGTTCTCTTTATACAAATCCTGGAGATGCTGCGGAGTTCGGCACACTCTGGAACAGTGGTCGTTCATGCCACAATTTTGGCACTGGTCTTCCCATTTCCTCTTGGGTGGGGGTGCATCATCTCTATTTTTGCTATTTCTGTGCCACGTGAACTTTCGCTTCTTTTCATTGCATCGTTGCTGGACTTGGCCCCTAGCTTTTTTTTGTCCCCCTTTCTGTGGTCTTTCTTTTCTTTTGTTGTCTCTCTTCTTTCGAGAAGAAGAGGCATTATGAGCTTATGGGATGGGGGCAGTGCTAGAGAGGCGCATATTGTGAGTGGCGAGGGGAAGCTCTCTGTTTTATTCAGCCATGAGTAAACATGACAGCAGCTCAGAATACTTGGTGAACTTGCGTTCACGGTATTACTGCATGAGTATCGCATCTTTTTCATGGAAAGACGTATACGTCTTTTCCAGCATGCGATCTTCTGAGACTTTCTCACCACACAGCTTCAGGTGTGAGGTGATGCTAAAAAGTGCTGAGTTGTACTCAGCAATGGACTTAAAGTCCTGCAGTCTCAGGTTCTCCCACTCGTATCGTGCCCTTGGGAGTATAACATCTTTCTGATGTTTATACATGTCCTCAAGGGTAGTCCATAGTTCAAGTGGATCTTTGACCGTAAGGTATTCAGCCTTTAAGGTCTTGTCCACATGGAGGCGAATATAGATGATGGCTTGCGCCTTCTATATATCGCTAACATTTTCTTTTTCAGCCATAGCAGCAATGAGGGACTTTGCCCGTAGATGAAACTTTACATCTTGTTGCCAGCTTAGATAGTTTCTACCCGATGCTTCCAGTACTTCGAAATTAATGCTTGCAATTTTAGCCATTTATCTAGCGGAGCACAAAATGCATGAATTAATATTTAATCAAAGAAAACATTTTCATGCGGAGGCAATATTTAACGAAAAGCTAAATGTGTGGATCGGCCAGTCCCACAAGAAAGAGTCCAAAAAAGTCCACAGTCCAAATTATACAAATTTGCAGCTCAAAGAAAATGAAAATACAACTTTGGAAACCCCGTGGGTCCCATATGACATCTTCATCTTCAAGAGTGGCCTCCGTCTCCATGGAAGTTTGTCTTCTTTCTTTGACATTTACATAAATTCCTCACTACAATTTCTCTCAAAAATAAAAGAAAAGTGCGGGAAATAAACTGTGGGACTAAACGACCGATCCAAAAACCACATTTAGCAATTCATGCAGAAATATTGTGATCATCAACATTTTCATCATACATTTTCATCACATGCATCACAGGCATTAAATATTCGCAGAGATGGATAAATAATTTAATCACTTAATAATTATTGGACCACTGGGCAACGTCATACACCGTTAGGTTAGGTTACTAACGGCAGAGCGGTCGCAGTATCTTCCTAATTATTAAGTTTTAAATACAATGCACAACCACGCTTATAATATCCAACAGAATATACCAGAGATGCAAAGCATGTAAATATGATTTTTGCAGAAAAAATCATTACAATGCAAAGGTTGTAAATTGAATGGGTTAAATCAATTAAATTGATTAAGAGCCCAAAATAAACATTTTCTTTGTCAGATGAAAAAGTTTTCCTCATCATCCCAAAAGCCCCCCCTCCCAAGAATCTCCAAAAAGTCCTCGCCTGCCCGGTATTTGTCCCGTAATTTACCGTGATTTTTCACGAATATTTTGCCCTTAAATCCACCTTTTAAATTAATTTTTAGGCTAGCAAGTTACCTTTTAAGGCTTGTTAATAGCCTTTGCTTCCCCCATTTTTTTTAGATAAAACAGCCTGCGGGTCTGAAACCCCGCATTCGGCCTATGGGCTTCAGGCCCATAGACTTTTTTTTAAAAAGAAAAATCGGCCTGTGGGCCTGAAGCCCACAGCCGGCCTGTGGGCTTCAGGCCCACGGGTTTTTTTTAATTTTGAAGAAATAATTGGCCTGTGGGCCTGAAGCCATCATAGGTGTTGGTAAAGTCGGTAACCCTTCTAAACCATTAATTAGTGACGTTTATCTTGTTAGTGGTTTAAATCATAATCTTATTTCAATAAGTCAACTTTGTGACAAAGGTTACAAAGTTAGCTTTGCGAAAGGATTGTGTCATATTTTAAGAAAGGATAATGAAAAATTATTATTTTCCGGAACTCGTCGTAAAGACATCTATATTTTGGATCTTCCTAAGTCATATGAACAATGTCTCGTTGCCAACATAAGTGAACAACACTTATGGCATCGACGCTTTGGACATGTGAACTTTGGAACACTATATAAGCTTTCAAAATTGAATTCTATTAAAGGTTTTCCGAAGCTTGTTTTTGAAAAGAAAAGTTTTTGTGATTGTTGTCAACGCGGCAAGCTTCCTAAATCTTCATTTAAACCTAAGAAAAGCATCTCTACTAAACGGCCACTAGAGCTATTACATCTAGATTTATTTGGGCCAACTAGAGTAGCTTCCTTAGGAAATGCAAGGTACGGACTTGTCATCGTAGATGACTATTCAAGATTTACTTGGGTATTTTCATTGTGTAATAAAAATGAAGCTTTTGAAAACTTCACAATTTTTGTTAAGAAAGTACAAAATCTCTTAGGAACCACCATTGTCACTATTCGTAGTGATCATGGAGGTGAATTTGAGAATGAGTCTTTTGAGACATTTTGTGATGAAGTTGGTATTACTCACACCTTCTCTTTCCCTCGTGCACCTCCTCAAAATGGTGTAGTTGAGAGAAAGAATAGGACGCTAGTGGAGTGTGCTCGCACTATGCTTGATGATAGCCAACTTGGCCATCAATTTTGGGCGGAAGCGGTACACACCGCTTGCTATGTGTTTAATAGAATACTTTTGAGGCCTGGCACTAAACAAACTTGTTATGAATTGTTGTTTGGTAGGTTGCCTCAAGTTAAACATTTTCGTGTTTTTGGTTCGAAATGTTTTATTAAGAACACATATGGTAGTTTGGACAAATTCGATCCGAGATCCGATGAGGGGATTTTTGTTGGATATTCTACGCGTAGCAAAGCCTACCGGATATTCAACAAACGAACCTCAACGATCGAGGAATCGCTTCATGTCTCATTTAATGAAGGATTTGTTCCAACTAGAATTTCAAATGATAATGATTCTATGGATGTTTTATGTGATTCGTTTGAAAATTCTAAGTCTAATGATTCTATTGATTCTATTGAGACTAACCCAACTAATGAAGTTGTTGAGAATGTTCCAAGTGATCAAGGTATTCCCAAACGGCTTCATTCGGTTCGTGACCATCCCCATGAGCAAGTCATTGGCAATATCTATGATAGTGTCAAGACGAGATCCCAAGTTCACCGCTTCGCAAATTGTGCCTTTGCCTCATCGATAGAGCCAAAGAATATTAATGAAGCATGCGAAGATAGCGCTTGGATCTTAGCCATGGAGGAGGAGCTCATTCAATTCGAGAGGAATGAAGTTTGGGAGCTTGTTCCATTGCCATCGAAGAACCACATCGTCATAGGGACAAAGTGGATCTTCAAGAACAAAACCGACGAAAACCAAGTCGTCGTCCGGAACAAAGCTCGGTTAGTAGCTCAAGGCTATCGTCAAGAGGAAGGTATCGATTTCGAAGAATCTTTCGCTCCGGTAGCTAGATTAGAATCAATTAGATTACTTTTGTCTTTTGCATGCCATAAGAATTTTAAATTATTTCAAATGGATGTTAAAAGTGCATTTTTAAACGGAGATGTCGTTGAGGAAGTTTACGTTTCTCAACCTCCGGGCTTCGTAAATGAAAAATTTCCAAATCACGTTTTTAAACTAAAGAAAGCTCTTTATGGTTTGAGACAAGCTCCTCGAGCTTGGTATGATCGCCTAAAGAATTTTCTTTTGGATTTGAATTTTAAAATGGGCGAAGCCGATTCAACACTTTTTATTAAGCATGCGAATAATGATATTTTATTAGTTCAAATTTATGTTGATGATATCATTTTCGGTGCTACTAACTTCGCTCTTTGCGAAGAGTTTTCTAATGTGATGAAGGAACAATTTGAGATGAGCCACATGGGCGAACTCAAATATTTCTTAGGTCTCCAAATTCGCCAAATGAACGATGCAATCTTCATCCACCAAACGAAGTACACGGTGGAGTTGCTAAAGCGATTTGGAATGGAGAATGCCTCCGGGAAAAAGACTCCAATGAGCACGACTACGCATCTTGACAAGGATACGGGCGGTAAGGATGTAGACATTCGTCTATATCGAGGTATGATAGGTAGTTTGCTTTATCTTACCGCAAGTAGGCCCGATATTATGTTTGCCGTATGTATATGTGCTCGTTATCAGTCTCAACCTAAGGAGTCTCACTTAGTAGCGGTAAAGCGTATTTTTCGCTATCTAAGTTACACATTAGATTTTGGATTACTTTATCCGAGATCTAGCACATATGAGTTAGGCTCATATAGTGACGCTGATTATGCGGGATGCAAATCCGACAGGAAAAGTACTAGTGGCACTTGCCATTTTATAGGAAATTCTCTTGTCTCTTGGTTTTCCAAGAAGAAAAATTCCGTATCACTTTCAACCACCGAGGCGGAATATATTGCCGCCGGTGCCGCGTGTGCTCAAGTTCTTTGGATGAGACACACACTTAAAGACTTTGGTATAAATTGTGATACTTGCCCTATCATGGTTGACAACCAAAGTGCAATATGTCTTTCCAAGAACCCGGTACATCATTCCCGTTCGAAACACATAGATGTCCGACACCACTTTTTAGATGATCATGTTGCTAAAAAGGACATCATTCTAGTGTACGTTGAAACCCAAAAGCAAATCGCCGATATTTTCACGAAACCCCTAAAGGAGGACTCCTTTGTGCGGTTGCGTCGAGAATTGGGGATTATGGGTGAATCCGAGATATAGGATTCATGTTTCATTCAATAATTTTGCATGCTATTATTTTTGGCAATATCTCATTCATGCTAGAATTATTGGATTTTTCGGGAATTTTATGTGATATCTTGATTTTTCGTTCGATTTGTGCGTAATCGTCAAATTTCTGTTTTTCGATGATTAATGGGGTAGTTTAGATGTTTATTGAGAGTTTTGAGATTTATCGTCCAAGCGTATTATGGAGAGAACTTGATTTTCAAGTTTTTGACTCTTTAGTCTGTTCATGTTCAGTGACCGACCGACTAGATTGAGATCTAGTCGGTCAGTACTTGAACGCAGACCGACTAAATCTTGTCAGTAATTCTTGGATTCAGCCACTGTTTGCAACTAGTCGGTTCAAGCTCATTGACCGACCGACTAGATCGTGATCTAGTCGGTCAGTGCTTGAACTGTGACCGACTAGTTGTGCCAGGGGCTGTTTGGTCATTTGAGAAATCGACCGACTTAAACTCAGTTTAGTCGATCGATTTTCATTCTAATCGATCGAAATCTCTTCTCTCTCCGCTCAAAACCCCGACCTCCCTCGAAACCCTTCGACTTCCGATCGATCTCCGGCCATTTTTCCGGCCTTCTCCGTCGATCTCCTCCGTCGGCCCCTCGTTCTAGGTGATCTCCTCTCCTCCTAGGGTTAGATTTCCTTTCCTAGAGCTAGGGCTTGCTCGGTTTCTAGGGGTCTTAGGGTTTATCTTTTTTTTTCGGCTAGGGCTTCTTCGTTTGATCTCCTTGTCCCGTGTCTTGCTTCGACTATGGCAAGAACACGCATTCCGATCACTCCCTCTAGCCCCTCTCCGATGACCGTTGATCCAATCTCTTCGGATCACGAGCATCCAACCCCTCCGAAGCGTAGAGCCAAGACCACCCATCCTTCGTCGTCTTCGCCTCCTCTCAAGAAGAAGAGGACGACGACCGCTCAACCTAGAGGTCAACCGAAACCCAAACCCAAGCCTAAGCCAAAGGCCAAAATTCTTGCTTCTCAATCTTCGTTCCATACTCCTACCGATTCCGATACGGAGTATAACCCCGAGACCGAGACTCATAGGGAACCCACTCCTCCTATTCATCCCGAGTCTAGCACCCACCCTCGTACGTCTACCCGTAAGCCTAAGGGAAAGGGTCCGATGCCGGTGGGCGGTGTCGATATTTCCTTATGTCGCGATGACCCTTTGTGTCTCGCGGCGTATAACCGTATCGAACATTGCCCGCTGCTTCTGGAGCATTTCGTCCAGTTTAGCGACTTCATAGGGTTAGCTGATCTTCTGTCGTCGTCGGGTCTTCTCGATTACCTTCGATATGACCCGAAGGCGAATCCTCACCCCTACCCTAGATTAGTGAAGCTTTTCTATGCTAATAGGATCCGGGGTCAGTACGATCAGACCCACTCTGTTAAGACGACCGTTTTGGGGACTCCTATATGTAATGCCCTACCCGCTACTGCACAAGTACTAGAGGAGGGGTGAATAGTACTTTAAAATAATAAGGCGTATTATTCCAAATTAAATTGCACACAACTACCAAGTCAATTTGCGGAAGCTTAAATTGAATGACAACAATGAAATTAACAATGCTAACAAATGAAGTTAATGGGTTCGGATCCACCCAAGTCTCCCCGACTTGTTCCCGGTGATCCTACGTCCCAAACACCCGGATCCCTTCCGGATACTTGAGTTAGAAACCCTAACTCAAGATTTCCACTATGAATATCTTGTGAAAAACCTTCACAAGATCAAATCATACATGCAATGGCAAAGTGAATCCCACAACCCGGAATCACAAACTTCTCTCACAACAGAGAGAGCCAATAAGCAATATAAAAGAGTTTAATATGAAATAAATACTCTTACCACAAAATCCTATACCTTGAGTTTTTCTTACCCAAAAGGTGGAATGAAGGATTTGAGGAAGATGAAGTTACCAAACCCTAGCACCAAGGAAATGAGCAGCAATGGGTGCCTAGGGAAGATTTGGAAACTTGAATCAAGCAATAGCTTGAAGAGCTCACCAAGAACAAGCTTCTCTCTAGATCTAGAAATGAGAGAGAATGGGTTTCTTGTGAGGAAGAGAGCTTTAGATTTGAGGGAGAATAGCTATCTCTTTAGAACTCAATGAATCTCTTAATGGCAGCTCTGTTGAAGATAGAAATGACATAGGTTCGTATTTATAGGGTCCCATAAAAACAAGTTAGGTCAATCTCCAACGGAAAGAAATCTGTGAGATCTAGTCGGTCAAAGAACACTCACTGACCGACTAGTTCATCAACTAGTCGGTCAGTCACAAAGCATGGACCGACTAAGAGCAGATCTGAGAAGAGATAGAATTTCAGACCTAGAAAACTAGTCGGTCCAAGAACGCTGTCTGACCGACTAGTTTCACAACTAGTCGGTCATCCAATGAACGTAGACCGACTAAGAGGCAAAACAACATAGTCTGAAGGCAAGTTGACTTAGTCGGTCCAAGAACAAAAGTTGACCGACTAGATTGTCAACTAGTCGGTCATCAAACGTTCTTAGACCGACTAACGGTAAACAGTAGCTTAGGAGAATTTTAGAGTGAACAGTCAGTCTCAACTAGTCGGTCAAAGAAGCATCACTGACCGACTAGTTCACAAACTAGTCGGTCGGTGAGTCAACATAGACCGACTAACTGTAAACAGTAAAGAGCTAAAAATTAACTGACAGAAACTAGTCGGTCCAAGAACAGTAGCCGACCGACTAGATCACCATCTAGTCGGTCAGTACTTGTTCTTGTACCAACTAACATGCACAACAAAGTCCGAATCGAAGCGCGACGCTTCGAGGAAGTTAGAGTGAACTTGTGCAAGAATCCTAGAGCTACGAAATGAGCGTAATGAAGATAGAAACGTAAGATATACTCAAGGCTTAACATTCTATCAATCGAAACTAAAAGACTATAAATAAAACCTTAATAAACGGTCTTTGAGAGCTTCGATTGAATCTTCATTACTTCCAAAGCGTCGCAAGAGCTTCAACGAAGCTTTAGGCTTGAATACGAGCTTTGGAAAGTGTTGAGATGTCGCTTTGAATGTTCACGTGAAATTGGCGACGATCTCCAATACTGCGCTCACAAATTGTTAGATCATGAATTATTTATGTTTGCTCATCATCCAAAACCAAATCCGGGGAGTCCAATATTCAACATTCTCCCCCTTTTTGGTGATGACAAACCAACATAAATAATAATCAAAGATAATAATTCAAATGTAAAATACTTACTCCCCCTGCATTGATGACACGTTAATTCCAAAATGAATATAAATGAATTGCATCAAGCAGACGAGTAAGATAAATAAAGTGAATTGATTTTTGAAATATCGGATTTTGAAAATCCTTATATGTATCTTAACTCCCCCTGAATCTAGCATATCAAACTAGATTCTTGGAAATTGAGTTAAATTTTCATTTGCGCTATTTATTATCATTATCTCTCCCCCTTTGGCATTATCCCAAAAATGGGGGGCATACAACGACAACAATTAGGAAATGTAAAATCCAACATCGGGAGTCGTAGACAAAGGCAATGGACCAACTTGACACCAAGAGAAAAATTGTGGAAATCAAAACAAGGTGTGCCAAATTTTCCATTATAAAAAAAATCAAAATCATCAAAAACACCAAATCATTATTCATTTCTTGAATAAAGAAACATACTCTTCAATATTCAATATTCTTGGTTAATTTTGTGCATGGAAAACAATTCTATAAAATTACAGAATTTAAATCCATTTAACCAACTTTTTATGCGTCGATTCGATATCACATTTCAAATATATTCAACGAATATTAAAATTTGCACGACGAATAAAAGATAAAGTGAACGATGATGAACATATATATATATATAGACAACATGAGTACATCCAAAAAATATCACATCGAATATATGAGATACATCATACCAAGCGCTACATATCATCAAAAAGAAATACATCATCATCATCATCAAAATCCAACACCGACAACCAGAAAGCACAAAAAAATACATCAAAGTATCTCTCAACCCCATCCTAACCCAAGACACTCTCACTAGAATATATCATCCAAAGCGTATATGGAGAGTCCTCGGAACAACGATCACGAGGAGGAGGCTGGATCTGCAGCGTCCGTGGGTCCAGTCGACGGAGTGGACTCAGGCTCTGCAGGGAGAAGAGGTGTCTCAACAGATGGAATCGTCGGGGCAGGAGTCGAGATCTCAGCAACAGGCTCAACAGCAGCATGAGTCTCGACAGAAGCAGCAGCAGCAGATACATGAGCAGGCTCGGAAACTGGGTCAGCAGCAGGCTCAGAAGGCTGAAGAGCTGCAGCAGATGGCTCTGGAACACCGGAAGAGGTGGCAACTCCAGGAGCAGAAGTGGAAGTACCAGCAGCAGCAGTACCAGCAGAAGTGCCCTCGGGGGCACGAGTCGAAGCACGACAGAGCTCCTCAATGTCCTCCTCAGCCATCTCATCAAACTCCTCATCCTCAGACACGGAAGGAGGAAGCTCAACACCCATCCGACGAGCCATACGGCAGACTACCTCCTCGGTACGAGCCAAGCGGGACTCGTGACGACGAAGTATCCGTAGGACTTCATCCAGGGTGGCAGAAGGAGCAGCAGAGGCACTGGCAGAGGCAGGGACAGACGCAGAAGGTGTCGTCCTCTGAACGTGACGAAGCGCCGCAAGAGATTTCTTGACGGCCGTCGCATTCAGGGGAGGACCAAGGGGACGCTCATCGTCACGAGGCAATGTGACACGAAAATGACGAAACACGAGGGTCAACATGCAAGGAAATGGGATATGAGCCGATTTATTGGACTTTCGAATACACTCGAAAGAGTCAATCTTATCGAGTATAATTCGAGCCCAATTAATCGAGCTCCCCATGAAGATCGCATAGATAAGCTTCAAAAATGGCTGGGATGGTAAAGATGAGGAGCCGTACTTGGGAAGCAAGCACGACTTCAGAATCAGATTTAGGACCCATGCATTTGGCTTTAAAGATTTAGATGGCACGCCAATCATGGTAGGAGGAATCTGATGGAAAATCTCTGAAAGGATGGTCTGATCAAGAGAAGAAATATCATCTACCGAGATATCAGAAGGAAGAAGGCCAGACGAAGAGATACCCAAAATCTCTCCTAAGATTTCCGCAGTGAGGACTATAGGAGTCCCCAAAACGGTCGTCTCAACAGAGTGGGTCTGATCGTACTGACCCCAGATCCTATTAGCATAGAAAAGCTTCACTAATCTAGGGTAGGGGTGAGGATTCGCCTTCGGGTCATATCGAAGGTAATCGAGAAGACCCGACGACGACAGAAGATCAGCTAACCCTATGAAGTCGCTAAACTGGACGAAATGCTCCAGAAGCAGCGGGCAATGTTCGATACGGTTATACGCCGCGAGACACAAAGGGTCATCGCGACATAAGGAAATATCGACACCGCCCACCGGCATCGGACCCTTTCCCTTAGGCTTACGGGTAGACGTACGAGGGTGGGTGCTAGACTCGGGATGAATAAGAGGAGTGGGTTCCCTATGAGTCTCGGTCTTGGGGTTATACTCCGTATCGGAATCGGTAGGAGTATGGAACGAAGATTGAGAAGCAAGAATTTTGGCCTTTGGCTTAGGCTTGGGTTTGGGTTTCGGTTGACCTCTAGGTTGAGCGGTCGTCGTCCTCTTCTTCTTGAGAGGAGGCGAAGACGACGAAGGATGGGTGATCTTGGCTCTACGCTTCGGAGGGGTTGGATGCTCGGGATCCGAAGAGATTGGATCAACGGTCATCGGAGAGGGGCTAGAGGGAGTGATCGGAATGCGTGTTCTTGCCATAGTCGAAGCAAGACACGGGACAAGGAGATCAAACGAAGAAGCCCTAGCCGAAAAAAATAGATAAACCCTAAGAACCCTAGAAACCGAGCAAGCCCTAGCTCTAGGAAAGGAAATCTAACCCTAGGAGGAGAGGAGATCACCTAGAACGAGGGGCCGACGGAGGAGATCGACGGAGATGGCCGGAAAAATGGCCGGAGATCGATCGGAAGTCGAAGGGTTTCGAGGGAGGTCGGGGTTTTGAGCGGAGAGAGAAGAGATTTCGATCGATTAGAATGAAAATCGATCGACTAAACTGAGTTTAAGTCGGTCGATTTCTCAAATGACCAAACAGCCCCTGGCACAACTAGTCGGTCACAGTTCAAGCACTGACCGACTAGATCACGATCTAGTCGGTCGGTCAATGAGATTGAACCGACTAGTTGCAAACAGTGGCTGAATCCAAGAATTACTGACAAGATTTAGTCGGTCTGCGTTCAAGTACTGACCGACTAGATCTCAATCTGGTCGGTCGGTCACTGAACATGAACCGACTAAAGAGTCAAAAACTTGAAAATCAAGTTCTCTCCATAATACGCTTGGACGATAAATCTCAAAACTCTCAATAAACATCTAAACTACCCCATTAATCATCGAAAAACAGAAATTTGACGATTACGCATAAATCGAACGAAAAATCAAGATATCACATAAAATTCCCGAAAAATCCAATAATTCTAGCATGAATGAGATATTGCCAAAAATAATAGCATGCAAAATTATTGAATGAAGCATGAATCCTATATCTCGGATTCACCCATAATCCCCAATTCTCGACGCAACCGCACAAAGGAGTCCTCCTTTAGGGGTTTCGTGAAAATATCGGCGATTTGCTTTTGGGTTTCAACGTACACTAGAATGATGTCCTTTTTAGCAACATGATCATCTAAAAAGTGGTGTCGGACATCTATGTGTTTCGAACGGGAATGATGTACCGGGTTCTTGGAAAGACATATTGCACTTTGGTTGTCAACCATGATAGGGCAAGTATCACAATTTATACCAAAGTCTTTAAGTGTGTGTCTCATCCAAAGAACTTGAGCACACGCGGCACCGGCGGCAATATATTCCGCCTCGGTGGTTGAAAGTGATACGGAATTTTTCTTCTTGGAAAACCAAGAGACAAGAGAATTTCCTATAAAATGGCAAGTGCCACTAGTACTTTTCCTGTCGGATTTGCATCCCGCATAATCAGCGTCACTATATGAGACTAACTCATATGTGCTAGATCTCGGATAAAGTAATCCAAAATCTAATGTGTAACTTAGATAGCGAAAAATACGCTTTACCGCTACTAAGTGAGACTCCTTAGGTTGAGACTGATAACGAGCACATATAAATACGGCAAACATAATATCGGGCCTACTTGCGGTAAGATAAAGCAAACTACCTATCATACCTCGATATAGACGAATGTCTACATCCTTACCGCCCGTATCCTTGTCAAGATGCGTAGTCGTGCTCATTGGAGTCTTTTTCCCGGAGGCATTCTCCATTCCAAATCGCTTTAGCAACTCCACCATGTACTTCGTTTGGTGGATGAAGATTGCATCGTTCATTTGGCGAATTTGGAGACCTAAGAAATATTTGAGTTCGCCCATGTGGCTCATCTCAAATTGTTCCTTCATCACATTAGAAAACTCTTCGCAAAGAGCGAAGTTAGTAGCACCGAAAATGATATCATCAACATAAATTTGAACTAATAAAATATCATTATTCGCATGCTTAATAAAAAGTGTTGAATCGGCTTCGCCCATTTTAAAATTCAAATCCAAAAGAAAATTCTTTAGGCGATCATACCAAGCTCGAGGAGCTTGTCTCAAACCATAAAGAGCTTTCTTTAGTTTAAAAACGTGATTTGGAAATTTTTCATTTACGTAGCCCGGAGGTTGAGAAACGTAAACTTCCTCAACGACATCTCCGTTTAAAAATGCACTTTTAACATCCATTTGAAATAATTTAAAATTCTTATGGCATGCAAAAGACAAAAGTAATCTAATTGATTCTAATCTAGCTACCGGAGCGAAAGATTCTTCGAAATCGATACCTTCCTCTTGACGATAGCCTTGAGCTACTAACCGAGCTTTGTTCCGGACGACGACTTGGTTTTCGTCGGTTTTGTTCTTGAAGATCCACTTTGTCCCTATGACGGTGTGGTTCTTCGATGGCAATGGAACAAGCTCCCAAACTTCATTCCTCTCGAATTGAATGAGCTCCTCCTCCATGGCTAAGATCCAAGCGCTATCTTCGCATGCTTCATTAATATTCTTTGGCTCAATCGATGAGGCAAAGGCACAATTTGCGAAGCGGTGAACTTGGGATCTCGTCTTGACACTATCATAGATATTGCCAATGACTTGCTCATGGGGATGGTCACGAACCGAATGAAGCCGTTTGGGAATACCTTGATCACTTGGAACATTCTCAACAACTTCATTAGTTGGGTTAGTCTCAATAGAATCAATAGAATCATTAGACTTAGAATTTTCAAACGAATCACATAAAACATCCATAGAATCATTATCATTTGAAATTCTAGTTGGAACAAATCCTTCATTAAATGAGACATGAAGCGATTCCTCGATCGTTGAGGTTCGTTTGTTGAATATCCGGTAGGCTTTGCTACGCGTAGAATATCCAACAAAAATCCCCTCATCGGATCTCGGATCGAATTTGTCCAAACTACCATATGTGTTCTTAATAAAACATTTCGAACCAAAAACACGAAAATGTTTAACTTGAGGCAACCTACCAAACAACAATTCATAACAAGTTTGTTTAGTGCCGGGCCTCAAAAGTATTCTATTAAACACATAGCAAGCGGTGTGTACCGCTTCCGCCCAAAATTGATGGCCAAGTTGGCTATCATCAAGCATAGTGCGAGCACACTCCACTAGCGTCCTATTCTTTCTCTCAACTACACCATTTTGAGGAGGTGCACGAGGGAAAGAGAAGGTGTGAGTAATACCAACTTCATCACAAAATGTCTCAAAAGACTCATTCTCAAATTCACCTCCATGATCACTACGAATAGTGACAATGGTGGTTCCTAAGAGATTTTGTACTTTCTTAACAAAAATTGTGAAGTTTTCAAAAGCTTCATTTTTATTACACAATGAAAATACCCAAGTAAATCTTGAATAGTCATCTACGATGACAAGTCCGTACCTTGCATTTCCTAAGGAAGCTACTCTAGTTGGCCCAAATAAATCTAGATGTAATAGCTCTAGTGGCCGTTTAGTAGAGATGCTTTTCTTAGGTTTAAATGAAGATTTAGGAAGCTTGCCGCGTTGACAACAATCACAAAAACTTTTCTTTTCAAAAACAAGCTTCGGAAAACCTTTAATAGAATTCAATTTTGAAAGCTTATATAGTGTTCCAAAGTTCACATGTCCAAAGCGTCGATGCCATAAGTGTTGTTCACTTGTGTTGGCAACGAGACATTGTTCATATGACTTAGGAAGATCCAAAATATAGATGTCTTTACGACGAGTTCCGGAAAATAATAATTTTTCATTATCCTTTCTTAAAATATGACACAATCCTTTCGCAAAGCTAACTTTGTAACCTTTGTCACAAAGTTGACTTATTGAAATAAGATTATGATTTAAACCACTAACAAGATAAACGTCACTAATTAATGGTTTAGAAGGGTTACCGACTTTACCAACACCTATGATGGTTCAGCTCTCGTTGCCTCCAAATACGACGCGGTTTCCATTCGCAATGGGAACCACTCCGGAGAGCAAACGAACGTCACCCGTCATGTGTTTGGAGCACCCGCTATCGAGTATCCAATTCCCTTTGGAGCTAAATTTAAATTTGATGCTCCTTTTCTTTTTCTTTTCCTTGAGTACCTAAAGATAGACACTTTCATATCATGGTACCCAAGGTCATTGGGTCCAAGGGATTAGACCTTTGGAAGCCAAGTCCAAGTGGACTTAGACTTCCCCACATAATTCTTAATATGCACAACATCCAAAAAATAAGCATTCATGTTCATTTGTTTTTCGTCCATGCTTGTGTCCTTTGGGCTCCAAATAGTGAAAATTTTGGGAGCCATCATCCTATTGGGTGCATGCATGCTACGTTGATTTCTACGTGATGCATGTTGGGGATAGGCATACGGGACATGATGGAATGGTGCACGAAGAGAATTATTCATATGATGAGGTGGGTGTACATATGCATGTGTGGAAACACGTACGTGAGGGTGTCTCACTTGGTGTGCACGTGCCCGGGAATGTGTTGCATAAAAATCATCATAAGTGTGAGACGGTGGAGTAGGACGTGTGTTCCTACGTGGCATGTTATTAGTGTACATGTAGGCATGCCCCTTCTTTGGAGGTCCACCCAAAGTGGGTTTCTTTCCGAAAGAGGGTGTGGACGAGGTGGAAGCACCATTGGTAGATGAACTACCAATAGAGTGTTTGCTCCCACTCGTTGAGGCTTCGGAAGTTGGCCTAACAAAAGTAGTGACCGACTTGGATGAATTTCCCATCATATACCCCAAGCCAATGTGGTGTTTGGCCGGAAGTAAATCTTTTAGGATATTATCCAAATGGCCCTTACCCTTGTTGAATTTGTTGATTCGGCCCAATGTGTCCTCATATTTCTCTTTGAGAGAACGCAAAGAAGTATCCAAAGCGGATATTTGCGATGTGAGCACATAAACACGAGATTTAAGATTCTCGTTCTCAATACTCAAAGTCGAGTTTTGAGAAGTTAAATCCGCTATCTCATGTTCTTCCGCATCCTCAATGCTAACATGTTCAAGTTTAGATTTGAGATTCACAATCTCATTTCTTAACTCTTCAACAACGGTGTCGTTGTTGGTGATGATATTCTTAGGCGATGTTTGAATGCTAGCTAGGTCATCTTTTACCTTAGTATATCTATTTACTAACTTAGTGTATTTTGACCAAAGTTGAGAGTTAGCATTTCTAAGATCATCCATCGTTACCTCATCGCTTTCGTCATTACTATCATCGGAAGAGGAGGATCCTTGATCGTTCTCCTCTCTTGCCATGAAGCACATATGTGCTTGCTCCACTTTCTCATCATCCGACTCTCCGCTTGAGGAATCCTCGGAGTCGGTGAATGTTGCTCCGACAAGTCCTTTCTTGTACCCCTTCTTGTATTTCTTGGACTTATCGAATTTTGGCGCCTTCCACTTCTCCTTTTGTTTGTTGAGAGGACACTCCGCTTTCATGTGTCCTGGCTTATTGCACTTGAAACACAAAGGAGAGGAAGAGGCGTTAGAAGAACCAAATTTACCTTTGGTCTTGAAGTTACCTTTCCGGAAGAAACGGTTGAACTTCTTGGCCATGAGTGCCATGGACTCCAAGTCCAACTCGTTTTCCGAGTCTTCATCATCGGAAGATGTGGATGAAGCCGCCTTGAATGCAATCGCCTTTTTCTTAGGCGCATCTAGGTTCAAATATGACTTCATCTTTTCTTGTAGCTTCACCTTGCTATCTTTGCGTACCTCGTATGACATCAAAGTACCCATTAGTTGAACTACGGTATATTTGTTCATGTCATTACCCTCCTCGATGGCGAAGGTACGTTTTTCCCAAGAAGAGGGAAGTCCTTCAATAAGCTTTAAGCACTTCTCCTTTTGAGTGTAGATCTTGCCGAGGGCCTCTAACTCGTTTATTATGTCAACGAAGCGAGCGTAATATTCTTTCATCTTCTCGCCCTGTTGCATGTGAAACATTTCGTAATCTTTGGTTACGACAACGAGTTTAGAGTCTCTTACCCGACTCGTCCCTTCGTGTAGTATGAGGAGAGAGTTCCAAATTTGATATGCACTCTTACATGTGCATATCTTATTGAAATCCTCGGGCTCCAATGCGCATTGCAAGGCGTTCATTGCCTTGGCATTACTTACCTCCGCGGCGACCTCCGCGGTAGTCCATTTCTCAAAATCTTCTTCTTCGGGCTCGTTGTACTCCTTCATTGTAGTCCTCCATAAAGATGCACTTCGGAGGAAGGTTTCCATCCGACATTTCCAGTACCCGTAGTTGGTACCGTTGAAGAATGGAGGCCTTGTAGAGGAATGTCCTTCCATCACCGATGACGCTCCTTCACGGTTCCTGAAGGTGTCGTAGTTGGAAGGTGGAGGCACGGTCTTGTTGTCGTTGGCAGACATAGCTGAGTATCTGGCTCTGATACCAAATGTAATGCCCTACCAGCTACTGCATAAGTACTAGAGGGGGGGTGAATAGTACTTTAAAATAATAAGGCGTATTATTCCAAATTAAATTGCACACAACTACCAAGTCAATTTGCGGAAGCTTAAATTGAATGACAACAATGAAATTAACAATGCTAACAAATGAAGTTAATGGGTTCGGATCCACCCAAGTCTCCCCGACTTGTTCCCGGTGATCCTACGTCCCAAACACCCGGATCCCTTCCGGATACTTGAGTTAGAAACCCTAACTCAAGATTTCCACTATGAATATCTTGTGAAAAACCTTCACAAGATCAAATCATACATGCAATGGCAAAGTGAATCCCACAACCCGGAATCACAAACTTCTCTCACAACCGAGAGAGCCAATAAGCAATATAAAAGAGTTTAATATGAAATAAATACTCTTACCACAAAATCCTATACCTTGAGTTTTTCTTACCCAAAAGGTGGAATGAAGGATTTGAGGAAGATGAAGTTACCAAACCCTAGCACCAAGGAAATGAGCAGCAATGGGTGCCTAGGGAAGATTTGGAAACTTGAATCAAGCAATAGCTTGAAGAGCTCACCAAGAACAAGCTTCTCTCTAGATCTAGAAATGAGAGAGAATGGGTTTCTTGTGAGGAAGAGAGCTTTAGATTTGAGAGAGAATAGCTATCTCTTTAGAACTCAATGAATCTCTTAATGGCAGCTCTGTTGAAGATAGAAATGACCTAGGTTCGTATTTATAGGGTCCCATAAAAACAAGTTAGGTCAATCTCCAACGGAAAGAAATCTGTGAGATCTAGTCGGTCAAAGAACACTCACTGACCGACTAGTTCATCAACTAGTCGGTCAGTCACAAAGCATGGACCGACTAAGAGCAGATCTGAGAAGAGATAGAATTTCAGACCTAGAAAACTAGTCGGTCCAAGAACACTGTCTGACCGACTAGTTTCACAACTAGTCGGTCATCCAATGAACGTAGACCGACTAAGAGGCAAAACAACATAGTCTGAAGGCAAGTTGACTTAGTTGGTCCAAGAAAAAAAGTTGACCGACTAGATTTTCAACTAGTCGGTCATCAAACGTTCTTAGACCGACTAACGGTAAACAGTAGCTTAGGAGAATTTTAGAGTGAATAGTCAGTCTCAACTAGTCGGTCAAAGAAGCATCACTGACCGACTAGTTCACAAACTAGTCGGTCGGTGAGTCAACATAGACCGACTAACTGTAAACAGTAAAGATCTAAGAATTAACTGACAGAAACTAGTCGGTCCAAGAACAGTAGCCGACCGACTAGATCACCATCTAGTCGGTCAGTACTTGTTCTTGTACCAACTAACATGCACAACAAAGTCCGAATCGAAGCGCGACGCTTCGAGGAAGTTAGAGTGAACTTGTGCAAGAATCCTAGAGCTACGAAATGAGCGTAATGAAGATAGAAACGTAAGATATACTCAAGGCTTAACATTCTATCAATCGAAACTAAAAGACTATAAATAAAACCTTAATAAACGGTCTTTGAGAGCTTCGATTGAATCTTCATTACTTTCAAAGCGTCGCAAGAGCTTCAACGAAGCTTTAGGCTTGAATACGAGCTTTGGAAAGTGTTGAGATGTCGCTTTGAATGTTCACGTGAAATTGGCGACGATCTCCAATACTGCGCTCACAAATTGTTAGATCATGAATTATTTATGTTTGCTCATCATCCAAAACCAAATCCGGGGAGTCCAATATTCAACACTATAGTCCTCACTGCGGAAATCTTAGGAGAGATTTTGGGTATCTCTTCGTCTGGCCTTCTTCCTTCTGATATCTCGGTAGATGATATTTCTTCTCTTGATCAGACCATCCTTTCAGAGATTTTCCATCAGATTCCTCCTGCCATGATTGGCGTGCCATCTAAATCTTTCAAGCCAAATGCATGGGTCCTAAATCTGATTCTGAAGTCGTGCTTGCTTCCCAAGTACGGATCCTCATCTTTACCATCCCAGCCATTTTTGAAGCTTATCTATGCGATCTTCATGGGGAGCTCGATTAATTGGGCTCGAATTATACTCGATAAGATTGACTCTTTCGAGTGTATTCGAAAGTCCAATAAATCGGCTCATATCCCATTTCCTTGCATGTTGACCCTCGTGTTTCGTCATTTTCGTGTCACATTGCCTCGTGACGATGAGCGTCCCCTTGGTCCTCCCCTGAATGCGACGGCCGTCAAGAAATTTCTTGCGGCGCTTCGTCACGTTCAGAGGACGACACCTTCTGCGTCTGTCCCTGCCTCTGCCAGTGCCTCTGCTGCTCCTTCTGCCACCCTGGATGAAGTCCTACGGATACTTCGTCGTCACGAGTCCCGCTTGGCTCGTACCGAGGAGGTAGTCTGCCGTATGGCTCGTCGGATGGGTGTTGAGCTTCCTCCTTCCGTGTCTGAGGATGAGGAGTTTGATGAGATGGCTGAGGAGGACATTGAGGAGCTCTGTCGTGCTTCGACTCGTGCCCCCGAGGGCACTTCTGCTGGTACTGCTGCTGCTGGTACTTCCACTTCTGCTCCTGGAGTTGCCACCTCTTCCGGTGTTCCAGAGCCATCTGCTGCAGCTCTTCAGCCTTCTGAGCCTGCTGCTGACCCAGTTTCCGAGCCTGCTCATGTATCTGCTGCTGCTGCTTCTGTCGAGACTCATGCTGCTGTTGAGCTTGTTGCTGAGATCTCGACTCCTGCCCCGACGATTCCATCTGTTGAGACACCTCTTCTCCCTGCAGAGCCTGAGTCCACTCCGTCGACTGGACCCACGGACGCTGCAGATCCAGCCTCCTCCTCGTGATCGTTGTTCCGAGGACTCTCCATATACGCTTTGGATGATATATTCTAGTGAGAGTGTCTTGGGTTAGGATGGGGTTGAGAGATACTTTGATGTATTTTTTTGTGCTTTCTGGTTGTCGGTGTTGGATTTTGATGATGATGATGATGTATTTCTTTTTGATGATATGTAGCGCTTGGTATGATGTATCTCATATATTCGATGTGATATTTTTTGGATGTACTCATGTTGTCTATATATATATATATGTTCATCATCGTTCACTTTATCTTTTATTCGTCGTGCAAATTTTAATATTCGTTGAATATATTTGAAATGTGATATCGAATCGACGCATAAAAAGTTGGTTAAATGGATTTAAATTCTGTAATTTTATAGAATTGTTTTCCATGCACAAAATTAACCAAGAATATTGAATATTGAAGAGTATGTTTCTTTATTCAAGAAATGAATAATGATTTGGTGTTTTTGATGATTTTGATTTTTTTTATAATGGAAAATTTGGCACACCTTGTTTTGATTTCCACAATTTTTCTCTTGGTGTCAAGTTGGTCCATTGCCTTTGTCTACGACTCCCGATGTTGGATTTTACATTTCCTAATTGTTGTCGTTGTATGCCCCCCATTTTTGGGATAATGCCAAAGGGGGAGAGATAATGATAATAAATAGCGCAAATGAAAATTTAACTCAATTTCCAAGAATCTAGTTTGATATGCTAGATTCAGGGGGAGTTAAGATACATATAAGGATTTTCAAAATCCGATATTTCAAAAATCAATTCACTTTATTTATCTTACTCGTCTGCTTGATGCAATTCATTTATATTCATTTTGGAATTAACGTGTCATCAATGCAGGGGGAGTAAGTATTTTACATTTGAATTATTATCTTTGATTATTATTTATGTTGGTTTGTCATCACCAAAAAGGGGGAGAATGTTGAATATTGGACTCCCCGGATTTGGTTTTGGATGATGAGCAAACATAAATAATTCATGATCTAACAATTTGTGAGCGCAGTATTGGAGATCGTCGCCAATTTCACGTGAACATTCAAAGCGACATCTCAACACTTTCCAAAGCTCGTATTCAAGCCTAAAGCTTCGTTGAAGCTCTTGCGACGCTTTGGAAGTAATGAAGATTCAATCGAAGCTCTCAAAGACCGTTTATTAAGGTTTTATTTATAGTCTTTTAGTTTCGATTGATAGAATGTTAAGCCTTGAGTATATCTTACGTTTCTATCTTCATTACGCTCATTTCGTAGCTCTAGGATTCTTGCACAAGTTCACTCTAACTTCCTCGAAGCGTCGCGCTTCGATTCGGACTTTGTTGTACATGTTAGTTGGTACAAGAACAAGTACTGACCGACTAGATGGTGATCTAGTCGGTCGGCTACTGTTCTTGGACCGACTAGTTTCTGTCAGTTAATTTTTGGCTCTTTACTGTTTACAGTTAGTCGGTTTATGTTGACTCACCGACCGACTAGTTTGTGAACTAGTCGGTCAGTGATGCTTCTTTGACCGACTAGTTGAGACTGACTGTTCACTCTAAAATTCTCCTAAGCTACTGTTTACCGTTAGTCGGTCTAAGAACGTTTGATGACCGACTAGTTGACAATCTAGTCGGTCAACTTTTGTTCTTGGACCGACTAAGTCAACTTGCCTTCAGACTATGTTGTTTTGCCTCTTAGTCGGTCTACGTTCATTGGATGACCGACTAGTTGTGAAACTAGTCGGTCAGACAGCGTTCTTGGACCGACTAGTTTTCTAGGTCTGAAATTCTATCTCTTCTCAGATCTGCTCTTAGTCGGTCCATGCTTTGTGACTGACCGACTAGTTGATGAACTAGTCGGTCAGTGAGTGTTCTTTGACCGACTAGATCTCACAGATTTCTTTCCGTTGGAGATTGACCTAACTTGTTTTTATGGGACCCTATAAATACGAACCTATGTCATTTCTATCTTCAACAGAGCTGCCATTAAGAGATTCATTGAGTTCTAAAGAGATAGCTATTCTCCCTCAAATCTAAAGCTCTCTTCCTCACAAGAAACCCATTCTCTCTCATTTCTAGATCTAGAGAGAAGCTTGTTCTTGGTGAGCTCTTCAAGCTATTGCTTGATTCAAGTTTCCAAATCTTCCATAGGCACCCATTGCTGCTCATTTCCTTGGTGCTAGGGTTTGGTAACTTCATCTTCCTCTAATCCTTCATTCCACCTTTTGGGTAAGAAAAACTCAAGGTATAGGATTTTGTGGTAAGAGTATTTATTTCATATTAAACTCTTTTATATTGCTTATTGGCTCTCTCTGTTGTGAGAGAAGTTTGTGATTCCGGGTTGTGGGATTCACTTTGCCATTGCATGTATGATTTGATCTTGTGAAGGTTTTTCACAAGATATTCATAGTGGAAATCTTGAGTTAGGGTTTCTAACTCAAGTATCCGGAAGGGATCCGGGTGTTTGGGACGTAGGATCACCGGGAACAAGTCGGGGAGACTTGGGTGGATCCGAACCCATTAACTTCATTTGTTAGCATTGTTAATTTCATTGTTGTCATTCAATTTAAGCTTCCGCAAATTGACTTGGTAGTTGTGTGCAATTTAATTTGGAATAATACGCCTTATTATTTTAAAGTACTATTCACCCCTCCTCTAGTACTTGTGCAGTAGCGGGTAGGGCATTACATATAGGAGTCCCCAAAACGGTCGTCTTAACAGAGTGGGTCTGATCGTACTGACCCCGGATCCTATTAGCATAGAAAAGCTTCACTAATCTAGGGTAGGGGTGAGGATTCGCCTTCGGGTCATATCGAAGGTAATCGAGAAGACCCGACGACGACAGATCAGCTAACCCTATGAAGTCGCTAAACTGGACGAAATGCTCCAGAAGCAGCGGGCAATGTTCGATACGGTTATACGCCGCGAGACACAAAGGGTCATCGCGACATAAGGAAATATCGACACCGCCCACCGGCATCGGACCCTTTCCCTTAGGCTTACGGGTAGACGTACGAGGGTGGGTGCTAGACTCGGGATGAATAGGAGGAGTGGGTTCCCTATGAGTCTCGGTCTCGGGGTTATACTCCGTATCGGAATCGGTAGGAGTATGGAACGAAGATTGAGAAGCAAGAATTTTGGCCTTTGGCTTAGGCTTGGGTTTGGGTTTCGGTTGACCTCTAGGTTGAGCGGTCGTCGTCCTCTTCTTCTTGAGAGGAGGCGAAGACGACGAAGGATGGGTGGTCTTGGCTCTACGCTTCGGAGGGGTTGGATGCTCGTGATCCGAAGAGATTGGATCAACGGTCATCGGAGAGGGGCTAGAGGGAGTGATCGGAATGCGTGTTCTTGCCATAGTCGAAGCAAGACACGGGACAAGGAGATCAAACGAAGAAGCCCTAGCCGAAAAAAAAAGATAAACCCTAAGACCCCTAGAAACCGAGCAAGCCCTAGCTCTAGGAAAGGAAATCTAACCCTAGGAGGAGAGGAGATCACCTAGAACGAGGGGCCGACGGAGGAGATCGACGGAGAAGGCCGGAAAAATGGCCGGAGATCGATCGGAAGTCGAAGGGTTTCGAGGGAGGTCGGGGTTTTGAGCGGAGAGAGAAGAGATTTCGATCGATTAGAATGAAAATCGATCGACTAAACTGAGTTTAAGTCGGTCGATTTCTCAAATGACCAAACAGCCCCTGGCACAACTAGTCGGTCACAGTTCAAGCACTGACCGACTAGATCACGATCTAGTCGGTCGGTCAATGAGCTTGAACCGACTAGTTGCAAACAGTGGCTGAATCCAAGAATTACTGACAAGATTTAGTCGGTCTGCGTTCAAGTACTGACCGACTAGATCTCAATCTAGTCGGTCGGTCACTGAACATGAACAGACTAAAGAGTCAAAAACTTGAAAATCAAGTTCTCTCCATAATACGCTTGGACGATAAATCTCAAAACTCTCAATAAACATCTAAACTACCCCATTAATCATCGAAAAACAGAAATTTGACGATTACGCACAAATCGAACGAAAAATCAAGATATCACATAAAATTCCCGAAAAATCCAATAATTCTAGCATGAATGAGATATTGCCAAAAATAATAGCATGCAAAATTATTGAATGAAACATGAATCCTATATCTCGGATTCACCCATAATCCCCAATTCTCGACGCAACCGCACAAAGGAGTCCTCCTTTAGGGGTTTCGTGAAAATATCGGCGATTTGCTTTTGGGTTTCAACGTACACTAGAATGATGTCCTTTTTAGCAACATGATCATCTAAAAAGTGGTGTCGGACATCTATGTGTTTCGAACGGGAATGATGTACCGGGTTCTTGGAAAGACATATTGCACTTTGGTTGTCAACCATGATAGGGCAAGTATCACAATTTATACCAAAGTCTTTAAGTGTGTGTCTCATCCAAAGAACTTGAGCACACGCGGCACCGGCGGCAATATATTCCGCCTCGGTGGTTGAAAGTGATACGGAATTTTTCTTCTTGGAAAACCAAGAGACAAGAGAATTTCCTATAAAATGGCAAGTGCCACTAGTACTTTTCCTGTCGGATTTGCATCCCGCATAATCAGCGTCACTATATGAGCCTAACTCATATGTGCTAGATCTCGGATAAAGTAATCCAAAATCTAATGTGTAACTTAGATAGCGAAAAATACGCTTTACCGCTACTAAGTGAGACTCCTTAGGTTGAGACTGATAACGAGCACATATACATACGGCAAACATAATATCGGGCCTACTTGCGGTAAGATAAAGCAAACTACCTATCATACCTCGATATAGACGAATGTCTACATCCTTACCGCCCGTATCCTTGTCAAGATGCGTAGTCGTGCTCATTGGAGTCTTTTTCCCGGAGGCATTCTCCATTCCAAATCGCTTTAGCAACTCCACCGTGTACTTCGTTTGGTGGATGAAGATTGCATCGTTCATTTGGCGAATTTGGAGACCTAAGAAATATTTGAGTTCGCCCATGTGGCTCATCTCAAATTGTTCCTTCATCACATTAGAAAACTCTTCGCAAAGAGCGAAGTTAGTAGCACCGAAAATGATATCATCAACATAAATTTGAACTAATAAAATATCATTATTCGCATGCTTAATAAAAAGTGTTGAATCGGCTTCGCCCATTTTAAAATTCAAATCCAAAAGAAAATTCTTTAGGCGATCATACCAAGCTCGAGGAGCTTGTCTCAAACCATAAAGAGCTTTCTTTAGTTTAAAAACGTGATTTGGAAATTTTTCATTTACGAAGCCCGGAGGTTGAGAAACGTAAACTTCCTCAACGACATCTCCGTTTAAAAATGCACTTTTAACATCCATTTGAAATAATTTAAAATTCTTATGGCATGCAAAAGACAAAAGTAATCTAATTGATTCTAATCTAGCTACCGGAGCGAAAGATTCTTCGAAATCGATACCTTCCTCTTGACGATAGCCTTGAGCTACTAACCGAGCTTTGTTCCGGACGACGACTTGGTTTTCGTCGGTTTTGTTCTTGAAGATCCACTTTGTCCCTATGACGATGTGGTTCTTCGATGGCAATGGAACAAGCTCCCAAACTTCATTCCTCTCGAATTGAATGAGCTCCTCCTCCATGGCTAAGATCCAAGCGCTATCTTCGCATGCTTCATTAATATTCTTTGGCTCAATCGATGAGGCAAAGGCACAATTTGCGAAGCGGTGAACTTGGGATCTCGTCTTGACACTATCATAGATATTGCCAATGACTTGCTCATGGGGATGGTCACGAACCGAATGAAGCCGTTTGGGAATACCTTGATCACTTGGAACATTCTCAACAACTTCATTAGTTGGGTTAGTCTCAATAGAATCAATAGAATCATTAGACTTAGAATTTTCAAACGAATCACATAAAACATCCATAGAATCATTATCATTTGAAATTCTAGTTGGAACAAATCCTTCATTAAATGAGACATGAAGCGATTCCTCGATCGTTGAGGTTCGTTTGTTGAATATCCGGTAGGCTTTGCTACGCGTAGAATATCCAACAAAAATCCCCTCATCGGATCTCGGGGGTATGTGTGGGCATGGGTGTGTGTGCATGGGGTGGGTGGGTGCATTGGGTGCATGTGTGTGTGTGCATGTGGGTGTGGGTGTGGGCATGGGGTGGGTGGGTGTATTGGGTGTGTGTATGCATTAATGTGGGTTAGTGCATGTGTGATCATCTAACTTGTAGTGCCTAGATTGAGCCAATACTTCAACAGGTCACACACGCTCATGCACTCACCCACCCTAAGCACAAACACCCCATGCACACAACCCACTCATGCTCGCACACCCACCCCATGCACAAAACCCGCCCGCCCACGCCCACCCCACCCATGCACACACTCACCCTAAACACACACCCCCTATGCGCACAAACCACATGCACACAGCACACCCACCCACGCACACACACCCACCCCACGCACACACACCCCAATGCCCACACCCACCCACCCATGCACACATATGCACACACACATACACCCTTAAGCACACACCCCCCACACACCTCACGCGCACGCACACACCCCACGCACACAACCCCCAACAACACCCACACACATCCCCATGCACACACACCCCATGCACACAACCCACCCACCCACGCACACGCACACCACCCCACCCATAAACACACCCACACACCCATGCACACCCCCCCAAGCACACATACCCAACCCACCGACCCACCACACGCACACGCACACACATAAACACACTCACACGCCCCCCCATAAACACACCCACACACCCATGCACACACCCCCCACCACACACACCCCACCCACCGACCCACCACACGCACACACCCACCCACCCACCACCCATGTGTAGGAGGATATATGCACATAAGGCAATTTATCCTTTGTATACGTCTTGTTAAGAGTTAATATGGTATCAATTATCCCAAGTATGAATTCGTTGAATCATATACTTAGATAATTTCCTTAGACTTATAGTCAGGTCACTACGTATCAAGATGTAGATCTCGATTATGAGAAGTTAGTGACCGATTAGAAACTTAAGTCTTAAACGGTTCATGGTTATAGATATGTCATGATTAGGATATCGACACATTGGTTAGACCATTGTGTCTTTGTCTTACCTTAGGGTAATGATGATCTCATAGCCATTCGACTTTGCGAAGTCGGAGACAAGACACAGATGCTCATTGGAGAATGAGTTCACTGAACGACCAACTTAGAGTTATTAAATGGTTAAGCTTTAACTAAACTGTCAATAATAACTCTATAGTGATGATAGGCTAGTTGGTCCTTAAGACCTGAAGTCATCAGTACGAACCTGTGAATGGATAGTGTCACTTAGATCTATTATCTACCTTTGAGGCTCAGCCTGCTGAAAGATCTTAGGTTGGGTGACACCTGAAGCTCACGAGGGAAGTAGATGACTTAGATGGGATTCGTCTCTTCCGTTAAAGGGAAGTTGGTGTCACTGGATCAGTACGGGCTTTGTGTTAATCATCGGCCGAGGTACGTTGTAGGATGTACAACATGAATACAACAAAGACCGATGTATACTGATTAATGCTGGCTATTGGGGTTGCCGGTATACCATACCATAGGCCAAGCAGAGACACGGTCTTGACGAAGGGACTAAAACGGCAGAATTCATCACTGACACAGTCAGAGTGATCCCAATGACGTTTGTCATTGGGTCGATCACGTAAGTATGATTCTGAAATATGGATGACACATGCTGCTCGTGGTTACCGTCGTCTAGGGGTTTCGAGCCCCAACCTGTAGTAGGGTCAGGCTGTAGGGGCTCACACCGAGTAGTATTCGTGTCTTAGTAATGGGAAGATAAATAAGATGAATTCATTCGATGAAATGGAATAGTTAAGCTCACAAGCTAGTTGTGAGACTGAGTCATAGATAGGGACAATGTTGCATTCGATGCAAACAAGATTAAACGTGTCGTAAATTGGTTACAACAATATTTATAGGAACAAAAGCATTGGAAAGGGTTACCTGATTGACGGGATCGTCTCGGTCTAAACGCAGGCTCAACCACGTCAAAACGGAGCTCAAGCGAGCCCGAAAACACAAAAACAGCTCAAAGGGGCCAAGTGGGGTAGACCCACTAAGGGCGCAAGCAAGGCAACAAAAGGGGCGGGGTGCGCCCGCTCTGAAAGCGGGTGCGTCAGCTTTCCAGTGCGGGCCGCACCCGCCCCTCCATTGCGGGCGGCCCGCATTGCGGGCCGCACCCACTTAAGGGGCGGGGCGCCCGCTCGCTGAGTGGACGGGCGGCCCCGCCCCGCCCTATGACCCGGCCCGCCCCTGTGGGCCGGGGGCATTGCTGCGCCTTTGTGGGCGCGCCCGCATTTTAACTTAAGCTGAAATAGGGGTTTTTGAAACCTTATGTGACGGCTACGAAAATCTGATTTTTGCCCATCTCTGGGCAATTGTTTGAGGGGACTAACGAAGTCGGAATTCGTCGTCGTTCGTTCCTACGCGTTCACCATTCGAAATGATAACTTGTATCGTCTCTGAAGCTCGATGGTAAGGGAGAATTAATTGGTTGAAGTTGGCTTTTGTGAAATGCTTACTAACTTCAATTAACTAAATTAATTTCTCTTTTATTTGAGATTTGTCCCACATTGCTCGTGACGAAAAGGGATGTGCCGACTCCCTGTAAAAATAGGGGTGCACTCTCTTCGTTGAAAAATGCACCAATTCTTCGATCGAGTAGCTCCGAATTTTTGAGCAAGCTCGATCTACGACTTAAACTATTCTTCCTCTCTTCTTCATATTCTCCCGATGGATCCTAGCAAGACTACGAAAGGGAGTTTGGATTCGGATCCGGACGTCTAAGACGCGGATCTGCTCAAGTGAAACTTTCTTCGGCAAGTGATCGACTCGGAGGCGGCTCGGGAAGATCGGTTCGAAGGCGCGAGGTGGCTTGGCTACAAGGAGCGCAAGAAGTCGGTGTGGTATATCTTGCCTGCACCAGGGCCAAGATTCCGGGTATGTTCTTTAAAGTTTTTTTAGTGTAATTTAATTTCGTCGCAGTAGGATAGCTTCCTCTTGGGGTGGACTGGACCCACCCAAGTTGGCATAGATCGGGCTAGGTTCTGCCTCTCTCAGGGCATAGCTAAAATGTTTATCTAGCATATTTTATTTTCCTCTACTTTTATGCCTCTGTGGTGCGGCCGACTTAGGACGAGCATAGATCTGAGCTATGAGGGTCTGCCAAAACCATTCATCGGTATCAGAGCAAGGTTATACTTTTAGATCTTGATTTGCGTCGATTTTAAATTATTAAATTGCTTATTTTTGAACATACGTATATTTTAACTTTATGTTAAAATTGGTCAAACAAATTTTTGTGTTTTAAAAAATTGTTTTTATAACATGAAATTTTTTTGGGGACATTTTAAATTTTATGTGATAAAGTTTAACAAGTCTACAATCACTACTACAAAAAACGCTTGCATAGCGCTTTTTTTTACACTTGGATAGCGCTTTTAAGCGCTATCCAAGCTACCGCTATGGTATCTTGGATAGCGCTTTTAAAAGCGCTATCTAAGTGGTTTACTAAGATATCGCTTATAAAAGCGCTATCTAAGCTACCGCTATGGTGGCTTGGATAGCGCTTTTTAAGCGCTATCTAAGTGGTTAACTATGTTTTTTGATTTGCTATCTTTAAAAAAATATTAAACAGTAGCCACGGCCAGTCTGTGTCTAATACGCATTAGATACGGACCGGCCGTGGCTAATACGCATTAGCCACGGGCCGGCCGTGGCTAATGTTTAGTTTTTTTTAAAAAAAATAGAAAATCAATCAAATAAAATGGAATTCTGTTACAGCTCAATACTTGATGCATATGCATAAGATCATTCTATTATTTTTGCACAAACAATTGCTAACTACAAATAGTTTCATCCCCAACTCAAAGTGGAGTATGATCCCACGTTCAAGTTTTCGGTGATCAACGCGGGATAATTTGAAGGAATCTTGCCCCCCACCAAATTAAGTTACAATACACTTGTACAGAAAATATTAACATTTTAATAAAATAAGTAATTGTACATAGACGGCCAAACATTTAGCTTGTTTTCGTAATGACGACATATTGGACTTAAAATATTTGCTAAATATGTCTGTCACGGAGTCATCCGCTTAGCATCTGTATCTCAAGCATCATTGGCAATAGAACTTCAACCCTTCGTTGACCTCTGCACATAGGAGTAGTAGGGATCCATAGAGGACTGAAAGCTGCCCTCCTGATGCGCGTTCACAAACCTGAGGGGGTGTACAAGGGGGCGGTCGGAATGCAGGGATGATTGCTGATACGGTTAGAAGGATTATTCCCTGTATTTAAAATAATAGTAAACTAATTAAAAAATATTTTAAAAAATAAGATGGATGCTGTTAATCAAGGGCCTGTTGGGAATGAAAGAAAACACTAGTATCAGATCAATTAAATTTCTGGGTGTTTTGTATACCAGTTGGTACATGAGGGAACAAATGGTTATGGTCCAGAAACGGCCGGCCAAAGAGTCGGCAACTATAGCTCCAATGATGGTGGTTAGGCTGGAGGTGCCTCCAAGGTTGCTGAGGGTATTCGAAGCGACAACAAGAGGCAAGTGCAGCTGGCTAGTCAAGTATGAGATCATGTTTGCATTGAACCCAGCCATGGCGAACTTGTCACATATTTCATTTCATGCATGAAAGGGGGCAAGCTGTAGTAAAAAAACTGTACATATTCATACTGATTACTGTTCCCAGGAGAACCGGGTTTAGGATTAACACTGGGATGTATTGATGCGCATGGTCGCAATTATCTTCTCCTTGAAAAATTTCCAAACACTTCAGGTGACAAACAGACAAAAGTGACCCATACCTTTGCAAGATCACCCCCCAAGTTCCAGTTATCGTGTGTATAAACAAAACTCATAAAGTTATTTCACTAAACAAGAGAAAACCTAAAAAATCCAGTACACAAAAAAATTATGGGTTCAATTATGATCCTACGGGGATTAAATTGAAGTAACCGAATCTGAACTTCGATTTTTCTCGTTGTTTCTTGCTGGACTTGGGTTTTCGTTTAAGTTGAATCAATCACACAAACAGAAACCAAGTAGTTATGAGAATTTCAATATCCTTGCGAGAATAATTAACTGCAGTAAGTTACAGTATTTATTTCATCTATCTCACCTAGAATAAATGGCATGGACCTGAGACCCCCAAGTTTCGTCTTCTTCTTCTCGCTTCTCAAGCATCATTGGCCTCTGCACATAGGATTTGTTGGGGTCTTCAGTTTTGAGCTTCGGTGGCCTTGTTTTGCCTTTTTTGACCTGCAAAACCAAAAGCAGGACATACTTGCCATTGATAGTTGATTGTCTAACCCTTTTTGTTGGTAAACTCCTTTTAAAAAAAGTGGAGAGCTTCGTTTTTCATCACCTTCTTCCCGCCTTTCATAAAATCTCTCCAACTGGAAACCTGAACTCAAAACAAATTCAGGATATTTAGTAGCTAAGATATGTTAGTCTAAAATTTCATACGAAGATGAGGGGCAACCAAAAAGGTTAAAAGCAAAAAATACTTGTTCAAGTATTTCATCATTCAAATTGGCTGGCAATGCTTTTGCGCTACTAAAGGTGTATGGTAACAACACATTATTTCAGATTAAGAAATCCAATACACATCTTTTTGATAGAAATGAATAATAGCAGGGACTAAGAGAGAACTTTGTATGATAAAGTGTGCTTAAAATGGTAGTTGGTAACTATTTGGTAAGGGTTAGATATGCTTTAAAACCCCATTATTTTGTTGTAATGTTGCTTGTCACCAAATTGATGCAGACATTATGAATCCACATCCAACATCAGAAGACTTTGGGAAGCTAACATGAACATGAGACTGCAACATCAATAAGACAAGTATCCACCAATAAGATTTCACAACAGCTGCTGATAACACGGGGATAGAAGAGAGTATAAAGCTACCATTTAACTCTTACTACTTATGTCAAACTAAGCGTATCTTTTTTTCCTTACTCAAAACTAGCCAGGAAATTAAAATATGGAAATTGCATTCGCTAAATTTTGAATGATCTGAAAACATACCGGCAGTTTTCACAAAAGTGTCGCAAGCATTAGGATGCAAATTCAAGTCTATGCACAAAAACATCCATTTACACTACACTCTGAAGTTCCTTGTGCTCATTACCGATTAACATCTAGCTTCACATATACACAGGAAGCTCACCTCATGATCCCCAAGGAAGTCGACATGAATAGAAGAAACTCGCCTGTCTTTTTATCACACGGTAACTTCGATTTGCCCCAAGAAAAGAATTGAGAAACTCGCGGTATTAACAGAACAAACCTCTGGATCAATCAAAGATGGAAGGATTTGTGAAGAATGTACTTTCCGACTGCATTATTGGCGCCTGGTACTGTGGGTTACAGACTCTCTGTGGGTGATTATCTTCTTCTCGAGCTCAGGCTTGTTGGCACCCACAAGTTTATCCAGCTGCTGTCCATTTATCAGGAAAAAGAAAGTTGGAGTTACACGAATATCCCATGATGAACTAAGTTCCTGCAACACACAACCAAATGCTCATACTGACCCTCCCATGAAAATGCCATTTTTAATTGGTGGATACTTGTATGAAAATTAAAGTTCTCCAACCATTAAATTGTGGGAAAAGTTCCTAAAATACCATAAACTTTTGGAGTATCTCTAAACTACCAAAACTTTCAAAATTCCTCTTAAATAGCTTACCCCAAAAATTCTTTTGGAGTTATCGTCCATTTATACAAGATCGCTGGCTGATTGATCGGCAATGGGGGTCTGCCTCCTTGCACGGTCCTCGGGCTTCGCCAGCACCAACGCAGGGCATGGCCTTCGCTCGTCCTCATGGCCACATGTCACCATCATCGCCATTTGTCGGTGGCCATAGAGGCCTCTATCCTTGAGCCTAGGGGATACAACCCCGATTTGATCGTCCGACGGAGGATCCGGCCCTCTATGCGTCATTGACTCGTGTGAGGAGATTCACCACTCTGCCTGTGTTCGTCACCTGCCCTAGGGCATTGTTGGCCCCAGGGGCATCGCCTAATTTGTTCAGACCATGGAGCATCGCCGGTGATCAAGACTTCACTTGTCATGTGCTCGGCCGTGAGGGTTCATCCCTTTGCCCAAGGCTCTTGATCGTCGCCCCTCTGTCTCTCTTTGGGGCCTCCCTCCATTTGATCGGCCAAATGAGGCTCTACTAATGATCAGATCTAGGGATTTGCCAAGTGATCAAATCGCCCGTCGCTCAGCTTTGCCAGGTGATCGGATCGCCAACCGCTTCGACTGCCAGGTGATCAGATGCTCCCGATAAGCTGCTGTTGGATTTGGACGAAGGGGCGACGATTTGGAGAAAGAGGAGAAGGGCAGCGGAGCAATGCTCCCGCTGCTGTTGGATTTGGACGAAGGGGCGACGATTTGGAGAAAGATGAGAAGGGCGGCGGCAGCGATGCTCTCCGCTGCTGTTGGATTTGGACGAAGGGGCGACTGCGGTTAGGGTTTGGAGTAAAAAGGGGGGGGGGAAACGAAAAAGCGGAAACATTTGGGAATTCCGCAAGCGCTATCCAAGGTTTATAATAGATATATATATTTTAATAAAAATGCTTACGTGACGTTTACTACTATAGAGCTAACAAAAAGCGCTATGTAATATATTACTTGGATAGCGCTTTAACAAAAAGCGCTATCTAAGTGATTTTTCCTTTAGTTTTGATTTATTTTTATTTTCTATAAGTGCAAAAGCGCTATACAAGAGCTCACTTAGATAGCGCTTTTTAAAAGCGCTATCTAAGTGGCGTTACCCAAGCCCAAATCTGTAGTAGTAAATGTTCAAATGCTTTCTAAAAAAATTTATGAGATAAAATAATTTTAGTAAGCATTTATAAGGTTTTAAAGGTTATGTAACATTAAGAAAAATTTTATTTCATGAGATGATATTAAAAATTAATTTCTTTTAGTTACATAAAGTTTGAAAGATTTTTTTAACTTTATCTGAAAGTTCTAAAATTGATTTCAACAATTTTAAAAATGTTTTAAAATTATTTTTTTGTATATGTAACATAAAGGAATTTTTTTTCATGAGATGGAATTAAAAATTCATTTCTTTTAGTTACATAAATATTTAAAGATTATTTTATGAGATAATTTAAATCTTAAAATGTTTCATTAATTTTAAAGCTTATGTTTGTATTTAAAATTATTTGATAATTTTTATAAACCAAATTTTATGTGATAAAATGTTTAAAGTTTTAAATTTTGAATTTAAATGTTAAATGTTAGATCGGCAAGCTTATTGTTTATGTGGTAGCTGATTTTAACTTGCATGTTCTCTTGATCTGTCACATTATTGAACCCTAATTCATGTGATAATTAGTTGGTTGACATTATTGGCTATGATGCATAATCAGATTATTCATGAACCTTTTAGGTTGGCCATTAATTTAAAATCTTATGAGATAAATTTTAAAATTATGACATGCTATGTTTTAATGAACAATTACGACATCAAAACTTAATTCCTGATTAGGGTAGTCGCTTTAATTGACTGTCATTATTTTAAATTGTTTTGATAATGATTATCATTAAATGACTAATTTTGTAAAAATGTTGTAATTGATCTATTAAAATCCTAATTAAAGATTAAGGTAGCACGATGGACGAACAAACCTTATAGTTGATAAGGATCTAATAAAAGTTATTGAACAAATCCATAACATTTCGAATTTTAAGGATCCACTAGTTAATAAGGATTGATTAGTGTTAATTAAACGATATTTAGTTGATGGACGAACATAGAATTGATGAACCTCCTTCAATGGATCAAGATGTCGGTCAATGTGCTTGGCTAAGTTTGATGCACCACCCTAGCTAGAGTAGGGGTTAAGTGGTCCTGGCTTACTCAATTCCATGGCCGCGTCCGCTGGACCGCAAGGAGTCGAATCATGACTGTGTAAGTCCATCGACTATACCTAAGTCAAATACGATAACAATCTTATTCACGATAAATCGTAGCCCTCCTTGTTTTAGGAGGTGGCAACTGTAAGACCCGTTTACATTTGTTGAGCTACACTCAAAATGTGACACAACAATCTTATAGAAACCGATTTCTTGATAACATCTGGAATTGACCCAAACCGTCGTGTCGTGCAAACACCGAGCGCCGGCGCAAGTATAACCAAATATGTAGTCTAAGACCTGACCCAAATCGACGTATCATGCATAAACCGAGCGCCGGGGCAAGTCAGGCTAGACGCGAAAACAAGGGTCCGACTAGGCTAGCCATTGTGATTTGGATGAGCACACTCATGATCACAAATGGTTATGGGTAAAAATCGAAAGGGAATCATATTTAATATGATTGACGATGAGTTCATCTACCGACTGCAGAGTCGGACAACTTGTTGAGAGACACTCAAGGTTGTCAGACTGAGGGTAGTGAGATCCCTCTCCCACAAATGTTATTGTATAATAAACTATTTATTATTATGGCTTTAATAAATTTAGTGGGAGAATATAGTTTTAATAAAAACCATTCAAACTATACAACGACCATATGCTAACTAGATATCTTCTTAATTGCAGAATGGATTCGGGTCTAAAGTATATGATAGAAAAGAATGTGCTTGATGTGACCAACTATAAGGATTGGCTTATGAATATCAAGTTAGTCCTATCACTAGCTGGGATAGGATACGTGCTGTTCGAGGACGCTCCGGAAAAGCCTGACGAAGATGCAACCCACGAAGAAAAGGAAGCCTATAAGCTATATCAGAGGGATCCCGAGAAGGCCTGGTGCCTTACACTGGCTTCGATGAATAACGACCTGCAAAGGAAACACGAACATTTGGATGTTCAAAGCATGGTTATGAATGCAGATGAGTTGTACGTCAAGCGGTCAAGAGCTGCCAAGTTTGAAGCCACGAGCAATCTCTGGGGCACTAAGATGGAGACAGGGCCCGTACAAGATCATGTCATTAAGATGATCGGGTACGTGGAAGACGCTGCCCAGTTGAGTTTTATCCTCAACAATGAGATGTCTGTGGACATCATCCTGAAGTCTTTAACCACAGCCTTCAAGCACTTCATTACTGGTTTCATCATGAACAGTATTGAAACGGATCTTCTTGGTCTCCTCAACATGCTTAGGTAGTTTGAGGAAATCGAGAAGAAACCAGCTGTGTTGGTTGTTGGCTCTGCTTCTTCAAACCAGCCGAAAGGCAAAGATAAGAAGAGGCAGGTCCCACAACCAGCCACGGTGAAGAAGGGGAAGAAGACGAAAGGGGCCCCGTCGAAATCCGAGTGCTTTCACTGCCACAAGGTAGGCCGCTGGAAAAGGAACTGCAAGGTTTACCTTGCAGAAAAGAAGAAAGGGCATATTGATGCCTCTACCTCATGTACAATGAATTAATTTTAATAAATCATAATAATTTCCACAAATGCTTTGTCAAAATAGTATGAGATACTAAGACATCTGTGTAATGTATACAGGTGGCCAATACGAAGCAAAGGATGGAAGAAGTTCTGAGGACGGTCGGCATCTGAGTAATCGTTGCTGCTGTGGCCGTACGAGGACTTCCGGAGATGTGAAGAAGAAGCAACCGATACTTATTATTTTTTGAATAAAATCTATCGTTTGCTTTAGTTAAAACAATGATTGAGTGTGAAGCACTCAAAGTTTATTTTGATAAACAAATTATGATTCGTTTTACTGAATCCATTGTTTGAATAAATATCTCGGGAAATGTGCTTTATTTTAAATTGTGATTTGTTGTAAGTAACTCATTTCTGTGGATGTGGCTGTCTGAGTTGGTTGCATAAATTCTCGAGCTGTCATGCAGAGCTTCTGAATAATTTGATTATTTGAAGCTGACTTAATATTATAGCCAGTCGATAGTTAAATATAAGTTCCAAGAGCGTATAAATTGTGTATGATCACAATTATACGCATGTTAAGATTAATTCTTAATTAAACTGCATTTGATTCTTAAAGAGTTATTATTAAATGCAGTTAAAGGAAAAGTACAGTGTAGGACGTTTGACTGAGTAAGTCAACATCAAGATTCCTATAAACGGGTCTTGATATGACTTATTCATCAAACCCAACCTGACACTGGTATGTTCTATTAGCACTTCTATATTGGTTATACTTAAAGTATATTCTAAATGTGATTTAGATATATAATAGAAGTATTTAACCAGATATTTATTAAAATCAGTGGGAGCTAGCTCATATACTTAGCTCCGGTTTCACGGACTAAGTAAAAAGGTTTCCAACTTATTTGAATCATCTATATAAGACATTGAATCAAAATAGTTTTGATTTAATCGAACATATAGAGACTTAAGGTGTCACTTATGTACTTGACATATTGACACAAAATAATTAAAATGAGCTAAGACTGACTTATAGAAATGTTAGACCCTACATCAAGATTGTATAAGCTAATAGTTAGCTATACAAAGAAAAGAAAATTGATCCAAATCATTTTTTCAAGGATCAACCTTGTGTGATCAAGAGATGTATATATAATAATCCATTAAAATGCATTATAGATACTCGTTAGTAAATCCACTCTTAGGTTTGACATATATTGGTCCAATGTGACTGATATGCTATAACGGTATGAGATACCGAGATAAATAGCCTAAGTGCAAGCGGGAGATGTAGGAGGATATATGCCTATAAGGCAATTTATCCTTTGTATACGTCTTGTTAAGAGTTAATATGGATCAATTATCCTAAGTATGAATTCGTTGAATCATCTACTTAGATAATTTCCTTAGACTTATCGTTAAGTCACTACGTATCAAGATGTAGATCTCGATTATGAGAAGTTAGTGACCGATTAAAAACTTAAGTCTTAAACGGTTCATTGTCATAGATAGGATATTGACACATCGGTTAGACTATTGTGTCTTTGTCTTACCTTAGGGTAATGATGATCTCATAGTCATTCGACTTGGCGAAGTCGGAGACGAGACACATGTGCTCATTGGAGAATGAGTTCACTGAACGACCAACTTAGAGTTATTAAATTGTTAAGCTTTAACTAAACTGTCAATAATAACTCTATATGGATGATAGGCTAGTTGGTCCTTAAGACCCGAAGTCATCAGTACGAACCTGTGAATGGATAGTGTCACTTAGATCTATGATCTACCTTCGAGGCTCAGCCTGCTGAAAGATCTTAGGTTGGGTGACACCTGAAGCTCACGAGGGAAGTAGATGACTTAGATAGGATTCGTCCCTTCCGTTAAAGGGAAGTTGGTGTCACTGGATCAGTACGGACTTTGTGTTAATCCTCGGCCGAGGTACGTTGTAGGATGTGCAACATGAATACAACAAAGACCATTGTATACTGATTAAGGCTGGCTATTGGGGTTGACGGTATACCATACCCTAGGCCATGCAGAGACACGGTCTTGAGAAGGGACTAAAACGGCAGAATTCATCACTGACACAGTCAGAGTGATCCCAACGACGTTTGTCATTGGGTCGATCACGTAAGTATGATTCTGAAACAAGAACGACACCTGGTGCTCGTGGTTACCATCGTCTAGGGGTTTCGAGCCCCAACCTGTAATAGGGTCAGGCTGTAGGGTCTCACACCGAGTAGTATTCGTGTCTTAGTAATGGGAAGATAAATAAGAGGAATTCATTCGATGAAATGGAATAGTTAAGTTCACAAGCTAGTTGTGAGACTGAGTCGTAGATAGGGACAATGTTGCACTCGATGCAAATAAGATTAAACGTGTCGTAAATTGGTTACGATAATATTTGTAAGAACAAAAGCATTGGAAAGGGTTAACTGACTGACGGGATCGTCCCGGTCTGAACGCAGGCTCAAACTGCATCCAAAACGCAGATCAAACGAGCCTGGAAACACAAAAACAGCTCAAAGGGGACAAGTAGGTTAGACCCACTAAGGGCCCAAACAAGGCAGCAGAAGAGGTGAGGCGCGCCCGCTTTTCTGTGCGGGCCGCGCCCGCCCCTCCATTGCGGGCCGCACCCGCCTAAGGGGTGGGGCGCCCGCTCGCTGAGCGGGCGGACGGCCCCACCCAACCCTATAACCCGGCCCGCCCTTACGGGCCGGGGGCATTGCTGCGCCCTTGCGGGAGCGCGCCCGCAAGGGAAGCAAGCGCGCCCGCATTTTAACTTAAAGCGGAAATATGGTTTTTTTTTGAAACCCTACGTGACGGCTACAAAAATCTGATTTTTGCCCATCTCTGGGCAATTGTTTGAGGGGTCAAACGAAGTCGGAATTCTTCGATGTTCGTTCCTACGCGTTCACCATTCGAAGCCCTTCGAAATGATAACTTGTATCATCTAATTGGTTGAAGTTGGCCTTTGTGAAAGGCTTACTAACTTCAATTAACTAAATTAATTTCTCTTTTATTTGAGATTTGTCCCACATTGCTCGTGACGAAAAGGGAGGTGCCGACTCCCTATATAAATAGGGATGCGCTCTCTTCGTTGAAAAATGCACCAAGTATTTGATCGAGTAGCTCCGAATTTTTGAGCAAGCTCGATCTACGACTTAAACTATTCTTCCTCTCTTCTTCCTATTCTCCTGACGGGTCCTAGCATGACTACGAAAGGGGTTTGGATTCGGATCCAGACGTCTAAGACGTGGTCTGCTCAAGTGAAACTTCCTTCGGCAAGTGATCGGCTCAGAGGCAGCTCGGGAAGATCGGTTCGAAGGCACGAGGCGGCTCGGCTACAAGGAGCGCAAGAAGTCGATGCAGTACATCTTGCCTGCCCCAGGGCCAAGATTCCGGGTATGTTCTTTAAATTTTTTAGTGTAATTTAATTTCGTCGCAGTAGGATAGATCTCTCTTGAGGTGGACTGGACCCACCCAAGTTGGCATAGATCGGGCTAGGTTCTAGCTCTCTCAGGGCCTAGCTAAAATGTTTAGCTAGCATGTTTTATTTTTCGCTGCTTTTATGCCTCTGTGGTCCGTCCGACTTAGGCCGGGCATAGATCTGAGTTTTGAGGGTCTGCCAAAACCCTTCACCATGCACACACACACACACACACCCATACACACACACACACACCCACAAGCACACACTCCCACACACATAACCCACCCACCCACGCAATGCTCACACACCCAATGCACGCACACACACACCCCGAATGCACACCCCCCCACACAACCCACCCACCCCCACGCACAAACGCGCACACACCCACTCACCAACCACATGTACCATCCCACCAGAGAGAGAGAGAGAGAGAGAGTGTGTGTGTGTGTGTGAGAGTGAGTGAGAGTCTGTAGAGAGATTCGGTGTGGAGAGAGAAAGATAGAGAGAATCTGTAGAGATGTAAGAGAGGGAATTAGTAGAGAGAGTCGATAGAGAGAGGGAGAGAATTGGGGGGGAGAGATTTGGTGTAGAGAGAAAGAGAGAGAATCTGTAGAGAGAGGGGGGAGAGAGAATCAGTAGAGAGAGATAGAGAGAGAGTCGGTAGAGAGAGATAAATAGAGAGAGAACGAGAAGAGAGATGGGAGGAGTGGCAAAACGGTCCAATTTAACACCGTCAGCCCATTTTTCGCCACATGGTATCAATTTGTCACAAAATGAAGCTCAGTGTATTTGCGTAAAATGGCCCAAACGTGATGGTATTTTTATGCAATTAACCCTTCTTTCTTTTCTAAGGTTTGTCTATGGTTTCTCTTGATACTAATGCAAAATTCTAACAGTAAAATGTACATGCGTAGTCAGTGAGTGAAAATTTTCCAACATTGATGGTAAATATACATTTTTTTCATTTTTAAAATAAAATTCAAATGATTTCTACACAATATGGATCAGATGCGGATCTATGTGTATCTTACCCCGGTCTACGACTAGGGTTACTTTTTGATTCGTCCTTGCTCTCATCGTCAATCTGGTCCTTGCTCCGGTCATAACCCAATTCTTATAGCCCGAATTACTTTCTGAAAACTCTTCGAGCTCGGACGAGTTCGGCTTCCGGGCTCGGCCCTTGCTATGGATGATCAACATACGAAAAATAAAGTTTACATTATTTGACCAACGATCCAATCGTTGAAAATTCAATGGTTTCAAAACAATAGAACTTTTTGCAACGAGCATATTAAGAGTCAAATCCTCTTAGAGTTCACTCATATTTGGGGTTTGCAAGCTCTATAATGTATACATTATAAGGAAAGTAGACCAAATCCCTCCAAACCCGGTATCACATCAAAGGCATTCATTGCTTATTGTGTCCTGATACAACGTACCACATGTTGTAAAGAATATAAGGAAAGTGGACCAAATCCCCCCAAACCCGGGACCACATCAAATGCATTTATTGCTGATTATGTCCCGATACAATATACCACATGTTGTAAAGAATATAAGGAATGTGGATCGAATCTCCCCAAGACCGAGATCACATCAATAGCATTCAATGTTGATTGTGTCCCGATACAACGAACCACATCTTGTAAAGATTCGCGTTTATTAGTTACCAAACAATCGGGATTGATATCGTCCTATAGATTACTAGTATACCCTTGATGATTTGTATATTTAAACACATCAAGAGAAATGAAAAGATTACTAGTTTCTTTTCTATCTTTTTTCTCTAGTCATATAATTTCTTCATGGTATCAGAGCCATTGCTTAACAGCAATCTGATCCTACATCGTCTGTTTCTCTAAATCTACAATCGGACTCTAATGGAGCCGATCTCTCCAAATCTCAAATTCCTCGTCTCAAAATTTCCCTTTCTAATCAACGCCCGTCTCAACTCCACAAATTACATCACATGGCGATCTCAAGTTGTGGGTGTTCTCAACGCCCATGGATTCCTCGGCTACATAGACGGCTCATCACCTTCTCCTCTGCCCACCATTCCAGATCCTGCCTACACCGAATCAAAACCTCTGCCACCATCCAAAACCCCACTTTTTCGCAGTGGCTGATCACAGATCAACACCTTTGCATGTGCATCCAGGCGACTCTTTCCTCTCTGCTCTTGGAGTTGTACCGAGCGTCACCTCCTCTACGCTGCTATGGTCCAAGATGGAGACTCGATATGCCTTCCTCTCTGAAGGACACATCGAGCTACTCCAAGAGAGATTAAATTCTCTCAAGATGTGCGAAGAATCCATGGCGACTTATCTAGATCAAGCCAAATCGATCTATTATCAACTTCTCGCAGCCGGCCCTGATACTGTCACGACCAAACAAATGGTCTGACAGATTCTGCAAGGTCTACCTCACCCTACAACTCGTTTCGAGTCATGGCACGAAATCGAGGTATTCCTTATACAGTTGAATAAAGTGGAATAGTTTATTTACAGAGGAATCCAATATGCAACTCACTCGCCATGCCGACCCTCCTGCTGAACCATCCACTTCTACCTCGACGATGCACGCAAACTTCAATTGTCGCAGAGGCCGAGCCGATCATGGACGATCTAACAATACCCGCGGCTATCGGTTTGGCGGTCAACCTGTGACTCGCCGTGGCCAAAGATCACTTGCTCGTGCTCCTGGACCAGTTGCCAATCGACGCCAAGTTCCCATGGATTCCTTTGGACATCGTATTCCCTGTCAAGTGTGTGGCAAAGACAACCATCACACACTTGACTACTACAGGCTCGCTGCGCACACAAATAGGTCAGAAGTGTATGTCACTCAACCAACCTCTTCTACAAGCGCAAATTGGTACCTTGACAGTGGAGCTACTGATCATATTACCAATGATCAATCTCAACTAGAAACAATGACACCATACAACGGTAACCGACAAATCCTTGTTGGCACTGGTGCAATTGTAAAAATTGCCAACATTGGATCATCATCTCCACCTTCTCTAACTTCTACCCTACATCTTAACGATGTTCTGCATGCACCCAAATTTTCCAAGAATCTGCTCTCCGTGTACAAGTTTACACGCGACAATAATTGCATCATTCAATTCTCATCCTCTGGTTTTATTGTACATGATGCAAAAACTGGTCGAACCATTCTTCAAGGTCTGAGTAGATATGGTCTCTACCCGCTACTCTCTAACCCTATCTCCCTCAATGCTTCAAGTTGTTCTAGTTCTCTCTGGCATGCCCGTCTTGGTCATCCAGCTCCACCTATCGTATCTAGAGTCGCCTCCAATCTGTCACTAAAGATGTCATCACATAAAACTTGCTCTCAATGTGCCATGAGCAACAGTCACAAATTACCATTTTCGTTGTCTAAATCCAGAGCAGATTCTCCTCTTTCTTTCGTTCATTTTGATGTATAGGTCCCGGCTCCTGTTCTATCTAATAAAGGTTTTCGTTATTATGTCAGTTTCATTGAAGATTACTCTCGTCATGTTTGGCTATATCCTCTGTATCAAAAATATGATGTGTTCGCTGCCTTTCAGACATTTCAAACCATGGTTGAATGGCATTTTAATACAAAAATTAAAATTTTCCGATCTGATGGCGGGGGAGAATTTTGCCATCATCAATTTTCCTCCCTCTTTTGCCAACTTGGGATCATACATCAAACTTCAACCCCATACACACCAGAACAGAATGGTGTCACTGAAAGAAAACATCAACACATCATCGATACAACAGTTGCTCTTCTCTTAACAGCTTCCATGCCAAAGAAATATTGGCCTGATGCGGCAAATAGGGATGGCAGTAATGGCCTGACCCGCCCGACCCGACCTGGCCCGACCCGGTTTTGACCCGGCCCGACCCGGCCCGCAACCGGGTCGGGGCAAGCTTGGGCTTTGTATGCGACCCGGCCCGGCCCGGCCCACCCCGATAAACTAAAGAGATTCTGAAAAACCTTACTATTTTGATGCGGACCATGCAGTCAGAGAATAACCCATAACTCATACTATATTCAACGGTTCTCCTAATTGGGTCAATTCCCAATTCCAAATTACCAAATAAATGAAAATTCTCCCGATTCACAAATAAATTTTTTATTTGGGATTCATATGGATGTCACTAATGACTTGACCCGACCGGCCCGACCCGGCCCGACCCGGTTTTGGTAAGAAAGAACCCGCCCCGCCCCGGCCCGCGACCTGCTCCGCCCCGGCCCGTAGATGTGTCGGGGCAAGCTTGGGTAGTTAAATACCCGCCCCGCCCCGCAATATTGCCATTCCTAGCGGCAAAGACGACAGTGTACCTCATCAATAGGCTTCCATCAGTCACTCTCAACAATAAGTCGTCATTTGAGACCATGCATCAAAGACTACCTGATTACAAATGGTTCCGAACCTACGGCTACCTTTGCTATCCATGTCTTCGGCCATATGGGCACAGTAAACTTGAAGCTCGCTCGCAACCTTGTGTATTCCTTGGATATGCTGACCATGTGAAGGCTTACAATTGCTTGAACCTCTCCACACAAAAGGTATACATCAGTCGACATGTACAGTTCGAGGAGATGATTTTTCCCTTTTCAATATACCCATCAACACATACTAATACTCCTATTACCCCAACCTCTCCAAATCACTCCATAAGTCCACTAGCTCATTTATCTCCGCCACCGACCTATTTTATCCCACCAAGCTCTCCAAACCATATTCCGAGCCAAAACCACCAAAACCTGCAACATCCACTTACTGTCGATCCTCTCCCTGGCCTACTCCCCACTGTAAGGGACCCTGCGGGGCTACACACACACTAGAGGGGGTGAATAGTGTAATAGCAAGCAAAGTGCTTAATTAAAAGCTACTAAAATTAAAGCACAATAAGCAGTGGAAAATAAACAGAGTGCTCAACAACAACAATCGCAAACACAATGATTTTACCCTGGTTCCCCAAAACTTGGGTACGTCCAGCCACACCAATGTTCACTATATTCCCACAAAGAGAAGTGAATACAAATCCCACAAAGAGATACCTCACCAAGAGGATTTTGCCCTACACAAGGACCCAACCAACCCTACACAAGGGTCAAACTCCCACCTAGAGAATTACTAACTCTCACTCAGAGAATTAGGGTTAGCCCTACACGAGGACACCAAACTCTCACAAAGAGAGTTACTCACACAAAGAGAGTATCTAATTCCCACAAAGAGAATTAGGGTTAACACAAAGGTGAAACGAAATAACACTTACATATGCCTTGATATGATTTTACAAATGCGAAGAAGAAGGCATGCAAGTGAAACTCAAGTGCTTGAGATGAGGCTTTGATTGCACTTGATGATCTTTCTCACTTCTAGGAATGAATCCTAACACTTCTCACTTGAGTGTATGAAATGAAGAGAAGAAAGATGCTCTCTAAGAAAAGGAATGAGATTGAAATCCCTTGGAGAAATTCCCTAGAGCTTAGATGCTACAACATAAGATTGAAGCTCTAACGAGGGAATGTGGGAGGAATGGCTTAGAGAAGAGATTAAATGATCTTCTATGATTTCCTAACCCTTTCAAGAGTTCTAAAGAACTAAGCCAACTCCTATATATAGGCAGACCAAAGGAACCCATAAAACCAGCCAAAAACCCAAAGGGAAAAAATCTGCAACTGCTAGATTTTGGCAGTTTATGGCCCAGACAGTCGACTGATGAACAACTAACAGTCGAGTGTTCAACGGCTAGAAAAATCCCAACGGCTATAATCTGAGCCAGGACAGTCGAATGTAGAAGACTACACAGGCGACTGTAAAACAGACAATCGACTGTACATCCTTCATCAGGCGACTGCTGCAGGGGATGGAGAAAAACAGAGAGTTGTGACTTTCTCCCACCATGCATACAGGCGACTGATGACCAGAGTACAGTCGACTGTAAAATAGACAGTCGATTGTATAACCTTCATCAGTCGACTGCTGCAGTGGATGGAGAAAAACAGAGAGAGATGCATTTCAGACGACTGATGGCCATTTCACAGGCGACTGTAAATATACAGGAGACTGTAAAAACTTCATCAGGCGACTGTCTCGCAAATTGGGATGAAGCCCAAAAAATGCAAGAAGCGCATAGTCGACTGTCGACCAATTCACAGGCGACTATAAAAACACAGGCGACTGTAAATTGAACATCAGTCGACTAATGCGAAAAGCTCAAGAAGAGTCAATACAAATGTTGACTTGAGCTGTGCACCACAGTTGACTGTAGAAGGCTCGACAGGAGACTAGAAATCACCCAGTCGACTGTAAAACCTTCATCAGGTGACTATTGGAGAGCCAGAGACTCCAATTGGTTCTTTGGGCTAGATGAACCTATTGGGTTGGATTCTATGATAATCCTAAGGCTCATTAAGATGGTGAAATGCATATGCATAAGAGTATGACCATCTATCATGGCATTTAAAAAAATCCTAGACTCAAAAAGAGAAATGCAAGTAATTGAAATTACATGGATTACAAATTACATCTCCTAGAGTCTAGTCTTCAAGCTCATGATACCTTGATGCTCCCTATCATCTCCAAGCTTTGACACTCCTTGATGAGCTTCCCTTCATCAAGCTCCAAGCTTTGATAATGCTCCTCTAGATGTCCATCCATCATCATGCTCCAAGCTTTGGCTTCATTAGATGATCTTCATGACTTCATCCAAGCTTGTGCACACCATCACTCTTGGAGGTCTTTAAGATAACCCTTGTAATATCCTCCAAGCATTATGCTTTGTCTCATCAACATATAATCATTAAGATAAACTGAGACTAAAACATAAGAATGATTAGCACACTAACATAATGTATTGATCATCATAAAAACAACGTTAGTCTTGAAACCAAGAACTAACACCCACACCAAGCAATCCTTCAATACCTTCGACCCATAATCCCAGCCAAAACCACCAAAACCCACAACATCCACTTACTACTCATCCTCTCCCCGCCCTCCTCCCAACACTGAGCAATCCTTCAATGCCTATACCGACCACTCTTCCCTCACCTGCTCAACCTACCAATTATATCTTGGTGACTCATCATCCAACCTCTCACCCTGGCGACTATCTCCCACTGCCCATGGCCAACCGTACCGCACCAGCCCATCTATCATCGATTCATCCTATGATAACCCGCTCTAAGGTCGGCATCACCAAACCCTGCCAACCAGTAAATCTTCACACTCATATCTCTAGCGAAGAGCATCTCTCCTACAAATCGGCTGCAAAAACACCAGAATGGGTCGATGCAATGCAAGAGGAATATAATGCTCTTCGCCAGCAATAAACGTGTAATCTTGTTCCTCCTCCTCCTTCAACCAATATCATTGGTAACAAATGGGTGTACCGAATCAAGCGGAATCGCGACGGCTCCATTGCTCGGTACAAAGCTTGGCTTGTAGCTAAGGGCTTCCATCAGAAGGAAGGGGTTGACTATGCTGAGACTTTTAGTCCAGTGACAAAACGTGGCTCCATCCGCCTGCTCATCACTCTTGTTCTCCACATTGGTTGGCCTATCAGGCAACTAGATGTCTCCAACGCCTTTCTATATGGTAGCATTGATGAAGACCTCTACATGGCACAACCTCAGTGCTTCGAAGATCGCTCTCTCTCACACCATGTCTACAAGCTTCGGAAAGCCTTGTACGACCTCAAGCAAGCACCTCGGCAGTGGTATGCTCGCTTCTCCCAATTTCTATAAGCTCACACATTTCTTCCTAGCACTGCTGACTCCTCGCTATTCGTCCGAACCAACGGCAACCAGAAGATGGTCATTCTTCTTTATGTCGATGACATCCCCATTACGGGCTCTTTCCCCAGTTTTGTTCGATAATTTATTGGGGAGCTGGCACGTGAATTTGCATTGAAAGATCTCGGTGACTATCTTACTTCTTAGCACTAGATCCAACGCGGCTCGCAGGGCTGCTTCATCCACCAATCCAAATACGCAAAGGAACTACTTCAGAAGGCTGGCCTCTCCAACTGTAAACCGAGCCGAACTCCCATTGCTTCAAAGAGACCTCTCAGCAACTCGGATCCTCGTCTTGATGAGGGCTCCTACTATCGCAGTTTGGTCGGTGCCCTATAATATCTTACATTGACCCGAGCCGACATATCATTCGTCGTTAATCAGGTGTGTCAATTCCTCCATGCACATCGTGCTTCCCATCTCACTGCTCAACGTGAATCCTTCGATATCTTCAAGGCATACCAACTCATGGCATTCTTATTCGTTCGAGCCCTCTTTCAAGGCATACCAACTCATGGCATTCTTCTTCGTCCGAGCCCTCTTTCACTCGTTGCCTTCTCCGACGCTGATTGGGCTGGAGACCCGACTGATCGACGATCTATCAATGGGTTCTGTGTCTTTCTTGGCAATAACCCAATCACATGGAGAGCTAAAAAGCAGCCATCCATTGCTCACAGCTTGACGGAGTCTGAATACATGTCTCTTTCTCTTACTGCTAAAGAGATTATCTGGCTCCAACTTCTAACTGTCTGATCTACATGTTCCTATATAAGATACGCCGCTTATCTGGTGTGATAACAAATCGGCTATCTACCGATCCTCCAATCCGGTATTTCACTCCAGAACCAAACATTTCACAGTCGACTACTACTTCATCAGATAGTAAACTACATCGGGCAATATTTAAGTGCGACACATCTCCATCGAAGACAACCCTGCAGACATATTTACCAAGAGTCTCCCAGTGGATCGTTTTGAACTTCTATGGGCCAAACTGTTCGTCATCTCTGCCGATCAATTTGCGGGGGCGTATAAGGAAAGTAGACCAACTCCCTCCATACCCGGTATCACATCAAAGTCATCCATTGATGATTGTGTCTTGATACAACGTACCACATGTTGTAAAGAATATAAGGAAAGTGAATCAAATCTCCCCAAACTTGGGATCACATCAAAGGCATTTATTGCTTATTGTGTCCCGATACAATGTACCACATGTTGTAAATAATATAAGGAAGGTGGACCGAATCCCCCCAAGACCGGGATCACATCAATAGCATTCAATGCTGATTGTATCCCGATACAACGAACCACATCTTGTAAAGATCTGCATTTATTAGTTACCAAACAACCTGGGTTCATATCGTCATGTAGATTACATTTATAACCTTGATGATTTGTATATTTAAACACATCAAGAGAAATGAAAAGATTACTGGGTTCAGTTCTATCTTTTTTCTCCTGTCATATAATTTCTTCATACATCAACTAATGAAAAAATTAAATATTTTATTGGGGTTTTAAGTGCTGGCAGTGCATGAAATTCTCAACTTGTTAGTAAGTTTCCAACAACCCCAAACGTAAACTACAAAATGTATATATGCAATCAGCATGAGAAATTTCCCTACTCTGCTAGCAAATATACATATTTTTTAATTTTTTTTAAAAAAATTCAGATGTATTCTACACATCATATATGATCAACATATCAAAAATCAAGTAAATCCAACGTTGTTTGTTATTCAATCCAACCAGTTCAAATTCAATTGTTTCATTAAAAATAGAAATTTTTGTAGTGAGCCAACCAAGGATTAAATCCATATACTGTTCATATATGTTGGGGGTTTTGGGTTTTAGAATATGAACATCAACTTGGTAAAAAATTTAAAACAAGTTTTTTAAAGTTTGCTGACAGCTCGAAAAATTTCATGTGATGTGAGCACATTTCAAAGAAGCTCACATCAAATCATTTGTTTTCATATATTGATAAGAATTTGGAGAAGAAGCCGGTTACAATAATTTTGTAAAATTTTTCTCTTTCCTTTTTATCTCCATGATCAACATGTTCATGCATTTACGTGTCTCCTTAACCACTTAACATGTTTGTTTGCATGAATTGAACAACGTTTTGTTGGATCATTGATCCAACGTTGTGCTTATATGTAAAATAATTATGTAATGCGGACTGGCGTGTTAACTTAAGCCCACTAAAATGATCCAATAAGTTATTTGGTTAGACGGGCTTTAGTGTATCTGTTATGTTATGTGCCTTTAATGTGTAGGGACTTGTGGGCTTTCCGTTTTAATGATGGGCTAAATTAGAAATTCAATATTAGAATTTTTGCCTATATATGGGTGGTCATTCTGCCCAGATCGCACGAACGAACAGCCGTCTTTTCTATATCCCATCGATAGATTAGAGCCATGTAAAAGCTAATGGATTTATCTAAAGATTCGGGTATACGTGGAAGGCCAACCACGCGGATCAACAGTTCTAGATGCTATGGATTCAAGTACGCTTCTGCATTAGGTTTTGGTAATTTTTCTCGTTAATTTGACATGATAATACTAGATTATGCAGCGATGGTTTGGCGTAAAATAATTTAGAATAGCTCAAACAAGTGGAATCAGAACCCAATCATGTTAGATATTTGAGATCGTTAATTTTCAGAATTTTTATATATATTTCACATGAAAAATTAAGGTTTAAATGGTTTCTTGGTTTATTTTCCATTTTTTTTCAAAAAAATTACTAAACACTAGAGGGGAGGCAGCCATCAGCTGTCGACCCCCCACAAGAAGACATGCGACTTGGGAGGGCGGTGGTGGCCACATCCGTTGACAAGCCAACCACATAAGGTCCCCCCCTTTCCATGCTTATAAAAAAATTAAGGATGGTGAGACGGCCGATGGCCGCCAAACCCCCAGAGGGATGGCGGCCACATCCGCTGCCAACCCTTAGGGGTTTCTCACGTGCGTTTAAAAAACGATGTCTCTAACCATATGTTGGGAAAATGATTGTGTTATGGTTTAATGGGGGCGGCGACATCTGTGGATGGGGTGGCGATGAGTTTTTTATTGGGTATTTAAACACTAATCAACAAAGAAAATAAATGGCATAAATATATATATATTTCCTTTAGGCATATTTTTGTGTTAAAATCAAGTTTTTGATTTAAAATCAATTTTTGGTCATGATTGATTATATATTTTGAAATAATTTTAATCAAAACAAAAAACCACCAAAGTGGGCTCTACTTTGGAAATTATTTTATTTCGAAATATAAAAGTTTATGATACTTTGTATGAAACTTTTGACTAAAATTTGGATTTAAACTCAGTAAAAGATGAAATAAAGGTGTCATGTATATTTCCATTTACGGATTATTTTCGTATTAATGATCCTACAATTAAAATTCAAATTTTGCATGGTTATATACATATTTTGAATTAATTTAATTAAACCAACAACGCACCAAAGTGGGCTCTCTTATAGAAATTAATTTTATTTCAAAGTATAAAATATTTTGTGCTTATTTTTATGTGAATATTTATCGGCTCAAAGGAAGATTAAATTTTTGATATAATTATATATGCTTCTGTGATAATATACACGTGATAATTATTTGGTTTTACATGTAAATTATAAATCGGCCCAAAGAAAGGTTTATTATTTGGCATGTTACTTATTATCGATGTTTGATTACTATATCAAGATAACAATTGCAAGTTAATATGTTAGCCAACGATAAATATTAATGGAGTGCATGATATATTGAAGGATGATAATTGCATTTAATTTGAATCTATTGCTACTTTTTCAGGTTGCTTATGTGAGCTTGTGGCATATTTGTTGTTGTTCTCTTTTCAGCTTTAACTCCTACTAATATTATTGCTAGCATCAATTCCATTTCAGTTCTGAATGACTCAAACTTCAAGTAATGGAAGGAGAACTTGTTAATAGTTCATGGGGTCATTGATCTTGACATATCGATGAGGACTGACTCTCCCCAACCTATTACAAAAAAATGCCTCTGATGAAAAGAGTGAGTTTGAAATGTGGGAGATGTCAAATCACATGTGCATGATGATTATGAAGAAGGCCATTACAGAAGCATTCAGTAGCACAACGTCCGATAAAGTTACTACAACTAACTGGCTCCTTTCTGATATTGAAAAGAGATTTGTCGAGAATAAAAACACTGAAATTGGTACACTCTTGACAAATCTAATTTCAATGAGGTATAAGGGTAATGGGAACATTAGGGTGTACATTTTGGAAATGTCTCATCTTACTTCTAAGTTGAAAGCGCTTAAGCTTAAACTCTCTGATTACTTGCTAGTGCATTTGATTCGGATATCTCTTCATGCTCAGTTTATCCAGCTCAAGGTGCGATATAATTGCTAGAAAGAGACTTTGTCTCTGAATGAGCTCATCTCGCAATGTGTTCATGTATAGAAAATGCTCGAGGAAGAGACAACAGAAAGTGCTCACTTGACATATACATCAAGAAAAAGAAAAGGATCAAGGAAGCTGTAGATACAACATCTCAAAAGAAACAACAAACTGAACTGAATAGCTGAGAATGTAATGCTTGTTTCTTCTGCGGAGCTGAAGGGCATTTAAAGAAGCATTATACCAATTATCACGCTTGGCATGCTAAGAACGGTATGATTTTTAATTTGGTTTATTCTGAAGTTAATTTAACTTCGGTACTTATAGCCTTTCCAAACGTTTTGGCCAAAAACTAGTATTCCCGTAGCCCAAACCCTGAAACGGACTTCGTATTCGCCATCCTCACGTCAATACGATCCCGTGGGTATGTTTTCGTAATTTTTCGGACACGTTTACGAGTAGGGGCAAATTCGTAATTTTGCTAATTACATTTCCATAATCACCCATCTAACTATTCTTACCCCCTAATTACCCTATTAGCTATTTTCTTTAACCTACCCAACCCAACACGTAGGTAGCCATGTGTTTCATGGGGAGCACAAATTCCACCGTTTGTCAAAAAGCAAACCTAATCACCTAACCCATTAATTATTAGTTGACTAAGTTTTAATTAACCTATTATTATATTAATTACTAACATGTATTTAAACCCCCTTCTCCGTTAGCAGCACACGCACAGATCTCTCCCTCTCGTCTCCTTTTCATTTCGTTTGAAACCCAAGGCCATTTTGAAATCTCTCTCTCAAACTCTCTCTTCTCTCTCTTTCACTCTCTCCGCCACCCTCACCTCCGGCGGCCTCACCGCCGCTCGCCACCCAACTGCCACCGTCTTCCTCCCTGCCCCGCCTCGCCGTGAAGCCCCTCGCCCCGACCCCGACTCCCACCCCCATCGCCTCGCCCGCCGTCGCCATCGCCGGCCCCCGCTCCGCCACCCCGAGCACAGCGCCTCCGGCCCCGCCTGACGTCGCCGCCGACGCCTCCGCCGTCCACAGCACCGCCTCGACGCAGCAGCACCCCCGCTCTCCGCCCTCCGCCGCTCCCACGCCTCCACGCGGCCGCCGACGCCGCCTCCGACCTCCGGCGACCCCGCTTGACGCCGCCTCCGCCTTCGCCGCTCCACCCGACCCCGCCGCCGTCGCCCACAGCCCCCCTCGCCGTTTCTCGTCGACGTGCAACGGTGGGTTGCCTCAGTGGCAAAACCGTAAATACGAGGAAATCTCGTAAATTCGTATTTTTTAAATGATTTATAATAGGGTTTAATGGTTATAAATCCATAAGTAAATATACAGGGGCCAGAAAAATGTGAAACCAACTCTGAAAAATCAGAAATGATATTTCGGATCCAATGGCGCTAGTCTCACTGCGAGCAGACGCTTATTTTTTTCAGAATAAATTTTTGAACTTGAAAATTAAATACGTATAAAACATTCTAAAAATCATAACTCGCTGTTTTCACTCACAATAATATGTGATAAAATTATATGTGACAATAGACTTCGAGACGATCATTTTGACTACTTATTCATGTAATTCCGATTTGTATTGCTCCCGAAAGAAATTACGGAAGATACACGTTCCTTAAGTTTTTAGGATTTTTAAGCTATTTCTAAGTTTCTAAAAATTATAAGAAATTACAGAAGCTTCTGAAAATTCTCCCCTCTTGCAGTAAAATCTAAATAATTATTTTAGGTTTATATAAAAAATTTAAATATTTTTCGACACCGTTTTAACGAGTTTAAAAATCAAACTAACCTAATTATTAAATAGGAAAAAGTCGTGTTTTTCTAAAATAAGTATTTTGTGTTGCAGGTACAGACTCTGGTGTACCAACTTCTGAGGAAGCCCTAGATCCGCTTCCGGCTTACTACAACGGTATTAATTTGGTAAGTCACGATAGGTTCTAACCTTAGAAATCTAGCCACTGTGCTCGTACGAACTTGTAGCACCGCACTACTACGTGCTCGAAGCACGGAAACATACGCCACTTTCTTGTGTTAGACTTGACTTGGAACATCCCGTGGAACGTTCATGTAAAGAACTTGTACTTGACACAACACCGGTTTTTGGGGTAACTCATAGTTTGCGAGAGTACGGGAGTGACTAGAGTTTGGTCTTCCTGTCAAGCTGCCTGTGTTTCGGCAAACCTGTCTAGCTGCCTGCGTTTCGGCAAACCATCCTGCTGCCTGGGTTTCGGCAATCGTCTGGGTAGCACCCAGGCAAGAGACGAACTGAACGGTCACATATTGTACTCTCCGACTTGAGTCACGTAGTTCTAGTGGAGCTTGCACAGTTACTTCTTTACAGTCATGCACTTTACTTTCTGCACTTGTAGCACTTTACTTTCTGCACTTGTACAGACACTACACCGTATTTTACTTCTGCTTGTCATACTTGTACAGTACTCCTTTTCTTTGTTTAGAATCTTTGTGACTTACCTTCGGTTCCACTTATGGCACCGGCAGACGAAGATCAGATTGAGGAGATTGCTCCAGAGTAAGAGGAGCCTGCGTACGACCTGGAGGCCACAGAGTTTTAGTTACTTTTCTGTCAGAGTGTGTATTATACTATGTATTTTCTTTTCTGCATTTCCTTTCAGTATTTCCTTTCATGTATTGGTGTGAGAGAGTGTTGGTTGTTGTACTTTAATTTGGACTGTAATAATGTCTGTAAGCTGGTTTGAGTGTTGTTGGTACATCTCTGCGTTGTGACTATGCTGAATTCACTGGTAAACTGCGGAACCTGCAAATAAATCAAATAAGTAACGGGCCCCCGAGAGCGGGTCGTTACAGAAGTTATCAAAACAGCAGCGAAAAAATCGACTTAAAACAGTTTTAAGTTAAGCTCTAAAGGGAACAAACCCTAGACAAGATCTCTACTATCCCGGGGTTGTGTCCGATCAACCCCTAAGGTTAGATCTATCTAACATTTGCAATTTATAAATGCATGTTTAATTTAAACTACATACCTTTCACTTCGTTTCCGCAGAATACGAAACAGCAGCGAAAAAAAATCGACTTAAAACAGTTTTAAGTTAAGCTCTAAAGGGAACAAACCCTAGACAAGATCTCTACTATCCCAGGGTTGGGTCCGATCAACCCATAAAGATAGATCTATCTAACATTTGCAATTTATAAATACATGTTTAATTTAAACTACATACCTTTCACTTCGTTTCCGCAGAATACGAAGCGTCGTTTTCAGCAACATTTCTTTGGCCCCCAACCGCTTCGCCCAAGCCGACCCGCGTCCCGAGCCGCTCCTCGACCTGAGCCAAACCGATTCCCGAACCACATTGCGTCCCGAGGAGAGCAAGAGCCAACCACGCACCGAAGAAGATTTCACCTTGAGTGGATCATTCGTCAAGACTTCGGATCCGATCCGAGCTCCTTCGTATAGAGCCCGAATAAGATCAAGGAAGAAATTTTGGGAGAAAGAGAATATTTAATTTAAGCTCAGATCCTGTTTTGCTCACGTTTAATGGAGCTATTCAGATCTGGAGCTTAGGACGAGTTTCAAGGAGGGGAGTAGGCCCCTATTTATATATGCGGCTGAACCCTCCCCTTCACTCAATATCCGATGTGGGACTAAAAGAATTTTGAGAAAAAAATTAATTAAAGTTTGTCATTCACAAAGGCTAGACTTTAGCAAATTTTTCCTCCCTCACTGTTGACCTTTGTACGTGATACAACCAATCAAATCGAATAGGATTGAACGTTGAACGCATAGGAAGAAACGACACTCAATTCCGACTTCCTTTGACCCCTCAAACGTTGTCTCAAAGTTGAGCTCAAATTAACTTTTTGCTAAAAATCCAGCTGCAAAAAACCACGGGTTTCAAAACACTCGAACAAGAAAATTCGAGCCGGACGGGTTGGGCACCGCCTGCAGCAGGCGAGAGGGCCCCCCCGCCCTGGGTGGGCACCCGCCCGAGCGGGCGCCCGCCCGCACAAGGCAGGTCAGCCCAGCTCGCTCACATCTCGCGGGCTGGCCCTGCCCGCCCAAAATGGTCGGGCTAGCCCTGCCCGCTGCGGGCTGGGCTAGCCCAACCCCTCTTGCTGGTGCAGAACTCGGCTAAAGCCGAGTTCATGTCTTTGGATGCTTTATTTGGCATATTTCATACGTTTGGAGTCCGTTTTTGACGCAGTTTGAATCTGCGTTTAGACCGGGACGATCCCATCATTCAGGTAACCATTTCCACATGTTTATTTTATTAAATATGCACGTAAACAATTTACGACACATTAAATTTCATCTGCATCACATGCAAAATTCCTACATCTATTATAAAAAATCATTTGCATTAAATACAAATGAACTAAGGGCATACATTCCCCAACATCTCCCACTTGCACTTTGGATCATTTATTTCGAATGCAGGAGCTAACTACAAACTCTTTGCAGTTTTCTATCCCTTTGCATCAAATGCATATTCTCCCTAATTTCTACCTATTACTTGACGAAGATCTCACTCTGTATGAGACCCTAGAGCCTGACCCTACTACAGGTGGGGCTCGAAACCCCAGACGGAAGAGACCACGAGCAGCAGGTGACGTCCCTATTTCGGTATCATACTTATGTGGTTAACTCATAAACATGAGTATTATCGGGACTACCCTGACTGTGTCCGTGATGAATACCGCAGTTATAGTCTCTTCCTCAAAACTATGTCGCTTAGTCAAGCCTAGAGTATGGTCAATTGTCAACCATGGCCTAAAGGAAATATATATACACACTTTACCATTTATTTCCTTATTTAACGAATTTAAATTTAAAATTTAGGCACTAAATTTACATACAAAGTATGTCCGTAACTTTTTATATATCGAAATAAGAGTAATTGCCACGATAAAGCCCACTTCGGTGGGGTTTGATTTAATTACAATCATTTCGAAATATATATAATGTAGCATGCCTAAAAATAAATTTAAAATTAAAGCTGAATTTTAACACAAAAAATTCACTTAAGGGAAATATACAAAGTCCTTTTTATTCCCTCCTTTAACTTGTGTTAAAATATCCCAAAATAGGCCCAAATTTGTGTCCAAAATAGACTAAGCCCATAGTCAAGCCAAACAACCCAAAGGGCCCAAATATAACAGCCCAGCCATCCCCACTTTATTAAACAAAACAGTTTTTTTTAAAAAAACAGCCCAGCCCAATGATAACAGGCCCAAATTTGAATAAAACATTTATTTTTTTTAAAACTGTTTGTGGCCGGCCCAAGTGGGTTAGGGTTTCTGTTAGGGGCGACGGCGGCCGCCGCCCCCCATCTCTGCCGTCGGGCGCCGGCAGGGAGGCCGACGCCCCGGTCTCCGGTGGCGGGGGGCGCCGCCCACCCACCGTGTACCCTGACTGGGGGCGGCCTCCGCTGCTCCCTTTATTCTGAACGGGGGCAGACGTGGCTGCCCCCCTTTATATCGACGGGGGGCGGCGCCGGCCGCCCCCCTTTATTCCGCCGGGGGCGGCAGGCACCGCCCCCTATTGCTGAACGGGGGGCGGCGCAGGCCGCCCCCTTTTAATCCGCCGGGGGCGGTATGTGTTAGGTTTTGGCGGACCCCCAGAGCTCGGATCCGTATCCGTCCTAAGTCGGACGGACCACGGAGGCACAAAAGCGCAGCGGAAAAACCAGAAATCAAAATTTCTACACTAGCTAAACTATTTAGCTAGGCTCTGGGGAGCCAGAACCTAGCCCGATCTATGCCAACTTGGGGTGGATCTGACCACCCCAAGAAGGATCTACACTAAAGCGACTAATAAAATCTGCACTAAAATGCTTAACCACATACCCGGAATCTTGGCCCTGGAGCAGGCAAGATGTACCGCACCGTCTTGAGAAGCTCCACGTAGCCGAGCCGCGTTGACTCGATCTGCCTGAGCCGCCTCGCACCCTCGCACCGATCCGCCCGAGCTGCTTTCGCCTCCGAGCCGATCACACGCGGTAGAAAGTTTCACTTGAGAAGAAACCCGCGTCTTAGACGTCCGGATCAGATCCAAACCCCCTTTGTAGTCGTGCTAGGACTACTCCGGAGAACAGGAAAATAGAGAGAGAGTTTAGTCGCGGATCGAGCTTGCTCTAAAATTCTGGAGCTACCCGATCGTTGACTGGTGTGTTTTTCAACGAGGAGAGTGCACCCCTATTTATATAGGGAGTGAGCACTCAACCTCTCGTTGCGGGCAATGTGGGACAATCCCCATGAAGAGAAAAAACAATTTAAGCCATTTGGCTTAATTTCAACTTTAAAGTTAGCCTTTCACAAAGTCAAACTTTAACTAATTAATTCTCCTCGCATACTAAACTTCAGACACCAAACAAGCTATCAATCAGAAGAGCTTGGTATGGTGAACGCGTAGGAACTGACGACGACGAATTTCGACTTCGTTTGACCCCTCAAACAATTGCTCAAAGTTTAGCAATTTCTCAAAATTCGTAGCCGTCATTAGGGGTTTCAAAAACCCTAATTTGACTTAAGTTGCGGGCGCGCCCGCTAGGCTTAGCGGGCGCGCCCGCCCAAGGGAGCAAGGGCGGGCCGCCCGCCCGCTGCCGCAGCGGGCCGTGCCCGCTGCAAGCAGCGGGCCGCGCCCGCTTGCAGCGGGCGTGCGCCCGTTGCAGCCAGCGGGCGGCGCCCGTTTTGCCTTTGCACATGGGCCTTTTGGCCCAGTGGGTCTAACCCACTTCTCCTTGAACTATTTCTGCGTTTCTGGACTCGTTTGAGCTCCGATTTGGACGCGGTTTGAACCTGTGTTTAGACCGGGATAATCCCGTCATCCAGGTAACCCTTTCCAACAAGTTTGTTCCTACTAAATTCGTCGTAACTAATTTACAACATGTTTAGTCAAAGTTAGCATCTAATGCAACGTTTTGTCCCCATTGCTAATGCGACTAATATTCACAACCGTTTTTTGAATGTTTAATATCATCAAATGATATTTCTCTATTTTTTATATTCCTATTACTAAGACACGAACACTACTCGGTGTGAGACCCTACAGCCTGACCTTACTACAGGTTGGGGCTCGAAACCCCTAGACGACGGTCACTACGAGCAGTAGCTGTCGTCCCTGTTTCAGAATCATCATAACGTGATCGACTCTTTGACAAAAGTATCATAGGGTTTGCATTGGCTGTGTCAGTGATGAATGTCGTTCGCTAAAATCCCTTCGTCAAGACTGTGTTTATTGTTGGCCTAGGGTATGGTTTTCTGTCAACCCTATTAGACAACATTGGTCAGTATACGGTGGTCTTTATTATATACACGTTGTACTACTTGCAACGTACCCCGGCCGAGGATTAACATAAAGACCGTACTGAGCCTGTAACACTAACTTCCCTTTAATGGAAGTGACGAATCCCATCTTAGTCATTTACTCACCTCGAGAGCTTCAGGTGCAACCCAACCTAAGATCTTTCATCAGGACTGGTCCTCGAAGCTAGATCATGGGTCTAAGCTACACCGTCCGCTCACAGGTTGGTACAGATGACTTCAGGTCTTAAGGATCAACTAACCTATCATCACCCTAGAGTTATTAAAGACAGATCATTAAAGTTAACCATTTAATAACTCTAACTTGGTCGTTCAGTGAACTCATTCTCCAATGAGCACCTGTGTCTTGTCTCCGACTTCAGCAAGTCGAATGACTATGAGATCATCATTACCCGAAGGTAAGACGAAGACACGGTGATCTATCCGATGTGTCGATATCCAGTTCTCGACACATCTATGATCACGAACCGTTTTAGACTTACGTTTCTATTCGGTCTCTTACTTACTCATAATCGAGATCTCATCTAGATATGTAAGGACCTAATTATAAGTCTATGGATATTATCTAAGTATATTAATACAAATGATTTTATACTTAGAATAATACGCACCATGTACGGTATGAACAAGACGTATAATCAAGATAAATTGCCTCATGGGCATATATCTTCCTACAGTATGCGCCGCCCCCTGTTTCTGAATAGGGGCGACGCAGGCCGCCCCCTTATTCTGTCGGGGGGCAGCAGGCGCCGCCCCTTGTTTCTGAACGGGGGCGACAGGCCAAACAAATAAAAAACCCTTCCGTTATATCGATCTGAAAACTAAAGCTGATAAAAACGAATTTTAACAGATCCGAAACCAGAAACAGATTAAAGATCAGATTTTAATCAGATCTACCAAGAGCAGGCAAAATTTAAGATCCACATCATGCAGGCTCTGATACCACTTGTAGAAACTAAAGATCTAGATATGTACAAACCGAATAACACAGATCTAGATATATAACATGTGGAATCTTAAATCATTGCATACTCTGATTTAGCGGAAGCGTACCTGAGTCCATCGCTAATAATCCGAAAGATCCTGACGATAGCACAACGGTCGATCTTCCAGAATAGTACGAATCAACCGGTTGGAGAATCCCTTTAGCCTTCTCACAGTTTCTTTCCTAGCACGGGACGTAGAAAAGACGGATCAATTTGTTCGTGTATTCCGGGGACCATGACCGCTAATATTTATAGGCTAGCCTCCATAGCCCTAGGGTTTCCAACTCGGCCCATCAACGAGTTGAAGCCCAATAGTCTCTACACATAAAGGCCCCACAACCTGTTTAACTCATTTAGCCCATTTAATTAATTAAAAACCAGATCACTAATATATTGGGCTTAATATGACATTTAGCACTTATATAATTATTTACCGCATATTAGCCCAACGTTGGATTAAGATCCAACTTGTTGGATAAGTTCCAACAACATAATTATAATTCACATCATTGCGGTCCAACGAAACACGGCTAGGAATTTGGCTAGGCCATGATCATTATCCCAGTCGAGCTATGGTGATCCACAACACTAGGCAAAAAACACTAGACCAGATCATGGTCCATTGAAGAAAACTTATTATTCATATGTGTCCCGTTCGATTAGAAATGGCTTCATTAAAACTAGTTAATCCTATCAACTAGTTGAATCCTAAAATTCGATATTATTAGGATTGGTTAATAACATCTATTAATGTCCTTATTAACTATAAGGATTTTTAAGGTGCTATCCTAATCATATATTAGTCATTTTAAAATTCAAGTTGCAACAATTTAAATCATAGCCTTTCGTTCGAAATTATATTAGAACAATTAAAATAATAATTAGGAGTGGTCTACACTAAACATGAATTTAATATGTTGCAACAATTTTGAAATCATAGCATGTCCAAAAACCATCTTTTAATTTTCTGAATGGTTTTAATGGCTATCCTAATAGTTTTTCTTGGATTATCACATAATCAAAATAACTAATATAACCATTAAAATTTATTAACTAGACAATTTAGTATAATAATAAACTAATAAAAATTTATCTCGTAAAATTTTCTTGCTAAACATGCAACCTAAAATTTATCGCATAAATTTAAGTTACATCAAAAAATTATCACATAATTTTAAAATTTTAATTTAAAAAAATTAAATCTAATTTTTGAAAATAATTTTCGAAAATAAAAAACGTTGCTTTAAAAGGACAATTTTAAGTTTAAAATTCAACCTCCATCTCATGGAGAAACGTGCTGCAAATTATAAATTGCAAAAATAGATCATGTAGACCATAGCTCCGATACCAATGTAGGATTTTCTTGGTCCTTAGGGCCATAAATACGATGTTCGGCCTAAGTCGGTCAGACGAAGCTATCAAAACAGTAGCGAAACAATCGACTTAAAACAATTTTAAGTTAAGCCCTAAAGGGAACAAACCCTAACCAAGATCTCTACTATCCCGGGTTTGGGTCTGACCAACCCTAAGGATAGATCGGTCTAACATTGCAATTTATAAACGCATGTTTAATTTAAACTACACACCTTTTACTTCGTTTTCGCAGAATACGAAGCTCGTTTTCAGCAACATTTCGTTGGCCACGTGCCGCTTCTCTCAAGCCGAACCACGTCCCGAGCCGCTCCTCGTCCCGAGCCGTACTGCATCCCGAACTGCACCGCATCCCGAGGAGAGCAACACCCTTGTCGCCGAGCCAAACACGCATTGAAGAAGATTTCACCTTCAGTTGATCATTCGTCAAGACTTCGGATCTGATCCGATCTCCTTCGTAGCTTTGCTAGAGCCCGAACAAGAGCAAGGAAGAAATTTAGGGAGAAAGAGAATATTTAATTTATGCTCAAATCCATGCTTGCTCACGTTTAATGAAGTTACTCAGAACTGGAGCATGGGACGAGTTTCAAGGAGGGAAATAGGCCCATATTTATATAGGCGGCTGACCCCTCCCCTTCACTCCATATCCGATGTGGGACTAAAAGTATTTGGAGGAAAAAGTTAATTAAATTTTGCTTTTCACAAAGGCTAAACTTTAGCGAATTTTTCCTCCCTCACCAGTTGACCTTCGTAAGTGATACAACTTATCAAATTGAAGAATGTTAAACGGTGAACGTGTAGAAAGAAACGACACTCAATTCCGACTTCGTTTGACCACTCAAACATTGTCTCAAAGTTGAGCTCAAATCAACTTTTCGCTGAAAATCTAGCTGCAAACCACGGGTTTCAAAAACCCCTAAACAGAAAATTTGGTCCAGGCGGGCCCCTCCCGGCAGCTGGGCGGGTTGGGCACCCGCCTACAACAGGCGGGCGGGCGGGTCAAACCCGACCGCTCGCGCGGGTGACGGCCCAAGTGGGCCCGCACAGGGCGGGCGGGCCAGCCCGCTTGAGCGGGCGGGTCAGCCAAGCTTGCTCACATCGGGCTGGCTGGCCATGCCCGCCCAAAATGGGCGGGCCCGCTGCGGGCTGGGCTAGCCCAACCCCTTTTGTTGGTGTAGAACTGGGCTAAAGCCCAGTTCTGGTCTTTTGATGGCTTATTTGGCATATTTCGTGCGTTTGGAGTCTGTTTTTGACGCGGTTTGAACCTGCGTTTAGAGCGGGACGATCCCGTCATCCAATTAACCATTTCAACGTATTTATTTTATTAAATATGCACATAAACAATTTACGACGTATTAAATTTCATTTGCATCACATGCAAAATTCCTACATCTATTATAAAAATCATTTGCATCAAATACAACTGAACTGAGGACATACATCCCCCAACAGGATCGCCTTAGTAAGGCTTGCCCTGTCTAGAGATGGTGATCCTACCTGACCAAACCTGCCTGGCCGTGTTCGCCTGGATAAAACTAGAATTCCGATTATCATCATATGCAAACATTGATTATAGATTCCTTGAATTCAGATTTGTTATAAGCTTAATCGAGTTTCTTCAACCCTTTACATGCATCTTGGATGATACAATTGTTTTATTATATTAACCTATCTATTATGGAGAATATTTGCCGAGCAACCCTCGCTAACAGGCATTTCATTGTGTCGTCATGAAATGTCCGTTGGGTCATGATAGTGAGTTCATTGAAGATATTGCTGTAGTAGTTGAGCTAGCGCTCGAGGATTACATGGAGTACATGCCTATAGAGGACTAAACTTTTACATTCGCGACTGCACATTTAATTTGGAATAATGTAATTGTATGCTATTTTGTTTTGGATATACTAGGCCCATGTTGTACCTCGTTTTCAGACACTTTGGTTTGTAATAATGTTATCAGTACTATTTCTTAAGTCAGCATGAAAGAAACTTAGTGTATTTAGACCAAGGATGAAAGAGACGAGTTAGTTAAACCAAGGATGAAAGAAACGAGCTAGTTAAAATAATACTCATCCTTGTTTTAAGCATGTCGCGGACCCGTCGCGTTCCCGCTCCCGGTAGAATGGGAAGCGGTGCGTGACCGAAATGCAGAAGATTCCATATGCTTCAACAGTAAGGAGTCTGATGTATGCTCAGGTTTGTACGTGACCTGACATCACATACATTACAAGGATGTTAGGCAGATACTTAAGCAAGTCAGGAGTATATAATTTGATAGCAGCCAAATGTTAAAGAACAAAAAGGCTGCATGCTTATGAATCAGATGTCAGAAAAGCTTGAGATCATTTGGTATATTGGCTCTGATTTTTGGATGCAAAGAAGGTATGAAACATATGTAGTGTGTTGCCATCTACTAGAAGATGGCTAAAAAGTCTCTTGTATAACATCTTCTAACATTGCTGCAGATTTCATATCATATTATGTGACATATAATCATGGAATATGACTACATAATTTTGTCACATGGCTGCAAATTATGGATGGTATTTAAAAACCACATAAATAATTTTGGGACAATAATTATACAGTTTTATTCCAACAAAAACAGTAACTTGACAAAGTTAATGTATTTAGAGATCTAGTTTTTGGTTGTTAAATAAGAGGTTCGGAGTGAACAGTGTCAATAGAGCACATTAGGACAAACTATATGGTTGTAGATTCACTTACTAAGTGATTGCCACCTAGAAGGTTCATAAGCACTTTACTCGTCTATGTGTCATGTCAGTTAAGGATTTTCAGTTCTAGTGTGAGTTTGTTTCTTTGGGTGCTCATAAATATAGACATTTTAGTTTTTCAGTTTAAGATTATTTTATGCAGAAATAAAGTTTTGTTTCGGGTACACTCCAAATTTGGCATGGATTAATCCAACTAAAGCTTAACGGACGACCAGTTGGAAATATGCATATTAAGATCACATTACATGAAATTTCCATGCTACACATCCACATCATAATTCATGTCATTCAGTTATTTTAGCTTATGTGACTATTGATGGGTCGAGTTATGATTAAATATGGCAAAATCCGCTTTGATCATATGTTAAAGTAATTGATGTACCGAATTAGTTTTAGATACATTCCAGTAATGACAACATATTGAGTACACATTCGGTTATTTATGCATATCATAATTATATGGGTTGACATATAACCTAAGTGGTAGATTGTTAGATTAAGTTAAGCTTATATGTAAAATAGTTATGTGATGTGTGCTGTCAACTTAAGTTAAGCACAATAAAGTGATCTAATAAGTTATTCGGTTAAATGGACTTTAATGTATCTGTTAATGTGTGGGTCTTTAATGTATAGAGACTTATGAGCTTTCTGTTTTACTGATGTGCTAAATCAGAAATCCGATATGCATTAGGATTTTTTGCCTATGCATATGTGGTCATGTTCCCTATATCGCACGAACGAAGAACTGTCTTTTCTGCATCCCATCAACAAATTAAAAATAGAGAAAAGCTAAAGGATTATTTTCGGGGATTCATGTAGATCTGGAAGGCCAACCACGCAGATCTACAATTTTGGGCACTATGGATTCATGTACGCTTGCACATTTAGTTTCGGTTTATTTTTCTCATTGATTTGACGTGATAATACTAGATTATTCAGCGATGGTTTTGCGTAGAATAATTTAGAATAACACCAAAAATATGATTATGTTTAATGTTTTTTGATATTTCATACATACATACATATTATCATGCGGCTGAGACTAATTTAAGCGGCAGATGGATTTAAGTTAAATATCATCCAGAGAAGGAAGCGATTTTAGATGTCGTCATCCAATGAAATATCAATGGTTAAGGGCATGTTCTTTTGCTGGAAAGGAGAAATGGGAAAGTTTGGAAAGTTTGGAATCTGAGGAGAGAGAAAATGGAGTTTTGTGTTCTTTTGGGTGGAAAGTTGTATGTAAAGTGGGGTTAGGAAAGTAAAGTGGGGTCCATCCAACTTTCTTGTGTTCTTTTGATAGTAGAAAGTTGGTGAATTGGAGGAGAGAGATAGAGAGAGATGTGATAGTGGGTCCAACAAAATAGTAACTTTCCACAACTTTCCCATGGTTTCTTGAGGATTACAAAGAATCCCAAAAACGGTCATTCGAAGTACCACGTCAGCAAACTTTCCACTTTTAACTTTTCCGCAAAAGAACAAACTCAAGGAAAGTTGATTGAGAAAGTGAATAAATAGCGCCAAAAATCACTTTCTCATCCACTTTCCATGCAAAAGAACGGGGCCTAACATCAGACCGCAATCACTGTTCAAAAAAGAAAGTATGGAAAATGGGAAAAAAATCTCTCAAAATCCACACAACTGGGCCAAAAGGCCCAAAACTCAATCCTCGGGAATAAACTTGTTTTGGGTCTGAATTTGGGTCGGCCCAAAGCCCATTGCATACATTGTGAGGACTCTTAGGACATTAGGTCACATCACGTCAGAAAAAAGAAATCATAATCAAACGGAAATCCACACGCTCGCCGGGGTTATTAATGTAATTACGTCCAATAATTGTTTTTCCTTTTTTTCACAAAACCACACAATGGTATCTAAATTACTTTTACACATAGAAACTGCCTTGAATGTTAATTCGCTATATTATTGAACTTTTTTGAAACAAATCCGCTCGAGGTTAATAAAAAAAAATCACAGAAAGGCGGCCTTCTCCCCAACCCCTAATCTAAATCACGTTTGGCCGCTCCTCTCTTGCCCCTAAAACCCTCTTATAAAAATCACACCGTGCGCCTCTATCGTCATCCCCTTTCGCCGCTCGCTACAAGAATCCGTAAGTATTAACATCTCTATCTTGGTTGATCTTATCGCTTATTATTTAGGGATCGTAGATTGATTCGTGCTTGATTAGAAATACTCTATCGTCATCCCCTTTCGCCGCTCGCTACAAGAATCCGTAAGTATTAACATATCTATCTCCCTGGTTGATCTTATCGCTTATTATTTAGGGATCGTAGATTGATTCGTGCTTGATTAGAAATACTTGGATTCTAGCCGATGAGTTGCTGGGGTCTGATAGATCTGCGGTTTTTATTGTCTATTGAATCGGGGGTTATTTCATGGATAGATCTAAAATTCGTTTTTAGTTTTATAATCCAGAGATTTTGGGTATACAAATCTGCCGTTTTTATTGAATTGGAGGTCCTTTGACGGAGAGTAAATTCGTTTGTAGTTTTTTAAGTCTGAGATTTTATGTATTTTGAGATGGTTACGTTAATTAATTTAGTATTCGGATATTTACTGGTAGTTTTTCGTTAAAATCTATTCAAAATTCACTGGCGTAACCATGAAATTTTTTGCCATGGGTGAAAATAATTATGATACAAAGAATAATTTCTTTATAAAATATCACGGTAAAAAAGTTTAACATTAAGTATGCTTTGATTATATATTGATAATTTAACTTAAATTTTTTTAAAACCTGACTGGTTAGTTTGAAACCATATTTATCAATGACAAGGAGCAAAGCTATTTGGAATTCTTTTGCTTTCTCGATACTTATTATGATAACATTGTGTACTGTTTTTATCTTACATCTTTAATAGATGCCATGGTATTTGCTAACTCATGGATAACTTGGCAACTTAAAGTCTCTGCACGACCCTTTCCATAACAAATAGCTCTGTTGGATTCTAGGCATTATGGAAGAACCAGTGGAAAATTTTGGGGAACAGGACGTGACCGAAGTGATTGAGGACACAGACATCCACAAACAGGGACATCATGATGATCTAGGGGCCGATGTTGGCAATAAAAAGTGGCCTGGTTGGCCGGGGGAAAGCGTCTTTCGTATATTGGTTCCCGCGCAAAAAGTTGGTGGTATCATTGGCCGCAAGGGGGAGTCAATCAAAAAAATGTGCGAAGAGTCGAAAGCTCGTATTAAAATTCTTGATGGTCCTAAAGGTGTACCAGAAAGAGCTGTAAGTATTTAGGTGTTAATGGTATAATAGCCAATTTACTTTTTTAAAGGGCACGTTCGTCTGTTGTGGAAAGTCCATAATAAAAGCGCATGTTCATTGAAATTGATATTTTCATTTGAAATTGTGTTAGATGGTTACATGCGGACGTTTCAGCATCTGTCCTGCTTGTCGCATCTGCAAAACTTTTTGTTGAAGTTAATAGTTGTGCAAAAAAAATACAATCAGTTGAAATTGTTACTTACAGAAGTCTTAAATTGTTTATGTCTACTTTTGCTTATGTTGCATCTTCCAATCTCCTAATGTTTTAATAATATGTTGGTTCCTAAGCCACCCAGAATATGCAAGAATGCGTTCTTTATCTTTTTGCTAATTTGGTAACTATAATACGACCATGTAAAATTTAGTATATATGCTCTTGCTTTTCATTGCATAGCAATCCTTTTATTTTAATACTCTAATGAATATGTATTAATTCCCTAGTCAGCAAGAATATTTCTTCATTTTTAACATGCTGTTGTAATACTTCGTAATATTGCCTTCTCAAAATTTATCAACGTACTACCACTGCATGTTGCTGTGAATCGTCCATTAACACACTTTTACCTTTATGTGCAAATCTTCTCATTTGCCTTAATATCCAAATATTCTAATGTGCACTAGAGCCCTCAAATGTGCTAGTTACCTATCCATTAGTGAGGACAAAACCATTGGTTCCTCTATTTCAAATGCAATACATCATCAACAGATGCAATCTATCAAGTTTTATACTCTTTAGACACTCCAGTTCCAGATTTCTAGAAAATAATATAGATTGTAATATATCAATTTAAACTTTAACCCAAGTTTTATTTAAGATATATTCAGCATGTCTTTTTTAATTAGTAGACTTTGTATAGTTAGCCTTGGAGCTTTTTAAGAAATAGTTAATCAAGTTGTTATTTCTATATAATCATGTATGCATGTGTGCATGCATATATTGGGAAGATCGACTAACAACTAAAATTAAAGGAATTATTTGTATAAATAAAAAAGGAATAAAAATGAAAAAAAAAACGAAAGAAACTTGTCCTACTTTTTTTCCATGCTTTGTAAATAGAGTTTCAGAATACCAAATTCTTGGTCAAATAGTTTATTTTCATTACTCGGTTTCCCCGTCGGCTGTCTTCTTGGTTTCTTATGTGACTATGGCAAGAAATGACAAACTTTCGGTTATTTGTTTATTCTTCTTCCTTCAGGATTTGTTCTCTTGTCCATTTCCCATCTCACCATGTCAATGTAGAGTATAGCTTCAGGAATGTTCAGTGATATATCGTGCTACCTTGATATCTCTTTCTGATGAATATTTGTGAAACGGTCTATGCTCTAATGCCATACCACTTGGTTTTGTTTTGGACTATGATTTCTTTTGCTTTCTGTAGTTAAAGGTACTTTCCAGAGATTTAGGCATGATATGCCTCCCTTTTTCGGGCACACACATTCAGTAGTTTATTGTCTCCTTTTCTTGAAAGTCCATGGGATTAATTGGTGTTGCACTGGCCAGTTCATTTCCTTATTCTGTCACAAATATGTACATGTTTTGATGTTTTTCCTTCCTTAAAAGCATGTGTCTAGTCTTTGAATCAGGTGCCCTTCACACCTGTATGCACTGTTGTTGCATATGTCCTTCGTCGTTCTCTTCACTTGTTTTTTGATTAGGGACGAAAAGAACCTGGAGCATCTATTGGGATGTGAGGTGCCTTCTCATTTTTTTCTCGGGCATGCTCTCTTATTCATCCATGTTTTAATGTTTGGTTATGTCCTCTCTCTCTCTCAGTTAGGTACCTTATGCAACATCACGGGAATACGTCACTTTATTTTTGACCAATCAATATCTTCAGGACTGTTTCACATAATGCGAAATAATTAGATGCAATAGATTTGTGTCCAAATTCAAGTATAAATCATTGGTATGTTTCTTCTTGGGTGGAATATATCAGTATAGCTGTTAATAATAACCTTTTATGCCTGATACATATCAATAATTTCCTTATCATTGTCATTATGTCGGCGCTGATAAAATAGTGGATGAGTACTATTGAAATGCCAGTGCTTTGTTCCAGGAGCTTGCATCAGAATGTGGACACCCTTGAAGTTAGCAATAATTAAAACTACAAGTTATAAGTTTCAGGCGAACTCAGATTTTAAAGTAAACTAACTAAAACCGGATACTTCTCCAACAACTTTAATAATTAGAAGGGGAAGAATATCACCTAAAACAATCCATTAACATTCCAACTCCAGCAACTTTCATCACAATAACCAAATGAATCTGTGCAGGTTCTGTCTGCAGACCTAGGCAACAGATCAAATCTTCATTGTGAACCAAAATAGAAGAACATGGATCCAGTTTGCAAAGCCTATTGCTGCAAAAATGATTTGACTCTTTCAATGTATGTTGGACGAACATCCTTGCCATGGGGCTTCGCAGTTTATCCGGTAACTTCATAACCTGGTTGATTGGTTTTTTGATTGGGCAAATTCTTGTGAAATTATCTCTAAAGGAAATGGGACTTAACAGTTTGAGAGATTGCTTAAATTTTGTAGTTCAGAGATGCCCATTAAATGGAACAAGAAATAATATCCAGGAATTTCATCTTTTAGTTTATGGAAGACATATAAATCTTCTAAAAGAAACAGCCACTATGTTTGGCACCGATTACTGGGATCTATGCATAACGTTCCATTTTGTTGCGTCAGATATACTGTGGTATTTAAATAATTAAAAAACAATAGTTAAGTCATGTTAACATGTCTAGCCAGATATGTATATGTGGTTAATTGATTTTTGTCTAGAGGTTAATGTGTATGTAATGGAATCAAGAAATGTGACTGCATGGTCATATTTTGTAAATGTGTAATATGGCTGAAGGTATCTAAAATTCATGACAAGCTATTTAAATTTTTTTATTTTGTAGCATAAATTCTCTCTGTTCTAGATATATATTATACATTTCCTTATTACTATTTAATCTGAAGGTTGGGCTATCATGTGCAAGATTATGCAGGCCAAAAATTTCTTGGAAACTTTTCTGCTACAGCTTCTGGCTATATTGTACGATCTTAAACCTCAGAATACTGGGCATCTAGGATGTGTTGTGCCCCAAGAGATCACTTGGTTATGGTTTTATTATTTTGCTCTATCTGCCTATGGAGCTTTAAATTGAAGGTTGCTCCTCATAGACTGTTTTGTGCAGAAATTGCATTCTTCAATAAGATGATAGTATAACTCATAAGTGGTTTTATATAATCTTTAGTAGCTTCCAGCTGCAAAATAACTGCAGCTATCTTGCTCCACACATATTGATAATAAGCTTGGTAAGAGGAGAATTGCATTCGTGTCATGATGAAAGGATGAGATGCACAAGCTGAGGCAAACTATTATAAGCTTAAGATCCGCAGGGAAATGAAATTTGGTTTCTATGATTTTATTTTAGCAAAATCAGTTTTTATCTATGTGAAGGTAATTCATGAACACGAAAGTGTTGAGGCCTTTTGGACACTAATTCAGGGAAGGGCTGGTTAAAGGACACAAACATAAATTTTTGAGGACATTTTAGAAAGGCGAATTCAAAGTATGCTGCAAGTTCTCTCGAGTATTTAAAATTTTGATTTCATTTGTTCATGTGAAATGAGGCAAACTGATTTGGAGACAATGAAAAGGAAATGAATTCACCACTTGAGCGGAAAAGTTAATGCTACATACATGTGATGCTGAATGCTGACGGGATATTTTGAATATTTTTCATTTATCTATCCCCGTTATTCGTGAACTCATGGTCTTGCTATCACAAAAAGCCAATTGCCATTATGGTAATGCAGGAACATTTATAATTAGAGTCACATATGAAAAATCTTATCGACATGTTGAAATACTTTGCCTTTCGGCCATCATTACAGATGTAGGGGTTTAGCTCAGTTTTGTGGTCACAAGTCAATTGTTATTATGGTAATTCAGGAACATTTATAATACAAGTCACATAGGAAAAATATCATTGACCAGTGAAAATACTTATTTTGCCTACCAGCCCTCATTACGGATACATAGTTATGGCTCGGTTTTGCTTAATGTGATGATGTTCCTCATAACTGAAGGCCTCCAATTTCATATCATTACCGGAATAGAATTGGGTATGCTTATATCTGCTGCATCTGCATCCCTATCAAACCCAATTTTACTCGCTGTAGTCAGTTCTCTGGACTGTTGTAGGAGTTATTATTAAATCATGGCTGAAGTTTGTTTCAAGGTTCACTTTACACACCCTATGTTGGACCATATAAAAGTTTAGAACATATATCTAATTTTCTATTATTTTGTTGTTTTCTTTTTTAATCTCATGGCAATCATAGCTGTTTCACTAATTCCTTGAGGTTATTCACTAAGTGATTTACCACTTAAATAATGATATGTTTCTGTCCTGTATATACTTGCTGATAATATATGGAGTTAAAGGCCTTAGCTATCATCATTGATGATTTCTACCATGCTTCAAGTGAGCAACACCTGGTTTCTTCTTTCAAACCATCTGATGCGATCCATCCTGAACTTCTCAGTATTGAACTCGACACAGATTTGCATTCAATTGGACTCTACCCTTAAACCTATCAAAAGAAAATGTGAGTTCTGTCAGCTGCAACGTCGTTGGTCTTTGTTTTACATCCACATCCTTAGAATTTAGAAACCTTGGTAATTAATCTTAATTGTGTCTATGCTTGTCATGCGACAAGTTTTCGAACACGAATAATAGTTAATGCTTTCTGCCAATGTGTGCTGCATTTTACCTTAGTTGGGGTTTATGGGTTAGATTCATAATTATTTACAGATCTATTGCCTGGTGGAGGTGTCTTTCTGAATTTTTAGCTAAGATAACTTCTTTAACTAATTTATATGTGGGGTACTATTATCAGGTTTTTCTTTGCCCATCTGATATTTCAACTTGATTTTGAGTGCATGCTGTGGCTTTATTAAAGGTAATGATTTCGGCAAAAGAGGAACCGGATGCTAAAATTTCTCCTGCTATGGATGGTCTGCTGAAAGTACATAAGCATACAGTTGATGGGTTGGAGAAGGACTCTACCCTTTCTCCTCCTGGTAATGTGATTTATACAAGATTACTAGTTCCAGCACTACAAGCAGGAAGCTTGATTGGGAAACAAGGAACAACCATAAAGTCCATACAAGAAGGGTCAAGCTGCATTGTTCGCATTCTTGGTATGAGCTTCTTGATCGTTTTAGCTTAATTGTACTCTTTGATCCACTTCTGTTGCGGTATATGGTGATCAACCTCGTGAGGACTTGGATGGAGTTATGTTATTGCAGCTTTAAGTCTCTAGATGGTCTTTTTCTATGCTTAATTTCTAATTTCTGTTGTTATTGATATGTCTCATGGTTTGCATTTCTTGTTAATGCGTATGGATAACTTTGGTTCAAAAAAGCATTGTGATCTTCTTGGTAAATCTCTAACATTTGAACTCAATATTGAGAATTCAAGTTGATAGTATGAAGAATACGAAAATCATAATTATTTTTTGCTTTTCTTCATTTTGCTGGACTTTATTGTTGGAAGTATGTACCTTATTTTTAAGTTTATGATATAGAGATTAAGAAAATTATAATTATAATTAATAGTTCTTCAATTTGGCAAATTGTCTTGAAACAGGAAGAGCCTTTAAATAAGGACTGATACTAGGCATGCATATTATCATGGGTCTATGCTTTTTTGACCATGTCTCCAGTAATGTGTAATGTTGCATCTTTGTTAATAGCTTGCTAAATAAACATTTGATGTTAGATCACAATTATGATGTATGGTGAATAATGCCTAGATATAGGTTGATCCAATCTTATAGATGTAAACCATGTAAGTATTTTATGTTTAGATGATTGACTGGCAATATGTTAATCATCGCTAGTAAGGGTTTTAGAGTTGTTTACTGGATCTGCACGAAGGTTATGAATCACATGTACAAGTTTCTATCAATGTTATCGGTGGATCTTATCTATTTTGTACCAGTTGCAACACACTTGAAAGGTTAATATTGTTCAAATGTATGAAATCAATAATTTTACATTGAAGGACATCCTTTTTTGTCGTTAATTGAAACTGTAGATGCTAATTAGTTTGTTACGAACCTCTGAATCTGTACTTATGCCTTGCCATGCTGTAAGCCCATCCAAAGGCCAGTGTCCTGTATTTTTCATGGGCTCCTGTGGTGTGCTGAATTTTTAGGCCTTTATTATACAACCTTTAATTTCCTAAAAAGTGCCTTCATTTCCATAAAAATGGACTAAATCATCTGCCCTATTAAGACTAAAGCTTGTGTGACCCTAAGATTTTTGTCATCAATGACTGTTCGACCACTCCATCACCATTTACTGTGACACTGCTTCCTCTTATTTTCATTTCTCAGACACCTGACACTAGTTTATATTTCGCTTATTCTTTCTCGTCCTCTACATGTTCGTAATTGTTGTCAAATCTGGGAAGTCTGTTCCCACAAATGTTGATCTTTCTTCCCATTTGCAGCTTTCATGCATGATCACAATTAATTTGTGTTTGTAACTCATGGTGAAAAATAAGCCCGGCGGCCCGGACCGGACCTAGGGTCCGGTCAATGGGCCGTTGACCGGTTCGGGCCCGGGACCGGCGCCGGCTGGGGTACCCCGGCCCACCCAAACCCGGCCCGAGGCCTGCCCAAACCCGGCCCGGCTCGGGTTCCAATGGGCCAAAAAAATGCCCGTTGACCAAAAGTTGCCCACCGGTCAATGCGTTAAAAAGGCCCATCCGGGCCGGGGCGGGATATTTCGTCAAAAAGTTTAAGGTAGTTTTTTGAAAACATAACGGTATTAGAGGACTAAATTGGGAAAATTAAAGTTCAAGTTAGTTTTTCTTAGTTTCCTTGTTTATAAAATTCAGGAAATATTTTGGGAAAAGAATGAAACATAAAGGTAAGGTTCTTTTCGAAAATTAGTCAATAAAAAACTATAGACAGACGGCCTCTTGGTTAATGATTAATTTATGCATAGCATGAAAAACTTGCTACTGCAGAAATCAAATCAAACGAATATTTTTGCTATAATGACTTAAACCCTCACATCTAGTTTGAAATGGCGCAGATGATCTGCCTCCTGTTGCCATGCCAGAGGACAGAGTCGTTGAGATACAAGGAGATCCGACAGGGGTGCATAAAGCCGTGGAACTGATTGCCGGTCACCTGAGGAAGTTTCTGGTTGATCGCAGTATTCTTGCGCAGTTCGAGATGCCAGTAAGATGATCTTATTGTTGTTGAGTGTGGTTTTGGACATCCATTCCCTGTCCAAGATGCAATATCACATACCATTTTTGCTTTTACAAATATTTCTTAACAAAGCTTTCTTGGGTAAACATGTGCAGATGCAAATGCCATATCCACATATGGATCAGAACATTCCACCACCCCAGCCATGGGGTCATCCTCAAGGCCCTCCCCCAAATGCTGGCGGCCCAGGTTATGCCGGCCCGCCAGGCTATGGTGGTAATTCAGGATATGGACCCAACGCAGGGTATGGGACCAATCCAAGCTATGGTGGCAATCCTGGCTATGGTGGAAATACAGGTTACGGGGGGAATCAAGGTTATGGAAACCCTCAGTTCATGCATCCATCACGTCCACATGATAATTATTATCCTCCACCAGATGTTCCTCCATATGAGAAACCACCTCACCATGGTATATCCACTTATGGACGGGAAGCACCACCTATGGGTGCCCATCCATCTAATCAACATCCACCATCAATGGTCTCGCAGGTAAGTCCAGATACCGTTCAGACAATTGAAACAAAAGTGGTGGAATTTCTCTTACGTAACTTTGCTGTCATAACGAGCCCTTGACAGGTCACACATCATATGCAAATTCCACTGTCATATGCTGATGCTGTTATTGGGAATGCTGGTGCAAGCATCAGCTATATCCGTCGAGCTAGCGGGGCAACCGTTACCATACAAGAGACAAGGGGTGTCCCTGGTGAGATGACTGTTGAGATCACCGGGAGTGCTTCACAAGTTCAAACTGCTCAACAATTGATACAGGTACGGCTTCTCCTTGTACATTTATTTAATGTCACATTTCATTTCTGCCAAAAAAAAATTGTCTTTTATTTTTCATTCGCTCTACGTGGAATGCACCTCATGGTGTCAAAATGGCCCGGCCGGGCCGGCCCGGCCCGGGCCCGGCCGGGCCCATCGAAAATCCGGGCCGGCCCGGCCCGGCCCGGCTCCCCCCCTTATTATAGCCTCTAAGAGGCATAATTAAAAAAAAACCCGGGCCGGCCCGGCCCGGCCCGTGGGCTGGGTACCCCAGCCCGGCCCGGGGGCCGGGCCCGGGCCAGAGCCCGGCCCGGGTACGGGCCACCGGGCCCGGGCCGGGCCGGCGGGCCGGCCTGCCCCGGGCCGTTTTAACACCATGAAATGCACCTTCCTACAGAAAATTCTTGATGGCAACCCACCCACCAACACCCCCCCAAATAAAAAATAAAAAATAAAATAAAAATAAAAATAAAAAATAATAATATCAACAATTGATACAGGTACGGCTTCTCCCTGTAAATTTATTTACTGTCACATTTCATTTCTGCAAAATAAACTTGTCTTCTATTTTCCATTCGCTCTACATGGAATGCACCTTCCTACAGAAAATTCTTGATGCGAACCCACCCCCCAACCCACCCCCCCCATCCAAAAAAAAAGAAAGAAAAAGAAAAGAAAAGAAAAAAAAGAAAAAGAAAGAAAGAAAAAAAAACACACAACCCGCACACCCATACTCACATGCGCACGCGCACATAAGTAGGTAGATAAACACAACAAAACAAAAACAAAACATTTTCCTGACCTTACGAGAATTTGAAGGATACGAATTGACATTTTAGGACTGTTGAAGGATATGAATTGACATTTTAGGACTGTTGCAACCTCACATATTGTCCAATGTGCATAGTTTACCAACTTGGTAGTCGGCACTAGTGATGAGACGGTTGGCTTTGAGGAATAAAACGGACACATTCTTCGAGTAGCCTTGCTCCATATCCAACCCCACCATAATAGGAAAAGCTTAGAGTAATCATATTTGTAATTTTTTTTCTATAAAATGCATATTCTGCCTTGCTGATATGCACCGATTTTTTTCTACCATTGCAGAATTTCATGGCAGAAGCCGCAGGCTCAGGCCCAGGCACGGCTCCAGCAGCAGGACAGAACCCCATGGGGCATGTCGACCAGGGCTACAGTTCTTATCCAGGCCATGGTTCCATGTACTCTGCTCCTCCCACCAATGCTGGACCTACGGCTCACCCAGGTGGCAGCTACGGTTCCGCTTACGGGGCTAGTTACGGATACTAGGTGACTTGTTAGAGAGAGAGAGAGAGACGATGTATTGTGAAGATGGCTGAATGTTATCCTGCAGAGTCTACCCCATTTACGGTGAACAGTTTAATTTGTTCGAGGACCCCATGATGAAGGGGTTTGCTGTTAACCATAGCTCACCCCACTTTCGTTTTAGTTTCTGTACGTGAGGTGGCCTCTTACACTTATCATGTGTTTGTGCTGAGTTGCTGGTTCTATGATTGTTCTGGTATGATGTATGCTTGCGTTTATTTTTCTCCGTCTCTTGATCCGACTGTCTCTATGGGCAAGTGTTTAATTGTAGCATGGAGAAAGATGTTTATTTGTGGTTTGTGTGCTTAATAATGGTATAATTGTCCACTAACCGCATCTTCGATATTGCCATTGTGTCGACGCTTCACAATGAAATCATTTTTCTAGATATTTGTACTCCGATGATTGTAAGTTCTAAATGTGATCTTTGATATAACTTTATTGGCTTTCACTGCATGTAAGTCCACGGGCGTTTTTATTATTAATGATATAATTATTAATGATTTAATGTAGAAAAGCTGACAATACACAAAAAAGTTGGAGAGTACAAGCTTTTTTACATGGGCTTGTACTCGTTGGGGCTCACCTCTTTGTGTCTTGCACCTGATCCTCTTTGGATCAGGTGTTATCTGCTCTACATTAATCCATATTATTAAAACTAGAAACGACAACCGTAATTTCTTATATATACTGAATTTTGTAATATTATCTTATCTTTATCATTTTGAGATTATCAGTTATTATGCATTTAATTTTTTTCTTCTCTTTCTCACATCTTTCTTTTTTTAACAGTAATACGTTTAATGCAAGACTTTTTGAGATTATTCGATGCAATGATGAAGTGAACTCAAAATTGGCATCGGTTTTCTTTTTTCAGTTGTCAAAGTGCAAAACATCTAATGAAATAACAAAAAAGCCATGAATAAATATTGAATTACATTGTTAAAATATGGTTTTTAACATTTGAGTCAGCCATTAAATGATCTCAATGAAATTTAACAATAATAACTACTTCACAGATTCATTCATTTTAATTTTCTTTGGTCCCAAATCAACGGACTTGCTAGCATAATGTCCAGTTTGTTAGTATGGCTTGCCAAAGGAAGGGATAGAAAATACACAAAGCCAAGGAAGGGATAGAAAATAGTAATCGAATCATCGACATCTCACAAGGAAGAGATAAAAAATACACTAGGCCAATTGGCTGGGTAAACCCCTCAAACATGTCTTTTCTTTCTAATATTCTTAGCAAGTGCTTGGTAATGAAATGTTTTTCTCACTCACTCACAGGTGTGTGAAAATCCAAAGTGATTGGATTTTTCATACCCTAGATTTACAAGTTCGACGGCTTTCAAAAACTTATTTTTGGGGTTTTTTGCATATCTGTTGCATATTTTGATATCTGTCCCTCAAATCTTCGTATCTGCTCATAAATCTCTCAAATGTTAAACGTTATCCTTAATAGTCCCTCCATCCTGTTTTCTGTTAAAAAGTTAAATTAATTAACAATTAATTAACGATTTATAGTTAATTAATTAAGAAATTACGTTTAATTAATCATTTAACCCCCAAATTAAGGTTAATTACACACACACACACACAGGGGGAGGGGGAGGCGCCGCCTCTCCCTCCACCTCGTCTAAAGGCAGAGGGGGAGTGGGAGCCTCCCCACCTCCCCTGTTTTCGGGAGGGGGGGGGGGGGGGGTTGTCGTTTAAGGCAGAGGGGGAGGGGGGCGCCGCCCCCTCCCCCTCCGCCTCAGAAGGGGGAGGGGGCACTGCTCCCCCCCCCCCTCCCCCCCCAAAAAAAAAAAACAAGGGGGAGGGGCGGCGCCCGCTCTCCCTCCCCCTAAGACGAGGCGGAGAGGGAGGGGGCGCCGCCCCTCCCTCTCCTAACCCTAACCCTAATTTTAACACTAACTCCCAATTAACCCCTTAATCTAACGGAATATTCACATTCCGTTAGATTTTAACAGAAATTTAGAGAGAGGGACTATTAAGGTAATAAGTTTAAAATTTAAGGGACTTGAGAGCAAATAACAAGATTTGATGGACATATATCAAAATACGCAAGATTTAAGCCAAAGATATGCAAAAAACCCAAAGGTATTTTAGTGTAATTTTACCAAACCCTGTTGCCAAACGTGGCCTTGATATTTCCGCTATCCATTGATCGACATACCACTCTTCGCATCTCCCTTCCACCGTCGCTTCCATCATGGCCGCCGTCTCCCTCATCTCTCCAGCTTCTCTCATCCCAAGCCCTACACCTACCCCTAAACTGCGCCTTCTCCCCGCCACCTCCGGCCGCCTCCATCATGCTCGCCTCCCCCTCCGCCCATCCGCCTCCCTCTCCGTCCAAAACCCTAATACTAGCAACCTCACCCCTCTCAAAAACCCTAACCGTAACCATGACCATCGGCCCAACGACCCTCTCCTCTCCGCCTCCACCCGCACCCTAACCTCCCTCTTCGCCCTCGCCAAGCTCCTCCTCAATCGTTTTGTCTCAACCCCAACCCCTTCCCACATCTCTCACGCCCTCTCCCTCTCGGGCCCGCTCTTCTTCGCCGCCCTCCGAGACCGTCCCAGCGGCTACCTCAACACCCCGCTCACCGTCGTCGCGTCCGGCATGGCGAAGTGGCTGGACATCTACAGCGGGGTCCTCATGGTGCGGGTGCTGCTGAGTTGGTTCCCTAACATCCCGTGGGACAAGCAGCCCCTGTCGGCGATCAGGGACCTTTGCGATCCATACTTGAATTTGTTCAGGAACATCATTCCGCCAGTCTTTGATACGTTGGACGTCAGTCCGTTGCTGGCATTTGCGGTGCTTGGGACTCTCGGGTCGATTCTCAACAGCAGCAGGGGGATGCGCTGAGAGGAGGTGAGGTTTCTTGGAGAAATTAGTTGAATCAGTTTGATTTTTAAAGGGATATAAGATTTACGTTTATGCCATCCACATGTTTTGGTGTGTATAGTTGATAAACATGTTATTGACGTAGTTGTAGGGTTATTGGTGTCAAGGTTGAATTTGCTGAATGTTTACGGAATGTTAGAACATGATTATCTTTTACTGGATGTTTTGTGAAAGCAATTTCATTCTAGTGCTTATTGTCTTCAGCCGTTAATGCCAATTCTTGGTACCAATATTGGCATACCAATATACCACAGTATGTTGGCCTTTATGTTGATATGTGATCTGGTAATACTAATAAATGGACTGACTATGACATTCTTGGAGTGGTGGTAATCCATGGGGTTGGCTCCTTTGATTCATATATTTCGAAGTGTGTTCTTGACCAGTGGCAGACGTAGAAATTATTTTTAGTGTGGGCATACATGAATAAGAGTAGATTCTATCACATGCAATTCACACATAAGTAAAATTTAATCAAAGATTTACACTCTAAAGCATCAGCATTAAATTATTTTTCGAGATAACTATGGCTATAGATTTATAAATAACTTCATAATGTGTGTTAAAAAATTAAAGAAAAATCATATATATATATATATATATATATATATATATATATATATATATATATATATATATATATATATATATATATATATATATATATATATATATATATATATATATATATATATATATATATATATATATAGAATAATGGGTATCATACGCCATATGAGAGAGGGCCTCATATGCCCTCTCACATAAATCAACCAAGTACAACCAAGTACAAGCCCATGTGGGCTTGTACTTGGTTGCTTTATGTGAGAGGGCATATGAGAGCCTATCTCATTTGGCGTATGATAGCCATTATTCTCATACATATATGTGTGCGTGTGTGCGTGTTCCTTTTCTAGTATCATTAAAATTAATTTCTAAGGTCCACTCTCCTTGCACCATGATCTTAAGTCACATGTGAAAATTAAAAATTTTAATTGCTTTGGGTATTGATTAGTGAACATAATATTTTTTTTAAAAAGGAACAAGACTTGAACCTTGGACCTCCACTGTTCAACTCTAAGACGTTGCATATTGATCTAGTCTTACGGTTGTTCAATTTTTAAAAGGAAGATACACTTAATTGTAGTATATATTGTGTAAGAACTTGAATATTTTATACAAGCTTTGAATATTTTTGCAAAATTTGGTGTTTGTGATTGCCCACCCTCGGTCTTTTATTGGTCCGGCACTAGCCTTCTTCTTTTTAATCTAGATGATTTCTTATGGTCACAAAGTTTTTGACTAAAATTAATGACATGGTGGAGTTGGTATGTCTTATGGAGTTCAAACAAAGCTTTATATTTGTATTGCAAAAGTTTCTTACCCTTTGAAATATAGGTGCAACCCAATGTAGATAAAATCCATTGGATTTATATCCCAATCATCTAAACAAGCCCCTGGTTTACTTGGTGAGGTGTGGCCAAAAGTCATTCATCTTCTGCTACATGAGTGCAAAGTTTTAAATATCGGATATCCGACAATCTATATGTGTTGTGTTTCATATCCATAAATATTGATGATGTAATGGTAGTTCTAATATTCTAAATATCATCTACCTAATAAAAATATCATTACATGCATGCGACATGTACAATGATCATATATGTTGGCGCAATGCAATGAAATAAATAATGAACTTGAAAATCAATCAAATAAAAGTTTAGTTAACATGTACACCATGATAAATTGTATTTTTCTACTTTGAATTTGATGAATGCAAGAAGAAACATTAATCATATGACATACTAGGTGTAAATTATAGTCATTTGGGTTTGGAATCTTCAAAAAGAAAAAAAGAAGAGTAAAAGTTAGAGGCTTGCTATCATTTTGGTGTTGGAGCTTATATGTTACAAATCATTTGTTTATAACTTCAAAATAAAAAAAGAAAGTAAATCAAGACCGTACAGATTAAAAAATAAAAAATAGAAGGATGTGTGATTTGGCTGACTCCCTCTAATCCTAGATCAGGCCTACGAAAGTTGGTGAAATATCAGTTAGGATTAGAAAGCTTGTGTATCTTTATCTTAATCAGACTTTCATCCTTTTTTATTTGTTCAGAGCTGCTTTAGTATTAGTTTCACTTCATTAGTGACTCATGTATCTCGCATTGTCAATGGTGCTAGACTAAGGCACACGTGAGAACAAATCGAAAGCAAAGAATTTGGGAGGATGATCAAGAGATTTGTGTGATATCGAGGCATTTGCGTTTAAAACATAAGGGGTAGTAGGTTTCGCTTTTAGTACATAATTAATATTTCTATTTAAACCTAAAATTTTAACCAATTTAACGAGTAATCGAATGGGCCAGTATTCAGCAAGAGTATATTTAATGTTTCTAAAATCTGTCGTCAATTCGTGTTTGGTCCAAGAGCACATCACACATAAACAGTTTGTGTTGCATAAGCGGATCACACAAATTACATGAAATGAATTTTTTAATGGACATATAATATTGATATATTACATATACACATGCTCACACATAATACATATAAATCTATATATTTAGAGTCGAAAATTCCTACAACAATTTCTCAAAATGAGTGAGCCATTAATTAGTATTTAATGTTGCATTTTTTATGTTTATTCAACAATGATTTGTCATTCCCCTTCAACAATTAAGTATTTACTAACAACACATATGAGTAAACATTAGCAAGCAACCGGAAATTTGGTAAAAATTATAAAAAATAGTTGCAACTGCAAGTTGAATGAAAATAATATAATAGAAACCATCTTGGGTGTAAGTGAAAAGAGAGCAGCAAAAAAAGAAAGCTTCCAAAAAATCTCATACGTAGAGAAAATGAAAGAAAATCTACCAGAAAAGCTCATATGTAATGAAAAGGAATGAAAATTTAACATTCTTGCAACACAGTTGAATTGGTGGGAAAAATAATTAGAAAAACAAAATTTAACACTCTTTTTGATTGTGCTATTGTTGTTGCCATTGTTTCTGCTAGTGCTTATGCTTGATAATGCTGGTGTTACTGATGCTTGATGCCATTGCTATTCGCTCTCTGCTGCTGTTGATGGCTGTAGCTACTTACTGTTGATGGCTGAGCTACTACTTGCTGCTGCTGTTGTCAAAAGGAGAAAACAAGATAAGAAGGATTAGAGACGGGTTGCCAGAGAAGGATGCGAGAGGATGAGAGAGATGGGTTGTCAGAGAGTGGGAGAGGAAGATGGCGAGAGAGATGGGTTTTGGGGGTTTTGTGGGGGGGGGGGGGGGGGGGGGGTGCAGGAGCGCAAAGGGCTAGAGTTTTTTCTTTGGATTTGGGTTGGGTTTTTCTTCTTTTTTTCTCAATGACATAGGCACGGCCAAGCCAATATGGATACCACACGTTAACACGTGACAAATTCTAAAAAATATGTGGAACACATTTGTCCGACATGTGACATATCACGACTTCTCGATATGAGTGTTTGTGTTATATAGCTTTTTTTGTTTTTATGGACCCAACCTGACCTTTTATGTTATGCACCCACATAATCCAAGTGCTTAAAGGAATTTAGAAGCGGGACTTGCTCTCATCAGATTATGCTGCCATATAATTTACTTTTTTGAACACTAGCCATGCAGTGAGATATATGGGATGGCTGATACAAACGAGTACAATATGCGTTGTAGGTGATATTTGGAACAATGCCCTTGTGGTCTAGTAATAATGATAATGGACTTTTAGTTTTATTTTTCTAAGCTTCTTACCCACAGTTCAAAGTGGTATTGGAACCAGTAGAAGGTTTATAGAACCAGCATTGCCAATAGCAATAATTCAAATCGGCTGTATTGTTCGCTTCTTAAATATTTTTAAGAAATAAGGAAATGTTACTTTGACAAAAGTTAAGATCATGAGCAAAATTTTGAGATTTTTTTGGAGTAATTGATAGGATTTAGGTCACATTTCAATGACATTTTACAATATTCTATCTGGTGCAATGGTATTCTATTTATTGGTAAGACATTTTAGTTTTGAGATCGGTCTATATCTAGAAATGTTAGGATTTAAAGATTCACGGATTACGATTTAACACTAGGAGAATGTTTGACATCCACGAGATGTCAGGATGGTCGGGTGTGAACAAAGTGAATCTGCTTTACATCTACCTTGTTTTTCTTTTAAAATTTTGGGGGGAAAAACTCAACCTACAAATAAAATCTGGGTAAAGATGCTTTGTTTATGGTGATATCGGACTGCATTGACCGATGTCGACTGATGCAAACCCGACTCGATCTATAATAAAAAATGTCACATTGTATCTTCATATTGACTGGTATCGTATCAGGTACATCAGTACCCAATACTATATTTCCATTATCCATCGGAATCAGCGGACATTTGAACATTTTTCCAAACAGAACATTATGCCTGCCTTTCCTTTAGTTCATATATATAATTATTTTCAGCATTTGCATACCTTTCTTAGGATTTCCATTGTCTCTTTTCCTTTGGTTTCTTTATTCTAAATCCTAAAAAATATGAATGCATATTCAATCAAGATGATCAAATCATGTAAAAGCTTTTAGTTGCAAATTCTTTCAAAGTGAAAGTATTTATTAGATTTTAGGTCCGTAAGTCTATTATTATTTCTAAGGTTCTCATATTATGATAATTCCGATATTTGCTTGCAGCACGATATAATCATGCAAATCTAGCAACACTAATTTCTTTAAAATATTCTTGTTATTTGGAGCACAAAATTAGCACAAGGATTTGGCAATCATTATTGGTTTGAAAAAAATATGTGGTTGTAAATTTACTTTTATAACTGTTTGTGCCTAGGGATTACCACATTCTACAGTGTTCAAGCAGCACATGTGAAAGAATTATCAACAACATTGCAGTATCTTTGGAGTTCTCTTGTTAAAGAAACTCGTTGCAAGTAGGATATGAGGTTGATCCTAGGTGCTAAAAAGTTTGATTGACCATATATTAAGCCTATCAATATTAGATTTTGCCCATTCTTTTTGCGGGAAGATGCATGGTTAGAAGGGTAAAAACACATTGATTTCTCGATAGCAAGTTTTGACTCTTGGTTTTAGTCTTGGTATCAGGCAATGGGTTGCAGTATCGACATTCATTCTATCTGAAGTATTTGTGATATGTACCAAAAGTATCATACCGAAGGTATTGGTTGCCTTATCTCAACTTTGGTGTTTGTTGCAAGTAGAAGTTCATCTTCAATAAGTGCTTTATCCATGGATTATATCTACATCCATGACACTATCTTCTCTTCTCGAACCCACTCATTCTACCCACTCGTTCCACCGACATCTCCATTATCTGAAGCAGCTCAACTTTAGCTTGCTTTCATTTCAGAGTTCTGTCTAACCTTTTATTGTAACCAAAGTGACCCAATATTATTTGTATATCGGATAAACTTGAGTTTCGGCTTGTCTCAATAAAGAGGGGTCGGCTACATTTAACCCATTGCAAATCTGATCCCAAAAAATTTTCGTACATGGATTTTTGACTCTTCAATGATATTCCTCCGACCAGTATATCTAATACCTTACAATTTTAACTTTTGGTACTTCAAACCCAGGGATATCCCCGTGTACTTCTTATTAGTTAATAATGGTAGTACTAGTAACCCCCCGGTCTCAGATGGAATGTATCTCCTGTTTGAAATCTAATACAAAATCTATTGCGACACGAGTGGTATGTTTTGGTATCGGTTGATTTCAACCAGTATATACGTATGTAGCATACAGTCTGCATCTAAACAAAATGAATGCTATCTGGTACCCTACAAATATTATGCTTAAAAAAGTGTTCCTTATACCTCAATGTTGTCGGATATATGTGTGCAAGCAATCTTTCATGAGAGGTCAGATTTTTTGATTGATTGCTTTTTTTATTTGTTTTATTTTTTTGGGTTGGGGGCATGTAGGTGTAGGTTTGTTCATTAGCTTGAGATTCAAACAGTTTAAGTAGGAACTATATTGAATTATTGACAACGGTTTTCTTTCTGATGATGTTGACTATAATTATGTACCGTTTGTTCTTAGTTTATTAAATATCCTTGTTAGGGGTTAATTTGATCGCTAGTCAGATTGTCAACAATTCAACGTGTGATTTAGGTTTGGACCTTATCAGTACCAAGTTTCCATAGTGTTTTTCCTTCCCAAGTATAAATGCTTTCCCAAGCTTTATTAATGATAATTGCTCATCTTAAACTTTGTAGACATCTTTTGCGTCTGTTTGCTTCACATATTACCACCTTGTCACTTCCTTTTTAAAAAAACTTTTCCTTCTTTTTTCGTTCGAGAATTCCATTTCGTCTTCAAACTGAATAGGATGGTCTTATTTTTTGCGACTTGGAAAGCTACAGTGGTTGGGTACCTAATAATGATGCATTGAATAAGCTAATTCACTGTAAATGGGTTGGCTGTAATATAGACAGATATCAAGAATTAGCATTAGCAGTATCTAAATATATTAAATAAAGATAAATTCAAAATTCTATATGTTACCATTATGTTTACACAACGTTGAAGAAGGCCAAGGTGGCGGATGGAAATTTTTAAAAAGAAGAATTTGAAGGAAAACATACCTATGTAGGCCATCGACTGCCCCTCATTGCTGTGTCTGCCTACAATTGGTGTCACCATTGACTGTTGCATTGGGAGAAGAGAGGAAGAGAAAAGAGAGAAAGAGAGGGGAATGTGGGTTATGGCATATGCGCTTACCATGTTAAAAGGAAGCGACTTGGGCGAGACACACTTCCATAAGGCATAAGCAGGGGCTGGTCGTCAAAACCCTGCCCCATTGCTTAGGTGGTGCCATAATTAAGGCAAATATGTGTGTGTACATGCGTTAAGAGAGAAATGAGAGAATTTGTCGTCGATGTGTCTTTGGAGATATGGCTAGATCCCCTTAGCTTCCTATGTCATCACCTCTTGTTGCTAGGGTTTTAACCGTAACATTCTTTATTTTTAATAAATGGGGTGAGTCCCGACCTACGTCTTAAAGATAAAACAAGTATCTGATGGTAAGTGTCTGATGGCAAATGTCAACAATGGACAAACATGGTTATTTATTTTTCTCTCTTTCTCCTCATATATTTTTGGCAGGGGCCGCCTACGTGGGTGCCTAGCCCACCTAGGCTCCATGTGCAGCTTTAAAATGGGGGTGCCCCTTTAGATACAATGATCTAGGATTCTTATGATGATAATAAACCTTCATGAAATGTATTGATGTGTTTGTTAAGTGATTTTTTGTTCAACGAGTACAAATAACAAAAGGAGCAAACTTGTATTTGTGACTTGGTCAACATATTCTAGAAAGTCAAATGTGGGGGAGATGATTATTTGTGCGAGCAGGCGTTCCAATTAATCAAGGAATGCCCTAGTTCAATGCACATAGAGCTCAATGTCCAAGTTCAATGCATCTAGTAGATTGGCTATTAGAGTTCATATAAAGGTGGGGTTCTACAAGAGTTTGATTGCAACTAGGTGATTGGGTTGAGGAGTTTGACTGCAATTAGAAGATTGGGTTGAGCATCTTCTATATATTTCCTTGTTCCCAAAGCAAAATTCCCAAGGAGAAAAAAAATACACAAGCAAAACCCTAGCAATAGCCGGCTCAAGCAACTCTCATCATTGATCAAGCCTTGGTTTATTCTTCTCCTAGCCGTAAGCACACAAAAGCAAAGAATCTTGGTTAATTCCGCCTACCCCTTACAACTCACGCACAACACAAAAAGAGAGAAGAAAAAGAAAGCAAAAATAATCAAAAGTGTGACCAATTATTTGAGTGAGAGAGATCTGTCCACAAAAATTAAGAGAGCGCAAAAAGGAAAAGGCTAGCCACAAAAATTCATTGAAGCCACAATCAATCGAGAGAGAGATAGAACATTAATTGGGTGTAGCACAGATTGAGAGGGTGAGAAGGAGAGAAAAAACAAGGAAGTTACTGCCAAATTCTTTTTATCCCTCATACATTGAAAACGAGACCCCATCAACTCTATAGCGTTCGCATATGCACAACTCTGAGATTCCGAAGACCAAGCTGCATCTTTCTCGCACGCATAACGAGATCGAGCTCCCAACGCACTAGGCCAACGACTGCAGCCTCACATACATGACAACCGAGCTTGCATGCACAGGTTTCCACAGACGCTAACAGCTCGCAACAGTCGACAGACCAACAAACTCTGCTTAAGAGCAACTCCAACCCAAATCTCTAAAAACCCCCTTCAAAATGGAATATCTCTAAAAGATGCTATTTTGGAGGATGATGGGCAACTCCAGCCCACCATCTTCAAATCCTATTTTCTCTTTATTTAAGCTTTACTAATGAAAAATATTTATCATTAAAATGGGTTAATCTAATACATTATTTCTGAATGAAAGAAAGTTATAAATAATATTATTCTTCAATGTTTATTTTTTAATTTTTAAGTATTTAGTATTTCTTGTTATATTGTAAATATTTTAAATTTGCTCGAAAAATATCCAATATTGGTCTCATTTTGTAGGTATTATTGAGATATTTCCAACGGCACTAAAATTATTAAATTTGGTCATGTGATTTGTAAAATACATTAGTTATAACTAATCATGAGTATTTTAATTAAGGGCTAAGTTGTCATTAATGAGAGGTTTAGAGATTTAGAGGGGTGAATAGTGCCCCTCCAAATATGGAGGGGCACTGTTGCAAATCTCTATCAGTATCTCCATTTTGGAGATGGGTTGGAGCAACTTCAATCTCTATTTTGGAGATATAGAGAAGGGTTGGAGTTGCTCTAAGAACCAAGGCCCGACCGAACTGCAGATCCACGAAACGACCAACCGCACGTGAACTCTTCCACGGTCGTTGACACAAGCAAACAGACTCTAATGTTCGTGCACAGAACCCAAGGCCGAGCGACAGATTGACACACTAACAGAGCTAATTTCTGCGGCAGAATACCAGAAGAATTCAGATATTGCAAAATTAAATTTATCCTGAACTGTGAAGCTGAATATCTTAAGATCCAGACATCAGATTCAGATGTGGTTTTTGTCGTCGCTAAGCTAATGGCGAGTTTATCGACAGAGACAAATCAACTATCACAAACTGAGCATTCTCAACTCTATTTTTATTATTTTGTGGATGTGTTGATTTAGTTTTTTGTAGTAAAACACTTTTTGATATGTTGAGGACTTGACTTGTTGGGGCAAGTCAAGGGGAAATTTTTTACTAGGATAGTATTGTTTGACACTTTGAGGAGCGAGTTATAGACTTGGTGAGCTGATCGTTGGCGACGTGAAGTTCCGGGTGTCCGTACAATTGACTTCATTATTTTAGTGATTACTTTTGGGGCTAGACGTATGTTATTGGAGTGACGGAACCGGGGTAAATATTATGTGTATTTTGTGATTGCTTTCTTTGTGATTGCTTTCGTATTATTTTCATTGCACGATATTTGCTCAGTGATTATTTGATTGAGTATGCCAAAGTTTTAATTCGTGAAAATTTATCATCAGCCTATTCACCACTCTTTAGGCTTAGATTATGATCCAACAAGGGTTATCAGAGCAGATTTGACCATATAGTCTAGAGGATATGTATATCTCCCATTCAACACTTGCTGAAAGCCAGTCCACTGTTTCACCATCCATGATTAAGGCAGTGATGTCCAAATGGTTTAATGGTTTCAATAAGCTTAATCATGCTAATAATTCTTCTGAACACAATACTACTAAATCAGCGCATTGCTTTCATTGCAGGAAACATGGACAATTTATGAAGAACTGTCCATTGGTCAAGAACCGTCCATTAGAGAAGAAAAGGAAATCACTTGCAGTCACATGGAACGATGACGACGAGGATGAACTGCAAGATGAGTTTGCTCACTTTTCCTTGTGTTTAATAGTAGACATTGATGTGATAAAAAATGAGGTACAAGATTATACCCTACATAAAATTCTTAACCTATGCAAAAACATGCATGCTAAGATTGATAGTTTAGAATCGAGACTTTAGAGAAGTAAATTATAAATTACATCAAAAATAAATTACATCAAAAAAACTATCACATGTTTCTAAATGATGAAATATTAAGAGATGGAAATAATAAACTTAAGGCTACACTTGCCAAGCTTTAAAAGGAAACACATGTTGTGCATGAAGCCTTAAAGTGTAAACATGTCCTAAGCTAGAGTCTGAAAATAAAGCGTACTATGAAAAAGAGAAAGAAAAGAACTTCATATGTAAAATGGATATAGTACATGTCTATGATACAACCCATGGATATCTAACTTATGTAAAGAGTTCATATTTTTAGCGTTGGTGTTATATCCGTTAAGTAATGCCATCCTTCGTCTAAGAGTCCTAGTAGGCAACGAATGAGTGTTGGTAACTTGAATTCATGATTCATGAGGTTGAAAAATACAATCCTAAAATTTCATGGTATTTGAAATGTTGGTTTGAATTAGTTGTCTTTCATGATACTTCTCACTATGTGCTTTAACTTTTGATCTTTACATGAGCACAAAGATGATTTAATCATGGTCATGAAATTATTAAATATTGATTGATTGTTCTTAAATGTCTTAATGTGATATTATGTCTTGTTTAATAATGCTATATTTTTACATTGTATATGACATAGATTTAATTAAGAGTTCTTTTGAGGATAACAAAAGGGGGAGAAAGGATAAGTTTTGATGGTTTGATGAAAACATTACATTGAAAATTTATCTTCATGATGAGCATATCGATGGGGGAGTTATTTGTACACACTTCACAAACATGATGGCTATATGTTGATCAAATTTTAATTGTGGGTTGTCATCATCAAAAGGGGGAGATTGTTGGATACACCAATCTATGATTTCTTGTTTGATAATAACAAGCCTTCATGAAATGTTTTGATGTGTTTGTTAAGTGATTTCAGGTTCAAACGAGTACAGATAACAAAAGGAGCAAACTTGTAATTATGACTTGATCAACATATTCTAGAAAGTCAAAGGATATGTGAGATGATTATTTGTGCAAATAGGAGTACCAATTAAGGAATATCCTAGTTCAATGCACCTAGAGCTCAATGTAGCTCAGACACATATCTACATATTTATGTGGATGTGTATATTATATAAGCATTAAGTACATATACATAAATAAGCATTAAATAAGCATTAAATAAGCATTAAATAATATATATATAATCATTAAGTATGTGTGTAGACAACATAATAAAAAAGAAACTTACATAATTTATCATTTATTTATTTTTATTTTTTAAGAAGTCAACGTGTTATGTGCTCGTCCGCATATGCAGGTGTCCACATAACGCAACTTCAATATGGTGAGAGACCACATCATTGTATGCGGCCGCATATGCCGTCTTTAAAAACATTGTAGTCCGATATTTATGCTGCAGCATATCATCCCCAATACCCTTACATGATCAAACACTCAATCATTGGTGTTCATGACATAGAAATTATTATAGAAGAAGTCTAATAGCCTAGTTGGCAAGTCTGTGTCAGTGCTTTCACATGCTCTTTGGTCTGATGATTTAATCAAACGCTGCTATTTTATTTCTGCTATTTCATTGATCCAAATAGACGTTTTAATTTATATGATTGATCATACATGTAAACCATTAAAATATACTTGATACCGCCATGACATGATTTTTGCTGCCAGGTCATTCAAAGCTCGTAATGTTGATTATTCCTAGTTTAGCAATGTTGAAAAATCTGTATGTTCTAGCTGTTTCTATTATAAGTTTATCCTTTTGTTAGGAGTTCTCAATTTTCATGGTTGCCATTTTTAGAAGCCATTCGATGGCAATCTTCAGTGAAGGTTAATTACATATTTCCAACTAGAATTTCTGAACAATAGTAAGTACTTTTGGCTTGCAAATCTCAATAAGAAGATAAAGTCTCATCCAAACTTAACGTTAATGACATATTTTTGGGATCTGCGCTGGTTAATTGGTAATGATGAATTCATCTTGGTCAGCTAGATAAGTCGTGAGATTTTGATTCTTTTCACCACCAAAAATTTGCGATCCAATCTGCAACTGACATGCTAACTTGCTAATACGTCAAAACAGATTTGTTACACACATGACACTGATATGGCAATTGGTACAATAATTCCTTGGGAAGTAACATGTACAACAGAATGACACTCAAATGCACATATAGATGATAAAGAAAACGATACTCGCACACATCCACACTTCTCTCTTTTTTTCGGTTGCGCGTGGGCCCCGCCTCCTCCCGCCAATACGCACACACACTCTTCTCAGTCTTTTGTCGGTTGTGTGTGTGCACTGCATCCTGTTTTTTACTGGGTCACTGTGCACTATGTGCACGTGCTATTTCTAGTAGTGCATGGAATATCTCTATGCAGAGTCAGCTGCAGAGGAGGCGACATAAAAGAGGAGGCGACAACAGCCGGGGGCAGAATTGCCCTCTAGGTTGTGGGGGGGGGGGGGCACAGACACCGACCATAATTTGAAAAAGGCTATATATGTATGTATAGTTGTATATACGTGTGTATGTATATATGAATGTATATATATTCGGTTCCCATCAAAAATATATATGTACTGGGACCTCACCAAATCAAAAGTCTGGATTTGCCACTGGAAACAGTATAGGCAAAGGTAGCTGAGGCGGGCGTACCAATTGGAGAAGAAGATGAAAGAGAGAGGTGAGGATGAAGAGAGGAGGGTTGAAAAAGAAAAAAATTGAATGGCATACTTGTAAATTTGGACTGGCAAACATGTAAATAAATGGTTAAAAACTTGTAAATTTGGACCGGTAAACTTGTAAATAAATGGTTTGTGTGTATAGCAACTCCCATCTTTATGAATGGCTTCTTTTTTGATCAAACCTGATCATTTTCATTAACCTTTTTTGAATTTTAAAAATAGTATTACGTTTGTAGATGACTATCAAATAAGATTTCACCCCAATTGAAAGAGTAGGGCAGTTTTTTGATTATAATAGTATACTAGATATATCCCGTGCACATAATACACGGTGACCCTAGAAAAAACACACACACAGGATGTGGTGCACGCACGCAACCGGCAAAAGAGCGAGAAGACTGATGATACCCTCATACACACCCACATTTCTCTCTCTTTTGGTTGCGCATGGGTCCCACCTCCACCCGACGCACACCCATGCACACCTACTCATCTCGGTCTTTTGTCGGTTGCGCGCATGCCATCATGTGTGCGTTTTTTCTTGTGTCACCGTGCACTATGTGCACGGGTTATTTCTATTACATGAACATTTCTGTTCATCCAATAGCGCAATGCATTCCTCCATTCCTTAATAGCATGCGAAGACACCATGAGTACACATATACTAAGATGAGTTAATTAGTATCAGATGGCACCGGTGGAGACGGCACCGGTGGAGACGGCACCGGTGGAGTTACCGGAGTTTCCTTGGGTGCAACTGGTATGTCGACATCTCATTAGGCAGAGTAAAAGAAATCACATATGTTGAACTTTTCTTTTTCTTTTACTCCACCCAATGAGAGGCTGACATTTCCGCCGCACCTTAGGGAACTCCGTGGGTTTCTTCGTTATTCTCTAGTAATGGTGTAGGGTTTTAACCTAGTATACATTTTCATCATTATGCATGTCGATTGGCTTTTCGGCTTTCTATAGAGCAGCGTAACATGTATCATTTTTCATATCAAAATATGTTCAAAATCATCCAAGTTTTATGCCAGTAAATGTCTCAAATCTGTAACAGGAAAGTAAATATATATTTGAGGACACATTTGAGAAGTGTCTGACACAGTTGGGGGTGTGTTTAGGAAGTGTTGCCGTCTGACAGGTGTGTCAATGCGTCCTACGCAGCTGTGGCTTTATTTTAATTCTATAAAAGTAATAGTGCTACATAGCTGATGTGCCATGTGTTGTTGTCAGTCAGGCATTTCATGGTAATCTTACAAAGAAGTCCACCTTTGAATATGCACACGACTATGCTCTTTGTTGCTCGCTATCCTTGTGTAATTGAAGATATTCGTTAGATTATAACCACAGGTACCCTTGATCCATAAATATTACTTGCATTCGGTCGCCAATTGAATTGCTGCTTAAATCTGGTATATTTTTCCAGGCCAAGTCTCTCACTGGTAGCATTGCATAATGGGGGCAAAAAATTAAAGAGAAGAAAATGAATGCAAATCTTTCCTCCCATTATTTGCTTTTGCTTTCTCTTCTATTAACATTCTCCGTTTGACCGAGTGCAGTGCAGAACATGTGGAAGAATACGGGAGCGCCTCTTTTGGCCACGTCGTTTTTGGCAGTTGAGTTGGGTATGATGTTCTTCTGGGGGATGTAAAAAAGGAAAAGTAAGCAAGTTACCATATGAGATATGATGGCATACCTTGGTATTGTAGTTGCAGTTGTTTCAGGATTGCTTTATAGATATTAATCCTTATTATACAATTTTTTTATATATAAATATACCCTGAAGAGATTATGCAAAAAAAAATTCACAAATTATTCAAACATGATTATCATATGGTATTGCCAAAAAATGGATGGGTTGTTTGGGCGGTTGGTCGGATGCTTGTTTAATTGTCCATGGCATCCAGCCCAATGTTTGTTTGTGTTGTTGCACCTAGTTGGCTTGTAGTTGTGCTCTTGTCATTTCTTTACTCGTATATGCTCGTTTTTTAAAAACCCCATCATAAGATTATTTCAACGATTGCGGATTCTTAGAATAGAATAGGCCAGTCACTTCATTTGGACGGACCAAAACTAAGCGCATCACATGCTTGTGTGCTGATGAATAATTAGGTCCTGGTGGAGGTTTTGACGTGTCGAAAACTTCAAGTTAAAAATGAAAGGAAACAGTGGGCCGCTATTGTAGCGCAGTTTTTAGTGTTTGTTGGTTGTAGCTTTCTTAGATTTCGCAATTGACATTGCGACCCGTGGACAAAAAGAAAAGTGATGTTGGTGATGTTGCAGGCAAAGTGTTTGCATCGCATCCGTTAACAGCTTTCTAGTTTTCAAGAAGCAAGCGGCGGTCGCTTTAGCGCGTATATGAACAAGTATGTTAGTATGCGAGATATAAGCCATTGATGGCTCTTTCCATTGGATGCATAAACACCGTACTACGACAGACGGAGCCCTGCTGTTTAGCCCTATTAACAGTATGCAAGTGCATTGCAATCCATGCTGAAAAAGTCTGGATATATTATAATATAGATGCACGTGATTTTTTTTTTTTTTTGGATTTTTGTTCCAATGCACTGTATTTATTTTCTATTAGAGAAGTGTATGTAACAGTAGTTCTCAAGAGAAAATTTTGAATTATTGGAGAAAACTGAAAACGTTTATATTAGAACAAAAGATGATTTAAAGAAGGGACATAAAAAAAGCTCTTTCTAATTTAATATGATTGATTCTAGAAGGTAGGTATGTTGTTAGTTTTCAATTTGGGCAGCATAAATACTTGGAATCCGTCAACTTGGCTGGGTCACAATCAATGAGGCGCCAACCAAAGGTCGCCGACAAGTTGCGTATGATTAAAGCACGAGAAGAGATCTCCGCAAGCTTGACCTTGTCTATTTCGTACATATGCTCTAAGGTATAATAAGACTCGATAAAATTGAAATGAACGGTGGAGGAGAGCCGGCTACTATTACTTGTTATTAATGAACACGAAGGCTCGAGATATTTCTAAAAAAGATAAGCATCTTCCAAACTATATGTTTCGTTATAAACTAGATTAAATATACGGATTAATTTGCAAACAGTAACTTAAAACTATTCACTGTTTGAAAATATTACCATTAGTTTTAAGAATTCACCAAACCCCCCTTAAACCTTTTTAAATCAAAATTACAATAAAGCGCTAGAAAGTATAAGATGATTTTAGTAAATTCAACTCAAACTTTAAGGTAATATCTATAAATCGATTGTAAAGTTTAATGTATTTTTTGGTGAACAATAATAAATATAGTTTTGATAAAATTTTGTAAAGGATGATTTTGATATTTTAAAAAAAAACAAAGTCCAGGGGTGTTTTGATGAAAGGTGTTGCTAGTTCCACTTCAGCTTTTCCTAAATACACCCCGCTAAACATGCTTAAGTAGAGCCACAAATAAATAATTGCAACATTGCCATTGTTTTTAACTTCCTATTTTAACTCTTTTTCTCTCCATATTAAACTATTCTAATCTCTTCTTCCTCGGCCTCCTCCTTGCCTCATGTACTCGTGATGCCACCATCACAACCTCCTCATCCTTTCTACTACCGTTACCTCTCCTAATCGACATCCTCGTCGTTCTTCTCCACCTCCTTATCGTCCTTCTCCCTCGCCTGCGTTGTAGCTCGGGTTCTCAAAACTGAGCAACTAAATTGTAAGTCGGGTATATAATCCTGAGCATCCAGATGGTTGCTTGTGATTGAGAACTTGAGCAATATTTTTTTTAAAAATTTGTGCATGGCATTTGAGTCTATTTATACTTGGTGTTTGAAAATATAAGTCCAAGAGTTAGAGATGATGCTCGCTAGAAAGTTGATGTTCAACGCCTACTCACTCCTGGCGCTAACCCATATCGAATACTAGAAATAACAAGTGTATACAGTGCACGAAACCCTCCATGGAAAGGAAGCGGTGCACACACGAAAAAGAGTAGTGAGAAGTGTGGACATGTGTAGGGCATCATCGGAGGTAAAAGATGAAAATACAGGGGCTAAGTTGCAAAAAAAACTTTGAGAGGCAAAATGAAATAATACAATGGAAACTTGCAAATAAGGGAAACTCGGGCCATTAAACCCAACTTCACAAAGGCACACCCTAAAGCAAGCCCACTCTGCAGCGCAATTCCAACATGAAACCATCGTTTCTACGTAGGGGTGGCAAACGGGTCGGGTGGGTTCGGGTTCGGGTAGGGTCAAATCGACCCGGATAGAATCTGGGTCGAGTTTGGGTGACCCGGAAAATTTTCGGGTCGGGTTCGGGTTAACCCGTCGGGTTAAGATTTGACTTATACACTACTGCTCCTTTTCGATTTCCAGCTATTTATTAAGAGCCACCGACAATTTATTCAGTGTTGCATAATTTCCAGTCTCTCGTCGTTTAAACTGTACTGATGACAGCCAGGAAGTATAATTAATGTTACCATTTTAATAACGAAAGTAATAAAATTAACAAAAAAGCCATATGTAAAGGGAATTGAATCCAAGACATCTTAAAGAAGATGACAATAATTCAAATCGTATAAGCACAACTTCCATTGCAAATGTGTACTGAAGTTATATATAAATTTTTATATATAAAGAGAGAGTAAATCGGATCGAATTCGGGTCATCCGGGTTGACATGTCAAACTCATACCCGACCCGGATTTTATCCGGGTCGGGTCGGGTCAACCTGTTTCCTACTTGATCCGGATTGGTCACTACCCATACCCGGTTAAGGATGCCGGGTTCGGGTCAGGGTGCCAAACCGGCCCGGCCAGGGGCGGAACTGTGTGCAAGCTGCCCTTGGCAGCTGCCCTTGGCAAAAATATAAAAGGATACCTTTTATTATACTACAACAATGTTTGTTTATGTCCCAATGGTTAATGCCTTCGTTCACTGGACAGAAGGTTATTCGAGTCACGGTGATGTATTTTTCTTATTATTTTTTTACTTACATTATTTTGCATTTTGGCTGATAATTAACCATCATCTTCTCCTTGTCCTACAAGGCATTTAACTGCAAAACGTGCGCTCTTATTCAATCCTGTTACAACCTAAAGATCGTAGGAGCCCGACTCACGCCCGGATCCGCTAACATACCCCATTAACTCACCATGTCACAAAAGGGCCGCCGCCCCGAAAATCCGGGGCATCATGGAGACAGGCGCGCCTTGCAGCGTTCCCCAAACCGGCCGAGGCGAACAATCGCAGTCGGCCGAGGCGAACAACCGCAGCCGGCCGAGGCGAACAACCGCAGCCGCCCGACCCACCGGGGTAGCGCGCTTGGGGACGCTTGGGTAGCTAGGCCAGGCCTATTGACGGGCGCGGACGTATCCTTCCGTACCGGCGGGCCATACCCCATGACCGATCGGGGGGCGCGGCCGGGCCGAACAACCCCCGATCGGAACGGCCCGCCCGATTCCCGCGAACCGCGGCGCCTAGAGTGACACAGCCCGACCTTTAGTTCGTCGCTAACGACAAACAGCCTAGGATAATGACACGACTGACACATACGTCACCCGACCGCCTGACAAAGCACCCCCAGGCGGCTGACCCATCCGACGGTTAGCGCTTTCGGCCCTGACATCCCGACAAAAGCACCCCTTGGCCGTTGCGCCGCCTGACAGAAGCAGGTCAGGAACTCCTGTTCCCGATGTCCTTGCCCGAAGCTTCCGCTGACACCCGAGCCAGCTCAGCACGCCTAGTCATCACCCGTCAGGTATAAATACCCCCTCTCCTCTTACGGAGGGGGGGTTGGAGAATTCTCTCTCATTTTCTATTATTCACACACGAGAGCAAAGGTCTTCCATATCTTTGCTCTCCCACCTATAGCTCGTCACGCGCGGCGGACACACAGATAGTCCGACCGGCATGTCCAGCCCCCCCATTTTAAGCCCTATTACTGACTTATGCATCGGAGGGGCTAAGGGTTGAACCCCAACCCCGCCCTTCTGACGAGTTGTTCGTGCTGCAGGAGAGCTCGCCCATTGACCAAAGTCAGCGTCAGCCCCCTGCCGTCCAACCCTCCTCAGCTGCGTCCGGCGAGATACGATCCCGTGAGCACCACCGGCAACGGATCCAACCTCTTCACCCCACTAATCACTTGTAAAACAGCCTACCTAAACCTTCTTCTCCACATAACCATCGTGCCCTTGGTTCCCCATAATACAAATTCATTGTACGCGAGTTCCACCTCGCAACAATTGGCGCCGTCTGTGGGAACGAAGGGTCACACCCATGTTAGACTCCATGCCGATCTCGCGGAACCCTGACCACGGCAAAGATCCCGTGGGTCAGGAACCGCTCTCTCTACAAATCACCCCGGCGTCCGACCCCCTTCTGGGTATGGGCACCGAAACTGAACACACTTCAGTCCACGCCGTCCTGAAGGGCTTCGAGGCCGTCACTCAGGCCAAGGGAGGCTACCAGACAGCTGGAACGGAGCCTCCGCCCGGCCCCTCAGAGCCCCAGAACGTGAGGCGGAACCTCCACCCCCAGTTCGAGGAGGATGGAGAGAACAGGGGGCTCGCTGAGGAGATTGCGGCCCAGCAAAGGCTCCTGGAAGAGGAGATGGAGGTCGCACGGCGGTGGAGGCGCCTGGGGGAGGCGGCCGCCGCGCAAAGGCGCTTGGACGAAGCGGCCGAGACTGCCCGAAGGGCCTACCAGGACGAAGAGACTGCTCGCCGCCAACTCCACCTCATCGTCGCAGAGCGCGAGAGGCTAAGGAGAGAAAACATGATCGACCGAGAAATCCGTGACGAGACGGCGACGGGCCGGCGGCTCGGGGACAGGCGGGACCCGTTGCTGAACAGGTCCCCACCCGGAGGAGGCAGCCCACATCGCCTGCACCACCCTTCCGATTCCCAGCATGAGGAAGCCGTTTGTCGACAACTGCGCTTCCTCACCGCCGAGCGCGAAAGTCTCCTTCGGGAGAATCAAGAACGGATGGAGGCCCGAGGAGAGTTGGCCGGGAGGCGCTGGCGCTGGGAGAACCGTAGCCCGCAACCCGTCGAATCCTCGGCCCAAAGAAGGAGCCCCGCCAGAAAACCGTCGGGCTACTCCCCGGGGACGGAGGACCGTCGGCGGCCGAGGCGCGACCGAAGCCAGACCCCCGAATGGCGGAGAGGGGATGCGCCGGATCGCCCAACCTACCCGGAGGAGGCCACGCCCCTTGCACGGTGGATCACGTCCGCCCCAAGGCCCATAAGGTTCAAACCCCCTCACTTGGCCACATACAATGGGAGAGGCGACCCCCTCACGCACGTGCAGCAATACCGGGGGGCGATGGAGGCCCAGTACGTGGATGAGGCGTTCCTATGCCGACATTTCTCCCAAAGACTGAGGGACACCGCGTTGGACTGGTACTTTGGCTTGCCCGCGAGGTCCGTCGGGAGCTTTGGCGAACTATCCCACAAGTTCTGCCAAGAGTTCCGGGCCGGGCGGACAAAAAAGAAGCCCTTAGACTATCTCAGCACGATAGTCCAAGGGGAGGGAGAGACAACGGGTAGATACCTCCACCGCTTTCAGGAGGAGAGACGGGCGGTGGTGACGTGTGGCGATGAGGTGCTTATGCTGGCCTTCAAAACGGGGTTGCGGACTCGGAGCCTCCACAAATCCCTGCTCCGGGATCCGCCAACCGACTATGAGGCATTAGTTGCTATGGCGGAGAGACACGCGTTGGCCGAGGAGACTCTCGGCGCCAAGGCCTTATTCCCCTCGGCGAAACCCCCCCAAGGCGAACCCCGGTCACACCCACGGCCGAGGCAGGAAGAGGGGCACCGTGGTCGCGACCAGCTGGCCCGACCAAGGAGGGAACTGCTCGGGCCTCGCCCGCAAGATCGACCTGGCCCGGCGCGCGAGTTCGCTCCGGACCAAGGGCTCCCTCGAGTCGTCCCGAGACAAGAAGGCCCCCTACGGGCACATTACACGCAACTCAATGCCTCCCTGATCGAGGTGATGGCCGCGGCTACACGGGCCGGACTGCTGCCGGAGCCGCCCAGAGAAATGAAGTCGGACCCAGCCCGGAGAGATTTTAAGAAATACTGCCGATACCACCGGGACCATGGCCACGACACCGACAACTGCTTCACCCTCAAAAGGGAAATCGAGCGGCTGATCCAGGCGGGCCACCTGGGGGACTTCGTCGGAGGCCGGAGACCGGACCGAGAAGATGGGAACCACCGAAGGGCACGGAGGGCAGACCCTCCGGCAAACGACGAGCGGGAAGAGCTTCACCCCCCGAAACCCGTCATGCGCATAAATACGATATGCGGCGGGCCATCTTCAGGAGGGGCATCGTCGTCAAGCAAAAAGGCGTATGCGAGACAAATGATGACGGCGGGTCTTGGAGGGGACCAGAGAGGGAGAAGGATGGCCTACCCTCCCATTACTTTCAGCGACGAGGATCTAGAGGGGATCGAGCAGCCCCACGACGACGCCATCGTCATCGAGGCCCAGATTGGGACGGCCATCGTCAGCTGCCTCCTGATCGGCACAGGGAGCTCTTGCGACATCCTGTTCATGTCCACAATCGAGAAGATGGGGTTAAGGCCAACGGACCTGAGACCCTGTACCGGACCCCTCGCCGGTTTCACCGGTCACTCGACCCCCATCATGGGAGTGATCACCTTGCCGATAACCCTCGGAGAAGAGCCACAAGTCGTCACTCGAATGACGCTGTTCGTTGTGGTCGACATTATGTCGGCGTACAACGGGATCATAGGACGACCTTACATGTCGGCCATTGGAGCGCTCCCCAGCCTTCTCCATCAGATGGTCAAGTTCCAAACCCCCCGAGGGGTGGGGATCGTACGGGGAAGCCAGAAGCTGTCTAGGAGCTGCTACGTAGGGTCGACCAAGCACAAGGGACCAGAGGTGAACCTGAAGATCGATTCCCCCAGGCGGAGTTATGACCCCTACCAACCAGAGTTAGCTCCAGCCGATGCCACTGCCGAGGAAAACAGGATCGACCACGCGTCGCCCCCCTGAGAAGGACGGGCTAATCACTCCAAGGGGCGCGGTGCGCCGGCCGTGGCATAGCCGGGAACTGTAAGTCCTGAACGAAATACCTTGTTCCCTTCTTTTTATCTTCGAATTTCGCCTTTTCTGCATGACAATTTCAGCTCAACCCTCTCAAAGACTCCGGGGCAGGACCAATCCTCACCACCCAAACCGGAGAGGGGCACGGGCCGAGCTGCGTACTCGCTCCCCCCACAAGAAGACCTCCAGGGCAAGTTCATTGAGCTTGGCCACCCAAACCGGAGCGTCATATGCGGGGTAGGCGACGGCCCAATACCCGTCCGACTATAGAGGCTGCGGGGAGGCGACGGTGTCACGACCCGCTTCCCTAAAATGGAGGCGAGACGTGAAAAGGTCCGCACGAGAGTGGAGCTGTGAAGCCCCAAACCCGATAAGCGTCCACAATACAAAAACAGGTCCCTGTAACCACAACAGAATAGCAATAATAACACAAGGAGAGACTGAAATAAAATTCACATCTCACAAATATTGTCCAACATCACAAATAAGTTCAACATCCAGAAAAGCCACCAGGCTAAAAGAAAAGAGTCTAAAGGCCCAGAACAAGGCCAACAAAGAAACGACATAACAAAATATAGGTGCTACGCACCGATAACAAAACAACTGTCTAACAAAAATAAAACACAACGGAGACACTAGGACTGGTCCCCAGTGTCCACGTACTCACCGTCAAACACAAGCTCGGGCTCGGCGTCAGCAAACACCTCGTCCTCAACGAGGTACTCAGGCTCAGGATCTAACATGTGTCACCCAAAAGAGTAAAGGGGCACATGTCAGCAAGTCTAAAAGACTTGGGTAATGAAACTGAAAGTAAGGCAACTAGCAACCTAGCAGTTTAGTATGATGCATGGCATGGCAGTTATAACATGAGTGCCCAATTTAAAACATGGCAAGACAGTTTGTACAAGAGAACAATCATCGGGACAAGACAAGACAAGACAAGACAAGAGTAGCCACGCTACTATCAATCTCAATCAATTCACATTGTTGGTGTTTACGCCCTTCGCTGAATGGTAAACATTCAGACCGATCGGCACTAAACACGATTCACATTTCACGGTTGTTTTGTAGATGTTTGCGCCCTTCGCTGAATGGCTAGCATGTCAGTCCGATCGGCCCCAAACACTACCCCACCCCAAAGAGTTTACGCCTTACAACTGCAGTTGTTGATCAAAAAGACTCCCAGTTGAATGGCCGCTTAACCCTCACCCCATCCCGCACTAAACAAGCCAGGGTCCCTGAACATGAGCCCAGCAAGCGAGCCAGGGTTGCCCCGCACGGGAGCTTGTTTCTTAGTTCACAATTCAATATCGAGCGTTGGGGTTTCCAACTACAAGGCTCGCTTCTGGAACACGAGCCAGGTAACACAAGTAGTGTAGCAAAGCTACGCAATCACGGGATCACCAAAACAATGCAATGACATGACATTTAATTTGCGTACCGTTAATGGAAAGTAAACATGACATGGTATTTGTGCAACATGCTAAATGTCGGAATTAGCTTCGTTGTCAAGCTAATTCCCCAATTTGCGCCTAGGCGAGTATCATTTCGTCGCCTAGCCTCTTTTACGCCTATAACAAGAAAATGGCCTAAAACATGGCCTAAACCCTAAGTGTCAAGTTTCACTTGCCTAGCACCGGGGATGACGATCAACCTCGTCACACGAATGCTATCTACGAGGAAATCGCTGTTTAGGGGGAAACAAACACCAAACACATGAAATTAATTAGGGTTTCACCAAAATTATAAATAAGTTATAAAAACAACGGTAGATCGATTTCTTACCGAGAGGAGACGGAAGGAACACTCCGGGGAACCCTAGGATCAAATCTGGAAGAGATTGGAGAAGTTTGGGGAAACTAGGGTTTTGGGGGATTTGGGGATTTTGATGGGTTTTGATGGAGATTTGGGGAAGATGAGGGGTAGATAGAGTAGATGGATGGATTGGATGAAGGTTTTAGGGCTTGGAATGAAGAAATGGAGCTTGGAGGAAGATGGGGGCTGAAGGGGGAAGTTTTTTTTAGGGTTTTGGGTCGTGTTGGAGAAGAAGAAGTCGAATGGGTTGGGTTTAAATAGGCTAGGCTGGCGGCTGCCCAGAAATTAGGGTTTTAACACTGGTTAGTCGGCCAAAGAGCAACCACTGACCGACTAGTTTGGCAACTAGTCGGTCGGTCGACCAACGCAGACCGACTAAGTGTAAACAGTAACTCCTGAACGAAAATAGGATTCTAGAGTTAGTCGGTCCATGAACAAGTACTGACCGACTAGTTTGGCATCTAGTCGGTCGATGAACGTTCTTAGACCGACTAAGAGTGAACAGTAACTGATACAAAAATAATTTGATGAGTTAGTCGGTTCAAGAAGCATTGCTGACCGACTAGTTTGCAACCTAGTCGGTCAATAACTCTTCTTAGACCGACTAACGATAAACAGTAACTCCTGAGAAATTTAGAAAGCTAACTAGTCTGTCCAAGAAGGATTGCCGACCGACTGGATCGTCATCTAGTCGGTCGGTTGCCCTTCTTACACCGGCTAATGAGCACAGAAAGTACCGATACGGAGCGCGGGGCCCCGGGATCGATTCCTAAGACTCCTAGGCTTGATCTAATAGTTAGATACAACCGTTATGAAGTCCGTCACGAGTGACAAACTTCGAAATCGACGATCCTAAGGAAGAAGCGAGAAAATACGACGAATCGATCGAAAATGAAATCTACGGAGACGAAAACCACACAAGAGGAGAAAATCCATCAAAACATATATTATATTATATAAAATCCAGATACAGGAAAAAGCAGTCGTTACAGACGGCCCAATACCCGCCCTCTCAAAGACTCCGGGGCAGGACCAATCCTCGCCACCCAAACCGGAGAGGGGCACACTACAAGAAAAGTGTATGTTTTTAGCGGTTCGAAAATGTGATTTTAGCGGTTCGAAACCGCTGCTAATATAATTTCAAGCGGTTTACGAAACCGTTACTAATTGAGGGGTGAAAAACGATGTTTGTAACGGTTCCGAACCGCTACAATCGAACCGCCGGAAATTCACTGTTCTAGCGGTTTCGAACCGCCAAAAAGTTAAATCTCTAGCGGTTACGGATAAATAAATAATAAAAGGATGATTTAGGCGGTTAGGAACCGCTAAAACCTCAATTTATTTTTTTAAAAAATAAAAGCTGAAAAAGGGCAGTGCACATTCACCAAACAAAAGAGACAAAGGACTGTACATAAGCATAGAGCCTTGAACCAATCCAAATTCTTCAAGTAACAAACCACAAGTGTTATCATTTACTTACAATGACATCACATCACCACATCTAAGACAGTATATTTTAAAACAAGTGTTATCTTAAAAACACTTAACTACTGTAACAAATAATGCTTCAATTTTTTTCACATCTGGGGGTGATTGTTAGCACTGGAAGAAAAAGATCTATGGCTGCAGAAGAAAAACAGAGAGTTAAAGGTCGAGTGAAAACAAAATACGAATAAGAAGGAAACAGGAAAACCGAGACAGGGACGAGGAACTGCGCCGTGGATGAGCCACTGCCTTGAAAACAACTACGGCCCGACCGTGGTGGTAATCGGATGATGCCGGCTGTCCCCCAAGGTTAACGCAGTCGCGTCTGGACGCGTCCACTCGCGGCCAGAAGCGTGGAGCTTGCACAGAGAGCGATACCCAGGAGAGAAGAAATTTAGGTGAGGAAGAAGAAACGAAGTTTTCTGGTTTTGGAAAAAACCCTTGACGGAAGAGTTTATATAGAAGAAAAGAATGACTGTTGGAATTCAGTCATGAATGCAGGCATTAAACAAAAAATGACTGTTAAGAATATTAACGTCAATTTAATGAAATAAAACGTACTGGCCAATTTAATGAATAAAACGTACTGGGCCTATTGAATTCAAAAAAGTAAAATGGGCTAAAAAATACGAGTCAAAACTCGGGCACTCCGCGCGCGCACCCGTGAACCCCCCCCCCTGCGCAGGTACGACGCCAGCGCACACACGCTAAGGGTTTCCGGATCCGTCGCCCAGATTTTCCATTCGGCCCAACCCGGATTGGGCTCGACCCCTTGCTTGGGCTCATGTGCACGCGAGCTACCCCCAATTTCTAGCCCATTAACAAGTCCAATAGCCCATAGGAGAGAATCCTATTATATACCCACTCAAGGGTGTTGGCCTATCCAATGTGGGACTAAACAAGAGAGTGGGAGTGAACAAATGGCCAAGTGAGCCATTAATTCCAACAATCCCCCACTTAATGGCTCAAGAAGAGAAGAGAAAGATCCTGGGTAAAGAGGGATGAATACTTAAGTATCAATGTCTTTCGATTGAATTGATACGTAGTGAAGTGAGGTAACAACTTACTTTCTAATGAGTGAATAGCTCTTGAACTCATTAGAGTTCGATTGTGAACCCCCCACAACACATATTGTTCCCTTGAGTTTGTGCAAACTCCGCGATACATAACAAGCGCTATAGGCCATGCGCACACCTTGGGTCTCGTGAGTGCTCTAGAAAGACTGCCCCTGTCTTTCATAGAGGGTGGCCAAACCCTCACACCCACATAGGTGGTTCATCAAGTGCTTCTCCATAGCACCACCAAAACTGGTTATGAAACCATTAAGAGCATACAGCTCAACCTCTGCTTAAGTCCACCAAGTGCTTCTCAATAGCACCACCAAAACTGGTTATGAACTTGTCTCAAAATGAATCCATCAAGTGCTTCTCAATAGCACCACCAAACTTGGCTATAGATTCAAAGAACACTACCACACGCCATAGGGATGGAAATGTAGTGTTTGTTAAGGATCATATGGCTTCGTTAGACCACACTGGGTATCAACCATATATCCTTAACTCATGGGCTTTAGCCCCATCCCCCTTGACGAATCAAGAACCACTTTCCTTGGCAATCCTTTGGTTAGTGGGTCTGCAAGATTTCTTTCAGACCTTACATATTCCAAAGAAATTACTCCATTTTTCAGGAGTTGTTTAACCACACCGTGCCTGATCCGAATGTGTCTCTTCTTCCCGTTGTAGACACTATTTTTAGCAACACCAATGGCTGCCTGAGAATCACAATGAAGGGAAACTGGAGCAGTTTTTCCTCCCCATAAAGGCACGTCTGCCAACAGGTTCCTCAGCCATTCAGCCTCTTGCCCTGCCAACTCAAGAGCAATAAATTCAGATTCCATGGTGGAGCGTGCTATACATGTCTGTTTGGAAGACTTCCAAGATATAGCACCTCCACCCAAGGAGAATAAAAAACCACTAGTTGAACTAACTTCATCGTTATCTGAAACCCAGTTTGCATCACAAAAACCTTCTAACACAGCAGGAAATTTGCTGAAATGCAAACACCAATCAACAGTCCCTTTCAGGTACTTTAATAAACGATGAAGAGCAGTCCAATGTTCATTACTAGGGTTATGAGTGTACCGACTTAGCCTGCTAACAGCATAGGCTATATCGGGTCGAGTACAGTTCATAAGGAACATAACACTTCCTATGATCTTAGCATATTCAGATTGAGAAATACTCTCTCCTAAATTCTTTTTCAAATGTATGCTAGGGTCATAGGGAGTTCTAGCAGGAACAACATCAAAGCAGTTGAATTTCTTCAGCACCTTCTCTACGTAATGAGATTGACTCAAGGAGATGCCATAAGAGTTTCTAACAATTTTAACTCCTAAAATGACATCAGCTTCTCCTAGGTCTTTCATCTCAAATTGAGATGACAAGAAATTTTTGGTTTCATTTACAATATCTAGATTATTCCCAAAAAGTAACATGTCATCGACATAGAGACAAATAATTACACAATCTGATCCTATAAGTTTAGAAAAAACACAAGAATCAGATGTGTTTACAACAAATCCATTCCTTATTAAGGTGCTGTTGAATTTCTCATACCATTGCTTAGGAGCTTGCTTTAAGCCGTATAATGACTTTCTAAGCCTGCAAACCTTATTCTCTTCACCAGCAACTACAAAACCCTCAGGTTGGGACATGTAGATTTCTTCTTCTAGATCGCCATTTAGGAAGGCTGTCTTAACATCCATTTGATGTATGACTAACTCATGAATTGCAGCTAAGGCAATTAGAGTCCTAATGGTTGCAATCTTGGTCACAGGAGAATATGTGTCAAAGTAGTCTAATCCTTTCTTTTGAGTAAAACCCCTGATCACAAGTCTAGCTTTGAATTTTTCTATCGATCCATCAGGTCTCATCTTTTTCTTGAAAATCCATTTATTACTAATAGGCTTATTACCTTTAGGTAACTTGGCTAATTCCCAAGTTTGATTGGATACAATAGAATCAAGTTCGCTTTTAATAGCTCCTTTCCAAAAGCTAGCATCAATGGATCTCATTGCCTCATCATAGGTTTTTGGGTCTTCTTCTATTAAAAAGGTAGACACTATCTCATCACTAAGCATATCTATACAACCATTTTCTGACAGAAAGGCAGTTATAAAGTCAGGTCCAAAATTGGTTTCAGTCCTTTGCCTCTTACTCCTTCTAGGTGCTTCACTAAAAGTAGAACTACATGTATGCATATCAGAAGATATAGGTGAAGAAGAAGGAAGAGATTCTATGGGAGGTACAAGGGGCAAAGATCCTGTTAATTCCTTTTTCAAAGGAAAAACATGCTCAAAAAACTCTGCATCTCTAGACTCAGAAATAGAGTTATCTGTTAAGGACATGAATCTATATGCAGCACTATTATGAGCATACCCTATAAAAACAGTATCATAAGTTTTAGACCCAATGTTTGACTTCTTAAAGTCAGGTAGTCCTACCTTTGCCAGACACCCCCACACTCTAAGAAATTTAAGGTTAGGGGGATAACCTTTCCACAATTCATAAGGTGTTTTGTCTAGTTTCTTATGTGGTACTCTATTAAGGATATGGCAAGCAGAGAGAATGGCTTCCCCCCACATGTCATCAGATAATCCTGAACTTAATAGCATGGCATTCATCATTTCTTTCAGAGTCCTGTTCTTTCGTTCAGCTATACCATTTTGTTGGGGAACATAAGGAGCACTGAACTCATGTATGATTCCATTCTTCTCACAGAAGTCTTTTAAGGTATGTGAGCTATATTCTCCACCTCTGTCAGACCTAAACCTTTTGATTTTTCTATCAAGTTGGTTTTCTACTTCTGACTTATATTTAAGGAACATTTCTTCAGCCTCATCCTTAGTTTTTAGAAGATATACCCTAGTGAATCTAGAGTAATCATCTACAAAAGTGATGTAGTAATGTTTTCCTCCTTTGCTTCTAGTAGATTTAAAGTCTGCTAGGTCTGAATGAATTAAACCAAGAAGTTCTGACTGTCTAACAGCAACAGGTTTACACGGTTTTTTAGTGTATTTGGCTTCTACACAGATTTGACATTTAGAGAATTCAGACGAACTTGTAGCAGATATTAGATCTAAGTTATTTAATCTTTTAATAGAAGCAAAATTGACATGCCCTAGTCGGCAATGCCATAAGTCTAAAGATTCAGCAATATAAGCAACAGCAGATTTATTCATTGAATCAGAAACTACATTCAGAACAAAGAGTCCATCACTCAGATAGCCCTTCCCAACAAAGTCTCCACTGCGAGAAATAACAACCTTGTCAGCCTCAAAGACAAGTTTTAGACCTGCTTTGTTTAGTAAGGCACCAGACACGAGGTTGCGACGCAGAGATGGGACATAAAGGACGTTGCTGAGGGAGAGAGTCTTTCCTGATGTTAGTTTCAGCATGATAGTACCTTTACCAGCAACTCGGGAAGCAGCAGAATTTCCCATGAAGACGCAGTCTGTGTCCGCAGCATCCTTGAAGTCGTGGAACAGATCCTTGTTTGCGCAGAGATGTCTTGTCGCGCCAGTGTCTAGGATCCAATCAACGTTGTTGGCCACCATGTTGGCTTCAACGATGACAGCAGCAATGACTTCATCTGGTTCAGCAAGGTTGGCTTGAGCAGCAGAGCCACCTTGTTTCTGGGGTGGCTTTTGGGTTCCCTGGCGTTGAAAGCATTGGTAGGCTTTATGGCCAGGTTTGCCGCACACATAGCAGACAATGTTCGGCTTATGGACCTTACTGTCTGGTTTGGTGAAGTGACCTGACTTCTTGTTCTGTCCTTGTTTAAAGGGCTTCTTCCCTTTATTGTTGAACCTGGTTTTGTTGAAGGGGCCAGAGGATTCAACGATGTTAGCTTTGACAGAAATGACAGGAGAATAGTCAGGCTTATCTTTGAGGCGATTAGCCTCTTCGGTTCGCATATGACTGATGAGCTCCTGCAGGGACAGATCTTTCTTCTTGTGTTTGAGATGGTTCCTGTACTCAGCCCAGGAAGGTGGGAACCGCTCCAACAGCACGTTCGCCTGAAAGATCTCGCACATCTTCATGCCTTCGTTGAGAACATCTGCGCAAAGGTTCTCGTAGATATGTACTTGTTCCATGATGGGCTTGTCGTCGAGCATTTGGAAGTGGAGCCACTTGCCAACAACATACTTCTTCTTTCCTGCATCATCAGATCCATACTTCTTTTCTAGGGAATCCCAGATTAGTTTAGCAGACTTATGAATCATATATAAATCAAATAAAGAATCCTTCATATGATGAAGGAGGTGACAGCGAACAGTCTTGTTGTCTTTATCATATTTCATAATTTCTGCAGAAGCAGAAGAGTTGGCAGGAGGAATAACAACAATAGCATCACCATCAACAGAAGTTGGTGGAGTGCCTGAAGAAGGAGGAAGAGGGGGACAGTCTTTGAAAAGGACGTAGTCAATTTCAAGCTGTTCAAAAAACATGAGTAGTTTTTGCGACCACCGTTTGTAGTTGGTACCATCGAGGGGTGCCAACTTGGACAGATCGAGGATTGACTTGGAAGGAGTGACAGCCATAGCGAAGTGAATAGTTGTTTTCAAATTGTTAGCACTGGAAGAAAAAGATCTATGGCTGCAGAAGAAAAACAGAGAGTTAAAGGTCGAGTGAAAACAAAATACGAATAAGAAGGAAACAGGAAAACCGAGACAGGGACGAGGAACTGCGCCGTGGATGAGCCACTGCCTTGAAAACAACTACGGCCCGACCGTGGTGGTAATCGGATGATGCCGGCTGTCCCCCAAGGTTAACGCAGTCGCGTCTGGACGCGTCCACTCGCGGCCAGAAGCGTGGAGCTTGCACAGAGAGCGATACCCAGGAGAGAAGAAATTTAGGTGAGGAAGAAGAAACGAAGTTTTCTGGTTTTGGAAAAAACCCTTGACGGAAGAGTTTATATAGAAGAAAAGAATGACTGTTGGAATTCAGTCATGAATGCAGGCATTAAACAAAAAATGACTGTTAAGAATATTAACGTCAATTTAATGAAATAAAACGTACTGGCCAATTTAATGAATAAAACGTACTGGGCCTATTGAATTCAAAAAAGTAAAATGGGCTAAAAAATACGAGTCAAAACTCGGGCACTCCGCGCGCGCACCCGTGAACCCCCCCCCCCCGCGCAGGCACGACGCCAGCGCACACACGCTAAGGGTTTCCGGATCCGTCGCCCAGATTTTCCATTCGGCCCAACCCGGATTGGGCTCGACCCCTTGCTTGGGCTCATGTGCACGCGAGCTACCCCCAATTTCTAGCCCATTAACAAGTCCAATAGCCCATAGGAGAGAATCCTATTATATACCCACTCAAGGGTGTTGGCCTATCCAATGTGGGACTAAACAAGAGAGTGGGAGTGAACAAATGGCCAAGTGAGCCATTAATTCCAACAGTGATAACGATATCCAATGGTCTGTAAAATTCTCCTAGTATCAGCACAAGTTCCAGATGCAATCAAGACTTGGGAGAAAATAGAGTACAAGTTCCAGATGCAATCAAGACTTGGGAGAAAATAGAGTGAGAACAAGTAAGATGCAATTGCCGCTGAGCAATGCACATAGAATACTTTTTTTCCTCAGCGTGTATGGAGGGTACCTCGCATTACCTTCGCCTCCAAACGAGCAGGACAATACGGCTTTCTCGTGGCTAAAAGCATCGAACGAGAACTTCACATAATAAGAGCCAATGCCGCTCTATCCAACTCCTCCAAAAGGTAAATTATGGTTCGTGGGCTGCATTTCGTGCATGGAACACATCGTTACGCTTAATCTAAAAACTATTATTTCAGGATGGCAATGAGTTTAGATGTTGCAGATACCATAATCATGCATGCACACTTAAACTATATGTATTTCTTTCCTTTTTGGTTTAATTACTTTAAATGGGAACATTTTTTTGAAGATAAGTCAAGAAGATTCATATGCCCCAGGTTTCTTCTGTTGTGTTTAGCAAGTGAGAAACTTACATTCAAGATTGTCTCATTGATTCACATTCCCCCAATAGTTACACTCCACAAACATCTGCTTTCGCTTCGTGTCCATAGTAAAGAAGTAGCAGCAAGAGGCCTTGGCTTCTGGTTTATTAAATCGAAACTATCTTCAATCTTGTCAACCTTCACAAATCAATGCAGAAGACAAAATCTCATTACAAATGAAAATATATGCAAGTTTCGAAGATTTCAATGTTACTAATTTTGGATCATATGACATTCTTACAATGACAATTGGAATCAACGGACCAAATATTTCATCATTCATGATCAGTGAACGGACCCTATTTTGACCGTTTTTTTCCTCCTCCATGAGTTTCTGCTGCTCAGAGTCACCGGCAAACATTGGCTGGGTTGTAAATGTGAACAGAGGTGTGCAAAATTTATTTTAGAATGCAAATTTTAGCTCTTAAAATATGATAAACTGTCCTTAATTTTCTTTAGAATGCTAACTTTCACCCACAAATCCTGAAATTTAATGCAATTCTTACAACCAATCATTTACCTTGAAAGTTGCCAAAAATGTCGATGCCCTTTAGTCATACAAGTTAACTATGAATTTTAATTTCATAAATAAGGTTATATTATTGTATACTAAATGCAAATATTGTTGAACGTTATCTTCTAATGTATATCTCAGTTTGAACCCTGTGAATGGGTTTTTAAACCATAAAAAATTAAATCACTTACCGCTCCATTTCAACCACCAACCCATTTTGACGGCATTGGGTTTTTGTGAGTCCTTGCTAAAAAAACTTGAGTAATTCTCAAAAACAATTCAGTAAATCTGCTATATATAAGATGTGACAATGGCCTTTAGTGATCAACTCTCGCTAATAAGGCCGAAACATGAACAATTGATATCAATAGATCAAATACGACTCAAACTCTCATTCATGCATATAAACATCTCATTGCGTGCACATGCATATACATATAAGCTGACATCAAGACAATATAGATCACTTAAGCAACTACCTAGCTAGAATAATAGCCACTAATTATTTCTGATTAGACACAACAAACCATTCTAAGTACATTCGGGTACACATGCAAATTCTCAACCTAATGTAATTTTCATACATGTAGACAAACATATGTGCAAAATTATATAAGTTCATCTTTAACACTTGAAATGCTAGTGCATTAGAGAAACCTGGTAGGCCTTAAGAGACTGATCTGCTGCTTCTTTCCTATAATAACCAGCCTTGAACTCAGCTAAATATTGGTACTGATCTCCTTTCCTAGTTTGAAAAGATAATATCATATTAGAAAAGGTGTTTTGCATTAATGTTACAAAGTCCAGTATCCATAAAATAGCTAATTGCAATATGAGAAATTTCTATATTCCTTTGACATTTGTATTTCATATTAACAAGTAGAATAAATTTGTGAATACATTGAAAGGCAAGCTAAACAACATTTCCAGTCTAGAAGGAAAAATGGGAACAAACAATAAACCATAAAATAACTTTCCAAAGTAGAATCTAACACAGTAAATTTCAAGAAAATATAGACAAGCTTATTCTGGTGTGTTTGCAAATTGAAGACACCTTTTCTAGGCGTAATGTGGTTTGACAATTTGAAATAGGCAATTGATATTTGAAAATCATTAAGTCCGACAAGGTGGCCGTTTGGTGAAAAGTGACCAAGTTGGATCATCATATGTGGCAAAAATGAAGAGAATTTTCATGCTCAACTTCATTTTGGATCAATAAGGACCTGAAAAATGTAACTTGGACAAGATGATAATATCTTGGACACGCATCCAAGTCAGCAGAAATATGCAATATGTACATCAATAATCCAACCCAATTACTAAACAAGTTGGCAATATTTTTCAAAATGGAATTAACACTCACATTTTGTAGAAGAATACAACAGACTCTCCGGCAATAGAGGATGGAAGGAGGTGGATGGCAAGAATAGACAATATGTCATTGCAAATTGCCACAAGTTCATTTTTGATCCTTTTCATGTAATCTCGTATCCTGCTCGCCATTAGCTCATTCCCATTTGCCATTTCCTTCTGTTCGATTGACGAGAGTATGCACCATGATGCTCTCCTCGCTCCAATCACATTCTTGTAACCAACTGACAATAAATTCATCTTCTCTGCCACCAGCTCGACATCCATCCGAGCAACCCTCTTCATTGCCTCCACCATTTCTTCGACAACAAGAAGAGCATAACATCAAACTCATTTTCTTCTATCTTCCATTTTTTTTACCAAAAACATGGTACCAAAAGTGCACTATTTGACTCCTTGCAAGTACTAGATTTTTCCCTACCATAACTATATGAAAGCAAGAAGGAACTATCACAGATTCAACATGCAATGGAACAAACCCCATTCAATCCATAAAAGTAACAAAACCCCATTTTCTGCCTTCATCTTTTCCATTGAACTTAACAGACAAAGACAGTACAAATAGCCAGTAATCATAACAAAGTCTTCAAGGTCTAACCATTTTGTCTAATTTATATCAGAAAACCTAATACAAGGAGTATCTTTCAGGTGAACTAGAATGCTAATGATTACAAGTCTAATAATAAAGAGTGACCAACTGGCCATTAATATCCACAAATATGAACAATGGAACAAAGCTAGCTCAGAAATAGATTATTATGAAACTAGTCAGCTTTTACATAAAACTGCACGACATACCAAATATGCAACCCACAGACCAAATGTCTACCGGCGTCAACTAGTGAGTAGCCCCAAGAAGCACTTCAGGTGCTCTATACCATAGTGTCAGAATCTACATCAACCAAAGAACATGTAAAGAAATAGTATCAGAAGTAACCCCCCTTTAAAAAATAATGAAATTGACTTGGTACCAACTATCTTAAAAAGGGTTCATGCCTCATGAGTGTCTGATACTATTTCTGTCCAATGAAATAAAAAATATAAATATTAGATTGTATCATATTTCTGGCCAAGGAAATAAAAAAATATAACAAGAATCCGATGTTTGGTATAATGTAGTTTCCAGTGATCTAACAACATAGCCTGATTTAGCAAGGTACTAACATGTGGATGCTATTTCACAAGCCCTACCGTGTTTCATGAGCCTTCATGTAGATGCTTCATGCACCATTTGAACTGCAAATTTGAATCAAGAACACATACATGGCAGTGCATATTGCAACATAAGCTTAGATACAATTGTGTGTATATGAAAAATATTGGGTACAGAAGCAAAAGAACAACATCTGCATGTTCATTGAATCAAAAGCAATTGTAAGAAACATATAATGATCCACATAGATGCATAAATTTGACTTGCCAAATACTGAGATCTTCAACAACAGATGAAAAAAGGGTTTCACATAGCAGAATAATTAATGATCAACATGTTTATTGATTCCTAGCTTAAACTAAAAGTTCTCTATAAACATGTATTATCGCAGTTTTATCTCTTCTTATTCTTCAGGATAGCACAATAGTTATACTTGAATAATGGCTTCAGTCTCACAGAATTTCATCACACATGGATATTGCTCATATGATGGCATTATCAATGTTTAGCTTGAAAATAACATAGAGCAACAATGCTATTCTAGAGATTCCAACCTAAGATACTAAAGCTTTCGACTCATAGAGATTGGTTAATTTTTGCCTGTGTTACTTTTAAAAAATAGAGCAATCTGATAACGAAATCTCAAATAACGAGGCGTAAAAGAAACAAACGCCTGAACCTTTCTTATGACCTCCAGATACAATAGGGTTTCCGAAGTGTTTACATTCCTTGTAGCAGTTGCAGTGAGCATATCCTCGACTAGATTCTCCAATGGCAGCGACGTGCTCCCTACAACCTTTGAAATCTCTTGAGTACTGTTGATGCTGAAGAATTCACCTTGTTGCCTTCTGCTATCTCTGCCCTCAAGATGATCATAATAATAATAAATTTTGCAGCAAAAAGGAAGAGATTAAGGGGCTACTGGGATTATACCTTGGATCGAGAACCCACGAGAGACACATCGGCTCCAATTGGCAGAGCCAAAGAATTCTACAAACCACCATTTTGAACATCAGAAAGTTGTAGACATGATAAAACTGAGCAGAAAATAGAGATTGAAAGAGGAGGAATCATCATTGACCTGAGCAGCTGCAAACGCGTGCGCCAGAGATTCGCAAAGATTATGGCTTTTGACTTATGTATAGAGTTTTACAATCATTCGGCCAGAACACCCTTCGATCCTTCTTGTGGAGAATGTCGAGGTCATGGCTGGTGTCCAAGGAGCATCAGGCAATCGTAAGTTATATAATCTGGTGTCTGCACCAAAAATCACTAGAAATCGCATTGTAGAAAATCGAAACCTTCACAGATGAAACCTAGTGGAATGATCCCTACATCTTCGACCTTGACGAGATTGAGATGGAGGGTGGTGTTGATCTAGGTGAGGATCTTGTTACCGCAGACGAAGTCGCTGCCGTCCACCATCCCATTATTTGTCGTCGCCATCGAAGATCGGAGATCGCAGGTCTCCACGCGAGAGAGAGAGAGGGGAGACAGAGTGCAGTGGTTGGGGTTTGGGGAAAAGGAGTCGCTTTTTGGAGAAAAGGAGAAACAAAAGAGAGAATTAGATAATAGCAAAAAGGGAAAAGAAAATAAAAGTTTTTTATAGCGATTTGAGTCCGCAGCAACCAAAAATTTTACGCGGCTTCCTTCCCGCCGCTTGGTTTTTTTCATGATTTAGCGGTTCCGAACCGCTACAACCATATGCCTGGTGAATCTTGTAATTCTTGCGGTTCGAAGCCGCTAAAACGGTAAAATTTGTGGCGGTTTTATGAACCGCTACAAAAATAACCGCTATAAATACCCTCTCCTTTTGTAGTGGCACGGGCCGAGCTACGTACTCGCTCCCCCCCAAGAAGACCTCCGGGGCAAGTTCACTGAGCTTGGCCACCCAAACCGGAGCGCCATATGCGGGGTAGGCGACGGCCCAATACCCGTCCGACTATAGAGGCTGCGGGGAGGCGACGGCCCAATACCCGCCCTCTCAAAGACTCCGGGGCAGGACCAATCCTCGCCACCCAAACCGGAGAGGGGCACGGGCCGAGCTGCGTACTCGCTCCCCCCAAGAAGACCTCCGGGGCAAGTTCACTGAGCTTGGCCACCCAAACCGGAGCGCCATATGCGGGGTAGGCGACGGCCCAATACCCGTCCGACTATAGAGGCTGCGGGGAGGCGACGGCCCAATACCCGCACTCTCAAAGACTCCGGGGCAGGACCAATCCTCGCCACCCAAACCGGAGAGGGGCACGGGCCGGGCTGCGTACTCGCTCCCCCCCAAGAAGACCTCCGGGGCAAGTTCACTGAGCTTGGCCACCCAAACCGGAGCGCCATATGCGGGGTAGGCGACGGCCCAATACCCGTCCGACTATAGAGGCTGCGGGAAGGCGACGGCCCAATACCCGCCCTCTCAAAGACTCCGGGGCAGGACCAATCCTCGCCACCCAAACCGGAGAGGGGCACGGGCCGAGCTGCGTACTCGCTCCCCCCCAAGATAACCTCCGGGGCAAGTTCACTGAGCTTGGCCACCCAAACCGGAGCGCCATATGCGGGGTAGGCGACAGCCCAATACCCGTCCGACTATAGAGGCTGCGGGGAGGCGACGGCCCAATACCCGCCCTCTCAAAGACTCCGGGGCAGGACCAATCCTCGCCACCCAAACCGGAGAGGGGCACGGGCCGAGCTGCGTACTCGCTCCCCCCCCCCCAAGAAGACCTCCGGGGCAAGTTCACTGAGCTTGGCCGCCCAAACGGGAGCGCCATATGCGGGGTAGGCGACGGCCCAATACCCGTCCGACTATAGAGGCTGCGGGGAGGCGACGGCCCAATACCCACCCTCTCAAAGACTCCGGGGCAGGACCAATCCTCGCCACCCAAACCGGAGAGGGGCACGGGCCGAGCTGCGTACTCGCTCCCACCCCAAGAAGACCTCCAGGGCAAGTTCACTAAGCTTGGCCACCCAAACCGGAGCGCCATATGCGGGGTAGGCGACGGCCCAATACCCGTCCGACTATAGAGGCTGCGGGGAGGCGACGGCCCAATACCCGCCCTCTCAAAGACTCCGGGGCAGGACCAATCCTCGCCACCCAAACCGGAGAGGGGCACGGGCCGAGCTGCGTACTCGCTCCCCCCCCAAGAAGACCTCCGGGGCAAGTTCACTGAGCTTGGCCACCCAAACCGGAGCGCCTTAGGCGGGGTACCCGACGGACCAATACCCGCCCTCTCAAAGACTCCGGGGCAGGACCAATCCTCGCCACCCAAACCGGAGAGGGGCACGGGCCGAGCTGCGTACTCGCTCCCCCCCAAGAAGACCTCCGGGGCAAGTTCACTGAGCTTGGCCACCCAAACCGGAGCGCCATATGCGGGGTACCCGATGGACCAATACCATCCCTCCCCCGAAAGGGCCTGTCACCCCTCTCCTCAAACCTCGGGAAACTACTCAAGGTCCGCGAATCAAGGCAACCCCTGCGCAGAGCCATCCCTGAGGAGTAACGCCTGACCCCCATAAAGCCGACGCCCGAAATGACTTGTCCAACCCAAAAGGACACTCGGGACGAACGCCACTGACAAATGTCATGCATGCCTGAGGGGTCACATCACCCGTCACCCATCGAGACGCCCCCGACGCCTCGACTGGCGTGAGGGTCACCTCATCCACGTGTCGCAAGCTCAATCGCAGAGACGCTTCGTTTTCCTCTGCCCCCCTTTTCAAATCATAATAGTGACCACTAAGGCGGGAGTTCCGAAGCCGCCGCCATCACTACCCGGTGGGTCCCAAGGCCCATATCGATGGTCCGGAGTGTCGGAAATTGTCACGACCCGCTTCCCTGAAATGGAGGCGAGACGTGAAAAGGTCCGCACGGGAGTGGAGCTGTGAAGCCCCAAACCCGATAAGCGTCCACAATACATAAACAGGTCCCTGTAACCACAACAAAATAACAATAATAACGCAAGGAGAGACTGAAATAAAATTCAACATCTCACAAATTGTCCAACATCAAAATAAGTTCAACATCCAGAAAAGCCACCAGTCTAAAAGAAAAGAGTCTAAAGGCCCAGAACAAGGCCAACAAAAGAAACGACAACAGCAAAGCAAGGTATAGGTGCCACGCACCGATAACAAAACAACTGTCTAACAAAAGTAAAACACAACGAAGACACTAGGACTGGTCCCCAGTGTCCACGTACTCCCCGTCAAACACAAGCTCGGGCTCGGCGTCAGCAAACACCTCGTCCTCAACGAGGTACTCGGGCTCAGGATCTAACATGTGTCACCCAAAAGAGTAAAGGGGCACATGTCAGCAAGTCTAAAAGACTTGGGCAAGGAAACTGAAAGTAAGGCAACTAGCAACCTAGCAGTTTAGTATGATGCATGGCATGGCAGTTATAACATGAGTGCACAATTTAAAACATGGCAAGACGGTTTGTACAAGAGAACAATCATCGGGACAAGACAAGACAAGACAAGACAAGACAAGAGTAGCCACGCTACTATCAATCTCAATCAATTCACATTGTTGGTGTTTACGCCCTTCGCTGAATGGTAAACATTCAGACCGATCGGCACTAAACACGATTCACATTTCACGGTTGTTTTGTAGATGTTTGCGCCCTTCGCTGAATGGCTAGCATGTCAGTCCGATCGGCCCCAAACACTACCCCACCCCAAAGAGTTTACGCCTTACAACTGCAGTTGTTGATCAAACAGACTCCCAGTTGAATGGCCGCTTAACCCTCACCCCCTATACCCACACGTAATGGAGCCAGGGTCCCCGCACAATGAACTCAGCTAGTGAGCCTGGGGTTGCCCCGCACATTGAGCTCGCATTCTTAAACATTTGGCGTAGGGGTGCACCTAGCCGGAAACACGCAATTCGGGCATTGGCTATCAACCAACACATGGCCCGCTTCTGGAACACGAGCCAGGAACACAAGCATTTGTAGCAAAGCTACACAATCACATAAACACTTAAAGAATGCAATGACATGACATTTAATTTGCGTACCGTTAATGGAAAGTAAACATGACATGGTTATCGTGCAACATGCTAAAATGTCAGAACTAGCTTCGTTGTCAAGCTAGTTCCCCAATTTGCGCCTAGGCGAGTATCATTTCGTCGCCTAGCCTCTTTTACACCTACAACATGCAAATGGCCTAAAACATGGCCTAAACCCTAAGTGGCAAGTTTCACTTGCCTAGCACCGGGGATGGCGACTACTTCGTCACACGGATGCTATCTACGGGGGAAATCGCTGTTAAGGGGGAAACAAACATCAAACACATGAAATTAATTAGGGCTTTTATAAAAATATAAATAGGTTGAGAAAACAACGGTAGATCGATTTCTTACCGAGAGGAGATGGAAGAAACACTCCGGGGAACCCTAGGATCAGATCTGGAGGAGATTGGAGAAGTTTGGGGAAACTAGGGTTTTGGGGGATTTGATGGATTTGAGTGAGATTTTAGGGAAGATGAGAGATGGAATGAGTGAATGGATGGATTGGATGATGGATTTAGGGCTTGGAATGGAGAAATGGAGCTTGGAGGAAGATGGGGGCTGAAGGGGGAAGTTTTTAGGGTTTTGGGTCGTGTTGGAGAAGAAGAAGTCGAATGGGTTGGGTTTAAATAGGCTAGGCTGGCGGCTGCCCAGAAATTAGGGTTTTAACACTGGTTAGTCGGTCAAAGAGCAACCACTGACCGACTAGTTTGTAAACTAGTCGGTCGGTCGACCAACGCAGACCGACTAAGTGTAAACAGTAACTCCTGAACGAAAATAGGATTCTAGAGTTAGTCGGTCCATGAACAAGTACTGACCGACTAGTTTAGCATCTAGTCGGTCGATGAACGTTCTTAGACCGACTAAGAGTAAACAGTAACTCCTGAGAAATTTAGAAAGCTAACTAGTCGGTCCAAGAAGGATTGCCGACCGACTGGATCGTCATCTAGTCGGTCGGTGGCCCTTCTTACACCGGCTAATGAGCACAGAAAAGTACCAATACGGAGCGCGGGGCCCCGGGATCGATTCCTAAGACTCCTAGGCTTGATCTAATAGTTAGATACGACCGTTATGAAGTCCGTCACGAGCGACATACTTCGAAATCGACAATCCTAAGAAAGAAGCGAGAAAATACGACGAATCGATCGAAAATGAAAACTACGGAGACGAAAACCACACATGAGGAGAAAATCCACCAAAACATATATTATAATACATAAAATCCAGATACATGAAAAGTAGTCGTTACAGAAATAGTTCGCCCTCCGAGCCGAGCCGGGCTGCCGCCTCAGACTCGAAGGCCGGGGGCAATTGTTACGACCTAAAGATCGTAGGAGCCCGACTCACGCCCGGATCCGCTAACATACCCCATTAACTCACCATGTCACAAAAGGGCCGCCACCCCGAAAATCCGGGGCATCATGGAGACAGGCGTGCCTTGCAGCGTTCCCAGAACCGGCCGAGGCGAACAATCGCAGCCGGCCAAGGCGAACAACCGCAGCCGGCCGAGGCGAACAACCGCAGCCGCCCGACCCACCGGGGTAGCGCGCTTGGGGACGATTGGGTAGCTAGGCCAGGCCTATTGACGGGCGCGGACGTATCCTTCCGTACCGGCGGGCCATACCCCATGACCGATCGGGGGGCGCGGCCGGGCCGGACAACCCCCGATCGGAACGGCCCGCCCGATTCCCGCGAACCGCGGCGCCTCGAGTGACACAGCCCGACCTTTAGTTCGTCACTAACGACAAACAACCTAGGATAAGGACACGACTGACACATACGTCACCCGACCGCCTGACAAAGCACCCCCAGGCGGCTGACCCATCCGACGGTTAGCGCTTTCGGCACTGACATCCCGACAAAAGCACCCCTTGGCCGTTGCGCCGCCTGACAGAAGCAGGTCAGGAACTCCTGTTCCCGATGTCCTTGCCCGAAGCTTCAGCTGACACCCGAGCCAGCTCAGCACGCCTAGTCATCACCCGTCAGGTATAAATACCCCCTCTCCTCTTACGGAGGGGGGGTTGGAGAATTCTCTCTCATTTTCTATTATTCACACACGAGAGCAAAGGTCTTCCATATCTTTGCTCTCCCACCTATAGCTCGTCACGCGCGGCGGACACACAAATAGTCCGACCGGCGTGTCCAGCCCCCCATTTTAAGCCCTATTACTGACTTAGGCATTAGAGGGGCTAAGGGTTGAACCCCAACCCCGCCCTTCTGACGAGTTGTTCGTGCTGCATGAGAGCTCGCCCATTGACCAAAGTCAGCGTCAGCCCCCTGCCGTCCAACCCTCCTCAGCTGCGTCCGGCGAGATACGATCCCGTGAGCACCACCGGCAACGGATCCAACCTCTTCACCCCACTAATCACTTGTAAAACAGCCTACCTAAACCTTCTTCTCCACATAACCATCGTGCCATTGGTTCCCCATAATACAAATTCATTGTACACGAGTTCCACCTCGCAACAAATCCCAACTGTATTCATTTTTTACTTTCTAATTTTATAATTACTTGTTCCTTGCAATATTTTGTGTGTTGGGTGCTATAATTGACCACCATCTTCTTGGCCTAATGAAGAAGGTGTTGAACTACAAAACTGGAGTTTATCGGTTCGATCCCATCTGTAGTCCGGTTTATGTGTTCGATTCCAACTTTAGTCATTTTTAACTTGTTAGTTTGTTATTTTTATCGTGTTTTTGCATGTTTTTTTGCTTGTTGGGTATTATTTAACGTTTATTTTTTTTGGTTATTATCTTATGTAAACATATGATATAACTTATTTCGAGAGGAGAAGAGGTAAAGGAAAACATAAACATTTTTTTGCATGTTGGGTATTATTTAACGTCTAATTTTTATTATGAATTTTTTTGTAAACTTATGCTATGCCTTGTTACGAAAGGAAAAGAGGGTAAGATGGAAACGAGAGCATAAATATTTTTTTTTCAAATTTCCAAGCATTTGGATATTATTTAATGTTTAATTTTTTGTTACATGTTAACGTCTAAATTTCCTTGTTTTATTTTTTAAAAAAATTATGTATATTATCTTTTTTTCGCCCAGGGCGAAAAAAATTCCTGGTTACGCCACTGGGCCCGGCCGGGCCCCTCCAAATTCGGGCAGGGCCGGCCTGGCCCGGGCGGGGATAACCCCGGCCCAGCCCGGCCCGGGCCCAGCCAGGCCGGGCCGGCTCCCCCACCCATTTAAGCCTATGTGAGGCTGTTTTTCAAAAAAAACCCTGGGTCGGGCACCTCGGTCCAGCCCGGCCCGGGGCCGGGCCCGGGCCTGAGCCCGGCCCGGGTCGGGCCGGCCCGGAACCCGGGCCGGGCCGGCGGGCCACCGGACCGTTTTGACACCCTGAGGTTCGGATCGGATCGGGCTCATTTTACCATCACTATTTCTAATAATACCAATGGAAACTTGCAAATAAGGGAAATTCGGGCCATTAAACCCAACTTCACAAAGGCACACCCTAAAGCAAGCCCACTCTGCAGCGCAATTCCAACAGGAAACCATCGTTTCTACGTAGGGGTGGCAAATGGGTCGGGTGGGTTCGGGTTCGGGTAGGGTCAAATCGACCCGGATAGAATCTGTGTCGGGTTTGGGTGACCCGGAAAATTTTCGGGTCGGGTTCGGGTTAACCCGTCGGGTTAAGATTTGACTTATACACTACTGCTCCTTTTCGATATCCAACTATTTATTAAGAGCCACCGACAATTTATTCAGTGTTGCATAATTTCCAGTCTCTCGTCGTTTAAACTGTACTGATGACAGCCAGGAAGTATAATTAATGTTACCATTTTATTAACGAAAGTAATAAAATTAACAAAAAAGCCATATGTAAAGGGAATTGAATCCAAGACATCTTAAAGAAGATGACAACAATTCAAATCGTATAAGCACAACTTCCATTGCAAATGTGTACTGAAGTTATATATAAATTTTTTTATATAAAGAGAGAGTAAATCGGATCGAATTCGGGTCATCCGGGTTGACATGTCAAACTCATACCCGACTCGGATTTTATCCGGGTCGGGTCGGGTCAACCTGTTTCCTACTTGATTCGGATTGGTCACTACCCATACCCGGTTAAGGATGCCGGGTTCGGGTCAGGGTGTCAAACCGGCCCGGCCGGGCCCCTCCAAATTCGGGCAGGGCCGGCCTGGCCCGGGCGGGGATAACCCAGGCCCAGCCCGGCCCGTCGGCCCGGGCCTAGCCAGGCCGGGCCGGCTCCCCCACACATTTAAGCCTATGTGAGGCTGTTTTTCAAAAAAAACCCCGGGTCGGGCACCTCGGACCGGCCCGGCCGGGGGGCCGGGCCGGGCCGGAACCCGGGCCGGGCCGACGGGCCACCGGGCCGTTTTGACACCCTGAGGTTCGGATCGGGTCGGGCTCATTTTACCACCCCTATTTCTACATGGCATAACATAGGCCAATGATCATTAAAATTATTAAAATTAAGAGGAGAGAGAGTTTAGAGATTAAAATAACGGGCTCCCTCAAAGTTCTGCTGGTTGTTGACGCAAATGGCGCGAATGTGCCATCTCACACCAATTCAATACATCGTCTCATCATTACAATATTTTAATCGTCTTAGACTCAATTATTATTATCTCGGTTGGAAAAATAGAAAAATTCCCAAAATGCTCATTTGTTCCGATTCTGTTCCACGTATCCCCTTGAAATTTCCCATCCTATTACCGGTCCTTTCGGTGAGACAATTACCTCCCTAGAGATTCGGACTCTATAACGATAACGATCCACACCCGCTTGAAAAATCATCTCCCTATTTTTAGCCGTCAATTAAGACAAACTTTAGGCATAGAACAATTACCATAACAATAAAGTTTATGAAGTTAGAACTAAACAATAATATATTTTAGTGCTAGAATTTGAATGGAATATATAATATCATTTGTTAGCATGGTAATAAAAAGTTAATCTTATCCTTAAAAACTCAATCATTATTTCCGGCATCTACCCCGACCCGGTGAAAATAACGGATCTAAATCTTAGAATCCAGACCCGAAATTCGCGCCTACAATCGGATCCGATAACCTTACGTCGCTGCTCTCTGCCGTCGCCACGTGTCCAATTTCTTCTGAAATTATATCCACAATCTAATCCGTTAAAATTACTCACCGGTAATATTTCTCCTCCTCTTTCCCCTACATCCTAGATTTCATTATTAAAAACAAAAAACGAAAAAAAAAAATCCCTCCTTTCTGCCTCTTTTTTCATGTTGTCCGATCAATCGACCGTGAGACCGATCTGAGGTTTCAACAAAAAAATATTTTCTTCATTTTTCTTTTGATTGTTTGATCGACAATGGGAGACATCTACACGGACTTGATGGATTTCATGAAGAAGCCGGCGGTGGTCGAAACCGTAGTTGACCTTCTCCTCTGCACGGTCCCGATCTGGGTTGCCGTCATGATCGGGCTCGTGATCGGGTGGTCGTGGCGGCCGAGATGGACCGGTCTGGTCTTCTTGGGGCTGAGGAGCAAGTTCCGGTTCATTTGGACCGTCCCGCCGGGGCTCGGCGCTCGGAGGCTCTGGTTCGCGTTCACGGCGCTGTCGGCGTTCTCGGTTTGTCGAAGGCTATGGTCGAATTTTAGGAGGAAAGGGCCGGCGGCGGTCGAAGACGAGGCGGAGTCGGGCGGGTTGAGGGTTCGGAGTTCCAGCTCGAGCTCGCTAGGAGAGATTAGTCCGAATGTCAGGTGAATGTTAATATTTATGATTTAAGCTGGTAGCTCTTTGCGTTTTTATCACAGTTTTGGCATTTAGTTGATCTGTGCTTTGTTTAGAGTAGAATGCGTTGATACCTATGGAAAATCTTGAAATTTTAAATTAGGCTTTCTATTGAAAGCTAGAAATTATCAATTCCATATTGAATGAAGTGCTTGATATTACTGAAAAATCAATTTCAAGAAGTTTGGAGTTATTTGCTTATACTATAGTCTGTACGAGTGTCCATTTTCATTTTTTATTATAATGATAAAACACTGAACAAAAACAAATGCTGATGAAATGTAAGTTACAGATTATAGGAGAGCCTTTTTATGAAAAAATTGATGTGTATAGTTGTAAAGAGTCCGGTCAGATTTATTGCAGTTTTGGTGCAGCTTGGAGCTTGCGTCAATCTATATGGGTTTAAAGCGAAGTTCTTCTATTTGTGCTGCTAGAGTTCAGTCTGTTCTTTTTGTCATGTCTTTTAAGTTTTCCTGAAATAATTTTTTTTCAGTACATGCTTGTTGTATTTGTGTAGTTGCAATCTGTAATCTTGAAGTCCAAGCATTATAATTTGTGTCAAACACATCAAAAATAAAATGTATAACTGGTTTATACATGGGAAGAACATTCTTTTCCTTTCCAGACACCCTACTGGTTCTGGTTGCTATTGCCATCCATCCTTTTACGGTATTTGGCAACCAAAGCTGCCATGATAGAAATTATCTCTTGTGAATATGATCAACATCCAATATTGGGAACGTCAATCGATGGTGGTAGCTGGAGAAGAACTAATATGATGTTCCAAGTACACCCAATTTTGTTCAGGTGTTTGGTTTAGGGCGAGGGTGGAATAGACTGGCTTGGCCCTTTAATATGCAATAGAGATCACAATCAGTAAATTGTCCATGTATTCTACTTCCACATAAGCAGGACGATCGATTCTTGATTTATTTTTGAAGGTGAATGGTGCAAAAATGTCTGCCAACTATGATTGATATAACCATTACATTTAGCTTAGAATACACAGGAATCCCATTGGAAAGTAAGTTGGTGATGCCATCACATACGCGGACCTGAAATTGGTATTGTTTTGAAGGTAAATGGTGTTAAAAACACCCATTAGTTATGATGGCTATAACTAATGGGAGAACATAGGAAAGTTAGTTTTTTTGCCTCATCACATCAATTTAATCTGATCCACTGTGAATTTCTCAAATATTTAGTGTGCCATCTAATTTTTATCCGGGTGGAAAGCAGCCAACATGTGATTACAAACAAGGTAGGAACACTTATTTGACTATAGCTTCTGTTACAGATAATGAGTCTAAACCAGGTTGACTTCGAGGTTTGTGATACTACGAAAAAGATTGATGTGTTTTGATGTGACAAAAAGCCCTACAATGAAAAAGATGCACAAAATTACCATTAATTAAGTTGTTTGCATGATGAAATAGTTGAAAAGTCAAGCCTTGAATATGTCTCTTCCAGTTCAAGTGCTCCATCCACATTGTCATCGTGATAGTATTGGTTGTATTTTTTTTGTTGAGAAAGCTCTTCCTATGGTGTTGACGATGCTTCTGATTTTTACCGAGGCAAATGCTAAATTTTACTTCTATACATGAAAGTATTACAAATGTTATGCACTAGCTTTCCCTGCGAAGCTGTTATTGCTACCATTGAGCATGGAGCATTGCGCTTGAAATAAGTTTGAGTTTTGACTAAATGTGAACTAACGTGGTAGTTTTGAACTATGGATATTTGGTTGAGCTGTGTGCATCGAATTCTTTGGTGGAAGAGGGTTGTCATGGGTGTTATGAGGGGAAGTACATATGTTTTATTGGATATGTTAAGCAGATCAACAAATGCTTACAGATTAGCTGTAAAATTAGGGAGAAGGTATGAGAAGGGTGTATGGTTTATCAACTGTTATTATAGAGCTGAAACTAAGGAGTTAGAAGCTGGTTATGGAGGAAGGGGAACTGATACATGTTGGTATACAGAAGATGGTAGAAGTCACCTGTCAAGAACAGTAGCAGTGTCATGCATAGGTTTTCATTGAATAAGAGAACTTTGATTTTTACCTTTGTTTGCTGAAGAAAAGATACACCCATTAAAGTCAAACGCTATACTTTCCCAACATTTAGATTGTTAATCACTTATTCCTCCTTTGACCCATTCTTGTTACTGATTGCATCATGAATATCAATCGAAAGAGAAAATAATACGGATTCCTTATGAAGCAAGAATTTTACGAAAGAAAGGATGTTGGTGTATCTATATTAAAAGGACATCTTTACAGAAAAAGGAAGATGAAAGAGTGTATAATTTTACTTAAATCCTGTTGCAAACTTAATGATGAAGCTGTATCCTTTACAAATATTAATTTTAGATTTCTACAATGCCTAGAGCAGAATTTGATTTTTGTTGAAATAAAACTATTCTGTCAATCCGACCTTAGGGTCCACCTGAATATCACAGTAGGTAGATAAGAATAATCTAAATATATGAACTATGTAATATGCATTCTTAAGTGGTGGAAGTGGTGGAAAGTTGATACATTGCCATGCTGATTGCTGACACCAGCAAATTGTTTTTCTATGATCAAATGGTTCTATCTAGTCGACACCATTCTATATTATGAACACATTAATTTTTCTATTTATTTCCAACATTTAGTTCACACCAATCAACAAAGATAGTTCATTGAATTTTTATTCTAGGCTATATTCATCGTTTCGTCGCTATTTTTTTTCATTTGTTTGTGTGCATTATATTGTGCCAACTTATTTTAAGCTGGATGATATTGATTAAACATTTCCATGCTATTGTGGATTTTTTTGAGCCCAACTGATTTGTTACCGTGCATAGAAGTGCTTATAATTTGCCAATAGGATCTTGGTTTGTGTGCACCTTTACTAGATTATTTGTAAGCAGCACTTTCATGCCTAACCAAGCCCCTCCATTTTATTCAATCCCGCTGGTTATGAGGACCTATTCAAAGGATAATATAATTTATTCACTTGTGTGAGCTTCTTCATTACAAACTCATCCCCCTTGTGTTTAAGGTGTTGGAAACAACTAGTGAACAAACTAAACATATGTTTAGTTGGGCTTTTGGTGGACACTACATGATGCTACTCTAATCTACACATTCCTATTGGAATTGTGAAAAAAAATTAGAGCATCTTCCATTTATGTTAGAGAGCATCTTCCATTTATATTAGAGACGTTGCAAATTCATTGCGTTGTGTTTGCACTCCCTCATTTGGTTTGCTGGGATCATGAAACTTTAATGAAGTAGCTGAGTCACTTGCATATTGGCTTGGTCTAATTCAACATATTTGAAACCAGAAATGTGGAAAACTGGAACATTGGCTCACTTGCATCTTCTTGAGTGATGATGCTTCATACTTTCATTTGCCTTCCTGTGGTGTGTAGACATGTTCTCCGAGTCATTGTTAGGTGATTCTGACATTGTAGCTGCCATTATTCTAATTTGGGGGTATAACTTGATAACTGATATTTCTGTTTTGAAACAGTCTGTACGTTTTGTGAAAATTAAGCCTACCTAAGTCCTACAATGTTTAAAATAAAAAAAATGGTTGATTGCCATAAGTTTTCATTGTCATCGTCTCCTTTTTAACACTCTTTCGTACACATGATACATTTACAAGAATGATTATGGTTGTCATAAATGGTTGTTGTTGTTGCCCCCAAGCATAAAAATAAAAATAAAAATACAAATAAAAATACAAATTGTAATAAATATGACGTTGCTGTTGGAGAACATGTCAGGGATGTTAAACTTTTCATGGAAATTAGCTTAGTATCTCTTTTAAAAATGTTTATAAGAATTATATTCTACTTCATTTTGCACAAGAAATTATTCGAGACTGCACCACATTAGCGATGCTTTGGTTTTGGTTGTAGTTAAATGGAAGATGGTTTCATTCACATAGAGGTCACTACTTCTGGTTCTCCTTTTCCAGTGAGTAATTTAAGATAGAAACGAGCTAAGCAAGGAAAATAACATTATTCACAAAATTTACCAGCTTTAACAGTGGAACTATTGAAGGAGACAATGATATTGTCACAGAGAAAGATTTGGAACACCTCTTGTATCTTCTAGATGGCAAAGGTGGAGAGGTTGCTTGGCAACATCAGATGGAACGGACCACATCAAACATGGCCTACCAAGCTTGGCGTCTTGAACCCGAGGTAATTGTCCATTCTCACCATCTGGAATCAACATTACAGATCTCTCTTGTGTCAAATTAACAACCCATTTTAAGGGAATTTTACATTTTTCTTGTTTGGGATTTTAATTTTGATTCTTTTGGAGATAAATTCTGCATCACAACTTTTTAACATAATCAATGTTGAATCATTTTTTGCCTTCAGTCAATGACTCAATAGCCTACCTTGTAACCTTTTAAGTTCATCTTTCTGTTTTCCAAATACTCATTCTTCTGGTAAGGTTTGCTTGGGAACTCACTTTTGGTGTTTTATACAAGGTCTAGTAATACATAAATTTGGTGCTCGGCTGGAGGTTTCTTTCCTTTTCTGTGAGATTCTGATTTCCTGTTCTCCAGGTGGGCCCAATAGTTTATCGCAGCAGAACTGTTTTTGAGGATGCGACTCCTGAGTTGGTTAGAGATTTCTTCTGGGATGATGAATTTCGGTGTAAATGGGATAACATGCTTGCATACTACAAGATTTTGGAAGAATTCCCTCAGAATGGTACCATGATTGTTCACTGGATAAAAAAGGTTTGTAGCAGGTTATCTAGGTCGGCAATGAATTTCCAAATATTTTCACATATCTGATAATTCACCTGGATTTATTTGCTATTTTCAGTTTCCCTTCTTCTGTAGCGATCGGGAATACATAATTGGGCGACGTATATGGGAGTCGGGAAAGACCTATTATTGTGTGACAAAGGTATCGGATGACACGTTTGACATTTTATTTTGACGTGTCATTTTCTCTTTCTCTATAACATATTTGCAATCTTATGGACCATTGCATTGTTTCCTAGATTTTTCTATTTTGACTAGTGTGGTCCTAAAGAGATGTGATCACAAGATCGTGCATATATGTGTTACAAACCATTGTTTCTCGTATAAAAAACAATTGACGAACCAACGGATAAAGAATATCTGATAATTTGATACATCAAAGGTTGATGAGTTTAACTTTTGGGAAATTATTTTACTGACAAATATAATTCATGAGCGCATAGCGTCAAATGTACCTTACTGCAGGCACATCCATGCTTACTAATTGTTTTCTTTCTGGTTCAGTGTTACTTGGACACTAGATGTGGGTGTCAAGTGCCATGGGACCTATCTGAAATCCGACATGTGATCATTCAATCTTTTATTGAGGCACATGTGAAATATAATTGTTTATTGTGTGAACACAAACGCAAGCATGTACATACATGTGTATTGTTGAGAATAATAGTCTCATACTGGAAAAATTGAAAAAAGTTTATGACCATAAATTAGGGATTGTGCATCTATCCATAAGCTTAAGTTTTTGGGTCATATATGGTTCTGGTTTCTAGTTTATGATTTCCCTAATATATTAATTTGGCTGAATTTTGGAACTACCCTAAACTTTGTCATGGTTTTATTAACGACCTTGAACTTTGAAAAAATAAACAAAAATAAAAAACAACCATATACTTTTAAAGTTTCAAAAAACTACCTTACACTAAATTTTATGGAAATACCTTAAAATTTGCTTGATTTCATAAAGTTATCCGAAACTATGGCCTGAATTTATGAAACTATCATGAACATTGAAAAACCATGAAACAGCCTAGAAATTGTGTCAAAGTTTAGGGTATTTTTTGAAATTTCAAAAGTTTATTATAGTTTTTTGTTTTGTCAAAGTTCAGGTATTTTTATGAAAACATGCTAAAGTTCAAATTGTTTTACGGAATTCAGCCTATCAATTGTGAGCCCCATCTCAGTCTTTGCTTCTTGTTCTAACATGGTATCAAAGCTAAACGATTACTTCCTATTCTGTCACCTAATTCCTAAGCTAAATTATATAATAACCGTCAATCTTGTGATCATGTTTCTTCGTAATAGCCTAATGGTCATCTGTCTTGTAATTTTATCTGTTCACTTGTAATCTTATCTGCTCACGAGTTTCATTCTATCCGTATATAGTAGTCTAATTGGGAACAAATTTATATGAGTCATGGCCATGTCCTGATTCTTAAAAATCAAACTCAAGGGTTTCACCTTATGTTTGTGGGAATGTTGAGAATAATAGTACGATATTGAAAAAATTAAAAGAAGTTGATTATAAATTATAAATTATGGATTGGGCCTATACCTATACGCTTAAACTTTTGGATCAGATTATGTTTTCACCAATATATTAATTATGGACCCCTCCCAGTCTTGTTTCCTGTTTTAACATGTATGTATATGCATATTTATTTCACACATTTATCGTTACACATTTAACGAGTTACATGTTTTACTAGGTTGTTTGCCATTCTATAATATAGTTAGATTTGATAGAGTCTACATTTGATTTCATACAAAAGTGGCATGTTTGCAATGAAAGTGCAATATTATCATATTGTATAAATTTGTGTGTTAAAGTATTCAGGAAATGTCATCAAGGGTGAAGATTCCAACAAGTCAATTGTCAAGATAATTCTGATTTTATGCATGTTTACTGTCCTACTTTCTAACATTTGTTCTTTCATACGTGTTTATTATTTATTATTACGGTTTTTAGACATATACTTCCAAATGTTCCAAATCTAGAAATTACCATTCAAATCTTCAAATTTAGAAATTTACATCCGAAATCATCTTAGGTTATGTTCAAATACCCTCAGTTTTAGTGCCCGTTTGATTTTGAATGGTTTTTGTAGGCAATTTCCCAAATCACCCCTATACTGTTCTCCATGATTTAATTGCTAGAGTTTTGGTCATGGAGAATGGTGGAGCTGAGGGTGGGGAGGAGGGGGCAGCCATGAAGGATATAGTAGTTGAGGGCGGCCAGATGGGACGGTAGAGTCGAAGGCAGCCATGGAGGATTTAATAATCTTGGAAGTGGAGATGGCAGAGGAGAGGTGGACATGACAGAGGAAGTGACGGCGGCAGGTGGAGCTGATGTCTTGGTAGATGGAGACGTGGAGGGTGAGTTTGGGAGAGCGGAGATCATTGGGGATGTTGTAGAAGAATGTCTCATTGTGACGGGATTGAGATCTTTGTTTGGTGATGATGCGGTGAGCCTGGGAGTTGTAACGATTTTATACAAAAGGGTTAGATGGATAGAGAGAAGGTCAAACCTCTACAACTTCCAGCGCCACCTTCATCTTTAGTTTTTCTGCTTGATTGACGTTTTTAATAAGTGTCTTTCAAGTGATATCAACATATGGAGGAGGATGGGGAGGTTGGGATAGTTGAGTGCGAAGAGGATGGGGGTGGCAACATTAGGGTGAGAGCGGGGAAGTGAGTAGTGAGAGTGGAAACTGGAAGGATAGAAGGGTCGGATTTCCAGTTGGGCATCTCATGTAGGAAAAACAGGTAAGTTCTCCATTTGGATCACGTAAGAACCAAAACCCATTTGGGCAATAAGGTCATTAAATTAGTTCTCATTTAACAACAAAGAAAGTGATTTTTCCCTTTACCTACTAGAGGGAGTATTTTAAGACAACTGCTAGATCCATGGACCAGCCAGCAAACCGACGCGCGCGCAAGGGAAGCCGGCTCAACCTAGCGGTGTTTTCGACTTTCCTTATTTTAATTAATTTTAATGGCAAACTTGTAATTGATTATGAGAGGTGTTTATTCTTAAACTAGGGCTAGCCGTCATTTGAAGGCTTATGCTTATTTTGATAAATTGAGAGAGTTCTTCGAGAGTTCTTCAAGGGATATTAGGAGAGTGCGGACGTCCTCGCTTACCGGCGTCTTGGAAGGGAGGTTGCCGCTTTATTGTAGCCAAAACCTATCTTTATTCGCTGTTTTTGTTCAATTTAAGTTTAGATTTGGGTGATACCTATCAATTTGGTATCAGAGCACGTTACGATCCATGGCGTCTTCGACGAGATCACAAGACAAAATTGAGGCGTTGGAGGCAAAATTTACGAGCGAGATCGACGGGATCAAGAAATCGTTGGCGGAAAACGATGATTCGATAGCGAAATTAACGGCTTCCATCAACCAATTAACGACGAATCAAGCGAAGCACGAAGAGCAATTTGCGTAATTGATCTTCCAATTGGCGGCGAACAACAAGGGAGATGGAAACCCTAAATCAGCGGGAAAGGCGACACCTTTAGGCGAGGGGAAGAAAAAAGTTGAGATTTTTGATGCAGAAAACGTCCATGTGGAGGAGGAATTCGTCGAGGATGAGAAAGGGGAGCCGTGGAAGGTCGATTACCGGGAGGAAGTGCGGTGGAAGGCCGTGGAAGCACAAAAGGGGGCAACGGCCCTTGCCAGCCCCCATGAGGATCGAACAAAGGCGGGGGGATGCTTTTCTGGGTCTCGTCGCCTCCTAGGATCACCGCAGGAGAGGCGGCGGCCTCCCCTGGGTTCGCCCTGGGGCGGCGAAGGCCCCAAGGGGGCCGGCGAACCTCCCGACCCATGGGGGGCTGCTGGGGCCCCGGGAGTACCAGGTGGGGCCGGCGAGCCTGCCCCAGGCAGGCCGCGGCCCACATGCCACAAAGGGCATGGGAGGGGGTTTTTTTGAAGAGGGGGAGGTGATTTTCAGCGTGCCCACGATGACTAGCCTCACCGGGAGGTGCCGACGCGTGATTTTGAGGAGGAATTGGGCCCCGGGGAATTCCAGGAGTACAGAGACTACGACGAAGGGTATTTGGATCCTCCTGACCTTTGATTTGACAACGGTAGTTGGCAGCCTCCACCACACCACCAGGAGGGACGCACAGTAGGCGGGGGAGGAGGTTACAGAGACTTCCAGGAGAGGTCAGAGGGCAGGTTTGGAGGCGACGAAAGAGGTGGATACGGGAACCGAGGAGGAGGCCCCCATGGAGGTTACGAGCGACACCATGAGAGATGGTAGCACTACCACCAGCCTAGACACGGTGGAGGTTGTTGGGACTAGAAGGATTCAATATTGACAGACTGAGGAAGTTGAAGATGCCTATATGGAGCGGACCCGGTCTCGTGGATCTACAGAGCGGAGAGATTCTTTAGAGTCTCTCGCATAACTGAGGACCAGAAGCTGGAGGCTGCTGGCATCTGTCTAGATGGAAAGGCCCTCGCGTGGTTTCAGTGGAAGGACGCGAGGCGCCCTTATCGCTCATGAGAGGAGATTAAGGACTAGATGGTAGAGAGGTTTAGAGACCCTCACTTGGGGAACATGCGGGAGCAGCTGCTATCACTCAGACAGGAGGGTACGGTGAGAGATTATCTAGAGAGGTTTGAGGCCCTATCAGGACAGGCGCACCGAGTGTCAGACGAGGCGATGGAGAGCACCTTTATGAAGGGGCTGAAGGCCACGGTTCGAGCAGTGGTTCGCATGCAGAAGCCTCAGAGCTTGATGGAGGCCATGGAGTACGCCCAGATGGTGGAGGACTGGCAGATGGAGGAGAGAATGGCAAGAGGTGGTTGGAGTGGACCGGTTTCGTGGAGTGTCCTGACCGCGACAGGAGAACAGAAGGCAGCTACATGGGCAGATCAAGTAAGTATTGAGAAGACTGGAGAGCAGAGCAGCGCACCGCCAGCGGGGGGTCAGTTTAGGAGGATAACTAACGCCGAGATGAGGGAGAAGAGGCAGAAGGGGCACTGTTTCAGTTGCGATGAGAGGTTCACCCCAGGACACCACTGTGGGGTCACAAGCTGCAAGTGCTGATAGCTGGGGTAGACGAGGAGGATGACGTGGAGGATGAAGAGGTCGGAGTGGAAGATGACTCCCACCTGGAGTAGCACCGCCAGGAGCCTCATGCACCACCTCGAGGACAAGGTGGATTTTCAGGGGCGGAGTAATGTTAGATCCACGGACCAGCCAGCAAACCGACACGTGCGTAAGGGAAGCCGGCTCAACCTAGGGGCGTTTTCGACTTTCCTTGTTTTAATTAATTTTAATGGCAAACTTGTAATTGATTAGGAGGGGTTTATTCTTAAACTAGGGCTAGCCATCATTTGAAGGCTTATGCTTATTTTGATAAATTGAGAGAGTTCTTCGAGAGTTCTTCGAGGAATATTAGGAGAGTGCGGACGTCCTCGCTTATCGGTGTCTTGAGAGGGTGGTTGCTCCTTTATTGTAGCCAAAACCTATCTTTATTCGATGTTTTTATTCAATTTAAGTTGAGATTTGGGTGAAACCTATCAACAACTTAAGATGTATTTAAGATAATTTGATGGGTAAATTTCTAAATACTATGATCTAGGGTTAAGTTTCTAATATGGAATATTTAGGGGTATATATATCTAAAACCCCGCCTTATTACAAATGTAAAATGAGGTACGTAGTTAGTTCACAGCCATACAAGTTGATGTTCTTTTCAGCTAAAAGCTAATAGTATTGGGAATTTAAGAAATATCCTTAGGAATTGGCACAGATACAATTGGCAATAAGTGTCTAACTCCGGCCGATTTTCACAAGTAGGAGAATGCATGTATTGTAAGCGTACTTCATGTTTAATGCCTCTGTGTACTTACTGTGGCCTCTGAAGGCACTGTTATCCTCTATGGAGCATGTGTAAATGATAGAAGAATCCTACTATTTCATGGCCAACACCTATTTTTCTAGTCAGCGATCAGTCAACCCATTATCTTGATTTTTGGCACGGGTAATTTATCACTTTCCAACACTCATTGACACTTTCTGTGACACCTTGTAGAATTTATCATGATGATTTGAGTAAGAATCTTTAATTCCTGTAATCAAAATGGCAAGAATCTAGAGTTCTGTTCCTCTTGGTCGCTGAAAGTGAGTCATATGCACTTTAAGGGGGCAAAATTGGTAACTTGTCAAATGGTTTAGAATCTTTGGGCTGTACGGAACTGTTATATTTGCTATTATAATGCCAACTCTCCCCCTCCCCAATTGAATTTGGATTTCAATTTAGATGCCATTGACTAACATAACAATCTTTGTTTATTTTAATAATCAAAATGATTTTAAATTTCAATTCAATTCAATTTAAGGCATTATTTACATTAAATGTACTCGTGATAATTCTTGATTTTAAACAACATGTCTTCATTATAGAGCTAATACATGATAAAGTACCCAAATTTTTCTATGTAAATTTTAATAAATCAAAATATTTAGAGAGAATTTTGTTTAAATTGTCATTTTCTATACGTGTAAAATGAAATCATTTCTTATATAAATAAGCAGCATCTCTTTTCATATTAATTTCATTTATTTTATCTTAAAACATCCCAGATTTATACCCAAGTCCAGTAAATTTATTATTCGCATTTAGGCAACCCGACACTGAAATTATTCACGTGTTTAAGTAACTTGTTGTAACTAATCCAAGATGGGATTTTTTTTTGGTTGGCTGCAAGATATCTTGTCACGTTTTGATGGCCGGTATTTGGTCTGTATCGTCCAAAGTTGGTCAAATCTGCTCAAAATGTAGTAAAAACCATCAGGCATACAAAGTTCTTTGACAGTGTGCAGTCATGTGTAGGTTTTTAATGAGGATCAAGTTCTTCGTAGGTGGGTTTAGGTAAAAATTTATTTGGATTTTGGTTTAGAATTTATTTTTTAATTGATTTTATCTGATATAGTTTTATTTGATATTTTTAGTAGTATGTTATTTCAGTTTAGTTTAGTCTCACATCGATTATGGTGAAACTTGTTTTTAGTTGTAAGCCCATATATATGAATGCAAACCTTTTATTGTTGCCAATGGTCAATGAATAATTTTAAGAGATAAAAAATTTCCAACTCGAGAAAAATCTAATTTGACGAGAAGTTAAATTTTTTGATGAGAAGTCTTAGAACCCTAATTCTTCAATTGTTCTTCCTTAAAATTTCTCAATTCTTTTAAAATTAAATTTGTTCTACATCAAATTTGATAGCTGAAATTTCTGCCTTTTCTCTAATTTTATTTTAGTTTTAGATTAGGCCTTTGTTATTGTTAGATCAAAAAAGTGAATATAAGAAGTTTTATGCCATATTTTTGAGGGGTCAAACGAGCGTTGATATTATGAAGAGTGGGAGTCCGTGGAAGATTTCTTTTCCTACTACTATGATCTAACAAATGAGAATATATTCTGATGTACCTAACAAAGATAAAAGGAGAATCTCATCTTTTATGGAGACAAATCTTGTTGGTCTTAGTTGAATATGGAGCTTCGACATCGATATCTTCCCAAACACCGAATAGTCAATCGTTCGCTCGACCTTCTTCAAATTCAAAGTCTTAAAAGAGAGTCACAAATGGACTTTTGTGAGAAGATCAAAAAGATTCGTGAGGGCATCAATGAGCTTCTGCAAATGGTAGAATTGAAAATGAAACAAGAAAGTGTGATAAGATTTTGAACCCAAGTCTGAGTCCATAATCGAGCTTGAGCCCAATCAAGACATGTGATTGAGCTCGAGACCGAGCTGGAACTTGAGGCATGGTTTCAGCTAGAGCATGAGACTGAGCTAGATTCTGAGTATGAGATTGACACAGTGATAGAGTTTGAGCTAGCATTGGATCCTGAGATTAAGCATGAGCCAGAGTTAGTCTCAGCTTAAATCTTGTTCCATATTACAATCTAAGATAGGCCCTACATTGAGCTATTTGTTGAACTTGCATAAGAGTTACAGATAGAGACATCACTTGATCTGATTGAGCACATCGATTTTATTCTTCTCAATCTGCTATAGCTTGCCAATTAATAAGGTTTGCGCATCCTCCATTATTCAGTGATCTTGATACATTTTTTTGGAGATCCTTGCCTACCTGTTTATTGTTAAGATAATTACGAGTATATTTAGGGAATAGTAATGTGTCTCTTTGGTTCTCGTGTTAGTCCCTAGTTTAGTGTGTGTCTCCTTAGTTCATGTGTATGTTACTCTTGGGTTTTGGTGTTGGCTCTTGTGCTCTTGTGCCCAATCATGATTCTTGTACTATATATATGTGACAACTCTTGTAACCACAAGCATCAAATAATACAAATCATATTTCATCTTCATCTATCTTGACATGGTATCGGAGCAAAGGCTCTTGTACTGATCCACAAGCTCTCCATATATATAGTACGGTCCAACTCCTACAGTTCTGGTCGACCTCTCCATCAAGAACTCGACTTGATCCGACCCGCTCGGCCATCATCTTTCAATCATCCCCATGTACCAATCAACTAACCCGTCAGAAGAAGTGATCTTTGCGCAGCTGCAGGGGTCGTCAGAGTCTTCATCCCAGTTGCTTAGAACTCCATGGGGTCATTCAAATCTCTCTTCTCTGCTCACTTACCGCTCTACTGCTCTTTCTTCTCAAATACACCGCTGTGCACAACCCCATCTCTTCAATTTCACTCTGTCTCCTCTCATCTTACGTCATCACTCGGCAACCTCCAAATCTCGTCTGCGCACAGCTCAAAGCATATCCACAAAGCAGATCCCACAAGAACCCAAAACCAAAATCCCTGAAGGCAAGTCGAGCAACACGCCCTTGAACTTGCCGAGCTGCAGTCGTTGGCCAGTTCGAGCTCCCTCCTCTCTGCGGGAGAGGTGGAGGGGGAACCATACCTCCATCGTCCTAGCCGAGGCCGAGCACCTGGTGCCACCACCAGCACATGCAAATTGCTTGGCGGAATGTCATAATGAGGTTCGAGCATTTGTCAGTCGCCATTATTCTCCCCTGCTGGCCGTGCTATCAATCTCTCTTTCTATCTTACTTCTTAAGTTTGTGCATTTATTGGCACCCTCCCTCATCACATCGGATTGGTGTCCCTCTTCTATAACATTGCCTCATTCACTGGAGTTGCATCACAGCCTTCTCCTAAAGTAATCATTGGAGTCGAGCATAGCCTCCTAAACTTAATCATCGTAATCGCAGCACAACCTCCTCCTCAATCATCAGAGCACAACCTCCTCAATTATCGGCCTCCAGCGGCACCTCCTCAGCCCCCTTCAGCCTCGGCCCCATACAGCCTTGGCCCTATGCAACACCTCGTCCCCCTGCGGCCTCTTCAACTCTTTTTTGGTACATCGGAAAGCCATAAGCGGGAATCGATCACGTTACCTAAGACTAGGGGAGGGGGGATATACCACTCGGCCAAATCAACTCTGTGGCCATTGCGCCATGCACTCTCCAACACATGCGTCTTCCACTCCGCGGCCATCCGATGCCGCCACCCTCACTCTCGATATTTCGTCTGAGTTACCCCACCTCTTCTCATTGCAATTCCACTTCAAACTCAAGGTTACACCTTGAGGTTGAGGAATGGTGTTAAGATAATTATGAGTGTATCTAGGGAATAATGTGTCTCTCGTGTTGGTTCATAGTTTAGTATGTGTCTCATTGGTTCATGTGTATGTGACTCTTGGATTTTGGTGTTGGCTCTTGGGCCCTTGTGTCCAATCATGATTCGTGTACCATATATATATGTGATAACTCTTGTAACCACACGCATCAAGTAATACAAATCATATTTCATCTTCATCTATCTTGACATTTATATTTTAGTTATTTCAAAGTTTGAGAATGAGTAGTTTTCAAATTTAAGTGGTTGCTAGTTACTGATGAGTTTGTGTTTCTTTACCACCATTTACTGAGTGACGTATATTTCAAAACCGGAAAGAATGATGAGGATTAAGTTCTATTTAGTTGGATTTAGGATTTTATTTGGATTTTGATTAGGATTTATTTTTAAATTAGTTTTATTTGTTAGAATTTTATTTGATATTTTTAGTAGTTTGTTATTTCCGTTTAATCCCACATCGGCTGTGGTGATGCTTGTTTTAAGTTATAAGCATATATATATGTATGCAAACCTTTTATTTTAGTCAATGAAGAATTTTGAGAGATTAAAAATCGCTAAATGGAGAAATGGTTAATTTGACGAGAAGTCAAATTTCTTGGTGAGAAGCCTTCAAACATTAATCTCCGATGGTTCTTCTCCAAAGCTTTCCAATCTCTCAACATTCACCTTATTCTACATCAGTTTTTATTTTCATGAGCTCTCCATAATTTGGAAAAGAAAACATAGGTCGTATGAACCTTTATCTTTTCCACCTGAGGTTCTCGAATTAGGGAGCAAGTCAATTTGTGAGCAATTATCTCAATGTTTAGCTTTTGTTTCTACAAAAGAATGTTCTATGAAAAATTGTGGAGGTGTTAGGATCTCTGCACACCTTGTGCTATAGTTGGCCTAATGATGGTTGACTAGCCCTGCTGACATGACACTGCCCTCACAACAGTAGGGTGGTAGGATCTTCCATGTAGAGAGCGGCATCAAGATTAGAGCGGGCCAGAAATCTCGCTTTGGGAGCTACTATCCTTAAGTTAGCTAAATGCCGAGGTGTTTGGTAGAATGCAGTTATTTCTGGAATTATCCCTTTTGTCCTTTCCACGGTGGGTAGATGTGCCCAATTCTAGGAATGTTCGACTACACGAAGCTATTTGTTGTACCACTCTACATGGCTTCATCATGATCATTATGATGACAAGCTAAGTTACTGACTTTCTGACTGGGCCACACATCCATAACTCATCACTATATTGAATTGATCATAAGATTTTTCTTTTTTTTTTCTTCTTCTTCTTCTTCTTTTTTTTTTTTTTTGGGGGGGGGGGGGGGGTGGGGGTGGGGTGGGACCTGGGGCGCCATCATTTGTCTCCCATTTCTGAGTCCTGGTATTATTTGCTTGGTGAACAAGCTAGTTGGGAAGTTACCAACTTGTTTTCCAGACCATTAAGTCAGCTAGGTCAAAAGGTTGGAACCAGGCACCAGTAACATATCTGGCTGTATGCTAGCGTTTTCAATCACCAACATCAACCTTTAGCTTTAGTAGGTTTCCAGAAGATTAGCACAGAGAATTCTTCCCATGGGTATCTCAATTTAAGATGTCTACTAGGCTCAGCCATAAGCTATTAATTTGACTGCTTCGCTTAATGTGGCATCATCAAACCGGGTCAGATGATGATATAGCTTTGGATTTCGTATCAGAACGTCTCCTTGATCCAAGTCGTCGATATTCAAGAAGGACAAATCTTCTTTCAACTTGTCTATTTTTTCTTGTTGCATTCCCTTGGCATCCCCACCCCAAATACAGAAAGAAAACCAAATATCTTGCAGAAATGTCACACCATTCTTTCTATTTCATCAATCAACAATTTGGATCATTCCTTATTTCAACTTCCTCTTCCTTCCTTGGTAATATTTTTCTTCCTATTTTTCTTACTAAATTATAGGTGTCTTATGTGTGGAAATTGGATTGATTCGGCGCTGAAGGAGCATTGGTCGAATAGACGATTTATCTTGTGCAGAGCTAACTCGACTGTGCTTGGGTCCAACCTATCTGATTTTGCACAAGTTAGATACAAGGATGCTGCGCTATTGGTCTTCTACAACGTAGTTGGTCAATCGGTCGTCAGCTCGGTTGAAGTCCGTGTTCTGATGGTCAGTCGTTCGGCATTGGGTCGTTCGGTCGTAACTCGGTTGAAATTTGTGTTGGGTCAATCGGTCGTTCGGTGGCTCATTGGTCGGCAGTTCTACGAGTTCCAGCTATCGGATAGCTCGAATGTTCGGCTCATCGCGTCGGTCGTTCGGTACAGAAAGAAGATTAGTCGGTTGAAGGAAGCCCACTGGGATGCGGCCCATTAGGATGCGGCGGAGGCACACCAGGGTGCGAGATATCAATTGCGTGGAGCTGTGATTGGATAGAATGCCGTTAAAGTTGGGATTCATATCGTTTGAAATTCCTAGCCAATGATGACACCAATTGTAATCTAGCGCTATATATATATGTGATCTTAGGCTCGGATTTTTTGTGAGGAACACATTGAGAGAATTTGAGGTGCCATTTGTGAGAGCCAACTTTGAGAGATTGTATTGTGAGCTTTTGGAGAGATATTTTGTGCTTCTTCTTCGTTTGTGAAGAGAAGATTTGTTTTGTTCTCTCCTTTCGCAATAAAACTTATCGGTGTTCCTCCTTGGCCGTTCAACGGCCTAAAGGCAATTCTCATGGTGCTCTATTTGTTTGATTGCTCGTCCTAGTTCCGGGGTTCTTTGGCGACCCGTTTCCGCAGACACACAACATTATGAACATTAGATGTATTTATTTGCTTGACAGTTGAGATTGGCAAATACTTCTCTTGTTCGTTTGCTGATGAGTGTGTTAGTTGACCTTATTGGAGGCTCACATTGAGAAGGCAACTGCTTAGATTGATTTTTGCTACAGACTGGTGAAAGTAAAATCTGACTTCCATGGACAAGACCCTCTAGGCAACAACAAAAAGCCGAGTCAGAAGGATGTCCATGTTCCATGAAGGGAGCTCATTAGTGGGCTACATGGAGCCATCTTGTCTGCACCAGATAACTTTGTCAGGATTGGTGCATTTTTGGTAGCTGATTGAGCTTGAGCCCAGCTCCTCAATTGGCAAAACATCTCGGCCTATTTTGGGCTGAGCATTTTATGGTTCTAGCATCACCTTCTTGCTGAGCTATATATGTTCCATCTATTTCCTGCTCTGCAAATTCATCTGGTGTCACTTGTAAAGGCCGCATAAATTGGCCGAATAAAGCTTCAAGATCAACGTCAATCACATCTCAACTGCTAGAAATGGCTCACATGATCACGGTGCAAAGCATGGTTTATTTCTTTTTGCCTTCATTTTCTATGGTTCTGCACATGTATGAAATATTTGAAGTTCAGAAAAGCATACTCCTATTACTCATTTGATTGGCTGCAAAAAATTTTTGGAGGCATATATGCCCCTCATACTCTAGTTAAAGGCATGCTTGTCTAAGCTGAGGATTAGGCTCCAACAACTTTAGTTTGCTTGTGCCTTACTGAATATGTCAATGGTGCTTACGAGTGGGTCCGGGTGTAAACGTATTTCGCCAAGTGCTGCAGCATATATTACTGTATTTGGTTACTAATTATGGGCATGGGTGTAGTAATAGTGTCATGTAATTAAGTTTACTTGGTAACCCCTGTGTAAGATAATATTTCTATATTTACGGAATTGGCTAATACTAGATCTTAACAGCAAAAAATGTGGTCATACATCCCACGAAAAAATGATTTCTTTGTTGCCATGTTGATGTTGTTTATCTTTCAGTTAATATACTTGCTTTGAACTGGATATATGATTACATACTTAAGGATGATGATTTTGCCATCTGCAGGGAGTACCATATCCTTCAATACCCAAGAACGAAAAGCCAAGGCGCGTGGAATTGTATTTTTCTAGCTGGCGCATCAGAGCCGGTAAGTTCTCTTTACTAATTTTATTGTCAAGTTCTTCGTAGACCCAAGTGCCATCTTCTCTTTAACACCTATGGGAAATAAGCAAACAATGTAGAATATATTATGACAATCGAATCCTGTAACCACGTGATATTAGTCTTACCTTCATATAAACTACTGCCCTGATTTCTGCTGGGAGCTTTCCTAATTAATCTTAACTTCTTGGAATGAACTTTTTCCTTGGTCTTTTCCTTCCTCCTCCCTGAGCAACCTTTCCTTAGACTATGTTTGGTTCGAGAGAAAACGTATGAGAGAAAATGAAATGAAATGAAAATGAAATATAAAAAGAAAGAAAAAAAATGAAATGAGATTCTTTTTCATGTTTGGTTACCAAAGACAATTGTGAAGAAAGTTAACAGGAAAATGTGGAAATTTCTTTTATTAGGTTGCTCATTTGCTCATTGAAAATGAAAAAACTTTTAAGAGGTATTTTTGCCAAATTATTTTTAGGATTAAGTCATGAATAATATGTATAGCTAAAAGTACTTGGAAATAATCCCATCAAATTTGGTAATAGTTTGGCTCAGGGGCGGAACTAAGTGTATGTGTGTGTGGGTATGGGCCAACACCACAATTGGAAAAAATTATATGCATATATGTAAATATGTATGTGTATACACGTATGCATATATATATATATATATATATATATATATATATATATATATATATATATATATAAGTCATAACCCGTGCCCGTGGGCACGGTTCATTTAAGATTTTCGCCCCCGAAATTTTTGTTCCCTAAAAAATTATTTCCACAGACAAAATTTAAAACAACAAATTTACGTAAAAATATTTAGCGGCACGGGCGACTTCGGCATGGAACAACAAATTCGACGCAGGCGCCTTCGACATGGAACAATAAATTCGGCGTGGAACAAATTAGCGTAAAAAATTTAGCGCCCGGCGTGGGAGCCTTCGGCGGATAAGGATGATTTGAATATGCAACATATAACTCATTGATAATATAACTTTTCCTTATTTTTGTTATAAATATTGTAAATTAAATCACATAAATGCATGGTTGTTTAACTTTCAAGACCTCTTAAATTAAAAGATCTCGAATTTTACAAAATTAAATGAAGATTTATTTCTCCAAAAAGTTCCACCCAAAATATAAAAGTTTTTACACCCAAAATTTTCACAAACTCTCATCTCAGTAGTTGATTTACCAAGATTAAATCTCAATCATCATTCTATCAACATGTTTGTCCTAGTCAGCGTGTCCAAGTCGGTCCTAGGATTCAAAAACAGTTGTCAAATGTAATATAGATGTAATATGCCCCCACAGAAAATTTATATGTATGGTGACCCCACCAAACCTAAGGTCTGGTTCCGCCAGTGGTTTGGCTTAATATAAATTGATAATATTACTGTAACTTAATTATTTAAAATAATATATGAATATCTCATCAATAAATGCTAGTTACCAATTGATTAATTCCTTTAGTTTTTTTTCAAACAAGAAGTGTGTGTGTTCAAATCCTTTTGGCCTCATAACGAGATAAAAATTTATTAGTTATTTCGAATAATTCGTAAAGCTAGCAAATAATTTACAAATTATAACGAATAATTTGCTAACCTCACAAATGTCATGGTTTGTAAATAATTTATTATTAAATTGTACGTAAATAATTAACAACTTATTTGAAAAGGTTAGGAATAATTTGCAAGCTATTTGAAAATTTTGTGCATAATGCGTGAATTTTCAAACTCGTGAATAACTCGTGAATTTCGAAAATTCGTGAATATTTCATAAATTTTTCAAACACTTTGTGAGTAAAAATTCGTTCGTGGTTTTGAATAATTTGTGAATTATTCATGGGCCATTTGAAAATTTTATGAATTATTTGTGAATATTTCAAAAAAATCTGTGAATATTTTTTAAGGATTTGCGATATTCACGATTTTTTAACAAATTCATGAATTATTCGAGAATTATTTAAAAATAGTAACCAATTATGTTTGCTAAAACAAATACAGTGCGAATGTGAGAGTAATTTGTTTTGCTCGCTTTTCTCTAGTTTTTATTGGGTCGATAGGTGGAAAAATGGAAAGAAAAGTTTTAATATTTATTTTCCTCTTTTCCTTCACTTTTATTTCCTTCTGATTTCTTTCTTTTCAGACAAACAATAAAAATTGATTTTCATACTTGATTTCTTTTCTTTTCCATTGGTTTCCTACAAACAAAACAGAACCTTATTGGGGCTTCTTCGTTCCTTGTACTAGTTTTGTAGCTAGTTTTGGATCTTGATTTCTCTCGGTGCAACTTATAAATTATGCACTCCTGTATGCCACATATGATTTGCATTCTTGCTTTATATTTCCTGTTTTTACAACACATGAAAATCCTTGCATTTACACTTGGTTCTACATACTGCCCAAACGGTGCGTGACCTCTCACCTCTGCGCTCTCAGTTGAAATTGCCTTCTGCTCTCTGATATGCCACCACTAAGCCTTTACTTGGTCTGAGGCCACCAATGTCTGAAATTGATCTGCATGAAAACCACACAACATGCACTCATATTTGTGACATGTTGTCAACCTTCTGACCGCAGTGGAATCACGCAAACAAGATGGCCTCCTGCCTGCTTGCGAGGTGAGTCTCGTTCACTACGAGGACATGGGCATCCCCAAGGACGTCGCGAAGATGGGCGTCCGTCACGGGATGTGGGGAACCGTCAAAAAGCTGCACTCTGGCATGAGAGCTTACCAGCTCATGAGGAGGACATCAGAGGCCGCCCTGTCCCGCTGCGCGATGATGGCTCACATCGCCACGAAGGTCTCGATCGACTGTGCTGATGGTCCCTCGGACTCTGACGACTCTGTTTCGGAGGAAGCGGGCCAGGACCTGGATGCCCCCCGCGATGCTCAGCCACGACTACCACACCATCACCATGGGTTTGATTGGAAGTGGGTTGTTATCGGAGGGGTGGCCGTTTACTGCGGCCTTCAGACTGGCCTTTTCGGAAAGGCTCTCGTTTTTGGAGCTGCGAGGAGGCTGGCCCGGAGGTGAGACGATGGGCATGTTTCTCTGAGCTGCGATGAATGGTTATTTTGAGAATGCTGAGATGTTGCTATTGGCTATAAAAGGAAGAATAAAATGCACATATGATTCTTTGCCGTGAGGATTATATTTTTCCTAACCCGTCGATTTGGCATCCCTATGGAACTTGTATTGCCTTGTTTTTGCAATGCTTTTTTTCATACTACATTGTGGTATATGTATATAATTTGTGGGAATCGGCCCAATGTAAAATGTTTCTCCACGTACATTTTCTCGCTTTACACTGGAATGATTGCAGTTTTTAGTTAATTTCAAGTGATAACATCAGATGCATCCAAGCGGCGGATAGAGAAGTCGAGGCTTAGCGGATCCAACCAATTTATATGATGTTAAGAGAATATTAGACATTACAGGACATACGGGAGCTTTCGTTTCAATATTATACGATAGTGTCTTTTGCAAATGATATGTGAGATATAAAGTACATGTTTAATATGTGGTCTTTTGTATTGTTGAAATGATATATGATGAGCCAAACGGCAGTGGTCCCGCGGCATTACCTTCGCTTCTCATTAGGGCCACCAGGGATCAATCCTTGAGGGACGTGGACTGCGTGTGTGTCTTTAACCAGTTTTTCGATGAGTAAAAAAACTGATATATGATGAGGTGATAGTGTTATTCACAGCTGATATGTAAAATAAAAAGTACAATCTTTTGTCGTTTTATTATATATAATTACTAGTCATAACACGTGTTCTCGGACACGGTTCATTTAAGATATCCCCTTAAAATCTTTGTTCACCCCAAAAAAAATTTTCTCTTTCAAAATATAAACGAACAAAAAACACGGGCGGGGGTGGGGGGGGGGGGGGGGTGCATAAGTGTGGGTGGGTGTGTGTATGGTGTGGGGGGTCCTAGGCCAAAAAAGAAACGCACGAAAATGAAGTGGGGAAGTGCATAAGTGTGGGTGTGTATGTGGTTAGGATGTGGGAGTAAAAAGTGAAATGTGAGGGTGTGTGTGTGGACTGTGGGGTGTGGGGGTCCTGGGTCAAAAGAGAAACGCACGAAAATGAAGTGGGAAAGTGCATAAGTGTGTGTTTGTATGTGGTTAGGGTGTAGGGGTAAAAAGTAAAATGGGAGAGTTTTTTTTTTTTTTTTTGCAAAAGGGGAAGTTGTGGTATTCTGCGCAAATGTAGTAATTATTTGGGTGGGGTTTGAAAACCAAAGAAAAAACAAAAAAAGTTGACCCTTGCGTTTTTTATTCCCCACATCCCAAGTTTCAACTTCTCGATTTTTCCAACAGAAGTTCAAGTTCTCCAAGAATTAAATCTTGACCCTTGGATGTAAAGGATGTGGATGCATCCTGATCGTTGTCGATGACTAGGACTTGTCCACGTCAGCCATACAATTCAAAAACATTTGTATTTTATATAATAGACTAGTCATAACTCGTGTCCTCGGACACGGTTCATTTGAAGATATACCCTCAAAATCTTTGATCTCTCCAAAAATTATTTCCTTCTCCAAAATATAAACGAACAAAAATTTAGCTTTGGCGTGGGCGCCTTCGGCCCTCGGGCACGGTTCATTTAAGATACCATCAAAATCATTGTTCTCCCCAAATATTATTTCCCCCTCCAAAATTTAAGCGAATATCGGGTACTGTTCATTTAAGATATCCCCTCAAAATCTTTGTTCTCCCCAAAAATTATTTCTCTCTCCAAAATTTAAACGAACAAAAATTTATCTTCGGCGCGGGCGCCTTTGGATGTGGGGGAAAATAATTTAAACCGGGCCAAAAGAGAAACTGTCACGCCACGCTTCCCTAAAATGGAGGCGAGACGTGAAAAGGTCCGCACGAGAGTGGAGCTGTGAAGCCACAAACCCGATAAGCGTCAATAAAACATAAGCAGGTCCCTGTAACCATAAACGGAACAACAATAATAACACAAGGAGAGACAGAAATAAAATCTCAAATCTCAGAATTTGTTCAACATTAAAGATAAGTTCAACATCCAAAAAAGCCACCAGGCTAAAAGAAAGAGTCTAAAGGCCTAACACACGGCCAACACAACAAACACCAACAAAGTATGGGTGCTACGCACCGATAACTAAAAGAAGTCTAAAGCAAAAGGGAAAGCTCTACGAGGACACTAAGACTGATCTCCCGTGTCCACGAAGTCCTCGATCAACGCGGGCTCTGACTCAGCGTAAGCAAACACCACGTCCTCAGCGACAAACTCAGGCTCGGGATCTAACATGTGTCACCCAAAAGAGAAAAGGGGCACATGTCAGCAAGTCGAAAGACTTGTGCAAGGAAACTGAAAGAAAGGTAAACTAACAACCTAGCAGTTAAAGTATGGTGCATGGCATGGCAAGTATCGTATGGAAGTAACAAGTGAAGCACAAGTAGCAAGTAACAAGTGGTAGGTGTGACATGTGTTGTCAAGTAACAAGTACAAGGGATCACCCACACACATGTGAGCGCCCTATTGCCCGCAGGCTGTATTCAAGTACAAGGGATCACTCACACACATGCGAGTGCCCTATTGCCCGCAGGCTGTATTGAGCTCGTTTTCTGGTCCACGAGCCAGAATCGTATTTGGCCTAGGGTTGTGCCCGCAAAACGGGTGCCTAGCCGGAACCAGTAGCACTAGTATGTAGCGATGATACGCAATCACGATGAGTGTTCAAGCATGCAATGACATGAGCAGATATTCGCGTACCGTTAATTGAATTTAAACATGACAGGCAAAATGCAATGACATGAACAGATATTCGCGTACCGTTAATTAAAATTAAACATGGCAGTTAAAGATGCATGGATGACATGAACAGTTATTACGCGTACCGTTAATTGAAATTAAACGTGACATACAAGCATGATGAGGGTGACGGACCAAGCTTCGTTGTCAAGCTAGGTCAATGGCGTCTAGACGGCTATCCTTTCACCGTCTAGTCTCTTTTACGCTAAAGCAAGGAAATGGCCTAAGGACATGGCCCAAATCAAGAGATGCAAGTTTCACTTGCCTAGCTCTGAGGATGACGATCAACGAGGCCGTCACACAAATGCTAACTACGGCGATGAGATCGCTGCCAAGGCAAAACAACATTAAAACAACATCCAACCTAGTTTTATTAGGGCTTCACAAAAACACAAATGGGCTATGAGGATATTAAGAGATCGAGTTATTACCGTATCGGAAGCGGAAGAACGATGCCTGCTCGGCAACGGAAGAAATGATCCGGGGAACCTAGGGTTCAGATCTGGAATGGATGGGGAAAATCTGGAGAAATGGGCTTTTGGGTGTTTTGGGGGGTTTTCCGACGACCTAGAGGTGGTGGCCGGCCAAAATGGAGAGGGGGAGAGGCTCTTGATGAAGGAGGAGGGCTAGGGTTAGATGGATGATGATTTGGGGAAGAAGGAGGCTCAGGCTCAGGAGAAAGGAAAGAAGAAAAGAAAAACGTTTGGGGGTTTAAATAGGAAGTGCTGGCGGCTGCCCAGAAATTAGGGTTTCGACACTGATTAGTCGGTCAAAGAGCAACTACTGACCGACTAGTTTGGGAACTAGTCGGTCGGTTGACCAACGCAGACCGACTAAGTCCAAACAGTAACTCCTGTACAAAATAGGATTTAGATTTAGTCGGTCAAAGAACAACTACTGACCGACTAGTTTGTCATCTAGTCGGTCGATGAACGTTCTTAGACCGACTAAGAATGAATATTACTTTGTATCAAAAATGATCATAGAGCTAGTCGGTTAAAGAACGATTGCTGACCGACTAGTTTGCAACCTAGTCGGTCGACGAACGTTCTTAGACCGACTAACGATAAACAGTAACTCCTGAGAAATTAACAAAGCCAACTAGTCGGTCCACGAAGGTTTACCGACCGACTAAATCGTCATCTAGTCGGTCGGTTCCCCTTCTTGTACCGGCTAACGTGCACAAAAAGTTCCGAGATGGAGCGCGAAGCTCCGGGATCGATTCCTAAGACTCCTAGGCTCGATCTAACAATAAGATATGACCGATATGAAGCCCGTCACGAATGACTTACTCCGAAATCGACGATCCTAAGGAAGAAGCTAGAAAATCACGACGAAACGATCGAAAATGAAAGCTACGGAGACGAAAACCACACATGAGGAGAAAATCCACCAAAACATATATATAATATAAATAATCCAAATACATGAAAACCAGTCGTTACAGAAACTCACGAAAATGAAAGGGGGGGGTGTACATAAGTGTGGGTGTGGGTGTGTAAGGGGGTCCTGGGCCAAAAGAGAAACACACGAAAATCAAACAGGAAAGTGCTTAAGTGTGGGTGTGTATGTGGGTAGGGTGTGGGGGTAAAAAGTGAAATGAGCGTGTGTTACGGCTATTTTGACCGGGCCCGGAAGAGCCAAGTCAACGACGACCGGTCAACCGGCCTGCTACGGCCTTGGGCCCCGGCCCCAGAGATCTCACGGGCGGGCCGCGCTTATCCGCCCAAGATGAAGGCCCAAAAGGCTGCCCACTTTTGTAGCGGAGGAAATCGGGGCCCAAATCGAGGAAGCCTTCGCCATTTATGGCAGCCGCCCCGTGCCATCATGATCCGCCAATTATGGCAGCCACCTTCATGGCTCGCCAAATATGGCAACCGACTTCATGGCCAGGCTTAATGGCCATCATTCCCCCGCCGTTATGGCCCGCCAATTATGGCAACCGCAATGCCCATTACTCCAGCCTTCATGGCCCGCCAATTATGGCAATTACTCATGGCCATGACTCCACCTTCATGACGTCATCAAGTGGGCGCAATTAGAGGGGGTCAACCCTTCCCCATTTGCACGACCCCATGAATGGCGGCCATGATGTCACATCATGGCACATGATGAGCATGGTTCGTCTATATGAGGAGGGGGTGGGCGTCATTTGAGGGAGGCCGGATCTTCACCACCTACAACGGAGGTACCTCATACTCCCATCTTACACCTTCTTCCACCTTGAATATTTCTCCTCCAAAGCTCGGCCCGAGGACTCGAGTATCGGTCTCTCCGCGAGCCATACTCGATCCCACCGAGCACTTATCAGGCCAGATCTGACTTTGGCATCGGAGGGGCTTCGGTCGGAACCAAGGTCCGACCCCCCTGACGAGCTCTCTCGTCTATTCAGGTCCAGGAGTTCCAGGGACGCCGAGGCTACCCTTCAGCGTCCTTCCAGCCGGATTCGAGCGCCCTCGTCCCCGACCTCGTTCGTCTCCTCCGTCACGAGGATGTCGCTCTGCCGAGGCTACCCCTCGCCGAGCCGACGCGAGGATCCGCGCGCCCCGCTGCGAGCGACTCTGCCTTCAACCGATCCCGGAGGCTGTCATCTCGCCGAGGCTACCCCTCGGCCCGCCAAAGAACGGAGCCGCGCCTTTCCGCTCGAGCGAACGCGCCGTCGGTCGACCCCATTGGTCATCTCCGTCTCGAGCGACAGCCACAACAACTCGGGGGTCCCGCGCGTCCCCTCTTTGACCGCGTTGACCACGCACCTTCCATACTATTAATGTGTTCTGCGAAAAATAGCAGAAACATTTGGCGCCGTCTGTGGGAACGAGTCAGCACCTACGTCAACATACACACGAACGTTGGCTCGTTCTACCATCTCTTTCTCTATTTTTAAGAAGGATTATTATATTTGATTAAGCTAACGTATCATCGACAAATACGACAGTGTTTGATCGGCCTCTCTTCCACTTTATGTTTACTAAAGCGAACAGGCCTACAGCTCGGCAGTCATGTTGGAGAGGCTCTCCGTCAACTGCTACTCGAAGCCGTGAGGGTCATGCCTCCACCTCGTCAACGTCCACGGCGAGGTGACCCGCCTCAACAGCGTAAGGATCCCGTGTTGTGCCTGCCAGGTCATCTTCAAGTTAAGGCGCAATCACGCCAAGCTGATTGCGGCGGTGAAGAAAACCCCAGATCCACGATTAGCTCCGGAGACCTCGGATCTTGCCTATATTCCATAGAATTCCGGCTTAGAATGCCGTGAAGCTGCTACCAAATGTCATGCTAAATTGAATCTGACATTCAATTGGTTTGAAGTGCCATGAATTTGCTGCCAAATGCCAGCCCGAATTGAATCTAACATTCAATTGATTTGAAAGGGACATTCAATTGGGTGGGGGGGGATGATCATCTTGCTGGCACTCTCCTCTCCCCTCAAATTGAATCCCTTCACCTGAGCGGGGTGAGTCAGGCGAAACTCATCGTCGAGAAAATCGACCCTCCGATCCACCAAAAGGGAATGAGCATCGACCCAGGGGCATGCGACCCCCTTGTTGTCGAAGAGTACGCCTACGACCATCCTCCGGGTCAAAGACGACTTCTCCGGCCATCCTCCGAGTCGACGAACCCCAACCCTCTGAACTTGCGTTCGACCGATGTGGTGTTGAATCCGACAAAGCTCGACCCCTGAGGTTTGATGTGGCTCTGCAGCAACCGGGTGTGGATCCGAACTTGAGCATTCAAGGTTGAGGCTGACCTTCCATAGTCCAAGCCTCCAGGCTCGAAGCTGATTTCTCCGAGATCGAGACCGAGTATCTGAATGATGTTCGGTGAACAGAGCCTCCTTGGTCTAAGTTTCAACAACACGGCGGTGACTCCCTTGCAAACGTCGTCATCCTCGACAAAACAGGCTCAAACGAAATCACTATGACTTGCCAAACTGGCATTCTACGCCCCCAGCACGCACAGAACTTCACCAGGTGCGCGGTTCCAACCTCGGCGTCGGGCCAAGCTTCTTCCCCGTCGGTGTCACTATGGAGATCGGCATCACCAACTTCATCCTCCCCTTCCTCCGCTCCGGCTCAGCTTGCTTCGTTGCTCCGGGCTGAAGCACGACCTCAGGGCCGAAATGGTGGGGGCACGACATCCAGGAAAGAATTCCTGCTGACGGTGACCCTAGCCGGAGACATCAGAGCCGGAGACGTATGATCGGCCAGGCTCGCTTCAGACTGGGTCTTGATCAGTTGACGGTGGTGTCCGATCAGCCGAGCACTCCTCAGATCGAGTCCTCCTCTCGGAGCTCGCCCAATGGAGCCCGCCTGACCTATAGCTTATTCGCATCGGCCTTCATGTGGTCGAACCCAGTTTCGCCTAACTCGGATGTCAGGCCGACGTCTTCGATGGAGACGTGGCTGACGCGCCGAATGGCTCTTCCTCGACATGATGACCCGATCAACCCGAAGCGGCATCAAGACCTATTGCCCGATCTCGGTGTCACAGTCGCTTTCAAAGGCCAAGCGACAGAATAGTGGCAATAGCAGGAATCATCGACGCGATCACGTCATGTTCTTTTGACCAAAGGCTACTCTAAGGTATGTGATGTTGTTTGGCATACTGATGTTGTTAGATTTGGTGACCAGGGCTGCTTGGAGGGCACCTTGTTAAGACGGAAGCTTCTATCCGAGACGCACTGCTGGCTGAGTTGTCGACCTAAAACTCCCGTCTATCGATCCAAAGCTTCCGTAAGCTAAGATCGTCGAAGAGAACATCGATTCTCTGGTCCTCTGCAGGGATCGCCAGAAGGGTCTTCACCGCCTCAAGCTCGACATCGGTAGGATCAAGGTCGGAAGAGGAGCAATGTTCGACGTATCGCTCGTTGAGCCCGCCTCTCCTCAAAGAAGCCAAACGTCGATCCGACATCTGCACCTCAACATGCATCCTAATGTTCGTGACCGTCTCATCGCCAAAAGGAGGCTGACCAGTGCAGGCTGAGGCCGAGGCCGACCCCTGAGGAGGCCGACCAGTCCAGGCCGAGGCCGACCAGTTCAGGCCGAGGCCGAGGCCGACCCCTGAGGAGGCCGACCAGTTCAGGCCGAGGCCGACCCCAGAGGAGGCCGGCCAGTCCAGGCCGAGGCCGACCCCTGAGGAGGCCGACCAGTCCAGGACGAGGCCGAGGCCGACCAGTCCAGGACGAGGCCGAGGCCGACCAGTCCAGGCCGAGGCCGACCCCAGACGAGGCCGACCAGTTCAGGCCGAGGCCGAGGCTGACCAGTCCAGGCCGAGGCCGAGGCCGACCCATGAGGAGGCCGACCAATCCAGGACGAGGCCGAGGCCGACCAGTCCAGGCCGAGGCCGACCCCAGACGAAGCCGACCCAGCAAAAAGGTCAAACTGTCCTCTTCCCCCTTGCTAATTAATTGTGTGCTTTCAGACAATTACAAGAACTTCCCTAACAATTCTCCTCTCTTAAACTTCTTGCGAGGTGGTGATAAAAAGCCACATCCTCCGGTTTCAACAAATGTCTCACAAAAAGCTTGTAGATAAGGCTGCCATGGTCGCGACAACGCCGGAGCACACGGCGGCCGGCATTGTGGCCTCGGCCAACTTGAGGGAGAGGCGCAAGGAGTGCGTCTAGATCCGGGGACGGGCCAGGAAGACGCGGGGCTGCGAGTGGCCCGGCAAGGTCGCCAAGGAGAATGAGATCTCGATCGAGTTCAGACAAGAGACAGCACCGACGACCCTCGCAGGCGTCGGGCTTAGCCCCGACTCGGCCTTCATCGATGGCCCTACCACCATCTCTGGCCATTGTCTCGACGTCCGCCATACCAACACCGTGCTGCCATTGCCAAACATATGGGCTGAGCTCCCATCACTGTGCCGCCCTTGCCGAGCTACCTTGGTCGTACCGCCAAACAGACAAAAGCGGGAGCCGGAGCGAGAGCAGGAACTGGAGCAGAAGCTAGGATCCAGACAAAAGCTGGAGCAAAAGCTGGAGCCGGAGCCGGAGCCGGATCTGGAGCCGGAGCTGGAGCAGGAGCCGGAGTTGGAGCTGGAGATACGATCCAGACAAAAGCTGGAGCTGAAGTTGGAAATGGAACTGGAGCTGTGTCTAGATGAGGCCGACCCATCCAAGAGGAGGCCGACCACACCAGTTTAACCAACCCAGGAGGAGGCCGACCAGACAAGTCCGACCGCCTTGCCAAGTATCTGAGTTTCAACGCCAAGCCACCTCGTCGAGCTTACAAAGTTATCCCCACTGCGACGGAGCTGTTGAACCAGTCGAGCATCCAGACCGCTCCTCTGACCGTGGCCGAGCCGTTCGGCCGAAGCACCACCGTCTGAGTTCGAGCAACCAAGCAGCTCCTCCGATCGAGGCCGACCAGTTCAGGCAGAGACCGAGGCCGACCCTAGAGGAGGCCGACCGGTCCAGACGAGTCGGACCACCCTTCCAAGCCTCCGAGCCACCTTGTCTCAAAGTCATCCTCATCCTGGCCAAGCCGATCTGGCCGAAGCACCCCCGTCCGAGTTCAAGCACCCAGATCGCTCCTCCGACCGTGCTGCTGGGTCCCCGCTTGCCGAACAACTCCTGCATCCACCGATCTGGACGAAGCAATGGCAGAGCGCCACCATGGAATCTTCGAAAGGCTTCACAAGGTCCTCACCCTTTTCGCCGGCCGTGAGCCGAGGGGCAACTCCCCTCGCCACCGGGCGGATCTCCTTTGCCGGCCGTAAGCCGAGGGGCAACTCACCTCGCCACCGAGCGGATCTCCTTCGTCGGCCGTAAGCCGAGGGGCAACTCCCTTCGCCACCGAGCGGATCTCCTTCGTCGGCCGTAAGCCGAGGGGCAACTCCCCTCGCAACCGAACGAACGAGCTCAATCTCAGTGCTGGGGGAAACTCCTTCCGCTGAACGAATCTCCTTCGTCGGCCGTAAGCCGAGCGGCAACTCCCCTCGCCACCGAACGAATCGCCTTCGTCGGCCGTAAGCCGAGGGGCAACTCCCCTCGCCACCGAACGAAACTCCTTCGTCGGTCGTAAGCCGGGGGGCAACTCCCCTCGCCACCGAACGAAACTCCTTCGTCGGTCGTAAGCCGAGGGGCAACTCCCCTCGCCACCGAACGAAACTCCTTCGTCGGCCGTAAGCCGAGGGGCAACTCCCCTCGCCACCGAACGAATCGCCTTCGTCGGCCGTAAGCCGAGGGGCAACTCCCCTCGCCACCGAACGAAACTCCTTCGTCGGCCGTAAGCCGAGGGGCAACTCCCCTCGCCACCGAACGAAACTCCTTCGTCGGCCGTAAGCCGAGGGGCAACTCCCCTCGCCACCGAACGAAACTCCTTCGTCGGCCGTAAGCCGAGGGGCAACTCCCCTCGCCACCGAACGAAACTCCTTCGTCGGCCGTAAGCCGAGGGACAACTCCCCTCGCCACCGAACGAAACTCCTTCGTCGGCCGTAAGCCGAGGGGCAACTCCCCTCGCCACCGAACGAAACTCCTTCGTCGGCCGTAAGCCGAGGGGCAACTCCCCTCGCCACCGAACGAATCTCCTTCGTCGGCCGTAAGCCGAGGGGCAACTCCCCTCGCCACCGAACGAATCTCCTTCGAAAAGAAAAAAGAAAGAGCATCTTCTCCCCCCTTATACTACATATCCCGACCTCAACCTTAACAATGGTAGAGCTCGGAAGATGGGGGCAATTGTTACGGTTATTTTGACCGGGCCCGGAAGAGCCAAGTCAACGACGACCGGTCAACCGGCCTGCTACGGCCTTGGGCCCCGGCCCCAGAGATCTCACGGGCGGGCCGCGCTTATCCGCCCAAGATGAAGGCCCAAAAGGCTGCCCACTTTTGTAGCGGAGGAAATCGGGGCCCAAATCGAGGAAGCCTTCGCCATTTATGGCAGCCGCCCCGTGCCATCATGATCCGCCAATTATGGCAGCCACCTTCATGGCTCGCCAAATATGGCAACCGACTTCATGGCCAGGCTTAATGGCCATCATTCCCCCGCCGTTATGGCCCGCCAATTATGGCAACCGCAATGCCCATTACTCCAGCCTTCATGGCCCGCCAATTATGGCAATTACTCATGGCCATGACTCCACCTTCATGACGTCATCAAGTGGGCGCAATTAGAGGGGGTCAACCCTTCCCCATTTGCACGACCCCATGAATGGCGGCCATGATGTCACATCATGGCACATGATGAGCATGGTTCGTCTATATGAGGAGGGGGCGGGCGTCATTTGAGGGAGGCCGGATCTTCACCACCTACAACGGAGGTACCTCATACTCCCATCTTACACCTTCTTCCACCTTGAATATTTCTCCTCCAAAGCTCGGCCCGAGGACTCGAGTATCGGTCTCTCCGCGAGCCATACTCGATCCCACCGAGCACTTATCAGGCCAGATCTGACTTTGGCATCGGAGGGGCTTCGGTCGGAACCAAGGTCCGACCCCCCTGACGAGCTCTCTCGTCTATTCAGGTCCAGGAGTTCCAGGGACGCCGAGGCTACCCTTCAGCGTCCTTCCAGCCGGATTCGAGCGCCCTCGTCCCCGACCTCGTTCGTCTCCTCCGTCACGAGGATGTCGCTCTGCCGAGGCTACCCCTCGCCGAGCCGACGCGAGGATCCGCGCGCCCCGCTGCGAGCGACTCTGCCTTCAACCGATCCCGGAGGCTGTCATCTCGCCGAGGCTACCCCTCGGCCCGCCAAAGAACGGAGCCGCGCCTTTCCGCTCGAGCGAACGCGCCGTCGGTCGACCCCATTGGTCATCTCCGTCTCGAGCGACAGCCACGACAACTCGGGGGTCCCGCGCGTCCCCTCTTTGACCGCGTTGACCACGCACCTTCCATACTATTAATGTGTTCTGCGAAAAATAGCAGAAACAGCGTGGTTTTAAGCAAAAGAGGGAAATGGACGGCATTCTGCGCAAATGTAGTGATTGTGAGGGTGAGGTTTGAAAACGAAAGAAAAAAAACGAAAAAAGGTGACCCTGGTGCATTTTGTGTTGGGTGCCATGTGTTTTTGATTCCTTCCCACCCAAGATTTTAACTTCTCTATTTTTCCAACAGAAGTTCAAGTTCCTGCAGAATTAAATCTTGACCCTTTGATGCATATGATGTGGATGCATCCTGATCGTTACTGATGTCCGAGACTTGTCCAATCAGCCCCATGGTTTAAAAACAGTTGTGTTTTATATAATTGATGTTATTTTATGCATTTGGAAGACCCGCATAAAAACATGTAAATAAAAAAATTAATCTATTTGTCACAGAAGTAACCAACACTTTAGAAGAGTACCAATTAATAAGAAATTGGATTGGTATGTGTAATATTAGCAATTAACACGTCAACATTTGTACCTTGACTCGTGGCATTATCAATCAGTTTTACGAAATTATTTTTAGTATATAGATCAAACAAAAAGAAAAGTGAAACACAAATAGAATGCAAATTCGGCGTGCATTATCCAACTGTTACATCAAAGAAGCAAACCTTCACCAAAATTATAAACTGCTAATCTGGAAGAGCTGCAAAATTAAAAACTACAGACAAGCTTCGATTATCTTCGACCACAAAGAGTCTGGGATGCATGCCAAAATTTAAATAAAAAATTGACCGGTCACTTTTTGTTGTTTGGTGTCCGTTTAATATGTCGTCGGTTTCGTTAGAAAACTTATGAAATGTAAAACCCATTGATACCAATTTTATCAATTTTATGGCATTTTTTTTTACATTTCCACTTTTCCCGATATACCTCACGGCAAAACAACGATAGTTGCAAATATTAAATTGTAGAGTGGGATTAATGCAAAAATTTGCCTTCATTCCGCCTTTTCTCTTCATGTATATATTTTGGCCATTCTCCGCTATCTTCCTTTTGATAAGCTCGAGAATCCTCTCTTTCTCTCTGCCTCTCCTTTTTGAAGCAGCAGCTTCAATTTCGCTTCTCTGAAAGAACCGAGCCTTTCTCTCGATTATCCCTAAACCTTTTCTCTCTCTCTATTCTCTCTTTCATGGCGAATCCTCCGCCCGATGGTATGAACGATGACTTCTTCGACCAAATCTTCTCCATGCCCGCCGCCTATGCCGGTGCCGCCGACAGCGGATCCCTCAGCTACGGCGATTCGTCCTCGTCCGCCTCCGCCACCGGATTCGCCCCCGGAGGCCCTTCGATGTTCTCCCTAGGGCTGAGCCTGGATCAGCAGCATCACCAACATGGAGGAGGAGGAGGAGCGCAGCCTAAGGACACCGGCGGTAAGCGTATCCGAGACGACGACGAAGTGAAGCGAAATTCGTCGGAATCAGTGAGCAGATTTTTTTCTTCTTCTTTTGACACTTTAACATTTTTTAAAATGAGAAATGCCCGTTGCTTCGTGCGAAATTAACATTGTTGCCGTTTTCAGGAAAGGGAGCGTCCGGTGCAATTAGCGAGCTTGTTCCCGCCGTACGTACACAGCCAAGTTCATCAAATCCGGCCAAATCCTCCATCTCATGTCCGCTAACTTTACCTTTTTATTTCAAGAAAGAATAAAAATGATTTTTGTTGCTTTTAATGAATTATTTACATTTTTAGTTGGTTTTATTTAGGTTCTCCATGGACAATCAATTCAAAGCCCAATGGCTGTGGCCCCACAACCTCCGGCCCCTCGGCCGAGGGTGCGTGCGAGGAGAGGCCAAGCAACCGATCCTCATAGCATCGCCGAGCGAGTAATTCACCATTCTAACCCTCACTCTCACTCACTCACTCACTCACTCACTGACTCACTAGAACAATCACCATTTCCCATAACCAGTTTGCTAGCTGAGGATATGAGTGTAGGAAATGTATTGTAAGTTCTCTTTACATACGAGGATCAATTTTTCGTTTATTTGTGATACTTGGGTTGGGTGTAATTGTGGCAATTTGCTTTTTGTCGTGGGTGGTGTAGCTGCGCAGAGAAAGAATAGCGGAAAGGATTAGGGCATTGCAGGAATTGGTGCCAAGCACGAACAAGGTAATGAAATGTGTCAAGAATGTTTTGTTATATTATATGTACAAAGTAGGTTGCGCTGAAGAGAAGTCGGTAGGATTTCCCTTCTTGTTTATACACGTCGTGACTCTAAAACAGTTCATGAGAAAGCAACGAAATTAGCGAGTTGCTAGATGTGCCAACAATACTACTCATGTGGTTGGTCCGTTGAGCGAACTAAGGTCCTTCGTCCCGTTTGGAATGTGGAATAGGAAAAGGGTATAAGCACTTCTATTCATCTTATTCTTGCCAAACATCATAAAATTTACGTGGTATAAATTTATGACTATAATACCTAAAACCCATCGTATATCCGAACTTTTGGTATAAGCAATTCCCAATAAAGCTAAGAATAAGCTTATTCCCAATTTTTTTGTGTCTTCTTATTCCCACCATTCTTCTAGTACCCAACATAGCATAACCAAATGCTTCTTTAGAGTTGACATTTTAGACACACTTAATATTATGTCTAAAAAGCATAAGTTGTTATGCTCCAAAATTCAGTGTAACCTTATTCAAAATTCCAAATGTGGCATTAATTTCCTGAGAAATGGATCCAATCTCCTTAGTTAGAATAACGCAATAAGAACTTTTAGGTATTGAATTGCCAATGTGTCTGCTAACCATAACAGGTAAAACAAAAGAATACCTTTGTTTCGTGCCTGTTTCGGACTTTGCATATTGCTACCATGCTATAAAAGTACAATCAATTTGCAGTTTTATGAGTTCATAAAAAGTTGCCAGCAGAGTCGTCAATGTTGGCACATCCATCTACATGAGTGATCAATATTAGGCAGTGATGTTACACTTGTCATTTCACAAATTGAATAATGCACATATAGGTTCATACGGATTTGCTTTAGTATCTGCCTTGCGAAATTTCTGTGGGCTAGAATGATGGTTCCATCATAGTTGCAAACATATGCAAATGGATATGCATACTTGTCTATGCACACACATAGTTGTGTATTATTGAAAGTATAGTTGGTGGTACCATGTTGAGAATGTCAAACTTCATCTAAATTTTTTCTTTTTAAAAATTTTTATGATAAATCTTACTCTTTGCTATTCCTATTATTATTTTGCGCTGAAATCTTCTCCGATCTGATGTGTCATTTTGAGGGAGTTGATTGAATATAATCACACTTGAAAGACCAATTTTTTTATGTAACAGATGATTAAAGTGTATATCTCTTCCAGTATTATCAATATCTTCCCTTCTCTTGTGCAGACAGATAAAGCAGTCATGCTTGATGAAATTGTAGATTACGTGAAATTCTTGAGGCTCCAAGTCAAGGTACCGTCATGCTATTCATGAATCTTGCTATTTGAACAACCATGCATTTGTATGCTAGGAATTAAAAAAAGTATTAGTGATTATGCATCTCTTTATCACGAACGAAGCATAAATGTGTGTGTAACCTTCATCTTCTTTGAATACCAAGGTTAATTGCTCCCACTTTCTCCTTGGATAGGGGGGAAATTCCAACTTAATATGTGAGGTGAAACTTGAACGTTCTGACCACCTTCTCACCAACCCAACTCCAATTTCTTTTTTAGTAATATACGTAATACTTAATCGAATCCATATAATATGGTTGTTCTGCAAAGGTGTTAAGCATGGAACATAGTTATGTAATTATGTGTTATTTCCTTCACGTGGCTCTGTATCTGCATAAAATAGTGAAAATAAAAAAGGAAAGCAGTCATTACATTTTTATATGTTTTCAGTTGAGCCCACAGGGCACAGGCTCTTCAGGCTCTTCATTTCTTGCTGAATGCTTGTGTTCGTAGAAATAATCTTGTAGGTTTAAATATGGATGTGTCCTAGCAGAGCAGGACATCAATTCCCAAGCATTTTGTGGCCAAATATTGCGTGGAACGGATCTTATTTCATTATTTCATTTATAATTCAAACAGATACTCAGTCTACTTTGTGTAGATTGATTTCCTCTTCAATGAAGAGGTGCAATGCATTGCAGCATTTGATGTTACTTGTAATGGCTGTAACAACTAGTAATAATGGTCATAGTTCCTGAAGAATCGTGGAATGCCCTAATATTTTTCTTCACCTTCCCCATCCTCTTAAAACATAACTACATAGTGTTAGGCGGCTAGTTGCTGCAACATATCCATTCTATCAGAGATCATCAATGAATTGCTTAATGTGCCAAAAGCCAATGTACATAGGCTGTGCAGATGGGTACTAGTAACTACATGTAAGCCGCTAGTTGCTGCAACATCTCAATTCTATCAGAGATCTTCAATGAATGGCTTTATGTGCCAAAAGCCAATCTACATAGGCTGTGCAGATGGGCACTAGACTGTTTTTATCTTAGGAAGTTATTATTACCCACATGGTTAGGTTCGAATTTCAAAACGAGAGTTGGGCCTGGCTTTGTGAAACTTACCAAAAAAATTGGAATTATGTTGTTTTGGTTATTATCTGCTTCATTAGTTGTTTTTTTCTTTCAAGTTCAACTTATGTGTCAGTGCTAAATCATACATATCAGGTACTGATTCATTTCGTAAAATGATAGGTTCTAAGTATGAGCAGATTAGGTGGCGCTGGTGCTGTTGCACAGCTGGTATCTGACATCCCTCTGTCATCTGTTGAGGTAATAAATTAAATTTGGATTAGATACCAATAGACTGCACTTATAAAACAAAAGGAGAGAAAAAAAAGAAACTTCTCCTTTGTTCCTCATCTTATTTGCATTGCGCTTCCAACTTTTTGGTTTGATTTCTCAAGTGTTCATTCGTGCACTGCATCTTGGATGTCATCATGCTTCCCTTCCAAAAAAAGCCGCCATATGCCAACTGCTGCTGCTAAAGCTACTAGCATTATCATCATTATCATTATAATAAAAATCTAGTAGCTTTTTGTCACTAACACATATAGTTGCCAATGCATGGTTGATTAACTGCTTTGTTGTCCTTATCATTATAATACAAGTCTAGTCACCATTTCGTTATTTTTGTCACTAATACACAGTTGATATTGCTACTGTTAAATATATATACTGTGTATCAGACTGTATTATGTTGATAATGCGTTGTTTTGGGGCAATCAGTCTTTGTAATTAATTAACTTTTTACCCCTTATGATGTATTTGAACAACATTTGAACGGCTCTGGCCATCCAATTAACTTAGCATTTCATGCACCCTAATCATACATAAACGTAGCAATTCTATTGGGAACCGGGAAGCTATTTTTCATGGTCCTTTTTGGTGTCGTATGAATTTGGGAATTTAAGGGTGGACAAAATCAGTCACTTGTGTAGTGCATATACAGTTTGGTAGTAGCGGCGTTTGGTTTTTTCAAGATATGTACAGTAGTAGAGTTTAGATTTTCAACATATGTACAGTAGTAGAGTTTAGATTTTCAAGATTTTCGTGTATGTTCCGTATGGCAGTAGCATCGGTTTTTTCAAGCTAATGCCTGATAATAGCATTAAGCTTTCCAATCATGTGGCTGGCAAATTCATCTTTTCCACTTATAGACTCAAGGAAAATGTTCTGATTGATGCAAATTCATCTTTTCCACTTTTATGATCACTCATTTTCATGTGATTGCTGGGCTTTACCCTTGTATGCCTTGAAAATTGTTAATTCCATAAAAAAGACAGAGCAAAGAACATAAAAAAAAGAAGAGAGATGAAAAGAAAGGAGGGGAAAACAACTAATTACACTAAAGTGATTGAATAAGAAGAAAAAGTCCGTCCATTATTTATTTGAGGCAGAAGATCAAACTGGATCTCTCTTAGAAGCATGCTGTGTCTGACTCGCACGACTCGCACCCTTGATTTGATTAAACCGGGATTATGAATTCTAAAGTAGGTTATCTAGTAGATCACTTCAATTTTGTAAGTGGGCACCTTTAGGCAATCATGCATCATCTTTATTCCTTCAAAATTATTGAATCGCTTGTTAGCCGATCAATTAGCATTCCTAGTTTCCTCGCATATTCATATTCTTCATGCTTGTTGACTATTGAATAGCATGCTTGGCATGAGGGACAAAATCTCATGTTCTTTCTGATTTCCAACATCATCAGGGGGATGCGAGCGAGGGCAGGACCACGCACCAGGTGTGGGACAAGTGGTCGACGGATGGCACGGAGCGGCAAGTAGCGAAGCTCATGGAAGACGATATTGGAGCCGCGATGCAGTTCCTCCAGTCCAAAGCCCTGTGCATCATGCCAATCTCCCTCGCCGCCGCAATCTACCACACGCAACCCTCGCCCGAATCTTCCTCGGTCAAGCCTGAACCTAACACCCCCTTATAGACACCCAACCCTGCATTCAGCAGTCTGCTCCCCAAGAAAGCTAGAGGAAGATCCCACTGTCTAATGACATCGGCTTCTCGCTTTACTTTTGGTTTCTTTTGTCAAAGGTGGCGGTGATTGCAAAGCGATGGTAAGCAAAAGAAACGTATAACACAACGTATCCATATCTTTTTCGAGTGCTTTTCGGAAGGGGGGGCGATGTAGGATTGTAGGAGGTCTTAGCCTGATCTTATTTCGCTTTGTGGGGGGCTGTAGTGCACTAACTGATGATCAGCTCTGAGTGGGGGGTAGACTTTTTTTTTTTCCTTTCCTTTTTGCTAGTGGGTCGTGGGGCCAAGTAAAAGGGATGTTGTATAGATTTATCGCATGTCTTGTCTTTTGATCGAAATGGACGGTGATGGTAGCGATGGGGATGGTGGCACAAGTGGTGTCGATAGTCGTCGCCTTTATTTATGTTGGTGATAATATCGTGCACATAGTTTACATGTTAGTGCGTGGCGATTGTGTTTCCGAAACAAATTTGTGCTTGCCTTTTTCGTGTTTCCTATGGGTCATTATATGGACAAAGACCCGAGCTCAACCATGGCCTAAAACGAGGGCAACGTTTTAAATGTTAAGACCCAAAAGATGGAAAAGTACAATTCTTACATAACTCTCAAATAGACTTGTACTTGTGGGAGCCCATTTTTTTGTGTCTTGTACCTGAGCTACATGAATCCCTATTTAATTATTAAATGTTGGTTTACATAATTATTGGAGTAAGTACTCATTGGATATCGATTACACACAATTATTGAGAAGTCGCGTGTCGCCTTACAATTGGTTCTTGAGAACCTACTTGCTTGAGGAGGAGGCAATTTAACGAAAAAGATGATGTGTTATCAGCATATGGTACAAGATAAGTTTGTATTTCGTCGCTCAAATCCATCTCTTCGATGGGCAAGTAGGTTAGCAAGCTAACGGCATGTCGCCTTTTGTGCCTCTAGCACATCTACATATCACTTTTTACGCTGTATCACATCCGTTCAGTGTCAAGAACTTCTTCAAATGGTAACGAATAGATACCATTGCCCTTAGCTCTGCTAGCACCGTTTGCCCATTTATGTTGTTATGTTGTTTGCAGACTGATGATGAATCCATTACCACAAACTTTGTACGTGAGCTCCGATGGTCACCGGCAACGTAATCACTCCCATGACCTTTGCAGGTAACCTAGAAAAGCCATAGGCTCTTCCGGTCTGGATTATAAGCTGCTCATGTTGACCCAAATCTCCGCAATGGCTTCCACGAAAGGCGAAAAGGGTATCGTGTCCACTATTATCATATGCATTTCTACCCCAAAGTTCATGGCAATGATGATAGCATCTGTTTGAATGGCATTCAAATCTTTGCTCGAAACCCCGACTTTCACTTCGCCTCCACCACGGGCTTCTTTGGTTGAGGTTTTACGCTATTCATCACCCTTACGCATTTCTTTGCAATGGGTATTTGATACTTTCACGACTACTGGGTACTGACCCTCCTGTCTGTCTGACATATGTATGAAATATCAAAACATATTATACATGATCATGTAAATTGCGACTGCATATACAATGAAGACCTAGGAGCATTTCCATCCCCTACAAGTATGAACCCTAACTGCCTCTATCAACTCTACTCCGCATAAAACTTAATTGTTTTTGATCGGTATCATTACCACTGGGCCTTTGGCCTACTTCATTCTCAACCGTGCAGAAGCTTCCAATCGTGGGCGAAAAGCCCTATATGCGAGTCCAAATGCTTCAATTTTGAGTCGAAGCTCGCCTATACATGCCAAGACCTTCTTCACCATTCCAAGCGGATGTCCAAACCTTAGGCTTGTCCAGATGTATATGCATAACATATTCAATGCAATTTTTTTCCGTTTCGGGAAAAGAAAGAAATCCACAACCATTAGGGTTCTGTAAAAGAAACAACATCAGATCATAACGTGACCGTCACTTACCCTAAACCTAGATTTACCTATTGCTAAGGCTACAATAAAATAAGTTCTGGTAGCTAGCCGAGCATGTATCATTTGAGTTACTATGGGACAAGCTTACTTCTCATCGCAAGCTAGATAATTACGTACAACGATAGCAAACAAAGAAAATGACACAGGTTGACTCACATCTATATTCCTACGACCAAATTGCACCAGCTCTGATTCAATGATCCGTGTATTAGGCTTGAGGGATAACACAATTCATCAATGAGCTCTAACATATACAAAACCCAAGTAATCCAACTAATGACACTTGTGTGATAGTATATAATTAAAAAAAATAGCAGTATATAAGAACCCTACATGGGGCTTTGCTGCAGAAGCATCAATGCATATTTATGTTTATTATGCAGCTTTCGTTATCACTAGTTTAGAACATATAATGCATGTGTGTAATATATTTATCAAACCGTGTTTATATCATTTACAGGATTTAATTCCCATAAACTATATAATATTGCACAATCATGTCCTAGCTTATATATGATCAAACCAGAAAAAAACAATTTTGATAACTGGTGTACAGCTTTCTTAATTAGTATATACGATGCAGATATGATACGATCCAGATCTGGTTTTAAGGATAAAAATGTGATTTTTAAGGTAAAGATAAGATTTTTATGAGAAGGGTGAGATTTTTAGGGTTAAAAGAGGGGTATTTGGAGGAAAAGAAGGGATTTTTATTGATAAAACTAAGATACGAGGATAAAATTGGCCACGTTCGAGAGGTGTACCGCTCTCCTAACTTTGATTCGAGATAAAGCCTAACACTCCCACTAGATTTAAGGGATCCACACTATTCTCTCTCAATCTCAACTCCATTCAACATGTACCCCCTCTTTAATCTCTCCCCTTATTTATAATTAAACTCATAATGAGCCATATACCTTAAATTACTAAAATACCCCAAACCTAGGATTTTTAGCCGAAAATTACAGATCTGCCCATGTAACCCCAGAATTTACAGATTTGCCCATGTGCCCAGAAATTACAGATTTGCCATTTTATGGCCATAAACCCTAATATTAACATCGCTCTACCCCCAAAGAACCACATTGTACTCAAGGTGGTGCATGAAGTGTGTGGGCAAATCCTCTCCGACCCATGATGCTCGTCCCCTCTTGAATCAAAAGGATATCCAAGTTCTCCATCGCCCTCAACGATGCCCATGTAGATGTCACGATGATCACGCTGCCCAGCTGAAAGTCCTCTGCGTCCAAAACACAAATGCTTGTGCTTGAGAGGTCGTCCATATACAAACCATGGGCCATAGGTCCCCGCAAAATGTCGACGGGGCATGGCGGGCCCTGAATACTGCCGTCGGACATGGCAAGCCCTGAATAATATCGTCGAGCCATGGCGGGCCCATCAGAACTACGTGCAGGTACGATCGGGCCTAGAGGGCTGCGGGCAGGGCACGCGGGGCTTGCAGCCCCGCGTCAGGGCCTGCCTGGCCTACATGAGGCCTGCAAGATACCAGGTGGCCTACATGCTGCTGGCTGGCCTGCAGGTCAGCGGGCAGACCATGGTGGGCTTGCATGATAGAGGACCTAAGGTCGTTGACCCCCCATTATCTCCCGCGGCATCCTTGGAGTCTCGATCTGGGTCGGTGTTGTTGTCGATGTTCAAATCTGAAGCCAGATTGCTTGTGGGATAGATCTCCTCCTCAAAAGAGATGATTTTCCCCTTACTCTCGTCTAACGACACTCCCTTTAGCCTCAGATTTGTGTCGCTAACTTCATGTTTCTTCAGAACTGGTATTGTGGTCTCCTCCCAAAGGCGGAAGATTTCGGCTATCTCTGCCCATCTTTGCTCTATTTCTGCTAGGAGTGACGAAAGGCCTTCTTCGATAAAAATCTTCAAATCCTCCTCCGCCCTCATTGCCAAGATCAAACGCTCTGATACTACTTTGATACGATTCGGATCTGGTGTTAGGGATAAAAATGATTTTTGTGGCAAAGATGTGATGTTTATGAGAAATGTGGAATTTTTAGGGTGGAAAGATCGGGGTTTGGGGGAAATGCTGGATTTTTATTAACAAAACTGAAATACAAAAATAAAGTTGGCCATGTTCGAGAGGTGGACCACTCTCCTAGCTTTGATTTGAGATAAAGCTTAACACTCCTACTAGATCTGAGGGACACACCCTATTCTCTCTCAATTCTCAACCCATCCAACATGATCTCCCTCTCTAATCTTTCTGCTTATTCATAATTAAACTCTTAATGAGCTGTCACCCCTAAATTACTAAAATACCCATGACATATGGTTTTAACCCAAAATTACATATCTATCCCCTGTAACCCCTGAAATTACAGATTTGACCATGTGACCAGAAATTACAGATTTGCCATTTTATGGCCATAAACCCTAATCCTAACAAGATATTACATTCCTAATAGTCACACCAAACCATTGCTGGTTCTTCAGAATTACTCGTTAATCTTGGCTTCCAAGATGAACTTTTCTATTAGCATCAAGGATAAACTACACACGGAATCTTACTTTATTATTGAAATTTTGATGAAAAACTGTGATTTTACCTCAGAATATGCCGGGTTCACATGTCGATGCTTTCTTTGTTTTTTATTTTGTATTTCATTTTAGAAACCAGACCATATTTTGGTTCTCATACCACATCATGTCCCCCACCCAAACCAATAACCACGCTTTCTAATGGTTGAGTTGTGAAACTTTTTACAAGGATCCATTCATACATGTCCTTTTATTTGTGACAGCAGAGTCCACTAAGTTTATATCAACTGCAGCTACCTGTCTACAAACTCACCACGGCTTAGCTAAATGCAAATTCAATCTCTGTTATCTCCATTGTTTCTGATTGTTCCTCCAAGCCTCCCCGAAGTTGGCTACCTATAAATGAACTCCGCTAGTGCAACCGAGCCCAAGCATCATTCTCTGCATTAAACCAGCACATGCAACCTTCGATGTCTCTTTACATCTTTCCATCTCCGTTTCCATGTCACATCTATATCATAAGAAAGAAATAAAAATCTTGTTTAAATAGCTACAATAGATCAGCCTACTTGCAGATGTGACGCATACAAAATGACCGTTGTACTAATAAATGTTGCCACTGCTACATTTATACACACTGTGTTCATTAGATTACTGTTTAGCTTCTTCCCTGATACATCCAGTGTTAGATATCCAATTAAAATCAGCACTACTATGATTATATCAGCATTTTATGTTATTGCGTATGTATTTTTCTGCATTTTCCTGCCACTAAGATTAGACATTGTTTTTTGTTTTTGGGAAAAACCTCTCCGACATTTTAGACTAATTGATCCTGTTTTTCGTTGAGCTAATATAAATGGCCTTGATTGTCTAATATGATATGCACTGGCCCTGTCGCAGTACACTACATCTACATTACAAGAAGACTGTAAGACTGCAAACTTTAATCTAGTGTTGTTTAGAGTTGTTAAAAACATAAAAATCATCTTTCCATTGAGGAACAAGTGCAAGCGGAGCGTTGAAAGGGGGTAGAGATGTAGGGTTAGTCAAACGCTCGAATATGATCAGAATGGTTCTCATTTTCTTTCTTTCTCTCTTTTTATTCCTTACCTAAACATCATATTGTAGCCACCCTTGTTCATTAAGGAGAGCCCTTCTTTCTTTTCCCTTTTCTATTTTCTTTAATTGCATTTTTCTAAATTTTTTTGGTCTGAAGTGAGGGATTCCTCCCTATGATTTTATTCCAAAATAATAACAAGAAACTACACTGTCACAACACGTCTAAAAGAAATATGTAAAATATCCGCTAAAACGGAAGATTCAATTCTTAATGGAGGCCTATGCAGGAAGTGAAGTCCTCTAGGCAATGAAATCACATAGGACGCAAGCCGGTTTGCACAATAATTTGCTTCCATATATGAGTGTTTTAGGGAAACTTTCCAATCTCTTTGCAATAGAATTTTACAACGTCGGGCCATATTATTTTCAGGCGTGATTTCTTCAAGGGGTTTATTAAGGATATGGACCGAAACAAGTATATGCCTCCGAACGTCCAAAGCCTCGTCTCCATGCTAGCTTCTACCCCTCATAAAGTCTCCAAAATTCTACTTGAAGAGGAGGGGTATTCCCCATACGTCGAACCACAACCTCCCTCCACTCATCATCGGCACCCCTAATAACAGCACCACAAGCAGAAGGTAGCAGAACCTGAACCAGCAGAAGCTCTGAGTCGAGTTTAACCCATCCCATATTGCATTTTTCTATTTAATTAGACATAAGAGCATCACAAGTATTAAGCAACGCTTGCTCAGTGTCTACAAGGCAATAGGTTTTATGGGTCACGTTTAATTAGTTCTTCAATCTCAATAGGTATTAGGGGTAACAATAGACGTTCTCTTTGTTGCATAATCAACAAGAAGCTACTCTACAAGGGAGAGGGGAAAGAAGCTTACCCCAGCATTGAAGGAAGGTCTCACACATCACAGCTTGACGGCAACACAATGGGCGATCGCCGATCCTGTCGGCATGACCAAAACAGCATCCTCCACCCACACAACCTTCCCCATCAACCCCCCACCCTCCATCCTCGATATCTCCACCCCTGCCCAACAAATCTCCACCCCTGCCTTCCCTCTCTTGGTCTTCCCTTCCCAAACCAAGCATAGCATGCCGTCGAGGTCCGCCAACGTGGCACCACACAAGAACCTCGGCAGCCCCCTCTCCAATCCCTCCACCTTCAACCACTCGTCCCTCACAGGATCGTACCCTTTGATCTTCCCCAAATAATCGTACGTGTACAAGATACCGCCCACCGCCGCCGCTCTCCCTTTCCATCCGAGATCCAACGCTGTCGTCACTGGGCCCCACACTGCCGTCACCGGATCGAAGACCACACCACCTCGGTCGGCGACGGCGAGGAGCTTGCCGCTGAGGACCGCGTGGCCGTGCATCCACTTGTCGCGCAGGTGGATCGGGCTGTTCACCGGGGCCCACGAAGGGGGCCTGGCGGTTGGGTCAAGTGACTCGGCCCAGTGTGGGGACTGTGGGAGGCACCCGCCGGCGGCGTAGACGCGGCCGGAGATGGAGACGGCGGCCGGGAACTGGCGAGTGGCGAGCATGGACGGGCCACGGGACCAGCGGCGGAGGCGGGTGTGGAGGATCTGGACGAAGCGGGTGGGGAGGTTGTGGTGGGACCCGCCGAGGAGGCAGACGGAAGGGCCGAGGGGGCAGGCGGCTGAGCCTGCGGTGGGGACGGGAGGGGAGGGGAGGGGGTGGACCCAGCCGCTGCCGCGGCGGGGGTGGATGAGGAACCAGAGCGAGGGGTGGGATGGGGAGCGGACGCCGAGGACGATAAAGGGCTCGAGGAGGCGGAGCTGGGACCGGAGGTTGAAGAGGAGGTCGTGATGAGAGCGGGGGCGGATGAGAGATCGCCATGATCGGGAGACTAAGGAGAGGGAAGGGTGAGAGGATAGAGGGAGGAGGGCGATGCAGCGGGCGGCGATGTCCTCGGGGAGATTGGGAATCAGAGGAGGAAGAGACAGAGTGAGATCCGGATCGGGATCGGGATCGGAATCATCGTCGAACTGAGATTGGGATTGTGAATGATACCCGCCGCCGCCGCCGCTGCCGCCGCTCATGGTCGATGGGGTTGTGACCAGAGACGTTCGCGAAAATGTACGAGGGGAAAATCGTTTGTCACGACAAATTACAACAAAATGCAATAATTTAAATCTTGTGGAATATGATCTCGCAGTAAGGAGTAGTCATGGCCTAAGTCATGGCTCTATGTATATTTAATGAAATAGAATTTTGGAGTCCAAGGTACTCTTCAATAAGTTAGTGGGGAGTAATGGTGAGATGTTAAGAGGGTAGACCTCCCTCAACTCACAACACTCCTCCTCATCTCTCCATTACTTTGTGTTAAGCATATGAATACTTCAGGATTCAGTATGCTAATGGGGTGTATACTTCTGGATCCAGAGCCACTGTGGTTGCCTCGTTAAAACATTAACTGTGGAAAACCCAGTGGGAAAAACTAGCAGCTTAAGGAAAACGAGTACAACTATCGAGAGACTCCCCCTGATCTGTACAAGCTTCAGGCTTGCAGATTTCCTATGTATTTATACAATCATCTCTTATTTGCATATACATCCATCATGTTCTGAAAGCAAATACAATCATCACTCATCTACACAAGTTTAACTCATCTAGCGGCTATTGGAAAGCAGTGGCGCTCTGGAGTGGAATGCTCTTCGAAGTTGGTAGATGACTCCACTAAAGTATTCTTTGAATCAGTCTTCAGTGTCTGCAAGGTACTGCTGGACTTGGCTGAGCGTTTTCAATACTTGCTTCTTGGATGATGAGCTTCTCAGAAGATGTAGACATTGGAGGATGATGTGTAGATATTTAGGAGGTGGCCCGCCTTTTGTGTTTTAGTCATCGCGATGATCTTTAAACCTGCATATGTGATATATATTCCTTGACCCTTGGAAGTTGCGCAGAAGCAGCTTATCCTTGGTCTAGTGGTGTTCTCCAGGACAACACTGTATCTGGTTAACAATTTTACTGCAGACATTCTATTAAAGACACGTGCAGTTGGCCAGATAAAGAAATGTAACAAGTACACTGGAGATAGGCTCTTCGGGACCTAGGATGTCATCCCCTTCTTCCAGCGACTGGAAGGTGTCATAAATAAGCATCTATTTTTAATAGGTTGCAAATGGACAACATTCTTCTTAAACTTCAGGTGTATGAAGAATATTAAAGAGGTTCCACCATGAAGGTGTACGCCGAGACAATACCTTGTTATACCTAGGTTTTTCATTTCCAAGGTATGCTTAAAGCTATCTGATATTTCAATGGTCTCTGCATGAGATCCTATTAGCTTTAAGTCGACCACATGTACGGCGAATATCACAAATCCTGTCAACCATCTTTCGAAAAAGATATACGGGCAGAATATTGCTTAAGATCAACTAATGATCTTTGTAGCCTTTATGGAGAAGACGTTTATATGTCTCTCTTTCATCTCTGGGGGTAGAGTATACCCTTCTGAAAGTTTAATATAGATCTCTATATCTATATTGTCGTATATATATGCAGTCACAACGTCCATGAGCTGCATTTATTGGCTTTTTCAGAGAAGTTTAGGCTTAGTAAGAAAATGATCACATTTCCTTCATTTCAATTTCTTATAAAATCCAACTTATATTCCACAGGTTTTACACATTCAGGTGTATGGACTACTGGTCCAAAAATTTTGCTTTTCAAGAGTAAGTCCAGCTCTACTCTTATTGCCTCGCCCCACTTTGGCCAATCTATGCGTTCATGCTATAGAAAAGTCGGTTGACGTTATCGTCGTATTTAGCGACGTGAACGGCAATAGCGAAAGCAAAACCGTCATCGACGACTGTGCTATTTTTGTCCAGTACCTCTCTAGTACGTACGTAATATAATGATTTTTCTCCTGTTGTTTCCTCTGCAGGAGAAATCAGGAGGGGAGATGTTGCTGGTCTGAGCTCAGCATCATGTGGATGGATCATTTTAATATATCCAAGAATCTTCCTCTTTCGAGAAATTTTTTATATTTTTAACCTGGCAGGCGTCCTCTTTTCAATTGAGGTACAGCCAATTCTGCTGCCGGTGGATTGCATCCTATCTTTGGTGAAGTCGATCCTAGCTGGCGTGTTGGCAGCAGGGACGTGTGAACGAACAATCTTCTGTTTGTCCGTAATTTTATCCGGCAATTGATGTACTTTAGTCTGATTGTGAAGGATCTTCTGGATCTCACCTTCACATAAAAAAAGTATGCGGATCATAACGAGATTAGGACTTTTGTGTCCCATGATATGGTCTCAGAAGCTTCAGGCTTCTTTAGACTGCGTGCCTATTTGAATGAGACTTTGCTCATCAAATTTACAGTTATCAAAACTTGCTGGTAAACTATAAGCAATGGGCATCATCAATAAGATATGGCCACAAGAGGGCCGTGTCGTGATAAGCGATACGAAATGCAGTATGTTGAACCCTAAACATCAACAGGCAACTGGGACTTAACAATGGACGTGAAATCCAATGGAGTCTCTTTACCAGAGACTCTGATAACCCATTCTGAGTATGAACATGCTACATGATATTCAATTTCAATGCCAGTTGTTTGGCAGAAGTCTTCAAAGATATGTGTAGTGAATTCACCCACATTATAAGCTTTCGGGAAGCTATGTTGCGAGTGAATATAAAGGCACACGAAGACCATCTAGTAGATGCATCAATCAGTACAATGAAGTACCGAAAATGGGCCACTTGCGGGGTGAATAGGCCCGCAAAGGTCACCATGTATTCTCTCAATGAAGACAGGAGACTCTAATCCCATTTTCAGGAGGGAAGGTCTCTCTATTAATTTTCCCTTATGATAAAGGGGGACAAGTAAACTCAACCTTTTGAAGAATCTTCTGGTTCTCCAAAGGATTCATTTGATGATGTTTCCATCATCGCTGATCCAGGGTGACCAAGTCTATTGTGCCAGAGTTGAAAACTCTGGCAATGAAAGGCACTTATGGTGCTCAGTCAAGTTGGCTTTATATTGGATGAATATCTGTAATGGTAGGGACCCGACAGGGGTCCAATGAAATCGTAAGTAGATGGTCTTCTGGCCATCCTCTTGACGAGTTACATATTGATATTCAATATTTATTATCCACAGTTTTCAAGTTATGTTCGTTTAAACGAAATATCCTTAAAACTTGGAAAATTCATATATGTTTAAGGGGAGAAGTTTGCATCTTATAGTCTCGTTGTATGTGGGAGCAATATTAATGCTACACCAGTGCAACGAGGCACTGTCCATCATATTAAATACTTCATCTATAAGCAAAACGCAATTTTATTTAAGTAAATGTAAAATGACATTCAAAATAAAAGTTCGTACAAAAGCAAACTAAAGATGAAGCTACATGTAATATTAAATGCATAAATAAAGATAGGGCTCAATCGAGCAAGTCGTCATTCTCGAAGTCTTTTGCAGTGAAATTCGTTGGCGGCTGAACAGCCGCCAAGTTTGTTTCAGGCAGAGACTTCTGGCTCGCCTGATACAGTTCCTGGAGGTGGCGAGGAGTGCGGCAGTTTCTGGACCAATGTCCAGTCATGCCACAACGATGTCATTTATCCTCCCAGTTCTTCTTAGGAATTGACACTTGGTCAGTGTTCTTACGATTCCATGTGTGGTTTCTCATTTCTCTATTGTTGTTGGTCTGGGTTGCTTCTCCTCGTGCTGGCTGCATTACAGCCTTCCCTTTGTTCTTTCTATCCTTCTTATTGTTTTTCCACTTCTGGGGAGAAACGTGGTGGGCTTCAAGGATAGGGGCAGTACCAGCTGGTCATAAATTATGAGTGGCAAGTAGTAAATCTCTATTCTACTCTGCCCTAAGGAGGCAAGAGATCAAATCAGAGAAGTTCGCGAAGTTGCATACACGATACTGCTGCATGAGGATTGCATCTTTCTCGTGAAACAAGGTAAATGTCTTTTCCAACATGCGTTGCTCTGTCACTTCTTCACCGCACAACTTCAGGCGTGAGGTGATATTATGAAGTGCAGAGTTATACTCAGTGATAGACTTATAGTCCTGAAGTCTGAGGTTTTCCCACTCATAACTGGCACGCGGTAATATTACATCAATTTGATGTTTATACCGTGCCTCCAGCGCTGTCCACAGCTCCATTGGGTCCTCTACCGTTAGGTATTCGGCCTTTAAGGTCCGATCTATATGTTTCCTAATGTAGACAATGGCTTTCGCCTTATCCACATCGGAGACAGTGGTAGGAGTGCTGCTAGATGATTGGGCCGCTTCTGGGGCCTTACTAGCAGAAGCATCGGCCGCTGCTGGGGCCGACGAAGGAGCTAAACTTGAGCCAATGAGGGCCATCGAACGCATGTGGAACTTCATGTCCACTCTCCAACTCAGGTAATTCTTTCCTGCAGCATCAAGAACTTCGAAATCGACGCTTGCCAATTTTGCCATTTATTTATGCAATTTAAAACAAGCATGAATTAATGAAGATGTAAATTCACGCATAAAAAATAAAATAAGTAAAATGTGGGGATCGGCCAGATACCAAAAGAAATACAAAGTCCAAAGTCCGAATATACAATCCATAAAGAAAAGAAAAATACAACTTAGAAACCCAGAATGGGTCCCTATATTTTCCAATTTTCGCCTCCGTCTTCATTTGTCGGTACACCGGCCTTTGGCATTAATACATACAATCCTCACTTACAAATTCTCTCAAAAGAAAACAAAAGTGCAAAGAATATTAAAGGTATCAAATTGGCCGATCCCAAAAACACATTTTAACTTATATAAACATCCACGCAGTTTTAAATATGCTACAGGCACAAACAACCACGCATACAACTCAGGCATATATGATATGGAAAAAGAAACTACAAAATATAATAATCTCTCGGACCACGGGGAAACGGCATACACCGTTAGGTTAGATGACTAACGGCAGAGCAGTCGCAGGATCCGTAAGATAATTATATTTTGAAAAATTCTAATAATCCATTAATAAATAATGCAAGAGTGATATTTAGAAAATTGACTAACTGGGCTACAGGCCCAAACAAGAATTTAAAATGAATTATTATTATTATTAGGGCTGCAGGCCCATTAATAAAATAATAATCGTTTTAATAATTAATTTAATATTTGGGCTGCAGGCCCATTTGCAAAATTTTAATTAACATATTCATTTTGCAATTGGATTAACTGTGCTGCTGGCCCAATTGAGAAGTCAAAATTAATTAATAATCTGAATGGGGCTGATGGCCCATAAAACTTATATTCATTGTTATAAATTGGGCTTCAGGCCCAAATTAGAATACAAAATTAATTATTATTCTAATATGTCCAAATGTTTCACCTTCTGTTGCAATCGGCAAAATTGGAGTTCACTTGGATTATGACATGGACTTAAACATATAACGGTGAGTGCTCTGCTCAGTTTAATCTAGCATATATTTGTTTGGCTCATATATGTCAATCAATATTAATTGAAAGTTGGAGTACGATAATGGATCGTTATAGAACGTCCAAAGGAATTCTTTCGATAACAGTTATGCAAGCTGTTATATTAAATGGAAATGAACAGAAAATTTACCTAGGCTTTTAATAATATTTTTTTAAAAAAGCCACAGTATATAGACATGATATCGTGTATGGAGGCTGCAAGGAGCAGGATGGATCGCCAATGTTCATTGTGTTTCGGTCGAAACAATACGAGTTAGTTCTAGTTTTAAAAGCTTAACCTCATGGATACTGCAGACGAGTATTGCAAGAAAATAATTGGAACCGAGCTAAAAGAGCATTCAACGAAGCAAGGTGTAAAAATTTCAGGGAGCCCCCCTCGTCCAGAGGGGCGGCGCTGGTCAGGGGTCCCCCCTTCGGCGGGACGCCGGAGCCCCCCTCGTCCAGAGGGTGGGATGATCACCAGAGGCCTCCCCCCCGGGGGGCGACCTAGGGCGGATCATGGTTAGGCGATCATGGTCAGGCGACGGGGGGAAGCTGAAAGGTTTTGGATTTTTTTTTAAAATTTTGATGATAATCAAAATGGTGCAGATTAATACAAGCATATAGAATTGGCTACGTAAAATGTTAGCTTACTATATTTTGTAGGTATCTACGTGATCGAAAAGAAATTATCTCTAAATCAAAGATCTAAGGAAGATCGTGATAATAGAAATCCGTAGATAGTTCCGCTCCCGATACGCTCCAAAGAAAAATCCCTGCAAAGCTTCGCCGCAACAATAGATTCCTTCGCGCGTAGAGGTTAAATTTTTTTTTAGGGGAGACGGGATGAAAAGCTCAAAGAATTTTAGAGAAGACGTGCTGATAACGTGTTGAAGGATTTTGGAGAGAAGTGGAATATGATCTCTCAATAAGGAGTAGTCTTGGCCTAAGCCATGGCTCTCTATATATTCAATAAAATAGAATTTTGGAGTCCAAGGGACTTCTCACTAAGTTAGTGGGGAGTAATGGTGAGATGATGAGGGGAGGGAGGCCAAAGGCCTCCCTCAACTCACAACAAATCTAATTTTATTTAAATTATGAGAAATAACTCGTATTTAAAAAATTTTGCTCACAATTGCTTTAGTGTTAGAGCAGTCCCAACGGAGGGATGAACCATTCAGCCCCAACAGTTTGGGTATGTGTCTGCCACCTGAGCTTCAGCCCATGTGCTCTTTTAATACAAGGCTTAATGCGGAGATTAATGGTTGCCACATCAGCCTCCAACGGTTAGATTATGGCATAAAATGTCAATTTTGAAAATTTTAAAATTAGAACCCTATGGCATAGATTGCAATAGCCGTAAGTAAGTATTGATCAACCTGAAATATGAAATGCATAAAAGTGAAATACTAGCTAAAAATTTAAAATAGAAAATTACATCGCCATGCATATCTTGAAATACAAATAAAATTACATTGCCTTCCAATGACCAGATATGCTCCATCAAGTCATTTCTTAATTGGGAGTGTCGTTGCTTATCACGAGTTCGACCTCTATTCTAAATATATCTAAACAAGTCTGTGGTTGCCCCGGAAGAATATTGTCAGCTTGTAATGTAATTCCCAAGTTGATCGTATTGTGGCAACTTATATTGTGTAGCGGATATATGTTCTTCATCCTCCACAATCATATTGTGCAAAATGATACAATCCCGCATTATTTTTCGAAGTATGGTTACTTAATACATTCGAGCTGGACCTTTAATAATTGCGAATCTTGACTGTAAAATGCCGAGTACACGCTCTACATCCTTACTTGTAGCCTCTTGTCTAATGGCAAACAATTGAGCCTTTGCGGACTACGGTAGACGAATAGATTGGACAAACGTAGCATACTGTGGATAAATACCATCTGCCAAGTAATATCCAAGGCAATATTGGTTAACGTCAACCGTAAATTGAACATGATGATCTCGATCTTCATAAACATCGTTAAATAATGGTGAACGGTCCAATACAATTATATCATTGCATGTACCTAGAACGCCAAAAACGCATGCCATATCCATGTATTATATGATATGGCTGCTTCAAGTACAATTGTAGGTGATCCATGATCCCCACGTGCTTATTGTCCTTTCAATGCTGATGCTGCTGATGGACAATTTTTCCATTCCCAATGCATGCAATCGATACTCCCCAACATTCATAGGAAGACATGTGCTTCTCCTACACTTAGAAGCCGGTGATCTCAGCGGAGGTTGGCCTTCTCATAAACTCTTCTCCGAAAACCAAAACAACACCATTGACAAATTTATTAAGACATTATTGAGCGGTGGTTTTGCCTATTCGCACATAATAGTCAATTGCATCAGCCGATACTCTGTGTCAACATCGGCATAGCCGCATTACATTTTCGTAATGGTGAAAGACCAATACGACCCCTAGGATCAACATGTTGATGGAAGTATGAGAACTGACTACTAATGACATCTACTATGCGAAGAAATACATGCCTCCTCATCTGAAATCTGCCTCGAAATTGACGAACATTGTATATTTGTGGGTCGGAGTGTAAAAACGATTAGGACGCCCCACCCGACCTCTATCTGTGGTTACTCTACGGCGCTGAGGCTCGTTCATGCTTAGAAAAATGCTTGGATTGCTTAGAAATTCATTGAGCATAAAATTGCTCATGACGCTTATTTCTGCAACTTCATCTAACTCAATGAAGAAGTATTCGAAGACATTAAAATATATGTTTCTCAAAGTTTAGTTTAGTATGTAGTAAAGTGTTGAGTTAGATGTAAAATATATGACTTCATATGACAATGGCTAGCTTTTAACGGCTAGTTTGCAACGGCTAATTTTTAAAACGACAATATATCCAATCAAATAACATACATAAGTTACAACAATCAAGAACAACTAGAAAATAAAAGACGACGACTATTTTTATAACTAGGACAACGATATTTTGGAAATAGCTCTGCTTCCAATCGTTTTTAAAAAAGTTTACGAGCTGATAGCTTTTCCTTACCCAGTAGCTTCGAATACATTCCCATCCCAGCTTTTTCGAGCAAACAGTGTTATCCATTGCATTTGCCAGCCTGCTTTGTGGCATCGCATTCGCCTTCGCTTTTCTTTTTGTGGCTTTCACCCCAATGGGACAAATTACAACATACACATCTTCAATGTTAGCATATATTCAATGTCATCACGTATTTGGCTCCAAAGTGTCATAGTAACTTCGAAGCATCCCTATTTGTGCGCTCCAAGGCATTAGACCTCACATCGGCTTCACGACTTAAAAAATCAAGTGAATAAAAAGAAATTAAGACTATATGTCAACGATACAGAAATATATACTCTTAAGATGGAAGTATAGTTAACCAATGTGGATTAAAATTGGCCAGCTGCTCACTGTAAAGACGTCCATTGCACATTGATATATCAATACATAACACCAAGGCCAGCAAAGCCCAATGATAGAACATGAGGGGAGGTCATTGTAGTAGACAAGTATCAGACACGCTGATGACCATGGAACTGGTACCGAAAATGCATGGCCATCAATTGTGGATGGACTATATAGAAATAAATTGCCCGAAGTTAACAAATGATGGATGCCATTGTTCCATGTATTTTTGTTTCCTCCTCTTTTCTGCTGGTACAGATGAAATCCTTTTTTGCATAAAAGCATTGACCAGTCTGTGAGAACAAATACAAGGGCCATCGGCTCGATTTGTCCCACCCTTTTCTCAATTCATGCCTGAGACGGAAATAAACAAGAAGGAAAAAACTATCAAATTGTAGAAGATCCTTATTTTATACGGCTTAGCAAGAACAGTACGATATTAGATCATGTGACCGCACCGAAAAAAAAAAATAACCTGCTAAAAACTGTACGTGTCAACCCCAAAGATGATGAACATCTCATTTCTCCCTAGTTTTGAAAAAGAAATGATAAAGGCAGATGAAAATTTCATTTATGTGGAGTTCTGACAGAGAAATACCAGGAAGCTGCTCAGAAGTATAAGCTTCGTTCTAGTTAACCTCCACATTTTCTTATCAAGGAAATGCCAGACAATGTTCTGATGCGGTCGTCTACAAGAGGAGGCAAGCGGGCACGGGCCGGAATTAGAGCTACCCACCTTATCTTACTTAGCTTGGTTTGTTTTTGCTTTGTAACATCTTAGTCATTGCTTAAGTCACGGTGTGTGCGCTTAGCAATGACTAGATGAATCCTATAAATACCCCAAAAACCCTAGTTGTTCATTATCGAAGAATTGAGATTAGATTGCCGTGACGGATAGGGTTAGTGGGGGATTAGACTTGATCCTTTAATTCAAGTTAGGGAGTGATCTCTCCAGAAAAAGATCAAATCTATCTTATTGTTCTTCGTATTTCAATAGAAATTCCTCTCTTTTCCATTTTTCCTCTTTTAAATTCAGCCCTAAATACGATTTGACCCCCAAATCGTATCATTTTGGTATCAGAGCTCTCGGTCCTATGGCGAGCACACGGGCGACTGCGAAAAAAACTCTGGAGGAGCGATTGGATGCGGAAATCACGGGGTTGCGAAAGGAGATGACAGATATGAGGGAAGAACTCAAGGCGGGTTTGAGCGCAACCATGGATGAGAAGTTGAATCGGGTCTCGGAGCGTCATTCGCGCGAGATGAAGGATGGGTTTGCCGAGGTAGCGAGGATGCTTCAACAACCACAGTTTTTGCAGCGAGATCCAGATCCGCAATCGTCGGGTACATTAGATCTGATCTCACGGACAAACCCTGGAAACGGCGACGAAGGAGTAGTATTTCCCTCACGGGAGGGCGATCCGAGGCATCCGGGAGGCGGGCGGACCCTTCATGGGGGTCCCGGTGGTCGGCCGCCCCCAACTGGGGGCGGCGAAGGCGGGCGGCCCCGAAACGGGGCCGCCGGAGGGCTACCGCCCCCTACGGGGGGCGGCGAACAGCAGCGGGCCCATCCGGGGCCCGCTGGGGTGTTTCCGCCCCCTAGGGGGCGGCGAAGGGTGGTGCCCCCAGGTGGGGGGCGCGGTGGGGTTTCCGCCCCCAGTGGGGGGCGGAATGATGGGGCGGGCCCTCCTAGGGCCCGCCGATGGAGACCCGCCCCAGGTTGGGGGCGGGGGAGGATGGGCGGCCCACCTTGGGCCCGCGGGAGGTTTTCCCCCTCCTTTTGGGGGCGTTGAAGCAGGTTGGCTACGTGGAGGACCCCGGAGGGAGCATGTGGACGAGTGGGACGATGTAGGAGCACTCGCCAATGGGAGGGCCAAGGAAGGTGTACGACAGTGGAGGGCCGAGGATCATACTTACCAGAGGCGGCAGGCAGACAGGGGGGGTCCACTACGAGGAGATACACCCCCAGATATGCGAAAGCTGAAGGCACCACTGTTCGATGGGAAGGACCCCGATGGCTGGATCTACCAGATAGAGAGATACTTTGAGGTCATGGGCTTCGCTGAAGCAGAGAGGCTGAGGGCGGTGGCACTAAATTTCGAAGGGGAAGCCCTGGCGTGGTACCGGTGGACCCAGAAGCAGAGACCGATACGGACTTGGAGGGAGCTGACAGAGTGCCTGATGGAGAGGTTCCAGGAGACCCACGGGGGCGGGCTGTTTGAGCAGTTATATGCCTTGAAACAGGAGGGGACCGTGCGTGACTACATCTCGAGGTTCGAGACCCTCTCGAGCCGAGTAGAGGGGGTGTCAGCGGAATCGATGGAGGAGAACTTTTTGAAGGGGTTGAAGCCATCCGTGAGAGCAGAGGTAGGAGTGCATGACCCTCAAGGGTTGGCAGCTATGATGCGATTAGCCAGGAGGGTGGAGGACAGGCAGACTCAGGAGAGGAGGTCTAGAGGAGTGTGGGGCGGGGTTGCGGCACGTAACCCAGTTTCGCCAGCAGTACCTAGGGTTACGACCGGGACCCCGGCCGCAGAGACCAGACCTGGAGGGCAGACCCGTCGGATGACCGAGGCAGAGATGAGGGAGCGCAGGGCCAAGGGGCTGTGCTTCAAGTGCGATGAGCGGTTCACTCCGGGGCATCGGTGCGCAGGACGAGCCATGCAGTTGGAGGTGGCGGCTGAGGAGGAAGAAGAGAGAGATATTACTATTATACTCGATGGGGAGGAGGCTGTGACGGAACAACACCAGCACTTAGACGTCGTGGAGGTTTCTCTTAGCTCCGTGGTGGGATTTACCCCTTACCACACCATGAAGCTGGTGGGCAGGTTGGCAGACCAGGAGGTGACGGTATTGATAGACAGTGGGGCGACCCACAACTTCATCTCCAGGAAATTGGTGGAGCTGGTGGGGCTAGAAGTGAGTGAGACAGCCACTTTTGGGGTGATTTTGGGCACCGGCCAGAGGGAGGAGAGCAGGGGTGTCTGCAAGGCTGTGATTCTGGCAGTACAGGGAGCTCAGGTGGTGGTAGACTGTTACCCCCTGGAGCTGGGGAAGGTTGACTTGGTATTGGGGATGCAGTGGCTACAGACATTAGGCGACACCAAGTTCAACTGGAAGATGCTTAGGATGGAATATCAGGAGAACGGAAGGACTGTGATTTTGCTAGGGGACCCCAGTCTGTGTTGTCGCGCAGCGTCTTTGAAGTCCTTGGCTCGGGCAGTATCGATAGGAGGAGATGCATATTTTGTGTCCTACCAGGAGTTCGGGGCAGAGGCAGAGGAGCAGAGGGCACCACTGGAGGTGGAGGAGCTGTTGGACATTTATGGGCACATTTTTCAGATGCCGCGGGGACTTCCACCGCAGAGAGACCACGAGCACGCCATCGTGCTACGGGAGGGGGTAGCGCCCATCAGTGTCCGACCATACAGGTACCCGCATGTCCAGAAGGATGAGATCGAGTGATTGATCAAGGAGATGCTACAGGCGGGGGTGATTAGGCCGAGTGTTAGTCCGTTCTCTAGCCCGGTGCTCTTGGTGAAGAAAAAGGACGGTAGCTGGAGGTTTTGTGTAGACTACCGTGCCCTCAACAAGGAGACGGTGGCAGACCGTTTTCCTATACCGGTGATAGATGAGTTGCTAGACGAGTTACATGGGGCGTCGATCTTTTCGAAGATTGACCTGAAGTCGGGTTATCATCAGATCCGGATGAAGGCAGAAGATGTACAGAAGACTGCTTTCAGGACTCATGAGGTGCATTATGAGTTCCTCGGCATGCCCTTTGGGTTGACGAATGCACCGGCTACATTTCAGTCGTTGATGAACAAGATATTCCAGCCTTACCTACGGCAGTTTGTCTTGGTGTTCTTCGACGACATCTTGGTGTACAGCCGGACAGTGGAGGAGCACGTGCGGGACTTAGAGACAGTGTTACAGGAGCTACAGGCCCACCAGCTGTATGCCAATAAGAAGAAGTGCACGTTCGCCCAGGAGAAGGTGGAATACTTAGGGCATGTGGTCTCAGCAGCAGGGGTGGCAGCTGATAGGAGCAAGATAGAGGCCATGCTAGATTGGCCGCGGCCAACTACACTGAGGGCGTTGCGGGGATTTTTGGGCTTGACGGGGTACTACCGCAAGTTCGTGCAGGGCTATAGTACCATTGCCTGGCCTCTGACTGAGCAGTTGAAGAAGGATGGGTTTCAGTGGACCGAGGAGGCGACTGCGGCGTTTGAGGCCCTGAAGGGGGCGATGACGACTGTTCCGGTACTGGCTCTTCCTGATTTTAGCAGACCCTTTGTGGTTGAGACAGATGCTTCGGGGTACGGGTTGGGAGCAGTGCTGATGCAAGATCAGCGGCCCGTGGCTTACTTCAGTCAGGTTCTGTCTTCACGGGCGAGACAGAAGTCCGTGTATGAGAGGGAGTTGATGGCGATTGCTTTGTCGATTCAGAAGTGACGTCTGTACCTGCTGGGGCAGCCATTTATTGTGCGCACGGATCAGAGGTCCCTGAAATATTTACTAGAGCAGAGATTGGTGGCAGCGGACTATCAGAAGTGGTTATCTAAGCTTGTGGACTACAAGTTTGAGATACACTATCGGCCCGGGTTGGAAAACAAGGCTGCGGATGCGCTATCACGGCGGGAGGAGGTTACGTCCTTAGCAGCCTTGTCAGTACCACTGCTAGCGGATTGGGAGCCTTTATGGAGGGAGGTGGAGGCCGACGAGGAGTTGTCTAGAGTCCACGAGGATTTGGTTCGGGGGGTGACTGAGCACCCAGGCTATTCAGTGAAGGGACGACGGTTGCTGTATCGGGGAAGGTTGGTGATACCACGGGGTTCAGTGCACATTCCACTGATTTTTCAGGAATTCCATGGGAGCGCAATAGGAGGACATTCTGGCGTCCAGCAGACATACATGAGGATGGCTAGGGAGCTGTACTGGAGGGGAATGAAGAAGGACATCGCAGAGATGGTAGCCCGTTGTGACGTCTGCCAGCGTCACAAATACTTGGCCATGGCACCAGCAGGACTGCTGCAACCTTTAGCTCTTCCTGAGTGGGTCTGGGAGGGGATTAGTATGGATTTTGTGGAGGGGCTACCCAAGTCGGAAGGATACTCGGTGATTTTGGTGGTGGTAGACCGACTGAGCAAGTATGGACACTTCATTGGGCTGAAACATCCTTACTCTGCAGTGACAGTGGCTACGGCATTTATGCGGGAGGTGGTGCGTCTGCACGGGTTTCCCGAGTCCATAGTATCAGATCGGGACACTGTCTTCATGAGCCAGTTCTGGAGGGAGTTGTTCAGGGTGCAGAGGACCGTTCTGAGGAGGAGCACAGCTTACCACCCCCAGACGGATGGACAGACGGAGGTCGTCAACAGGAACGTTGAGACCTATTTTCGCTGTTTTGCATCGGATTGTCCTCGGAGTTGGTATCGCTGGCTGGCGTGGGCGGAGTATTGGTACAATACTTCCTTCCATTTAGCCGCACAGACGACACCGTTTCGAGTGCTATATGGGAGGGATCCACCAGCGCTGGTCCATTATCGTTATGGGACGACCCCGGTGTCCCAGTTGGATCAGTACCTCGAGGAGCGAGATGGGATTTTGGAGGAGCTGAAGAAGCATTTGACGAGGGCTCAGAAGCTTATGAAAGCCAAGGCGGACGCACATCGTAGGGAGGTGGAGTTTGCAGTAGGAGATCAGGTCTATCTGAAGCTGAGACCGTATCGACAGAGGTCGCTCGCCCGACGCCGGAACGAGAAGTTGGCCGCGCTGTTTTACGGGCCATTCCAGATAGAGGCGAGGATTGGACCCGTGGCATATAGACTGATGTTGCCCCCAGGATCTGCCTTACACCCAGTGTTTCACGTCTCTCAGTTACGACGAGCGGTTGGAGCGCAGACACCAGTGGCCACTCTGCCATCCACATTGACAGCCGACTCAGAGGTGATGATGGCGCCCCAGGATATTCTGCAGGTACGACACACTGAGAGGGGCGGCCGGGAGGTGCTGGTAAGATGGTTGGGGTTGCTTGACCACGAGGCTACTTGGGAGCGGGAGGATACCATCAGGGCTCAGTTCCCAGACTACAACCTTGAGGACAAGGTTCGTTTTTTGGGGGGGAGTAATGATGCGGTCGTCTACAAGAGGAGGCAAGCGGGCACGGGCCGGAATTAGAGCTACCCACCTTATCTTAGCTTGGTTTGTTTTTGCTTTGTAACATCTTAGTCATTGCTTAAGTCACGGTATGTGCGCTTAGCAATGACTAGATGAATCCTATAAATACCCCAAAAACCCTAGTTGTTCATTATCGAAGAATTGAGATTAGATTGCCGTGACGGCTAGGGTTAGTGGGGGATTAGACTTGATCCTTTAATTCAAGTTAGGGAGTGATCTCTCCAGAAAAAGATCAAATCTATCTTATTGTTCTTCGTATTTCAATAGAAATTCCTCTCTTTTCCATTTTTCCTCTTTTAAATTCAGCCCTAAATACGATTTGACCCCCAAATCGTATCATGTTCCCAATTACCAAACTGCTTGATTGGCCATATAAACGGATGGTTCACATTGTTCATCTAGGTCTATATACCCTGAAACCTAGAGGGATTTAAATAATTATGTTTTTCTCTATAGCCAAAAACGCTGTCCATATTGCACCTGTTTGATGAATCATGTAAAGTTATATAAAATACACAACGTGAGTAGATCAGAGTGAACACTGCACACCCTCACGCATCATCTGTAAATGATAACCACATGCTTTGAAAGTTTCATAAAGCAAATCTCTCTTATATTTTTTGCTACCGGGTGCTGAAGGATTGTGAATTTTCAACCCACGATTATCATGCATGTGTGTGTGTGTGTGTTAGAATTGGGGTTGGATGGCAAACTTGTAATTTTGGGGTGCATGGGCATTTTTGTACTTTTGGACAACTCTGTCCATTATATATATATGGAGAGGTTAGGACTATGTTCTCATGTTAAATTTGAAGAAGATTATTGAGAAGAGAAGATATTAGGAGTAGATTAGGCTAGATCTTGGTAGAGTTAGATTTTTTTATCTCAAATCAAAAATTAGAAGAGAGGTCCTCTCGAATTGAGGCCAACTATCCTTGTAATCCTCTTATTACCTATAAAAATCTTGTTTTTATCCCGCCAAACTTAAAATTTTCCTATCACATTTGTATCAGAGCAAGACCCTGATGGCAGCAACAAGAAAGGTGGAAGGATTGGAGGACAAACCCGACGTCGAGGTGGAGGGATTGAAGAAATCCAATCAATAATTAGAGGAAAGATAGATTGTCGTCAATCGAATAAATGGTGTCAGACGCGTGGATGAGAGCTTCATTGGATGCCATAATGGACAAAATTTCAAAGATGGAGGCATCGTTCTTCGCCTAAGAAATCAGATCTGAAGTAAGACTACAACAAAATTCAGATCTAGGATGAAAGAAGTGGTTTTGAACAAGGAAAAAGGGAGGGAAAGACATCATTTTTGAAGAAGAACTATCATCCACGGGCGACGATCTACGAGATTGGGAGCAAGAACCCACAAAACCCATAGGGGGTGTGATCGGCTACGACAGGGGAAATGGAAGGAACGTTAACCCCCAAAACCCTAATACAGGGGCAACTGCCTTGTTTTCACCCCATGGGGCACAGGGCCCGGGCGTGCCGCCATAACCCCCCGCGAGCCCCAGTCGCCCCACCTGGGGCCGCACGGGTCCTGGGAGGGCGACCAGGGTGGGCGAGCCCCACCAGCCGCACAGGGGCCCCTTCCAGCCACAGGCGGGCCGTCAGGGCCTTGCCGATGGGTCGATCCGTCGGGCCCCCCGTGGGGTTGTTTTTGATGGCGGCGTTGATTTCGAACATCAGTGTCTAATCTCGGGCTACGGCAAACCTCTAATGAGGCTTGGCAATGGATGGGCCCCTACCAGGGCTTCGATGGGTATTACAAAGATCATATGGGTTCGAAGATGAGTGGGGGATAACAATTGAGCTGAATGAGCCACATGAGGAGACGTTGGTGCACGGCTGAATGCATATCAGTAATTTCCATTTGGCCAGCCTAGAGGGAGAGAAGGTCAGGGAATATTCGGTCCTGAGAGCAGATTTCGAATGGTAAAGATGCCCGTGTTTGAGGGACGAAATCCCTAAGGGTGGGTTTACCATGTCAAGAGATATTTTGCGGTGAACCACCTGACGGATGAGGAAAGCTACATGCGGTTGGCATATACTTACAAAGGAATGCATTGTCCTGGTGTCTGTAGAGGAAATAGATGCAACGTGTGATGTCATGTGAAGAGTTCAAGGAATGCTTGCTGGACCGATTTCGAGACACACATGGCAGAGATTTACACAAGCAGCTCCTTGCACTCAGGCAGGATGGCACAATTAGTGCCTACGGAGAGAGATTCGAGACACTCTCGAGCCGAGTGAGTGGGATACCAAGGTGACACTAAATGGAAGTTTTATGAAAAGCCTGAAGGCTAGCATCAGAACAAAGCTCCACATACAGAGACCGAGAGGACTGATGGAGACGATAAAATTTGGTCTGATGATCGAGGATAGATACATCGGATCGGGTTGCCAAGGGAATGATGAGCAGTGCCCCATCCCGAACTCATGCTGTCGAGGAGGCCCATAAATTCCAACCAGCAATGGGTCAGACACGTCATGAGAAAAGTAGCGAGTCTCTAACAGACAAGTTCAAACATCACACAGAATGAAATCCTAAATAGGCACGCTAAGGTGTTATGCTTTCGATGAGATTCGTCGGGACATCATTACCGGGATTGTACTCCACATGTATTGGTCGTTGAAGAAAATGAAGGTGCAGCCGCCACTGAAGAAGAAGAGCCAGGAGGGGACGAGTACCCCCATTTGGAGTAGTGTGCCACAAGTATCATGACACCATCTTGAGGACAATGTGGTTCTTTGGGAAGGGAGATGCGGATAGCAAACTTAGGGGTTCGGGTGCATTTTTGTAATTTTAGACAAGTCAGTCCACTATATAGGTGGAGAGGTAAGGATATGTACGCATGTTGAATTTGAAGAAGACTACTAAGAAGAGAAGATATTAGGAGTATATTGGGGTAGTCTAGGGAGAGTTGGGTGTTTATCTCGAATCAATAGAGAGAAGAGCGGTGCTCATCTCGAATTGAGGCCGACTATCCTTGTAATCATCTTATTATCAATAAAAATCTGATTTTTATCCCACCAACCCATAGAATTTCCTATCAATGTATCACTATATGGCATATATATCAACAGAAAACAGTGTGAACCTCCATTCTCCAATTAGGTTGATCCACAGGATAGTTTTGACTAGTGGCACCAAACTTTTGGTGAAAAGATGTGATAGTAATAATGAAGCATGGTTGACTTCTCTCAGTAGTTATCGTATCAGCACTGTTTATTGTGACATAAAGAACAGATTTTCCTTGTGCAAACCTATTGTCATTAGCTGGAATCTGATGGAGTTAAAGGAAATTTATGGATAGACTGCGGAAAAGAGAGATACCAGGTGTTGAAATTTATGGATAGACCAAGGAAAAGAGAGATACTAGGTGTCGTTAACTACCATGCCAACCTATACAAGTGTAAACGGATGCATGCCAACCTATATAATTGCCGCTATACATGTTTTGCATATTGGTATTGGCTGTGTATAAATATGGATTAGAATATATGCAGTTATGACAGTTGTCAATGAGACGCATTCTGACCTTCTTTGCAGTATGGTTAGATTTAATAAACGCAAAACAACCTACCCATGGGTGTATATATCGTTTTCATGTTCCAATTTGTGCTTCTTTAAAAAAGCTGTTTATTGGTCCCTCTATTTATCACATATATTGTAACCCCATGCTAGAGATTCCTCTAGATAAAGTAAATGACTTCATACACATGAAGACATGTCTAGAACATGTTATCAAGAATCATTAATATTGATAATGGTATAAAAGTTGATCATGTGCAATCATCTTTTCTTTCTACAATAATCAACGAAAAGCACATTGCAACACATTGGTCATGTGTACTAATGTCACTTCCAAATCTTCCTCCACTTGTGTGTGGGAGTTACTGTGTGCGCGCACAGATCAAATTGTTGTGCACACAGACCACTTTACACACCCCCCCAAAAAAACGAATTTAAAAATCTTTTTTTACTTTACACACAATATCATATCCCCACATTACCCCTCCTTTTCATCCACCCATCCCCCGCTTTTCCCGCCTCTCCCTCATCCCCGCCTTCATTACTCCCATGCCCCCTCTTTCGCCACCGCCGCCGCAAGCGGTGGCGACGGGGGATGAATGAACGTAGGGAAGAGGAAGATGAGGGAGAGGGGGTTTGTAGGAGGAAGAGGTAGGTGAGGCGGGGCGGACGGGCACGGGCAGAAACGGCCGGCGTCGGCGTTGGAGAATAAGAGGAAGAGAGGATGAAAGGTATTGGAGGGTAAAAAAGGATTTGAATGGCATACCTGTAAATTTTGAATGGCAAACTTGTAAATAGGTGGTCTGTTTATTCAGCAATTAGGTCTGTGTGCATTGTAACTCCCATTTTGTGTTTTATCACAGTACACAACTGATAAGTAAGCTAGCATCCACCATAAATGTAGTTTGATTGGTTAGTGGACTTAAAATCAGACTACATTATATATAACTAATGCAAAATGGACTAGACGATCTCTTCTATAATAATGCCAATTGTCATATCTAATAATTAGGCAAAATAAGTGAAAAAAAATATCCCAAAAAGGAGCCCGATTTAGCTGGAGGAGAGAATTTGCCCAATGATAGTGCCAAGCGTCCAGAAAAAATAAGGGGAAAGCATATCCTAAAAGGAAGGAGCCCTTTCAAGTTTCAACATGTCTCTTTTACTCCAAACCTTCCATGTGTCCAATTCTCACAGCCTACTTACTCTCAACCTCTATTCTCATTCTTTTATCTCTAACATGGTAAATTTGCTCCCTAAAACTTTGCCAAATTATATATTAAATATCAATATAAGTTGCTACTTCGGCCTTTCAGAAACTAATCTTTCTCTCCACTTGAAAATTACATTCACACCCTTTTACTTGCCCAAATTACATATTTGACCTTTCTTGTTGTTTTTTAGAAATCAAATACAACTGCAAACATGCCTTAACATTATATCTTCATCTCTCTGAGTCCCTTGTTACCTCCCTTCTTTTGAAATTTAAAAATATGTTTGCAAGCTTTTATTTCTGTCAATGTTTGACCAATTTGCTTAGAAGTTAGTTTAACTTTATTCTTTAGACTTCTAGAAAATCATGGTCACATAATTTGCTTCCCAAATTACATGTCGGACTTACTCATTTCTAAGTTTCTTTTTTGCCTTTTTAAACTTTTGACTCCTAAATTTACTTGTGACTCTTCATTTTAGGAGGGTTCAGTTGTCAACAAACATGATTGTAGGAAATCTTACAATGGCTATTATATAATCATAATCTTGTAAGTTTTTTTTAATCATTGTTCAAACCGTAACAAATTGGATATAATCACAATCTTGGGAGTTTTTTTAATTATTCGGAAAGAAATAGAAAAAAGAAATAGCAATGACGATAATATGTAACAGAGTGGAGAAAAAAGATTATGGCTTTTTTCCTAGAGGTTCGCCCTATTGAAATATTTCTCTCTCATAACCATATGTCATTTAGGTTATTGGACATAACACCCAATTGTAGAATTTCCTACAATCCGATAGATTATCTGAATCCATGTTAGGCATGGACCTGGCATATCTATCACTATATATTCTATTTAAGTAAAATTTGAAAAATATTCAAATAATGTGTTAAGGCAAAAAAAAAAGCCATGTAGGATTTTTTGGATTTAAAAACATATTCTCATATCTATTATGTCTAATGTATGCATATCAATGAAAATACACATGCAATTGATAAAACGGAACATAAGCTTAATATTTTCACTAACCTCTACAACTTCATGGAGTACATTACGTAAATTTAGGAATTTTTTTTTTTTTGAAAATTTGGTTTCGATATTGGATCTAAGAAGCATCATGCCTTTTTGATAGGTCAGTCTTTAGCCCGTTCGACATGCAATCATATAAGTTTTTATAACTATTATTTTTGGGCCCGTGTAACCCATGCATTGCTACACTGGCAAGAAGACCAGTAAAGAATCTAAAAGGGAAAAAGCGAGGAGGTTATGCTGTATGGAATAAACCAAACATTGGGTCGATACTAAAGTGACTTGTGGCTCAAAACTGGAACTAACAAAATGCTGAGAGAGAATTCAGACAGTAAGGTTAAGGCTATTGGTGACCACCAACTAACATCTTCTCTTGGATGACTTACTGGAAGCTGTTGTTTGTGTATATATTAAATGATAGGCAGTAGTGCAGGTTCAGAATGGAGGCGTACATGCACCACCGAAGTCAAAATAATTGAAGCACAAGTAGAAGAACAAGTTAGAAAGATTAAGTCAAACAGCCAAACCTGCCTTTTCTTCTTTGGTCTTCTTTTCCGACGAGGTTTATGAGCATCAGAGTTTGAACTCAAATTGCTATTATGATCTGCCATTGAATTCAATGATCCCCCACTTTTAAAGGAAGGGCCGCTTCTACTATTTGATGTGTTGCTAGATGAGGAAACCTCAATCTTTTCAGCAGAACAATTTCTGTTTGATGGCAAAGCCCGAGGTGGAGGCATGAGAACTCGAGCTGACATATGTCTCTGTATAAGCAGATTAGTAAAATCAATGTCAAGAAGTGTTCAAGCAAAAAAATCTACGGCATCGTTCCTTTTCAGACAATTAACCTGATCCCTTTCGTCACTGGACATGCCAGATGCTGCTTTCCCAGAAGCACTTGACGCATGTTCTCTACAAGATATAGAATAGCAAACTAGTTAGGATATGCCATCATTAAGTTGGTTAAAAGTTTAATTTGACATGTTAACAAATTCAAGTAGTAATTTGAATTAATTAACTCAAGGTTTTAGGTCTCTGTTTCGGTTTCGAGCTTCCGAAAATTTAGGTTTAGGCATTGGTTTCGTTCGTTTCGGTGGTTTCAGAAATAGGTTTCGTTTCGTCATATCGGCAGTTTCAAATACTTGTGCACTCACATTTATCTATTGCACTACCATACATTTTACTAAACATATTGCATTTGTTTACAACTTTGCCATTGCAAAAATAATTTTTGGCCTAGTTGCTACTCATATTACACATTTTGCTAAACATATTACATTTATTTACAAGTTTGCCATTAAAATTGTAAAGAGAATGGTAAACTTGTAAATAAATGAACTAGGTTTAGCTAAAAAGAGTAATGTGAGTAGCAGCTCCTACTCCCACGTGAACAACGCCACACCACACACACTCTCTCTCTCTCTCTCTCAGATGGCAGAAGAAATTGGAGCGAGAGGCGGTTGCCGAGGGGGGACTAAATCGAAGGCGGTTGCAGGCGGGAAAACTTGGAGCGGATGCGGTGTGCGGTCGGAGCATGTAAGTCCCCTTCTTCGTTTTCTTCTTCTTTTTTGATGTTTGTGATTTCTTCCTATTCTTTTCTATTTTTGGCAATAATTTGTGATTGCCTTCTTCTTTTCTTCTTCTTTTCTTCTTCTTTTTTCTCTTTTTTCTTTAAATGTGTTGTCTTAGTCTTTCTCCGAAGAAGGAAGAAGGACGGTTGTCTTTGTCTTTCTCCGAAGAAGGACGGCGGCCCATTTCGGCCGATACCGATTCAGATGGGGTGGTTACGGATCGGTCCCATCCGAGACCGATCCGACAGGGCGAAACCAAACCTTGAACCATGAATTAACTTGGTTCAAAACCATGATGTGACCATTCTAATGATGAGCAAAGAATGCACTTAAGATGCTCGCTTATTTTAAAGGGAGTGACTTTTTTGACAAAAACTCATAGCTCAATCTTGTTATTTTCAAGTTAAACAGTCACCCAACAGTGCAATGCATAACAAAAATATGAATAAAGAAGGGAGAGTGTGATAGATTCACAGCCCGAAAGCTTTAGCAGAAGCAGCTTTCCACACCAAGAGAAGAGCATCTTTGTTTTAATCTCGGGATATTGTGATAATAATCAGCGGCACTCGTGATATTGTGATAATAATCAGCGGCACTCGTGAATAATGTGTCAAGTTAACCATGTGGGTGTAAAGATGAATCCATAACATTGCACACAATTGTCTTTGCATTATTTGTCTCCGCTTCATTGCAAATATGACATGATAGTGTGTTGTCGGCTAGAAAATATGATTGCTTCAAGTGGGCCAATAGCGTCAACTTCAAGTGGTGATGGACAAGGCAACCGGACCATTTTCATGAACTGAAAGATGCCTTTCTGAGTTCCACCAATTATAGCCAAGCCAAGAGATGAGGACGGACAACATCATCAATATTGACAGTGAGCTTAAAGTAGCCATGTGATTCTTAAGTTCCCACTCTAGGACGGATATCCTTCTGCAAAGGGGGCAACAATCATCCTATTGCAGTGAAGGTGACTGCGCTTGGGCACAGCACAAGACCTCGTTGACCACCAGTTTAAATCCTTCTAAATACGGTTTCGAATCGGCATTTCCATAAACACCAAGCAATCGCAAATGCCATGGTTCCTTTGCATTGAGCCAAAGCCAAATAGTTGTTGTCCAGTTGGCTGGTCGCAGCAGCTCGACAGAAGCACAAACTGCCGCCCACACTCTACACTGTTGTTGCAAATAAGCAAGATCAAATCAACTGATCGACCAATTCCAAGGCAGATTTGCATACTACACAGGTTGGATCTAAGGATAGGATTACGGCTGTTCTCCTTGTGTTTATAGGAAGAGCAATGATAAGGCAACACAAAGTGTTTGACTCAAGGCATAACTAACTTAAGAGACCAAAGTTTTTACAAAGATACTTGCAGGTCTACATAGTCCTGGAGGTGTAGTTGACAAGCTGAGAAGCTTGTAACATGAACAACTTGAGAAGGAACTGTCATGGGCCGACAACCATATCGAGGAGCATTTCTTTTGTAGGTTGAAAGAGTCTATAAGTGTGAATACAGTTGATTCAGCATCTCGGGAGGAAATAAATCTAAGATGTGGTGTTCGTTCCACTTTGATTTCAGTTACTTTACAAGATCGCTAACATGTTGGAATGAGTTGTTCATTGGGTCTTGAAATAAAACCAAGGATATATACTTAAGTAATAGCATATTTACCTAAGAAGAAGAAAATAAATGGCATGCTTTGATTATTTGCGAATATTTCTCTTATAGCACTTACATACAAACTGTTTCAATTGAATCTGTATAATGCAATATATGATGGAATAAACGAAATGCATGCCAGCTTTTTCAAAATGGGTTATCCAAGTCATATATTCAAAGAAGAATTTTTTTTATTAAAAGTAAGTATTATTAGGGTTTGATACTTGTATGAATGTGGTACAAGCTAGATAAGGATCTTCGAAAAATTATTAGTTATAATAGTTAGTGTCAAACTGTTAGGAACTAACAAAGATGGAATTTTTATTAGAAAACAAATAGCAAAATAGAAAGATAATTGAGCACAAAAGAGGTGTGCTCTCCTCCCAAGACGCCTAGAGGACGTCCGCACTCGTCTACCTATAGAATCACCAAATAACAATCATCAAATTAGCATAGGTAAACAAGAGAGGCTCTCCCCTATTTATAATAGAAACTAGGGCAATCCTAGGGCAAAGGGGATTCGGCAATCCTAGGTCTAGGGGGATTCGGCCGGCCAAACCTAGGCCAAGGGGGACATGGTGCCAATTGGGGGGTGCGGCCTGGGCCTCTCCACATGCGGAACCCTGCGGGTGTAAACCCACAGGGGTGGCTGCGGCCGATGGGCCAGAAGCCCATCAATACTCCCCCCAAAGAGCCACCTTGTCCTCAAGGTGGAAGTCTGGAAAACGCGCCACCATATCATCCATGTCTTCTCACGTGCTGTCGTGCTCTGGTAAGCCTCTCCACTGCAGTAGTACCTGCCTCCCGCCTGTGTCACTCTGCCGAACCCCTTTTAGCAAGTCGGGCTCCATCCTCACCTCCATATCCGCAGTGAGGGTATCTGGTAATGTAGGGGAAGATGTGTGGTTGCCAATGGCTTGGCGCAACTGTGAGACATGGAAGACTGGGTGAATGGTAGATCCTGGGGGTAACCGCAATCTGTAGGCCACAGGTCCTATCCTCACCTCGACCTAGAAAGGTTCAAAATACCTCGGCGCCAACTTTTCATTCCTCCTATGAGCCACTGACTTCTTCCTGTAGGGCCTTAGCTTCAGATATACCTTATCACCGACCTCAAAGTGTACGTCTCGACGGTGTAGGTCTGCCCGAGCCTTCATCACCTGCTGAGCCCTCGCCAAGTGGAGCTTCAGCTCCTCTAGAATCAAGTCCCTCTCTGTCAGGTACTGCTCGACATCTGATACCGGAGTAGTCTCATGACCGTAATGAAGTAAGTGCGGAGGATTCCTACCATACAAAATCCTGAAAGGTGTAGTCTGCGCCGTCGTGTGATATGAAGTATTGTACCAGTATTCCGCCCACGGCAGCCAATGTGCCCACTCCTTAGGATTCGTTGAGATGAAGCATCGTAGGTAAGTCTCCACACTCTTATTGACCACATCCGTCTGACTGTCAGTCTGGGGATGATAAGCCGTGCTCCGCTTCAAGGCCGTCCCCTGTAGTCTGAAAAGCTCCTGCCAAAACTTGCTCTGGAATACCTTGTCTCTATCCGATACTATGGACTTCGACGGGCCATGCAAACAAATGACCTCTCTCACAAAAATCTCTGCCACTGAAACGGCGATGTAAGGATGCTTAAGCGGGATAAAATGTGCATATTTGCTGAGGTGGTCTACCACAACAAAAATGACGATGTAACCGCCCGACTTAGGCAATCCATCGATGAAGTCCATAGAGAGCTCCTCCCAAACTCTGTCTGGTAAAGATAGCGGCTGTAGTAGTCCTCCTGGGGACATGGCCTGATATTTGTGACGCTGGCACACGTCACACTCTGCCACCATCCTTGCCACATCCTTCTTCTGTCCCTTCCAGTAGACCTCCCGTGATAGCCGCTGGTAGGTCTTGAGGACTCCAGAATGTCCTCCTATAGCACTGCCGTGGAACTCCCTGAAGATGGTCGGTATAAAAGTAGAAGTCCTCGGTATCACCAGCCGCCCCCAGTAAAGTAGCCGCCCATCCTGTAAAGAATATCCCGTGTACTCAGTCGACCCCTGTAAAAGGGCCTCTTGTATAACCTCCAACTCCGGGTCCTGCTCCACCTCCTGCTGCAATGGGCCCCAATCCTCTAGGATCGACATCGTAAGGGCCGCTAACTCCGTCTCCTCCTCCCGCCGAGATAACGCATCTGCTGCCTTGTTCTCCAATCCCGGGCGGTACTCGATCTCGAACCTGTAGCCCATCAGCTTTCGCAGCAGCCACTTCTGATGTTCCTCCGCTACCATCCGCTGCTCTAACAGGTACTTTAATCTCCGTTGATCCGTGCGCAATATGAAGCTCCGTCCCAATAAATATGGTCTCCACTTCTGTATGGACAACACTATCACCATCAGCTCCCTCTCATAGACCGATCGCAATCGGGCCCTCGTGGTCAGCACCTAGCTGTAGTAAGCTATAGGACGCTGCTCCTGCATCAGTACTGCTCCCAGCCCATGTCCTGATGCGTCCGCCTCTACTACGAATGGTCTGGTGAAGTCGGGCAACGCCAATACTGGCACAGTGGTCATTGCCCTTTTCAGGGCCTCAAAAGCTGTCGTCGCCTCCTCCCCCCAGTGGAACTGATCCTTCTTCAATAACTCCGTCAATGGCCAGGCGATCGTCCCATAACCCTCTACGAATCTGCGGTAGTAACCTGTAAGGCCCAAGAAGCCATGTAGCCCTCTGAGAGTAATAGGGCGCGGCCAGTCCAGCATGGCCGCTATCTTCGCTCTATCGGCGGCTACCCCTCCTGCTGAGACCACGTGTCCCAGATACTCCACCTGCGGCTGCCCAAATAGACACTTCTTTCTGTTCAAATATAGCTGGTGGTACTGCAGCTCCTGAAAAACCACCTGCAGGTGGTCCAAATGCTCCTCCAGAGTACGACTGTACAACAAAATATCGTCGAAAAAGACTAGTACGAATCGTCTGAGAAAGGGACTGAATACCTTATTCATGAGAGCCTGAAAGGTGGCCGGGGCGTTGGTCAACCCAAAGGGCATGACCAGGAACTCGTAGTGGCCCTCATGCGTCCTAAACGTCGTCTTGGGCACATCCTCCCGTCGCATCCGTATCTGGTGATAGCCGAACTTAAGATCTAGCTTGCTGAACCAGGCTACTCCGTGTAGCTCGTCCAGGAGCTCATCAATCACAGGTATCGGGAATTTATCAGGGACCGTCTCCTTGTTCAGCGCCCTGTAGTCCACGCAAAACCGCCAACTCCCATCTTTCTTCTTCACTAGCAACACTGGGCTGGAGAACGGGCTTACGCTCGGCTGGATCACCCATGCCTGCACCATCTCGGAAACCATCCTCTCTATCTCGTCCTTCTGATGCTGAGGGTATCGGTAGGGCCGCACGCTAATGGGGGAAACACCCACTCGTAGAACAATGGCATGCTCGTGGTCCCGTGGTGGTGGAAGACCCTGAGGCTCCTGGAAGATCTCCTCGAACTGGTCCATCAGCTGCTGAGCCTCTCCTGGAATGGGCTGCTCTATATTGGCCTCTGCGCCTCCCTCACCTGTCAAAGCGTGCAGCTCTACTAGGTATCCTCCTCCCTCTGTCCGGATGGTCCTAAACATGGTCTTCAGAGAGACCAAAACCCTGCAGAGGCTAGGGTCTCCCTGGAGTATCACCGCTCTCCCTGCCTCCTGAAACTCCATCCGTAGCAGCTTCCAATTTATGGTCATCTCTCCTAATGTCTGTAGCCAGGTCATGCCCAAGATGACGTCGGTGCTCCCGAGGTCGAGAGGTAAAAAATCTGCAATAATCTGTATTCCCTGCATGGTCAGCACCAGTCCCCTGCAAACTCCTCGGCTACTCTCCTTCTTCCCTGTCCCCATCATCACGCTAAAGCTGCCGCAATCTGTCAGCTGAAGCCCCAGCTGTGTCACCACCCTCCTGGAAATGAAATTGTGGATAGCCCCACTATCAATCAGCACAGTCACCTCCTGGTCGCCGACCTCCCCCCTCAGCTTCATGGTATGGTTCGGTGTGAACCCTATCACGGAGTTGAGGGACACCTCCGCCACGTCCAGCTGATGGCCCTCCAGCTCCTCCTCAGCCTCAGCGACCTCCTCCTCGACATCAGACTCGCCGTCGTCGTCCTCCAATAGGATCACCTGGAGCTTGCGCCCCGTGCATCGGTGGCCCGGTGAAAACCGCTCATCGCATCGGAAACACAAACCCTTCTGCTGCTTTTCCCTCATCTCCGCGTCCGTCATGCGTCTGAACTGTCCTCCAGTCACTGGCGCACTACTCTTCTCTCCAGTCTTCTTCCGGCTCGTCTGGATCCCCCCTACGGGGGTACCTGCTCCTCCAGCCCAAGATGGGGCGCCCCTCGATGTCTGACTGCTGTAGCTGCTCCGGACCCGCCTATCCTCGGTCTGTGCATCCTCCACCATCTGGGCCATCTCTATGACCTCTGAAAGCCCCCTGAGCTTGTAGGGTCTCACCGCTGCTCGCAGGCTGGGGCGCAACCCCTTCAAAAAGGTGCCCTCCAGTGACTCGTCCGACACGCCATGTACTCGTCCCGCCAGTGTCTCGAACCTCTCGATGTAATCCCGCACCGGCCCCTCCTGCCTGAGGGCGTACAGCTGCTCGTGTAAGTTCCCCAGGCGGGAGTCTCTAAACTTCTCCAGCACCATGTCCTTCAGCTCCTCCCAGCTCTTTATATGCTGCCGCCTCTCCTTCCACTGGAACCATCCTAAGGCACGCCCCTCCATGCAGACCGCCGCCGCCTCTAGCTTCTGGGCCTCGGTCATGTGGTGTGCCGTGAAATATCTCTCTGCAGTAAACAACCAGGTGTGTGGGTCCTCCCCGGAAAATAGCGGCATCTTCAGCTTCCGGACGCGGCAATCTCCTCCAAAACGCCCCTGCTCAGGCCTCCCCTCCTCTCTGTGCGGCGGCCAGTAATGCTGTCTCCGCTCGTCCAGGGTCTCGAAGCGCCTAGGTGGTCCCCCTCCGCGTCCCCCGTAGTCTCCACGGTAATCTCCTCGCCGGCCCTCAAAATCGTCCCATCCCGCATCATCGCCGAACTCCGCCTCGTAGCCACCCCTGCCGTCAGAATAGTAGTCTCTCCCTCGTCCATCGTCGTGAAAAGGATCATCAGCTGCTGGTCGAAGCTCCGGGGGGTCGCAAAAACCTCCCGAAAACCGCCCGTAACCCTCCTCGCTCGCTGTCCGCCGTCCCGGGGGCTCAAAAACTCCGTCGGGTGGCTGTCCGCGCACTCCCCCTCCTTCGGGGTGCTGCCAAGGGGTCCCCCCCCGCCGGCCCTGCCGTGATGCTCCTCCCCCCTGGCGACTGCCAGGGGGCTCCGGCCCCCTCTGCTGCTCTGTCGGGCCCCTCCAGGGCTGCCGGAGGGGCGGCGGGCCCTGTCGGGCCTCTGGCAGGGCCGGCGGGCCCTGTCGGAGGTCCGGCGGGGTCGCCGGACCCTGCGAAGCCCCGGCGGGGCCTGGCCCCCCCTGTCGGGGCCCGGCGCCGGCGGGGGAAGGCCCCCCGCCCCTCTCCTGTGCCGTCCGCATCACCCGATGGCTAAGGGGGTTCGGCCGGATCTCCCCTTGGCTGTGGCGCTCCCAATTTGGGTGGTTAGGGCCGCCGCCTCACCTTTGGCTCTCCACCGCCTTCCGACGTACCTCCTCGCGGTAGTCCACCCTCCACGGCTCGCCGTCGTCTTCATCATCCAATTCCTCCACGTAGTAGGGTTGATTTTGGGGAAGAATCTCCTCTTTTCCCTTCTCCTTCTTCAAAGGTGCAGTCTTTGCGTCGGATTAGGGCTCCTGTCGCCTTTGGAGTTCGTCGCCAATTGATTTAGTGCTCCCATCAATTGCGCGAATTGATCGTCGTGCTTTGCTTGATTTGACGCCAATTGGGAGATGTATGTAGTTAATTTCGCCATGGATTCGTCGTTTCCCGCCAAGGACTTTTTGATTGCCTCAATTTCGCCCGTGAATTTCGTCTCCAACGCCTCAAATTTGTCTTGCGATCTTGTTGAAGCCGCCATGGATCGTCACGTGCTCTGATACCAAATTGTTAGGAACTAACAAAGATGGAATTTTTATTAGAAAACAAATAGCAAAATAGAAAGATAATTGAGCACAAAAGAGGTGTGCTCTCCTCCCAAGACGCCTAGAGGACATCCGCACTCGTCTACTTGTGGAATCACCAAATAACAATCATCAAATTAGCATAGGTAAACAAGAGAGGCTCCCCCTATTTATAATAGAAACTAGGGCAATCCTAGGGCAAAGGGGATTCGGCAATCCTAGGTCTAGGGGGATTCGGCCGGCCAAACCTAGGCCAAGGGGGACTTGGTGCAAATTGGGGGGTGCGGCCTGGGCCTCTCCACATGCGGAACCCTGCGGGTGTAAACCCGCAGGGGTGGCTGCGGCCGATGGGCCAGAGGCCCATCACAAACCTTGTTATATCAGCCTGAAAGGTGAAAGTTTCTTTTTAAAAGAAAGTAGAAGAACTAAGAGATAATTATAATTAAATGGAAAGAGATAACAAGAGATCAGATGGATAGATGGTTAAGGGTGACATGGGGGTTATGGCAATGAATCAAATGGATGATGGGAAGAGAGATCAGGATTTGATGGAGATAGATAGATAGATAGAGCAATAAATTCTGGAAATGTGCATTAAAAAAGAAAAGAAAAAGAAAGAAGCCTGGATGGAATGGTGGATGGAAATGTGGATGAAAGGGGAAGTGACAGATTCTGCGTATAAACAAGAAATAGAAAAAGTTGGAACCTATCTCTCTTTTTTACCACGTAAGTTTTCAAAGGTTTTAATAAAGAAAAAGCCAGCCTAGTTATAGAAGTTACTGTTTAAGAATCTATTAAATTATAAAATAGCTAATTACATAACTACCCTGATAAAGAGAAATTGTATGGGTCATATTTTATCAATGTATTTTTAATTGTTGTAGAATTCTTTTAATTGTTGTTGATGATAGGTTCAAACGAAAGGAAAAAGAGACAGAAGATGGGTCTTTTTTCATTTAATTATTTTTTATCTTTATTTTATTGGTTTTATGCTAATCATTGGTTCAAGCAGAGGGGAAACGTGTTTTTTCTTTCTTTTTTTCTTGTACTTGATGTTGCAATTAGGTCAAATGAAGGGAGAGATAGAAAGAAAGAAGAGACAATGGTGTTTTGGTAGGTTAACTTTTATCCTTCTAAGAAATATTGCTTAGCAACAGTCATCTCTGTTAACTGTTAAGATGATTACTGCATAGTTCAGGGAGTTTTCGATCAATTTTAAACATCCAGTGCTAAATCCAAAATTGGGTTACAGATGAGTGGATTCTTATAATTAACAAAAAAGCAATTTTTGGATTCATTTGCAGTTAATAGGTAGATTTAAAGATGCACATACATGTATCCTAAGTAACCATGTGCATCCATGAGGTAATTAAAAGTTCTCAATTATGTCATATGATCTAATGTTTTCAACAGAATGCAAGCATACATGACATTAATTCAAACATTTCTTGGTCAAACTCGTGCTGAATCTAAGCCCACAACAAATGCAAACGGCACTTGCATGCTAGCAGAGACATGCATCCATAATGGTATGAACAATAAACTATTTTTATGACTTTAACTGATTGGTTGCACCTTAGAATTGAAGATAAATAAATTTCTATGAACCCCAAGCATAGATGCAAGTTGTCATTGATGGTTAATGAAAATGTTGGAACTGAAGAGATTGGAGGATTTGTTGTAAGTTGGCTGGCTAATCCAACCATGCAGGGTATAATGAGAAATCTGATAGACCTGGCGGTCTATTTCCGCCCTTGAATGGGCCGGCCCATGTGGGCCGCCGGCCCCCCATTCCCTTGTGCTTATGCGCGCGCCCATTAGCCTAAGAAAACCCTAGTTTCTTTTATAAATAAGGGCTAGCCGTCATTAGGATTTTTATGCTTGATATTTGAGATATTCTCTATTGAGCGTCCTAGGAGTAGTTCTGAGATTAAACGAGTGCAGACGTCCTCTTAGGCGTCTTGGGAAGAGAATACACCTTTTTGTATTCAATTATCGTGTTCTTGGCTACTTTTATTTATAAAAATTCTCTCTTTATCTTGGTTCCTAACATTTTGGTATCGGAGCACGTGACGATCCATGGCGGCTACGACGAGATCCCACGACAAAATTGAAGCTTTGGAGGCGAAATTCACGAGTGAAATTGACGGGATCAAGAAATCTTTGGCGGCAAACGATGAATCTATGGCCAAATTGACGGTTTCCATCAACCAATTGACGGCAAATCAAGCGAAGCACGACGAACAATTCGCGCAATTGATGACAACCCTAAATCAATTGACGACGAACAATAAAGGGGAGGGAAACCCTAATCCGACACCAAAGACGGCACCTTTGAAGAAAGAGAAGGAAAAAGAGGAAATTTTTATCCAAAATCAACCCTATTTGGTAGAGGAATTGGACGAGGACGAAGACAAGGAACCATGGAAGATCGATTACCGCGAGGAGGTCCGACGGAAGGCGATGGAGAGCCAAAGGGGTGGCGGAGGCCCTAGCCGCCAAAATTGGGAGCAAACGAGCGGCGACGGGCCACGGCCGAACCCCCAAAACATCCAGGGGGTTCGGCCGCCGCGGGAAATAGGCGGGGAGCCTTCCCCACCTCCGGTGGCTTCCGGCAGGGGGCGCCAGGCCCTGCCGGTGGTCGCCCGGGTCCGGCGAACTCGCCGGACCCCCGGCAGGGCCCGCCGGCCTTGCCGGAGGCCCGGCGAGGCCTGCAGACCCTCCGACAAGGCCGGAGGGCCCCTACAGGGCCCCGCCAAGGGCGGGAACCCCCCTGGCAACCGCCAGGGGGGTGGGGGACTTCCGGTGAGCCCCTTGGGGGGCGGGAACCCCCCTGGCAGCCGCCAGGGGGGATGGATATGTCCGGCGAGCCCCATAGGGGGCGGGAAACCCCCTGGCAACCACCAGGGGGGAGATGTTCACGGCCAAGGCCTGGGAGGGGGTTTCGAGCCCCCCAGGCAACGAACAGAGGTCAGGAGGGCGAATTTCAGAGGGGACGACCCCCGCGGACAGCGTTTGGGAGAGATTTACGACCCTTTTGTACGGCGGCCAGTGGCGGATGACCATTTTTACGGAGACGGACACGGTGGGGACCATTATTATGACGGTGAAGGTGGCTACAGGGCGAAGTTCAGCGACGACGCAGGTTGGGACGATTTCGAGGGCCGTCGAGAGGATTACCAAGGACACTATGGGGTCCGCGGAGGAGGGTCACCGAGGCAGTACGAGACTCAGGACCAGAGGAGACAGCATTACCGCCCGTATCACGGGGAGGAGGGGAGGCCCGAGCAGGGGCGCTTTGGTGGAGATTGCAGAGTCCGGAAGCTGAAGATGCCGATATTTTCTGGGGAGGATCCACACGCCTGGTTATTCACAGCGGAGAGATATTTCGCGGCGCACCACATGACCGAGGCACAGAAGCTGGAGGCAGCAGCCATCTGCATGGAGGGCAGAGCTTTAAGGTGGTTCCAGTGGAAAGAGAGGAGGCAGCAGATCCAGAGCTGGGACGAGCTGAAAAACTTGGTGCTGGAGAAGTTTAGAGACCCCCGCCTGGGGAACCTAAACGAGCAGCTATTTGCCCTCAGGCAGGAGAGACTGGTGCGGGAGTACATTGAGAGATTTGAGACACTGGCCGGGCGAGTTCATGGGGTTTCGGACGAGTCGCTGGAGGGCACCTTGAAGGGGCTGCGTCCTAGTCTTCGAGCTGCGGTGAGGCCTTACAAGCCCCGTGGGCTTTCAGAGGTCATCGAGATGGCCCAGATGGTGGAGAACTCCTGAGCTGAGGAAAGGAGAGGCGGGGGAGCTACAGTGGGCAGTTGCAGCGGGTCTCCTCGACTGGAGCAGGCGGAGCGAGGGCCACTACTGAGTCAGTTCCGGCAGGACTTGAGAAGACGGGTGAGCAGACCACTCCACTATCGGCCGGTGGCCCATTTCGACGGATGACCGATGCGGAAATGAGGGAGAAAAGGTAAAATGGGCTATGTTTCAGATGCGACGAGCGCTTCATTCCCGAACACCGCTGTGTGGATCGAAAGCTGCAAGTGTTGATAGCGGAAGCCGACGAGGAAGATGACGTGGAGGACGAACGGATTGGAGGGGAGGACGACTCCCACTCGGAGTAGTACCGCCGGGACTTACACCACCTTGAGGACAAGGTGGTTCTTTGGGGGAGTATTGATAGACCTGGCGGTCTATTTCCGCCCTTGAATGGGCCGGCCCATGTGGGCCGCCGGCCCCCCATTCCCTTGTGCTTATGCGCGCGCCCATTAGCCTAAGAAACACTTAGTTTCTTTTATAAATAAGGGCTAGCCGTCATTAGTATTTTTATGCTTGATATTTGAGATATTCTCTATTGAGCGTCTTAGGAGTAGTTCTGAGATTAAACGAGTGCGAACGTCCTCTTAGGCGTCTTGGGATGAGAATACACCTTTTTGTATTCAATTATCGTGTTCTTGGCTACTTTTATCTATAAAAATTCTCTCTTTATCTTGGTTCCTAACAAAATCATACTTGATCTCCATCATTGCCTCAGAAGCTTCCCTAAACAAAAATAGATCGCTTGCAAACATTACTTGAGAGAAAGGGGGCTATTCAATTTATCTTCACCATCGGGTAGTTCCCAACCTTGCCTTCTCGCTCGATTAGCATAGGAATAACCTTCATCCCCGAGAATGAAAAGATAAGGGTGGTAGCAGGCATTCCGGTTGAAGGCTGCAACTATTATGATGGAAGAAGCATTTGTTATCAATGTTGATGCTGATGGTGATTAATGTAGATCTGATGCATTCTTTGACATTGGAGATAAATTTGCTTTCAAATTCAAGGCTATTAAACACCTATAAAATTAAACTCCGTTCTACCATCATAGGATGTGTAACTTCAGGGCAAAATATTGAATGCAGAAGCTCAGAGGCAAAATTATCATAAATTTGTCTATTATATACAAAATCACTGTAGTTGATAGAAATCGGATCCAACCTAACCCTGGTAGCAATAATTTTAGTGACAATATTATAAATAAGATAACAAAGACCAATTGGACTGTAATAAAAACACATGTATACTTCGTTTAATGGATGAGGGTCAGTAGGGTGTGGTTGATCGTCTCTATGAAGAAAATATCTCAATATAGCTTAGATGGTAATAATGACATCTGAACCAATAGTATTCTAAATCAATTGGTAAAAGAGTGTTGGGAGACCATCATTTTTCTTGTTAGTGTAAAAAGAAACGCAAAGGATGCAGAGTAGATACAGAATTGCTTTTTTCTTCTCTCTCTCTCTCTCTCTCTCTCTCTCTCTCTCTCTCTCTCTCTCTCTCTCTCCCTCCCCATACTAAGTGAACAGTAAAAAACCACTTTCTTTTATCATAAATCACATCCATTCGAATAAAAAAATAAAAAACAATAAGGGAATATAGATGGGGAGGCGTTGGTCGACAGGGTGGCAGAGACCAAGTGAACGAAAAGATCATGTGCATAGAACTTTTTCGCCTCGAAAGCGGCAAATGAATCACCATCCTTTGCTATGAACGTGTATAATACCCCGTATTTAACATATTAATTTCACATATTAATTTCAGTAATTAATTTGCAAATTTTGTTCATATTTTGAAAGTATTTTTCAAATTTTTTCGTTTTTCTTTCCTTTTCCTTTCCTTTTTTCTTTTCCTTTCCCTCTTTCTTTTTCTCCTCAACACAGCCCACACACCCTACTCCTTTTCTTCTCCCCTCCTTTCTTTTCCATTTCTTTAAAGCCCAACGGCCCAAACCAACATCCTCCGCCACATCAGAAAACCCACACGCGCGACTCTCTCAGACCGCCGCCTCACCCAAACCAAACCCTAAATCGGAGAGAGATTTGTCTACATCTCACACGTCAGCTCATCCCTCTGCAATGCCGCACACCACCCCCACCACTCGAGTACTTCTCTCTCTCTCTCTCCGACAAACTTTGCAAATCCGCAACCTTCTGCAGTCATCGGGGCAGTTCCATCAAATCATCGATCGCACGCCGATCGCCAACTTTCTCAAGCATCAATGCATTCCCTCTTCGTCCTCTACATGATTTCTCTCTTCCGTTATATATTTTCCTTTTGCTCAAGATTTTTTACTTTTAAAAAAGAAAGAAATAGTTTCTAAAAGGATTTTTTTGGACTTTCCTCTGAAATTGGGTTCGGATTATATAGTGGAGGCTTGGTTCTTCTCCGTTTTTTTGCCTCTTCTGTTCGGCAAGCAGCTGCAGCCGCTAAACGACACGGCGGCAAAGCACGTCAGTGAACGATAAATTCACTTTAATTTCTAAATTTGGTTTTAAATTGGTGATGGTTCTTTTTTCCTCTTTATGGCCATTATGTAACTGAGCCAACGCCCTAATTCCTTGGACGAGGGCTTTGTCCTTGTTTGGTTGTTATTGAAGGCTTGCCTTGCTCCTGTAGGGGTTTTTTCCCCAGATATTTGCAACCCCCCCTAAAGCCACAACCTTTTGGCACCGTCTTTGTTGGCTTTTGTCGTGGGCTCCTTGCCCTGTTTCAGTTAGTTTGTTGGATATGGTAGCTATGGGTTTTGTTGGACTTGTGGGTTTTTGAAAATCTTTTGGGATTATGTTAGCTTTACACATGCATGATATTGTAATAATAGGATGCATGTGAAATTGAAATTGACCATTAGATTGATCGAGGATGAACTTTTTCTGAGATCACACGTTGACCATGCCACATGTACTATCATAGAATTACTTTAATCATGCAAATGATTATATAATACTTCTGACATCGATTAGGATATATGATTGTGTTGGGTTATGTTGAATATGTTTTGTAAGCAAATTGTTAATCCCATATATGACATATTGTTGGTTAATTGTGTTGAGATATTGAGTTCCCATCCCGTATGGTTTTAATGAAGAACAAATATTGCATCTAACATCTTTGAGTGCATTAGCTTAAGAAAATCAAATTAAAGCACATATGGATCAATGATGAGCTAATCATGGGCATGGACCGAATGGAGCAAGACAACATGCTTGAAGAATGAAGAATGTGTCATATTGAACTTCATTGTAAATAACTTGTGCACAAAGTGCAAGGTGCGGAAAAACCCCGTACGAAAAGGACGTAGTGCACACGCGCAACCGAAAAGGAGAGAGAAGTGTGGGGGTGTATCGGTTGCGTCGGGTGTAAAAGGACCCAAAAACAAAACCCAAAGCCCAAAAACCCAAAACCCAAAAGAAAGCCCAAACCCCCGAAGCTGACTGGGCGGCTGACTGGATGGCTGACTGGGCGGGGCGATGTGAAGTTTGTCCCAGTCAGCTTGTGACTAGGACAAACGTCACATCGCATGCCCTCTTTTGTATAATAGATTATTGACGTGTTTTTCTTTATTTTTTCGTAGCTTGTTAAAGCCTTGTTTGAATCTCTCACTTAAGATCACACATAAAATGATTTTAAAATGTTTTAAAATGTTTTGAAAATATTTTTCTAAGTTTTTGGAGCATATATCCCTATATCAGAAAAATAGTTGACTATTCTTTATATAGGAGTAGACTACATTCTACTGGATATGTTATGTCCCCAAAACAGCCGACTACAGTTGTTCTGGTAGTCAACTACAGTTGTTAGGGTAGTCGACTACAGTTGGTGGAGTAGTCGACTACCAGTTGTACTATAGCAGACTACCGACAGCCCAACGGACAGAAAACACACTTTCGCGATTTTCGAAAAGTTGTTTTTTCAATCCGTTGGAGGGGTGTTTTTTGGAATAGATTTCAATAGTTTTTCCACTCATATTTAAGCTAAGTTTGCTGAGGTTTTTGACAACAATAAGAGAAGAATTTTAAGAGCAAAAACCAAGTCCTAAAGCTTTCTCAAAAACCCTCAAGCTCTCTTTTCTTTGGCTCATGTTTTAAAGATTTCCGAAATTCTTTAGCCAAAGTTTTCTTTATGTCAAAAGCCTTCATTTTCTTCATCTTTGGAGATCATTGGATCAACACTATAGCCAACACATCTACACAATCTTCAAAGCAAGGCTATAGGAAAAGTGTAAGTTTCATCCAAAAGAGTAAGTGTAAATACTCAAAATGTTGAGGTTGTAAATTTATTTTCTTGGGAAGAAAATTGTTGTAATCAATACCTCTTAGGAAGAGACAATTGTAACTATTTGGAAAATAGTGGATTGAGCCGAGTGGGACTTGGATGGCTGGTATAGGATACGGGAACCAAGTGGGACTTGGGTATCCAAACTAGGATAGACTCGTGTTTGTGTTTGCTACCACTTTTCTGTGATTGTTGCAATCATTTATCTTTTACTTAATTTAATCCGCTGCATACTCTTATTGCTTGAGATGATTGTTGATTAAGTTACAATTAGGTAACTCTAATTGTTAACTTAGATAGAGCCTCTATACGAATTTTTATACACTAAATAACCCCCTTCCCACTCTAGTGTCTACTTGCCATCATACTCGGGAAGGAGGAAGATTCCAACACGTGGTATCAGAGCCAATTTAAAGGCCGGCGTCAACAAACAATGACATCTACCTCGAAGGTCAATCGACAAATCGTACCTCTCCTCACCGGATCAAACTACGACAATTGAAAGAATCGCATCCGCATCTACTTTAGGTCCATCTCCTACGACATTTGGACCATTGTAAAACCCGCATTTTTAAAGCCCAAGGGCCTTTTCCCCTTTCTTTTTACTCGACCCAACCCAGCGGCCCACTTCCCCCTTTTATTTTTCCGCACTTACTCTCTCCCCCTTCTCTCTTCTCTCCCTCTCTTTCTCGCGATTCGTTCGAACGAGCAGCGGTGACAAAATTTCTGTCGTCTTCGACCACCTCTCTCTTCGTTCCTTTGACTCGAAGGAAGTCCACACAAGCCTCCCCTCTCTTCGCTCTACGTCATGGAGCACGTGGTATGGCCTCATGCCTCCACCGCCCCCTAAATACTAGGGTTTTGACGCGTTTTCCTTTGATTCGAAGCCGATCGTCCTCGTCCTTGTGGCTGCTTCGCATCCCTCCATCGCCCTCTTCACCTACCTAATGTCCCATCTCTCTTATATTTAGCTCGATTGAGCCTTAGGGTTTCGGTTTTGGGCAAAAAGAATTATTTTCAAGAAAAAAAATGGGTTTTTCTTCTGGATTTGAGCTCGAATTTTAGTCTGGAGTTGGGATTTCTCTTCGTTTCTTCCCACATCCCGCGGTTTTGGGTAAAAACACCTTGATTCTCTAATTTTGGATTTTTAAAACTTGTGAAATATGTTTTTCCTTTTCTGCGATGATGTTTCTGATCACCGGGCAAGGCGGCAACCCTCGCTGCAGCCCTATTGCCCTTCGAAATGACTATCTGAGGGACTTCCCTCTTAACCGTGACCCATAGAGCCCATTTTCCCTTGCATGCGGGCTGTTTTTAGTATTTTCTCCCCTCGCCGGGACTGTCTGGCTTCACCCTCCCCCTGCAGTGACCTACGGCCCCACCTTAGGTCTTGTGGTACACTCACATGATCATCCAAGCCTGAAACTGGGCATTGTGCCCTAGTGTATGACTGTTAATGGGGTTAATCCCCTGTTGTGGCCATTTTTAGTGTTGGTTTTCTTGGTTGTTGGCTGTAAATGATGATTTGGTGATTGACCAGGCTTGGTGAAGGCCATGTGTTGACAAGAGAACCTTGGGGGTTTACCTCACATATCGGAGTTGGCTTAGAAAATGCCCGATGATGGAAGATGAGGGTTTGGCCCCTAAAGGCCGTTGGACACGTATAGAGTTTACTGTCTGTTGGATAATGTACGAGGCTACTGCCGAAAGGATCTAAGTTTTCTACCTGTGGGATCATAAATGTTGCCTAAAGGATCATATAAAACCATTAATAAATGGTTAAGTCCCGAAAACGATCGATGATGAAATTTTATCTGAGATCACTAGATTGTCCATACCCCAATATGTCCATCCCCCCATAATTCCAAAGGACCGACACAAATCGCTACCACAACATACAAGTCAGCATGTATTCCTATATACATTTCAGTATCAGTCCATATAGCATGATAAACATATCCTGCTTATTAAATTGTCATATCCATGATTAAATATTTAATTATTGTACATGTTAGAGCATGTTAAATGTTATGATGTTTCCTCATCATTATTTGCTATAATGTTGTTTAGTGGCCTATGACATTGGACTAGTTGGTATATTATGTGTGTTATGGAAACCAGGGATTCAAAGCCAGTGTATTATATGTTTAGATTTGTTAAAATAGAATGTTGAGAATATATTTGGAACCAAAATGATATAGCACACCAATATATGAATGAGTTCAATGTGGCTTTAAAATTTAAATCACTTTATAAATCATGCTTTTAAATAGTAGTTTAAAACATCGCCTGGACTACATCACTGAGGCACAGAGAGATGTACACTTAATACACACATGGCACTTCAGACTCACGAGGTTTTGGGGTAAATCATATTAGTGAGAGTGCGAAATCGAATGGAGCCACGCTCCAAATGACTCAACCGCATCAGGTTGTTCTGGTCATGATCACATCATGAATCAAGATATGACACACATTGTATTGTCGGACTTAATTAATGAGTTCCACACCGTTGACTCATGACCCCTACCGTTCCTACTTAAGCCTAGCTCGGGTGAGCACCCTGGATACTGAGGTGGACTCCTTGGTTGCTTATTGTACTCTTTGAAGATTCACAGCCTATGTTTGGTATAAATTGATAGGACCATGTTAGTGTTACCTTTAATTGTTAACTGAATTGCATGTTTATCGTAATTGCAATGCTGTCTGAAAAGAAATATTAGTAATATGTTATCTGTTCTCAGTTCCAGTTTCCTAGTTAGTGTTTTCTCCATGTTCACATGTTTTAGATTCCAAAATTTTAGAATCATTGTGATTTACCCGATAAGTCGTCATTGTTATTGTACCACCAAGTGTTGATACAGAGACAGAGAAGGTACCCGTCTTTGAAGACATAGACTTCGCGGTTGAGACCACTGACTTTTGATATAGAGGTAGTATGTAAACATTTTGGTAGTGGCAGATGTATTTTCGTAATGCATGCATATAGCATGATGTATAGCATTTTGTAAACTTGTTCATATATATAAATGAAAATTTTTATTAAGCATTTTGATGCATATCTGCTTGTGTCTAGATTGTTTTCACTGGTTAACTGCATGACTTGCCACCCTTTGCGAAACATGATACGACCCTGGTTTGCGGGGCGTAGCAACCATGTTAAGACATGTGGCTATACAATACATTATACCAAGGCGTAAATAGTGTAATGGCAAGCAATATACGTAATTAAAAAGTTACTAATAATTAAACGCAATACACAACGTAAATGAAAATAATTATCTCAACAACAACCACACAAAGAGTTACGTCCATGCATACGCAAACAAAGAGACGTATCCTGATTCGGATCCCTTCACGACGATCCTACTCCAGACCCATCCTCCTAAAACCGGGGCGATGGCATTCTACTAATGCTCCCTAAACCGGGACACAAAAGCACACAAAAGCACGCTCTTCACGAGCTACAATCCCTAAACCTGGATCAATCCCTAACCAGGATATGGAGAAAGATCTCCAAGGGGAGTAACCCCCCACTATGTACTCACAACCCGAGTACTAGGTTTCGTAACCAAAGAAACAAAAAAGAACAATCTTACATATGCCTTGAATAGATCTTACAGATGTGTATGTGAAGGCATGGAAAATTGAAATCACCAAGTGCTTGATGAAAACGTTGATGCACTTGGAAAAACTCTCTTGATGCAAGCTTAATGCATTAACACTTTAACCAAGTGAAGAAACGTGAGAGAGAGAATGAGGGAAAATGATTCTTTTCAAGTAAAACCCTCAATTTTAGCTTTCTCGAATGATTCCTATGAGTGTGGAGAGATGCCAAAAATAACCACTCAAACTAGCTTAAATAAGCTCCCAAAACAGCCCACAAACGGACAAAAAAAGGGCCAGAAACGGCTAGCTCGAAAGTCCCAACGGCTATAATTTGGGGTCGACCAGACGTCTGGAGTACAAAGACCAGACGTCTGATGAAGAGTGGCCAGACGTCTGGTCCGACGTTGTGCAGCGTCTGGACTGACAGACTATTCACAGAAAAAACTTGATCACCAAAACGTTCATAACTCGCTCATATGGACTCCGATTGAGGTGATTTAAGATGTGTTGGAAAGCTAACAAGATTTGCAATCAAATGGGCTTGGAATGGATGAAAAATTCCAACTACAAAAAAACTGACAACCGAATGAAGTCAAAAACAGATTGCAGAATTTCTAGCAGATTCAACCGAGAAAACACTAGATCGCCAATAAGGTCATAACCTACACAAATGAACTCTGATTGAGATGGTCTAAGATGCGTTGGAAAGCTAACAAAGAATGCAATCAAATGGGCTTGGAATGAATGAGAAATTCCAACCGCAAAAAACCGACACAGGTTTGAAGTCGGAAACAGATTGCATAAATTCCAACGTAGAGCAACCAGACGTCTGAAGTTCACCACTCAGGTGTCCGGGTCACTGTGCAGGCGTCTGAGATTCCTTCTCTAGACAGCTGCCAAATATGGGTCCGACAGACAGAGAGCACAAGAAAGTTTGCTCACTCTGTCCAGGCACCTAGAGTCCATGACCCAGTCGACTGACCCATTGTTCAAACGCATGGTCATATAACATCAGGCGACTGGCCTAAGGCTGTGTTCTGCTAATCAGAAAGCAGACACGCCAGGCGTCTGGTCACCCTTCACCAGGTGCCTATCCAACTCTAAAATGCACACCCATATATGTTTAGAACAATGGACCAAATGGGATGGGTTCAACATGATTCTAAGGAACCCTATGATGAAAATGATGCATATGTGAGTGTGTTCTGCATCTATTCAAGGATACGAATATTCTAAGTAAGAAAGAGCAAGATACGTGAAGAAATACAAAATGTATTACATTAAAGTTCAATATTCTTCATGCAAGCAATGATCCAAATACTTGAAGCCATCTCAACCATCATCCCATCACCTATTATTTTGTCTCATCATCAAGATAAGCAATTATTAATCTGAAACTAAAACAAATGAGATGATTAGCACACAACATAATGTTGATCATCATCAAAACAACATTGGTCATGACACCCTGATCCAACAAACCATGGTGGAGAAAGAATATGTAGAGCCAACAAAGCTACCAAATGAATGGACCAAGGTAAAGAAAGAGAAAGATGCATTGAGCTTCAAGATGATGAACACACTTTTTGTTCACTCAACAACACGGAATCCAATCGAGTAGCGCGTGCAACCTCCGCTCACGAAATTTGAAAAATCCTTGAGATAACGCATGAAAGTGATTCTAAAGTTAAATCTTCTAAAGTTGCTCTAGATGTTAGCAGGCATGAAAACTTTGAGATGAAGCCGGGAGAATCAATTTCGGACATGTTTACTCGCTTCACTGAGATAATCAACACCCTTGCAAGTCTTAACAAAAACTACACTTAAGATCACGTGACCGAGATACTTGAATGTCTCACACCTGAGTGGGAAAGGAAGGTCACTGTAACACTTCCAAGCTTACATTGACAGAATTGATTGCAAACATCGCGGCAAACGAGACCCGCCTCCAACAAAGAAAAGACAACAAGCCAAGAAGAAAAAGGACAAAGCTCTCAAAGCTACATCAGAAACAGAGCAGTCCGAAGATGAAATTGAAAGCAACTAGCTCTCATTTTCAAGTTCTCAAGTCACGTAAGTCTCGAAACCGAAAACATAGATCAACTAACGAACATATTTGTTTTGAATGCAACAAGCCATGACATTTGAAGAGAGATTACCTACTAGTAAAAAGGAAAGGAAAGGACAAAATCAAAAAGCCAAAGAGAAAGGCATTTGCCGCATGGGATAGGAGTCCAGTGAAAACGAATGACTCTTCTTCTTCTTCTTCCTCTGAAGAAGAAAAAGGAGAGATGGTATACATGTGCTTCATGGCTAAGGATGACTAAGAGGTAAAATATTATGACTCACTCTATTTGTAGTGATTCTAGCGATGATGAGTGTGATTGGAATGGAGAGTATCGCAAGCTTTATGCCGAGTATGAGAGCAAATTAAGAGAACTTCTTACTCCTAAAAACGCATAAAGACTGTAATACTAGTTTTTTAATCTTGAATTAGAAAAGATTAGGAAAGAAAATATAAAATTGGTTAGTAATAATAAATAATTAGAAGAATTGAATAGAAAGCTTAGTTTAGACTATAAAGACCTTAGTGATATATTTAGTGACTGAGAAAACATCTTGATCGCCATTAAGACCAAACATGATGATTTATGTATGAATGTTGTTAGATTCAACCAGGATAAAGAAAAATTAGATGATCTAATTAGCTCACAAATACACTCTAGAAGCAAGCATAGCCTAGGATATAAGACCCATCAAAATGTTAAGGTTACTATGATCCTAGGGTTCGTAAATCTACAAATGGATTCGTCAAAGTTTGGATACACAATAAAGGGACCATCCAAATTAAGGATGAATATGTTTATTGGTTTATGAACAATGTTCATTATAGCAATGATAATAGATTTTTATATGATAGGAAATCTAAACCCAATTGGATTTGGTTCCCTAATTTTTTGTTACTAACCTCATAGACTCAAGAGAAAAGAGTACCAATAATTTTTTAACTTCAAGTACTCAAGTATATTTGGGGATTAGAAGATTGCTTGCCTGCCTCCAAAAGAAAATTCAATATTTGCATATTTGTAGGTATAATGAAAATTAATGATCTTATTTGCAAGAGTAGCTAAGCTTTTGCTAAGTATTTTTGCAAAATTGTTATTTTTGCTTAAACATGTAATATTTTATCATGCACTTTCATTTAGATATTGAGTCACACATCTTATTTAGACTCGTGCAAATATTTAGGGGGAGAGATTTGCATGTGTGGAAAAATTTTAAAGATTATATGCTTTTCAAAAGGGGATAGAACACTTTTTATTTAATATCTTTTTGTTGATAACAAAAGATGTAGAGATATTAGATGCCATGCATAATTACATTGTTGTTAAGTAATTATTCGTTATTATACATGCATTGTTTGTTATCATCAAAAAGGTGGAGAAGTTAAGATATTGAGTCTCATCCCGTGTGATTTTGATGATGAACAAATGTTACATCTAACATTTTTAAGTGCATAAGCTTAAGGAAATCAAATAAAGCATGCAATGGATCAATGATGGCGTAATCAATGTCATGGACCAAATGGACCAAGATAATATGCTTGAATAATGAAAAATGCATCATATTGGACTTCATTGTAATAATATTATTGATGTATTTTTCTTTATTTTGTCTTAGCTTGTTAAAACCTTGTTTAAAGCTCTTACACACTTAGGATCACATATAAAATGATTTAAAAATATTTTAACATGTTTTGAAAATGTCTTCCTAAGTTTTTAGAGCATATATCCATATATCAGAAAAATAATCAACTATTTTTTATATAGGAGTCGACTACTTTCTACTGGATATGCTTTGTCCCCAAAAGTAGCTGACTACAGGTGTTCTGATAGTCGACTATAGTTGTTGGAGTAGCCGACTACCAGTTGTATTGTAGCCGACTACCGACAACCCAAAGGACAGAAAACACAGTTTTGCAATTTTCGAAAAGCTGTTTTTTCATTCCGTTGGGGTGTGTTTTTGGATTAGTTTTCAACAGTTTTTCCCTCCCTATTTAAGCTGCATATTTAAGCTAAATTTTCTAAGGTTTTTGACAACAATAAGAGAAGAATTTTAAGAGCAAAATCAAGTTTTAAAGCTTTCTCAAAACCCATCAAGCTCTCTTTCATTTGGCTCGTGTTTTAAAGATTTCCAAAATTCTTTAGCCAAAGTTTTCTTGATCTCAAAAACCTTCATTTTTTAATCTTTGGAGATCAACACTATAGCCGACACATCTACACAATCTTCAAAGCAAGTCTATAGGAAATGTGTAAGTTTTATCCAAAAGAGTAAGTGTAAATCCTCAAAATGTTGATGTGTTGAGTTTATTTTCTTAAGAAGAAAATTGTAGTAAGCAAGACCTCTTAGAAAGAGGCAATCATAACTATTTGGAAAATAGTGGAACGAGCCGAGTGGGACTCTAGTGGCTGGAGTATGATACAAAAATCAAGTGGGACTTGGGTATCCGAAACAAGGTATACTCGTATTTGTGTTTGTTTTAACTTTTCTGTGATTGTTGCAATCATTCATCGCTTACTTGATTTAATCCGCTGCATACTCTTATTGCTTGAGATAATTGTTGATTAAGTTAAAATTAGGTAACTCTAATTGTTAATTTAGATAGATTCTCTAGAGGAATTTTTATACACTAATCAACCCTCATTTAATGTCTACTAACCATCATACTCTGGAAGGAGAAAGATCCCAACAAATTGCACTTGTTGGATATGTTCTGGATTCATATGAGACATGTTATTGGATAGTCTTGACATGTTGGCTTTTAAACGGTTGGAAATCATGAGCTTAGAATGAAACTGAATACATAGCACCCCAACCATACAGCACCCCAACTGTATATGCTAACAATGATGTGGCCCCTTAAACCTGTTGAGAAACTTCTCTTTTTTATTTCTATATGATGCATGCTAAAGTAATCACTCTCCATGTAAAGAAATTGATTATATCACCACTGATACATGGACAGACAATTGGTGTTACAATGTTAAGGTATGAAACTCTGAAACAACATGACAACTTGACTTTAGAACATCATCAGAAACAACACACATTGACACTGAAATTGTATAACCTTTAACAGCCATATTTGTCCTTCAGACTCACTGGGATTTAGGGTAACCATTATGGTAACCTATATGAGAGAGAATACACGAACAACTGAAGTCATGTTGTTGATTATAACTGATAGAATTATACAAACGCATCTGGTATCTGACCGGGTCTCATTCATGCATCCGATTACTAGTATCGTCGAATGGTTTTTGATTCCATTTCATGTTATTATTTAGACTCGGCCCGAGTGAGCGCTCACGTGGTACAAGGTGGTCTTCGGATTGTTTATTGTATTCTGCTATATGGGTCACAACTTAGGATTGGTATAGTTGTAACATTTACCTGGACTATAAAATTTATATCATAGACTCATACTGTAAACCAATTTATATTCATGTCTTTAGTTTATCATGCTGTCATCTTATATATATACTCGGTTTCTGTTTCATTTCAGTCATGCACATATCACATATCACTATTTAAATTTCGAATTTTAGAAGTATTATGAATTTACTCCAACCTAGTGATCCCCTGTTTTGTTGCACCGTTCGGTGCTGACGAGGAGTACAAGAAGACTCCGGCTTACAAGAAGTCTGAGTTTGCTGTGTAAGACGCAGACTTCTAAGTGATTAGGTCGTATTTTACTTTGTATCTGAAGACAAAGTAAATTTCGAATTTTAGAATTTTAGAAGTATTATGAATTTACTCCAACCTAGCGATCCCCTGTTTTGTTGCACCGTTCGGTGCTGACGAGGAGTACAAGAAGACTCCGGCTTACAAGAAGTCTGAGTTTGCTGTGTAAGACGCAGACTTCTAAGTGATTAGGTCGTATTTTACTTTGTATCTGAAGACATTGCAACCTTATATGATAATCAGATTTTGAATTTTTATTTGAGTATGTTGGTATATTTCTGTAATTGGCTACATTGTTTTTACTGGTAAACAATAGGACCTGCAATTCATGTTAAACTGTCTATTTTGGGAAGCAATATGTGACAACGTGACTGCCTAAGGGATCTACTTAACATCCCAGTTGAAATTAACCCTGCATTTTCTAATGCCAATACCAACGTCAACATTGTCCCTAGTCGAGCCCACTATTGCAGACGTCCCAGTTCTTGTTGTTGGAGAGGTGATGACAATTATTGCAACCAGAGCTTATATGATGGTGATGGCCAAGTCATTGTTTTTACGAAATGCATCTCCATCCAATAACAAAGTAATTTGTGCATGTGGTGAGCATCACAAGAACAAATTAGAGGCCAATGACAAACATGAAAAATAAAGACAATCGACAAAGATGACAGTGTAGTGCCAACAAGCCTATCATAGTCAACCACACTTGCCTCAAGAAAGATGCCAAGCAATTTGTTAACACAAGTAGTTTCAAGAATTGAATGCAATGATACTGATTAAATTTATTATAATTTTTTTCTTTTTCTTTTTCCTTTTCCTTTTTCTTTTTCTTTTTAATATAAGGTCTTTGTTATCTTTCACGTCAGCTTAAGAATCATGTGGAGTAATTTTGTTTCACATAACCTTAAGAATCTCCTCATATGACACTATTTCTCAAGCTACCGTGAAAGAAACCTTAGCTTTAAAATGAGTAGTAACTGTAATTAATATCAATGCACCTATTTTTTAAAGATTCTTAGGTTGCCAAATTTCTTGGTAGCACCTTTCAAGCGGGTGTCTGACAATATTAGGCTAGTCGATATAATACCGCCATTGTTGCGGGTTGCCTTCATCTTCCTCCTCTTTTATCTTTGAACTTTCAAAGCTCACCCATAGACACAAATTGGCTCATCAACGAAGGAAGAAGTTGACTGTAAACAATAAGGCACCGGTCATCATCACAGTCTTAGCCACAACTGCGATATTGGTCACAGCCACCTCCAACAGCGGAAGCTAATATGATGATAGCAGCAGGCTTAACAAGTGTTGCGCCAGCAAGTGTAGGATTGACTTCGATAACTACATTAGATGGACCCCTTAGGCGGCCACAACCAAAGCACACGATGGGGTTTCATTTGTCGTTGTCGCGGTGGAATAGCTTTATGTGCTGACCCCTTCATTTCACTAGCCTCCACAACCTCCTCCATCAGTACCTTCACCTTCCACATCACTTTCTCGTCTCTTTTTATTTATTTATTTCTTTTTAAAGTAAATGAGTTTATAGATAAAAGAGAGAGGTTTATGCATTTCAAATTTTTAATTAGGGTGTATAAAGAGAAGAAAAGGCAACTCTGTTTGTCACTATGCATCCTTATGTTGCTTTTTTGCCTTAAATATGACTAATAAGAGTAGTATTCATTTTAACTGTTTCAAAGTAATTTGTGTAGAATATAAATGAAAGGCCAGATGAAAACGGGTGCCAGCCAGTTATTGAATAGCATAGATTTGCATTTTGTAAGATAAAAGCTTTGTGGTATTGAAGTGAAAGATGAAATCGCTTAGAGCAGCAATTATGCACTAACAATCTGATACGATCCGGGGATCGAATCAATCAATCAAATTAGCATTTAAAGGTGGAAAAAATTAAAAAGATGGGATTTTTATGGGAATTATAATGCGAAGAACGAAGGATTAATTGATAACTGTGCCTCTTTCGAGAGGAGACTAGCTCTCCAAACTTTTGATGAACGGACAAAAGTCTAAAATCCTTCACGAATGATGCCTAAGAGTTCTTCACAAAATAAGCATGAAAAATAAGAAAGGCGGCTAGCCCTAAATAAATAGAAAAAAGGGGATTTACTAATCTAGTCTGAAAAGACTAGAATACCCCTAGACCCACTAATCCCACTACGCGGTGTCCCCATGCCTCCTACGACGCACGTACGTCACCAAAGGTGGACCCGCCCATTTATTGGGCTGGGATGATGCGTCTGCATCAATACCCCCGTAAAAGAGCCACCTTGTACTCAAGGTGGAAGTCCGGAAACCCTGGATCACGTTGTACGCCTCCCATGTAGCATCGCAATCTAGCAACCCCGCCCAATGTATCAGCACCTCCCTGTGCCTGCTTGGTCCCTGGTAGACGGCCCGAACCTCCAATGGCTCCAACAGCACCTCCATATCCTCAGTCAGGGTGGGGCGGTAGCGTAGACGACACCGTCTGCTCTCCAATGGCTCGGCAAAGCTGCGACACATGAAATACTGGATGTGTTGTAGCCGTCGGGGCAACCTCAACCTGTAAGCCACTTGGCCAATCTTGGTCAAAATCTCAAAGTGCCCAAAGAATCTAGCCGACAGCTTCTCGTTCCGTCTCCTCGCTAGTGATCTCTGTCTGTAGGGTCTCAGCTTCAGATATACCATACCTCCCTCCTGAAAGTGCACATCACGACGATGCCCATCTGCTCTAGTTTTCATCACCTGCTGAGCCTGTAACAAGTGCGTCTTCAGCTCCTCTAGCATACCCTCCCTCTCCTCCATGTAATCCTCCACCTACGACACTGGTGTCTGCCTGTCCCCAAACCGAAGCAACTCTGGTGGGTCCCTCCGTACAACACCCGAAAGGGGATGGTCCATGCTGCTGAGTGGTACGAAGTATTGTACCAATACTCTGCCCACGCCAACCACCGATACCACTACCGAGGTGTCTCCGACGCAAAACACCGCAGATATGTTTCAATGCTGCGTTTCACTACCTCCGTCTGCACGTCTGTCTGAGGGTGATAGGCGGTACTCCTCTTCAACACTGTCCCCTGGACACGGAATAGCTCCCGCCAAAACCCACTCATGAACACCTGGTCCTGGTCAGACACTATAGACGTTGGGATCCTATGCAACCGTATCACCTCTCGAGTAAAAGCTGTAGCCACTGAAACTATCGTGTAAGGGTGTTTCAGCGATACGAAGTGAGCATACTTACGCAATCTGTCCACCACCAAGAATATCAACGTGTACCCCTCCGATCTGGGTAGCCCATCAATGAAGTCCATCGTCACCTCCTCCCAGACCCGCTCAGGCAACGCTAAAGGCTGCAACAACCCAACCATCGCCATGGCCATGTACTTGTGACGCTAGCAAACGTCACAGGCGACAACCAAGCGAGCTATCGTCCTCCTCATACTCGGCCAATAAACCTCCTGGGACATCTGCATATACGTCTGCTGCACCCCGGAATGACCCCCAACCCCCGAACTGTGGAACTCATGAAACAATACTGGAATGAAGGCTGAAGTCTATGGTAATACTAACCGCCCCTGATACAGCAACCTCCGCCCCTCTAGAGAGTACCCCTTCGGCTCCTCCCCGCCTCCCTGTAGCCGCTCACGGATCTGCCTCAACTCTGGATCGGCCTTTGCCTCATGCAGCATGGGTTCCCCATCTAACCACATCGGTAACAAAAGCTCCCTCAAGTGCACCCCCTCCTCTCTGCGGGATAAGGCGTCAGCCGCCTTATTCTCCAACCCCGGTCTGTACTCAATGTCGAACAGGTACCCCACCAGCTTGGATAGCCAACGCTGATGCTCCTCAGTCACCAACCTCTGCTCCAATAAATATTACAGGCTGCGCTGATCTGTCCTGACCACAAACTCCCTCCCCATCAGATAGGGCCGCCACTTCTGCATCGCTAACACGACAGCCATCAGCTCCCTCTCGTACACAGACTTCAGCCATGCTCTGGCTAAAAGCACCTGGCTGAAATAGGCTATTGGCCGACCCAGCTGCATCAAAACAGCTCCCAAACCAATGCCTGATGCATCAGTCTCCACTACAAATGTGATGCTGAAGTCAGGTAGCGCCAACACAGGAACTGTCGTCATCGCCACCTTCAAGGCCTCAAATGCCTTGGTCGCCTCCTCTCCCCACTAGAACCCATCCTTTTTCAACTGATCAGTAAGTGGTCGTGCAATGGTGTTGTACCCCTCACGAACTTCCGATAGTAGCCTATCAGTCCGAGAAATCCCCGCAACGCCCTCAGAGAGGTAGGTACCGACCATTCCAACATCGCCTCAATCTTCTCCATGTCTGACGCTACTCCTGCGACCGACACCACATGCCCCAAGTACTCTATCTGTCTCTGGCCAAAACTGTACTTCTTCCGGTTTGCATATAGTGGATGCACCAATAACTCCCGGAAAACCATCTCCAAATGACACACATGCTCCTCCATGGTCTTGCTGTAGACCAGAATGTCGTCAAAGAAGACGAGTATGAACCTCCTCAGAAACGGCCAAAAGACCTTGTTCATCAATACCTGAAATGTGGAAGGGGCATTCGTCAAGCCAAAAGGCATGGCGAGAAACTCGTAGTGCCCCTCGTGGGTGCGAAACGCTGTCTTTGGCACGTCCTCCGGTCTCATCAGGATCTGGTGATACCCCGCCTTCAGGTCAATCTTCGAGAAAACAACTGCACCATGCAGCTCATCCAATAGCTCGTCGATCACGGGATAGGAAACTTATCAGCCACTGTTTCCTTATTCAGCGCTCGGTAGTCTACGCAGAAGCGCCAACTCCCGTCCTTCTTTACCAACAGTACCGGGCTAAAGAAAGGACTAACACTGGGCTGGATTACCCCAGCCTGCAACATCTCACCGACCATCCTCTCTATCTCGTCCTTCTGCACATGGGGATAACGGCACGGCCGCACACTCACCGGCGTTGCTCCCTCCCGCGAAACTCTCGCATGCTCATGCCCTCTCACCGGCGGTAGCCCCTGTGGTTCCTGAAAGACCTCCTGAAACTGCTCCAACACCTGCTCGACCTCCCCAGGGACCCCTGTCGACGGCTCCTGCTCAACTCCAACCACACGTCACTCCACCAAGTATCCATCTCCCTCTCTCCGTAAGGCCCGAGTAATGGCCTTAAAGGCCACCAGTGACAAACATAGGGTGGAATCCCCCGTGAGCACCACCGTGCGGTCCCCCTCCTGAAACTCCATCCTGAAGCGTTTCTAGTTCACCCGCATGTCTCCCAACTTCTTCGGCCACTGTACGCACAGAATGATGTCAACATTGCCCAACTCCATGTGCAAGAAATCCTCCATGATCTGCACTCCCTGCAAGGTCAGGCACAGGCTCTTGTAGAGCCCCTTGCTCTCATCCATCTTCCATGTCCCCAATAAAACAGTAAACTTCTCCAGCGTGCTCAATTGCAACACATGCTGCTCTACTACTCGGCTGGAGATGAAATTGTGGGTGGACCCACTGTTTATCAGCACTGTCACCGCTGTATCTTTTACCTGCCCTAATAACTTCATGGTGTGGTTCGGAGTAAATCCCACCACGGAGTTCAGGGAAACCTCTGCGAAGTCGAGATGAGACTTCTCCTTCTCCACTGATGACTCCTCCTCGTGCTCCTCCTCATCACCCATGTATCCCTCCTCGTCCAATACCATGATAATCTGTAGCAGGTGGCTCGCGCAACTGTGTCCAGGGGTGAACTTCTCGTTACAACGGAAACACAACTCCTTGGCACGCTTCTCTCTCACCTCCGCCTCCGTCATCCGTCGCCGAGAGAAGCTGGGCGAGCCTTCCCTCTAGTCTCAGGTGCACCTGTAGGTGCCCTCGGTGCTGCTGCTGTAGGAATGGGGCGGGAATTTTGGGTTCCCCAAGCTCCTCGTATCCTCCACTCCTGTGCATGCTTCTCCTCCGCCTTATGGGTCAGGCGCAGTATATCCTCCAGGGTCCCGGGCTCTGCATCCGCAACTCCGCCCGTATAGAGGGCTTCAACCCCCTCATGAAGTTCCCGATCATAACCTCAAACGTCTCTCCCTTCACCCTGCTGTTCAGCATCTCAAACCTCTCCATATAGTCTCTCATCATCCCCTCCTGCCTCAGAACAGACAGCTGCTCATAGAAATCCCCCTGGGGTCTCCTGGAATCGATCAACGATCAGTGCCGACTCAAGGTGGCCAAATGGCCCGCCGGCCCGGAGCCCGGCCCGCCCGGCCCGGTTTTCGGGCCGGCCCGCCCGGCGGGCCGGGCATTTGCCCACCCCGCGGCCCGCCGGGCCGGGCCAGGCTGGCCCGCCCGGCCCGCCCCGCCTCCCAACAGCCATATTATGGCTGTTGGGGGGTTTTTTTGGTCTTTTTGACCAAAATACCAACCCAACAGCCATAAACAGCTATATTGGGGGGTAGTTAGGTCAATTTCTGCCAAAATGACCAAAAACCGTCCCAACAGCCATAAAACGGTCATATTGGAGGGTTATTTTGGTCTTTTGGGCCTTAAAAAATCCTATAAATACCGCACACATTCATACCAATTTCTTCACAACTTTAAAATTCTCTACTCTCAAATTTTACTATAATCTCAGGCTATTGCTCTCATCTCACGGCGCTCTCAAGATACGGCTACTACCTTTACACTTCCGCATCTCAAATTCAAGCTCCGACTCAGGTATCCGATCAGCTGCTAGACTGCTACCTCACTGCGGCTCTATCTGCAATCAGGTTCCTACTTCCTATTATTATTAAATTAGCATAATGGCCGGATCAAACAACCCATGTAGATCTGTTACCGCTAACTTTAACACTGAAGAATATGGTTTTTTTTCAAAATTTGCTGAACAACCCTATTGAAACACCGGACTTTCCGGAAATGACTCCAAATGAACAACATGAATGGCACGATAGTAATAACACAGGGATTTTCTGGTTCTGCACACACTTCAACCCCTTCTACTACTGCTGGCCCTACTGCTTCACAAGCAACCCAAGGCAGAAAACAGAAATCTGCTGTTTGGGATAACTATTCACTAGAAACAGTGCCTGGAAAAGGACTTAGGGCTTTTTGCAAAATCTGTAGATCAGATTTCAATTGCGCAGCCAAAGATGGCACAACACATCTAAAAAGACACACAGAAGCACATAAAAAAGAGAGGCTAGACAGACAACGTTAAACTTAACAGCTAATTCTAGCTCTCTGTCTGCTTTTTCGTATTCTTCTGAAACAATGCGAAAGGAGATGGCTAGACTAGTTCTTTGCCAAGAATTACCTTTAAGTTATAGGGAAAGCTCCTCAGTAGAACGTTTTAACCAATTAGCCCTGAACCCCGCATTTAAAAAGGTGCCTAGAACCACACTTAGAAGAGATGTTATGGCAGCTTTTGAAGCTGGCAAAGCCAAATTGATTCAAACTTTTGCGGCCTTAAAATCTAGGATAGCTTTAACGTCCGACATATGGACAACAAAATGGGGGTTATCCTATATTTGTGTTACGACTCATTATGTAGACAACGACTATATTATTCATAAGATGATTATTGGATTTAAATTGTTACCCTTTGGTCATACCTGTGTTGTTATTGCTAATGCGATTATGCCTGTTATTCGTGAGTATGGCATTTCTGATAAAATCATTTCATTTACACTTGATAATGCCTCTAACAATACAACTGCAATATCATTTTTAAAAACACATCTGAACCCTGATCTGGATGGTCTTTTATTTCATCAGCGATGTGCTTGTCACATCTTAAACTTGATAGTACAGGATGGGCTTAAATATGCTGCTGATTGGGTAGAAAAGGGTAGAAACCTTATGTTATACATACAATCTTCTACCAATAAGAGAGCTTTATATAAAGAAGTATGTAGAAATTGCCAACTTCCTTACCGGAAGTTTACATATAGTGTTCCACATAGGTGGAACTCAACGTATCTTATGATGTGTTGCTTGCTTAAAAACAAGATGCAACTGACTTATTTTGCTAGCACCCACATTCCGTATGAGACGGATTTCAACCTTACTGAATTAGAGTGGAAAACAATTGAGCAGCTTTGTGATTTTTTTGAGGGTTTTTATTATGCTACAAACAAATTTTCGGGTATGTATTGCTCAACATCCTTTTTAGGGCTTGGTCAATTAGTTATAATTTCTGACACTTTAGCTAGGTATAGAGACACTACAGACACTACCCTCATTCTTCAACCGATGATCGAAGAAATGGATACTAAACTAGCAAAATATTGGAATCATGTTCCTTTGCTTTATTCATTAGCTAAGGTTTTTGATCCACGATATAAAGAGGATGGAGTAGCTGGATTATTAGAAACGTTTTATGAAAACATGCAATTTGAAGTTGAAGATCATATAATGCATTTTAAAACTAGCTTAAGAGCTCTGTTTGCAACGTATGAAGCTAGATATGGAACTTCACCAAACACTTCTTCTGTTCCTGCTAGTTCTAATATTACATGCAAACTGAGGCAGATTTTGGGGAAGAAAAAACAAAAAACCGTAGCTTCAGAAAGTTCGTCAAATGAGTTGTCCAAGTATTTAGAAATTTCTTATCCTTTCACTGAGGAAGAATTGGATGATCCAAATTTTGACATTTTGGGATGGTGGAAAATGTATGAACCTAGGTTTCCAATTCTTACCATTATGGCTCGTGATCTGTTATCAATCCCAATTTCTACTATTGCGTCCGAGTCTGCTTTTAGTGCAAGTGGCAGGGTTCTGAGTGACAGGAGATCAAGGCTTAAAGAAGATGTAGTTGAAGCTGAGGTATGTGCAAAGGACTGGTTTCATGCTGAAGACCGCTCGCAAGACAAACAGGACCTTTCAAAAGATTCTGAGGACGAAGGGACTGACGATGAATGATTTTCTTTTTTTCATGTATTGTTATTTTCTATCTTGTATTAGCTTGTAGAAGTCATATGTGTTGGCCATTGTACGAGGGGTAAGGCTGGCCAATGTAAGTCCCCCCTCAAAAAAAATTTTAATTAATGAAATTTAAAGGTTAAACCCGGGACCTTCGTGAATTTCGGGCTAAAAATTAATTTAAAATGATTTAATAATTTTTAAAAGATTTTTAAAATTTTTTTCTTTTTTTTACTTATTGGGCAAAAAACCGGCCCGGTCCGTCACCGGCCCGGGACCGGCCCGCTTGGCCCGCCGGGCCGCGGGCTGCGGGCCGGGCTTGGGGGGGTTTTCACCCACGGGCCGGGCCGGCCCGGCCCGACTTGTAAATCAAGCCGGGGCCAGCCCGGCCAGGCCCGGCGGGCTTCGGGCCGGCCCGACGGCCACCTTGAGTGCCGACAGCTCCTCCCAACTGCGAAAAGGGGTCCGCGCTACCTTCCATCTGTACCATGCCAACGCCTTGCCCTCGAAATAGATCCCGATAGCCCTTAGGACCTCCCCCTCTGACAACCTCATCACCTGAAAGTAGCGCTCCGCCCGATAGATCCAACCGTCAGGATCCGTGCCATCAAAGATCGGCATCTGCAGCTTCATCAGTCGGCGATCCGCATTGATATCCTCCTGCTTTCCCACATCTCTGCCACGACCACCTACCGCGCACATACCTCCACCGAACGCCTCCATTGGACCTCCCTCGTTAACGCCGTACAACTCCTCAGGCCACCCAGGCCTCTCTCACGCCTCAGGCTGGTAGTAATGCCCTGGAAACTCCAGTGGTCACGCAAAAGTGGCCCCTCCGGCCACTCCGTACTGTTGGAAATGCGTTGTTCGGCCTCCCAAATAGGCCCCGGGCCCTGTACACGTCCCGGGAAGCCCTCGAAAGCCTGTCTGGGGTCAACCGCTGATCTAGGTACCTGTGGAAAAACCTCTGGTCTCCAAAATTGGGCCGTCGGGGCCCCGATGGTAGTGTCTCGGGCCCATCCTTCTCCATTGTGCCCCAGGTGGGGGCTGCCCATGCCGCCGCACCCCCAAATCTGGCCCCCGGCACCCCCGCAAGGGGGTGCCGCTGCTGTCGCGGGCCTCAAGGGGCTGCGTGAACTGCTGTGGGCCCCCAGGGCCCTGTTGTTGCTGTAGCAGGCCCGACTGGGCCCTGCCGTGGCTACGGGAGGCCCGTTGGGCCCTGCCGTGGATGCGACAGGCCCAGTTGGGCCTGCTGGTGTGGCCGCAGGCCTTAAGGGGCCTGCTGGTGTGGCCGCAGGCCTTAAGGGGCCTGCAGGGCTCGGCGCAGGCCCAGATGGGCCCGCCGAGACCACAGCAGGCCCGGCTGGGCCTGCCACCCAGAAAAAGGCCCCGCCAGGGCTTGCTTTTGGCCGGACGGACCTGGTAGCGTCTGTAGCGGCTGCGGCAAGCCCTAGGGGGCTGTCGCAGCCGTCGCTACCTCCGGTCGTCCGTGATTGGCTGATTCAAGCGTGGATTAGCCCTGATTTTCTTCCCCTTGGATCCTCTTGCCCTGATCTCCTCATTTCCCAGCCATTAGGGTTTGTAACATCTCCATCATCGCCAGTATTAACGTCGTGGCCTCCCTCAAAAATTTCAGATCTGAAGTAGCTTCCTTCAACCCTTGGAGATCGCGTCCTGTCTGCGCAGTTTCCCTCCTCATGGCCCGGAGTTCAATTTGAATGTCTTCTTGTGCATGGGCGTGATCTTTGATTGAATCTCCTAGGGTTTTCTTCACCCCCTCGATCTCCCGGTTGAATTCTTCCCGAAGCATTTGAACATTCTCATCCACGATATCCGTCTTTGATCTCGTGCTCGTCGCCATTGGATCTCACCGCTCTGATACCAATTTGATACGATCTGGGGATCGAATCAATCAAATCAGCGTTTAAAGGTGGAAAAAATTATAAAGGTGGGATTTTTATGGGAATTATAATGCGAAAAACGAAGGATTAATTGATAACTGAGCCTCTTTCGAGAGGAGAGTCGCTCTCCAAACTTTTGATGAACGGACAAAAGTCTAAAATTCTTCACGAATGATGCCTAAGAGTTCTTCACAAAATAAGCATGAAAAAATAAGAAAGGCGGATAGCCCTAAATAAATAAAAAAGAGGGGATTTACTAATCTAGTCTGAAAAGACTAGAATACCACTAGACCCACTAATCCCACTACGCGGTGTCCCCACGCCTCCTACACCGCACGTACGTCACCAAAGGTGGACCCGCCCCTTTATTGGGCTGGGATGATGTGTCAGCATCACAATCATGTACTTAGCAAATTACGCTCCTAATAATTTCCTCCTTTTCACCCTGTATCAAACCTTCTTTACTATCTTCTCATTTTCCCCCATTTCCATGTGTCCTCTTTTTGTTTAGCTCGGCAGTTCCCTTCATTTTTCCTTTTTTTATGGTCTAACCAAGGTAGTTACAAACTAATGATTTTAAATTCCTCAGAAGTGACCCAGTTACTCGTAAAACCCATAACCAGAATACCAACCTTCTTCAGACCATTTACATGCTAAAGCAAACCTTAAACAAGAACTCAATGTTCAGAAACCTGCTTCCATTAAGCCCATAAGAAAATGTAGGTGTGTATAATAGACTCGTGACCAATAGAAAAGAATGATCACTTAATTAGTAAATATAATATAACTAGAAATAACCCGTGCACATAGTGCACGGCGACCCCACAAAAAACCCCACACACAAGATGGGGTGCACGCGCGCAAGCGACAAAAGAGCGAGAAGAGTGTGTGTATCGTCGGGAGGAGGGACCCGCGCACAACCGAAAGAGAGAGGTGTGGGGATATCACAAAAAAACTCTAGAGGGAGGACGGTGCATAAATCCCACTCCAAACCACGTGGGGATAAAAGGGAAAAAACCACGCATTAAAATGCAAAAACGCAGGGGAATACAGTGAAAAAATAACAATGGCAAAGCCGTAAATATATGGAAAAGGGATTGACATTGGGCTTTATGAAAAAGCAAGGGTAAGCTTGCAATTAATGGGTATGATGGGGGCTTTTGTTTTAGGTCTCCACACCCACACCCCCAAATTGCACCCACCCCCTCACCCCCCATGTGGGAGGATGAGGTAGCATGCCCCTCCACCCTCTACATAGGACAACCCCCACCAACTAGGTTTGTCCTAGTCAGCAAAAACATCCCTCATTTGTATAATAGATAAGATTTAATTTGAAAGTTGATGCATATGCTCCATGTAAGCAATTTTATGCTTATTTTTAACAAACTTCTCTTTAATCCTTGACTAGGTATTCTTTAATAATATAGTTCTGACTTCTGCGTTCCCAAAAAAGCAATTTTAGATTCATTGCAGTTAATAGCTATAATTAAAAACACATATGTATCCAACGTAATTCGTTGCAGTTAATAGCCAGAATTAAAGATACACATATGTATCCAACGTAAAACATGTGCATACAAGGTAATTCAAAGTTTTCTCAAAATCATCTCATATGACCCAATCTTTTCAACAGCAATACTGACAAAAGATACACATATGTATCCAACGTAAAACATGTGCATACAAGGTAATTCAAAGTTTTCTCAAATCCATCTCATATGACCCGATCTTTTCAACAGCAATACTGATGCAAGAATGCATAACCTTAATTCGGACATTTCCCATTCACACTCCTGCTGAATGTGATCCCACAACAGATGCAGATGGCACTTGCATGCTGGCAGGGGCATGCATGCACAATGGTATCAAAAATGGAATTATCATGCATGTCTTTAACTGATTGGTTGCACCTCAGAAATGAGCATAAATGAATTTATTTGAAATACTTGCATTTATGAACTTGTATTGATGGTGCAATAATACATCATCATGATTGCTTTGATCCTGAAAAGATCATAATCAATCTAAAAATGAAAGATACCTTAAGGTCCTGGCATGCTGGCCATAAATAATTGGAAGCTATAAGAAGGAAAAGAATGAGCAAAAGACATGAGACAAAGATGATGTCCTAAACAATGGCAGACTAGGTTTGAGCTCAACAACATGGAAAGCTTTGAAACCTAAATCGGAGGTTCAGAGTTTGATCCCATCTCTCGCACTATGGAGCAAGAAGTACTTCTCCGTCTTTTTTATCTGTTGTCACTATTTCCTTTTCGTAAGAGTGTCTCAACATGCACTGGTAGAATGCTTCTATTTGGATGTAGAATTTCTATTTATAAAATATAAGTATGATCTGCAACGATTCACCATTCAATTGATTAATGGCACCAAGTAACGATGAAAAATGTTCTCTTGTGCTACCTATGGTAGGATGTATCAAAAAAATTATTAAGAACTATTCCCCATATGAATCTTAAGCTTGGATGAACAAAGACAGATAATCTGTATAAAATTAGAACAGCTCTCAGCTCTAAGGACGATGAGTCCACTGATCATTGATCTGTACATTACACGCTCTACATGATAATTTGGCATCCTATTATCCAAGCTTCTCCCAAGGCATCAATTACATTCCCTGATCGGTCCCCGGTCTCATGGGAGCCTGAATCGCCAATTCATAATGAAGCTCCAAATAAAACGACAGGACTCCATTGGGACAGCTACTATTTGGCCCCTGTGAGCGGCAAGGAATGACCAACTAGTTCCCTGAAATCGATGATTTATGCTGGTTCCTAGCTGATGCACATCCCAATCTTAGGAGCAGGAGGCATACTTCTTGCAAAATGGTGTGGGTAACAATCGTTCGTCTGTGGTCTAAACATCCATACTCCCTCTTGTAGCCTGCTAAGGCAATTTCACTTGTGTTTTTTACTCTGTCTTTAGAAATTGAATACATTTGCTCATCCCCTCAAAACACATATATAATTTTTACAGAAATTTTAAAGAAAGAATAGGAATGGTTTTGATGCTCAAGTAGCTAGGTAGTGTACCAGCACTGCATGTTTCACCAGCTTTTTATCACATCTATTGACAGTGGTAGCATTGATAAGGAAAGAATAATGTTCCAAGCTAACAAGATCTAACTGATGATATGTGAAACTAAGAGAACATACCGTGTACTTTTATCTGTCAACTCATCATCTGCCTCTGCCTCCTCACTTGAGCTTCCAGACAAGAAGAAATCATCATCACTCATATCCAGTGCATCATCAGTACTTGCTGTTTCTGATCATCCAATAGGGAGGTACAGTTTACACCCATATGACAATGGAAAATCAAAGATAGTAAATGATGGAAAATGAAAAAAATTATAGTAACAAATTTGAATACACCAAGAGACAGTCTTTATGTGTTGAAATGCAGGTGAAATTAACAATTACCGTCTAGATCTTTGCCGCTAGCAGCAGCAGCCACGCGGTTGGCCTTAATTTGTTCGCGTAAATTGTTTCTCTTATTAACAATAGATGGGGTATCTCCTCCAACAAACAGAGAGATATACTTCTCAGTCTTGGGGAAGAACTGCATTTTTAAAAAGCACAATTAGTTAGTTACTCAGTATTGACTGTTGATACAACTTTTAGATGCAGATATGCTCTGGTCAGAGTTTAGCCTTAGAAGTTGGAACATCTGAGACAAGCAAATATATAACACAGAAAATCTATGGAAGTATACTAATCCAAGTATGGATTAAGAGGAATAGTAGGTTTGATTAGTAACCTGTCTGCAAAATTATAAAGGTGCACCCCGCTACAAAATTTCAACATTATAATAGCATAATTTCCCAACTGTGCTGCTTAGAGGCTTTTCAATTTCAATTTCTTTATTTCATGATTCACAAAAAAAATTATTAGTAAAATGTATGTAGCCAGGCAAATTCATGAATAACATGGGCATATAGCTTACCCGAACGTATTCAAGATCTTCTTTTAATCTGGATAGCTGATCGGAAATCATTTCCTCCGATGCATCATCAGATGATGTGCGTTGTTGTTTCTCCAAACGCCTAATCATCCTCTCAATCTTACGCCTCTCTAATTCGTACCATGCCAAGTCCAGCGTAAAGAAGTTATATGAGAAGCAGAATTCAAAAAATGAGGAAATGATAAATGTAAGTAGCTGACATGGCATTAACATAGATAAAAATATTTAAACATAAATATATCTTACCAAAAAATTTAATCTTCTTGTCTTTCAAATGTAGTTTGCGCTCTATAGCCAAACGGGATTGAAGCTCCTGATGTTTCTTTAGTTCCTCCAGTTTCTTTTCCTGAGCCTCCCTGACCTCAGGGGGAAGATTCTAGTAGTTTTTGGAAAAGAAGCAATTAGAAATTTCCTTACCAGAAAACAGATCATATGTCTGCTAAAAGCATGCAAAAGCTGACAGTATAACATTCAGCTATTGAATGGCATTATCTTTCTAATTTCCAATATGGTGTTAATTTAGGCATAACTAAATGAACAACATCAAAGGGGTGGACATCGAAATTGCTTAGAAAATATCCTACAATATGGGGCAGTAAATAATTTCAGGAAGCCCAAGGCTTGTCATGGGATGCTCTCGATAAGAGGAGCCCGTTCGAGCTCAAACATTGATTTCTGACATGAGCTTGAACACAATTTTAGGCTCGATTAAATAACAAAACAGACTTGAACAAAGTAGTAGGCTTGTCTTGGCACTGTATTGAGCTTGATTAAAGAGGATCCATTAAAGCTCAACAAATGGCTCTTCCTTTTGTGTATACATTTATTCATATGTTTATCTATAAATTTTATAGTTCTAATGACTTGACTACAAAATTTGTGCCGACACATCCTACACACTTTAACCAAAAGGGTACAAAATTAAAACATGTGACGAGTAACGATATGTTTTTCATGTCAAAATCATTAAGCCCCCTAATCTTAGATGGGCTCAAGAAAGCTCAACGTTGTTAAATGCTCGCTTGAGATTGTCCATTTGTTAAGGGAGTAAGGCTTGAACAAAATCTTATTTCTTTAAAACATAAACTGTCTAAAGGTCAACTCGCTAGCTTGTTTTATATCCCATGATGAATCAATAGCCTAACAAAGTTTAATAGATATGCAAGCCACAGATGTTGTGTTAATTTATATTAAATGTTGTTTCTACCATATGCTTCCATTTCTTATGAATAGATAATTTAGCAAGCCTGACACATTTCATTTTCACACTTGGCAAATTGACATTAAACATACCGTAGCTCGATATAAAGTGCAAACTCCGGTGAGGTGGATTTTCTATTTAGGTAAACTATGTTCAAATCATTTAAAATTTTATTTGTAGGTAATTTATATATCACATCTAGAGGGCTTTTCTATTTGATAGCCAAACTTTAAATTGAGGGGGTTGGGTCCATATGTTTGGTCCACTCAAATGGATGAAGCAGCACGCACCAGGTATAGCTATATATACATGTATACATATACATGGGTCTATATATGTATGTGTGTGTGTTTTTTTGCTGATGTCAAAATGAAATGCTAAATTTGATCGTTGGTGTAATGTAGTCAAAGTTTGATACCTGACACTTTCATAAATTGCGGTGTGAAATTTGGATGTGATTCTATATGCTAACATAAGTGAAATTCGTGGTGATTCATATAAGATTTGCGTTGAGTAACATAATTCGCTGACTGGAGACAAAACCATATATTGTTGAATTGTTTATGCAACTAGAATTGATGCAGAATGAACATGAAGTACATGCAATTTCTATTAAAAATTGAATTGTACCTAATCAAGGAATTACTTATAATCATAGAAGGAAAAGAAGTTAGATATTTTTAAGAGTTCGGGTAAATTTTAAAAGTTCGAATCAATTTAAAATTGTAGCCTTTAAGTCCTTTTATATTTTGTTATTTAAATCTTTTTATGAGTCTTCTAGGCTTTACTATTTTAAGTTAAAGTTTTATTTTATTTAAGAGTTTGAATCATATTTTGTTTATAAAATCATTGAATCATCTATACGTATGAGGTGCAAAAGTGGGCTTGATCGTCGAGGCATGAGGTCGGACGGAATCTTCAATGTGGGTGCATTGAAGTTCAATCATCATTTGATTTCTCGTAGTAGTGTTTTAAAACTTATTTATCATTTATCTTAACAAAATACTAATTATTCTCTATACATATGAGGTGCAAAAGTGGGCTTGATCGTCTAGGCATGAGGTCGGACGGAATCTTCAATGTGGATGCACTGAAGTTCAATGATCATTTGATTTCTCGTAGTAGTGTTTTAAAACTTATTTATCATTTATCTTAACAAAATACTAATTATTCTCTTCCCAAGATTCTTCCATCACATCGTGTTCTATTCTAATGTTTCTCATCAATTGGTATCAAAGTTGAATTTATTGAATCTTTAGTTTCTCCATTGTCTTTCTATTTAGATTAGTTTTTTCCTGAATTTCAAAAAATCCTTTGAATTTTGCTTAGTATAGATAGCAAAAAAATCACACAATACTATTCATCATCTATTTCAAAGCACCAACCGAACCAAATTCTACCCAACCTCTTCAATCTTCAAAACTTAATAGCAAAACTTCTTTAACAACAACAAAAATTGAAACCATAGCCACCTAGTACATCTTCCCTAACAAAAACCCAAATCAAAGGTCCCAATTAAACCCATAAACCTAGACCCAAAAGTTCAAACCTGAACCCCTAAACCAATCCCATCATCTAAAATCAAAATCGTAATCCAATTTCAACGACATTTGGCCACCCAATCTTCTATTTCATCACCATTAAGTGTGTCTCCATCACCATCGTTGTCACCCCTAGGTTTTCATATCAACATCTCCATCAAACGATGGTGCCTCCATCATCGACCACACCCTCTATCATCACCTACATCGTCACATGAATTCTTTGAAGTCATCATCAAGGTCCCCTACTCGCTATAGTCTACCTCTTCATTTCATCGGCCAACTCATCGTACTCATTGTCGTCTCCAAGTTGTTAAAACTTAGCCTCTTAGTCGGCACCATGATCTCCTCTTACAGTAGCAGTAGGCGTCAGATATGAACATGTGCCTTAGATTTATTAATCAGATCCGAATCCACCTGCTTGCAATGAACCTGACCATACCCAACAGCAGAAGCAACTGAGCTGAACTCAAGCAAACTCAAGCCGCACCCAAGCCAACTCGAGTCACTTGAGCCGCCTGCTACAATGTCTAGCCAAGCCACTTGCTACAGTAACAACTAAGCCTGCTACAGTATGGCTTGAGAAAATAGCTACATTAACTTCTAAATTTTCAATGGTTTTTCTAGGAAATTTCAACCGATATTTTTCATACAATCCACGGTTTTTGTGAATTTAAAAATGGATTCAAGTTTTTACATAGATTTCAATAGGATATTACAATGATCATTATTCCAAGCACTCTTATCGATACTACTATCATTGTCTGATACAATTTCCTAAGTATGCTCTATTTATAATTATTCCTAATTTTTATAGATACTTTGATCTGCAAGATTATGAAACTTTAGAGTTTCTATTGGAAGAATCGTTTTCTGAACATAATTTACATATGAATAAAGATGCTCATACGCTAAAAAGAAATAGGTTGGTAAAGCTTGTTTTGGTGGTTAAATATGACTAAGATTGTACAAGTTAGTTTCTAACGAGAAAACTTAGATGCAGATGCTGATATATTCAAAACTAATCACCCGATCACTACTTCAATGTTCGATGTAGTCATTAAAAATAAAATATTAACCATTGCGTCAAACCAAAATAGATGTTATTGTAGAATATATACATGAGTTGTTCAGTAAAAAGCCAAGAGCAAGAGCTACAAAGTCAACATTAAAGATACAACCCAAGTCAGATCTAGAGCCAAAGCTCAATCCTAATTTAAGATCAGCGATACAGCCCGAGTCAGAGCCGAGCCCGCCCCAAGTACGTGTCCATGATGCCGAATGAGCCTAAGCCTAAGCACGAGTCTAAATCGAAGACCAAGTTTAAGTTGAAGCTTGAGTCTACGAAAGAGCCTAAATCTGATCCTAAACTCAAACCCAAAATCGAGCTACAGTTGGATACAAAATCAAAATCAGAGTCAACATATCAAGTTGAGTCTACATGCGAGCCGACATTCAAACAACTTGTTGAAAAACGACTCGTTGAACCTGATGTATAGCACAGACTTTATGATTTCAACTAATCTATTGCCTATGAACTAGCAATTATTTGCATGTAAGCATATACTCATAATTTCCATCTCCAAACCGTTACTCCCAACGTGGTTGCCAAAACATATATATTGCGTAACTTCAACACTTGAGTTCGAGTTTTCTCCAACCAATAAAGATTTGATGTAGAACGAACATGAATTACATATAATTTCCATTAAGAATTGAAGTATACCCTAATTAATAAAAGACTTCTAGTCATAGAAGTGAATGAAGTTAGATTTTTTAAGAGTTCGAGTAAATTTTTTAGAGTTCGAGTCAATTTAACCTTTTAATCTTTTATTCCTTTTATATTTTGTTATTTGAGTCATTTTAGGAGTCTTTTAGAATTTCATGTTCTAAGGCAAACTTTTATTTTATTTATTTTGTTTAGACGTTTGATTCAGCTTAACGTTTAGATAAAATGCTAAATAGGAGTTTATTTTTTCTTCTATAAAATATGAATCTATAATTGAATTTTAGATATTCGATTGATTGAAATAAAAATAAAGTTTGTAAACTTTAAGTATGCAAAATTGAAATCTATATGCATACAATGTGCAAGAGTATGCTTAACCACCTGGGCGTGGGGTCTAAAGAAATCTTTAATGTGCAAGAAATTGAAGTCGGTGATTGTTTCATTTCGACTGTAAGAGGACGAAACTTGTTTATCATCTATCTTTACAAATCCCTGATTAGTTTCTTCTCCAATTTATCACAGCGCATCTTGTTCCCTTCCACTATCTCCACTAGGATTTATTGCCATAAGATATCAGGCTAATTTTTTACATAGCACAACAATCAATGGTATACATTAAAATTAGATATTGCCCATAAATCTCATGGTAAGTACCAAAATATTCATGTTAAACTTTGATGGTACTTCTCAAGCCAATGACATGTTGATCCGGCTACCACCAGAGCCAAAAGAAACTATCTAAATTGATTCATTTCCCCCTGATAAGCTCCATGTGCATCATATGAACTACAAAATACGGTTAGTATGGTTTTAAAATAGCAATACAAACAGAGATGTTATTATCAACTGTGATTATCTAACAACTCAAGTACATTTGTTTTAGATGAGGCACATTGAAATACAGTTTTTTGGGTGGAATCAGTGGCGTCAACCTATAAGCTTTGTAATTTTCCTAATTTCTCATTTGGAAAAATATGAGAGATTACCCTTTGATTTGCCAAAGCAGAATAGGAATTAGTAGCAGGTCACCAAACAAAAAATGCAGGTATGAATTACGCTTTATTGTACCTTGCACTGGCCCGATAACAGCTATTGTTGTCCAATGAGCTAACTGTTATATTGGTTTAAGTGCCCAGTTCTCATCGGTTACATTCAAGCTTCGCTTCATAATTATTCAATAAGCTAGTTCATATTCCCATATATCTGGTTCAGGACCCCCTAACTTACAGTAAACCTCAAAATTTGAAGATTGGACAACAGAAACCAAAATTTCCAATCGAATGCCAACAAAAATTATCCAAAATCGATAGAAAAATCGGTACCTTACGAAGCATCCTCTCGGTTGATCGGATCTGGTTCTTGATGGAGACGGGCTTTGCCTTCTTCTTCCCTTTCTTGTTGTCGAGCCCTATGCCCTTTGATCGACGACCGATGGGCCTCCGCTCCTCGATCCGACGCCCGACGTAACCCCCGTGCGCCATTTTCCCCCGCGGTCTCGAGCTCGATCGATTTCAAATCACCGCATAAATCTCGTGTGGCAAAGAGTGAGATAAATGGAGAGCCTTTTTAGGGTTTTGTTGTTGTCGGAGGACTATTGGCTCCAGCGTCCATTTCCGATCATGGGCCTAACTTGGTATGCCCAAGCCTGACTTGGATCCGACCCTCTTGTTGAGTACCCAAAATCCTTATTGGATCCGCAAGCCCTGAACCGGTAACCCGATCCATATTTCACATTGGTCTAGATGTTGCCCCTTAAATTCCTATTTTTCGCACCTTTGAAGAAGATGCGTTTATTTGTCTTTGTCTAGCAATATAAAATTTTGTTGATTGTTAAAATTTGTATGAAGTGTAGGTCTATGGTGGATATTATAGCCATATATATAATATCATATGAGAGTTATAAGTCCATTGGAATCCAATGGACACCGACTAGGAGTGGGTTTAATGGTGTATGATAGTGGGTGGAGACCAAGGGTCTCTCCCATTCATAACACTCACTCTCATCCATCCATTCTTATCCTATGAATTCTTCAGGATCCAATACGCTAATATGGGGTGGATATTGCTGGATCCAGAGTTACCGTATTTGCCTCGTTAAAACCTAAGCTGTGGAAAACCCAGTGGGAAAAACCAGCAGCTTAATGGAAAAAAGTACAATACATAAGTGACTCCCTCTGATTCGTACACTCTTCAGTCTTGTATGTCTTTCAGCTGTCGCATTCATATATCTTTTACAAGTCTTCTAAAAGTAAATCTAGGCAATGCCTTAGTAAACAAATCAACTAAATTATTACAAGACTGAATCTGTCGTACTTCAATCTGCTTCTGCTCCTGTAGCTTGCTTCATCCTGTCGCCCTTGATGTAACCAGCTTGTAGTAGATCTATACAAGCTACATTATCTTCAAATAATATGGTTGGCTCAAGATCGTCTGTCTTCAGGCCAGTCGTCACTCGAATGTGACGAAGGACTGAACGGAGCCAGACACGTTCTCTGCTAGCTTCATGGATCGCCAGGAGATCTGAGATGTTGGATGAGACTGCTCTGGTGATCTGCTTCACAGATTTCCATGAGATGGACGTACCACCAAAGGTGTACACAAAACAAGTCTGTGATTTCTTGGTTTGTGTATCTGATTAGGGTTAAATATTGCATATTTAACCCCTCATTTAGCCCTATTTTGTGCTTATATGATGCTTAATTTGTATCTAATACGTTCGTATTTTGTATATCATCGTTTATTAGAGCAAACCATTGATTTGTGCAGAAAATCTGAATTTTACTGAGTATTTTGGTATTTTTATATTTTTCATGGCTAGGTCTCGATCTCACGATTCCAAAGACTATTTATTTGTATTTTTCTGAGATCTGTGCTAATTACTGTGTATTTTTGAATGCAGAATACCATTTAATTGGCGAAATACGCAAGAAATACGCTGCAAATACGCACGTATACGTCTCCAGCGGGCCACGTGGCAGCATCTGAGCGAACCCCGCTCAAATCGAGCGGCCATCAAAAAGAGAGTGACGCGGCCATCTAATGACCGTTGGATGCAAATCCAACAGTGTATATCCGAGTTGAAAGCAACAGAACGGAGCATCCTCCGATGCCACGTGGCGTCATCCCGGTTAATCACCGCCAAATCGAACGGCTATGTGCATCTCCGCATTTTTGAACGGAGAGGGACGATGTGGCGGCATCCGGAGCGTCGATCTCAAAATCCGACGGCCCAGGTTAAATCCAACTCGAATACGGAGATTCGAAGCGGGCGCGGAGCGGAGCAAACCCGCTTGAGGCCACGCGGCAATTTCTTGGGTGATCCCGCATTGATCCAACGGCTATTATTTGCGCCGCTCGAAGATTGTGGGTTTGGGTGCGTAATTGATGCAGATTTAGACCCGTTAAGCTATTAAACCCGCAATGTTCTTAAATAAGGTATTCTTAGGGGTTTTGACCGTGTTTTAGGCGTATTTGGGCGATTTTGGAGCCGATTTTTGCAGCAAATCACTGAGATTATAGAGAGCAACCTGAGGGGATTTTCAGAGGTTTTTTAGAGGAAGAAGGGTTTTCTTAGGCTAAAAGAGAGCGTATTTGGTGATATTCTTGAACTCTATTGCGTATTTTGAACTCTATTTACTTGTATTGCTTGGAACCATGTTTAATGTGATGAAATTCTTAGTTATTTTCAGTATGTGTGGTTAATTTTTCATTGTGCATGGTATGGTGTAGTTAGGAGATATGATTTGTATTTGCTTGGTTGAATCTTTGTGCTAAATTGTTACTGTTGATAAAGTTGTAATCTTTATTTTAAAATCATCTTTTTCATCTTCCAAAAGAACGTGATTGAGTTGATGATCGCCCCACAAGGGTGAGTTTTGATCTCTCCAAAAGGGAGTTTCATATCGTATTTTTAAAAGATTATAACTTTAGCAACGATCATATTCAATATTTTGCTTTAATCACTACAAGGGTATTTTCCGATGAATTGCTCTCAAAAAGAGAATTCATTGAGTTATATTTAATCAACCAAGTTAATACAAATCATGGATCCTAATGAACCCATCCCATGTGCATACTTCTCATAGATATTTTTATACACGAAACTTTCTTGCTCGTATTGTTCACATACTAAAACCACGATCAAACCCACCTAAACCATCGTCATTATAAGTGGTTAGTCTCTTTATGTTGAATTTCTATTTGATTTAAGCTTTGTGGTTGCAACAGATTTTCTCCCGAGGATTCGACATCTGGACTCCCAGATCTATATTACTTGCACGGACTCTTTCGCTTGAGAGAAGCACATTTTCGGTCTGAGCAATATCAAATCCTTGGAGGTAGCACAGAAGATGCTTCACTCCGTTTCAGTGGCGCTTTGTATGCGCTAAACTGTATCTGGCTAGTAGGTTGACTGTGAATGATATGTCGGGACGCGTGCAGTTTACCAGATATAGTAATGCTCCAATGGCTCTAAGGTAACGCACTTCAGGACCTAATGTTTCTTCCCTCTCTTCCAGCGTCCGGAAAGGGCCCTTATGTACATCCAAAAATCCAACGATCATTGGTGTACTTAGAGGATGGCACATATCCATATGAAATTTTTTAAGTAATTTCTTTGTGTATGTGGATTTGTTTAACAGATTCCTCCGCTGATGTGTTATATCTGTAAGCCAATAAAATATTTAGTCTTGGCTGTGTCTTTCATTTCAAACGTTAGTTTGAGGCTTGCAGACATATCAGCAATCTCTACATGAGATCTGATGAGGTTTAAGTCGTCTATATAGATGTCATGGCCTATTTAGCCCTATACGACGACTGATGTGGTAGTCCTCTATACACGAGTAGAGGGAGTATGAGGAGTTGATAAGAGGTGATATATCGTGTATATGTCTAGTGGCAGTCGTGCAATTCCGTGAAAAGTGTAGGGGCATTTTGGTCATTTGGCCATACGGGTCGAAGTGTGTGTAGAGTGAAGGTGGGTGTGTAAAGTAGTGTCATACTTGTAAATTGTGAAGGAGTGTGTTAGTGTAAGAGGGGCTAGTGTGAAAAGTGGGTTTAGTGGCATGCTCGTAAATTTTTAGAAAGGTCATGGGCAAAACGGTCTTTTTGACTAAAACTGATGTGCGTACATACTAATGTTGTATGTGCATAAAGTAATGGCAAACTTGTAAATGTTTGAAACTTGAGGGATAGTTTGGGAGGGTATTAAAGTCATTTAACTATAGGCATGCTTATCCTAAATGAGATTCTAGAGAGAGATATTTTCTAGGAACTCTCCATCCTCCTTTAATCTTCTTTCATTTACGTCCTCCTTCATTTTCTTCCTCTCCACTCCTCTCACCTTGGCCGATTCTCCCTCCCCCTTTGCTCATTTCTTCAACATTTCAAACCCTAATTATTTCTTACAAAATTTTCAAGAAAACCCCTAGCTTTTCAAGAGAAAGAAAGGTGGAAAGAAGAGAAAGAGAAGAGAAGGAGAGAGGAATTCCTTTTAGGTAGGATTCTAATCTTGGTTTGGGAATTTTTATTTCGTATTATGAGTATGATATGATGTTATTTTGATTGTTCATGTTCTTGAATCCATGGATTATATGTGAATTAGATCAAAAAGATGACATTTTTCTTTGTTTTCCTTAACTAATTACTCTTTCCTGAAATTCAGAATTTCTGATGTGTGTCTGTCCTTCAGTTTTGATCTCTGTAGTTTGATTCACTTTCTGAAAAAAATATGTAGTTATAGATCTTGAAGTTCCACCCCAAATTCATATAAAATTTGTCATATGTTGAGTTCAACAAATAGAAGTAACAATTCATTGTTTGCAAGATGTCTGAAATTCTGTCAAGCTGTACACAGTTTAGCAAAATAAGGATTATTACCTGCACACTCTATGGATTTTTCTGATCTTGGTCTTGTTGAAAAATTAAGAAGGTTATCTATAAATTCATCAGAGTGCTTATATTTCCAAATTCTGGCTCCAACATTCCTAAAATTGGCTTTTAATACAGATCCAGAAATCTGTCTGAAAAACAGATTTGACATACTTTACTAAATAATTCACTATAAATCATATACTTCATATTTCTGCATGAAATTTTATGAGTGAACACATGACTAATACATCTTCAACTTTAATTCAGTAAGTTTTGTCAAATTCATATAATAAAATGGTGAAATATGCTGATCTTTTAAGATGCTCCTGCAAATTTCAGCAAGTTGAACTATTTTGGGTGAAGTTGAATGGGTGATGTTGTTAAATTTTCTATTTTAAAATGCTTGAATGTTGTTGCTACCTTTGATAAAGTTTAATTATGTGATTTGTTACCAAAATTGACTGTGTGACACTTTACATTTGCATGGCGACCGCCATATGTTTGTTAAAATGCCCAAATGAATTTGAAATGGAAGAAACTTGGAAAATGGCATTTATAACTTGTGTGCCAAGCTTTACATTTGAGAAATTGTGTATGTTCATTGAAGATCATGACACATGACATGTCAACTGGGACGTATCGATCTGCCATAAGGCAGGTGAGCATCCTGGTATGGGGATGGAAGAAGTTTGGGTATAACGTAACTATAAGGAGCTGGACTGAGAAGTTGGGGAGAGTGATATGTGATACATGATATTATTATACACACTCACCTTTACCGGGAGTGGAGGGGACATACAGAGGTTGTGTTACTATGTGGAGAGCCTCACTCCTGCCAGGGACGGGGGAGCTGAGAGGCCCGGCGTACAGTGCCCGTGTCCACTGCGTCACGTGCTATATTCACCCCAAATTTGGGATGAGGTCCAGGCCCTTATCTTTAGGTGATATACAGGCTTCCAAAGAGTCACTAACGTCTACTAACTAATAAACTTTATATGTGCTGTTGTTGAACGTTGTGTGTTGTACTTTTCACTTTCGTTGCTTGTGCTCTTATTGCCTTTACACTCATAACCCCTAAATGAGTTCCCCTACCCTGGTTAGTTTCCTACTGGGCACGTTTTGACGTGCTCATTTTACTTTTCAGGTCCTGAGCAGGTGAACCCAGCGCAGAATCTCCCTAAGGAGATTACCCATGTGTGGGCTGACACCTTGAGGACACTACTCTTTTGAGATGTGTCTTGTAGTGTGAGTTGGGGCGTGTAGTGAGCGGGGTGTCTTTTGTAGCTGTGGTATATGTTGGGAGCTTATGATACTTCTCATGTATGTACTCGAGTCAGTTCACTTTGTATTTGATGCTGGTGTGTGGTACGCTCTTTAGTTATGTATATCTGTGGCTGATGTACTTTTGTGATGGCTGAATGTGTTGTTTTTTATATATGAATATATGTGATGTGTGATCCCAGCATTCGCAGTGGCCGGCTTATTGTGTGATTACTTCTCACGCTTGGTGTAATGTCGCGGCTTGTCGGGCTCCATCATCCTTTTCCCATGATATGTGATGTCATATAAGGTATTTGGGAGAATGGGGCGTGACAATAGACGGCTATTAATACGAGTTCTGTTCATGTGGTTTTAATGAAAATACACGGGCATACTTCGTTATTGGTGAAACCTTGTTGAACAAGAAATTCACTCAGTCTGTTATACCGCATTTTTTTCGATTGTTTAAGCCCAAATAATGATCTTTTAAGCTTAACAGAATAGACGTCCCGAGGTCTATCTTTTTATTTCTGTTGGTATTTTGAAACCATCTGGAAGGTTCATATAGATATTTTTATCTATATTGTCATTTAGATATGCAGTCACAACGTCCATGAGCTGCAGACCTCTGCCTTCCATTGAAGTTAAGCTTATTATCAATCGAAATGTAATGCATAATCGGTGAATATGTATATTCATAATCCATCTCCGGAAGTTGGGAAAAACTTTAAGCTACAAGCCGTACTTTGTAGTGTACGATCTGATTATTCTCATTTATTTTCCTTACCAATACCCACTTGTATTCCACATGTTTTACACCTTTTGGTGTTTGGACTACTGGTCCAAAGACTTTGTGTTTCAAGAGTGAGTCCAGCTCTACTCCTATTGCTTCGTTCCACTTTGGCCAATCATTTCTGCGTTTGTATTCAGCTATAGATCGTGGATCGATTTCATCGTCGCATTTAGCGACGTAAACAACAATATCGAACGCAAAGTCGTCGTCGTCGACAGTGATTTTTCTGTCCAGTACCTCCCCAGTACATACAAATTTTAATGATATTTCTCATGTAATGTCATCTTCGGGGGACCGAATAAGGGGAGAGGTTACCGGTCTAAGCTCAGCATTCTGTGGTGTGATATTCTTTATTTCTCCAGGTATTTTCCTCTTGCGAGGGAATTTATCCTTGGAGCCAGGCGGTCGTCCTCTTTTTATTTGAGGTACGGCCGGTTCTGCTGCATGTGGATTGCACCCATCTTTAGGGATGTCAATCCTAGCTGGTGTATTGACAGCAGGGACGTGTGATCGGATAATCGTCTGGTTATCAGTGAATTTGTCCGGTAGTAGATATACTGTATTATGAATGTGAATGATCTTTAGGATCTCAGCTTCACACAGATTAGTACGCGGATCATAATGAGACAAAGACTTAGTGTCCCAAGAAATGGTCTCTGAAGCTTCAGGCTTTTTGGTTTGTTAGCCTAGTATGGGAAAAGAGATTTACGAAGATGCATCTATCAGTAACATAAAGTACATAAATGGAAAACTTGATGGCTGAATTGGCCCACAAATGTCTCCACGTATTCTCTCCAAGAAGCCAGGAGACTCAACCTCACTTTCAGGTGGGATGGTCTCGTGATTAGTTTACCCTTATAACAGGGGGGACAATGAAAATCACCCTTTTGAAGAATCTTGGGGTTCTTCATAGTATGTCCACGGGATTGGGTTATAATGCGATACATCCTTACCGATCCTGGATGACCTAGTCTACAATGCCAGAGAATGAATTCCGATGATGTAGAGCACTGCTAGTGCTCTATCAGATTAGCATCTATAGGTTGAATGTATATTTGATAAATGCTTGACGGAATTCCTTTAAAACGTTCTAGCATGGGTTTAATATCATCCTTATGACGAATAACATACAAGTATTCTACACTATTGAAATCATCAGTTTCCAAGTAATATCCGTTTACCCAGATGTCCTTGAAACTTAATAGATTTCTGTTTGATCTTGGAGAAAATAAAGCATCTTTTATTATAACTTGCATTTGGCTTGGGAGCTAATTGCTTCACCTGATCCTTCTATTATTTTAGTGCCAAAATTGCAATGACGGGACCATTATAAATAATGATGCTATTAAATTAGCATCTATCATGAAGGAACGTTTGTGTGGAGGCACTATCCACCAGGCATTCATAATTCATCTCTAGAAAAGAATGTAAAAACTTTTAAGAAACGTAAAATTACATCAATTCATAAGAAGAACATGATTGAAGATACATCTAAATATTAATGATAAAGGCTGAAAAGATGACCGAAATAGCTTTAGTCAAGGATGTCGGCATTCTCAAAATCCTCGGTGTTGAACCGAGTTGGAGGCTGTATATCCACCAGAGCTGTTTCAGATGAAGGCTTCAGGCTTGCCATATATAAATCTTGGAGGTGGCATAGAGTACGATAGACCATGGACCAATGTCCAGTCATGCCACATCTGTGGCATTTTTCTTCCCATTTGTTCTTGGAAGCAGACGTCTGGTCAGAGGCATTCCTCTTCCACGTATTATTTTTCTTCCCCTCATTATTGTTGTTCTGGGGAGGAGCGCTGGTCTGCTTCTTTGCAACTTTCCCCTTGTTGAATCTTCCTTTGTGCTTGTTTTTCATCTTCTGGGAAGAAACTGTGTGAGCTTTAGGGAGAGAAGCAGAGCCAGCAGGGCATAGGTTATGAGTGGTCAGTAGGAGGTCTATGTTCTGCTCTGCCATAAAAAGGCAGGCGAGTAAATCAGAGTACCTCGTGAACTTGCGTTTACGATACCGTTGCATGATAATAGCATCCTTCTCATGGAAGGATGAATATGTTTTCTCAAGCATGCGGGTTTCCGAGACTTGTTCAACACACAACTTCGGGCGTGAGGTGATGTTAAGGAGAGCTGAGTTATACTCAGCTACGGACTTGAAGTCCCGAAGTCGGAGATTTTTCCACTCATAACGTGCACGAGGGAGGATAACATCTTTGTGATGTTTGTATCTGGCCTCAAGTGTTGTCCACAGTTCATGAGGGTCTTCCATTGTTAGATATTCGGCCTTCAGGGTCCGATCAATATGTCTCCTAATATAGATAATGGCTTTCACATTCTCTACATCGGAGACTCTAACATTAGAAACCCATTCATCATGTGTCACAGCCGTAGTTGGAGCTTGAATTATGTGACTTATGCCCTGTGAGCGCAGATGGAACCTCAGGTCCAGCTGCTAGCTCAAGGAATTTTTTCCAGCCGCATCGAGAACATCAAAATCGACGCTCGCAATCTTTGCCACTTATCTAAGTATGGAATAAGCATGAATTAATTATACATTAAAACATGCATAGAAGTAAAACTAAACTAATTGTGGGGATCGGCCGGTCACCACCAAAAATAATAAAAGTCCAAAGTCCCTTATACATTTCGAATTACAATAAAAAATTAAAATTACAATTTGGAAACCCTTGGGGGTCCCAGCATTAGCAATCTTCCTCCATCTTCAGGCGCAGTTACTCAGGGTTTTGGCTTTTACATTTAGTTCCTCACAACATTTTCACTCAAAAGAAGAAAAAATGCGAGGAAATAAATAGTGGTGACTAATAACGGCTGATCCAAAAAAGTACAACATAGTTTTACCAACATTCCAGGCAGTTTATATAAGTAGGCAACATCACAGTCATATACAATACATTATATTCAACAATGCATGCAATTTTATTGGATAAATATATTAAATTGACGTTTAATAGTTACTTGGACCATGGGGAAACGTCATTCATTGGGTTAGGTAAATACACTAACGACAAAGCGGTCTCATGAACCTTGTAATTATTAAAACGTAAAATAATTTTTTATCCAATTAAAAATAAGGCGATGAAAAATCAATTACACATCAAATATAAGTAACAAATTTATTACTTTCCACAAATACCCCGCGAGGAGTTAATTAAACTCAATATCATCACCTTGATTTTCCCTGATTTTTCTGGATTTTTCAGAATGTTTTTGAATTTTTTTTCGATTTTTCCAGAATTTTCTGTATTTTTCAGGGTTTAATATAGTATTTTCAGAAATATATATTAATGTCTGAATTAAAATTAATTTGGCCTGTAGGCCAGCGGCCCGCGGGCGCTGGCCTGTTAGCTAAAAATACCCATTTTTATTATCAATTTTGTTACTTAATGGGCTTCTGGCCCATCAGGAGAGGCACATGCCTCTTCTCCCACTTACCCTTACCATTCTTATATTTGAGATTGCGTCGTCAGTCTTGAGACGAGCCTCCGTGGGTTGATCTCAGCTACACCAAGCTCCATCTCTTCCTTAAATTCCATATAACTTAAGCATCGGAGGGGATTTGGATCGGAACCCATATCCGACCCCCCTAACGAGTCCGTGTGGTGCAAATTGACGATCGATGTACAACATCAAAGGTCGACGTCGAGCTATCGAACCCCGAACAATCGACGCAACGGCCGCCCGAGGGTCGGTCGAAGGTTGCATCACCTCAAGCTACCATCATTCGATTCTGGTTACTCCAACCACGGGTTCCACTCCAGCTGCTGACGAGGCTCTGACGTAGTGCTTTGAGTCTACGTCAGCTTGACAACTGTCTCGGTCAATTTTGGCCTTAACAGATTGGTTTCCTAAAAGCTAACCCCTTTGGACTCAATGTATAAAGAGCACCATAAACCAAGGAGCCGGAACACAAATCAATACAACGCTTTGCGAGAACAATAAAATTGATTCGCAAAACTTAATTATATGAATGTTTAAATGTTTGTTTAAATTTTTTTGCTTCATATAAGTGCTTATATATGTTTATTATATTTGATCGTGAAGGATTTTGACCAAACATTCAACCCATCGTATTAAAAACCCTCGGGATGAGAAAACTGCTTAATCCAACTGGGAGTCGACTACCAGATGCTGAGCCGAAAATCTGTGTTTGATTTCTTGAATTTTTGACTGACTCCTATTGGGTTTTGTTGAGCCTATTGGGTTCATAGCCAAGGAATGACTGAACCCCACTAAGAGAAATTGATCCTAACCCTTCACTCTCAAGATCCAAAGACTATCATTCATCACTTCTCTTCGTCTCAAAACTTAAATCACCCGCAACCCATGCCCCAGGTAACCGACTACCCCATTGAGATCATCTCTATTGAAATTTTTTTGGCTCTTGCTTTCTCTTCCTAGGAGCTCTCATTCCCACATCTTCTTTCAAATAGAACTTCAAAGATCAAGGTATAATCTTTATCCTCTTTCTTGAATACTTCATTTGGCCTCTTTGAAATCCTTCAAATTTCAGTTTACTATCAATATGCCTTTTAATACATTAATTGGAAAGAGGAGGAAGATCGTGTAGGGATCGTCTAACCCTTGCAATACTAACAACACACACTAGGGGGTGAATAGTGTAATGGCAATAAAATTGTCCAATTAAAATTTAACTTGCAAATACGGAATTATAAATTCAAGAGGAATTAAAAGGCACAATCAATCCAAACGCAAACACAAAGTTTTACACTGGTTCCCCAAACTTGGGTACATCCAGCCACACCAATATTCACTATACTCCAACACAGAGAAGTGAATACAAATCTCACAAGGAGATACCCCACAAAGAGGATTTATGCCATACACAAGGACCCAACCAATCATACACAAGGATCAAGACTCCCACACAGAGAATCACTAACTCCTACTCAGAGAATTAGGGTTAGCCCTACACAAGGACACTAGAACTCCCACAAAGAGAGTTAATTCCCACAAAGAGACAATCACTCACAAAAGAGAGAAACTCACACAAAGAGAGTATCCTAATTCCACAAAGAGAAATAGGAAAACAAATTACACCCTGTAAATTAAATACTCTTACCTATGCCTTGAGATGCTTACTCATGAATGAATGCAAGGCATGGAAGAGGATCTCCAAGTGTTGGAATATGCTTGAGAGCACTTGGATGGTTTCCCTTGAGCTGGACTTCAATGCATGAAGGAAGATGAATGCTCAAATAGAGGGAAATGAGGGAGCTTGAGAGTGTCTTAAAGATCTCTTGAGATTTTCAATAGAATCAAGAGTAATCAAGAATCAATCAAGAAGTTTAAGCAAAGGCAGCACACTCGTATATATAGGAATCGTATATCAAGCCCAAAACCCCAAAGAAACAGCCAAATAACCAAATCTGCAACGCTAGAAACTGGGTGAAAACGACAGGATCAGTCGACTAATCAACGGCTAGAAAATATCCAACGGCTATAATCTGAGCCAGGACATTCGACTGATGAAGTCAATACAGTCGACTGACAAACAGGACAGGCGCCTGTTAATCCTTCAGCAGACGACTGCTGCATGGGATGGATCGAAACAGAGAGCAGCACTCTTTCTCCAATTCTTCGCACAGGCGACTGATGTTAATACTACAGTCAACTGTCAAATATTCAGGCGACTGTACATTCTACATCAGTCGACTACTGTATAATATGGAGAGAAGACAGAGAGATGCAGAGATTGCACTTACGCTAGACAGGCGACTGTTGGCCAAATCCCAGGCGACTGTAAGTATACAAACGACTGTAAACAGATCGACAGACGACTGTGCGTAAAGCTCAATTTTGAGTCAATTGAAATGTTGACTTGAGCTGTGCATATCAGGCGATTGTAGAAGGATCTACATGCGACTAAAAATCACCCAGTCGGCTGTGTTTCCCTCAACAGGCGACTGACGGAAAGCCAGAGACTCCAAATGAGTCTTTGGACAGAGTGAACCTATTGGGTTGGATTTTATGATAATCCTATGGTTCACTAAGATGGTTAAATGCAAGTGCATGAATGAGCAAACCATCTAACAAGGCATTACATTAACCCTAGACTTAAAAGAGAGAGAAAGCAATAAAGTAAATTACATGGATTACAATGCTTTCTTAAGAGTCTAAGTCTTCAATCTTGATGTCTTGATTGCTCTCCATCATCTCCAAGCTTTGGCGCTCATTGAGTCCAAATTTTGGCCATTCTTCACATGATGTCCATCCTTACGCCAAGTGATTAGTCTCCAAGAAAGATATCCTTGAAATAAAATGAGAGACTAAAACATGAGATTCATTAGCAACAACATAATATTGTGATAATTATCAAAATAAGATTGGTATGAAACACCAATACTCAACAATCTCCCCCTTTTTGATGCTGACACACATTATGTAAATTATAAAGAATTAAAGCACAATGCTAATGATCTCCCCCTACTTATATGCACCAATTATATATTGAGCTACACAAAGGTAAATACTCATAATACCAATAAAAACATGGTGACATATAATAGGCATGGATTACATAAACCAATTGCAAAGAATAAAGGCATGCAAACATGAATGGTTTATCTAATCCCATATATCTCTCCATATAGAGATATCTCTCCCCATATGCATATGCATATATCCTCCCCCTATAGATATGATCACATACTGCATATATCTCTCCCCTTGACATCGTCAAAAAGGTGGACATAAAAAATATCCCCCTTTGTCATCTTAACCAAGATGTGACAATATGCAAGAAAAGAAAGATATGTATGATACCAAATTTAAAAATTTAGTGGGTATCAATTCACTGTCCCATGCCCCCCCTCGATCATAGAAATGGTCAACTTTTGACTTCTAGGATCTAATACCAATTAATTAATAGAGCCATGGCCTAAAAGTGTATCAATCAATAGATATGGAAAAATCAAGCTTCAAGATACACAAGGATATTGCCAAAAACAATGAGACATGAAACATGTTGGCAATAAACAAGAGGTTTGGGTTGAGAACCAAAATAACCAAATGTAAATAATGATCTCAAATAACCTCCGAAATGAGAGTTAAAATATGTCTTAAAATAATGTAAACATATAATATATTAACTCTCCATTGACATACACATGGATCAAAAATGCATGCATGTCAAAAAACCCCAAGGTCCCCATTTTCATGAAAAGAAATAAATTTGAAAATATTTTCAAAATCATGAAACACACACAATCAATGGGTATGCTTGAAATAAACATAGAAGCACAATACCCATGCAATATGCATATGTGTGAGGAACCTAAACATTAGGTAACCAAACCCAAGGTGAGTTTGATTTCCTAACGTAATCACACGAGGTGATCACATCCCTAACTAGAGAGTTGATGTAACTATCTCTTTCGTGCACACTAACCTTAGTGGGAATCCATAATCTCAAGGATTTCCTAGGCAATGGTTTTGCCGTTGCAAGAGGGAAGGATGTTGCATGCTTAGTTGTAGAAACAAATTTCTTAGCATGCAAAGAATGAGGATTTTGCTTCTTAGCAAAAAATAAAGATTATTCATTCTTCCTCATCACCTTGTGATCTACATGCTTCTTGTTGGTGTTATGTTGTACAAGAAATCATGGTGATTCTTCTTAGGTGCTTTAGCAATATTTCTTGTATTTGCACCATAAGAGGAATTAGAGGTGGGTTTGGGAACCACATTTTGAATATAACCCAAATCTCCTCTATGATTTGCCGGATATTGTTTTTCCAACAAATTGTGGAGTGAATCCCTAGAATACACAAAGCTTATGAGCTTCCGGGATTCCTCTTCACATTTCAACGTAAGTTGTTGAATGTGAGCATCTACGCTAAGGTTTTGAGCAATGAGTTTTTCATTAGAAAGGCTCGATTCTTTAACTTGAGAGAGAAGTGTGTCTCTCTCACACGTGACATAACATGCTTTTCATTATGAATATTTTCACTAGAAGATTCTAAATCATGCACCCTACTCATAGCGTTATCAAGTTTAGCTTTCGTTTTCTCATATGAGTCGATGCACTTACTTGCCAAATTTGAGGACACATTTAGGCGGTATTCAAGCTCCTCATATGATGGCTTTTCCTCCTCGTCTTCCTCATCACTTTCTTCCTCACTTGAGCTTGACGAAGACTCTTCCCCATTAGCCATAAAGCAACTTTCTTCTTTGGTGTTGAGCCATGTATCTATCTCGTCATCGCTAGTGTTAGATGAATTTGATGAAGAATCATCAAAGGCAACGAAACACCTGTGATCGTGCACCTTGCCATCATCTTCTTCTTCATTAGATGTGTCCCCATCGGAATCATCAAATGTGCCGTTAAGTCCCTCCTTTTGGTTCTTGACCTCGAACTTGGCTTTCCAATGTTTCTTCCCTTTACCCTTACCGGTATCTATGTTGGGTTTGGAATGGCATTCGGTAGCCACATGACCTATTCCACTGCAGTTGAAACAAACCAACTTGTTAGACGGTGAGACAAACTTTGATGAAGACATACCTTGATTGTCCTTGAGGAATGCCTTGAAATTCTTGAATTGCTTGGCAAGCTCAATGTAGTCATCGTCGTTAAGATCTTCTTCATCTTCACTCTGAACTTCTTGTTGGAACTTCTTTTTCCACTTGATTGGCTCCTTCTCACCATGAAGAGCAACGCCCTTTTTCTTCTCGGGCTTGGTTGACTGGATCTCTTCCTTATGTTGAAGTAGCACTTCATGAGAGATCTCCAATGTATGCCAAATACTATTGGCCGATTTGCACATGGAGATGCGATCGAACTTATCTGGAGTGAGGGCGCAATGGAGAACACACATAGCCCTAGCATTGACTTTGATCAAGTCATTCTCCGCTTTAGTTCTCAAGGCCGCGGGTGAAGTAGGCTCCTCGAAAGGTGACTCCGTTATATCCCAAAGGTCATGACTCTTCAAGTAGACCATCATCCTGATCTTCCAACTCGGGTAGTTGGTTCCGTTGAAGAGCGGGGGTCGAACGGTAGAAAGACCTTATTCATGAGGCGCGGAAGTAGCGTTGAATGTCATTGTTACAGTATGCTTTAACCTCGCTCTGATACCAATTGTAGGGATCGTCTAACCCTTGCAGTACTAACAACACACACTACGGGGGTGAATAGTGTAATGGCAATAAAATTGTCCAATTAAAATTTAACTTGCAAATACGGAATTATAAATGCAAGAGGAATTAAAAGGCACAATCAATCTAAACGCAAACACAAAGTTTTACCCTGGTTCCCCAAACTTGGGTACATCCAGCCACACCAATATTCACTATAATCTCACACAGAGAAGTGAATACAAATCTCACAAGGAGATACACCACAAAGAGGATTTATGCCCTACACAAGGACCCAACCAATCCTACACAAGGATCAAGACTCCCACACAGAGAATCACTAACTCTCACTCAGAGAATTAGGGTTAGCCCTACACAAGGACACTAGAACTCCCACAAAGAGAGTTAATTCCCACAAAGAGAATTCCCTAGTCCCACAAAGAGACAATCTCTCACAAAGAGAGAAACTCTCACAAAGAGAGTATCCTAATCCCACAAAGAGAAATAAGAAAACAAATTACACCCTGTAAATTAAATACTCTTACTTATGCCTTGAGATGCGTACTCATGAATGAATGCAATGCATGGAAGAGGATCTCCAAGTGTTGGAATATGCTTGAGAGCACTTGGATGGTTTCCCTTGAGCTGGACTTCAATGCATGAAGGAATATGAATGCTCAAATAAGGGGAAATGCGGGAGCGTGAGAGTGGCTTAAAGATCTCTTGAGATTTTCAATAGAATCAAGAGTAATCAAGAATTAATCAAGAAGTTTAATCAAAGGCAGCACACTCATATATATATGAATCATATATCAAGCCCAAAAACCCAAAGAAACAGCCAAATAACCAAATCTGCAACGGCTAGAAACTGGGTGAAAACGACAGGATCAGTCGACTGATGATCAAAAGACAGTCGATTGATCAACGGCTAGAAAATATCCAACGTCTATAATCTGAGCCAGGACAGTCAACTGATGAAGTCAATACAGTCGACTGACAAACAGGACATGCGCCTGTTAATCATTCAGCAGACGACTGCTGCATGGGATGGATTGAAACAGAGAGCTGCACTCTTTCTCTAATTCTTCGCACAGGCGACTGATGTTAATACTACAGTCAACTGTCAAATATTCAGGCGACTGTTCATTCTACATCAGTCGACTACTGTATAATATGGAGAGAAGACAGAGAGATGCAGAGATTGCACGTACGTTAGACAGGCGACTGTTGGCCAAATCCCAGGCGACTGTAAGTATACAGACGACTGTAAACAGATCGACAGACGACTGTGCGTAAAGCTCAAGTTTGAGTCAATTGAAATGTTAACTTGAGCTGTGCATATTAGGCGACTGGAAATCACCCAGTCGGCTGTGTTTCCCTCAACAGGCGACTGACGGAAAGCCAGAGACTCCAAATGAGTCTTTGGACAGAGTGAACCTATTGGGTTGGATTTTATGATAATCATAAGGTTCACTAAGATGGTTAAATGCAAGTGCATGAATGAGCAAACCATCTAGCAAGGCATTACATTAACCATAGACTCAAAAGAGAGAGAAAGCAATAAAGTAAATTACATGGATTACAATGCTTTCTTAAGAGTCTAAGTCTTCAATCTTGATGCCTTGATTGCTCTCCATCATCTCCAAGCTTTGGCACTCCTTGAGTCCAAATTTTGGCCCTTCTTCACATGATGTCCATTCTTACAGCAAGTGATTAGTCTCCAAGAAAGATATCCTTGAAATAAACTGAGAGACTAAAACATGAGATTCATTAGCAATAACATAATGTTGTGATCATCATCAAAATAAGATTGGTATGAAACACCAATACTCAACAGATCAATGAATCGTCTCTAAGTGAAAGAGAAATCATTGAACCCTGTATCTTCACGTCTACTAGCTATGATAAGTTTCTCAATATAACCAAAAGATAAATCATCGATGAGAGATGTTTTAAAATTGGGGATGGACAACTATGGAATTGATAGTATCCCGGAAGTCCAAAATTTGTCAAATCTATTTTCCCCGAATAACATGTATTATTGCTATCGCAGACTTGTTCATCTATTCTATGCAAAATTGGACCTTATCTTGCTAAATCTCGTTTCATCACTAAAGTTCTTGACACCAAACTTACAGTCACTGTTAAATCAGTAGGTCGGGCTTTCGGTATTCCTTTTACATGAAAACTACTAGATGAGAGCGAAATGATCGATGTGTATAAAATGTTGCCTGGAAAATTTTTCCTAACTAAATTACCGTGTGTGGATCTTCGCTATCCCGGTAGAATCATGGCAAACATTTTAGCATACAATATTACCCAAAAGTCTGGTTGTCACTCTGTTTTGTCTGAAAAGCAAGCTAAATGTATTTACGCTATGCTTGGTCATATCAAAGTCAATTGGGCCAAAGTTATCATGGACTCAATTCTTCAGTCTGATGCTTCTAATAGACTTTCATCCCCTCTAGCTCATGGTCACTTTCTCACCATCCTCTTCGTGCCCATGACATTCATTTGGATAATGAAATTAAGGTTTTGGAACCCGCCCTTGTGTTTGATGTATGTGCACTTGGCCGAATGAGACTTCATAGGGACCTCGATCAAAATGTTCCAGAAGAGAATCTAGTCGGTGAAGCTAGCTCCACCTTGGAGAAAAGAATAGGCAAGAAACATTTGTTGTTGATTCAGATGAAGAAGATGAAGAAAGTGACGAAGAAGAAGAAGCGCCACCGGAGGAAGTGCCTGATTACATCATTGAGCTTCAAGACATGCTTTTGAAGAAAATTGAGAATCTGAAGATTTCTCAATATAAAGGCGTTGAAAAGCTCAACCAAAAGGTTGCAAACTTGAAGGAATTTGTGTCTAAAAGCAACGAGCTAACTGAGAATACACTTGCAATGATCCTTGATGAGATCAAGGAGCTAAAGAAGGAGAAGAAGAATGGCGGTTCTTCTTAAGTATTTTGGTTTAATTTTTAAAAACAATGCTCTTTTGAAACAATGCACTTTGGTTTTGTAATATTTTTTACTATTGTGTGGTGGACTTGGACTTATGATATCAACTCTAGTAGTTGGAACAATGCTTATGATTATGTTATGACATGTTTTAAAACATTGATATATCGTTCATGTCATCCTATATATATATATTGAACTACAATTTTTTTTGCAGATATATATATTTGATTGATATTTTTTTCTCCTACATGATAAAATGATTGTTTGATTGTTGAACTTTGCTTGTTAAAATTATATTCAACATACTTCGATGTTATCATGATTGTCATCTTTTTGATTGATGCCAAGGGGGAGAAAATTGGTGAATGCAAAACTTGAAAATGAATAATTGCTATTGCTAACCGGCTTTGATGCAGGGGGAGTATGAGTATATCATACCCCATCTAAGCAGGGGGCAAGTTACCTTACTTATTCTATTATTTATTTTATTTTTTTCATTTGGGTGTCATTATCAAAATGGTGGAGAGTGATGTGAAATCGAATCCCACCACTAAGTAGGGTTGATGATGAGCACACCAAATGATGTTAGTGTACTTAAAAACACTATCTAAAGTGTGTAGGTTGTGCGATCAATAGCTTTAAGCATACTCCGAAGAAGCTCAACCACCTCAGAGGATGGAAACGAATTTGATAGCTCTAAGTCAAGCACAATTGCAACTTAAAGATGAAGCTCATGGAACGTGCTCAAGCCTAATGAAAGAGGATCTCAAATTCAAACTGAAGCATGCATCTACATCTATATTTGATCGGCTTCAAGAAGTCTTCATTTAAGTCTAATGTGTGAGTTGGTCTTTCTATGAATATGTTAAAGCCAAGTCTTATTGCATACTCACAAAATGATTTACGAAACAAAAGTTTTTAAACTTGTTTTTAAAACTCTTTGATAGCATATCAATTCGCTTAATTCTTCGTAGTCAATCTCCAGACACCCAGGAGTTGATTACATATCTTTTCAGCTGAGTTTCAGTGAAAATACGCTCTGGGAGTCGACTACCAGCAGTGAGCAGAGTTTTGAATGAAAACTCTCTGGGAGTCGACTACCTCCATTGGGAGTCGACTACCGACTGTGTCTTTGCTGTGTTTTGACTTCCTGATTTCGCTTTCATTTCCTTGATTTATGGGTTGAAGTCAAATATTTTTTTGAATTTCAAAAACGCTTTTGAAACTCTATAAATAGAGCCTCTTGAGAACATTTCTTAACACAATTCTCTTTCATTTTTGAGCTTTCTTAAAAGTTCTAAATCGCTCTCAATTGCTCTCGTCTTCGTAGCCGAAATTCTGGTTCTAAATTTCAATCTCACGTTTTTAATATCTGAAATTCTTTCTGAGATCTATTTTATTTTTTGCTATTGAAAATTGTTTTTCAAAATCTCTCACTATTGATTTAATATTTTTGAAGGAGTTTTGGAAAACAAAAAGGATATAGATCACGTCGAATCAAACTATATTCTTTATGCGATCTAAGATCGCTTTGAATTCTTTTAGCCACATAAGCACATTTGCAATATTATCTTGGCTATAGAATTTTTGTTGGGTGTAAACCAATCTTCATCACATATTGTGGAGAATTGGATCCTGTTTTTATTTTGATTCCCTTTGTGATAAGGGTTGTGAAAATACTAATCAAAGTTAGGTGGTTGGAAATCCTGGTAGGGATACTAAGTCGTTGGAATTCCCAGCGACTGAAGCTAGGTAATTGTATTGCCAAGGCAATAGTGAATTGAATCTCGTACCGGATTGGTCGGGGAATGGACGTACCCATGTTGCAGGGAACCGGGATAAAAATCTATTGTCTCCGGGTGCTTTATGTGTTTGCTTATTTATTTGTGCAACGAATTTATCGGTTGTCAATATATCATCTTTGTACTTCTTTTAATATATTGCAAAGTTCATCCTTTCATTTCCGCTGTATTAATATCTATCTGATTGCAATCTTTGTTTGCTTGTAATTAATCTTTGCATTTACTTTAGATTATCTTGTTGATTAAGAACCAAGCGTAGATCACTCTACTTGGTTTCTTAAGCAACATTGGAAGGGAATTATTGTGTTATAATTATCAAAGGAAAAAGTTTTATAATTCATACAACACTATTCGAACCCCCTTTTCGTCGGCCATAAGCTGAACGCCCCTCGCAACCAAACAACCCTCCTCATTGGCCACAAGCCGAATGGGCCATGCACCTTGCAATAGAATGGCCCTTGTCATCGGCCATGAGTCAATGGGTCAACCCCTTGCCACTGAATGACCCACGATCGTCGTCGGCCATAAGCCGAAGGGGCCACTCCCCTCGCAACCGAACGACCCTTGTTGTCAGCCGTAAGCCAAGGGACAAGCCCATTGCCACTGAACGACCCACAATTGTCTTCGGCCATAAGCCGAATGTTCCACACCGAACGGCATTTTCGTCAGCCGTAAGCCAAGGGGCCAACCCATTGCAACTGAACGACCAACGATCATCATCGGCCACAAGCCAAATGGGACATGCCCCTCGCAACCGAACGACCCTTGCCATTGGCCGTAAGCCGAAGGAGCCAAGCCCTTGCAACCGAACGACCCATGGCGTCAGTTGTAAGCCAATGGTCCAACCCCTTGCCACCAAACGACCCCCGCCTGTCGTCGTCCATCAGCCAAAGGTGTCACGCCCCTCGCAACCGAACGCCCCATGTCATCATATATAAGCCAAGGGGCCAACCCCTAGCCACTGAACGACCCCCGCTTGTCCTCGGACATAAGCCGAAGAGGACACGCCTCTCGCAACCGAACAACCCTCATCGTCGGCCATAAGCCGAATGAGCCATGCTCATCGCAACCGAACAACCCACAACATATGATCCACGGCCTTAGGATCATCCCTATAAGGTAACCATGCCCTATACACCAATGACCCAAGTTCAGGCGACTTTGAAGATAAACATTGAGTCGTTGATGGGCCATATACGTGCATAAATGTACATAAATGAGGATAAGAAATTCAAAAACCCTTTTTTCTCATTTATTAGTCCAAAGTTGCATGTTGTCTACCTTGGAGCAGTCTTACAAAAAAGTAACAAAAAGACTAATATTCTACGAAGAAGGGCCATTGCTTGGCGTAAAAATATTCTGCATCGCTTGCATTTCCGCATTGAACTTGGCCGTAAGCTTAGACGTGAAAGTCTTGTCTGAAGCTGCTGATATTTCCAAATCAGTAACCTTGGCTCAAAGCTCGATTGTCTATTTCTTTGAGGCTTCTAAGTCAGCTTGGAGCTAGGATCTTTCATTCTCCTATTAAGTCTCAACCACTTGCTTGATAGAAGACACAGATGCGAGGCTCTCATTGGCCTCCGCGGCTACCCACTCGGCTCCAGCTTTGGCCACAAGCGTTCTTCCCAAGTTCTCCTCCATCTTCTTCATTTGTGCCTCGAGCTCGGAAGCTTTTCGATCAGCGGCTTCCGCCTGATGATGTCCGTCGACCATATCGACGACCCGGTGCCGCAAACCCGTGCCAAAGATTGACATCTATGAAAGACGTTGATTAGCAGGGTCACTAGCTTAAGTTGAGAGTAAAGTTGCGAAAACTAACCTGGTAGCCGCAACCTACACGAAGTTTGTCATCCTCTCGACGTCCAACCCCGGAAGGAACTCGAGATCTCAGGGGCGAATGGAATTTTCCACCAATTGAGCAGTCATCCCAAAATCCAAAAGGGTCGACTCCTTCTTCCCGATGATAACTCAAGGCTATTGAGATTCTCCTTGAACATTCTTCGAAGACGTAGTCGGGTGCTGATTCAACATCAGAGCTCGATTGAACTCCGAATGGATAGGACCAACCATGGTAATCGTAGGGTCGATACTACCCCATGACCACTTATCATGAGGATGACTCGCGGGTGGCTTGACTGTTCCATGAGGCTTAGGGGGAGCACCATCTGACCCACACGAGCTTGGGATGAAAATCCACTGCCTTTCGCCATATGCGAGAGGGGATGAGTCGGCTCCATGACCATCCTCTTCTTTTCGGAGTTTTTCCTTTTGCGGGAGGAAATACTCATCTTCTTGATTATGGGCTCGGTATGCCCCGGAACCGTGACAGGTTCACCAACTTCTACTACATGAGCGACGGAGATGATAATTGGAGCAGGGGGCGGGATTGTACAATTGACAACCCGACTCAAAATATCCCTCGACGAAGCTCAGGATGATGACCCAGAGTCCCCCTGACTTCGCCTCCCTCGGAGGAGGAGCTTTGACTGAGGGGAAGAGGGGACTGCGCACTTGAGCCACCATCACTCTTCTTCTTCTTCTATTGCTGCTCCAGCCAAATCCGGCCCAGCTCGGAGTTCAAACTTCTGTGAGCTCCGCCAACCATATCTGTAAATGAAGAATATAATTACCGTAAGTGGTCGTAACGAGAGCACAAAAACAATGTGTATTACCATGACTCCACAAAACAGTCTTCATTCGATGGTTGTCCAACAAATACGAGGTTGACCTCTCTTACCACAGTCAGTTCAAAAGAAGTTTGGCCACTTCGGTCTCACCATGTAATATCCTAAATTCTTTGAAAATATCAGGGCTATGGTTACACTAACTAGTGAGAATTGAATCGGCACCATGGTTGGGAGGAAAATGAATACAGATGTGTCATCTCGATTAGGATCGGAGATAGGGAGATCGTAGATAAGCTTCCTTTCTGGGCAAGCCACAATGCGGTACCACACCATACGAGGGTCGAGCACCACTCGAAAGAAATATCTAAACAACTGAATGGATGGTCGAACTCCACAAAGCTCGCAGAGCATGGTAAAGCAACCCATGGGAGAAATGGCCCGAGGCGCAAGATGATAGATTGAAAGTTCCAGAAAATCTCCGTCATAAAGGGATGGAGAGGAAAACAAAGGCCAAAGAGGAAAGATTTCACATACACTCCAATCTCATTTATCCGAGGGAAACAAATTCTCTCATTGAATTTCAGAAACATAACCCTATAGGGGGGATATAGGCAATCTGACCAGATCTTGGCTGTCAAATCATAAGAGAGCTCTGGTACCTTCTCCAGACTCTCTTGAGGAGCTATTGCATTCGGATCACGCCGAATAACTGGAGTTCTAGTCTACATGAGAAGTCCGTTCCCTTTTCCAGGAACTACGACATATTGAGTGGGTCGAATGTGCCACATGAACTCCTCAAAAAGACGGCCCCTGGATCTTCACAGGTAGCAACATAGCCATCAGAGCTAAAGATGAGCCTATATGAGGAAAGGAAGCTACCTTATCAATATTAGACGAACACAAGAGAAAGCAAGTTTGGAGACGAAGCAGGAATGCTCCTTGTCTTTCTTCTTCCCATTTTTATACTGGAGAACCCAAAGCAACTGTTCGATGAGTGGCACGTGTCAAAGCCTGATTTCAAGAGACGTCGAGGATCAAAGTTGAAGGCGAAGGGTTTTGGCGGCATAGCTCAAATCAAATAGGTCCGCTTCGACTGCTGTGCAGATTTAATCTGACTTCACATCACTCGGTCTCAATCAACACTTGTTTCCTGAGCATGAATGATGGGGGCTATTGTTAATACATGGGTACGATGCACGAAGCAGTTGAAAAGTGATGATGCCCAATTAAAGGTTTAAAACTCAGCCCAATAACTTAAGAGCCTGCCAGCGAAAATGAGTTATTCATCGGTCAATGAGACAGCTCATCGAACCATTCAAGCATCGCTGGTTACATGGGAATTGTTAATGGAGACCGAATAAAGTGGCAGCTGTTATCAACAATTCCTAAGAAGATTTCACCCCAATCAAAGAAGAGGCGTTACACATTATTGGCAGACACACTTAACTATAAATAGATGAAAAGACAACGTAAGAAGAGTTCAAATTCACAAGGTACGAAAGACCTAATACTCCAAATTACGCTTCCACTTTTTATATTTTTTCATCCCAATAGTTGGCGGCGACTGACTCGACCCGAACCTTTGTAGGTCGATCTCGACAGCCCCACGCATTCCCTTAAGTTTCTATTCTAACTTAAGTGTTGAAGGGGATTTGGGTCGGAACCCAGATCCGACCCCCCCTGACGCTCCTTTGTGGTGCAGGAAGATCAAGGCACGATCCATCATAAGGGTCGAATGATAGCTCCCGACGACATTCGTTTGAGGATCGGCTCTATCGGATGGTCGAACGACCGTCGCATCCCGCCACTGGGTCGAGCGAGCTTCTGCGCTGCATTCTACCATCAATCAGCATCGACCTTGTTTCTACCAATCGAGGGCATCATTTCCACCGCTGACGAAGATCCATCTCAACAGGGGAATCCACGTCAGACCAATCACTGTTGACGTCACTTTTGGCTCTAACAGCTTTAAATTGTCATTATACTATTCACCCACCTATAGTGTATTGCTAGTCGTGTAGGTGTATCCTACAATCTTTTGTTAGTTAACTAAGTACATTGATTAACTAATCTACTCTACACACATACCTTAATCTCACATGAACCACTCGTCCGCCGCCCCCTCCCATAGCCTCCACAGCTCACCCGCTCCCTCCATGCATCCTCCCCAACTCCAGCCCTAAATCCTCCACAACCCCCTCCACCACTATCGTGACCCTCGTCAGCAACCCCCATCCCCGCTTACCTGCCTCCCTCACTGCCACCCCCACCACTACCTATCACCCCAGCACCCTCCCCAGCACCCCTTCGCGCCTCTCCAATCTTATCCCCCCAACTCTGACCCAGACCCCTCGGCCCCCCTCGGCCATCCTACCCAACCCACTCCCCCACCGTCCCTCTATAGCTTACTGTGCAATTATGTCTGTGTAATGAGCAATTAGTTCCTGGGTTTAAAAGATACGTGTACTCCGGAAAAATTAAGTTGTATGTGAACCGAGGGATGTGAACAGTGAACTCAAGTATGTGTTGAGCTAAGGGTGTTTTGGGAAATCCGGCATGCGAACGAAGTAAAAATTGGGGTTTTCAAAGCAGGAAGGTCTGCGCACGGGTTAAAAATTTAAGCGGTACGAGAACTGAGCAATGAACAAAAAGGTCTGTTAGCAATTACCATAAACAAAAGGGAAGAAACATGCCATTTGATAGTTAGCTACAGTGGAGGGTTTATATGCCATTTCTCAACGGCGACGGAGTCGGGTAAGGACCGAGATCCGCCGCCTAGAATATCCCAGACAACGTACGCGCCGGCTTTTTGCCCAATATTTATCTGATCCCTAAAATAATTCGCTGCAGTCTTTTTTTCTACCACCAAATTCAATTTGATTGGGGATCCATTAAAATTACAAAGGAAAGCATCAGTTAATCACGGAGGAAAACATAGCAAAGGTTGGAACTTTATCGTAGAGCAGAGGATCAACAATCATGATAAGAGCGCTGGTTTTAGTTCTTCATTTGCTGCTATTTTCTGCCGTCTTTCCGATGGAGACTTACGCCGATGGGGTCACGCCATCGGAAGCTAAAAAACTTCGAGACGAGGTAAAAGCTCTGGCTTTTTGGATCTTTTTTGTTTTGTGTTTTATGTGTAACTTGATCAAATGGAAATTTTGAAGTGATCGGACACTGGTTCTTGAAATGCTGTGCGTTTCATTGTTCTGTTCTAAGAGTTTTGTTCATCGTACATTTTTCTCATTACAAGAAAGCATTGAACAACTGCATGGTTAATTATAACTCATAATTTTAGTTAGAAACATATTTCTGCGTGGCACAGTAGAGTTCGTCGTGTGTTTAATGATGGGGTTTGATCTAAATTATTCTACACAAAGTTTGATCTAAATTATTCTATGCAAAACCATCACTAGATAATCTAATATTATCATCTTAGATCTACAAGAAATAAACCGAAACTGAAAGCAGAAGCGTAACTGAATCCATAACGCCCTGATTTGTAAATCCTGATGGTTGGCCTTCGAGATCTACATGAATCTTCGAGAGAAATCCTTTAGCTTTTCTCTGGCTCTAATCTGTCGATGAGATGCAGAAAAGACGGCTCTTCGTTTGTGCAATCTGGGGACCATGACCACTTATATATAAGCAAAAGTCCTAATGCCTATTGGGTTTCTGATTTAGCCCACCATTCAAACAAAAAGCACATATGTCTCTACACATTAAAGACACACCATAGCAGATACATTAAAGCCTGTTTAACTTATTAGATCACTTTATTGAGCTTGACTTAATATGACAACCCGCATTACATAATTATTTTACATATTAGCTCAATGTTGGATTAACGAACCAACAATCTCCCACGTTGGCAATATGTTAAACCTTATATTATGCGTAAATAATCGAATGAGTACTCAATATGCTGTCATTACTGGAATGTATTTAAATCCAATTCGATCCATCAATCACTTTAATATAGGATCAAAGTGGCCTTTGTCTCATTCAATCGTAACTTGACTTACCAATGGTCACATATGCTAAAATAACTAAATGACATGAATTATGGCGCAGATGTGTCGCATGAAAATTTCATGTAATGCGGTCTTAACGTGACTATTTTTGACTGGTCCTACATTAAACTTTAGTGAGATCAAACCATACCAAAATCGGAGTATAACCGAACCAGAACTTTATTTGTGCAGAAAATAACCTTAAACTGAAAAGCTGAAAATGTCTATATTATACGAGCATCCAAAAGAACAAACTTCCACTAGAACTGAATATCCTTAACTGAAATGACACCAATAAGAGCAAAGTGCTCATGATCCTTCTAGGTGACAGTCCCTTAGCAAGTGGATTCACAACCATATAGTTTGTTCTGATGTGCTCTATAGACACTGTTCATTCTGAACTTTTTAGTCAACAACCAGAAACTTGATCTCTGAATACCTTAACTTTGTCAAGTTCCTGTTGGAATATAAAACTGCAGACTTATCGTCACAAAATAATCTGTGTGGTTTCTCAATACCATCCATAGTTTGCAACCATGCGACAAAATTATGCAGTCATAGTCTATGATTGGATGTCGCATAACTTGATATGAAATCTGCAGCCATGTTAGAAGAGGCTATAAAAAACTATTTAGCCTTCTTCTTGTAGATGACACCTCGATCATGAATTTCATACCTTCTTTGCATTCAACAAAAATCGGAGTCAGTATCCAAATGATCTCAAATTTTTCTGACATATGATTCATTAACATGTAACGTTTTGTTCTATATAAGTACCGTAAGACCCATTTGGCTTCTATCAAATGGTCTAATCCTGAATTTAAGAATCTACCTAACATCCATGTAATGTACGCGATGTCTGGTTGCGTACAAACCTGACCACACATCAGACTCCCTACTGCAGAAGCATGGGGAATCTTCCGTATTTCCTGCTCTTCAAAGTCACTTTTAGAGTACCGATTGAGACTAAACTTATCTCCCTTAGATACAACGGCATCACATGGTTTATAGTTTTGCATGCCATATTTTTAAAGAAACTTTTCGATGCAGGCTTTTTGTGATAATCCAAGAATATCCTGAGAACGATCCCGGTGAAACTGTATCCTTAATACAAAAGATGCATTACCAAGATCTTTCACCTCAAAGTTCTTAGCTAGAAATCTCTTGGTTTCATGCAATAAGCATATATCGTTACTGGCAAGCAATATGACATCGTCATATAAAACCAGAAAAGAACACTTACTCTCACAAAACTTATGGTATACACATTCATGAACTAGATTCTTCTCAAAAACAAAATGAGATGATCATCAGATGAAACATTAAATACCATTATTGAGACTGAAATGCACCACTAATGCCATTGTCATCCAGAAAGAGTCTTTCAAGGAAACTAAAGAAAAAGTCTCTTAATTTTTAATGCCTTATTTCTGTATAAAATCTTTTATGACAAGGCATGCATTATATCTTTCCACATTGCCTTTTGAATCCCACTTGGTTATAAAATTTCATTTACAAACCAATGAGTTTCATACCTTATTGCAATGAGACAAGATTCTGAATGTAATTGTCCTTTATAGACTTAATTTTCTTCTTGAAGGTGTTAGTCCACTTCGGAGAGTTAGAACTATTCATTGCCCGATGAAAATTGATCCAATCATTTTCCTTCACTCCAATGTCAACCTCATGTTCTTGTAGAAATATGATGTAAATAACTGGTACTGCACTTCTCCACTCTCTAATGGATCTGCTTAATGGCATAAGTTCTTGAGATGCTAGAATTTGTTCTTCTTCAACAATTTCGTAAGTAGGAGGATTTGTGATATTGTATTGAGATCTCATTTCTTACATTGTCTTGATTTATTGTGTTTTGAACAAGGTCAGTAATGAGATCCTAATCAATGTCAATAACACCTGTGGGAATATTAACGTATTCCTCGCCAAAAGACAATGTCCTTAACTGTATTTCCAAAGACAATATCCTTAACTGTATCTCAATCGTATCTTCCATATCAAACTCGGCATCCTCAAAGAGCTAGGCATTTACACTCGTATATTTAATTAATTGTGGGACTAAAAAATGTACTATATGGATCTTTTTAAAGTATTCAACAAAATAGCAAATCAATGTCCTTGTGTCATGTTTCCATTCATCAGGCTTGAATGGCCTTAACTTAGTTGGACATCTCAAACATGCAAGTGATGTAGATGCTTTAGTGGAAACTCTGTCAAGAGTATAGTTTGCAATCTTAAATGCTTTTATGAATGAGATATATGTTGCCATATCTTAAAAATTATATATGAACTTTATAAAATATTGTTGACCACTTCAAGCAACCGTATAAGATGGCCCATAAATATTCTCAACATATAAGTTGTAACATGTCCAAAGTCTTATTGGCGTCATAATCTCCTTTTATTGGTTTATTTGCTCTTTATCTGTTTATCACAAACGTCAAAGTATGCAAAATCAAGGGATCAAGAATTTCATTTGACGTAAGTCTCTTTTTCTCCATTCAGGGATATATTCTAACTCTTATGACATAATATAACTGAATTCTCATTTATTAATTTTTACTTTATACTTAATGTACTTAAATGCAGATATTTCTTAAATGAAGCAATAAAGAAAATATTTTACACTGATAAAGGACTAGAACCAATTGATGAACAATGTGACAAACCAAATTTTCCATTTCCAAAAGAACAATGATAACCAAATTTGTCCAAAACAGAAATAGAAAACAAATTTCGTTAAGAACGGTACAATAAATGTGTCATCAAGATCCAAATACAATCTAGTCTTTAATAATAACCAAAATTTTCAATTGCTTCAGTTTGAACCGTCATACCATTGCCTACATGGATGTATCTTTCACCATCACTTGACTTTTGGCATCTTAGGCAATCCTGCATAGACACAATGATGTGAGTGGTTGTACCAGGATCTTTCAATCACGTGTCTATAATTACCGAGGTTATATTTTCAGAACAAACCAAATTAAGAAGCATACCTTTCTTAGCACATCAAGTGTGATAATTGGTGTAATGCTTCTTTATATGACCTCCAGCTCCACAAAAGAAACAAGCATTACCTTCTGAACTATTCAGTTCAACTTGTTGTTTCTTTTGAGATGATGTATCTACAGCTTCCTTATTCTTTTTTCATTTTCTTATCCCTAGAGGTATGTGCCAGATGGGCACTTTCTGTTTTCTCTTGCTCAAGCCTTTCCTCTTCGTCAACAAAGTGCGAGATGAGCTCATTCAGAGATCAAGTCTCTTTCTGACAATTGTAGCTCACCTTGAACTGGCTAAACTGAGTAGGAGAGATATTAGAACAAACTTCACTAGCAAGTCCTCAGAGAGTTCAAGCTTAAGCGCTTTTAACTTAGAAGTAAGGTGAGACATTTTCATAATGTACACCTTGATGTTCACTTTACCATTATACTTTATTGAAATTACATTTGTCAAGAGTGTACCAATTTCAGCCTTTTCATTTTTGACAAATCTCTTTTCAATATCAGAAAGGAACCATTTAACTGTAGTTACTTTATCGTACATTGTGCACCTGAATGCTACTGAAATGGCCTTATTCATAATCATTATGCACATGCGATTTGACCTCTTACACATTTCCATCTCTATCTTTTTATCAGATGTACTCTTCTCTATAAGAGGTATGGGAGAGTCAATCCTCATCGCTATGTCAAGATCCATGAACCTAAGAACTATGAGCAAGTTCTCATTCCATGACTTGAAGTTTGAGCCATTCAGAATTGGAATTGAATTGATGCTGACAGTGATATTAACAGGAGTTATAATTGAAAAGAGAACCACAAATATGACACAAGCTCACATAAGTAAACTGTAAAGCTACAATAAATTCAAATTAAATGCAATTCCCATCTTTCATGATATAAGGCACTCCATTAATATTTATCTTTGGACAACATATTAACTTGTAATTGATATCTTGGTGTAGTAATCAAACACTGATAATAAGTAACATGTCAAATAATAAACCTTCCTTTGGACCGATTTATAATTTACATGTAAAACCGAACAGTTATTACACGTTTATTATCACAGAAGCACATATAATTATGTCAAACTTTAATCTTCCTTTGGACCGATAAATATTCACATAAAAATATGCACAAAATCTTTTATATTTTGAAATAAAATTAATTTCCACAAGAGAGCCATGCGTTGCTGATTCAATTAACTTACTTCAAAATATATATTTAAGCATGCAAAATTTGAAATTAAATTGTAGCACCATTAATTCGAAAATAATCCTTAAGGGAAATATACATAAACACTTTTATTTTCTCATCTATTTGAGTTTAAATCCAAATTTTTAGGCAAAATTTTTATTCAAAGTATGTCCATAACTTTTTATATTTCGAAATAAAATAATTTTCACAAGAGAGCCCACTATGGTGGGTTGTTGTTTTAATTAAATTATTTCGAAATATATAATTAAACATGCCCAAAAAATTGAATTTAAATAAAAACCAAAATCTTTAACACAATATTTTCAAGGGAAAATATATAACATAGACCAATTATTCCCACTTTAATTTGTGTTGAAATGCCCAAACACTAAAAGGCCAAGATCCCCTCTTTCATTAAATTTTTTTAAAACCTTAGGCGAGCGGCAGCCCGCTGATCCGTCTCGGGTTGAAGCCCGCTGCAGTCGCGGGCTTTAGCCCATTAACCCCTTATTTTTTTAAAATTAAACATTGGGTGGGTTGGCCCATTGGGGGACCGGCCCGCAGGGGCTGATTCTAGGGGTTTTCCTTTGGGGGGCGACGACAGCTGTGGTCGTCGCGTCCCCTCCCCGTTGCTACGGGGGCCAGCGGCCGACGACCGTCGCTCCTCATCTATAATAATTTTTTATATAAAGGAAAAAAAATCCTATGGAGGGGGTTTGTGCGGCGGCTTTTGTCGCGCTGCCGCCCCTTCCCGGGGCTGCTGGGGCTGTGGGGGCCGATGGCCGCCGGCCGTTGCCCCGTCCTTAATTTTTAAGGGAAAAGAAAGAAACCCTGGGGGTTTTGCGACGGCTGTGGTCGTCGCCGCCCCGGCCTGTCCAACTACGGGGGCCGGCGACCACCGCCCCTCTAGGGTTTAGGAAAGTTTTTAAAACGTGAAAATAACCAAAAACACTAAAAAACTGATTTTTCATGCGAAAATACCCAAAAATTCTGAAAATTAACGATCTCATAGATATAACATGATGTGGCTCTGATATCACTTGATGGGGGTTGATCTAAATTATTCTACACAAAACCAATGCTGTATAATCAAGTATTATCATGTCAGATTTACGGGAAATAATCTGAAACTGAAAGGCGAACCGTAATTGAATCCATAACCCCATGATTTGTAGATCCGCGTGGTTGGCTTTCCAGATCTACACGTATCTCCGAGAGAAATCCTTTAACTTTTCTCCCGCTCTAATCTGTCGATGTGATGCAGAAAAGACGACTCTTCGTTCGTGCGATTTGGGGATAACCACCTATATATAGGCAACAGTCCTAATGCCTATAGGGTTTCTAATTTAGTCCATCATTTAAACAGAGAGCCCATAAGTCTTTACACATTAAAGGCCCACACCCTAATAGATACATAAAGGTCTGTTTAACTTATTAGATCACTTTATTGGGCTTAACTTAATATGACACCCCGCATTACACAGTTATTTTACATATTAGCCCAACGTTGGATTAACGATCCAACATTTAAAACTCGGTTGAAAAAATGTAGCTTGATCGAGGTTGACCGTTTATAGGAATGAAATGAAACCATGTGATAGTGGTTGATTTTGAAAAGTAGATATGCTTCATCAAAAGATTTATTGAATGCAATAATTTGATCAGAACATAATTTGGAAAAGAGTCATTTCATTAAAGCTAAGGCCTTTCCCTTACCTATAGGCGAAGGAGATGTTTTATCATGCATTTAATGGGTATATGCAACATGCTTTTCCTCTCGATGAACTGAGGCCGTTAACCTGCAAAGGGGAAGATACACTTGGTGGATATGCCCTGACACTCGTAAGCAAAATACATTGCTCTTTTTTGATTCTAATATTCACATCTGTGCTATATTTTTAAATGCACAACCATAGGGTGCTTTCATTGATTTTTTGTTGTCATCATTCATCCGATTGAACAGATCGACTCCTTGGATACATTGGCCTTACTAGGGGATCATGAAAGGTTTGGTGCAGCCGTTGAATGGGTCGGTAGAAATGTTCGATTTGACATTGTAAGTATCACAATATTTGCAATTTATGTCATCACTTTACTAGCTGAAATAATACATCATGCTACTCGTTGTCCACTATTAATATTTATCACATTATTGCTGAATTGGCAATTCTTTCTTGTATAAGTATCACAATATTTGCAATTTATGTCATCACTTTACTAGCTGAAATAATACATCATGCTACTCTTTGTCCACTATTAATATTTATCACATTATTGCTGAATTGGCAATTCTTTCTTGTATATTATATTACCATCATCCAAAAAACACGTCTCAAGAGAATTGTTTACTTCAATTAATACCAGATTTAATTTGAGTTACAAATTCCTAGTTGTAAAACTAAAACCTTACCTTCTCACCTCATCTATTCTTTTGGTGTTGGCTGTGAAATCCATTTTTACTATTGCCATGGTTTTTAAATAATTTTTAAAATAAAGATCTAACATAAGTTGTCAAACTCTTTCCAATTCCTTTATTGAGAATTTGACCTGGATGTCATTTGCTCTGTATCATTTTTACCCTTCTCATGTTGGACATACACTTGCTTCTTGGTCTCCGTTCGTCTTCATTTTACATGCCGTATTATTCAGTATGACAATCTTAATCTTGACAAACAATATGCATTTGTGGCATCCTTGTTGAAATTAAGTTGGCAATCAACTGCCATGAGCGGTCCAAGTATTTGAAATGCGTTAATAGATATATAAGAAAATATTGATAACCGGTTTTAAACATCAGTGACAATATCAGTATTGGTTTCATCAACGTCAGTTGCTTTTGGAAAAAATGTAATATAATTAAAATTATTGAAATACTTAGAAATGCCTTACCTCATTATTAGAACAATTGATGGATGTTATAAATCATAATTCAACGTGTTTGTTAGTGAACTACTAATTTACATGTAGGAGGGTGTGTTTGGTAACAAATGTTTGCAAGGGTTAGACGTTAACACTTGCCAAACATGCAAAAATGGTGTAGTGTTAGCAAGTAATCATGCAAGGTAGATCTGGGATTGGGTTAATTACACAAAAACACCATCAATTTCCCCCCAATTTTGATAGAAATACTTTAATTTTTTCCCCCAGAAAATACATTGTAGTTTCCATACGGTTCCAAGTTGCTACCTTTTGTTAGTCAAATGTTAGGTCTGCATCTCACATGCATTTCACCTGATATGAATTGGATCAAAATACCCTTCAATGGTATTATTCCTAACCCTTCACTTCACCTATCCTCACTTCAATAAAATTTTACCCATCCATCCATCTTCCTTCTTCCTCTCGATTCTCTCCTTCTTAAAGGTACGAGAAATCCTTATTTTTATTTTTATTTGTCTAAAGCCTGAATTACCTTGCAGCCAAAGACAAAATTTTTAACACCACTAATTTCATAATAACACTATTCTAACAAATCATTGCAACAAATTAATGGTAGGACTTGACATTTCACAAAATAGTGCCAAAAAAATAAAAATAAAAATTGTAAATCAAAAGAGTAAGGTGACAAAGAGAACGGGAAAGAATTCAAACTAACCCTCAATTCAGTTTAGATCTGCCTTAAACCCCTGTATTATGCAACCACAAGACTACTGCTTTTGTCACCATCCCAAAAATCCAACCACCTTCCTTCAATGCCTCTTTTCAATGAACACAATTTAGGGATTCTCAGTCATCACTCCCTAACTTTTGGGTTTCATCTCATTATTTACTTTTCCTCCTTTTCAGTCAATTATTGGTTTTCAGTGAACCCAATCATGACTAGTAGAAAACCTTGACTTAGATGTGGGGTATTTTCATTGTGAGCATTACGCCAATTGATGTCATAGGGTACATAATTGAAGGAAATTTTTTAAAGGTATTTGTTTGAAAGAAAAAAGGTTAGAGGTGTTTTTGTGAAAGGTGGGTCAAAGTTGAGTGAATTTTTGTGTAATTAACGCCTAGGGATTTTTAGAAATCATTTTTGTAATAGGCCCCTACTTTTTGGGTGGAACTTGGTTTTAGCAATTCCACATGAGGTGGCATTAATATCACTTGATGTGATCTTATAACATTTGCTAACATTTCTAAAAATTTTAAAAACAACCTAACACCTAAACCTATACCTCTCTTGCTATGTATGGGGACTTAGAGTATTTCAGTTTGGTATTAATTTGTAGTGGTAAAGTTTAGAATATTTCACGCTTGACGGGATACAAAGGTTAAATGGTGTAGCTTTTAGTTTTACTACCAAGCGAACAACTTGATGTGTATGATTTGTTGAGGAAGTTGTGGTGTGAGATAGAGAGAATGTGTTACAGTTCTGTCTCCTTTTTTCTAGAAATTTAGGAAAACCACTCAAATTGAAAAGAAGGCTTGGGATAAGTGCTCTGTATATAGTGATATTAAATGGTATCAGGTCTCATTGGCATTAGGTGTTTATGATACCTGAAGATGGGATACAGTATTTTTGATGCATACCAAGATTGGCTAATACTTGAATCCTCGACTGATAAGGGACCAAACATCTTCCTGGCATGACCAATTTGGAACTGGAGACACTGTAAATAACATTGTTGGGCGTCCATCCTCTGCCCATTTGAGCGGGGAAACATCATTATCATAGCTCTAGGATAATATTTTAGAGAACTAGCTCAACAATGAAATAACTCTAATCACTTGCGTGATGCTTAAGGCCTTAATCCAATTATTGCCCTGGAGAATGTTGAAATTTTCTCATTCCTTCACTAGTTTAAACTACTCAAAAGCCTTAATCCAATTATTGTCCTAAGAATGTTGAAACAGTTTCTTTCCTTTGCTAGCTTAAACTGCTCAAAACCCCAACAAGCTTGCCAATTTTGGCAAGATCCACAGTCATCCAGAGTCTCTTTATTCAGGAACATGGTGTTAACTGAGAGCGTTTGACACGGAGAAGAGCAAGCCCTGGGTGTATGTTTATCAATTTTTTTCCAAATAGTTTCATTCTATACCTGATCCTTCTGTGGGAAAAATTCTTAGGTAACACACAAAACAATGATCCGTTCTATGTCAACTTGGTTCAATTTATTATTTTGGATAACATCCTTTTTAACGTATTGCCAAATTGCTCTGAAATGCTAACTTATGCAGAAACCTTTAAGTTATGCATGATGTAAATGCCTTTTTAATGAGGAGTATATCCTCACACAATTAAACTTCTGCTTATCCTTATTTTGGTTACTGAATTATTTTAAGTATTTTTTTAGAATTGTTAAGCAAACCATCTTAAAGCATTAGCCAACCGATTGGTAAATGATTTAGCGAACAATTTTCTGTAGTTGTCTCTTAAAATAATTTTGACAACCGCAATGACAAAGACATTCTATGTCGAAGTCGTACCATAGATGCAATGTTGAAGAACATTTTTGCCACAAGTTGGTAATGGCTGCAAAATGTTTACTTATGCAGAAACCTTATATTTATGCACTATGTAGATAACTCTTAAATCATGATCATATCTGCACCCATATTGTACAATCTCTTGGTTCTTGTTACCTCATGCTTGACTTGGTTTACTAATACGTTTCAAGGAATTTGTTTCTTATTTCTGTGGGATATTAAGCAATTATTTCTTTATGCATATTTCTCATGCTTGTTCAAAAATTCATCAGCATATACATTTCATACATAAAGTACACAATGACAACAATTTTCTTAACTATTTGCTGCAAAAATTTCGAATCCGTATAATCTTGCCATGATTGATCCGCAGACAAATATTTCATGCTGGAACATGTTTTCAAATGTGTCTCAGTATCTTCATCCAGAAATTTCATTTGTTTTTGAGAGTGGATATTTTTGAAATCATGATTGATTCACATGCAAATATTTGAGAGTGGAAAGTGTTTTTCAAATGTGTCTTGTTACCTTCACACATGAATTTCATTTGTTCTGTCGTATAAAAGAAAAAATGGCAACTTCATGATTGTATAATCGGCATGATGCGGAAACCTGTGTCCAATCCATGCTATATGACATTATGCATGTCCCTTTTATCTGGAAGGCCTCGCTACTATATTTCATTGTTCTTATTTAGTGCTGGGTGACTGTGATCCCCATGTTAGTCTAAAGCTGGTTCATTAATCTTCTATACGGAGACAAGTTCTTTATGTTAATCTCTTTTAAAATGCACATGCAGGATAAGACGGTGTCGGTATTTGAAACGACAATTCGGATTCTTGGGGGTTTACTCTCTGCTCATCTTATTGCTAGTGATTATGCCACGGTATGCTATTCACTCCAAGTGCAGTATGGTTCATGCTATTTAAATTTTTTTAAAAATAAACTTTATGGTGTTTGACTCTACAAGTGATTTTCTTGTCGATGATCTTCTTTACACAACTTTTGTTTCATTTTGATTGGACTAATGGAGGGCAGAACGTTTCTAGCTTGATACTTCCTCATCCTAATACACACCAAGAAGTTACCCACATGATATAATGTGATTACCCTACATTTTCTGATTTATTATTAGTAGTTACAAAGGCGAGAACAATGACCTAGAAGGAGGATTGAGTAATGCAATTATAGGATATGTAAAATGGCATTACAAACACGGGGAATATTATTTTCAACAACAAAATAGAAATTTAAAACGTTGCTTATTAAATTTTAAAGAGAGATCAAATAATACGAATCGCAATAGCACACGATATTAGAAATTTTATACCAGACAATTTGTAGTCAATCACAAACATCAAAATGTATTCTAGTTCGATTCTCCAGATCTACTCTAGTTTCCAAGCGGGACTAGCTTGAGATATCTCACTAATACACTTTTGCACACTTTTGTACGCCGGAAGAAATTAATCTTTACAATCTTTACAATTTGACAACCCACTGCTATTAATGTATAACAATCTCAATTTTCTAGAGATCCTTTGTAGAAAAATAAAAGATTACAACCTTCTATTAGCCTAGAGTGATCAGTACAAATGATTCTTATGAAGGCTATGAGAAAATTTCTATTCAACAATGAAAAGTTGAAAAAACAGAAATTTAAAACCTTTTCTAGAGATTTTATCAAGGCAAGTAATATGCTTTCTTTTCGTGGATATCAAAGAATAGGTTGGATAAGTATATATAGGGGTGAGCATCGGTCGGTTCGGATCGGTTTTTGGTAAAAATTTAAAAACAGAAACAGAAACGATTGACATGTAAACCGACTGAACCAAATCGAGAGGGGTTGTTGGACCGAAACCGAGCCGAGCAGAATGGTTTGGTTCAGTTTCGATGCGGTTGGCAAATAGTAGTCGACAATGCTTAAGCAGTAGTGGACTATTTTAAGCAATATTTGATTACTGCGTAAACAGTATTCTGGAGCTTGTGAGGCATTAGTTGACTTCTGATTACGCAGTAGTCGATTAGTCCCTCCCAATAGTCGAGTTCTCTTGACATAGTAGTCGACTAGTCCCTCCCAACTCTTATGTTCGATCGGTTCGGTCGGTTCGGATCGGATCGGATCGGTTGGCTGATGCAACCCGACAACCAAACTGAAATCGATATTTTGCCTGTCAAACCGAACCGAATCGACCGAACTCAATAGGTACGGTTCGGTTTCGTGTACGGTACGGTTCGATTTTTTAGTCAGATGGAGTATTTTTTGCGCACCACTAAGTATATATATAAATATGCATGAAATCTAATGTCCTAAAATTTCAAAAAATTAGCCATTGTATCCTTTTAAATGGATAAAAGATTGAAAATCTACCGGTATAAACTGCTTCACGAATTAACTAGCACTTCTATTAGTCAACTAATCCGTATACATATTAGTGTAAATAATACTGTATTAGTCGACTAACAATATATTGTGAGAAGAATCTAGTTCTGCATTAATCAATTAGAAGATAGACTAGTCGATTAATAATATACAGTAACAAAAAATTAGTTCCGAATTAGTCGATTTGGAAGATTAATTCATCGACTAGTCAAGACACGAAGACGATTTGAAGAGCTTTGGAATAGTCAACTAGCAAAGCTATTGTCTGACTAATCAATGTGAGGATGAACTAGTGAAAGTATCGGTTTCACTATTAGTCGATTAGAAAATCTATTAATTAACTAAATAAAAGAACCACACTAGGAATAATGTATAAAACTTAAGAACTAAGTAATGTTAGTTTGAAGTTAGTTTGTAGGATAATTCGAAGGTAAAATAGTTTTAATTTGTGATACCATGTGTGATCAAGGTCAAATACAAAATAACTAAAAATAAAGGAAAATTATACCAAGAATTTCAGAAATCTTTAATGTGAGAAGATCATGATCAAGTTTTTGATGAGCTTGTAAGCATGTCATTTATTCATGATTTGTAGTATTGTCATCATGGTCATATGCTTCATATAAAGCTACAAAATATGTTAGCATAGATAATATGATTTCATCATCATCAAAAATTTTATTGGGAGATTCCATTATTTAACGGCAATAAATTTTAACTATGTCCCATACCTCTGGAAAACTTTCATTCATTTTCGAAGACTAATCCAACAAGTCTTGCATTAATCAACAGCTGTGGACATCCTGATCCAATTTTATAACTAAAGTCAACTTGCTTTGTAACCAATAATTGCATATCGCCTGCCCTCCTCTCCCATTAAGGGAGAGGGTTACCTATGTGCCCATGTTCTGAACTTTATTTTTATTCCATTGCCTATGGGCCTATGGGCCTATGGTTTCAACATGCTACGTTGTTGTCGTAGGCTGGATGTGTTTTTGACTTGTGAGTTATATCTCTTTCATCGCCTGCTTTCTGGCATGTTGTATTACCAAATATGTAATGATGGTACCATGTATCATGTACAAAGCTGTTAGCAGTTGGATCCTTTTTGAATCAACTGTTGTTTATTTCTCTGTCATCTGGAAGCTTTTTGTTTGTGCCCGGACGAGCTAGTGGGTTCTCTTAGTCTTGTTCCCCTGTGTCGTACCACTTCTTCTTGCCATGTTTCTATTTTGGTACCAATGTACGTGTCTTTTATGCAGGCCAGGTCTGTAGCTGCTTGGGCCCATTTTCTTCATTTTCTCTTCTACTTTTCCCTTCTTTGGGGATTTATGATTGCAATATTATCTATTCTGTTCCCATAGTTGTCTATACATACTCCGGGGAAATTTTAGGCTTCTAGCTGGGATTATTGGAGAAAAGGTTGTTTCCTGCACAGTTGCAGCTCTTTGCTTGTTTCCGGGTGAACTTTGCAGGATAAACCTTCTAGTACAATTCATTCCTTCTAAATGCATATGCTGGGGGAATTCAACCATTTTTATTGTATTATGATTCTGAACCTAGCTTTATTTGGCTCTCCTTTGTTTTGTAATGGCTTTCCCTTCATTGCCAGTATGAAGTTCAAAAAGCGACACGACAAAACCCATGCATCAAATTGTCTTACTTGAGAATATTTTTGTGTATTGTCTCTTATTTTAGAAACCATAAGGCCACTGGGAAATGTGTTTGTGCTAGAATGTTACTCCAAGTTTCAAGATATACAGTCCCTAGTTAGTCCTAATCAGTTACATATTTTCAAAGCAGATGTATATCTTGATCTTGGATTTTTAGTAGATTTTCACAAGAAAGGCAATGGTATTTCAGGCAACAAGTCCTCATATGAAACTTAGTCGTATATGCATGAATGAATTGGTCTCTTCGAGTTTTATACAGGAACAGAATGATAATCAAGTATCAGCACCCTAGTTCACATACAAAAGGTTACTTCTAGTTTTTACATCACGTGCACTCACAGATGACGGTAAAACATGCGTGGTAACAGTGGAATCTTACCGGTGACTCTATGTTCCAATTTTGTCATCTGAGCCAATTTCAAGTTTGTCAATTAGAGCACTTTTAGGTGCAGAATCTATTTTAATTCATGGACTATATAATTGTCCATTCCTGGAGATAAGAGAGATCTGCATGAAAGTTCTTATATGTTCGTTCCATCTGTTCTATTAAGTGAACATTGTGGTCTGTTACTTGTCTTACATCTTTTTGGCTTAATTTTATCATGACCATGTGCATTACATCTTCTTTGCTTAATTTTATCATGACCATGTGTTATTTTTACAATGCGTAACTGTGCTCAAAGTGATTATAGGTTAGCACATTGTTATTGGGACTAGCACATGATATTCTTGTGTTAGAACATTGATATGTTTGCATATTGTGAATATCGACTAGCACTTTCCCACCACTGTGTCCCCACTAATTTTCTGGCAACCAATATCGAATTAGGGAATTCTGTGGCAACCAATACCGAAGAAATGGGGAAATGGAAAGAGATAAAATATGATATGTGGAAATGAAATCAACAACACTAATAATGTCTTATTTTTCTAAGTACCTAAATATGCCAGGGTGTAATCAAAAGTTTTTATGGTCTCTTAGCCATTTTACCATTTCTTTTGCAGGGCATGAAGATGCAGTCTTACGATGGTGAGTTACTTCATTTAGCGGAGGACTTGGCCCAGAGATTATTACCTGCATTCGACACTCCTACAGGTCTATTTGTTTATTCATGCAGTTAGAACATCAACTCAAACAAAACCAACCGCCACCAGTATAACTTAGCCTTTATTTAAAATTTTGTGGTCAACCACATGAATCCTTCTTTTCTATGCAACCATGTTTTAATGCCATCTCCAGTGGTAAATCAACAATTAACATATCCTTTCACTGCTCAATCCATGTTCATTTCTATTTATTACCCCAATTCCTTGCTGCTCTTACAGCTAGATCCTATCACTTCTTGCCGAGTCTCCGACAAGCTTACTGATCTAGATGCATATGTCCAAACCATTTCAGTCAGTGGTCCCTCATTTCCTAAATGTATTCTAATTTCAACTCGTTATGGATGTACTCATTGCCATCCTATCTTTTAGCAAATTGCTACTATTCATCTGAAATCTGAATATTCCTTTTTTGTTCTTTGGACATTTTAAAATCTCTTTTATGTAAAACAAGAGAAGGTGAATATCTAGAGTAAACTGCGGATGATTGGGAGTTGTAGCCAGCCACAAAAAGACAAGAATCAAAATTTTGAAAAAATAACAAAAGAGAGCACTATGAGCATTTTTTGAACATATCTTGCACCCCCCCTATAACAAGCGAATCTCAAAGTCTCGAAGGCTTGCATATCTCGCAGGAATGAAGGATTTTTAAGCCATGCAAATTGAAGCGGGTCCATTCCATCCATTATTTTATTATACAAATACTAAATTTTCATATTTTGCGCTCTACAAATGCAAAATTTGCAAAAAACAAACTCTTCAAAAGTCATAATTTCTTATTTTCTATTTGTTTTCTAATTTTGCATATATATTGTGTAAATGTTTTTATGTAGATACACATTTGTAAAGCTACACTGTTAACAAGCTATAAGTATTATTTTTAATCAAAAGTCACAATCTTTTCTTTTGCTGAAACACATTTGTAAATCTAAGTAATTACCATGTTATAACTATTAATTTTTTATCTCTTAATTTTTTTTGCGTAATTAACATTCTACATTTATATTTTCTGTGCACGTGAATTTTGCATGTGTCAAAAACTAATTGGCATAACATTCTGCTCTGTATTTCATGCTAATTGGTCAGTCGTGCTGTCTGATATATAGCTCCCCCTTATATTTCAACCATCTCTCTTTGAGCATGTGAACATCGTTGCCTTCAATCTCAGCGTCTGTCATGATGAATGATTGGCCCTACACAGTGAATGCTCATTCTTAGGCATGTCTTGATCATCAGTGCGCACTATACCTCATTTTCCTCATGATGAATGATGATCCTACACGGTGAAACGATCATTCTTAGGTATATTTTGACCATCAGTGTGTTCTATACCATCATTTTTCTCATATTTTTACTGAAGTTGCACTCCACAGTTTATACCCTCATTTTTCTTGTATTTTAGCTGAAGTTGCGCTCCATAGTGTTGTTCGGTTAATTATCAACTCTTTGGATTCTAAAGCTTCTCATTGCCTTTATACTTAAAGTTAGACCATTAGGATAACCACAAAATAGTAATGCAAATAGGATATTCATAAGTTGATGTCCATGGTAATTGAGACAAGCTAGCAGAATTCTGTGCAATTTCATGGTTATTGAGGTGCTATATTCTTCTGAAATGAAAGCTACCTTGAAAAGCTGCAAAACATCATGATCTGCTGTCAATATTGAGAATGCTAACTTTTAGTCCCATCCGCTCTTGTGTATCATGTATGACCATGGTTTTCCCTGCATAGAATGGTTTAGAGGACTAGTTCTCTCAAAAATAGCTTCTAATCTCTGTAGAGCTTGAAATGTTAGAGATTTGAGCCTTCCTTATTATATTAGGGAATTATATTCCATAGATATGTGGGGCCTTTTTGTTTTTTAAGAAGCATGCTGTTCTTTTGATATGCTTTATCGTCTCTTGCATCAGAAGAATTGCCAATTTCCATTTCATGTGCCCATGGTGAGACAAAACTATTTTTTTGTTTTTCTCGCAATAATCAACTGTAGTTCAATGCAAAGTTAGTAGTCAATGCACTTTTGTGCATTATTACAACATTTTCCATGTGGGTATTTCAACTCTGATATTTTATGGTTTGAAGCTGTCTGATAGTGCATATTTACCTTTAAGTGCTAATGAACTTACTGATATGTATGCATAAAGGAAGTGTGCTCGTCATTTTAGATTTCAAACTACTCTGATCACTCGCTATCTTATCCATATTACGTATCATTTATAATATGTTACAAATATATCCATCCATAATATATTATGCATTGCTATTTAGTTATTTTGATAAATATGTTTTTTTGCAGGAATTCCATTTGGCTCTGTTAATTTATTACGTGGAGTGGATGAAAATGAAAGCAAGGTTGGCCTTTTGATATCCTCTTTTACTATATACAAATTAAACTTTAACGCTAGAGTGCATATAATTAGCTATATGGCTTCGTTGATGTTGTTTTTCTTCATAGTAAGCATCATGCATCTTAAATACAACCTAGATGTATCTACCTTTTGTAGCCAAGATATTCCCTTCCAACATACCCAATGTATCCTGTGATAGGCCCTTCCCAGCCCCAACCTTGTACTATTTCAGTTAAAACACTTTTATCTTCAAACGCGATATCATGACTTGAATTGGGTCAGAATTGACTGCTTTTATCTCTACATTTGATTTTATTAGTGCAGACAAAGACATGAAAGACTTTTGTAAGGTGTGATATTACATAAATAGGGGTTTTATTGCATTGCATTTGAAATGCTCTTATGGAATGTCTAGACCTTAAAATTTTTGTGACCATCTTATGAATAGTAATATTTCCCTTTTTAAAACTATCATTCTTTTCTGCAGAGCTTTTAATCGTTCTAAAATATAATTGTAGATAACATCAACAGCTGGTGGTGGTACTTTGACATTAGAATTTGGGGTGCTGAGTCGTTTGACTAACAATCCCAGTAAGTCTGAAACTTTTAGCTCTTTGCCCATGTATTTCTGCATTTCTCCATCTGTATTTTCCTATTTATGACAAGCTCTAGTATCGAATATTTTCGCGTGAACTAAATTGGTAAGGTGGAGGGCATTTGAAACCCACCAGTTCATGATTATAAAAGCGATATATTAGGAAATAGATTTGAAGACACTGCGTTACGCATAGTTTCAGCTGGACATATCAGCATGATTACTACAGAACTAATTTGAATATGCCTCTTTTACCTTAGCAAGGTTAGATCAGATACGTTTCATTGTGGCTGCGTCTTGATCTTAGTAGGTACTTAATAGGGCATTGGCATGGGCTGTCCTCATACAATGCATCCTTTCAAGTAATAACTATAATGGCTCAAAATCCTGTTTACTTTTTAAAGCTTTCATGTGCTATTCTATATCTTCACTCTATTTTTACTTAAAAGTTTTATGTCATTGTGCAGACCTATTTTCTAGCCGCAGTATGGTCCTCTAGCCAAACATTTGATTATTCATTATGTTGTTGGTATAGATGTATACATATTTACTCTCTATGTAAATGGCCTTTTATAACTCAATTTAATTAATATGGGAAGCTAGTATTACCACTTTTCACTTGCTCAATACTTTGGCCAGTCTTCTTCCTTGTTATAATTGATACAGAATCACATAGCTTTAGTTCCATTTATAGCATGCTAGATTTTCCACTTTTCCAGTGTTGCATGTGTTCACTTTCTGTGATAAGCCTCTATTCACACCAATTGCCTGATTAGGTTTATGCGTGTGATTTGTTATGTAAGAATGTTATCTGTTGATGGTTGACCTAAGAATGAAAGCCTGCCAGGGAAATTCCATGATTTGTTTGTGGAGCTTTATCAAAATTGAATTGTGCTCAATAGCTCCTACTTTGATGGTGTAAGGATGTGATAAAGATGCAGGCTGCTATCAACAGAATCGATCCGACTGATTAGAAAGTTCAAGAAATGAAATAGAACTAATTCTACTCAAGGATGGTAATAGACGAACCGACAAATTGAATGGGCTATATTCTTGTATCCTCATTTGTTATTGTATCATGAAAATGTATGTATCTAGTCTGTGAGTTATTTCATGTTGGTCTATATACATTAATTGAATACTTCATATGGAACACTATACAAAAACAACCTATCCTTCTGCCAGGCAACTGATTCAACCATGGTGCATAAACTCTTAAAATAACGTATGGACTGATTTTTAGAACCATACAACAATATGTAAACAGAACTCTAGATTACTGATTTAACCAAATAACTTATATTCAACAATTTTTGCTCTAGACCATAATAGAAAAGGTTGTTTTGTCAGTTGCCTCAGGAGACACAACCTTCATTTATGCTACGAAGAGTTTATTGGGAGAATCAGCCTCCGACTACTGCCATCATGTTTTCTTTTTTTACTTCTTAGGACATTAAAAGACGTCGATATTAGATCAATACAAAAATATAATAGAGTTTGGCTTATCAAATATTTACGGTATGTAAAATATCTTCTCCCCGGGAGGGTAACACCTACAAGCTGCACAAAGCAGATGCAAATCTGATAGCCAGAACAACATCCGATCTTACAACAAATATAGTGCTTGTGTGGTAGAAGAACAGTAACTTCCAGTAAGTGAATGACTGCATTCTATGGTCTCCATCTAGCTGATTGTCGACTGTTTGAAAAATTCTATATATCCTTGGGGTCTCAAGTTTAACATTAATTATACTCATTTTGTTATGGAGATCTTGAAAGTGGCAGTTTATAATATATAGTGCGAAGTAGATTTATTTCAGTAGACTGGCTTAGTCCGGTTTATTTTTTCTTTCATTGTTTTACCAACCACACGAGCATATTGGATGGTAGAGGACAATCTTGTGACCCAATGTTTTCTTTGCTCGTCCTTTTTCCTTGTTACAATGCTAAGCAGATGCTACCTCACGTAAAGGACAAGTTCCAATTGTATAATGATATGTTTTCATTTCTACATTTTTTCATTGTTTGCTCTCCCCTTGAGAGAGGTGGAAGTAAATTATTATATACATAACATATTAAGTGAAAGATGATGATGGACTGATGTAATCTTGTATAACCATCATTTCTATATGTTAATGACATATTCTAGTTAGGTAAGTTTAAAGGTAGGTTTCTGAAAATTTAGATGTTATGGATAGAATCTAAATTTCAAATGATTTTCTTTGCAATTAGATTTTGATGGTTATATTAAGGTGTTTGATAACATGTGCTGCACTTAATTAGCCATGTCAACAGTCATAGTAAAGTAGTTTAAGAAATTTTCGTGGGATCATGACACTGAGAAATAACATCATTGATCGGGTTCTTGATGGATGCCATGCATTAACTTCTCCTTTGCTATAGCGCATTCCCATACCCAAGACAAACAAAGCAATCTGATTTCCTCTCTTTAGTGTGTTAATTGACTGGTGACGAATGATCTCAAAAGAAAGTTTAGCCGGTTTTGTCATGGATTTTTTTATTTGAGAACAAACGTGTTCCTCCCATTTGTCCATTACGTGCATGCATGCATGCATTCTATGTATATATCACATTTCACTCATTTTACCCCTTCTTTTAAGACTTTCACCTGTTACCCTTGTTTATGGAGATATAATTTTTGGGATTGATTGGGGTGCAAATCCTAAACATTTTTGGCCTTGGAATTGCATATGATATAAATAAAATCAAAGTTAAGACAGTATCTGACATGTTAAAAGGGAAAATGTGATTCCAGTTTCCTGGTAGAGATATCAGCACAAAATTTTTTAAAGCAGTATCGTAAAACGTTAAAATAACAAAAATAACACTTTTAGACTGCAGTTTTAGCAGTTTTTCAGTTGTGAACCACAGAAATATCATGAAATGGAATTATTATCATGACATTAACAATAGTAATCCATGATAAATCTGTATCCTAAAAGTAACAACAGAAATATCATGAAGACTGCAAATTTTAGCAGTTTTTCAGTAGTGAACCACAGAAATATCATGAAATGGAATTATTATCATGACATTAACAATAGTAATCCATGATAAATCTGTATCCTAAAAGTAACAACGTCAAGGTTTGACGTTTAAAATATGACTAGTCTTAAAAGAGTGTAACTGTAATATTTTGAAAAAACAAGGACCGGATATGTAAGGAAATTGAGAAGAGCTAGAAGATCAAAAAATTTCTTCTTGTTGTTGTTGTGCGCGTGCACGCGTGTGGTGTGTGCTGGAAGGGGCTGGATGGGGTGTTTATAGAAGCATCTCTTTTTTGGCAGTAAATTAGTGTTAAATGCAGGCTGTGACTTTCTTGATTTTACCTTTATGCTATGAACTAGCAGTTAAAGAGTTGTCGCTAATGAACTAAACATATATATCACCCCAATCTTGCAGTTTTTGAGGAAGTCACAAAGAATGCTGTGCGTGGAATTTGGGCTCGGCGGTCAAAGATTAACCTTGTTGGGGCTCATATTAATATTTTCACTGGTGAATGGACACAGAAGGTACTATCTTTTATTTCTTTACGCATAATGGATAAATATAGAGAAGGATCTTACTTGATTTGCTATGAGGTACTCGAGTTGAGGAATCATAATATCACCCATGAAGCTCATCTACATGTTTGGTGTGCAAATAACTTTAAATTTTAAAATGACGGGAGTGGTTTTTTTCTTAATATTTTTGGGTTTCTTTTATTGCAAGTTTCATGTTTGATTCTCTATGTTCAACTGGCAACTCAGTAATGACTCATATATTATTGAAGTCAGGCTGCTGCTGGTTGTAACTGATTGGCCCCTTCTTTTTTTTATCTTTTTACATTACTCACCGGTGAGTCCTCTATATAGAATGGGAGTGGGAGTAAATGTTTTTCATGTTAAAATTGAGAAGATAAACCTTAGAACTAGACTAGAATCCTAGATAGAGTTAAGCATGGTCTCTTATATTAAAGGCTAGAAACACGATTTCCTCTCGAAAGAAATCAATTGTATATTGTGTTCCACTTTCATTTATAAAAATCTGAATTATTCCTATTCAAAACCCTAGTTTTTCCCATTAAATTGGCATCAAAGCTTAGATCCTTATGGCTGGAGCACGAAAGATCAAAGCTTTAGAGGAAAAACTTGATCTCAAGATCGATGGGCTCAAGAGGACCACGGATTAGATGTTTTCTTCGATGGACGAGAATATGTTAGCTATAGAGGAGAGAATCTCAAATCAAGTGAAGATGTCGATGGAAATAATGATGAAAAAAATGGAAGAGAGGAATTGATGCTCTAGATCTAAGAAGAAGAGCTCTTCAAATTCAGATCTGAAGGAAGATGAAGACCCCGAAGGAGATCTACGAAGAAAAGAGAGAGCCTTGGTCAAGGGAAAAGCGATCATTGAGTTTGTCAAAGAAGGCTTCTGGGAGATGGAGAAAAGGCTGCTCGAGCCCCTAGAGCACAACGGCAGGGGCTGCGAGCCCCTGCGAGCTTGCCAGGGGCCGCACTGCCCCTGGGAGGAACCGGCAGTGGCAACGAGCCCCCGCGAGCTCGCCAGGGGCCGCCCCGCCCCTGGGAGGCATCGGAGGAGGTGGCGAGCCCCAATGATCTCTCCTGCATCGCCCCTAGGAGTGACTGGAGAGGGGCGGCGAGCCCCTACGACTTCTTCCGGAGCCGCATGGCCCCTGGGAAAGGCTAGAGAGGGGCGGCGACCCCCCCGACAAGCACACCAGGGGCCGTCGCGCCTTAGGGAGGAGATCACAGGATTCGGCGACCCCCGACAGCCACCATTGGGAGCCACAGGCCCATGATGAGCCGCCAGGGTCCCAGAGAGCAGCCGTCGGGCCATCTAAGGCCTCATGGGCCCGATTTTGGAGGCGAAGGCCCCCATGGGCCTTGGCGACAGGCGTGTGAGTGTGGCGGACAATAGGGGACCCACGAGGACTATGGGGATGGCGGCGGAGCCCTCGATTGGCTCGAGGGAGATTGAGGGAACATCGGGGAAGCAGGAGGAGGCCCATTGGGAGGAGGAGCTCCACAGAATGCTTATCAACAATTCCACTTCGGCCATCTAAGGAGAAGAGTAGAACATGTGGTGTTTGGACATGAGAGCATGGTCTGAAAGCTGAAAATACTGGTCTTCGAGAAGGATTTACCACGTGGAGAGAGATTTTGCGATGAACCATTTGACGGGGTGGGAGAAGCTGCATGTGGCGAGATTTGTCTGAAAGGGAAGGCGTTGTCCTGATTTTAGTGGAGGAATCAGTGGCAAAACCTGTGAGATCGTGGGAAGAGTTTAAGGACAACTTACTGGATCGATTTAAAGACACATAGGATGGAGATTTACATGAGCGGCTCCTTGCTCTTAGGCAGGATGCCGCAGTTACAGACTATCGTGAGAGGTTCGAGGCACTCTCAGGCCGTGTGAGAGGGGTACCGGAGGCGACATTGATGGGGAGCATCATGAAGGGGCTTAGGGTAGACATTCGAGCTGAGCTACGTCTATAGAGAGGGGGCTGTTGGAGATGATGGAGCTCGCTCAGATGGTGGAGGATAGACTCACGACAGAGTGACGAGCCAAGTGAGCGTTGAGCGGCTCCACTTTTTTCATAGATATGCACCTCAAGAAGGGCAGAGGATCCCTGTAGGGGGATTCCAGGATTGGAGAGCCCAGTCTGGCAGGAGAGGAGCAGTTGTGCACAGCCGAGTGGGCAGTTTAGGTGCATGACGAAGGCGTAAATGCGGAATAAGAAGGTGAAGGGGTTGTGTTTTCGATGTGACGAGAAGTTTATCCTAAGACGTTGCTGTTGAGACTGCACCCTCCAGAGACTACTAGTGGATGAGGAGGGGGACGAGGTTGTGGAGGTGAAAGAAGAGAGAATGGTGAGCAGGAGCGCTCCCACTTAGACGTCGCAAAAGGTATAACTCAACTCCGTTGTGAGATTCATTCCGAACTACACCATGACGTTGACCGGGAGGATTTCAGAGTAGGAGGTTGCAGTGCTGATTGATAGTGTGGCCACCTACAATATCATATTCAACCGGGTGATGAAGCAGTATGGGTTGCAACTAGTGGACACCAGGGGTTTTGAGAGTGATGACGAGGACATGGCAGGTGGAGCATAACAGAGGAGTATGCCGTGGCCTGATTTTGACTCCAGGAGATGCAGACCGTGGAGTATTTTTTGCCACTCGTCCTGGGCATCACAGATATTATTTTGGGTATGAGGTGGTTGTAGTCCTTGGGTGATACAAGAATCAACTGGAAGCTATTAAGGATGGATTTCCAGGAGAGAGAGAGAGAGAGAGGTGACGCGACTAGGGTTTCCTTGAAGACTATGACTAAGGCGATCCAGACAGAGGACAAATGATTCTTGGTGGAGTTACAAGGGATGACAGAGACGAATGCGGACATGGGCTAACATTTCTTTAACGGTGCAACAGATCTTGGGTCAGTTCGAGAGTGTTCCAGACATCTCCTGGGCTCATACCTTCTCGGTACCACGAGTATGACATAGTCTTATGTGAGGGTGTCTCTACTATCAGTGTGAGGTTGTACCGCTATCCTCGGATGCAGAATGGAGAGATCGAGAGGATTGTGGCGAAGATGATCTAGGCGGGAGTGACACAACATAATGTGAGCCCTTTCTCGAGCCTTGTTCTGTCGGTGAAGAATGATGTGAGTTGGCAGTTTGGCGTTAATTACAGGGCCTTAAATAAAGATGCGATGCTAGATAAATTTCCTATCCCCGTGATCGACGACCTTCTGGATGAGCTACATGGAGCATCGGTCTTCTCTAAGATTAACCACAGGGGTAGGCCAAACACCAGCAACATTCACATGGCCACTTTTAGTGTTCTCAGTAACTTGCACCCATTGTTTCTGATTCCGATCATTTCGATTCAATACCGTAGTCCAGCCCTGTTCTGAAGACTTATATCCTTGAGTGGTACTCTGCCTACTGTGCACATTCTCATTAATTGTGCCATTTAGCCCTGCTGCAGAAATTCCCTTCATTTCAGCATTATGGGGGCTAAAGCCCACCTTCGCACCCAAAGGACGCAGTCCAATACTTATAGATTTGCTTTTAGATCTGATATCTTCTGCAACAGAGGAGTGCTTGGCCGTCGGCGTAGACCGGCCAGCGTCACCTCCCTCGTTACCACTGGAGTTGCCCATATTCATACCAAAAAGAGATTGAAAATTATTCGTTAGAGGGATAGTACATTAGCTGGCAATGAACGTCACCGAACGGGACCTCCCACCTCCTTTAGCCGCATGACCGCATGCATCAACCCCCGAACCATTTTTGCCTACACCGACGCCACTTTTGCCGAAGGTCATACGTGCGTTAGGGACAGCCACCGTCAAGTCCTTCGACAAGCCCCCTCTGATTGTCGTACCTCCGCTTACGCTCTTCAGAGTAGCTCCGATATACTCCATAGAACTCAGAGTAGCACCGACAAATCCAATCTTGTGATCACCAACAGACCCAGTCTCGAACTTATGATCACCTCCTTCGCCCGACATAGCCCAACCGAAACCTCCATTATCCCGACCTCTCAATGCCGCAGCCATCGAGCTCTCCATGGAGAGATCTCCATATCCTGCGCCGGAGAGAAGTATTTGATCCTCCCTACCCTCTTATCTGACAACCGTTGGTATAACTCCGGTGGTCGTGCCAAGATACTCCGACGATCCCCCAACGCCACCTACTCCGATAGATCCTGACGTCAAGTCGCTCCGATGACCCAACGGCAGATCTCGCCGGTGAGAACTCCCCTCAACCTGCTGCCCTCCATCACCGATCTCTGTTACCGACGGCTGGCCAGAACCTCCGTCAACCTCACCATGATTTGTGTCGACCTCCATCAACTCGACGAGGGGGTACCAACTTCGTTATTGGAAAGGCGGCCTGCTGGCAAAATTTCTGAAACCCTAGCATCTGTTTGCACCGCCAGAGGTATGTTATTCATCGGATTTTTACACACACACACATATGGGGGGAAATGTGCATGTGACGTTGCACATATAAGTTATCTATGCACATGCACAATTTCTCCCTTTCTCAGTTTTTTGCCATTTTTTTATGAGATTGTTTACCTCATGGATGATATACATACCAAAAATCAAGTGATTTCAAGACTTTTTGAGCCACCATATACTCTTACAACTTCAATGCATGTTGAAGTTGTAAGGGGTACATGTGGGCTCAAAAAGTATTAGAATCACTTGATTTTTATGTATGTTGATCCATGAGGTACAATCTCATGAAAAAACTGTAAAAATTGTGCATCTGCGGGAAAATTGTGCATCTGCGGGAAAATTGTGCATGTTCGTGTGTGTGCGCGTGCGCTTCGGTTTGAGGGAGAGTGTTAAGATAACTACATTGTAAAGGGAGTTTCTATAAAGGTGACACTATTCTTTTTATAATAAACAATAGTTTGAGAGGGATTTGACTAACTCTCTCTAACCTTATCTCTCCTGGATTCCTTTCTCGAGTTACAATATTCATCAACTGTAGAATACATTAATGCCATCAGAAGATCCTAGGGCATAGAATTTTAAATTAGTTGAATATGAAGAGCATAAGTTTTCAAGGGGATAGATTGATGATGTATTTACGTTGAGAAATTGATCAATTGGTTGTTTTAGATTGTCGCAGAAGGTCATTTTAGATTGTTGTTGTAGAAGGACATTTTGCCTGAGCGATTGTAGTTCCATGTTTGTTTTAGATTTTCGTAGAAGGCCATTTTTGCATGCATCGTAGAATTTTAAATTAGAATATGAAGAGCATAAGTTTCCAAGGGGATAGCTTGATGATGTATTTACATTGAGATAATGATCAATTGTTGTTCCATGGTTGTTTTAGATTGTCGTAGAAGGCCATTTTTCCTGAGCAATTGTAGTTCCATGTTTCTTTTAGATTTTCGTAGAAGTCCATGTAGAAGTCCATTTTTGCCTGAGCAATTGTAGTTCCATGATTGTTGTTGTAGAAGGACTTGTAGTTCCATGTTTGTTTTAGATTTTCGTAGAAGGCCATTTTCGCCTCCATCATGACAAGTAATTTGTTTGGATGCATGATACTGCATACATGCAAGATTCTATGATAACAAGATATTCCATCAATTTTGGAGTTTTGAGTAACACTGGTGCAAACAACAATTTGAATTAAGTGTCTTTTAAGTGCTAAACAATCTCATGTTTCATGTGAAATGCACCATATTTTCACATGTCTCATGCTGCTAGAAAGTAGAAACAACCAGTATATCAGATCCAGAGCTTTTGGGACTCGTTTAGTCAAGCACTGTAAACTGAAATCTGATGCTCAATGTCAGATGCCTTGCCATACATCCTAATATCATAATACAAAATCCATACATCAGAAATTCCATAGCTCTTGGGATTCATTTATCCAAGCCGAGTAAACTGAAATCTGATGCCTAATGCTAGGTGCCATGCTGACCCTTCTAAGATCACAACAGATAACACAGTTTTTTAGACTCTGTTGTGTCTCTAAGACTGCTTTATATTGCTGTGACCTTGATCATTGTGTCTGCAATCGATATGTAATTTGAAACTCTGGATTTTCATTGCCTTTTATGCTGTCTTTAGGTGGGACTCCCTGTTCCCTTATGAAGATTCTCTTCACTCTTCTGACTTGACATCTATATCAGTCCATATTCCATCTGTGCTGGTATCCACTCTGATATATTTCCCAAAGTCCAGTCTCCTCATCACCCCCTTATTACTGCTTCTTCACGTTACTTGCAACTTGGCTCCAATATTACCTGCTGAAAATTATAGAACTCGTATTAATGGTGTTGCACTCTTGGGCCGGCGCTAGAGGGATTTGCTCTAATGGAGATAAAAGCCCACAAAGCCCATGGAAGAAGATCGAAGCTGACCTAGTCAAAGCCCACATGTCATTTGCCCGTTGGACTTCATTCGTCCCGAACGTGCGAACGATAATGGGCTCATAAATAGATGAGGCGTGCGCAAAAGTTACCCATATTAAGGGGGGAGATCATGACGCCATAATTGGTGACTGTTATCTTTTCAACGTCACTGAAAAGACCCCGAGGTTTATAAATACACTGGAGATGTACAGAATGAGGGGATCCCAAGGTACAAGACATAATACTCTTATATTCTGCATTCCACTTAATAATTCTTCCTCCAAATAGCTTGCGACGACTGACTCGATACGAATCTCTGTGGGTCGATCTCGACAGCTCCAAGTATATTTTTAAGTTCTTGCTCTAACTTAAGCATCAGAGGAGATTTGGGTCGGAACCCAGATCCGGCCCTCCGACGTTCTCTTATGGTGCAAGAAGATCGCGTTGTGACCCAACAGGAGGGTCGTACAACCATTTCTCACCGGTGATCGTTCGAGGATCAACCCACTCAGAGGGTCAAACGAACGTAGTACATTCATTTCAACTACCAACGACCCAGGTTCTACCAACCTAGGGTCACATTCCATTAGCTGACGAGGCTCCACCTCGACAGAGAAGTCCACGTCAGCCCAAATGCAGTTATCGTCAATTTTGGTCTTAACAAATGGCTTTAGAGATGTTGGTGTGCATTAGATGTAGCCTCTCAATCAAGATTTATGTACCTTTAGGTGGTGCCTATCCAGGTCCCATTCTCTTGCCGTTCACTGGCTGGACACTACTATCATTTATTATGAATTGATACAACATGAAGTCATATATGTGCATTCTTTTATTTTTACAATTTGCCTGTTGAATGAAGCAATTAAATAACATCCAGGTGGACAAACGAGGTTTTCATTTCCCAACCTACGATGCTCACTTTTATTCTTACAGCTCCTGAATAGAACTGCACACTTCCCTTCGATCTGAGTGTCACATTGTTGACACCTTCCTCATGGCGATATGGTTTATCCTCTCAAGCAAGCTTGGAGTTGATCTGGTGATGAATCATTAAACCCCAAACTGCAAAAACTTTTGATTGCATCTTCACACCGCATTGTATTTGGAAATGTGTCTGTTGATAATTGCTCTCATTGGATGCTCAATTATGAATTAATTATTAACTCAGTCAGATTAAATTTAAAAATGGGATGTTGTCCTGCGTCCCTTTTTGACCTGTTCTCTTCTTCTGGTTCTCTGATTGGAATCTGGCTTGCAGTTAATATTACTGTTGATTGAAAGAGTAGCTAACATCATTTTTGTGCTTGCAGGATGCTGGAATTGGCACTAGCATTGACTCCTTCTATGAGTATCTTCTAAAGGCACGGAAACTCTTTTTCCATATTCAATGAATCTATGGGCAAATTGTATTATGTTTCCGACAATAAGATTCATGGGATATTCACTAAAAAATGAATAATTGTGGAATGTTAAGGATTTATGTATAAACATGAGGATTTGTCTTTGTGTTATTCTTATTGTGGCACGGAAGCAGGAAGAAATGATCTCGAATACTTTTATCACATGAACTGATTATTTGAAATGAACTGGCTTAATGTGGTAATGATATTAGTTACTGAAAAAGTTTTTTCCATTGCATGTGCCATTGTAATCTTGTAGCATTGTTTTAGATGAATGATTCTAGTACTGTTACCAGAAAACGTCAGCGAGCTTACTTAAGCCTCTAGTCATTTAATAAGAGCATTCCATTTTACATTATGGCTTCAAACATAGAATGCGTAAAATTGTGATAAACACTATATATGCATACCGCATTTAGCTCTGCCTCATGTTTTATAACTGCTTCAAGCTAGGTAGCATAGACAGTACTACAATTGAGACGGGTCGTGTCGGGCACAATATTTCTGTTTCAAGTGTACTTTTAGAACTTTATGAAGTTCCAGTGTATCGTGTTGGCTTGTCCATGTCTGTCCAATGTAGGCTTCAGGTATTTGCTGACAAATTTTTGAACCTGTTTTAATTGGAGGGAACACGTGTTCCATTTGTTACAAGTGGCATTGTTGTACATATCGTTCATAGTTCTATTGATGATTCTTATGCCACTGAGAATAATGGCAATTATTTTGAGGCAATTGTATTATGGATAATCTGGTTTGCATTAGTGGCACACATGATTTCTGCAGCTTGGATAATTTGGTTCAATCACTTACTCGTAATTCTTAGATTGCACAGGATGCTGATACTTGCATATTTGACTGTTTCTTTTTCTTTCTTTCTTCTTTTTTTATTTTTTTATTTTGAGCAAATATTTGACTGGTTTCTTATATTATAACAGGCATATTTACTGTTTGGAGATGAGGAGTATTTGTTTATGTTTCAGGAAGCTTACAAAGCTGTCATGCACTATCTCCATCACGATCCTTGGTAATAGTTGCTAACAATTTATGTAGCTTAACCATTCTTACACTTCCATTAGTTCATTTTTATTGATATTATCTGCTACTGCTCAGAAATATGAAGTTTTTTTTCTTCTCACTAATATTTTGGCTAACCTGGCATTGTAATGATCATCTAGGTATGTGGAAGTGAATATGTATTCGGCAGCTACAGTCTGGCCGGTATTCAACAGCTTGCAGGCCTTCTGGCCAGGACTTCAGGTGTTTTTTTCACGTTTATTTTAACACAATATGGCTTTGCTCTTTTGCAGAGTTTGATAATATTATTATTTGCAAGGTTTTAGCTGGGGATGTTGATCCTGCTGTGCGGACACATGCTGCCTTCTATGGTGTCTGGAAGAAATATGGATTCACACCAGAGGGATTCAATCTTGCTTCATTCAGTGTTCAGGTACTATACTTTTCCTACCAATGCATGAAGCTACTTCATACGCTTTAGGTGTATTTACTAATTCTTTATTATTTGCCTTCCATGAACAGTCGTCTACTGTTTAGTTGATTGAGGGATTTGGCACTCAATTTATGGGAGTTTTTAAAAGTCAGATTAGTTCCCCAATCAACTTTTCCAGCTGACTGTTGATCTATTGGAACATCTTTAGCTGGAAATCACAGCGATTACCTTACATGAAATGGATTTTTATTATTTCGCAACTTCAGCGTTTTTCTTTAACCTTGAATACAGCATGGTCAGAAGAGCTATCCACTGCGTCCAGAGTTGATTGAAAGCACATATTGGCTATTTAAAGCTACTAGAGACATGAGGTGTGCCTTATTTGAACCAATATGATATTCATTTCACAATTTTCTTGGTTAAGCTTTCTCATGTTTGGTACCTCAGAGCTCTGATAGAGGAAGTTAGGTTTTTTTACATGAAATTGGTTTGGTTTATTTACGGTGTTGGGATCTGAACATAATATATGATTGAATGTTATGGAGTTTTATACACTCATGGTCTTCTGAATGGTGACAAAGGTTGCATAACAGCAATGCAGGCAATTGGGGATTTAGACTAATAAGATGATGCCTCAAGGAACGAAACTGACGCTGTAACCGTAGCCTAGACCTTTCTGTTTCTTGGTCCAGGTCCACGATGAACATATATGTGCATCACCTTTGATGCATTCTCTTTATTCGTCTGAGAAACTAGAAGGGAGAGGGCAATACTTAGAGAATGTTTGTTGGGAGTTTTCTCCTGAGTTTCCATTTAAATGTAGTTGGCATTGTGGTCACCCAAGGATTATCCCAACAAACTGGGACCGGCTGTGGAGCATGACTCAAAATCAAGAAAGTTCAACGGAGCTGGCCATCTTAATATGAGGGATGGTCAACCTGGCATCAACCCTTTCATTGGATACAAGAATTTCCTGACTGGAATAGCCAGATCAAGAGATGCTTTGCTGTAAACTCAACTAGCACAATAGGCAATTCCTACCTTTTTGTCCATGCAGTTCTAGCTCACGCAAGTAGAGAGCAAATTTCTAACTAATTGCAGACTGAAGTTTGTTCAATTACTAAAAGTTCTTCCTAGAGGGAGTTACATTTGTTTTGAAAGTGCATTATGAGTGAGATGGTCAATGGAAGCACAATGCAGTGTTTGCTTAATGGGAAGCATAAACTCTGGATAGTGAGGTAGCTCAATAAATTATGACTAGCTATTTAACAATAGATTTTAACTAATAGCTAGCTGACCGCTGATGTTAAGTAAGGTCATAGTGACTTATTGGAGCATATTGGAAATGTATCATCGTATGTTGAACCACATAAATCAAAATTCATTAGATGTTTTCTGATCACTAATGTTAAGGTTCATATTGACTTATTGGAGCATACAGGAAACATATCAAGATCTTTTATGGAACTTCATAAATCAAAATTCAGAAGATGTTTTTGAGTGGTAAAGAATTAAATGAATACCAACATCAACATTGCAGTGAGACCACTAGAGTAGTAATGTTGGTTCACTGAAAAGTAAAACATAATATATTCATGAGTTCTGAGGAGGCGTCATGAAATTGATACGTGTATGCTTAAATTTTTTATTACACATTTGACATTTTGGAACAAACAAGATATGAATAACTGAGCAATGTTTGTTTTCAAGTGGGTTTAGTTAGTGGCATCCTAATCTCACCCCAAATCATTATGCATTTTTCACAGATTCAGTTTCATTAAATTAATTTTCATCATCATCATTGTATCCTAATGTTGCAGTGTTATCCTTATGCATTCTCTTTTTTTAAAAAAAACTCTCTACAATAAATGACAGTGTCCGTAATCTATGACCATATTAATTACAAGGAAATATGCTAAGAATGTGGGTATATTACACAAATATTTGCATTTTGTTACATGTTAATTACATGGAAAATCACCATGAATTGGTCCATCATCTCCGTGTTTTATGTTTTCCATGATGGATAACTTGTAAACTGTTCAAGCTTGACTGTCATACGTACCCCGCTGACTGATTTACATATCTAGTTGTAGTTGCATGTTTTTGCTCACTTCTTTGGGCAACACTTTACTCCTCCTACCTCTTGACCTTACAAAAGTTGTTATGATAGTTCAGGTATATTGATGCTGGGCGAGACATGCTGGCAAGTCTTCAATATGGTGCACAATGTCCATGTGGTTATTGCCGCATAGCAGATGTAGAGTCTCACCAACAGGATGACCACATGGAGAGCTTTTTCCTCGCTGAAACTGTAAGAACAAGTTCATATCCCATTGTGAAAAATTGTCGGAACCTCTTAACTGTGGTTGTAAACTGATGAATTATAACAAATTTTGAGCGCTTTGTTCAAAACTGCATTTGTCTAAAGTCTTCCGAGCGGTATATAATGGAAAAAGGAAAAAAAAGAAAAAAAGTGTTTCTACAAAAACATTTCAGATGCATCCTGAAGATATTGTGTGCGTTGGACAATTTTTTAATGGCACATTTATCAACATTTTTTTCTTTTGATGATCACAGTGTTTAAATTGGTGCTTACTGTAGTTGCATCTAGTGATTATGTTCATTGATGAACATGTCACATGGTATACTGTCATTTTAGTTGGCTATTTGAAACCAGAGCAGGTGGCCTTTATCCAATTCAGACATTCATTCCTCCTTTTATTTTTATCTTTTTGAAGTATTTTCCACCATGGCCTTCTGAACCTGGTATTGATAATGAATTGTTTGTGATCTCCTTTTTTCTCCGTATCACCTAGCCAGTTTGGTCTGCAATCAGAAGACAACTAGAATTGAAACTTTATGCCCACTTTTGTTGTTGATCAAAATTGATACAGGTAGAACAATGAATTGACACATTTGTTTGCCTGCAACGACCTTTGCTTTTGTATCTTAAACTCAAACAGTGATGCATTCTTCCAGGTCAAGTACCTATGGCTCCTTTTTGATTTGGCTGTGGGTCCAGACAACCTTGTTGAGAACGGGCCATATAGGTGAGTTTTACGCCTGAATATCCAGGCTCCAATTTGTTAATGTCCTAAGGACTCAAGGAAAGCTTGTCCCTTTCCAACAGATGCCAATAAACCTTCTTTTTGTCCAGGTATGTATTTAGCACAGAAGGTCACTTATTTCCTGCGACTCCTGAAATATCTCTAGCAGACGAGCACTGCTCTTATTTAGGAGCATTTTGCAAAGGTGGTGGATGGAAGAAACATGGACCTACAGACATCTCATTTGATTATAAAGAAGCAAATGATACCAAACTCTATGTGGATCGAGCGTCTGCTGTTCCTCCCCTCAAAACATATGATACTCTTCCCATCTCAGGTTTCGTTAAGGTAAAAACAACTATGAGCATTAAGCCAAAATATGCCAACAGCGTAATTTATTTATTTATTTATTTTGTGGAAACTATTGAAGAAAATATGGAATATGTCAAAGCCTAATACCCCCATCTTTGGTTTAAATATGTTGTCTATTTGGTTGCTTATATAGCCTTGTAGTCCATGATGAAAATTAAGAAGATCCCTACTTCCAATTAATTGATGTTTGGTTATATATTAGTAGGCCAACTTTCTGATGATTCTAAAGTGCATCCTTTTGTTTTCTGGATCAATGACTGCCTACCTCCAATGTTTGTTATATTCATGCACATAGTCACTTTTCTGTGTTAGGTCAAGCTTCATTTTTCATTTGCATGAACTGCTATTCACATGTGCTCAGTTTCGGTTTCATTTCAATATTTTTAAAATGAAGTCAAATTTATTCATAGTGGTGTAATTGGAATTCCATCATGTTGAGGACCTTGGTTGTGATTCCCCAATTGCAGAGCCATGCGCATGAATCCCTTCTTAAGAATCAAGAGATCTTTTGAGAAATATCAAACTAACCTCAAAGAGATCCAACTCAATTGAATTGAAACTCAGGCACGGAAAAAATGAAAAGGAAACGGAAAGGAAAATCAAAAGAAAATGGCAAAACATAGGAGAGAATTGTATTAATTTTCTCACACTCCTTTACATGATCTCTAGGATATTTATACGATTTTCAATGGAAGAATGCATCTGTCTTCTTACAACATTGGTTATAATTCTTCAACCTTTCAACTAATCTTCTTCTAGAAGGGAACTTTGTAGAAAATGTTTGGAATTTGACGAGTATGAAGGTGTTAATCCCTCTAGTTAGTATTTGGGTTCTATACATTTTGCATTTTAGTTGAGAGAAACTGCCCATTTAGTTATAGACTAATTGACATGGCCCTAGCTCCTCTTACGGTATTAATCAACTAATGTTCTCATTAGTCGATTAGTAAGCAGCGGATACAGCAGATACTTTTCAACGATTAGGTATTAGTCGATTAATATTTTTCATTAGTTGACTAGTGCAGAATCATTCTTTAACCATATCTTCTTATTAGTCGACTAACAACTTCTGTTAGTCGAATAGTCGAATATAATAGAACCAGTTTTTTTCGACTGTCCAGACATTAAGTCGACTAATGCTGATTTATTACTCAAAATCATAGTCTTGAAATTGTGATTGATTTTGGAGGTTCCCAACTATAAAAAAATATGCCAGTGTTTCTAAACAACTTAGAAATATATGAAAGCGTGAAAAAAATCAAATTTTTCTAAACTTAGCAATAAAGGCCAAGATCAACTATAAAAAGAATTTGATGCTGAGTATAAAAAACTCACTTTTATGCAGATATCCTTTAGCAAACCCGTGGATTCAAAAACTCTTTCTGGGAAGACTCCAAGCTCGTTCATCAATCAGGCACGATAGACGTTTCACCTTGATGATGAAACCACTTCGCGATCCACGAGTCCTCTAAGAACTAGAACCCAACCCACAACGCTTTGCTAGTGTAAGTGAGGAGAAGGAAATTTTTTTAATTTAAAGCAAAAAAATTCTCTCTCTAAAGAGGTTTGAATTTTTCCGCTCAAGAGAACTAGGATATGCTAGATTTTTAGATCTCTTGCTTGGGATTAATGGTTATTTGAGAGGTGATGGGAGGACCCCTTTATATAGTGCTAGGGGTCATCCAAATCCAAGTCGCTTGGTATTCAAGTTAGAATCCAACTCTATACCTAAATGCGTAGGAGAAGGTAAGTTTATGAACAACTATCAGATTTTCATGTTAGAGTCAAATTTCTTAAAACTTGGATTGGTTTTAGATCAAACTCTTGGATTAAATCCGCACCCAAATAATAAACCCAAACTCTAATTCGCACATGACGGTCATTAGTCGACTAACACTCTGTTAGTCGACTAATGGTCGACAGAAGCAATGGCTAGCTAGTTCTGTTAACTTAATATTAATGCTTATATAGATTATAGATCACCCCCAGGTCTCATTCTAACATTTTGTCATTTAATGCTTCAATTAACGACACATATATCATTGACATGTGTTGTGCCTTTAATAATATTTGATATAATCGTATCAAAAAGAAACTTTGGGATTGCTAAATCACAGACGAGATAAATATAGAAAGCAACAGAACCATCATAGTATTTTTTGACTCCTACACTGCAATACGAAAGAAAGGGTGGTAAATGGATCATTCAACGATCCGGATCGGCTGGATTCTCTTTTTTTTCTTCGTCGATAGAATAGAAAGGAGTGGTACTGTTTATCTAGACTATAGCAGCCGCCTTTTTAAGTCTCACCCTAATATTCTGTCAATTAAATGTTTAACTAAGGTTACATATGTTTGACATGTGATGTGCACTTGCATATATATCACATTTGAAAAAACGTATGTATGTGGGTCATTCAGAAGTTTGTATCAAAAAAAAAAAACAGTGGTGCTTGGACTTAGGACATGGGGTTGAAGTGTTTTAGTGCCCTAAAATGGCAAGTATGGTAAAAAAAGGATACAAGGACACGGATACAGACATCCTATTTACTGGAGCAATTGGCTCTTTTTTAACAACACCACTTGATGACGTATCACGGCATAGCAAAAGAAAATTATGAGAGGTTTTGGGCAATGGTGGGAGCAAAATAAGAAAAACATACCATTCATTGACCTTTCGTGTTTATGGGCCTTTTCAATTGTTTTTTTCTATTTATATTGATGTTTGGTTATATATTAGTAGGCCAACTTTCTGATGATTCTAAAGTGCATCCTTTTGTTTTCTGGATCAATGACTGCCTACCTCCAATGTTTGGTATATTCATGGACATAGACACTTTCCTGTGTTAGGTCAAGTTTCAATTTTCATTTGCATGAACTGAGATTCACATGTGCTCAGTTTCAGTTTCATTTCAATATTTTTAAAATGAAATCAAATTTATTCATAGTGGTGTAATTGGAATTCCATCATGTTGATGACCTTGGTTGTGATTCCTCAATTGCAGAGCCATGCGCACGAATCCCTTCTTAAGAATCAAGAGATCTTTGAGAAATATCAAACTAACCTCAAAGAGATCCAGATCAATTGAATTGAAACTCAGGCACGGAAAAAAATGAAAAGGAAACGGACAGGAAAATCAAAAGTAAATGGCAAAATATAGGAGAGAATTGTATTACTTTTCTCACACTCCTTTACATGATCTCTAGGATATTTATACAATTTTCAATGGAAGAATGCATCTGTCTTCTTACAAGATTGGTTATAATTCTTCAACCTTTCAACTAATCTTCTTCTAGAAGGGAACTTTGGTAGAAAATGTTTGGAATTTGTTGAGTATGAAGGTGTTAATCCCTCTAGTTAGTATTTGGGTTCTATACATTTTGCATTTTAGTTGAGAGAAACTGCCCATTTAGTTATAGACTAATTGACATGGCCATAGCTCCTCTTACGGTATTAATCAACTAATGTTCTCATTAGTCGATTAGTAAGCAGCGGATAAGCGGATACACCAGATACTTTTCAACTATTAGGTATTAGTCGATTGATATTTTTCATTATTTGACTAGTGCAGAATCATTCTTTAACCATATCATCATATTAGTCGACTAACAACGTCTGTTAGTCGAATATAATAGAACCAGTTTTTTTCGACTGTCCAGACATTAAGTCGACTAATGCTGAGTTATTTCTCAAAATCATATTCTTGAAATTGTGATTGATTTTGGATGCTCCCAACTATAAAAAAATATGCCAGGGTTTCTAAACAACTTAAAAATATACGAAAACATGAAAAAATCAAATGTTTCTAAACTTAGCAATAAACGCCAAGATCAACTGTAAAAAGAATTTGATGCTGAGTATAAAAAACTCACTTTTCTGCAGATATCCTTTAGAAAACCCGTGGATTCAAAAACTCTTTCTGTGAAAACTCCAAGCTCGGTCATCAATCAGGATAGATGGTTCACCTTGATGATGAAACCACTTCACGATTCACGAGTCCTCTAAGAACTAGAACCCAACCCACAACGCTTTGCTAGTGTAAGGGAGGAGGAGAAGGAAAAAATTTTAAATCTAAAGCAAAAAAATTCTCTCTCTAAAGAGGTTTGAATTTTTCCGCTCAAGCGAAATAGGATATGCTAGATTTTTAGATCTCTTGATTGGGATTAATGGTATTTGAGAGGTGAGGGGAGGACCCCTTTATATAGTGCCAGGGGTCATCCACATCCAAGTCACTTGGATTTCAAGTTGGAATCCAACTCTATACCTAAATGCGTAGGATAAGATAAGTTTATGAACAACTATCACATTTTCATGTTAGAGTCAAATTCTTAAAACTTGGATTGGTTTTAGATCAAACTCTTTGATTAAACCCGCACCCAAATAATAAACCCAAACTCTAATTCGCACATGACGGTCATTAGTCGACTAACACTCTGTTAGTCGACTAACACTCTGTTAGTCGACTAATGGTTGACAGAAGCAATGGCTAGCTAGTTCTGTTAACTTAATATTAATGCTTATATAGATTATAGATCACCCCCGGTCTCCTTCTAACATTTTTTCATTTAATGTTTCAATTAACAACACATATATCTTTGACATGTGTTGTGCATTTAATATGGTAATGTTTATCTAGACTATAGCAGCCGCCTTTTTAAGTCTCACCCTAATATTCTGTCAATTAAATGTTTAACTAATGTTACATATGTTTGACATGTGATGTGCACTTGCATATATATCCCATTTAAAAAAGTACGTCGGTGGGTCATTCAGAAGTTTGTATCAAAAAAAACAGTGGTGCTTGGACTTAGGACATGGGGTTGAAGTGTTTTAGTGCCCTAAAATGACCAGTATGGTAAAAAAGGATACACAGACACAGATACAGACATACTATTTACTGGAGCAATTGGCTCTTTTTTAACAACACCACTTGCTTACGTATCACGGCATATCAAAAGAAAATTATGAGAGGTTCTGGGCAATGGTGGGAGCAAAAAAAGGAAAACATAACATCCATTGATCTTTCGTGTTTCTGTTCTTCCCTTATGAATCCTTATTCAGTAGTGTTTCTGAGCCTTCTCAATTGTTTTTTCACATACACTTAATACAGTTCCTTTTTCCTTTTTTACATGAGCCATGTCTGATGGAGTCCAGGTGTCAATGTGTCGTATCATTTTCAAGTGCTTAACACAGCATAATCTCGTGAAAATGGAGTGGTCGGGTAGCACTGATGAATCAATCATAAATCTAACATTGAATTTGGAGAAGTGATATGCATTATGTGAACTGCTTTTCTATATTCATCGATCTCACATTTCCCTTCTGCTTTTACATGAGCCATATCTGATGGGTTCCAAGTGTAACAAGTTTTCACTGACCGACATAGCAAAATTTGGTGAAAACGGATTGTTCTGGCAACACCAATGTAATATGAATCCAGCATCTAATCCGGAGAAGCGAAATGCCTCATATTTCCTTAGTGTAAACTTTTCTCAACTCCCCTTTATTTCTCACTGATAAAGATCATAATTCTTCTCCAGGGGTCGTGTGCAGGATTGACTCATGGACAAAAATTTGGCTTATCATACGTTGAAGAGAAGCATGAAACCGATGAAGGCAACTCCATTCATCATCCAGACTCTCAAGTACAGTCCGTCGTTATAGTATCCAGTCCTACAACTATGCATTCCGTTAATGCTGATGACAATGATAGTAGCAAGAACATGCCCAGAAGGGATGATGAGTCAAAAAACCTCATCCCTGTCACAGATGAGCAACAAGGAGTCGATTCTTCAAATCAAGAAGAGACGCCGGAGGTTCAAGATGTGAGCTGAGCACAAACTTCTTTTATGGAGCATATTTTTCTCTTCCGGAAAGGCACGTGCAAGGGAAGAGATCCAAGAACTGTATCATATGCTTTGGATATCGTGGTGCTCGGTTCGCTTGCCAGCATAACCTATGAGCGAAGTTCCAGGCAGGCGGTGATTTCAGACCTCGATACCTTGCAATCTTTACGGAGTTGGAGTTCTCATAGTCTAAACCGAAGGAATGTTCGATTGACACGAGACGGGTAATATGTCAACTGTTCCCCGTTACTGGCCGTCATAGATGGGGTGTTCATAGCCCAATTCGTCATATTTATTCTTGTTGTAGTCATTGCATTGAATCATCATTTTTAAGGACCCTTTATTTGTTTATTTATGTTGTATAAGCGGATCAATGGCAGTTGATTCTTAGAGAAGAGCAGACGTCATTCAAATCAAATAATTACATCTCAATTTCTAGTTATCAAATGCAAATCTGCTGTTAATGTAGTTGTTTTTTGGAAGGATTAAGATTTATTGTCATAAAAATAGTTGGAGTTTTGGAGTTTGAGACCGCCATCCCCAAATGTCAAAACTTGTAAAATTGCTTTTTGTACAATTAGATGGGGAAAAAACCATCTTAGCTATTGCTATATGCATCGTTGTATTTGGGGGAAACAGCTAACAAAGCAAATGTTTAAACAAAAACAAAAGATAACATAAAGCAAATAAGCCACTCGATAAGCAACATCATTCTCTTGCTCTATGCCTTTTTTTATATTATCTGCAATGGTTTTGATATGCTTGAGAAATGATGAGAAGATGATCCACTGCAGAGATCCAAATCAAAGCCGATTCTTCTCTAATTTAGCTTGAACCCAAACCCTTTGCCTCAGATCCTTTCATTATCCGCAACCTCCTGCAAGAAGTGATGAACATCCTACAGAGGGGGAAAAAACAATCACAAAAAAATGTTATCATTGGAACAAAAGCGAAAAACTAGTAGCATTTCAAACGGTTAATAAAATTTGCATCTAACTCACCCCCATGGGACATCTCCAACCAACATCCAATCCCCATCTTTATCTTCATACGTGATTGCATAATCCGAATCATCGCATCCTTCTACCTCTGCAAAATTCATCACAATGATCGAAAATTGTTGTCAGTTTGTGTAATTAGTCATAATCCAAAGTTTAAATCATTCATTATCTTTCGTTCTTACTCAATGAGAAGCACTTGAACAAGTCCCCCAAGCCATCCCTAAGCTCCTTGTACCCTTTGTACGCCTTCAAATCAACCTTTCTCAGGAATGGAGCCCCGTCCATGCTGACCTTCACATACAATATTCCATCGTCGCCGCCCTCGGCGCCCGCCTTCGGCCTAAAGCCGTTCTTCCGTTGGGACCGGACCGGCGGCCAGCCGACGACTTGTGCCCTGCGCACAACCATGGATTAGCAAGAACTCGTATGAATAGCATCCGTATGTAATATCGTTGCATGCTGCATACTTGGCCACATGCGCCGCGGTTTCTTGACCATCGCCTCCCTTGGATCTCTTGGTGCCCCTTGCCGGGGTCCGGGCCGCCGCATCCTCGGTCCCCGGCAGACCGAGGCGTAGCTCGGTCGCTATGTTGCAATCATAGCCCGTTCTGCCTTCCATTGATCAGAGTTGTCGTCGTCGTCGTCGTCCAAATCTTGAGTTGTGGGTGTGTGTTTTTTTTTTGAGACTGTATGGCAGGCTGCACATATGTTGTGTGTGTATTTATAGGCTACAGAGGATGGGGGACTGTGTCTCAATCTTTGAAGGCCTTTCATTCTCTTGGTGTATGGGGGTGGTAGGGGGACACCGAGCATCAAAATGGTCTGCTGGCGGAGCCAGTGCCGGTCCACGGGGCGGCAAGCGGGGCCCGCCGTCTCCCCAGCCGTAAGATCCGGGCCGTCCGATCCAACGATCTGGAGGGGGGGCAAGAGGCAGCCCATGTGGATGGACTCAGGCCAGGAGGCAACAGGCATCTTGTTGTTTAAGCCATAATAATAGAGCTGTGTCATGCAAATCACACTTTGTTAACTTACATATACTCAATCATACTCATTGTTAGTTATTCACATGCTTAAAGATCTCACAATGTCGTCAATCGGCCATTTTAGTTGAGCAGGCAGCACGTTCAGATAAACTAGCGATCCATTCATAGAATATTTGCAACCGGTGATGCATTAATTGAACTGAGTAGCGTAATTATGTGTACTAACCAGACAATTAAACAACAATTATAGGTCGAGTAGTGATTGCAGGCTACATGGGGCTGTTCCTTGTCCCATGGATCCGCATTCCAACAAGAATAACAACAAGAGAGTTGAAAGTGTGATTGTTTACGCGTGTTTTCTCACCACTGAATCGCTGACCGACGACTGGACGGTCAACATGGTCAAGGGGTCGGTTGAGATCCCTTGGACACGCCAAACACACATGCGCTAAGCGTGGGTCGGAGGTGGAGTCGAGGTCGAGCGTGAGATTCGGACGGAATGTCGGTCCTCGGCCGAAGCAGAGCGGAGGGGAAGCCTCGGCTCTGCGAGATGGGCTCGGCCTCGGTTGGACGTGCATCTAGGGGCAGCCTCGGCGCTTCGTTTGCTGCTCGGTCTTCGGTCGGTTGCCACACCTGCAAGCAGCGGGGGTGATCGCCGGACGCTGAGGGGTAGCCTCGGCGCCTAGGTCAGCTTCTTCCTGAATAGACGAGAAACTCGTCAGGGTGGCCGGACATTGGTTCCGGCCGAATCCCCTCTGATGCCTATGTCAAATCAAGGTCTGAAGAGTACTCGTCGGGGTATGTATGACTCGAGAGGAGATCGATATGCTGACCCTCGGCACGAGCAGTGGGAGGGAGAGAAATGGCGGAAGCCAAAGTCGTTGATGGAATACCTCAGATCTGGATACCTGGGATTCGATCCCCCTTTCGGTTGCCCCTACCATCTCCTTATAGGGTCTCCGCCACGATTGCCCTCGATCCACGTCCTTCGTCCGCCTCCTTTCATGCCCCCACGATCCGCCTCCTTCCCGGCCCCTACGTGCGTCGTGGGGGGCGTTTATTAACAGGCCCCTTAATGGTCATTAAGGGGCCGGCGTCGCGGATTCAAGGGAACGACTATTTCTGAGGAGCACGAGCTGATCGTGTGTCCCCGGGGCAGACTGGTCCGGCTCCGAGTTTTATCCGTGGGCCTCGTCAGGCGGGCCCAATCTCGCTCGTGGGCTTCCCGTTCATGGCTGGGCCTCGGGTCTCTGCTTCTTGGGCCTCTCCAAAACAGTCGTATCAATTGCCCCCATCGTCCGGGCCGTTCGGTTTCAGCCGGTTCGGTTCAGGTGATGTGACTGTTGGGGATCTGACAGGTGCGTCAGTCGAGGCCAGACCATTAAATGGGGGTCATCATGACACGGCCCGTTTGATCTTCTCTTGGTGCGGGTTTCGAAACGTCGACGATCCTCTGATGCTGCCACGTGCTCTCTTCCGGACGATTTGAATTCCTCGATTGCCTTGCATATAAAGACGCCAGCCTCCAAAGTTTCGATTCTTTCGCGCCCTTCATTCTGATCTTGGTTTTGCAAGCTCCTTCTCTCCATCGTCTTTCTTCCTTCAGCTCCTTCTCAAGGTAACCCCTTTTCTTCTTTTGCCCCATGGCTACGCTTAGAATAGGCGATTTGGTGTCGGGATCAAGGGACCCCCGGCGCCCGAGTCTGACAATGTCCGACCTTCGGGACCCGGAGTCCCTTCGGGGACTCATCCTGCTCAGGACAAGGGGAAAAGAAAGCTTTTCACGGACCCCGTCGGCGACGATGTGGCTCGGGCCGTCGAGAAGTTGGACGTTCCCCCGGCGGTCCTTGGGTCGCCGTCTAAGGCCCCTTTCCTGGCGGTTGCGGAGATCCGGGAGAAGTATTTATATCATCCGTACGACGTCTGGATTCCCTTTAACGATGAGCGGATCTGCTCCCCGCGGAATAATGAGGTCGGCGTCTACGTCGAGATGTTTCGCTTGGGCCTCCGTTTCCCCCTTCGTCCCTTCATCATCCCGCTCCGCTCATGGAACTCAATCATACTCATTGTTAGTTATTCACGTTAAGATAAACTAGCGATCCATTCATAGAACCTTTGCAACCGGTGATGCATTAATTAAACTGAGTAGCATAATGATAGTTGGAAAATAAAAATAAAAATAAAAATAAAGATTTGGAAAAGATAAAAAGAAATTTGAGGCATGAAAAAGATAATTGGGTCAAGAACATACAGCCTCGTTTGCGCGTGTGTATAAATGTGACACCCTCGCCTCGTGTAGGTGGGGGGTGTGGGCGTTGCCGCCATCAGCACGTGTGGATGTCCTTAGCACCGGCAGCTTGCCCCCATGCACGTGCACTCTGATGGATCATCCAGCTCATTGCTTTGCTGGAATTTACTGCAAAATCTCCAACCGAAACGAGTTCTCTCAACCGGCAAGAAAGAATACACGTCACGTGTATTGCCTCCCATCGTTAAATCCCGCATCCAAGCATCATAAATATTTTTATAAAAAAAAATTATCGCATATATATTTTCAAAAAAATGTTGCTCGCGTACTACAACACAAGCAAACAAATGGGTTGCTTGGGCTTATAGGCCCGAAACCACCTATTATTAACCAAATAGAAAAAGGGAGCAGCTCAGAATGTGCTTGTTTGATCTGATGATGTATCAGACGGTTGTGATGGAACCCAATCCGACCACAAAGCAATTTGCTCTCCTGTTTAAATGGGGTGAGAGAGGCTCGAACTCTCGACCTCAGGATAACTCAATGTTTGCTATGAGACCTACGCGCTAGCCAACTGCGCCACCACCCCTTTGTGATGCTAAACTCAGGTAAAATCCCATTTCCCTTACACCTACCTCCTAGAATTCCAACAAAATTATTAAATTAAAACACCATTGCATTCTATGAATTCACACGCATCATTTAGTTCTTGGTTCTTGGTTGGTTGCATCCAACCCTGAAATTTTTAACGTCCATTTAATTTATGGTCGGGGATGACCTATCGAAGCCCTCGCGGACCGCTCAGCTAAGCGAATAGAGGGCCAACCCTTAATGAGCCGATCGAGCCATGTGAGTGAGGACGACACATCCAACAATTAATAACCTCATGTCAGCTAACCTATCAATGTAATTTAATGCTACTCCCTCGGAGGTCGATCTACCTTTACCGACGAGAAGACGAACTTCCTATAACGAAGAGCATGGGACCCTCCGATTGAGAAGGATATATGTTCTTGCTCAACAGTCCACACTAAGCATCCTTCACATGCATAAGTCTACGTTGTTGAAGGGGCAAGCAAAAAATACGGTACCACATGCATGAGATAACTCACAAGGTATTTCATATCAAGCCGGGCATTATTTCTTATTATAAACTCTATTCTGTTTATATGATACAAAATTCTGCTTATAAAGTACAAGAGTCGAGCCCCACATCCAAAAATGAGTGGTAAATTCATGAGGCGGTGGAGTCATGAGGATGACCCTAAGAGGGTGTAGCTTCCTCAGCATATGTGTGGTTATTCCCTTCGGCGGGAGCACCGTCGTTCTCCTCTTCGAACTCGTCATCCGACATCAATGTCAGTTGATCAAGTTGTTTCCCGAAGATGCATTTGCACTCAATTTCCAACCGACATCGTGAGAAGGCCGCATTGAATAATTCATCGATTGGGCCAAGGCTTTCCATGTACTTCTCCACCGCCTCTACTACAATCTTCGATGGGTCGAGCCCAGCTGACACAACCAATTGAGCTCATAGATCAGCTTCCTCCTTTCACTTTTTCTCCAACTCAAGCAGCTGAGCCTGGAGTTCGACTTCCTTCACTTTCCACTACTCTCCCCCGTAAGCCTACGTTTCTCAACCTGCTTTTTGAGAGTAGCCACTTTGAGCACTTGTTGCTCGGCCTGCCTAGCCTCATCCTTAGGCCTCGTTCTTATTATAGCCATCTCCTTCTTCATCTCCTCTACTCGATAGTTGAGCTTGGCCTAACGAAGCGACGACATTTCCAGTCTCACCTTTGCCTTGTCAATGGATTTTTGGCGGTGGCTATCCATTTTTGTTTGCCAGCTAAATTGATCTCGTAATTAGTCACTGTCGATGAGCGTCGTCGCAACTCGACAGCCGATGTGGCCATATGCGTGCCACAAAGCAAAAATTTGATACCCGATATGGGTGAGAAAGGAAGGAAGCTACTCACTTGAAGACTTTACCTAGCTATAAAAATGGCCAGCTTCTCATGGTCGACCTTCTCCAGTATGGTCATATCCCTAAGGAGAATTGAATTCCCCACAAGTCGGGAGACAACCCCACGGTACAAGAAGCCGGACTCTCCCTTTCCGATGGGATAAGTAAACTGATGAAGCTTATCCTCAGGACATTCCGGCGAAGCTTGAGGTGACATGTCTTCTAATAAGATCGACATAAGCTCAGGAGGGATCTCGCCGGCCAACGGTACCGAGGGGAGGAGACCGCCCCATGGCCAAGAGTCTTGGTAGAAGTCTGATTCTTGGGGTGGCGTCGGCTCCATTGAAGACTCCTCCTGAGCCGAGGCCCAAACTTGCTCAGGGGCCACGACTAAAACCTCAACATCATCCCTGCCCGGTGAACTTAAGCTCATGAGGGCGATCTCACTTTTCCTCTTCTTCTCTCTGGCTTTGTCTCAACCTCAGCCGTAGTTCACAACCTTTTCTTTTTCTGGCCCTGACCCATCTGAGGAATATCTCGGGCCGCTTGGGACGAACTCTCAACAGCTCTGCCCAGCCTTCGTTCAGGACGAATCGTTTGATGATATGGCGGGCTTCCTTTAGCTGCTTGAAGAGAACATCAGATAGCATCACAAAGCTCAGGATCATCTTGATACTCCAAGCCCATCACGTCTGTAAGCAAAAGAAAGAGGGTTAGGAAGAAGCGAAGGCAGATACGAGAGACCTGTGAAAATACCTTACCCTTTGCCTACACTGTTTTCAGCAAAATCTCTGTGTTGAAGAGCTTCGATATTACTTTGAAGCTCTCCGACAAGGCCAGTAAGCGTTCAATGGCCTTTAAGTTATCCCCAAAAAGAGGCACTTCCTCATGTGTAGTGAGGCTCGAAAGCTACCAATGAGTAAGGAAGGCCGCTACACCCGGGAAGGCGACAAACACAAATTGCTCCTTCCTTCCACGGTTGGAGCTGGGAAGATCTTTAATTAGCTGCATATTACCTCTGGCAGTGATATAATACCATGCAGATGATGCAGAGATGTTCAATCAGAAAAAAGTGGTTGAACAACGTCATCATAGGCTCCACTCCGACCATCATGCAAAGTACAATGAAGCCGACCAGAGAGCCCATCGTATTGGGCATCAACTGTCAGAGGGATAGCCCCAGAATGTTTAGCACTTCAGAAATAAAAGGGTGCATAGGGAAGCGAAGTTCATAAGGAAAAGCTCTGGTGTATACAGTATACCCCCACCTCAGAAATAAAATTTGCCAAAAAGCTTATTGATGTAATACCTTGGACCCTTGTTCACCAAAGTATGATTTAATTTATCGAGCAAGTGAGCAAATAGCGCTTTAATTTGTTAAATACCTAACATTTAGATTAAGATAGATTTCAATGTATCTTAGAACAAATAGCTCTCAGTATCTAGGCACTAAAAATGATAACTTTCTGCCTTTCAAATTGGAGTTTTGGAACAATAATTATAACTGAACAGCAAGAAATATGCTTGAAATTAAAAAAAACGGAGCAGCTCAGAATGTGCTTGTTTGATCTGAAGAGTATCAGACGGCTGTGATGGAACCCAATCCGACCACAAAGCAATTATCATCACAGCTGAACTCGTATATGTGGGGTGAGAGAGGCTCGAACTCTCGACCTCAGGATAACTCAATGTTTGCTATGAGACCTACGCGCTAGCCAACTGCGCCACCACCCCTTTGTGTTGTGAAAGCAGAACATTACTGAAATAAAAGACTTTGATAAAAGTACAAACCTTATAATTTAAAGCAAACGACATCCGAAACGGACGAAACCCCTAAAATGCTCCCGTATTACTTTAAATTACTGTGGCTACGCATGGCAAAAACCATCATCTTTTCAGTCAAAAAAAAGTTGAATATCATTCATCTGATTTATTGTATTTGTGCTTTTATTCAAGATTAAGTAAATAAAAAGTCTAATGATATTTAAATTTCCAGTGTATTTGTAAAAATTCAGTTAAATTTACTCATTTAGAGTTCTTAGTGATCTGCATACACGTGGATCTCTTACTTGTTCATCTAAAACCCATCGTTGACTTGGTTAATGACGAGCTGGGAATCGCAACGGATGCCGATGTTGCATGCTGCGACTTCTCTGGTTAGTCTGAGCCTCACAATTAGATAGGAATGGCAATATTGCGGGGCGGGGCGGGGCGGGGCGGGGCGGGGCGGGTATTTAACTACCCAAGCTTGCCCCGTCTCATCTACGGGTCGGGGCAGGGCGGCTCTCAGGCCGGGGAGGGGCGGGTAACTTCTTACCAAAACCGGGTTGAGCCGGATCGGGCCTGTCGGGTATTTAACTACCCAAGCTTGCCCCGTCCCATCTACGGGGCGGGGCAGGGCGGGTCTCGGGCCGGGGCGGGGCGGGTAACTTCTTACCAAAACCGGGTCGGGCCGGTCTGGTCAGGTCATTACTACCATCTCTATGAATCCAAAACAAAATTTTTATTTCAAAGTTGGGAGAATTAAGATATATTTGGTAATTTGGAATTGGGAATTGGCTCAATTGGGAGAACAGTGGAACAGAGTATGAGTTATGAGTTATGAACTGGCCGCATGGTCCGCATCAAAATAGTAAGGTTTTTTAGAACTTTTATAGTTTACCGGGGGCGGGCCGGGGCGGAGCGGGCTGCATACGAAGCCCAAGCTTGCCCTGACCCGTCTGCGGGCCGGGACAGGACATGTCAAAACTTGGTCGGGCCAGTCGGGTCAGGTCATGGTGTCAAAATGGCCCGGCCGGCCCGGCCCGGCCCGGGCCCGGCCGGGCCCATCGAAAATCCGGGCCGGGCCGGGCCGGCTCCCCCACCCCCTATTTTAGCCTCTCTGAGGCTAAAATAAAAAAAAAACCCGGGCCGGACCGGCCCGTGGGCTGGGTACCCCAGCCCAGCCCGGCCCGGGGGCCGGGCCCGGGCCAGAGCCCGGCCCGGGTACGGGCCACCGGGCCCAATTTACACCCTGAGGGTCAGGCCATTACTGCCATTCCTACAATTAGGGCTTCATATTCAGCCTCATTATTTTAGGCCTTAAAGTCAAACCTGAGGGCGTGTGGGAGCTGAGTGCCATCGGGACGGACCAAAAGTAACCCAGCCCCTGAGGCTCTTTCGGTGGAGGACCCATAAACGATCCATACTATGGGATCCTCCAATAGGCTCTGTGGTGAGAACCTAGTGTGGTAGGTGTATTCCGCAACGAAGTCAGCTAAGGCCTGACTTTTGATATCGGTCCGGGGTTTGCAGTGGATATTGAATTCACCGAGTTTGACCGCCCACCTAGCAATGCGCCCCGATACGTCTGGTTTCTGGAGTATCTGACACAATGGGTAAGTTGTCATGACCACGATTGAATGTGCCTGAAAGTATGGTAGGTGCTTTCATGCCGCCACGATTAGCACAATGGCCACCTTCTCGATCTCCGAGGATCGGGATTCTGTGTCAGGAGAGATCGACAAACATGATAGATTGGTCATTGCACGTCGTCTTCCTCCCAGACAATGACCGAGCTGATCGTGTTGGTGGACACGACAAGGTAGAGAAGGGGTGTCTCACCTTCACTAGGTTTAGAGAGGATGGGAGGTCGACCAATATATGCTCTCATTCTTCCGTCCACTGAAAATCTTCCCCCTGATTTAGGGTTTTGAAGAAGGGTAGGCATTTGTCGGCGGCTTTGGAGATGAAGCGATTGAGAGCGGCTACCCATCCCATGATGCATTGGACGTCATTGATTCTCGTGGGGGATGGTATGCCCGTCAGGGCACTGATATTCTTTGGGTTGCCCTCAATTTCTCTGCGATGGATCATGAAACCCATCGGTGTTCCATCTTTGCCAGTCCACGGCCTAAAAGCAATTCCATCTGTGCTCTATTGCTCCGTTTGTCCGCCCATCTTTGTTCCGGGGTTCTTCGGCGATACTGTATATTCCGCTGTGTTTGGTGTGCTATTGTGACGGTAGCGCACTACTACGTAAAGGAGTGCCATTACATGTACTCTCTTCTTTGGTTACATTTGAGAGAATTAGGACATATAGCGGTCTAATTCCGGGACTTGTTTCTACAGGTGGAGATTGTGTGTCAGTGCTTATTTGAGTCTTTGCCAAATAATTTCATTACAACGTGTATCACCAGCAACACATTTTACAGGTTCATATTTGCGACAAGTGACCTTCAGTTTTGAGCTAATTCCAAATCTTGGATCTTGGCCACGTTTTGTTGTTAACATTTTCTGTTTCATTCCTTAATTATCACTCCCTTCTTTGTTTATGTGCACCCCGTTTGTGATGCCATCAAGGATCACAAGGGCAAAACGGAGGAGGGGTGTATTGGGCTCGTAGTCGTATCTGCAATGTTGTGTAGAAGGCAGACTGGATCAAAGGGTCTGCCCGCGGACTCCTGTCATGTTTGGTTGGGTGTTGCTAGTCTCATTACATATTTAGCTAAAACAGATGGCATGTGTTCACGGGTTTGCTATTATCTTTTACGAGTATACGATTGAGAATGTCAAACTAAGTAAATGTGATTGGTTTAGCAAAATGTGTATATGGTACTAGATGGAAAGTGCATTACCTTCGACTAAACCCACTAATCAAATGCATCAATTTTGATAGAAAATTATATAACGATGTATATGAATTAAGTATGTTGTTAAAAAAGACGGTTCACACTATAGATCTGGTTCAATTTGGGCCTGTTCTTTTGCTTGAAAGTTGATGTTGGGAAAGTTGAGAGTTGTTGAATCTTATGAGAGAGAAAATGAAGTTTTGTGTTCTTTTGAGTGGAAAGTTGTATGGAAAATAGGGTTGGGAAAGTAAAGTGGGGTCCACCCCACTCTCTTGTGTTCGTTCGGTCGAAGAAAGTTGGAATGAGAAAGTGGGATTGTGGAGTGATTGTGGAGAGTGCGAGAGAGTTGAGATAGTGGGCCCCACCAAATGCACGGATTCAACAACTTTCCCCACAATTTGTGGGGAAAACAAAAGGCCATCATGATTCCCAAAACCCCCACCACGTATGACAACTTTCTCAATTCAACTTTCAAGCAAAAGAACATGCAAGCAAAAAGTTGGGTGAGATTCCACCCAAATAGTATCATGAACAGTGCTAAATCCCACATTCTCGTCAAATTTCAAGCAAAAGAACGGGCCCTCTTTTGTTGGATTGTTAAAAATGGGAAAATTGGAGTGTGTGGAATCTTATGAGAGAGAAACTTGGCGTAGGGTGTTCTTTTGGTGGAAAGTGTGGTTGGATTGTTGATGTGAAAAGTTGAATGTGGGTCACACTCCGTGTAGTGTGTTCTTTTGTTTGAAGAAAGTTGATGAAGAAAGTTGGATTTTGGGGTGTAGTAACCTTATGTAAGGTTATCCCATAAAGAAAATTGTTTCATTTTGAGTTATCTTTTCACAAGGCATCAGAAAAAATCGAAGGCCGCGACGAGATGGGGAGAAGGAGGTAGATGATGCTGCATCGGGGAGTGTGGGATGTGATAACACCCAGCAGGGGGCCCACTCGAAGATGGATTCTCACGAAATCGCTGTAAAAACCGGAGATTTCAAAGATGGGGTTGGATTCCGACTTCCACCACCAACTCGGCATACGACGACCATTTTCTGAAGCCGCGCAAAAGAACACGTATGAGAAAATAGAGAGGGATTTGAGTCTACAGTGGATGAATAGTGGGAAGAGCCCACTTTCTCAGCCAAAATCGGCAAAAAGAACAGGCCCATAGACGATCTGATAGCGAAATCAAAAAAAAGGTTCGGACCGTTTGCCGTTTGCTCTTCTGGTTCGATCACCTTTATGTGTACTACATTCTGATTTCCGAGCGGCCTTTGGTCAGAATCATGCTGACTCCTTTTGGTTTTTGGGCCGATTATATTTGGACATCCCAACAGCCCTGTAGATACCGATTCCACCATTGGCAACAAAGCTCGGCCCAGTACGCCAGATGATGCCCGTCAGCAAGGACCTCCAGACACGTCGGATGAGACACATTAGCGGGACCGTCGGACCTGGCTCAAGGGGTCGGCAGGCCCGACATCGGCATAGCCCCATTGGACAAACTGACCTCAAGGCATGAGGCTTGCTCTCCCGCGTCCGCATGATCACTTTTCTGCTCAAGGCCAGCCATCAGCAGCTCAGCCTGGCCCATAATGTCCGAGCAGCACGATCCCAATCAACCGACCAGCATTCTCGCTCTACAAGTACAATCGCATTTAATGCATGTCTTATCCGCTAACAATGTCGCCAGCTTCTTAAGTGCAAAGTCGGCTATATCAGAAACCCACAGCTTTACACATGGCCAGCGTTCATTGACCTGTAGCCTCTTTATATAAGCCAGCGGAAGCCCTATAACGAGGGTACGCTCTCTTTGGGCTAAACACACCTAGCGGCTAGGTTGTGCCCCCGGGGCCCGGACCTCTGATGCATTTGTTCCATCTGTTTCAGGCATAAGAGAAGAAGGATGGCCCATCGACACCAGCCTGTCCAGACCCAACTTGTTATTGGAATGCTCTTCTCACGGCCCGATCCGGCCCAATGAAAATCCATGCACCAACAAACCCTAATCCTTTATCAGGCCGCGTCCGGTCCAAATCAAACCCGCATCGGTGAACCCCAATAATATGGCGCCAACATGAAATGTTGGAGGGAAGATGAAAAAAGTCCCAAAATAAAGATTTCCCCAAAACCAAAGCTAAAAGCTGTCCATTTTCCCTCCTCCTACCATTCTATTCACCCTTACTCTCTAATCTCTCTCTCCCCTCTGCGGTCACCTCCGTCGCCGGCGCCGTCAGTAACCGGAACCCCCGAAACCCTCTATCCGGCCACCGCTGCCAGCGGGCTTTTCGTCTTCTTCACCCCAACACTAGCCCAAAACCCCCAGATCGTTTGCCGCCAAGAGGAAAAGCCCCAAATCGTTGCCGACAACAACCGAACCCCTCTCTGGCCACCGCTGCCAGCGGGTTTTTCCTCCTATTTACCCCAAAACCAGCTAAAAATCTCGCAAGTTAAAGAAGGACCGCCGCCTCGTCAATCGTTGCCGCCATCGCCGCTGGAAGATCTCCCCGTCTCCGATCGAATCTCGTCAGGTATCATCACTCTCTTGCACATATTTTAATCAAGACTAGCGGCTGCTTTAACTGTTAATTAGAGTTTAAGATGTAATAAAAGAAAATACCTAAGCCGAGTTCGGAATGGAACGCTTTGTTTGATCCGAATCCGACCCGTTAGCGGGTCTGCTGTTTCTTCCAAATCCAAAATTTTGTCCTCCCGCCAAAGGGGAGGAAAGCATCTATTCAGCTAATCCCGGCACGTTATGTCCGAAACGCTACGAAACGTCAACCCCGTCTTTTATTTTTCTCCCCATTGGTCGGATGTAGTATATACAGGGCCACGTTTCACTTCGCTGAGCTCGCTCTCCTCTTTCTCTCTTCCGCTCTCTTCCGTTGGCCGTCGATTTACTCGAGTCTCCTACTCTCTGCTCTCCGCTAAGGTGATCGATTCATCATCCACACATTTTTAGCACATTTTATCTCAATTTTCCTTCCTTTTCATTTGTTTGTTTACTTAATTTTTTTGGGTTCTGGTTTGATTTTCAGTCTCTTATTGCTACGTATGAAGATGCCTTCTCTCGATTTTGATTTTTAGGGTATGATTTTAGGCGCTGATTTTCTTGCTGATGGTGAGGGAAAAATAAATCAATTTTCTTTTTGAGACTGTACATTTATTGATTCAGCACTTAATACTGTTATTCTCTCATCCAAGCTGGCCATTCGCAAGATTCTGTGTGCCCTAAATCCACGGATTAAGTTACTCATCATCATGTTTAGGATCTTTTTTGCATGAAAGAGAAGTGTCGTGCTCAAATTCACCCCCTTTTGAATGTTGTTCATCGGCAGGGAATTCAAGGTTAATTATGCATGCAGTTATTTAAATTAGCTAAAGCCATCATACCCTACGGTGGCAAATCTTGTTGTTATTGATCATTGACGGACTCTTTACTGACTTGAAAATGCATATTATATTTCCGAATTAAATCTGGTTGCGGAGTGAATTTTGTAGGCAAATACCTTTTTGCTTTTCTAATATTTTCTGTTCATCTAAATCATTCCATTAGTGAATTAAAGTCCAGATTTCCTTCTACAACTACATAGCATTCTAAAAGGCGGGTTTATTATGCGAGCGGCCTGATAGTGCATATGTGGATTATTTTGTGGAAGTTGGCTCGATTTCGACGCTGATGAGTCATAGGTCTCAGCCGAGTAATCTCGTGTCAAGATAACTCGACTGCGCTCGGATACGACCCTTCTAACGGGTCACAAGTCAGATAGGTCGAATGCCGAGCTATGAGACTTCAGCGGCGTATTTGATTCTTAGTCGTGACGGTTGGTGGCTCAGATGGATTTGTAGCTCTATGGTTTGATCTCCCAGTGGGTCGAACGGTTCGACCTCCTAGTGGGTCGAATGGTTCGACCTTCCAGTAGGTCGAACAACTTGGGTCGGTACTTTGCTCGTGGATGTTTTGAATCAACTTGGGTCATGGATGTCTTGAATCAACTTGATCAATACATCACATTGGAGAGAAGTCGACGGGCATGTCCAATCAGGAGTGGAGAACTCTGAATCGGAATGCATGTGGTACGATCTGATTATATTTGTTGAAGGAAAAGAAATACCCAAACATGGAGGAGACCAGTGCAAGCCAGTTTTTGAAGGAGCACAATGACAAGTACATCAAAAAGAACATCTAGAATCGGCTACACTTGAAGAAGAAGCTTTTTGGTTTGAAGTTATCCGAGGGGGATTCTATGGAGGAACACATTGATTAATACAACAAGCTTTTTACCGACCTGAGGAACATCGACGTGAAAGTTGACGATGAAGACAAGGTGATGATTCTTCTCAATTCTCTATCCATTGAATATGAGTACTTGGTGTCGGTTCTTACCTATGTTAAGGAATCAATCACATTTGAAGAGGTGTTCAACGCTATGACGAGTAATGAGTTCAGGAAGAACGACATGGACACCGGCAGTCGAGCCAGCGATGCTCTTACGATCGTAAGGGGTCGTAGTGGAGAGAAGGGTGGAGCTCGAAGGGGGTATTTTCGATTCAAGTTTAGAGACAAGACATGGGGTCCTTATCGCAAGGAGCTGGCGAAGGACCAATGTGTTTTCTGTAGAGAAAGATGACATTGTGTCAAAGACTGCCAGAAGGCGAAAAAGAAACATGACGCAATTGCCAACGTCACGAAGGGTGTTGAGGTCGAGGAGTATGTATTGGTCAGTGCTTTGGAGGGCGTGTCGTCAGATGGTTAGGTGCTCGTTCCACTTGACATCACATCGAGAGTACTTTACGACCTTTAGAGAAGGTGGTAAGAGTACGTCTTGCTGGGCGATGGCCGAGTTTGCAGCACTGCAAGCATCGGGACAGTATGGATGAAGTTGAGCGACGGTGTTACATGAGACATTGAGGAGGTATGATTTGTTCTTGACCTAAGGCATAATCTTATTTTAATTGGCTCACTCGAAGCTAAGGGCTGTCGAGTGACCATGGAGAATGAAGCTCTGAGGTTGACCCGAGAATCAATGATCGTGATGAAGGGAAAGAGACAAGGCAACCTTTAGTACTTGGATGGTTCGATCGTAGTTGGCACAACAGCTTTGACTTGTGAGGCTGAGAAAAGACGACTCATTATTGTGGCACATGCGGCCAGGGCATGTGGGTAAGAAAGCTTTGCAGAAGCTGATCGTTGGAGATCGTCTGAAGGGTGCCAAGACCGGTAAGATTGAGTTCTGTGAGCACTGTGTGTTTGGAAAGCAAATACGTGCTTCATTTGGGACAACCATCCATAGTACGAAGTGAGCGCTTGACTATGTATACATCGACTTATGGGGTCGAGTTGGACGGCCTCATTGGGAGGGTAGCATTACTTTGTGTCGTTCATTGATGATTTCTTACGCATGGTGTGTGTGTTTTCGCTGAAGTCAAAGGACCAAGTTCTTAGCACTTTCATCGAGTGGAAGAAGCTAGTTAAGATTCAGACTGGTTGACAAGTCAGGCGTCTTCGAGAATTTCTGCAGATCGGAAAGGATTCAGAGACACTTCATCGTGAGGAGTACGCCGCAACAGAATGGTGTAGTCGAGAGGATGAATCTGACTTTGCTGGAGAAAGTTCGATGCATGTTGTCAACAGTTGACTTATCGAAGGAGTTTTGGGTGGAGGCGCTGGCGTATGTGACCTAATTGGTCAATAGGATACCGTCTGTTGCATTGGAAAGAAGACATCCATTAGAGGTTTAGTCAGGAAAGTCAATTTTCGACTATGGATCACTACGAGTTTGGGGCTGTCCAAGCTACTATGCTGTGAAGGAAGGTAAACTCGATGCTCGAGTCAAGAAAGTCATCTTCTTGTGTTTTAGCAATGGTGTTAAGGGACATCGACTGTGGTTTCTGACATAAAAGAAAGTGATACTGAGTAGAGATGTAACGTTTGATGAGTCTGTGTTACTAAAAAAGGACTACAAACTAAAGGTGGAGACTGAAGAGACACAATTAAATCATGTATATAACAACGTGTCTTAGGTTTCACATTGATCGATCAACGACTTAGATCAATCCACACCAGAAGCTGTAGAAGACGGACTTCAAACGGATTCTGGTGAAGTTGGTGAAGTTGGCAGTTCAAGCTCAGTTGGTGGAGATAGCTCATCTCCAAGGGTCGTTCATACGAAAGATTCCATATCAGTGTTGTGGTCAATGCGTCAGATAAGAAGACCTGCAAGGTACTTGGGGATGGTCTTATTTTTCTTTCCTGTGTAAATATCGATGTCCCCACTTCTTTCAGAGAGGTAGAGTAATCCAAAAGGCCGGAGCGGTGGAGAAGTGTAATGGATGAAGAGATGGAATCACTGGCGAAGAACGACATATAGGATCTCGTGAAGCTTCCGAAGGACAAGAAAGCATTTGTGAGTAAGTGTGTATACACCAAGAAGGAAGTGGTCAAATCAGGAGATGTTCTCTACAAAGCTCATCTCGTAGCGAAGTGTTTTGAACAAAGAGAAGGCATTGATTACAATGAGGTCTTCTCTGTTGTGGTGAAGTATTGCTCGATTCGGATCCTGTTGGCATTAGTTGTTCAGTTTGACCTTGAATTGGTACAACTAGATGTCATGACGACGTTCTTGCACGGAGAGCTCGAAGAGGATATCTGTATGGCTCAGCTCGATGGCTACAGGAGTGGTGATGGTCTTGCATGTAGGCTGAAAAAGTTGCTATATGAGTTGAAGTAATCGTCGAGGCAATGATATAAGCGTTTTGAACGCTTTATGACGGATGATCAAGGGTATATTCGAAGCACTATGATCATTGTGTGTTCTATTGATAGTTGGTTGACAGGTCCTTCATCTATCTTTTGCTTTATGTGGATGGTATGCTCATTACTTCATAAAATAAAGAGGAGATTTGGAGATTGAAGTCTCAATTGAGTTTTGCATTTGAGATAAAGGATTTTGGTGAGACACGGAGGATTCTTGGGATGAAGATCATAAGAGATCGAAGTGGAGGTATCATTCATTTTTCACAGAGTCGCTATTTGAAGTCTGTTATACAGAGATTTAGCTATGAGAAGATGAAGTTTGTAGCTACTCCGCTTGCACCTCACTTCAAGCTCAGGGCCAAGCATTGTTTGAAGAACGAAAAAGAGAAGCTCAAGATAAGCGTACTGTATGTTAATGCGGTGGGGCCTTGATGTACACAATGATATGTATTCGACTCGACTTATCACATGCGGTCAGCATGGTGAGTAGATATATGCACAACTCGAGTAAAGAGCACCGGCGAGTAGTGCAGTGGATCTTGCGGTACATCATGGTACAATTGATGTCAAACTGACTTATAGTCGAATTGTTTATGGTCTGCACACTGTTGGTTATGTCAATTTTGACTATACAGGTGACTTGGATGGGAGGTGATTGATGACACGCTATGTCTTCACCCTGTCTGGCGTTTCAATATGTTGGTGGAGTATCCTTCAGTTTACGGTGGCCCTGGTTACTACGGATGCAGAGTATACGATATTGACTGAAGCGGTGAAGGAAGCGATATGTTTGATGGGCTTGCTGTATGATCTGGGAGTCTACTAGGAGTGGTATGATGTCCATTGTGTTAGCTAAAGTGATGTGCATTTATCTAAGAATCATGTCTTCTATGCTTGCATTAAACATATCAATGTGAGATTCCACTTTGTCAGGGACTATGTGGGAGAAGAAGACGAGGACATCAACTTGCTGAAGATTGGAACCAAAGACAACCCGACGGACATGCTGATGAAGGTTATATTGGGAGTTAAGTTCAAGCATCGCTGGGACTTACTCAATGTGGTTCCTCGATGACGTTGACGTCGGCCCCAGGAGGGGGCATTGTGACTCGACAGAGTCAGTCGGTTCCAGGAGGAGACATTCGTAGCTCGGTGTAGCATTCGGTCCTTTGGGACATTTGGCTCTTCGGAGCAAGATGGTGGGAACACCAGATGATGCTCGACCAAGGCAATGCATGTCCGGTTGTTCGTGTGACGGAGATCTAAATCTCGCCAAGGTGGAGATTTGTGAAAGTTGGTTTGATTTTGACTTTGATGAGTCATTGGTCGATCAGCCGAGTTATCTCGTGCCAAGATAACTCGATTGTGCTCGGATATGACCCATCTGACTCGGAACAAGTTAGATAGGTTGAATGCCGAGTAATGAAACTTCAGCAGCGTATTGTACTCTTTGTCGTGAGGGTCGTAAGGGTCGACGGCTCGGATGGATTGGCAGTTCTATGGTTCGACCTCCCAGTGCGTCGAACAGTTTGATCTTCTAGTAGGTTGTACAACTTGGGTCAGCACTTTGCTCGTTTGGTCGTTAGAGGGATGTTCGGTTAAGCAAAGGGGCGGGGCCACTTGGATGTGACAGAGGCTAGTAAGATCTGGCCAGACGCCTGCTAGGGTTTGGTGCATTAAATGCTTAGAGCTGTAATTGTATAGGAATTTCGTTAAAGTCGGGATTCATTTCTCTAGGTACATTCCCCCTAATGATGGCACCTATTGTACCCTAAGGGTATATATAGGTAGTTTTAGAGGAGGGTTTTTGTGGAACCCATTGGAGAGATCTGGAGCAGCCATTTGTGAGTGCCAACATTGAGAGATATTGATGAGAGCTTTTGGAGAGATCATTGTGTGCTTCTTCTTTGTTTGTGAAGAGAGAAGATTTGTATCCGTTCTTTCCTTTTGTAATAAAGCTCATTGGTGTTCCCTTGGTCGTCCGACGGCCTAAAGTTGCTATCTTTGTTAAGTGCTTCTCAATTTGTTTGTGTTACTTGTCCTAGTCATCGGTCGCCGAGGATCCTGTGTATTCCACGGTGTTGTGTGTCGCCGGCGCACAACATATGTGTCTGATTATGTCAGTTATGCATATTACGTGAAAATGAATATTTTAATATACATATAACAAATAATAGATATATACATGTATACACATATTCATATCTTAAAGATAAAAAATTCCACAAACCAAGGAAAATTAAAAAAAAAAAAAATATTTTCATCTTATCATTGTCTTTTATAGAAATTTGGAGGTATGTGAAGTACTAATATGTGCATGAAGCAATCTCACAACGTTTTACACCTAAGTTCGACCTAAATATGAATTATGACAATATTAAAGATCTGCATGTTGAATCTTCATGGTTGCAAATTGCAAACTGATGGTTCTTATTGCTAAAAATTTATTCTTTAGCAAATGACAATATTTTTAAATTTTTACCAATGTATGCTTTTTGCTCCTGGTTATACGGTTATTATGCAGATTATGAGGGTAATATTTGGGCTATGCATTGGCATATGTGGGTTGCCAGCATATTTGCCCGAATGCTTGTTACTCCATGCAGTACTGCACCACATATGTTTATGCGGCCACATAAAATTCCTTTTATATCACTGTGCCTACCACCATTATCAATTTTGTTGTTCTTGTTAATTTCAACATTGAGATTATATGAGAAATTGTCATCTCATATGCATGTTCAAATTTTTGCGATATCTTTTAGAGAAGGAAATATGTTTTGGTTAACATCGCATCTCACTGGATGTTAAGTTTTCCTGTGCATTATGAAACGAGTCTTTATCTAGGTAGATTCTTGTCTTGTCCTTCTTGCATGTATCCAAAAAAAATTAAAATAAAATAAAAAACAAATGTGGTGATGATAGAAGCATAATTGAACATAATGCATTGGATGGTTTAAATCATGCCATCATAACACTAGCATTTAATAACTTTTTTTACTTGTGGGACAACATACGAGAAGGTGCCATTGTGGTTTATGCATGCATTTGGAATCAATGCTATAATTGCTATTTATATACTATGTCTCTTTCTATTTCTTTGAAACAACTGTATGGTATAATGCTGCACAAAAACATCAACTGAAAGTTGAGATTGTTTGGACTATTCAGGTACAGTGGGGGCTTATGGCACGAAATCCTACACGATCAACAGGTCTTACTCAATCCCTTTTTACTGACATTCATGTTTGCCTATGTGGTTGGGCTTTACTAAGCTAGCATGGTTGGATTTATTTGAATTTCTAAATTGCATCTTTGATTCTACCTTTCAACGTTAGTTAGTGAAATGACATTTTCACGAATTTTCAGTAAATAAGAATATTTTGTCATCTAATTGTGGTGATGTTCCATCATTAAGAGCTGCATAACTAATGGAAGTACAATTCTTCTTTGGATGAGATGTTTGATGGATTCCAGTATTTTTGAGTTTGAGCTGTGTAACTGTAATATGAAATGGATTGTGTATATGGTTTTATGAAAAGTGTGTATGTTGTTTTAGTTTAAAATTTAAATATACATGCTTGTTGTGAGATGGTGTTTGAGAAGTGGCAATGAATTTCCATTTGACATGCGGTCATGTGCTTCTTTTACATTTTAAATTATGGACAGGTCTTATGCTGTATTATAAGTGTTATTTATGTTTCTTTTTAGCTACATTATTAACACATTGCACATTGTATTTCATTTATAGTATGTCTCTGTGTGTCTGTACGTGTGTGGTCTTTTAAAAAAATGTTTCCACTATTACTCCATATTTTAATTGGAAGTTCATTCAGTTTCGTTTTTATTAAAAAAAATGCTCCATTGGATAATAAATCATAGAGATGCTTGCTACAGTTCTTAAATGCCATTAATTGCCTTACAGTCCAGTATCAACCTAATCTTTAAAGTCTTAATAAATATAACCATTCTGAAATCCCTATAACTTTAGTGTAACCTCATTCTTGGCAGCAACATTTGACTTGTGATTGCATATTTTGCCTGTATGTAGAATGAGTTAATTTTTTGCCTCCCTGCATGCCATTCTTTATACAGTAAATTCTGGCCTCACACTTGTCCCAAACTTTTGGTAGTGTGAGCGGGGTTCATGTCAAGTAGTTGTAATTTTTTTTTCAATCTTTCATGGTGCTCTGTGCTCGCGACCAACCAACCAAATTTTGATGCAGAAAGGCTTTCATGAAAATGGTGAACATTCTGATAAAACAGCTAGGACCAAAATAGAAATCTAGCCTCAAGTTCTAATTCTCGAGAATAAGAGTTGGTGGTAAAAAAACATTAGGAGACCGGTGACGTTAGAACAGTAGAAGAGAGATTCTCTCGGTACTTTGATATGCGAAAACATTGGAACATTTCTGCTTATTTACTTGCTTCATGAAACACACCTATAGTCAACATTAGTTTATTGTTAAACCAGATTTATCTTTTGCTTAAAACCTAAAATATCTGTAGTGATTCACTAGATTAGCCATATGTATTACTGGCTATTTCCAATCAACTGATAAGCTGATGCACGACAATGATACCAGCAGATTCTTCTAGGCACTAGGTGGAAGTGACGTGGAATCATGTGGCATTGTGATGTTAGCTAGGTACATATGTTAAAATCAAGTTTTTTTTTAAAAAAAATGGCCGTTTCAGTGGGGATCGGTCCAAAAGTAAGGCATGAATATTGGGCACAGCCTGGAATAAAAGAGTTTCCACTTCGTAACTATACTTAAACCTAAACTGTCAAAATTAACAATACCTGTGTTAACGTGTATTCCTTGCCATATAACATCACATGTACAAAAGTGTATTTCTTGCCATATCTAAACTGAAGTTTTTGATAAAAGAAAAATTATTTAAAAAATATAAGAAATGGAATATAAGCAAAAAGGAAGATATAACTTCTTGACTTTGTCGATGGTTCTAGGGATATGGCAGCTTTGACCACTTCACATAAGATAACCCCTTATGCTGGCACCCAATTAAGAAGATGGCAGAAGTAATTAATGTACTAGCCCATCTGTACGGATCCAACATCCTTTCTGTATTAAACTTTTGCATGCTGTGTGAAAAAAAGCAAATTAAAAGTAGCAGCATGTTAGTAGGAATAAAACTACACATGTTAGCCTGAGCATTCTGTTTCATAAACATGCATGCACAGAAAAGCAAATGGCAAAGATTTCTGGTTACTCAGCAAATTTTATTCATTAATTTATTAAGGCAAATCATAATAACCAACATATTAGGAAAGTGTGAGCTCAACCTTATGAGCATCGATACTTGCCATATTACAAAATGTATTTCTGTAGGATTTTGGGGAAAGTGTGATTAGCCTCCAAAGTGAGGCTATCACTTCTATTTATATGATTTCACACTTTCTTTACACACACCCAATTTACTCACACACTACTCAATACTCCCCCTCAAGATGAGCAAAAGATATTTATCATGCCCATCTTGTTACAAGCATCCTCCACTCCTTTAGAGCTCAACCCCTTCGTAAGGCAATCTGCTAGTTGCTGTCCAGAGTTAATGTAGGAGATCTCCAACTGTTTCTTGTCCAGTCTCTCTTTAATGAAGAACCTGTCAATCTCTATGTGCTTCGTTCTATCATGTTGCACTGGGTTGTTGGCAATATTAATTGCAGACTTGTTATCACACAACAACTGCAATGGTCCTTCTCTCAGCAGGCGTAGCTCATGTAGAAGTGATCTCAACCAGATCATCTCACAAGTACTAAGCACCATAGCACGATACTCTGCCTCTGCAGTGGAACGAGCCACCAAATCCTGCTTCTTGCTGCGCCAAGAGACCAAGTTGCCCCCAACAAACACACAATAGCCCGAGGTCGATCTCCTATCATCCAAGCAACTGGCCCAATCTGCATCACAGTAGCCTGTCACATTCATGTGACCATGACTACCAAATAATATGTCTTTTTCTGGACTATTCTTCAGATACCTCAGTATCCTGAAGACTGCCTCCATATGTCCAGTCCTAGGATCATGCATGTACCTACTTACCACACTGATAGCATAGGCAATGTCAGGTCTGGTATGGCATAAGTAGATGAGGCGTCCAACAAGTCTCTGGTACCTCTCTTTGTCCACTGGCTCCCCTGATTGTGAATGCAACCTATGATTCTGATCAATAGGAGTAACTGCTGGACGACACCCCAACATACCTGTCTCAGCCAGAAGATCCAGTGCATACTTTCTCTGTGAGAGAACTATACCCTTCCTGGACCTGGCAATCTCCAGTCCAAGGAAGTATCCCAACTGTCCAAGGTCCTTGACCTCAAACTCTCTCGCCAACCTCACCTTCAAGTGAGAGATTCCCTCTTCATCATCTCCAGTGATAATAATATCATCAACATACACAGCCAAAAGGGTGATCCGTTGCCCTGAATGTCTATAGAATACAGTATGATCACCATTACTCTGCTTGTAGCCCATGGTGATGACTGCACGCCTGAACCTGTCGAACCATGCCCTTGGAGATTGCTTCAGCCCATACAAAGACTTGTCCAGTCTACACACCTTTCCCATCGTCTGTTGTGTGCCAAAGCCAGGTGGAACCTTCATGTATACCTCCTCCTGTAAGTCTCCATGCAAGAAGGCATTCTTTACATCCAACTGATGCAATTTCCATCCAAAATTCGCTGCACAGGATATCAGTACTCTCACAGTACTCATCTTTGCCACTGGGGCAAATGTCTCATCATAATCGATCCCATAAGTCTGACTGTAACCCTTGGCAACCAGCCTCGCCTTGTACCTGTCCACCTTCCCTTCTGCAGTTTGCTTTACTGTGAATACCCACTTGCAGCCCACAGCCTTCTTCCCTGCTGGAAGTGAGACAAGTCTCCATGTCTTGTTCTTCTCCAGTGCCTCAAGTTCTTCGAGCATTGCTTTCTTCCACTGGGGATGTTGCTTTGCCACTCGCCAATCACTTGGTATATGGATAGACTGTAAGGATGCAATGATAGCCCTATATGCAGGTGTAAGAGAAGCGTAGGAGACATGATTAGCAATATCAGTCTCATATCCATACCGTACAGGAGGCCTGCCGGCATTGATACGAGGCTCCCTACGAGATGCAAGTGGAAGATCTAAACTAGATGAAGGCAAAGAAAGGTTACCATCCGTGGTAGGAGAGGAAGGCAGTAAGGAGGTCGGGACTCGAGCAGGCGTGATAGACTGATCAACTTCGGCATGGGGCAGTGGAGCTAGTGGTTCTTCAGTGGGGAAGATGTCTTCTTGTTGTCCTCCATCGCCATGACTATCCTTCTGTCTCCTGCTATATTTCCTGCCGTACAGCCTGTCTTCCTCCTCTTCCACCAAGGTCCTTCCTTCCTCCCTGCTATCAGGACCAGTACCAGTAGGCCTGACAGGGCACGGTATAAGTCCAACCACTATCCTCCTGTCATCAGTCTCCCCCTCTCGACCAACTCCTCCTGTGCTTGGAGAGGCCCCAGTATCAAATACTGATGTAGAATCTGTCAGTCCTCCATAAAACGGTTCAGTCTCCCTGAACGTCACATCCATGCTCACAAACAGCTTTCTTTCTGAGGGACTCCAACACCTGTAGCCTTTCTGATTTGAAGGATACCTAACAAATATACATTTAATTGTCTGAGCATCTAGCTTCCCCACAGAGGATCTATGATCCCTCACAAAGCATGTGCATCCGAACACTTTTGGTGGAACTACAAAAGTGTTCTTTCCCATAAGAATCTCACATGGAGACTTCATACCAAGGATCCGTGAAGGCATCCTGTTGATAAGATATGTGGCTGTCATCACTGCTTCACTCCACAATATCTTAGGTACATTCATGGTGAGCATGAGTGACCTAGTTACCTCCAACAAGTGTCTGTTTTTCCTTTCAGCAACTCCGTTCTGTTGGGGGGTGTTGGGGCAAGTGGTTTGATGAGTTATCCCACTCTCCGATAGGTAAGATGCAAACTCCCTGTTTACATACTCAGTCCCATTATCCGTTCTCAAGACACGGATCCTGGCCTCATACATGTTCCTGACACTTCTATGGAAGTCCTGAAAACACTTCAGCGCTTCGCCTTTGTTTTTCATCATATAAAGCCATGTCATCCGAGAGTGACAATCTATGAAGGTGATAAACCACCTGAACCCACTCACTGAAGTCACTGGGCAGGGCCCCCAAACATCTGAGTGAATAAGATGAAATTTCTCTACACTCCTCATCCCTACACTAGGATATGACGTCCTAGTGTGTTTCCCAAATTCACATGCATCACATTTCAAATTCATTTCATTCACTCTATTCAAAATATCGGGATACATTTTACTCAAAATATCAAAGGGCAAGTGTCCCAACTGACAGTGCAACAAAAGTACATCCCTTTCCTTCTCTCCGCCAACGACAGCCAGTGCAGCATCCCCACTAGCTCTGTCAAGATACCACAGTCCATCACGCCTGACGCCAGTCCCAAGCCTCCTCCCAGTCTTCCTTTCCTGCAACACACAATGAGTAGAGTCAAAAGTAATGCTACAGTCGAGATCATCAACAATAGAGCCAACAGATAAGAGGTTGACTGGAAATGATGGGACGTGAAGGACTGAAGAGAGGCGTATGGAGGGAGTGCACTGAATAGTGCCAGTCCCTCTAATGGGTTGGGATGTGCCATCAGCTGTCTGAACGGTTTCATGAATGAAATGTGGTTTATATGTGGAAAATTGTCTATATGCTCCTGACACATGACTAGATGCACCTTGGTCAATAATCCACTCTATATGATCTCTACATGAAAGGGCTAATCGGTTACCTGAGCCTGTGTGAGCGAAGTGGGCAAAGTTACCGAATGGCGAGGCAATATCCCCAGTCTGGTCTGCATGGCTCTCCGAGCTCTCAGTAGTAGACCTAGACTGTCTCCGCTGCTCTAGGTCTGACGCCTCAGCTGGCGTAGCCTCAATCATCACTGTCTCCTGTCGTCCATCAGCGGCAGCAAAGTTGGCCCGTGGGCCACCGCGACCTCGTCCACGGCCTCCACGGCCCCAACGACCTCCTCCTCTGCCTCCAGTGCCACGTCCTCGTCCACTGCCCTTCTGTGGGCAGTTGAAGCTCAGGTGCCCCTTCACCCCACATGTGTAGCACTCTCGATCCTCGCTCACTACTGCCACTGGGGGTACAGCCAGTGCAGCCCGAGTGACCTGAGTACCCTCATCCTTCATAACCCTCAGTCTGGTCTCCTCCTGTGCCATTGCAGCTATGGCCTCCTCCAGGGATGGGATGGAGGATAGGTGGCACATACTCGCCCTCCTGGCCTCAAAGTCTCCATTCAGGTTCCTCAGAAAGTGTGTCACACGCCTATGCTCCACCCACTTCCTGTGTATCGCAGCGCTCCTAGGATCAGGCAGGTCAATAGGGTCATAGTGATCTAACTCTGACCAAAGCCTTTTCAACTCCGCAGAGTAGGCTAGAATAGTCATCTCCCCCTGCTTCAAGGTGTCGACCTTGCCCTGAACCTCCATCATGAGCATCACATTCCCTGCTCCAGAGTACATTTTCTCCACCATACTCCAAATCCCCGCAGCACTCTCTATGGCCTCCACCATCCCAGCAATGGGTGGAACCATCGATGTCATCAACCAAGCAGCCACCAGTGAGTTGGTGGTGCTCCAGACTTTCCAATCATCCCCATCCTTGTCCAGCGGTTCCTTGCATGAACCCAGAACGACGCCTTCTAACCCCTTCGACCTCAGAATGAGAAGCACCCTCCTGGACCAACTGAGGTAATTCTTCGTCCCTTCCAATTTCACATCATTGGGCATCAATTCCAGCTTCTGCACGGGACGTGAAGGCGTCGATCCACTCGAGGATCCCAACTCCTTCGAAGCAAGTAGCTTCGTTATCTCCCCGATGAAGGCCTTCATGTCCGCTGAAGTAAGGTTGTCCCCCATCTCTTCAGATCCGCCGATCTCTCCTTTCTCCCTCCTTAGATCCGCAGATCTACTTCTCCTTCTCCTCTTCTAGGTCATACCCTAACCGTAAATCTATGGAGTCCTCTTCATGGCTCTACCATAGATCTAGGGTTAGGGTTGTTTGGGATTCTCTTTTTGTAGCTAGTTTAGGGCTTTGTGGTGGCTAGAAGAGGGTGTGCAAGGGAATAGGAGGGAGATGGGGGCGGCAGCAGGCGGCGGAAGCAACCGGCGGCAGCAGAAGGCGCGGCGCGCGCTGCAGGCGGCGGCGGCGGCGCGCGCTGCAGGCGGCGGCGGTGGCGGTCTGTGCGGCAGGCGGCGGCGGCGTGTAGGGTTAGGGCAGGTTTTGGGTTTTTAGGGTTTTAGGGATGTTCCTGGCTCTGATACCATGTAGGATTTTGGGGAAAGTGTGATTAGCCTCCAAAGTGAGGCTATCACTTCTATTTATATGATTTCACACTTTCTTTACACACACCCAATTTACTCACACACTACTCAATAATTTCTTTTGATGTAATAGTCATATTTTCAACATTATTTTCTTTGATCTTTCATTTTCATCTACATTAAGAAATATAAGCTTACATATGAATATAAACATAATTGCTAACTGAAATTAGTTATGTAATCAGTTAACTTCCATATAACTAGGGTCTATTATCCCACAGGATTAAACAGTTCATTAATAATATACATGGGATTGATTGCTACTACTTATTTCAGTGAATATTCTTCAGCATTCATAGATCCATATTTTAGAAGAAGTTTAAAATTAGTATAATTTTTAAATGATCAACAAAAAAGACTACAAAGACAACATTAAATGTTTAAAACCAATAATAGTAGCAACCAAGTTAAAATTGTATTGTTGGAAATTATGCTAGACTTGGTTATTATATTAGACAAGATTTTATCTACGAATTAAAATTTCATAAGTAATTTCAATGACACATGTTTAACGTCTTTGCAATTTCAGAAAATAAGCTATTATTTTCAAAAACAATTTGTTTATGATGTTGATTCTGCAAGTGATATCTCAATCCAGAATCCCTGATACTCATACCAAAATAGAGTGTGGCTCAATATCAATACTGGGATTCCAAAATTTGGTTGAAATAAGCTAAATTTTATACATTCTTCAATATGTCTGATGCAAGCACATGCGGTGCTGGTATGGTTGCTCAAGGTGATTTGGTGGTCACAACTTTTGGTCATGGAAATGTCTTTACATCGTAGTGGTAAAGGCTGAAGTCTTCTGACCCTTTCTCTCTGCCGGTCCGCCCTTGCGGTGACTGGATACCAGTGCGCTAGGATGCCTTTTCTTCTTCATGCTGTTATCTATGATGCATGTGTCTACATGTATGATTGGATACCTGGGCACAACCATTGTACTTTTTTTAGGTAAGTACAACCATTGTACTTCAACACCAGCACGTGGTACCAAATATGGAATTCACGCAAATTCCAAATTGAGAAGATGGCTATATACATTTGCCAGACTCATAAATATATATTTGCTTGTTAGTGTTATATGAAGAATGTAATTTTAGTGAATTGGCTAATAAACGATTAGGTATTGTCCAAAGGTGCATAACGTACATCACTTGGTTGGTGTTTTAAAGGTGACTAATGATGTACACATTTGTAAGTGTTGCAGAAGGATGGTACCTTTAAGGTGAATGGGTGTGTATATTCATAGCTTCCAGACATGATGGGCACGCTTGTTGTGTCTTGGTTTGCCAGACATGCAATATTTTGCTGCCGGGGTGTGGGGGGGAGGGGGTGAATTTTGTTCTGCTTATGATGGTTAAACACGCATTAATACTTGTACATGTAATGGTGCTTCCTTGTGCTTTTATTGGAAAATATCCATAATCGTTACAGTCTGAAACCCATTTTTTCGTTCATTGCATGTATAACCCGTACATAACAATATTTGAAACACCAAATACAGTCAACACTAGAAACATTGACATAATGTGGCTCACTTCAAGGTTACTTTGTCCTAATCGTTACTGTTAATAAAATCTGCCTTTTATTTCCTGTTGTAGAGTACACATTATTTTGTACGTTGGTTTTCTTTTCTAGTTAACTTGTCTGTCTAAATATAGTAATGAATTCAACTGCGACATGTGCTTTTGCATCTACATGCAACACCTACACACCACAGTAGGGAAGCAAATAACGGATGGAATGTGATCTGAAAACGTATCATTGCTTTGTTTATATCTTCACACATGCATAGATATCTACACATGTAATGAACCATTGCAATAGTTACAGAGTCTAAAGACTTTAAACTGGGTTATTTGCACATTTCAGCCTTTGCCATTCTAATCAGCGACACTCTTATCTATTTCTATCCATACATTTTAACATCTATGTGGAAAAACATTTTGACCAATGCCAGCCACAGCAGTGATTCTAACCCCCACATACATTTCTATACATTTTTTTACATACATGCATAAATATCTACACATGTAATGAACCATTGCAATAGTTTTAGAGTCTATAGACTTTAAACTGGTTTATTTGCCCATTTCAGCCTTTGCCATTCTAATCAGTGACACTATTATCTATTTCTATCCATACATTTTAACATCCATGTGGAAAAACATTTTGACCAATGCCAGCCACATCAGTGATTCTAACCAATACATACATTTCTATACATTTTTTTACATACACTCGAACAGAGTGTAAATGTTTTTATGACACAAGTGCATTCATCAGGTGATCTAAAAATAAACCAATCCGTTATGTCCCTTTAATGCTCTTACCTTTTATACATATTTGCTAACTCATAGTGACCATGGTTTTGAGCATTGTGATCTATTATTCTTGTTCATTTTGTCTTATTTTTTTCCTTTACATGCACGCACAATTAAGAGCCATAATCCTTTTTCTTAACTTTGAGAATTGAATGCCACATGCTGATGTCTGCAATGACAGATTTATTGGTATCTTAACAGTCAATCTTCTATTTTTTTCCTTCTTGTTTCTAATTTAGTCGAGAAACTACATACCTATGTCATTGTTGAATCATTTTCCTAATGTAGTAATTCTATCACATTTTAGAGTATATATAAGCAATTATAGTATTTTGAATGATTTTGATCTTTTATAGCTGTGGTACAATATGATAACTTATCTTCTGCAAATTAGTTTAGGTGCTCTATTGAGGGTCCTAATTTATCTTATTATCTATTTGCGATTTTTTGTTATCAATTATTTGAATTCTATTTATAGGTTGGATTTATAGTATTCGATATAGCAGCCGAAGGACAAGTTTATAGTAAAACTCCACTTTTGCCTTGTCTCTATCTTATGCAGTTTCTTGGTATTGACACCTGTTTTTTGTATCAAATCCCATGGATGCCCATAATTATGATTTTGGTTCTTATGGTTGGACATATTCCTTTGTCATCTTTTGTTGCAGTTATTGTTGTATATGGATGTATTTTAGTAATGCCTATTCTATTTCACTATTAATTTCAGGAATGAAAAGGAAAGGTTCTACTGGTACTTCAACAAAGAAAAACAAGTCTGACAACAATATCCAAGCTGAAGATCCAGTGGTCACAAATGCAGCAGATACCCAGAATGACATTGATAATGGCATTGACTCCGTGATTCTCAAGAGGCCAAAAAGGGCTGCTGCTTGTTCAAATTTCAAGGAGCAATCTGTCAGATTATGTGATGCTTCATCTGTTGTTGAAATCAAGAAAAATCGTGTAGTGGAAGATGAGATTGTGGCGGTTGATCTTACGAAACTTGGTCCAGAAAATCATCCACCATGCAGAAAGCTTCTGGATTTCATTTTTCACGATGCTGATGGAAATCCACAGCCCTTTGAAATGTCTGGATTTGATGACATGTTCATCACTGCGCTCATCATGCCATCGGATGACAACTTGGAGAAAGAAAAGGAAAGATGTGTTAAATGTGAAGGCTTCGGGCGGATTGAGACGTGGGCAATATCTGGTTATGATGAAGGGACTCCCATAGTTTGGGTTTCAACAGAAGCTGCCGATTATGAATGCGTGAAACCAGCAAGCAACTACAAAAAATTCTTTGATCATTTCCATGATAAGGCACACATTTGTGTTGAAATTTATAGAAAATTAGCCAGGAGTTCTGGGGGAAATCCGAACTTGAGTCTTGATGAGTTACTTGCTGCTGTCATCCGTTCTTTGAGTGGAACCAAGAACTTTTCTGGTGGGGTAACAAGTAAAGATTTTGTGATATCTCTTGGTGAATTCGTATACAATCAATTAATTGGATTGGATGAGACCTCAGGAAACAATGATGTCAGCTTAGCTGCGGTACCAGCTCTTGCTGCTCTAAGAGATGAGTGTAGAAGTAGATCAGAATCTAGTAAGGTGCCACCAAAGGTTTCAAATGGAAGCTTGAGGATCAAGGAAGGAGAATCTTTAGAAGCTGATGAAGACGAGGATGCGAAATTAGCAAGGCTATTGCAGGAAGAGGAAGACTGGAAGTTGATGAGGCAGCAGAGAGGGCGGCGTCCATCGTCTTCTCAAAAGAGTACCTACATCAAAATCAATGAATCTGAAATTGCCAATGACTATCCGCTGCCCGCATATTACAAACCATCGGTTGAAGAAATGGACGAGTACATCTTCTTTGAAGCTGAGACCAGCATTTCCTATCTCGACCTTCCAAGAAGAGTCCTCGATAACTGGGTGCTTTACAATTCTGACTCGCGGCTTATTTCTTTGGAGCTACTCCCAATGAAGGCATGTGCAGAAATTGATGTTACTGTTTTTGGTTCAGGAAGCATGAGAGAGGATGATGGGAGTGGTTTCTGTGTTGAGAATGATCTTGGTCAGTCGTCGGGTAAATCTGATTATGTGGATGTTGAAGGGGTTCCGGTTTATCTTAGTGCAATCAAGGAATGGATGATTGAATTCGGGGCATCAATGATCTTTGTTTCAATCCGAACAGATGTAGCATGGTATTCTGCTTTAACTGTTTTGCTTCTGTCTCACTCACAAAAATAGAAACATGTGTGCACATGCACATGCACACTAACCAGGAAAAAATTGACGCGCCGGCAACAAGAGAAAGCCCACGCAATTTCCCAGTCTTACATGTGCACCGTTTTCACTCATGATGAATCTGGTTGGTCTTGCCCTATGTAGCATGGACACATTGTGAGGTTGTGTCATGTCAAACACGTATCTGATACGTGGACACATGTATTATGTTTTTTTAGAATTTGCCAACTTGACATGTTGTGTCCATGTTGGTGTGCCGTGCCTGTGCAACATATGTTTTACCAGTTTGTTAGTTACATTTTCATTTATCACAATCATATGTGCTGCTTAAAATGCCTTACCCTCTTACTGGCTCTTTTATAAGATAATAAATCAACTTTAATCAGTAATCAATTTGCTTCTCAAACTAAAATGCTTTATGCCTTTCGATAAACTGTTGGAAAATAGTATTATTGTAGTGTCTAGTTAATTTATTCATTATTTTGTCTTGTTACAGGTATAGGCTCGGTAAACCTACAAAGCAGTATGCCCCTTGGTATGAACCGGTCCTCAAAACTGCAAAGCTTGCTGTCAGTATCATCACATTGTTGAAAGAACAAAGCAGAGTTTCAAGACTTTCATTTGCTGATGTGATCAAGAAGGTTTCAGAATTTAAAAAGGACAATCCTGGTTATATTTCTTCAACCATGTCAGCCGTAGAGAGATATGTGGTGGTACATGGACAGATTATTCTTCAACAGTTTGCTGATTATCCAGATGAAACCATTCGAAAGTCTGCATTTGTCTCTGGCCTTTCAGAGAAGATGGAGCAGAGACACCACACAAAACTTGTAATGAAGAAAAAGACTGTAGTGCAAAAGGAAGCTAATTTAAATCCTAGTGCTTCGATGTGTCCAATATCTAAATGGAAATTGATGCGTGCTACTACTACAAAGCTGGTCAACAGAATCTGGGGAGATTACTATGCCAAACTCTTTCCGGATGATTCTAAGGATGAAGGCCAGGACTCAAAAGAAGAAGTTGAGGTCCTTGAGGATGAACAAGAACAAGAAGATAATGAAGAGGAGGAAGTTGAAGAAGAGAAGACTTCATTACAAGAGAGCACGACTTCCAAGTCTCCACCGTCCACAAAGTCTTCTAAACCCAAGACTAACAGGAAGGAGACAATGTGGGAAGGCATAATAACAGGCAAAACTGAATCTGGAGAAAATCTCTACAGATCTGCAATAGTTCATGGAAAAATGATTACTATAGGTATGGCAGTCATGACAGAAACCGATGAGTCAGATGAACTGCCAGCAATATTCTTTGTGGAGTTCATGTTTGAAAAATGTGATGGTACTAAAATGGTACATGGAAGGCTAATGCAGAGAGGGTCTCAGACTGTTTTAGGAGACGCTGCAAAAGAAAGGGAATTATTTTTGACCAATGATTGTATGGACTTTGAATTAGAGGATATCAAGGACTCGGTAGCTCTTGATATCCGCAAGCTACCTTGGGGACATAAGTTCAGAAAGGACTATGTTGAGGCTGATATGGTTGACAAAGCAAAGGAAGAGGAGAGGAAAAAGAAAGGATTGCCAATGGAGTATTACTGTAGAAGCTTATACTGGCCTGAGAGAGGTGGCTTTTTCAGTGTCCCTTTCGACTGTTTGGGCCTTGGGACTGGGGTCTGTAACGCCTGCAAACAAAGAGATATTCAGGAGGATGAATTTAAGCTAAGCTCGAAGACCAGTTTTGTTTACAAGAAGACAGAATACAGCGTCCATGACTGTGTGTATGCTACCCCACAATTTTTTGGTGAAGAGAGGGAGGATGACCAGGGAACATTTAAGGGTGGAAGGAATGTGGGATTGAAAGCTTATGTTGTGTGCCAGATATTGGAAATTGCGACTCCTGCTGGGTCAAAGCAATCCACACCAAAATCAACTGTTCTTAAAGTAAGAAGATTTTATAGACCTGAAGATGTTTCTGCAGCAAAGGCATACTGTTCAGATATTAGAGAAGTGAGAACCTTCTTTCCAAATTCATTATTCCTGGGATTTTTTTGATTTAAATGCGTATACCACACTAATTTTTCATTACCAAGGCAATGAAAGCATTGCTGTAGTAATAGTTTTGTCTTAATTCTTTTGTTTACTGTTCTAATTTTTTTCATGGTAACATGGGGTTTTGGTGGTGTAAATCCTAGGTGTACTATAGCGAAGATACACTAAGTGTGCCAGTAGAAATATTAGAAGGCAAATGTGAAGTTCGAAAGAAAATTGAACTTCCAGATCTGGAGCTTCCTGTGGTTGTAGATCATGTATTCTTTTGTGAATATTCTTATGATGCTGTCAAAGGTGCTGTTAAGCAGGTATATTGTTTCATCCTGATAGTTAATGATCATTTTTGGGTTTTGATGTCATACACTTTCTTTCCTTACTGGATGCTTTTTAAACAGTTGCCTGCTAATGTCAAGCCCTGGTCTCAAAGCGGGAAGGTGACTAACACTGCATCTAGAAGAAATAAGGGGAAGGGAAAATGTATCGAAGGAGAACAAGATAATCAGTGGAAAGATGTACCGCAAGAAAGCCGCTTGGCTACTCTGGATATTTTTGCTGGTTGTGGGGGCCTGTCAGAGGGACTACAGCAGGCCGGTAAGCTTTGTTATCTCTTTCCATTTTAACATGTAATATATCGATCATGAACAACTAAACTATCATTCTCTTAGGTTAGCTCATAGATGTTGCTCTTCAACTTGTAGGTGTTACATTTACAAAGTGGGCAATTGAATATGAACAGCCGGCTGGTGAAGCATTCAGCCAGAATCATCCCGATACGTTGATGTTTATTGATAACTGCAATGTGATTCTGAGGTTTTTATCTCTATCTCTATCTCTACGTTGTGTATAATTACAGTATAAGTAATTTTAGTATATAATTTGAACAGGGCTATAATGGAAAAGTGTGGGGACGTAGATGACTGCCTTTCGACTGCTGAGGCTACTGAACTGGCAGCAGGTCTTGACAAAGAGAAGGTTAATAATTTGCCAGTGCCAGGTCAAGTTGATTTCATCAATGGAGGGCCTCCCTGTCAGGTTTTCATTTTGCTTTGATGCATCAGCATGTTATTACAATGCTTGCAGTCAATTTTCCCACAGTTTCCATGACAAAATGGTTACTCTTCGTATCACTGGTTTTGTATATTCAGGGATTTTCAGGAATGAATAGGTTCAACAAAAGCACTTGGAGTAAGGTTCAGTGCGAGATGATTTTGGCATTTTTATCATTTGCCGACTATTTCCGGCCACGATACTTCCTTTTAGAGAATGTGAGGAATATTGTTTCCTTTAACAAGGGGATGACATTCCGTTTGACCCTTGCTTCACTTCTGGAGATGGGATACCAGGTTTCGATAATTTTCTTTTGCTTATGTCCATTTCTTCTTAAGCTAGCTACTTGTCTCAAAAAAATTTGCTATCTGTCATATTATTTTCATGCAAGTTGTCTTATCATCTTTTCTTTTTCATCTTGAAACGTGAAACTTGTCCTTTTTTAAAATCTGTATCCAGGTGAGATTTGGCATTTTGGAAGCTGGAGCCTATGGGGTATCTCAGTCAAGGAAAAGGGCATTTATTTGGGCTGCATCTCCCGGAGAGACTCTACCTGAGTGGCCAGAACCCATGCATGTCTTTGCTGGTCCTGAGCTAAAAATTTCCCTAAACAAAGATGACAAGTATTCTGCTGTCCGTAGCACTGCTGGAGGAGCTCCTTTCCGTCCTATTACTGTGAGGGATACAATTGGGGATCTTCCGCCGGTTGAAAACGGAGCTTCAAAACCTACCATTGATGTAAGATTATTCCTTGTTTAAAAAAAGTTTTTTTACTTTACCTTGGCTAAAGTAAAAAGAAGCCAATATTATTTGAGTATTAACATTCCTTTCATTTTGCTTGTTACGCTTTCTTCCTTGTCTTAGTATGGAAGTGATCCAGTGTCATGGTTCCAAAAGCAAATTCGTGGCAATGTGTTGGCCTTGACTGACCATGTCTCGAAAGAAATGAACGAGCTGAATCTTATTCGGTGCCAACGCATTCCAAAGCGCCCTGGTTCTGACTGGCGTGACCTCCCCGATGAGAAGGTATCTGGCCTGTCATTCTTCTGCTGGATTTTTTTACTCGTGCAGACACGTGGAATCTAATTGGCCATGATCTTGTTATGATCTTTTTTTAATTGAATAGTGTGGATCTTTTACTAAACGCAGGTGAAATTGTCGTCTGGGCAAACGGTAGATTTAATACCTTGGTGTCTACCAAACACAGCCAAGAGGCATAATCAATGGAAGGGATTGTTTGGAAGGTTGGACTGGGAAGGAAACTTTCCAACCTCTATTACAGATCCCCAACCTATGGGTAAGGTTGGCATGTGCTTTCACCCTGAACAAGACAGGATTGTAACAGTGCGCGAGTGTGCTCGATCTCAGGTAAAGCCCTTACTATTGTTATTACTAGGCAGATGCATTTAAAAGAGAGAAAAATGGGATCATAATGATTTTGTGACGATGTTTTTGCTTCTTCTTTGCATTAAAAGTTGGTGACGTGCATATCGAACTTTTTAATTATTAAGGACTCGTTAAATGTTTACAATCTATCAGAAGAAAACCCCAAATATTGGAAACTATTGTTAAATGTTTGGTTCATTGTTTCATGCAGGGTTTTCGAGATAGCTACATATTTTCTGGAACCATTCAGAATCGGCACAGGCAGATAGGGAATGCTGTGCCGCCGCCATTGGCCTATGCTCTGGGGAGAAAACTCAAAGAAGCTGTTGATGCTAAGCATCATCCTTCAGCATAGCTATATGGTGTTACATTTTTTTGTTTTCATCTGTGGATGATCAGTGATTACATTTCTTCATTATACAAAACGAAGAGGGTGTATGTCACTTAGAGGCAAAGTTAGTCGAATGAATGAAGACTGAAAGTTCCCTTTATGTTCATTATACAACTAGTGTATCTTCATTTATCAAAAAACAGGCTGTTCTGTCTGGTAATTTATCAGATGAAGATGTTGAGCGACAATGTACTTGTATAATTGATATTAACATGAATGGAATATTTTTCTATGTTGTTCCTTTGTTGAATTCTAATCATTATTTGTAACTGTATGTAGCATATGCTTTTCTACAGCAATTCAAGTGAAATGTGTATCATGGATATTATATTTGAACCGTGCGTGAAAGCAAACTGTAGAAAATTGACTAAAAGTGACTTAAATCTCTGCAATATATTTACTTTGGCATATTTTCGATAATGTTGCTCTGATGCAGCTTTGATTCATTGTGAACCAAGTGTTACACATTGTAAGAAAATTATTTTACTAAATTTTCAAGAAGGAAAATAAAAGATAAATTCATTACTATTCCTTCATGTCGAACTTTTTTAAGACAAATAATAGGTTCGTTGAATTGAGGCATTTGTTGACTAATGCTATTCCACAACGGTTCCATTGAACTCATGTCCATCAATGTCATGCAAAATAACTAATCTTGCCTTGCCAAACAGGTTTGGACCTTTTTTCTAGGTATTATTTTTTCAGTTCAAGCCGGGACTCCATTGCATCAGTCATCAGGAATTCTTCAGACCGATTATAACAAATCAGATTGTCATCTCTAACCACGAAAATTATAAAATTCCTTTAGTAAGACTGAATATCAATTAATTTTGATGCATTGATTCCTTTTAAACGGTCAATTATCTTTTAGGATATGTACATAATACCCGTATTATACACGCATATCCGATTCCTTTAAAAGGCTTAGGCATTGGGAGTGTTCTTTTTATGTGCCTGCATTTTCCTATATTGGTATCTCTCCTTTTTTTTTTTGGTTTTTAACCACTTGTTTTCGGACACCACATTAGACACCGACTAATCCGGCTCGAGCCGGTAAGACCCGCAAAAGGCAGTCAAAGTTCTCTCTTACCAATTTTTAGCACAGCTGGCATCCAGTGAAAGCTAGCACAATCACACTAGCCAGTTGTGCAACGCGTTAGTGGGTATAACGGTATCTCTTTCAGTGGAGAATAAATGAAAGGAGCGATGAAAATACCAGCTCCGTTCTAATAAGGTTCCGTCTCGGTTCAAGGACAAGCGCACGTTTAAAACCACCATCCAGCAAATGTACCACTTCAAACAGGCGTCAAGATCGCTCCAAGAGCCTCTCTACCAAAAAATTGCATTAAGATGTACACGAGTGTCTTTTCTATTCACAATAAAGTGAAGCATCCCCATAACCCTCCAAAAGTCGGTCTCGCCTCAAAACGGGAATCTATTTGCCCAAGTGAGTCAATATCCGGCTGATTAAAGCCTCTTTCTTTCCAGCAACTGGGAGGTTGTGCGCCGTCAGATAGTACTTCAACTCCGTTACTGTCAGATCCTTCAGCTGCGAAAATTGAGAATTGGCCGTTGTCAGCCCCTCCACAAAACCAAGAACAATGGCATGGATAATTAGTGGCAAGCATCGAGTTCATAAGAATAGCTCGAACACACACACCTTTCCCTCATCCGCAAGCTCGGCCCAGTTGTAACTTCCCGCGGCTGCTTCGGCATTTGCTTTGCGCTTCTTGGTAGCCTCACTGGCAGAACTCTTTGATGCGGCAGCGTCCGCTTCGTCCTGGTCATGATTTTCGCCGTAGACGGCGACTTTGAACTCTTCAAGAGCACGGGCTATTCCAGGCCTGCAAAGGAATCAGCTTTGTTGACATTATAAGTGAATGAAATATATGTGCAAGCAGATATACTTAAATTGCACAGACACTTGCCTCGCTAGGCCTTCTTCGTCAGGCAAGGTTTCATCTTTGATTTCTGGCATCTCATCTTCGCCCAAAGCCAAGGCCTCCAATATCCCATAGTGGCTCTGCAATGCTGTAGGGAAGGTACAACCAGAAAATTTAGCACTACAAATTCTCCCCCAAAAAAGTTTCAAATACTTTGGTTTCATTCAAGTTGGTTAAGACAGTCATGAGCCCACTTTGTTAAATAAGAATCCCGAACGTAAGAGCCAAAACCAAATATTACAACAGAAGATTTATTTTTCTTCTTTTTCTTACACACACAAATCTACATACATATACAACACAATAATATATACGCGGTCAATGCGGGAAATTTTCTTTTCTCGCGCTAACACACATATACGCATTTTATTTTTATCTAAATGTTTTTTTCCAGATGTTTTTTACACATCATAGATGATTGGTATACCAAAAATCATGTATACCAAAAATCAAGTGAATCTATCGTTAATTGACCATTGATCGACTTGTAAATTTAGCAATTTCAGAACGATGGAACTTATCCATCGTTGATTGACCATCAATCGACTTGTAAATTTAGCAATTTCAGAACAATGGAACTTATCCATCGTTAATTGACCATCAATCGACTTGTAAATTTAGCAATTTCAGAACAATGGAACTTATACATACATGCATACAAATTTTCAAATGAGAACATTTCGCACGGAATTTTCAGTGGGAAAACATTTTTTTTTTGAATTTTTTTCAAAATATCTTTCCTCCTTCATTTCACATTGTTATACACCCCTAAAAAAATAATGATTAAAAAATAATGTGATTTGGTCTTCGATCAATGTATTACAAAAAGTTCTATTGTTCTGAAACCGTTAAATTTTGTAACGGATTGATCGGTGCTCAAATCCCCTAGGGTTCACCCATTATTTTCCATGGTGTATATAATCGTATGGATTAAACATATAAAAAAATTTTATGCAAAATTTTTTTCTAAAAAAGTTAAAAATGTTTTCGCACCAGAATATTATTATATATAATAGATATGTTTATATATGTATATGTGTGTGTATGTGTGTGTGTGTAAATCTATATTACATTTGAGGACTTTTTTGAATCCTAAGGCTGACTAGAACAAAAGGGTTGATAGAAGAATGACTGAGATTTAATCTTGAGGAATGAATGGTTGAGATGAGATTTTGTGGAAAGTTTTGGAGGGAAAAACATTTTTGGGGAAATGAAAGTTTCTGTGGAAATGAAAATTTTTGGGGAATTAAAGTTTTTGGAGAATATCAGAGTGCACGTAATTAATGCATTTGAGAAAAAAACTTTAACTTGCACTTAATGCTGCAGATTGAATGCTACTACAGATCGAATGATCTCTTCCTCAACGCGGTGCCCATCGTCTCTTCGACGCATAGGGCAAGATGAGAAATTTCCCGCGTCGAAGGCGCCCGTGACTAAATTTTTTTACGCTAATTTGTTCCGCGTCGAAGGTGCCCGCGTCGAATTTGTTGTTCTACATCAAAGGCGTCCATGCCGAATTTGTTGTTCCGCGTCGAAGGCGCCGTTCCGCTAAATATTTTTACGCTAATTTGTTGTTCCGTGCAATTTTGGTTGTGGAAATAATTTTTTGAAGAACAAATATTTCGCGGGAGAAAATCTTAAATGAACAGTGCCCGCGGGCACGGTTCATGACTGGTGTGTGTATATATATATGAGAATAGTTGGTCATGACAATGGAGGCATCTTATCATATACTAAGACACAAAAAGTAGGGTGGTACAACAAATACAAGTCCATGTGGGCATATACCACCCCACTTTTGTGTCTTGTATATGAGAAGATGCCTCCCATGTCATATGATATCCATTATTCTATATGCATACATGTATATATGTATGTCTATATATGTATATATGTATATATATTGTTTAATGGGTATCAATTAGCTATGGAGGGATTTCTTCCTTGGTCCACTCACGACCATTCCCCCACGTATTTTTTGAAATTTTTTCTAAATATCATCTACATCTTATGGATGCTCACCACACCAAAAATCAAGTGAATCCAATAATATTTTCCCATCGATCCACCCATTGCAAAATCATGATTTTGCAACGGGTGGATCGATGGGCAAATATTGTTGGATTCACTTGATTTTTGGTGTGGTGAGCATCCATGAGGTGTATAGCATATTCGAAAAAAATTTCATAAAAATATGTGGGGGGCTCGGCCGTGAGTGGAGCAAGGAGGAAATCACTCCTTGGCCACCTGATACCATTTAAACTCATACAAACATACAAACATACATACATATGATATATATATATATATATATAATAATCGGTATCATACGCCATATGAGAGAGGGCCTCATATGCCCTCTCACATAAAGTAACATAGTACAACCAAGTACAAGCCTATGTGGGCTTGTATTTGGTTGCTTTATGTGAGAGGACATATGAGGCCCTCTCTCATATGGCGTATGATACCCATTATTCACACACACACACATATAAGAGAATAATGGGTGTCATATGACATATGAGTCTAAATCTCATATGTGACCTAAAAAATTACAGCCATCGCTATTTTTTCAGAGGATCACATTCGTTCATTTTGTTGTTCACATTTTAAAACCCCAAAACACCAAATTTTGGATGAACAGAAGGAGTTTTGCACGTTCATCCACCTATCACAAAGAGTCTATTCATGCAAAATCGTTAAACTTGCGAAGGATGGATCAACGAGAAAAACCCATTAGGTCACCCCATATTTGATGTTTTGGGGTTTTAAAATATGTAGATCCAAATGAACGGTTCCGATCCTCAAAAAAATAACTGCGGTTGGAGTTTTGGAGCCGCATTGTTAACGATCGATTCGTTAATTGACCATCGATCGACTTATTAACGATATGATCCGTTTATTCTGATCTTCATGCTCTAAAACCCTACATGATCAATTATTAACTAAACCCAACGGGTGTTGCTCGTTAATCTAAACATTGCAAAAAATTTCGTTACTATGTAAGCATTAAATTTGGGATAAGCTGAATACAAGCAGAACATTTTAGATTCACTTAAAAATTAATGATTTGAGATTTTAGAACATGATCAAAATGAATGGTTCGGATCGTTAGAAATATAAGATGGGTGGTGTTTTTGATGATAACCAAGGAGAGCTCTTTGGTTAGCCAATACTCATTTTGCTTCCTTGGCTAGCCGATACTCATTTTGCTTATATGTGTGCGTGAAAGAAATCGATGAATGAGGTAATTACCGACATGAAGAGACACAACCAGCACCAATTTATGAAAGAATGTTACAAACGGACTATCAAGCATCCAATCACACAAACCATTGGCCAACAAATATGACGTATCACTTAGGAAAAACAGTCTAATTGAAGCTTAATAACCCGCCTAACTTCAACTTTTACTCTTCCATTTAACAGTCAGATCATACCAAGTTATACATTGTTTAGCTTTATATTATCTTATTTATGCAAAAAGATGAAAGTTTTATTAACTGCAGAACTTAAAACTCTCATCAATTCGGAGATCCTTTGCGTGCTTCAAATATCTTTAGTAGTAATGTGAACGTTTAGTGAGGGGCACTTTCGATAACAGCCTCAAGTGGTACACAATAACAATCCCATCTGTGCATATATAAACTATAATGTAGCCACCAATTTAAGATCTACTCAAATCATAAAGTGATCGTCAAAGGGCTCCTCAAAGATAGGATAGGATCTCATAATATCATGATTGGATCGACATCACATTGGAAGTATGTAACATCTCTATTGAATTACAACCAAATAAGATATTTGAGCTTAATCATCACGGTTTTAAATTATATAAATTCAGATAATGTCTAAGTTTTGATAAATTATTAGATCATTTATTACTTAACAAACTTATAATCACGTGCTTAGCTGAGGCAGTATGAAACTTCCCTCACCGATGGATGTGGGTTTGACTATCCCATTAGTACTGTCAAGGAAATTTCGATTTTAATATACAAGCATATGCTATTATGCTGAAACTCAGGTTCATGACGCATGAGGATCAACCAAATTTCATGGAAGCGCGTTGATGTCCATGTGTGCAATAGCAGTAACTGCTTCTTTTCCCAGTATCCCTTTTAAGGAGCTTTTTAGAACCTTTCCTTCCCCATTATAAAGGTTCTGCAGAGTTCTCTCGTAAAGATGCACCCCTCAATTTTAGTGTTCCTTCTCCCTCAAGTCATGCGTATAGGGTAAGTGCACTAATATGCCCTTGTTGATACTCTCACCTCGGTAGTACCTAGCATCCCCTTCCAGCATCAACTGAGAACTTATAATCCTTTATTAGGACCCAAGATCTGGCATAAAAGAAACAAAGCCCTAATATATGAACATAAGATAGAACAAGATAAATTAAACCAAGTAAATGAAAATTTAAAGTTTGACGTCAAGGTTTGAAATGTCTGCATTGATATTTGTATTAGCCAAAGGTTGATAGTATCCGTAGCGTCAACATCGACAATGTCTCTGTATCAACTTACATATATATTTACCACAAATTTTAATAAAATTGATCGACTAATAAAAATTAAGACACTTAGACTTTTTTTGGGATAACTAAGGGAATTTGATTGTTTTTTAATGTGGTATATTGTATGACACAATAATGGGCTCAAATTCAAGGTTTTAATATATCAGTATCGTAACGGGTTGCTAATTTTCATATCGGATATTAGATATCATGTGATAAATCAGGTATACATGTCAATATCGAGTTGCTTATATTGACAGTACAAATATTTCATGTTTGTTCATATTACCAAAATATCATCTAGGATCACATAAAGTTATAATAAATGCATTAAATAACCGCTATCACTAACATACTAATATGTAATACTAAAAGTCTAGAAATTAACAAAAATTTAAATTATAAAATACTGCATGAATAGAAAATGAATTAAAAGATTACCAAAGAGATACCCTACATTATTTACGCTCATTCTTCACACGTCTCTTAAACAGATGTTTTAGCATATTCCACATCCAATGAACTATATGAAGATAATGAATCTAAGATCCATTAATCAGAACTTAAAACTTCCTCATCCTCAAGCATTTGCTTCTTCTCCTTCCTCTTTCGTGATGATGATGTGATGTCTTTATTTCTTTGAAATCTTTAATCTTTTACTAGCTCTTGGCGTTGGATCAGCCCCATCGCTTCTTCAACTTGTATCAATGTCAAACCATTTTCCGGGGAAGACTTTATCATCATCCTCATCTGAAGAAACAGAAGCATCAACTAATTTTGAGCCATCAACTCGTACACCTTGACATCCGTCATGAAATGAGCAGATATCATATTCGTGTTTTTGCTCTCAAATCCTTTTTTCAGTTGAGCATTGAATCTGACATAAACCAAGTCTTTTACTTTATCAATACTTAGTCTATTCTTTCTTTTTGTGTGAAATTGTTAATAAAATACAATAACCAATTAGCTATCATGAGAAATGTGTATAGGATGAATAGATGATATAAAAAATTTATATAAATTTTTATCATCTCAAAAACACTCCAATTTCTTTCACTACCACTCGAGCTAGTGGTTAATCCCAGAATAATCATAGCCATCTTCAAATCAAGCACCGTGTCACTATGTAAAACCACACATTAACTAAAAATAAAAAATAAAAATCAAATTTCTTTTAGTTAGTTTAAATTTTAAAATATTAAAAAAATGCTATAATAGGAATAGAAAATTGATATTAGTTTCTTAGCTATAACTGGATTAAGGTAATGATTTTTAGCTTGCCTTTGTGTTACTTTCCTACCGAAAGATTCGCTTCGATTTTGATTCAAATGCAGTTGAAAACTAAATTTTTCATGCATTTCAGAATCATAGGCATATATCCTGAACATACACTAGAGTCCATCTGCAAGGCATCATCTCTATCAACACATCCCATGTTTGATAATAAAAATACAGAGTCAACAAATGGCCATGTGCAAATGAGTTTTCAACTTATCATTCCATTTTTTTACCAATTATAACAGAGATCAGCCATAATTTTTTTTCTCATCATGCTTCAAAATCAATGAGATCTTCTTACACGTTTAATTTTCCATACAACCATCTCATTGATAGAGTGCCGCTATCTACCCTTCAAAGAAGGTTAATGATTGCATCAAAAATGTTCAATGCCAGTGTAACAGTCTTCCAAAATGAACGGCTATTGATGATGATATATACATACAAAGTATAAAGTTAATCAAATACATCAATTAGTTAGTTAACTCTTAATTACAATAATATGCAAACCTAATAACAAATTAGTTTATATATTTGATTTTCACCCTTCTTGCTCGAGTCTTGAAGAACTTCAACTCCTCCCATTCAGTGTAATTGTCAAAAGCCTTCAATTCTTCTTTTGCAAGCTTTGCAATGATAAAAATGATATAGCAAAACAAGTAACACCGAGCCTAATAAGATCGTCCATAATCTGCTTTCTTATCATATCAAGAATGATAGTATGTGCATACATGTAAACTATGACAACTCTTACATCTAAAATTGCATTACATATATGCTTGATCTTTTTAATATCCTGTAATAAGAGAATCAATGTGTGTGCAGCGTATGTTGTCCAGAAAATAAAGAGACGCATCAAAGCTAACAACTTCATTGCAGCCGTATTGTTCGAAGCATTATCGGTCACTATTTACACGTCATATTGTTCTTTCGATTTTTCAATTGTTGCATTCATCAGATCATTGATATATTTGCCATCATGCACATCATTCAATGTGTTTTCAGAATCACATAACATCGTTCCCACATAAGCATGAATGACAATGTTCATTATACTTTTACACATCATATCAGTCCAATAGTCTATCATAAGATTACAACCATGCAATCTACAAGTCGTGAGAAAAACTTCCAACTTCTCCTTAGACGCTACTTACTTAGGAAGATACTTCTCAACTATTCATAAGATGTAGAACCTTTCAACTTTGGTCCATATTTACCAACAGCTTGCAACATCTGCCCAAAAAATGAGTGATCCACTATAGAGAATAGTGATCCAGTCTCCAAAATATATTGTGTGATCCACTCACACATATATTCTCTTTCCTTCTTTTTCCAGTGTTCATGAAGGGTGGCTTGCATTCTTTTTCTTTATCCTTACCTTGTTGCTCCAACCTTTTCATTTCTAGAACATGCACATACTTGTCCACATGTCCTTTGACACTTAGGCTTCCAGAATCATGATTGGTTTCATAGGAGGACTCTACTTCAACATTCTCATCTCCAATTATCTCATCTCTAAAAGATTGAAGTGTTATTCCTTCATCTCTTTCGATGATTGTGTGGCTTTTAATGCATCAATTGCCTTCAGACTAGTCTCCTTATGAATTTTTGTGCAAGGAGCAACATTTCCTATTTCCTGCAAGGTGGGTCTTGAAACGACTAATACCGTCGCTTATGACATGCTCACAAAACTTGCACCTTACTTTATTAGCTTGCAAATTTTCCCCATGATCCCAAATATTTGTTTCTCTCATGACAGATGATGCATTGCTAGATGCTTCAAACGACATTTTTTATATCTACTATTAAGGAGTACAACCAATGGAAAATTATTAAATTAAAATTTAAGATACAAACACTTTAAAAAATTAAAACATATCATGACTCAAGACGATAAATAATTAGAATTAACATGTACATATCATATATTCAGGAATCAGTAGACAATATCTTTATTTATAGCCCAAAGGTAATATCATTGTGTCAGTCTCTATAGTGAAGAATCGGGCTCATGCAGTAGCCAGTAAGAGACAATATCCAACCCATAAACTCCATGTCAAGTGTCAGACCAACACTGATATAATATCCATAGTTCATTATCCAATAATCCAATAAGCCAAGTTATCCAACCATACAAGTAATGCATGAACCCCAACCAATCAAGTGTTAAATCTCCAATAAGGTAATAAGGCAATACGATAATAACATGGCACAATACTTGACTATAAAGGTTAATTTAAATCAATTTTATTTTATAAACATCTATGTACGTCCCACGATTTTCTCAAAACAATGTCATAGACGAAATAATATTTTTCAACCCAACAATATTTATTATTTTCTCATAACAATGTTGTCATCAAAATAGATATTTCTCAAGGCTCAACCTAATAATATTATTTTCAAAACATTGAGAACAATCAACAATGTCGTCATCGAAATAATATTTCTCAAACCGATAATTTTTTTTCAGATAAATATTGTCATTGAAAAAATATTTCTCTAGCCTCAAACCTACAATATTATCCAAGAATATTATCCCAAATATCAAGTCTCGACCCAACATCGAAAAAATTGAAGGAGCCGCAACAGCCGCAAAGAAGAAGAAGCAGCAGCAACGTCGGCCACAAAGAAAAAGAAGAAGAAGATCGAAGAAGAAGAATTATTGAAAAAATTTCCAAAACACATGTAAAACGATAGAATTAAGCTAAAAACATAAACACTTACATTTTCAATTTACCTCAAGTTTCTGGATCACTTTCATCTATCAATAATAAATATCATTTACAAATAACATACACGAAGATACATCATCTTGAATATGCCTAATGAGCTGATCCATCACTATAGTAAATAGGAATGAACTCAGAACCGAGCCTCGTGTAACTAAATGGTGATCGAAAAGTTATCAGTTAATCCTCTATAAATCTTCATGTTACTCCTCTATAAATCTTCATGTTACTCCTCTTTAATCTTCACGTTAGTGATTTGTCCTTGATACACATCTTAAATTAGAGTAATATACTTTAAAGGCATCCCTATTTTCAATAAAAATACACCATGGTACCTATCTAAGGCATCTATCGTAAGCTTTCTCTAGGTCAATAAAAATCTTATGCAAATCTCTCTTTCGTGCTATATATTGCTCCATTATATGCATGATGAGATGAATAGCTTCTTTTTGTTAAACGTCTTGGTACAATACCATATTGATTTTATGATATGGTGATATTTTATCTCAACCTAAACTAAATCATCTTCTCCCACGATTTCATGATATAAGACATTAGCTTGATTCCACGTTAGTTAGAGTAATTTTGTATATTACCTTTATTTTTATACAAAAGTGCCAAAGTGCTACTCCCCCACTACTTTGGTATTCAATATGAGCCCCATATTTTGTTAAACAACTTTATTAGCCAGATAAAGACATCTCTTATGCATTTCCATACCTCAATGGGAATCACATCCAGTCCACATTATTTTCTTGGTTTCATTCTCTTTAAATTTTCTCTCACTTCTCATACTCTGATTCTACTTATAAAATAATGACTCAACTTTTCTGAGGAAACCTTAGTATGTCATATATCTTGGATAAGACTTTCATTAAAAGAGTTTGTCAAATTACCATCTCCACCTATCTCTGATCTTCTCATCTTTAATCAAAAAAATTTAGTTTTCATTTTTAATGCACTTAATTGTGCACAAGTCCCTTTGCTTTTTCTCTCTTATTCACACTAGTCAATAGATGCCCTTCTCTCTTTCAACTGTATCCAACTTTTTATAAGCATTGGTATATACCCTGGACCTAGCCTATTAGATAACTATTTTAGCTTTCTTCTTGGTTAATTTATAACTCTTTAAGGCATCACCATCGTTACATCTTTCAAGATTTCTAAAGCTATCACATTAGCTCTACTAGCAACCTTTACTTTTCTCGTTCTATCAAGATATCTTCTTACTTGATGGTGCAATACCTTTAAATACACTAAATTCTTCTGTAACTACCATTTTATTTATCAAAGGCGTAACTACGTGTCAGTTGCCATGGACGGCTGCCATGGGCAAGAAATTTAAAAATAACTTATTATTACTCATAAGCACCGATTCTTTAAAGCCCCAATGGCTAAGGCATTCGGTTATTTGACAACACGTTCTAGGTTCGATTCCCAGTGAAGGCATTTTACATTTACATTTTTTACATGTTACATACAATAATAGTTTATTTAAAAAAATCTCTTTTCTTACATACTTAATTACATATTACTTACAACAATGAAGTCATTTTACATTTACATTTCTTACATATTACATACAATAACCGTTTATTTATAAACAAATCTCTTTTCTTACATATTACATACAATAATCGTTCACTTATAAAAAATCCCTTGTACTATATCACCATTTCTTTATAGTCAAATGTTTAAGACAATGGTGTAAGGAACCACAGGTTAAGGGTTTGATTCCAAGTGAATTTTTTTTATTTCTTACATATATTCATATGATAATTATGAATTTACCATAAAAAAAGTTCGGACATTAGATTTGATTATGATTCATATGCTAATATAGCATGCATTCATATGCTAGTACAACATGCATACCATAAAAACGTATTCTTTACATCATATAACATAAAAAAGTATTCTTTACATCATCTTTATTTTTGCCCAAAGCAAAAAAACTACCTGGTTACGCCACCGACATTTATATCCACCCTTAAACTCCTAATCAATCTCTTTAAGAATATTTTCTTCACCCTTTAATTTCCACCACTTAATCCTAGGATCCATAATAAATTTAACTTTATAGATCTTTTGTCACTCCGCAAGATGCGCAACTATGATCAAAATTCTAAGCAGAGTAGTTGCACCTTTCTACTTTAATTATTAAAAAATTCATAAAACCCATACAGAAATTTTATATTGGATGTGCACCCTCAGACATGCTTTTTTACTCTGTCCAGGTTCTCACTGAATTATTCATTTGGTTTTTTAGCAAATTTATCTTCATCTTTTAATCACACTACATATTTCTTCCTGTGTTATGCTCACTTGCATATATATATATATATATATACTAGTCATAACCCGTGCCCATAGGGCACGGCGAAGGTCGTCTCTCGAGTGCTAAACCGAGGAGGACAGTCAGTGCACGTGTGAAATGGTGACATGATAATCATCTCTCAAATGCATTTTTATTCCTCCAATTAAGACATTTTTTTTCAAATGGGAGATCATTATTTTTGGCATTCAGAAAGGTAGCTTGTTATCTTTCCTATACAACCATATCAAAGAAAATCTAACCTTAGGGAATTGTGTTGCTATCTGTATGTTTCCGCCCAACGTTTACTGTAAACTACCATTAAAACAGGATCGGAAAGAAATTATATCAATTAAGCGTGTGTCCTCTTAATTGAGCGATATCAATTAAGCGTGTGTTCTCTTGATAACATCCCTCTTTTATAATATAGATATCTTTTATCCAATTTCTCTTGCCCAATATCTCTTATCCAATTTCTCTTGATAACATCCCTATTTTATAATATAGATATCTCTTATCCAATTTCTCTTGTCCAATATCTCTTATCCAATTTCTCTTGATAACATCCCTCTTTTATAATATAGATATCTCTTATCCAATTTCTCTTGTCCAATATCTCTTATCCAATATCTCTTGATAACATCCCTCTTTTATAATATAGATTTCGCTTGATAACATCCCTCTTTTATAATATAGATATCTCTTATCCAATTTCTCTTGTCCAATATCTCGTGTCCAATATCTCTTGATAACATCCCTCTTTTATAATATAGATATCTCTTATCCAATTTCTCTTGTCCAATATCTCTTGTCCAATTTCTTGATAACATCCCTCTTTTATAATATATATATATATATATATATATATGCTTGCTTATGCTTTAACCTTATTTTGCAAGTTTGTCCTTCTATGACTTGTGAGATTATGAAGACCCTTTTTTCAAATTTTTATGCAGGATTGACATGAATCATAAATGTATGGACAAACAAATATCGTGCGTCCTTTCCAACATCAATATGTCAAGTAATTTTGCTTTGAAAAAAAACTTTAACATTATATTATTTTCTCAATCATTTCTCCTTAAATGATTTCTTTCTACCATCTTCCATGTGGCCCTCTTTAGTCTTTTCTTTTTCAACCATTAATTCCTCAATCAATATTCCTTTTGGGATTTTTATCTGGGCTTGAGAGTTCCTCTTAATTTCCATGTCAAAATCGAGCCTCGCAAAAGGAGCATTCACTAATTGATGCATTTTGCATTTAGGCCAATCACGGGCATTTTTGGAATTTTCATATTTTAGAGGGTCATTTTGTAATTTTCAGTATTATGAGCTTTTTCGTAAATTTGCAATTTTCTGTAATTTTACTTTATTTAAAGCTAGGGCCGTCTAGGAAGGAGGTATGTAGGGCTGTTGACGAACAGAACGTTCGACGAACTACTCGTGAACAAGCTCGGTACATGTTCGTTTATATTCGTTCGGGAAGCTTAATGAACAAGCTTGAACAGATTTTTAGAGCTCGGTTAGTAAACGAACAGAGCTTGAACATAACTGTGTTTGTTCATTTATGTTTATGAACAAGCTCGTTAAGTGTTCGTGAACAAGCTCGTTAAGTGATGTTCATGAACAAGCTCGTTAAGTGTTCGTGAACAAGCTCGTTAAGTATTCATAATATTCATAGTATTCATATGCAAAGACAAACGTTTGTTCTCATCTTAAGGCGAACATAGTATTCACATGGTAAAAATCCACCGGTCTTTTGTTATGGTCATTATAATACATTCATGGTGGAATTGTTGGAATTTTGGGTTCTTACATTGTATTGCATTTAGATAAATACTATATTTTTACTACGCTTGGAATGAACGCTTGGAATAAGATTTCTGGAGCTATTATGCTTGATTTGTTTGTTTTTGTCCTGCAAATATTTAATCCTTTTATTTAATTGATTTAGTCATTGGAAATTATGGTTAAATATTATTATTCCTGATTAAAAAATTGACGTTCGTTTGTTTGTTTGAAAATTTGTTCATGAACAAGATTGATTGTGTGTTCACGAACATGTTCCTGAATATGTTCACGAACAAGCTCGATAAGTATTGTTAACGAACAGAACGTTCGATGAACTGCTCGTGAACAAGCTCGGTTAATGTTCATTTACGTCCGTTTACGTTCGTTCGGTAAGCTTAACGAACAAGCTTGAACATGTTTTTAGGGCTCGGTTAGTAAACGAACAGAGCTTGAACATAGATTTTGTTCATGAACAAAACCAAGCTCCTTGTTCAAGCTCGTTCAAGCTCGTTCGTCAACAGCCATAGAGGTATGCTTGATTATTGTGAAGAAGACAACCTTGAGCTAGATTATCCCTCTTTTCATTGGAGAGCACGGTCCTTCTTGAGTCGACAGGCTTGGGAGGGCGAGATGCTCTCGAAAGGTCTCAACCCTTATCTTGTATCTTATTTCCGCTCATCTTCAATAAAAATCCCTTTTTTATCACAAAGCTTCTCTCTAAAACCCTAAAAATCCCACATTTCCCATAAAATCCCATTTTTCTTCAAAACCCTAGTGGATCGTATCAATTGGTATCACAGCTTTCAATCCATGGCGACAACGAGATCCAATGATAGAATCGACGCATTGGAAGAGAAGATCATTGATAAGTTCAAAGAGCTTATGAAGAACATTGAAGCTCAAAGTGTCGCGAGGAATCAGAAGTTCCAACAAATTCTTGAAGCCATAAATTAGAAGTTCGCGTCGCTCTCCAAGAGGATTGATTCATATCATGTATCTTCTTTATTTTAATTCATATTCAATAAAAATCCCCATTTATCACAAACCTTCTCTTTAAAACCCTAAAAATCCCACCTTTTCCATAAAATTATCACTTTCCCCATAAAAATCCCATTTTATCATCAAAACCCTAGTGGATCATATCACTAATCTACGAATACTCGGGTTAACAGTGCAAACTAGGCTTGTGCTCATTAGCTTGCCAAACAAGATGTGCAAAATTTAGTTTTGATGGTATTGCTTTTGTACATTCATAACTAGAAATTTTTTGCAAAACAAACAAAAAACATGAGGAGATATATATATATATATGACAATTTTTGCAAAGAGGTCAAAAAAATAATTGAAAAAAACGACCTAAATATAAAATAATTAGCAAAACAAACCTCTTCTGACCCAGTTAGCACATGAGCTGCTGATTGGGCGACCCTAGCATGCGGACCATGAGCCCCACTTCCCACGTGCGGCCTTAGGCCGCATCTTCCCAAGGGCGCCCTTAGGCCGCACCTGTGGAGTGCGGCCCCTTAGCAAATAAGAAGACAGCGTCCGCCCGTTTGACTGCTGGTCTTCTTCATCAAAAATTTTGATGTCCGTCGTCGCACTTATGAAGTCCCGCCATAAATCTGGGAATTGGGTGATATCGGCACCGCTACAGGTAATTTCTACACTCAAGCTCTCAAGTATTGAATATTTTTGGTATTTATTATACAAATTAGCATGAAAATTAGGGGTTATGAGCTGATTTCTAGAATTGGGGAAATTTGTGGTGATATATGATAATTAATTGTATGCTATATGGCTTCATAAAATGGAGGAGGTTGGACCCATAACTAATGTGGCCTTGTATAACCAAGCACATCATCGTTCTGTGGATGTAGGGTAAGGACAAGTATTTAGAAATAATTAATTGTAAAAGTAATTATGATTGGAAGGAAAATAATTAATAAGTATTGTCTTCGTCATATTATTGCAAATTACGAGTCGAACAGATACCGAACACGTACCTTGGAGGAAAACTTCTGGATGGCTGGCACCGCATCAGACTTGCTTACATACAATGCCTTTCGTGCCAAAATCAAAGACGAGTCCATTGAAGCAGATCAGTGGATATCTGCAGATTTACATAGGGAAGAAAGCATGTGGGTAATGCATGCCGATCGTAGGAAACACTATTGTATTATGACAACAAAATGTTCTGAGAGCTTCAATGGAGTGCTCAAAGGTGAACAAGCGTTGATAGGAAGAACATTTTGCATGTTAAATAAATATTTCTACCATCGAAGACTGAGTGGGCAAGGATGGACAGATTTTGTTCTCACAACAATATACATTATTGGATAACGGATGGAAGAAGCCCGAACATTTGTGCTCATAAAGTTTAGTGATTGTGAGTGGCAAGTGGCGGACAACGATGGCCTCGATTCTACTATTAAGTTACAAGACGAGAAATGTAGATGTACTTGTAATATTCATATGCTTCAACACATGCCATGTGCCCATGTGATCGCCGCAACGTCCAGACAAGAATATGGTGTAAACATAGCATATGTCATTCTGTTCGCCATGGTATATGGTTATCAGATATCGTCTTGCATATGAATCTTTATTTCACCCCATACCCGATGCACAGTATTAGAAGCTTGGGATGGTCCCAAATTACTTCCACCCGACAAAAGAAGACCTTCAAGGCGGCCTCCATCTACACGGATTCGTGGGGTAATGGATATTCTCCATGAAGGAAGCCGAGAGAATAGATGTGGCAACTGTCATCAACTCGGGCATTACAAATTACGTTGCCAAAATACTCCTCTCACATAAGTGTATGTTGATTTTGCAATTCGTATATTTCTTATGGATATATATATTTATATATATGTTGTTCTAATTTATACTTATCTTTTAGGTGTTCATCTCAAGGCCGCTGGTCTTCATCTCAAGACTGAGGCAGATCATGCACATGATGCAATAGTGGATGTTACTCTACTGAGAATGTTGTGTTATGGCCATGAATATTGTGTTAGGGCCATTTTATGTATGTTTGCTATATGTTTTATGTACGTTTGTTGAATTCGATGTGATATGCAATGTGAAAATACTATGGTTGATGAATTTAATGTTGTTTGAGATATGTGTTATGTAAGTTTGATGAATTCGATGTGCTGTGTGTTTTGATTTATATGAACCTACTGATATCGATGTGATGTGTTGTAATATACTATTTGTGATATTTGTGAAACACTATGTCTGTAAGAAGTATGAGTGTGAGCATTATTTGTGACACGTTTTGATTTATATGCATATGTTGTGATGAATCAGAGGTGACGTATTAGGGGAGTAGGAGCAGAAGCAGCAGCAGCTGATATTGCGAGGAGCTGCTTATTGTTTGCAAACAGATAGGAGACAGTGTCTATATCAGTGCAACTTATTGGCAGCACTCCACAAGTACGGCCTAAGGCCGCACTGGGAAGATGCGACCATGAGCCGCACGTGGGAAGTGAGGCCCATGGGCCACCCGCTAGGGTTGCCCAGTCAGCAACTCCTGTGCTAACTAGGCAAGAAGATGTCTGTTTTGCTAATTATTTTACTTTTAGGTCGTTTTTTCCAATTATTTTTTTGGCCTCTTCGCAAAAATTGTGTATATATATAATCTATTATATATTTGAGGGATGGTTTTGAATTTTGTCCAATGTGGCACCTTTATCCCATGTGGCAAGGTCGCATCGTCACATGGAACAACCACATCACCCCCAAGAAGACAAAAGCCACTAAAAATCCATAAACACACCCCCGTTCAAAAAACACACAGAAGCACACCACAATCTCAAACAACACCAAAAAAACAACCCCAACTTCACACACCCTATCAAAAATCCCTAAGATGATACCCACATTCACACCCAATCTTTCCATTCGAATTGTTTTGGGTCCCGTGTCCTGATTGTGTAGGATTTTTATGGTGCCCTTGCACTTTGTGCACGGGTTATTTCTAGTATATTATACAACTGCGGAATGTTTTTGAATGGGTCTGCTGACTAAGACAAAGAGGTGGTTAGAAAGACGGTTAAGATTTGATCTTTGGTTAGGATGAGAGTTTGTGAAAATTTTCGGGAAAAACTCTAAAATATTAGAGTGACTAAATATGGAAGGAACTAAAATTTGGATGGAAAATGTAGAGAGAACTAATTTTGACGAGAAGTAAATTTTAAGTGAACTAAATTTTTTGGGAAAAACTAAATTCTACGAGGAAACTAAATTTTAGTTTGAATGCGATTAAAAATTTTTGTTGGGCGGAATATTTTGAAGGTCTGCAAATTTTGTGTGTGGGATTTTGAATGAGGGTGAATTTTGGGGTATAATAGTTTGAGCAAGGCTATAATTTTTTCTTGGGGGAGATTTGGAATGGGTTGAAATTTTTCGGCAGAATATTTGGAATGCCATGTGACTTATGGTCACAGGTTAAGACTAGTATAAGGCAAGAAGAAATGTTTAAAATCTCTAAGAGCTAAGGGCATACGCAAACCCAAACCACCCCCACCCCCCACCCCCCACCCCCCATCCCCCCCGGATTTCATCCAAGCAATTGCAGCCACTCACACCTCCATAAAATTCTGTTTGACCTCTCCGATCATTTTGATTAATGGATCTTCACACATCCCTCCTTGAAGAAGGTCAACCATCAAAAAAGTTATGAATGGTCCCCAAACTTGGCTCCATTCGCTTCTTCAACTGAGATACTCCCAAGTCCCTCAAATCTTCCCAAACTAGGTAATGCCCAACCTTGTCTAACCTTTTGGTTTTGAGTCATTGTAAGCCTTTCATGCTCATAGTATTGTAGTCCTGAAAAGTTGGCTAGTGGCCCTAATCAAAGTTCTCATCTTTCATTAACACTCTTGTTTAGTTTTATCTTTCAGGTATCATAATCTTCACAAACCGTAATATTTAATTTTAGTAAAACACATGCTTAACGAGTACATTCGTAAAAACTTCTAGTTATGTATTCCTCTTGGTTGACCAACAGGCTGGCTAACAACGAGGTTTTCTTCTTCGAATGAAAGTAATGACATACCATTTTGTAGATCAAGGAGCAGAAATGAAATCTGCAAACTAAACATTAAAATAACTATTCAAATAAAAGCCAATTCCGGAACAAAGAACTAATTAATATTGAGCATCAAATTGCACCTGGATTTGAGAATTGACAGACTGAGAAATCTGTCAAGTCTATACGCCGTATTAAATTAGAGGCTTTCTGGATTTGTTCCTCCGTTGCACGAGGCACAGCAGCATCAGAAGCCATGTGAAGCTGCATGTTATTTTGCATTAGTACTCTAAATAATCATGCAATGAAAAACATAAGACATCATTTTCTTCTTGCCTCTTCAACATGTCTAATATCATCAGAATATGGAAGATAAATCATATGCATTCCTGGAGGTTCAACTTGACCGCTTGAACTCATTATCTCATCCTGTATATGGTAGAAAGTATTAGCAGACTAACTAGGATAGAGTCCATATGAATTTAAGCGAAATCCATCTGAATTCAGTAAAAAACTAATTTTGTGAATGTAGAACTATAGACAGATAAAAAACATACGACATACATCCAGCCTTTCCCCCTAGAATGTACAAGAACAATGACCCACCATATATTTAATTGAAGATGTTTATACTGCAGAAAGGAAGAAGTATTTAACAGCTTTAGATTTGTTACATTTTTTATTGAAGAAATAGATCTAGGGATTTAAGAATTGGAGGAAAATTAAGGATATCATAGATTCCGGGTTTCACATCCCGGAGATTTGACGATCGCACATTCATACATTTCTCACGCAGAGATTTGTCGAAACTAACGCATGCAATCAAGCCTACTCTCGCACTAACAATGCAAAAGATTGGAATTTCTTCAATCAAAATAAACAAGTTTTGAGGCTTTTTATAGGCTTACAACTTGAACCAGCTTCTACTGCAACCAATGTAGGACTAAAGAAAACTACTAAAACGGATTCAAGTTCCAATTAAAACCAAAAGACAAATAACTCAAAAAAATTCAAAAGAACTCTAATCTGATATTAGACTAGATTCTCCCCCCATGAATGGTGACAGAAAGAGCATAACTAGATAAAAAAATCCAACATGCTTTTGTAATTGAAAAGGACATGCCCTTGAACTTTGAAATGAAGATATGGAATTATGGCAGAGCACTTTCGAAATAACATATCAAAGTTGTACAAAATAGAAGGACGTGGAAAACTTGCTAGTTGGTAAATAGTGGATAATCAGGAATGATGAAATTGATATGCTCAACTAACTCAAGTAGAACCCACATGCTAAATTTTAACGTAGGATCCTCATGTAACTTAAACTCTAGTTTGGGATAAATCACACCCTTGAACTCAGTCTCGAGTTTAGACTCAATCACGGAATCAATCTCGATCATAAGAACAGTTGCAAACTCAGGTTTTGGTTCGAACACTGGCTCTAATTCTAACTCATGCTCAACCTGAAACTTTAGCTGGGACTCTGGCTTGGACTTCGCTTGTGGAATTTGCTCGCGTGCTTTTCTGAACAACACCTTAAAATCTTCAAAAAAATTCAGCAAATATTTAATCAATGCTTTACCATTGAAGCTGATAGCAGTTGAAGTGATTGAGATTTGATACTATTGTCGAAGCTGTATCTTTAACCAATACCAACTGTAACAAAACTTTTTTCTTCACCAAAAGAGAGCTTCTCCCTTCAATTTGTATTATTTGGCATACCAGAATTTATCCTTATCTGGTAGATCAACACAGTAAAAAATCTTCCAACAAGAACTCTCACATTTCATAATAGTTTTCGTGCAACCCCTCGAAACAGGAAGTGCATAATACCTCATATTATCAATTTTCATAAATTGGCAGGCATCCAAATGATAATATGCACTGTAAAATTTCATTAAAATGCTAAACATAACTGATTATACCTCCAAGATATGTAGTGCTTCGAATTATCTTGCTAATGGTTCAAACAGATCAGGAATCGAGCTTGAAATGGCTTCAGAATCACCAAAATAGCAAATATTGCATGAAATTCAGCTCAAAACTCCCAGAAAATCACAAGCCGCATTGTAGCAACAACTTGTCTTGGTAAATAGCTTGGTCAATAATGGGATCAAGTCATCAGACATGCTCAGCTTAGCTGTTGGCTTAGCTCAACTTGTGACTCAACCAGCTCGAGTTTGAGCCGATGAATAATGTATGAATCACAGTTTAGCTTATCGAAAACGACTTGCCGGAGCCAATACAATAGCACTAATGAGCCGATCAGATTTCAATGTCATGTGATGTTCTACACCGGAGTTGGTGCATCAGCGCCGGCAGGTGACAATGAATGTGTAGGTAATGACGATAGGGTCATCCAATGTAGACAGTGATTACGGTACTGAGATTTGTTAACGATGATGACGAAGTTGATGGAGATGACGGTTGTGATGGCGATGATGATTTCAACAAGTATTGATATTGATGGCAGCGAGAAAAACGGCAAAAGAATTTAGAAATGGCAACATGTGGGACAGTTTTAGGTTTAATGTTTGGTTAGATGTTGGAGATAACTTTGGGTTTTTTGATTTTTTTTTCCTCTTTTTTCCTTGATTTTTTCTCCTCTCTTTTTCAGATCTATTTCTCTTTTTTGAATTTTCCCCATCTTTATGAAACAAAGCTTTAGAATTTTTTTATCTAGAGGGGAAAAGGCTAATCTAATCTAACAGAGAAGGATGGAGATAAAGATGACAAAATAACATTTTTTTCACTCTGGTACCAAATTTGACGCAAGATGATAAAGAAAAGGGATTGTGGTTGGGAAATGTAGTGACAGTAGAAAAAAGGATTTAAGAATTTGGCAAAAAATAATAATTTGATAGATTTCGGGTCTCACACCATTGAGATATGAGATCTGACGATCATCAACACTCACTTCTCACGTGAAGATTTTTTCAAAACTCATGCTTAGACAATCAAGCCCACTCTCACACTCTTAATGCAAATGATTGGAAAAATTACAAACAAGAGTTTACATAAAATGTTAATCAATTTCTTCAATCAAAATAAAACAAGTTTAAGACCTTACTAATAAGGTTACAGCTTGAACCAACTCCTACTACAACCAATGTGGGACTAAAAAGCTACTAAAAAGGACTCAAGTTCATACTAAAACTTAAACAAAAAAAATAATGACTCAAAAATTAATCTTAAAAATCTAATCTGAAGTGGACTAGATCCCATCACTGATAAACTCAGTCCAAAACAAACCCACCCATGAGTGACATTACCAAAAATTTACAGCCACTCTTGTCCTAACTTCGACAAAGCAAGATTCACATCTACATAACTTACTAGGAGAATAGACATACTTGTCATGAAGCCAGAATATACTATAGTGCACTACTGGGGAAATAAACCTCTCATCAAAACTCATATTCATTACTGAGTACTGACGCAAGGATTCAAGGGTACAATTCCAACAAATCAATAATAATGAGTCAAGATTAGCTGTCTACAAGACTAGAAGTAAATAAAAAACATAAAAAGAAGAATTACAGTAGATGGGGAAAGATAATGCAGAAGGAAGAAATGTATATAGAGCTGGAGTCTGAAAACCATACTGTTGCAAAAGTTGGGCATCTAATCACAAAATACGGGAAATACAAATAGATAAGAACAAATATTAAAGCAGCTAACGAAGGCTAAGAGGACAACACACCAGGGACCTGCATAGTTTGACCGGTTTAATCTACATCCATGGACAAAGATAGCAAAAGGAATCAATTGATCAAAAAAAGAGAATACAAGATATTACAATCTAAAGATTCTAATCTCACTCACATTAACTCACAACACAAACTCGGTATGCTCACCAAAGCATACCAAAGAAAGAACGATGTTGAAAATTGCTTAGTGTGTGACAGAGCAAAGCGCAAATAGCATAGCTCGCAGTGTAAGCTACATGGTTTTTTATTTTATTTTTTAAAAACTTATTGGTAATATTATTTAAATAACTGTGATAAATGTTCAAAAAATATTTTAAAATTGCAAATATCTAATATAAATTAGTACAAACTATAGAAAACTATCGGAGCAAAGTTTATGTAATATCAAAGGATTCAACGCAGTATAAAAACTAACATACATGAATATCAAGGGGACTCAATGAGAGACATCGCCGTTAATCATCTTGCCAAGAGGAGTTACTTTGAATGTAAAAAATAGGTGGAGAGTTCGTCGCCAATCACTATTGACATTTCCTTGCAACTTCGTCGCAACCAAAAAGCTATGCTCCAAGTCCAATCTAAGAGGTAAACCCCAAATTTTTTTCTAAATGGGATTGAGTTTTATATATGTTAGGTTTTTTCACATAGCTATGCTACGCTACTTCGCCACATGCTATAGTGTATGCCATTGTTAAACAATGCTACATTACATTGTCATGATATTCGCTTGCACCACGAGGCAGGGGGCGCACTACGCCACGAGGCGCACTATTTAAGATTACACCATTAGTCTCAATCATCTCTTCTTTGGCACACTCTTCATCACTCCCTTGCGCACATTAATACAAGAAATTGAAGAGATTAATGTTGATCACCTACTAATTATGAAACACATAAATTGATGTAAAAGCAAGACCAGTAGAAAGCTGCAATGCCGCCTTTCATGTTGGATTGGTGCAATATAATCTAGAATCCATTAATAAAATCCATTGTTTCAAAAGTCGGCCTAGGTGGAGGCGACCACCTAGGACGCTCGCCTAGGGGTTGGGCGTCGTCGATTATGTCCATTTCATATTGGCAGAGCATTCAAGCCATTATTAATAAATGGAAATGAAAGAGCTCAAATTTGATAATAAACACAAGTCTAGTAAGAAATCTAAATTGAAGTCAAAAATCGGTAGCCTAAGTGCAAGCAGCCCTAAGGGCCAGCCGTCCAAAGAGTTCAAACAGGCACCCCAAGCCCATAAAGCCGACTATGCGTATATCTTTGGCACAACATGCTAAAGCGGCTCCTTTATAAAGTTTTTTGGGTTTCAAAATATGTTGAGGGGTTTCATCACAATGAATTTTAAAAAGAAAAAAAATACCATAATTGCACGGTGCCACTTCTCCTTTCTCATTTAATCCTATAAATAACGGTAACAACGACCAAGTATTCTTCCATCTCTTCTCTTCATTTTCTTTTCTTCACAATTTTTCTTTTTCTCTTCCTCTTGTACCGACTGAGGCAACGTTGTTACAACGTTGTTAATACGGTGGTTGCAGCTTCTACTGCCAACATCGGCGATAACATAATCGTCTCCCTTCCCTTGTCGTCTTCAACTAAAGCTGATATTTTCAGCAGCCAGCGACAATAGTTTCAATAGAAGAATACAAGGGGAAGGAAGTACGATGTGAGAAGAAGGCAAAGAAGAAAAAACGAAGGTTGAAAAAAGGAGACAAAATCGATTCAATAAATGCGTAAGAAATGCCTAAACCCCGACTGGGCTTCAAGCACCGACCTAGCACCTCCATCCACTTTTTAAAACATTGATCGCAATTTTTTACTAGTATTGATATTAGACCAATCCATGTGTTTCATGCATGGTTGGTGAGATGGATGATCTTTTCAATTGCCCACATTAAAGCATGCAAAGGAATGATGAAAAGTGAGTGGCAAGAGAGATTTTTGAGTTAGGTTAAGATTATATTTTCTTCTATAAGCATCCTAAGTTTAAGCATAATAAAATTGGTTAAGTGAGATTAGAGTGTAATATCATGGCTTCCTTTTTTAATAGTGGATTTTCCACATTGTCTTTGCAAACATATGTAAATCAAAACAGGCCAAAGCACGTAAATCATTGGTGGTGTTCTTTTTCTTTGTTAGCAACTTTGTTATTGTATATTCTCTATTCATATTTGACTTATCTTGGATCCAGAAACTCAATTACAACACATTGACATCGGAGCTGCATTTTAATATATCATGGATTTCTACAAAGTTGAGAAATTTGATGCAAAGAATAGCTTTAGTATCTATAGAATCAAGACGGTGGCTATCTTAGTGCATCAAGGCTTGTACAAAGTGCTAGTCAAAAAGACAAACAACCAGAATCAATCTTAGGCATGAGAAGAGCTCGATGTTAGAGTTCATAGCACCATACAGCTTTATTTAGCCGGTAAGGTTCTCCTGAAGGTTGCACAACGTTGACTTATGACTTAAACTAGAGAGCTATCGGTTGAATTCCTTCAAAGAAACGTTCATTTGAAACAATGATGAAATAATTATAGCCATTAAAAATTACTTAATTGAGCTTGTAATGGTCCGTAAATTCTAACAGGATTTGTAGGATTTTCTGCAATTTTTCTTATAATTTTTCTAAAATTATTTCTAATTTCCAATTTCATTTCGTTCCTCCTACTTCCTTTTTATTATTCTCTTTTCCTTAAGTCCAATAGCCCGGCCCACTTAATCAAATTACTTCTCCTTTCCTAAATCATTTTTCCTATCACTAAAGAAACCCACGGCCCAGGCCAGTGTGGCCATCCTCCCTCTCTTTCCTTCTTTCTTTCTCTCTCTAATTCTGTTAGAACCCGAATGCCCACGTGCCCTGCCACCCCTATCCCACTTCTTCTCCTATTTATTTCTCCTTTCATGAAACAGAGCCTAGCCCACAGACCGAGCCCAAACACTCATCACTTTCCATTCTCTCTTTTCTTTTTATCTTCTATTTTCTTTTTCTTAAGCCCATTAGCCTGTTGGCCCATTATATTAAAAACCAAGCCCCTTCTTTATCTTTCCCCAACCCGATCAAAGAAAACCCCTCCGTTTTCCTCTTTTGACAAATGATGCCACTTCCTCTTCTTCAGCAAGAAACTCGATTGCTCTCTCCTTGTGAGAGTTTTGATCCGACCCAATCTCTCTGCGCAAGCATCCCAATCTGACTTGAACTCCTTTACGCAATCCCTCCACACATTTTCCTCTTCTATTTATATTCTATGAATTTTCTAGGGTTTGATTCATGCGAAAACCCCTTGTCTTCTCAAAATTCTGATTTCGTTTTTCCTCGGATTTTTGGGTTTCTATATCTAGTTGAGGCTTGATTTCTTCGGATTTTGGCCACCGCACATTATCGGTAGATTATCTCTATACCCAATTTCTCGGTTTATGTTTTTAATTTTTTTCTATAATTTCCTGGAAATCATATGAATTTGGAAATTGATGGATTACGGAATTTGCTTTTGTCCGTGGTTAATTGTTTGTTTTGGAGACGACGTTTCACCATATCTCAAGGAATTTTTCCCTAAGCGAGAACTTTTCGGCAACTTTAATAAGCTTCGTGGTGACCCTCACCGTCGCCTCCTTGTTCTTTACCTTGGTTGGATTTTGTAGTGTGGTTGGCCACCGGAGTGGGTTTCCGCAGCTGCCGTATATTGGGTGTCCTGTTGGCTGTTGCCTGCGATTGATATGGGGTTGTTCTGTTGACTGTTTGGGGGTGTTTGTAGATTGCTGTGGAGTTCTTGGTTGCTGTTAACTTCTTTTTGGGCCTTGCCTGGCTCGGTGTTGTCCCTTTGGTTTGTTTGGGCCCATCTGCTTAATCGGTTTTAACTGTTTTGGGGGCTCGCGGGCCTCACTAGTTTTTGAGGGTTCTGTTGATTGGTTTTAACGTGTGGACTCTTGTGTTCTGCATATTGTCACGGCATTGGCCCAGCTGACTGTGCCGCATGCTATTCGATGTTCCCAAAGCTTGACTGCGGCAAATCCTTTTCAGGCTGGTAAACAAATAGTTTATTATGCCAAAAATGTGAATCTGATCTAATGATTTTAAGCTTCCCTTTCTTTCGTTGTTTATTTACTTTTCAGATTTGTGATGGAATTGAACAACTGATTTTGATTTTTCCCTTGATTGAATTTGATTATGGAAACTGAAAACTATTAATCAATATCTTTAAATTACGTGGCTTGGAGAGGAACTGTGTATACAACAAATACTTGAGCTACCACATTATGAACTCGAAATTGGAACATCTGGAATATTGTCACATGGCTTTTGTTGAACACATGAACCAAGATGCACAAGACTCCTAAACTAATGTTGTCACATGGCTTTTGTTGAACACATGAACCAAGATGCGCAAGACTCCTAAACTACGTAACTTAAAATAAAATAGAACATATACATCTTGAGAACAATCAGGCAACTAGAAACAGTTGCAGTACGCTAACATGACATTTGATACAGAAATAGAAATTGAACAATCATATAGCCACATGTTAATACTTTAATGTTTTCTTTACATAGTTCTTGTTATCGAATAACATTTAGTTTACTAGTAACTGCTCATTATCTGATAGTAGTTGACATGATAAAAATACATGACATGATTGCAATGAATAGTACATAATGATTATTTGCTTGAATATCATACGCAGATGCATGTCTCCGATATTGTATTTAACCATTGGTTATTACATACTGATCACAGACTCTGAAATATTGTACACGTTAATGATTGGGAGCAACCTCTAGAATTATTTCCATAGTTTACATTGGAAACTGTCACAGTACCAGATACAATATTGTTAGACATGACACTAAACACATTATACACAATATATAGATTTCACCGAGGTTAGGGTAACTCATGATTAAAAAGAGTGCGAGTGCGACTGGAGCCATACTTCGAACTTGATGAGTCACATTACTAAACTTTGACCGACCCAGTTATCCACAACTGAGAACTGACATGTTGGATGGACTTGGCCCGAGATAGCTCCATATGGTACGCAGTGGTCTTTGGATTACATATCGTGTTATCCAATATGAGTCACATCACTAGCATATACCATCACAGTCTAATACAAAAGATAGTACTTGTAGGATAATTTGCCTCGTGCTTGGTCTATTAATACAGTTCCTTATTGCCTTATTTGGTTAAACATATTAATGTTCTGAAAGCTTGCTAGAGATATTTTATTTACCTTTGGCCATGTATTGCTTGTCGATATGTCGTTGCTGCTTTATTTTTTAACGCACATGTCTCTCCAATGCTTAAATAGTTCTTGACTTGACACTCTAATACACTTGTTACACTTTGTTCTATAAAGTACTTTTACATGCTTGCACAATTATGTTGTTTTGTTGGATATAGATATAATCTACACTAATCCAATCGCACATCTCTCCGGTGTTGATCATGTCTTCTAAGGAATTCCAGACACCTATGATTTGCTTCCCTTCCTTTTGAATCATGTACAAAGATTCCGAGTTAACTCATTCAGGTATGTCCTTTTGGTATATTTCTATTTTGACTATAACTAGCAGGACCTGCAAATTCTTGTCATTTGTGACAACCCCCGAAAGACGGGTCATTACAGAGCTGAAAAAAATTCTTATAGATTTAAAGGAGATTGATACTAGAATAGGACCAGACTCTAATTTCATTATGTTCATTAAATTATTTCTAATGAGAATTTTGTTAATAGCATGCTCTATTGTAAGCATTTTCTTTAAAAGATACCAAATCGGACATACATTCTAAGAGGCAGAAATTATTGGTGATGAAAAAGTAAGGAACAAGCTGAAAACTTGGTCATCCATGGTCGATCTGCGAACGATGTTGGTGAGAGGCAAATCTAGACATAAAACTAAATACCTCAAGATCAAGAAAAAATATTAAGTGATATTCCTGTTCCAAATTAGGCATATAAAACCTTCCATAGTCTATGTTAAGATTATTAGAACAATATTAGGGGCCATTGTGAGTTAAATCGGACCATACTCAAGCTCTAATCCGAAAGCTTCAAGGCCTAACTTCAAATCAAAGCTCCATTAATTTTTCTATTTTTTTCCAATGTGTGACTATTTTTCTTAACACCCTCTCTCCAACTCAAGTTGGAATCACATTGAGTTTGAAATATGATTAAAGAATAACTTCAAGCAGAAATGGCAGGAATGATAACAACAACGAAACAACGAGAACGACAACGAAAATATAACGACAATGACAATGAACACGATATCTGATATCATGCTATGATTATTAGAACAAGATCAGCATGCCCCCAATGAGTTAAACCGATAAAACGATAATGCTAGTTTAGACACTACCCCAATATCTTAAGCTACTAGGTAAAGTCCCAAATTTCAATTTTTATTTATTCACATTTTCTTTTTTTCAATGTCAACCTATCTTATTAAACAGTCCAAAGCTCAAAGAAAAGGACATATCGCCAGTCGAAATCTTGAGATGCAAGCCTTCAATCACTGGTATTGCAACCTACATCAAATGTTCTTTGGGCTACAAGTTGTGATGCTTCTCCTCCTAGTGACTTGGCTCTTGATACAAGTTGTTCCAACCACACGTGTAACAATTTTAAAATGATCTGTTTTGGCCTTTCAGTGATTGATATAGAACCGGAAAGATTTGAGAAATTTGTGGGAGATTTTGGAGAAAATCGGGTAAATTTAGAGTTCCGATGCATCCCATCAATGACTCTAAGTCTTCTCACTAAAGATTTTCACCTTTCTGGGGATTCAAGGATTTAATTTCTCAAACTTTCATTGATTGATTGATTGCCAATAAAATAGCCTATTTATATGTTTACAACTAGAAACAAATTCTCTCATCCGATGTGTAACTAAACCAAATAACTAAAATATCAACTAAAATCTAAACAGATAAAATCAAATAAATACTAATATAATACTAACTAAAATTCTAACTAAAATCCTAACAGATAAAATCAAAAAAATATTAATATAATACTAACTAAAATTCTAACTAAAAATCCTAACAGATAAAATCAAATAAAAACAAATCGAATCCTAACTGAAAATCAAATAAAATCTCAATTAACTCCAACTAATAAGAACTTGATCTTCATCATTCTCCTGGCTGTAACTTCAACACCTAGTGAATGACGACAGGACGCAATTATGCATAAATCAATAGTCCCTTGCAATGAGAAAAGAAGCGTACATGAACTTTAAAATATAGTAGAATGCATACTTACATATGAATGTCTTCCGAAAATCTCTACCAAATCACAAAAGATAAAAACACATATAGAACTTGTTTGTTGGTAGAGTGTGAAGGATCTGTGATATCAAACTCGATGTGCTCAATCAAATCCAGTGGCACTTATATCTAAGCTCTGGTGCATGTTCAACAAATGACTCAAGATAGGGCTCTGGCTCGAATTACGGTTAGGAATCAGATTCAAGCTCGGGCTTTGGCACGAACTCTGGCTCTTGCTCCGACTACAATGTTGGTTCGGGCTCCAACTCATTCTCATATTCAGGACCTAGCTTAGACTTATGCTCGGGCTCACACTCAAACTCAGTTTAAGGCTCAGGCTCTATCATGGGATCTGGTTTAGGTTCACTCTCTTATTTCCTCTCCAATCGTTCGAGCATTTGAAGAAGTTTGTTACGGATCTCATGTATTTCTTATAGTGGATCCTTCTCAACCTTCGTACTTAAGAATTGCTGGGATGCATGTGTAGTAATTAATGCTTGGAAACATACTTTGAAGAGCGGTTTTGAATACAGACTATCGACGAAAAGAAACTAGAAATTTCATACACCAAGATAAAGCTTCTCCTCTTAACTTGCGATATGTGTGTGTGTTTGTGTGTATTTTGCTTCATAGAAAAATCAAAACGTGAGAATAAACATTCTAAATAGTACTCCTAATCATCATATCCATGCCTATCATCAAAGCCATAAAAGAGCGGGACATATCTGAACATCTCCCGCGTATAACTTATTGGAAGAGTATAACCTTTGTAATAATCATCGTAGTACCTTAAATAGCAGATCTTTCCGTACAGAAGATGAACATGTCCACAAAAGATAGTTATGCGTATTTGGTAGAGTTAGATATCCATTAGCACGAACAGGACTGAATTTGGACTGTAAACGGCTTTGGAATCTTTGAAACAATGAGTCTATATAAAAAGTCAGTAAAATTGGTCAAAAATCCCTCAAATTCGCCGACTCACTGTACAAGCCGCGACTTAGGGCGAACTGTTGACCAGGTCAATGCGGCCCGGCTAGAGCCGGCTTCGGGTTGGCTCGTTGGCTCAATCAACTTGGGTCAACTCGGATAGAGCCATGAACAGTGCTAGCTCAGTCGGCAGCTCAGCTAGGTGTGGTGGCTCGGCTTAACGTCGGGGTCGGCTTGACTGAGCTGATATTGTAGTGTCACGGCTCGATCGATGCCGATGACGTATTCTGATGAAAACGACGTCAGTTCACCGCATATTGCGGCTATGGGTTCGTCTGAAGGTGGGGAGTCATTTAATGGGGCCGGCTCTCCCAACCATCACCAATGGTGACATCGACAAGCTTTGACAAGTTTGATGGTGGTGGTGTTGTGGGCTTCAGTCAACAGCGGCTGTGTGGGAGCCTCGTAGATGTGACGGTGGTTGTCATCGGAGAGGATTTGGGTGGCGACACTGTTTTTGAAAGCGACGGCAACGAATAGGGTTAGGATTAGGGTTTTGTTTTGATGTCTTTTTGGATATGAAATCAGGAAAAGGAAGATAGGGTCTGTCGGCTCCGATACCAAATTTGATGTAGAACCAAAAAGATTTAGGAAATTTGTGAAAGATTTTAGGAAAGAACGTGTAAACTTAGGGCTCCGAGGCTTCTCACCAAAGATTCTGAGACTTCCCGCCAAGAAGTTTGACATTTCTCAGTGTTTATGGATTTAATTTCTAAAACTTTCATTCATTTTTTGATTGCCAAGAAAATAAGTTTTGTAGCCTATTTATAGGCTTACAACTAAAAAAAACAAATTTTCTTGTGTCCGATGTGAGACTAAACCAAATAACTAAAATATCAACTAAAATCATTACCGATAAAATCAAATAAAAACAAATAAAATCATAACTAAAAATCCTAACAAATAAAAACAAATAGTTAATAGAAATAGAATCTTAACTGAAAATCAAATGAAATGTCAACTAACTCCAATTGATTAGAACTTGATCCGCATCCATGATAGTGGGAATGTTTTAATGGGAAATAGCATCCTCTTTAAGATGGTATTGGTAAAATCGAGATTATGATGAACGATTGTATGTATTATACCATTATCAAAACTTCGACTGAATCCTTTGTTCGTTGCTGGGCTCCGGTTCTTAATTCTCTTGGTTCTTCGGCTACAATTTCATGTAGACTCTATCCCCTAAACTCTAGTTTTCGTTTCGATTCTTGCATGCTTAATTTGAGCTAAAATCGTTCGGGTTTTGGTCGTCTTTTGCTTGCTGATTTGAGTGTTCTTTGTTTGTGTTGGGGTTTGGTTGTCTCTTACTTGCTGATTTGGGTTCCTTGCGTGCTGTTGGGGGTTTTGGTATTCCCTTACTTGCGGGTTAGGCTTTCTTGCTGTTTTAGGGTTGCGGTGGCCCTTCTACTTGTTGCCTTGGACTTCCTCACTGGTTGTTGAGTTGCTATTGGCTTTTCCTAGCTTGCTGCTTGGCTGCGGCTGGTTTCCACTTGCTGTCTGGGGTTCCTGGCTTGGTGTGTGGGTTCGGTTGACTTCTCCCTTGATGTATTGGGGTTTTTGTTCTTTTCTGCTTACGGGTTGGGGTTCCTAGTGTGTTGTTGGGTTGCGGCTAGCCCTCCTTGCTGGTTGTTGGATTGCGGTTGGGTTGCAGCTAACCCTCCTTGCTTGTTCTTGGGTTGCGGCTAGTCCTCCTTGCTTGTTGGTTGCAGTTGGCTTTCTTTACTTACTGTTTTGGGTTCTTTGCTTGTTGTTAGGTTTGGTAGCTTTCCTTGTGTGTTGTCTTGGGTCTCTGGGTTAATGTTGGGCTTGGCTGGTTTCCTCGCTTGTTGTTTTGTGTTTCAGTGTGGTTTACTTGGGAATCTGACACATGTGGCCCAGAATCTTTAGAGCCATTTTGAGTTTGACTTTCAGGCTTTTATTTATCGAGCAATTATTATGTTTTCTTCATTTCTTGGTTCATTGCATGGATCAGTTGGTATTGCTTCGTTTGATATCAGTTTAGGTTGGAAAATCTCGACAGAGGAGAAACATCAATGCCTTACTTGTCACATGCCAACTTTATTATCATATCCTTTAATTATCTCCTTAGGCATGCTAGTTTAATATTGTGTTAAATTGTGTAGTCCATGTGTTGTTTCTTGTGATGGCACCATACTGACACGATACTGGATGACTGGTGGAATTGAGATTGACTCTAGACATGTCTGGTTGCTACATTCAATTATTCTCTATGGACATTCTCTTGACTACGTAGTTTACATGATATTAAGCTAAGACAATATCACGATACTAAAACTAATAATTGATTAATTCAGCTTGACTCACCGGGCTTTGGGGAAACGTATGATTGTGAGAGTGCGGGAGCAACTGAGACCTGTCTTTCGGCACTGTCTGGGAGGATTTCCATTCCACACGATACTACTTCCGATACTATTATCGATACGTGTTCCCGATACAAACATTAGCGTATGAATCCTAAGTAGTCTGTTACTCGGCTCAGGGTAGCACCTTGCGGTCTCAAGAAGGTTTTCGTGTTGCACACCGTACTCTCCTTTCTTTCTGCACTGCTCCACATTGACTTCACTGGCACCTGAAGGACTTGCATATAATTGTTTCAATTGTAACGACGCCCAGGAAGCGGGGCATTACAAAATCATGTTCAATTGCAAACCTAACTTTTTTAAACTCTTATTTACACAAGTCATCATCAAAATACATTAGAGCTTTCTTAAACTTTGTATTGAGATGAATAGAAACTTACTTGTGCAACTAGAGCAACGAGTTGAGGATGAGCTGAGCTTCCAAAAAATGCTACTGCATACCTGAAAAGGAGAATTGGGTTGTCGTAAAATTTAATGTATTGAATGTGATCATAGCAAACAACGTAAAATTCCAATAATTGTGCTTTGTGTCTGCATAAATGCACAGAACTTTACTTAATGATATATAACCATGATTATAAATTGATTCATAAGGATTTTCCAAAGCTTAGTACATTCCTATATTATTAGACCGAAGAAGAAATTTCCTATCAAATTGTGAGTGACCTTTCCAAGTAACAAATTGCTATAGCACCATAAGATGCCAAATGGGAGCATCTCACCAGTCCATTCCCATGAATGGTATGGAAAAGGATCAAATGATCACTATCTGGTGCACATATAACTGGATGAAATACTCGCTCTAATTGTTGTGCCTGTGTGGTCTATAACTTTACTTTGAAATTCCAACTTAAAGAAATCTGTATCAATACAAGTCCCGGACAGTAATTAGAACATTAGACTTCCTTACAGTCAAAAAAATATACTGAGTTTACTACTCCAATACAGCCAGTTTCTGTCGTGCACGGATATATTGCCGCAATGTACCATGCTTCTCTAATTATCCCTAAAGTCATTCATCCTTTAATAAATCAACTCAAACAATTGTTCAACAGATAAAATATCAAAACACAAATCAAAGCCATTGAAGCCCCGAGATTTGTGAATGATGCAGTGATTGTTCTGTTCGCTCTCCAAAAGAGCATTGGATAAGCCATAAAGCAAATCATCATGGCAATGATTGAATCTAAAGAGACATCGACCTGATTGAGACAATATAGAACTGTACAAGCAAACTCACAGTGGATCAACTAATATGAAACAAAGATATAGAGAAGATTGTACAGATTAATGCATGCATACAAGATACAACACCTTGTCTGGATGGAAGAATCAGGCATCAAGTACGAATCAGGCATGAAGTATTTGTCCCATATGAATCATAACCACATTAACAATATCTCCATTATCCTGCTTATACATGAGCACGGTGTAAATAGGTGGGGTTGTATAGTGGGTTCCAACTGCAAGTCCGGGCTATAGCATTTGTTTTTTGTTTTGTTAAATAAAATAAAAAACATCATCTCCATTACATGAGGATGGAAAATGATAAGTTTGTCTAAAAGATGATGGAAACGATGTTATACCGGTAATCAATACGAGCATGTTTTAAAAGGAAAAAATATATATCTTTACAATCAGCTTAAATGGTTGGATGGATTGATTCTGAACCACTAACCTGTTAAGGCGCAACATTGATCTGTGTAAAGCTATAAAAATGCGGGTACTTCCGACAATTTCCTGCAGGACAAATGATTGAATTAACGTGCTCAGGGCAAAATAATCTATCAAAATAATTTTTTAAAAGAGAAATCAGAGCTCTAGTTAAAGATAAAAATTGCAAAAGGTTATCAGAATTCAAAATAAAAATCCTGAAGAATATGGATATGTTCCTGTAATTCTTTAGATGATCCAGTATGATGAAGAGTTTGTCCTATCTTATTCATTAATATCTTGATCCTAAACTCTTTTATCGGTATATCTGCCATATAAATCCTGTCAGCAAAAGATCACGTCTTTTAAAACATGGATGCTCTCCAGACAAGCGCTTTCTCAATAACTAGATACAAAGCGTACTTTTTAGATGAACTTTTATGATGGAACCAACATATCTGGAAAACGGGGTCACAAAGTATTCGGTCGTTAATATACTTTAAAGATAATCAACCCTTGACGCTGATCTTATGTTTCGGATTAACATATAGCCATCATCAATTATTTTGTAGCATTCCCTCCTCAGATAAATGAAATTGCACTCCGCTTAACTTGTTGTATATTATTAATCAACGCACCGAAATGTTCTTGCTTTTTGCCTAACACATGTACTAATGAAGACAGTTTTGATATTTACAAAAAGACTAGCATACTGTTGAGTATCACGATTCACACCTAATAACCAAGAAATATCATGAATTTTTTGAAGCACATAGGTGAGGATGGCACTGCTGAACAATGTCAGCATCAGACTTCAATCAGAAAGAATACCAGAAGAGATCATAGAATCAATATAAATAACAAAGATAGTAAGTAATCTTCTCAAGTAAAGAGCAGCATTGTCACCTCATCACTGGGAAAGATAAACGTTGATGGTCTCAAATTGTGGTAATCTTTTAAGCAATTTAATGGCTTGAACCCTAAAAGGCGAAGGTGTCCATTTGAGACCCTCTTTATTTGAGACAGTTCATCCGTGGAAAACATAACATTCTCACTGCAAAAGCAACAGACTTCAATGACAACATACCATAAGATTTTTCTTATCCTTCAATAGAAAATACCTTAGTACCAGAATTAGGTATCAGTAGAGAAGTACAATTAGTGGATTAAGTGGGTAACAAATAGATTATGACTGATTAATGGCATGCTCTTCCAAATATATAATTTATTGCATTACTGCTCAAAAGATCAAAAACAAAAAGATTTCTTATTAATGTATCGGGTTTACAGTATGAGATTATAAAATTCCTGTAGATGTTTAACTGCAGAGAAAGCCTTATAAAATATAGTATCATATCACATGATATAGACAACGTAGGAATTAGACGTACTACTGGCTACAAATCTAGCATCTGTTAAAGTACATCCAGAATCTGATCAAGAACAAAGAACATTTGCTTGTAGTAGGGATAAGAATGGGCATGCCCAAAGCCTTATTGGGCTCCCAATTGGGCATGCCTCATTCCCATCTCTACAAATCCTACATTAATTGTTTCATACTCATTAATGAACGATTTGTAGAGATGGGAATGAGGCATGCCTAATTGGGTGCACAATCAGGCTTTGGGCATGCCCATTCTCATCCCTAACTAGTACATGCCTCCAATGTGGATTATTTTAGCTCGAAAGATGTTTACCTACAGAGACGGCCTTATATAATATATTATCGTATCACAATATATAACCAATGCATGAATTAGATGTACTACTGGCTATGAATCTAACATCAGTAGAAGTACATCAAGAATCTGATAACGAACAAAGAACATTTACAGATTTACTTGTATATGCATCCACTGTGGATGATTTTAGTTAGATGCTATAACATGGACATCAGAATAGCCTGAACATATTACAGTAGGCACTAAAGGCCTGAAACATACATAGTGAAAAAAGCTAAATTGTGCACCAAAAACATAGAAGCTATATTGTGCACCAAAAACAAAGAATATGTTGAAGGATGGTTTTCGTACATGATACTAACAAGTGCCTGATGAAATATAAGCAAACCAAACTAATATTTCTGCCAAGAATGTGATGTAGAGAAGGGAAGACCTGCTAAGAAAGAACATGACAATAGAAAGTGTAATACCATTAATCCGACCTTATGGGTTTCATGTAATAAAATCTTTTCTGAAATGCAAATAATGATTTTCTATCATTTTGAGAATTTTCCAGAATTTTTCGTGGAATACGTGTTAAAATTTATTTTTATCGTGTTATTCTATTAACTCATTTCTTCTACTTTTCCTTGACCATTTTTCTTAAACCCAAATTCCATTCTTTCAGCCCGGCCCGCACTCTTTTTATCGCTCTCTTTTAATTATTTATCCCATCTCATTTCTGTAACACATTTCTTTAATATTTTTCTACAGTCCCATTTATCTCTCAAGCCCATTACCCACTCTCTCATTAACCCCAACTCTAAAAAGTAATTCCCTCAGCCGACGCTTCTCTTTCTTCTCCCCTTTCGCCGTTGCGAGTTCTCCACTCCCCAATTACGCAAGATCGTGTGATCTCCTCCCCTCTTGCGTATAACAGCCGGCGATCTCTCCTCTAACAGCCTTCCCTCTCTATCTACTCCTCATAAGTTTTATGCAGATTTTTATTCTCAAAATATTTAAAAGATTTCGGCTTTGGATTTTGGAGTTTGGTTTTGGTTCTTGGGTTCCGATCTACTTCAAATCGACACCTTTTTCTTTGTTCGAGCATTTGCAGCCGCAAGATCGCTAAGGCGGCGTGGTTCGACAAATTACCTGACGATTTTATGACGATCTTTTCTTCGGTGACCGGGAAATTGATTTAACTCAATTATTCGACTTTAATTGTTTCAGTTTAGATCTGAAACTTGATGCATCATGTAGAAAATTAATTGGTATGCAATAAAACTGTGAATTTTATGAGTTATCTTGATTCATATGTTAGGATATGTATTTTTTGAGCACGATCCTATATTTATTTAAAAATTACATTGTATAATTTTTTAGCATGCATTGTGATAAGTAATAGTTGAGGAAAAATTTCCTCTTAGCCATGATAAATCTGAGCATATGTTTGAAATCATGAATAGTTGAGGGAACTAAAATTTCCCAATGACTCTTGCAAATAAAGCCATGCTTGATCCTATTTGAGGTTTTTGATGTCCCAATTTGTCGCCTCATGTGTGTTTCTTACTGATGTTCTTTCTCGCTGCCCTCGTGCTCTTTGTCATTGTTCCTTGCCGTTGTACATTTGCTCTTTGGGCTGTTAATTACCATTGCCCATGTGTTCACTACAGCCGCCCTTGTTGCTTCCCTCTTTGTCCCTGCTGCCACCTCTCGGCCATGCATTTTGGTCGTCCTGCAGTCCTTTTTTGGAGGTTGTTTTAATCCTTAATTTCAGTACATTTTTCCTACAGAGATTGGGAATAAATGTTGGTTAATAATTATATTATTTGATTTGTTTGACTATGCCACATGATAACTTACCTATGGATACAAATATGATGATGTTTGTGGTTATATGCTGAAAATAGAAATGTGTATATGTTGGATTTTGAGTATGATCATGATCGTGGGAAATAGAGAATGGATTTATTGATATGAATCTTGACCCTGACATACTTGTCGATGACAAGTCATTTTCTAAGATAAAAATGAGACCCTAAAAACTAAGAATGAATTCACATGACCCTGAAATTTATCGTGGAACTGCTTAGGCATGTAGATGATTAGAAACCTTATTCTGACATCGTATAGTTTACATGGTTGAGTTTTGGGGCTATGCTTCGATTGTGCTATTGAATTGGATTTGGAATCATGTCACATGGATCTTATATTGTTGGATCGATGAATATGTTGAAATTGACATGCAACGACCCTTAAAATATTGGATGGATTGATATAATGGAAATTGAATGCATAGGACCCTTAACCATGTACACTTGATATGATGTAATCTTTTGGACTTATTGAGAGGCTTTGTCTCATTTATATATATGATACGATGTGTGTCAAGTAACCCCCACAATAAAGAATTGGAATACAACAACTGTGAAACAATATGATATTATATTGATATGCCCATGTTACATAGTTCATGCACATGTTCATAACTTGATAATAATTGATAATGATAAGATACATGATCCGGTTACATGACATGTTACGTTATATACGAATTGCAATGAATATTATATAATAATTACATGCTCTTCATATTGTGGCTGTTGATTGAATATTATACTGATTAGCTCTCATATTGCATCTCTTCATTGGATATTGTATACCAATTACATGCTCTTGATTTGTACAAGTGTTACATGAAACAATGTGTCACTGGACACCGGGTGTCACACCTCTAGAATCATTTCTCATGTTTATATTGACCATTGGAAAACCATTTCAATATCAAATATATTGATTGTTAGACATGACACTGAGCTTGACACATCATGCATACACCATCCTTGGTACATAGATTCACTGGGTTGGAGTAAATCACTAACTCAGAGGGTGTAGGCCAGATGATGGATTTTTTTTATCTGATTCTCTTTCAGCAATGAAAGAGAGGTTTACTACTGTATCCATTTTTTACGGAAGATGTGTTCTACTAATGTATCTGTTTTTTCGATATCCATACTGGTAGTAGGGTTATACTATAGAACATGTGTGTTTTGCATAAGTTGCACATCGTACCCTCGAATGTGAGTTACAACAATAGTATAGGTGTATCACAATCTAGCATATAGATAGCACCTAGTGTATAATCATAACATGTTTAGTATGATTGTCATAGTAATGACATCTTCTTTGTAATGCATGTTTTGTTGAATGATAATGGTTATACTTACTGTCCTGGTTGTCTTACTAGTTGATTACTAGTTTACTACTATATCTCTTGCTACGCTTGTCATCTTATTATTGTCACTTAACTGTTTATTGTTATCGTTCATGTCTTGCATGCTTGGCATATATCTTTGTCATATGTTGCTTTATCGTTACCTTTACTAGTCTATATTTATATGCTCGTACAAAATGCTCTAGCCCAAGATTTTTACAGTTCTACAACTGACCTAATGGCTATTGTTGTTTCCGTTAGGTTCCGGAGTAGATTCTTAGAAGAGGGTGTTTTCTTGTAGATTTTCAGATTTCTCAGAGTTTCTTTTGATACCAGGGGATAAGTAATTTTGATCATGTGGTTATTTTCATATTTCATCCTTTGCTTATATCCTTTGTTATATTCATATCATTATCATGTAAATTATTCATACTCTTATTTCGTGTTGCTCGGTAGTAGTTAGAAGCAGACGGACCTTGGTATTTTGTAGACACTTTCGCATTTAGGCGGAAGAGAGAAATTCCCAATGGGTCTAAATGTGCACAGGTGTGTGATGTTGGTTCCTAACAGCTTGTCACCTATGCTTCCCTTGGGAGATTTGGGAAACAATGTGAGAAAGAGTCATAGCAAAGAAGTATGGCCAGATCTTAAAATTCATAGCCACAATACCAGTATAGTAATATCCCGATATGATTACCTTTTATACGGATGAAAACGTTTAGGCGGTTCGTGAAGTAGAGCACCAGTGTCTGCACAAATGAAGGACCTTTCCGACTGCAAAAACAACATTACCAATAACCATGAAAAAAACCCAAAAGGAAAGGTTTTCTTTCAGAAAAATGAAACAAACATAAATGGGAAACTGGGTCCTAGCCGCAATGTTATTCTACGAAACCTAGATATTACAGTAAGAAATGCTCTTTCCAGATGTACTTCAATTCTATTGAAGCTTGTGGATCATTCTACAAGCACACCTACTTTGAGAAACATACATGGACCATCCCTAATTGTGCATTGCTAAAGGAAAATATGTGTAAGTGCATATTTAATAGTCTATGCATATTTTGGGTTGACGCATTCCTTTTAGAATGGCCACGAAGTTTAGAAGACTATGAGCGATTGCATTTGTCCAGAAAGAAAAGAGAATCTAAAAACTATGATAAACAAAAGTAAGAAATGACAAATAAACAAAAAATCATTGATTTAGGCAGCAAAACATTTAAGAATTTCAACCGATTACCTAACATAATAGGTTTCACAAACAGTACAAAGAATGATAAAGACAACGAGGTCACATGGGTTCTGGTAGTTTATATTATTTCCATACATAAAGTTTATATAATTTTCATACATACTTAAAGTTGTTTGCAAATATAAGCTAAGTAACTGAAAGCGTCGGATGGAAATGTAAAATAATGCTGGCAGAATATCAGCTACAGTAAAGACTCATGGTCGACAGAATCATCTAAGAATAGAAAATTACACCACAAACAAATTCTATTAGCTTTCGAAGAAAACAAATAGGAAATGTCTTGCTTTTAACATTAGGAATGACTAAAAAACAAGTTGGTCAGCTGAGGAAAACATGCCACATCCAAAAGAGGAGAGTTCAATGAAGCTTATGACACGAGTGTGGGGACTAGCCTGGTTATCACTAGGGAGATGTCAGCAATGGAAATTATACAGCACAGTGTTTCGAGAATAAATAATGTCATTGGCACTCCATCACATGCCTAACAGTGCACTGATTGTTGGAGTGCCAAACTCCAGCACATGCCTAACTAGCATGGAAATACACTCAAAGCGAAAATGAAGGGATGGAAGGGGTGTCTGACACATGGTAGCCTTGATGTAAGCAGTGTTCTAAATATCGGTCCGATATCCGATATATCGGCCGCAATATCGGTTTTATCACTAGGCCGATACGATATGGGTATATATATTGCGGTTTCCGATATTTGGGGAAATATCGCCGCAATATCGGGTTGCGGCCGATATATCCCTTTGAAATATCGGCCGCAATTCATAGTTTTTTCAAAACAAAGTGAGCGGGTCGGTCCACTAAAAAATGGATCCGACCGGAGTCACCCGACCCAATCATTTACTTAAAACGACGAGAGGCATCAAGATTTTTGAGAGATAATTGCTGCTTTGCCCGAATTCTAATCTCACCGCTCCTCTCCTCTCGACGCTCCACTCCTTACTCCGCTCTGCTCCGCTCCGTCCGGTGAAAATTTCCGACGGTAATCGATTGAGCTTCGACGTCCGGCATTCAATCTTTGTAAAGAAGTGTTTTCTGATCAAGGTGAGTAGTCGAGCCCTTTTTTCGGTTTTTCAGTTTTTTCGGTTTTTATTTTTTCCCCTTACAATATTGGATTTTTTTCTGTCGATCGAGCTTTGGACATCCGACGTTCGATCTTTGCAAGGAATTTTCCGATCAAGATTAGTACTTACTACATAGTATTTTTTACCTTTTTCATTTTTTTCATTTTTTTCAGTTGGTTTTTTCAGTCTAGCGTTTGTTCTTCTTAAGAGGGTTTTCCGATCAAGGTGAGTATTCTTTCCCTTCTTAAATTTATACATTTTTTTCAGTTTTGATTTTTATCTTCACACTAGTAATATGATCCACATGAATTATATATTGTAGCTATTTAACTCGTTTGGTTTGTGACCACTTGGAGAAATATCAAGTGGATGATCGGTATTCACGTTTAATGAGATAAGTATACACAAAGCATACCTTTATTTGAGTTTCTATAGTTTATATTTTCTTAGACTCCTATGCTTTTATTTGACATCATTTTTAGCCTCTGATATGATACTCCGATATAAAGTCAATATCCCCGATAATCATGTTTAACGAGATAAGTATAACCAAAACATACTTTTATTTGAGTTAGTATAGTTTTTATCTTCTTAGATACATCTATGCTGACATATGTCATAATTTTTAAGCCTCCAATATGACACTCCGATATTTAGTCAATATCCCCGATATATCCCCGATATCCGCAATCCGATATCAAATTTACTAGGCCAATACGCTACCGATATCCGATATTTAGAACACTGGATGTAAGGATGAGGATCTAGAGAAAACCCAAACAGTAATCGATACATTTTTATTCACATGAACACATGCACCCACACGCCCAGGCATGTGTGCGCACACACAAAAATGCTGGTCAGCCCCAAATTCAATTAAACAGAACAGAATATCAAGTCTATGAACCACAACCTTAAACAGGTTGATGTTAGTCAGCAACATCACTTGATGGATCACTGACGAGCTGTTGACGAAGTCCATTAGAATCGGTGCTTGCCAATAGCCAAGTCAGCAGACAAGGTAAAACGATGTCGACCTTAGATGGACGTCTGGTAAGCCATATAGCTACAATGGATGTGGCGAGGCTTAAAAGTTAGTGAGGAAACTTGAGTTCATCCAACTTACAAACACCAAACAAAGTGTTTCTAACAGAGGAGGCTATGAAGCACTGTTCAGTTGAGCCTCCCCCCCCCCCCCCCCCCCCCTCAAAAAAAAAAACCTCTAGTAGTGCCAAGCTGTATAAGCGTGCGGTCCAAAAAGAACAGTGAAAGCTGCATGTAAATCTCATGCGAAGGATAACATGGAGAAGGCTTAATAATACCATGAAAATAACAACCCTTTGAATCCAGCTAATTCTGTGGCGACTCAAGAACCAGACTTGGAATTAAGAGTGTGACAATGATCGCTTTGCAAATGACAACAGAACCATCATCATAGTATGGGACTTGATGGAATCTGATGTATGTTAAGATGCTTGATAAATTAAAGAACCTTCTATTTTGTGCTGGTCACGTAAACTGAGACACAGGAGTTGGAGATCTACCTATATAGAGACATATCATGCTAATGATTGTACACCAACACAACATGGCAACAAGGAGTAAGCTCTATGTGCACATAGGAAATGAGAAAAGACAAATATGTATGACATCCAGAAAAAGGCAAATCCAAGTGGTCGATAGCACATGTATTTAAAAAGAAGAAAACAGCAAGGATGGGTTATATATTGCTGATAATGTATCCATCTATGAGAAGGTCCAGAACTAAGAGGGAGTCCCTGGGTGGAGCCCACATAAGCAAAGTCTGTGAGGTGTGAAAGACCAGTATATCAAGAACGCTACAATTGCAAAGCTTGATACTACCATTCTGCTCGAAGTTAGTTAATAACAAGGCTTTATTGCATTGGATGGCAATGCTGTCATCTCTGCTTGTATATTGAATGCTTTCTGGCAAAGAGAGACAAGTAGTGTAATTGGAGTAGATGAACTATCAAGTTGGGAGATATTATGATGACTTTATAAGATGTGCCAGAGTAAAGTTTCATTACTTACACACGTCTCCATCTTTCATTTCTTCTAGGGAATGTACAAATTGATAGTCGCAGTATGCATAAAGAAACATATTGACATCTGAAGCCATTTTGCTTTTGACACATTCGTCAAGTCTTGTGATAACTTGTAAGTTTTCAATCAGCTCTTTAGAAACTTACAAGAAGGGAACAAGTGTATTCATCAAGTATGAAATATGGTTGAAGAAAACCAAATTTGCACATTAAGATGTAAAGTTTCTCGAGTTCTCCTTTTCCATTGAATAATGTCATAAGCTCTAATCGTCGCAAACATATGAATAACAGATGTTCAGGTGCAACTGACTGTGACAAGAAACATAACTAAGAATCTATGATGCTAAAATGCTACTTCTGATTGTGTGGCCTCACCTTTAGTGGAAGATTAGTGACAGAATCAAGCCATAAAATTGCCCCTGAAAGAAGAAATGTAACAGCAATTAGCAGGGAGACTGCCTCAGCGATATCATTACAATCACATTGGAAAATTAGTTGGAAACAATTGGGCCTTGAACCTGGTACAGTTGGGCGGATCAAAGCATAAGTATCCACTTCAATACAGACATCATTTGTTATTGAGAACATAATGCTTTTAACTTTTCGCTTCTTAAACATTCGTTTCTTCAGCTGATCAGTCATATCTGCCAATCTGATATATAAGAACACACATGAATACAGAGATAGAAACAATATATTCCATGCACACACCTATCATTCCTGTATGTATGCCCAGGTATGTGTTCGAATGTCTTGGAGGGGATTGGGGTTGAATTTGGGTGTGGGTGTGGGTGTGCTTGAGTATGCAAGCAGTGGGCCAGTGGGCCCAGGGAGGGCGTTACAGTGTTCGGGTGGGTGCAGGGGTCTGTTGGGATTAGATCAGGGATGGGGAATTGGATTGGGGGTGGGGTTGGATGTTTGCACAACTATGCTTCTGTTTACCGCCATGGGGTTTTAGTAAACAAATGATGTTGAAATCACTTATAATTAGAATGGAGAGACTAAGACTGGCAGAGACACAGCACTCTTGATAAACTGGTCGAAAAGAAATATTGAAGATGTTCAATATGCGGGAACAAGATTGACCTGATGTAAATTAAAATGGTCCAGAAATATTGTTATTCACACTCTACATGGATATTCATATACTCGTGCTCATACCTTTCCCCTACAGACGGCAAGAACCGAGATACTTCCTCTTCTTCCAAACCAAGCAAATCCTGAGTTGTAGAAAAGTAACTTGGCCGGTTCAAATGCATATAGGACTTAATATAACAACATCTACCCCCACAATAAGAAGCTAACATACAGAATAAAATGTAGACACATTGAATTTCTCATCAGGCCTGCTCAATGGAAGAAGCTCGATTGAGATGCCAAGATCTTGTGCATCCTAGAAAAAAATTAGTATGCAAATGTTATTCAAAAATCAAAACACAAATCACATGTTCTGTTATGTAAGGTATGAAAAGAGGTAACAGTACTTTTGCACGTTGAATGGCTGTTCTGATCATATCTTTTTTTATTGCCCCTGTAACAGTCCCAAAGGGATCATCTTCGTTGGTGAATATAAGCATCCTCTTATTAACATTTTTTGCAGACCTGACCAAAATTTAACCAGGTGACAAGAGGCAACAAAGGTGAGTAACACGTCAGACACATAAGATGATCTTGGGCATTCTGAATCCAAACGATCAAACGCCCAAAACTATTACCCTTTACGCAGCAAAGCTTGTCCAACCCATAGAGCATTATATAAGGAATTTTCTCGAGATCCAGATATGATGCCATACCGACTTCCAATGTTGCTCATGAACGTCTCTGCCAAATGAACGTTGAATGGCATTACATAAGAAATTGGTTATTGTTGTTGGGCCTTGGCAGAAAATTGGATGGCAATATGCACATGAAGTGACTGAAAGGCCTTCAGCCAGAGGAGTAAGTTCCAGGTCACCTATCACATAAGTGGGCCATGTCATATGATCTAAGGAACCGTGGCTTTAATATCATTGATCTACCCCAACATGGCTTGACAACCGGATTATTGACCCTAACTAAAAGTCTAGAACTCCATTCAATTAACTTGAAATGACAGTCTGACTAAATGGGGATAAAGCAAAAAAGCATACAGTAGATGGGAAAACAAGCCTGAGGCCACACACATGTAAGGTCATGCGCACATGCACTATAAGTTCACAAAAATTTGAAGGCTTATATCATGACTTAATAGTTTACATATTAATCGCTTACAATTAGAACACTTTATACATAACTCTTATGCTTAGCTCATGTGGAAAATCTTAAGAATCTGATATTTGAGGTCCTTGGTTCAAATCTTAACTGTGCTTTTTTAATCATTTTTTCTATTGTAAAAGATATGGATAACGACTAACATAAATCATAATTTATCATGAAACTAACTGGTATTAAACAGCAAAAGGTAGATAACATTATTTTGTGAAAAAGTATAGATTATTCGTATGCGCCACCTGAAATTATTTTGTGTGTCTGCCAATATATGCTATGTCATGGCCCAACATGCACGATTACAAAAATCTCATTGAGTGTAAATTATGGCAGCTAGAGCTTTTTGTTGGGGATTAATATCTCAAATAGACCTTACATTTCCCTTCATTATATAACAATCTCAATTATTCTTCCTATATTCTGCATTTTAAGCTAAAGATGAGGTAGCACACTTGACAGGAGGGCAAACAGCATAATCATTGCTTGTTCCCACTTCATATAAACTTGTCATACATGTGGAATATCATCCCCCACAAAAAAACTATATTTAGCAAGGAAATGCGCCCAAAGAAAAAGTAAACCTTGAAAAAGGAAAAAAAGTTAAATATAGCGGCTTGTTCATGAAGTTCATAGAGTTCACTGGCAACCTATTACAAGTATGTCTAAATAGCCAGATACTTGTATAACCTGAAAAGATGAAAGAAGAAACTGCATCTAAAATTGGAACCATGATCACTGCAGGGATCAAAGCACTTATTACTGAACGGTTCCTTTTCATAAATGCATATGTTTCATACTAACAATTGAAATGTATGCATTCAATGCAGTAATTACCTATTTACCTTCAATAGAAGAGAATTCCTTAATTAACCTTGCTGTGGGCCTATCAAGAGATTCTCGCTCAATGACATTGAAGACATAAACTCCACTTAGATCTTGAAGATTTTTCTTTTCTTTCTGCAATAAGGTAGAACATTTGTGAACAATGACAGATTTCTATGACAAGACCAAAATAGCAAGTTATGATGTAATCTTACTGTGACGACTTATAAGCATTTCCTTTCCCAATTAATGTGGGTAGTGAAATTTTTAAAAAATGGCACGCTGGAGCAGATTATGATGATGATGCTACTTGAAAGGTTATATATGACTTTAAATTCAATTTAGCTGCCCAAAAAACAATAAAGAGTACACCAATAAACATTTTCCTCGTTTTTTTCAAGTGGAAATTATAAAATCGATGTGAAGATTTTTTTGGGCATGCCCAGTGGGATCCAGTGCTTCAGAAATGAAAGCTTTAGATTAAAAACGTGTTCCCTAAAAAGTTAAAACGAATTGAGAACCAGATATGCTTGAGCAGCACCATGAATGGAAGCTAGAAATTTTTCATGTACTTTCTTAATCTAGGAGAATTTGGGAGGGTGCTCCATTGTTACATAAGTTCAACTACACAACCAATAAGATTGATTTTTCTTACCAGATAGTTAAACTTCTAGAATTTAACTATTTACTTAAGTTGTTCATCGTCCATATTTTTTCTTCATTTGTATCCGCCGCAATCAACCACATTTGGATATGTGACGATAATAAATAATGATAATAATATGATTATCTGATACAACGTCCAGGAGTGCCCCAGTCTCAGAATCTAGTAATTTCCAGGACCAAAAATATAGCAAACAGCCAAAGAGATGCCATTAAGACATGGAATTGCATCCACTAATCTGCTTCAAAAAGCCAACCACCATAAGGGAAACAAATGTTTGGGCCCACGCCAATGATACGAGCGGAAGAAATCAATATATGCCAAGATGAAGGAAGCATTCACATGTACATGTACAAAATAGAAAATCATATGATAATCATATTGTGGTCTCATCCACAAATATTACACGAATGCAAAGGGAAAACAATGTAAAGGAAGGAAGGTTCACACCAAACCACAACATGAAATTGGTGGGACATGTGGGCGGCCAGGATGTGATCGTTTTAGTATACAGTGCGACCATCCACTATTTCATCTCCAGCAGGTTGGTAGGGAATCAGCGACTGCAGCTGAGTGATACATGGAGGTATGGAGTAGTGCTGGGTACAGGACAGGTGACATACAGTAGCGGCGTTTGTCGAGGTGTATCGTGACGATACAGGGGGTGCAGATTGTCACGGATTTTCTTCCCTTAGAGTTAGGGAGCACTGATGTCATCCCGGGGATGAAGTGGCTGCAGACACTAGGAGAGACCAAGACGAACTGAAAAATGCTAAAGATGGAGTACCGAGATGAGGGGTGGACAGTAATCCTACGGGGGCCCGGCCTCTGTCGTTCTTTAGTGTCCTACAAGGCCATGACACGAGCTATACACACAGCAGGAGGAGGATACCTGGTGTAGCTACAGGCAGTGGCAACAATAGAGCAGATGGATGATCGTACACAGACAATGGCACCCGAGATAGAGCAGTTGCTGAGCTAGTACAAGGATGTGTTTCAAACCCCGCATGGATTACCACCACCGAGCACGCCATTGTTCTACGGGATGGCGTGTCTCCCATCGGCGTGCGGCCCTACAGATACCCCAGGTGCAGAAGGATGAGATCAAGAGGTTAGTAGAAGACATGCTGCAGGCGGGGGTGATTCAGCCGAGTGTGAGCCCATTTTCCAGCCCAGTTTTGTTAGTAAAGAAGAAGGATGGCAGCTGGCGGTTTTGTGTGGACTACAGGGCTTTGAACAAGGAAAGTGTACTCGATAAGTTTCCTATTCCGATGATCGATGAGCTTCTTAACGAGCTCCATGGGGCTGCTTGTTTTTCCAAAATCGATCTCAAGTCAGGTTACCACCAGATACAGATGAGGGCAGCGGGCGTGCCTAAGACTGCTTTTAGGACTCATGAGGGGCACTACGAGTTCCTTGTCATGCCGTTTGGCTTGACGAACGCTCCAGCGACATTCCAGGCACTGATGAACAAGGTGTTCCGGCCCTACCTCAGGAGATTTGTCCCGGTATTCTTCGATGACATCCTGATATACAGTCGTAGTGTGGAGGAGCATTTGGGGCATCTGCAGGCCGTGTTACATGAGCTACATGACCAGCAGCTGTGTGCCAATAAGAAGAAGTGCTTGTTTGGTCAGCCTCAGGTGGAGTATTTGGGGCATATCGTTTCAACTGAGGGGATGGCAGCAGACCAGGCCAAGATTGCAGCGATGTTAGACTGGCCGTTACCCAACACTCTACGAGGCCTGTGGGGATTCTTGGGCCTAACATGGTACTACAAGAAGTTCGTCCAGGGGTACAGTTCGATTGCATGGCCACTGACAGAGCAGCTTAAGGACAGCTTCCATTGGAGCGAGGAGGCCACCCGGGCATTTGAGGCCCTGAAGCAGGCGATGACGACCGTGCCGATTTTGGCACTACCAGATTTCAGCAGGCCCTTTGTGATAGACACCGACGCTTCAGGACACGGGTTGGGAGCGATGCTGATGCAGGATCAGATGCATATTGCATATTTCAGCCAGACTCTGTCAGCACGAGCGAGGCTGAAATCAGTATATGAGTGAAATTAATGGCAATCGTGCTCTCCATCCAGAAATGGCGGCCTATTTTATTAGGGAGAAGATTTATAATAAGAATCGACCAAAGGAGTTTGAAATATTTGTTGGAGCAGCGCATGGTCACAGAAGAGCATTAGAAGTGGCTCTCCAAGCTGGTCCATAACACATTTGAGATACAGTACCGACCGGGCTTGGAGAACAAGGCGGCAGATGCAGTGTCTCAAAGAGAGGAGCCAGCAGAGGTGACAGCCATTTCCGCACCGATCCTCTTAGACTGGGAGTCGTTGAGCAGAGAGATTGAGGCCGATACGGACTTAACACATATACGGGAGGCACTGCAGCAGTGATCAACAGAATATCTGGGGTACACCATGAGTGAACAGCGACTACTCTACCAAGGGAGACTGGTGATTCTTAAGGGATCCATCCATATTCTGTTGATATTTCAGGAGTTCCACGGCAACTCTGTTGGAGAGCATTCAGGGATACAGTAGACCTACAGGAGGATGTCTATGGAGCTATACTGGCCAGACATGAAGAAAGACATTGCTAAGATGATGGCGGAGTGTGACGTCTGCCAGCGTCACAAATACATGGCAATGGCACCGGCGGGACTTCTACAGTCATTGGCCCTGCCCGAGAGAGTTTGGGAGGATATCAGCATGGACTTCATTGAGGGGCTCTCACGATCAGATGGCTACAATTTCATATTAGTGGTGGTGGATCGACTAAGCAAGTACGCCCACTTCGTGCCATTGAGACACCCATATACGGCCGTGACAGTTACTACAGCTTTTATGCGGGAGGTAGTCCGCTTGCATGGTTTCCATGCCTCCATAGTATCTGACCGAAACAACGTATTCAAGAGCAGTTTTTGGCAAAAGTTGTTCAAGGTGCAGGGTACCAAACTAAGGAGGAGCACGTCATATCATCCACAAACAGACGGACAGACGGAGGTGGTGAATAGGAGTGTGGAGACCTATTTGAGGTGTTTTGCTTCAGATTCGCTGAAGCAGTGGGCAAGATGGTTAGCATGGGCAGAATACTGGTACAACACATCTTACCACTCGGCAGCTCAGAGTACTCCCTTTCGGATTTTGTATGGGCAGAACCCGCCACAGTTGATCCACTATAGCAGAGGTACCACTCCCATATCACAGGTAGAGGAGCATCTTGAGGAGCGGGAAAAATATTTAAAGGAGCTGAAGAAACATTTGATGCGAGCCCAACAAATCATGAAAAGTAAGGCTGATGAACACCGGAGAGATGTGCAATTTGCGATCGTGTTTACCTTAATCTCCGGCCTTACAGACAGAAGACATTGGCTCGTAGGAGCAATGAGAAGCTGGCGGCCCGCTATTATGGGCCCTTCGAGGTTACCGCTCAGATAGGGAAAGTGGCGTACCGTCTGCAGTTACCGGCTACATCCACCATTCATCCCGTCTTCCATGTCTCGCAGCTGTGGCGAGCTATCGGGGATCATACCATATCACCTACTCTCCCTCCTACCCTGACAGAAGACATGGAGGTGTTGCTTAAGCCTCAGGAGCTGACTGGTGTTAGACAGGCCGCGGATGGGACGCAAGAAGTGCGGATCAAATGGAAGTGTCTGCCGGACTATGATACTACATGGGAACCACGTGGGGTGATACGAGATCAGTTTCCAGACTTCCACCTTAAGAACAATGTGGCACTTGTGGGGGAAGAAGTGATGCGGCGTAGGCATCAGAGTCACGGCAGCAAGCAGCAGGCGCATGTGGGGTCAGCGGGTCCAGCGAGGGTGCGATCCAAGTATACCAAAGGAGAAGGCGACTCGGGTCCACCACGGGCACGGGGCCAAACTTGTAGTTTTGCAACTACAATGGGGGTCAATCAGTAATTCACTATTTCGCTAAACCCCCCTTAAACAAGGGCCGGCCGGCCCTAATGGACTTATGGAAGATTTGATTTGTAAGTTCTTTTTGTTACCTAGAACCCTAGATCGTTTTATTGCAATTGTCTCTTCAATTTCTATTGGTATATTAGTTCTAGAGTAATTATCGTAACTTTTATTCGTAATTTTAGATCTGATCTTCATATAAAAACCCAATCTTTATTAGTCCAAAGCCATAAAAATCCTACCTTTTGCCCCCACAAAAAGCCCTAGACGCATCAATGACATGGTTTGATGAATGAAGTTTGAAGCATGGTAAAGATTGTTTAAAATGCTTCAAACTTTTTTTTGGCTTGACACGATCGTGCAGATTTGGAACGGTCATGCAACGTCCATAAATACTATCCAGTTTTCTTGATAGACTGTGGCACGGACGTGCAGAGCTCGACACGGCCGTGTACAGTCAACAGACTCTGTGCAGCATATTTTGCAACTATGACACGGTCATGTCGATTCCTGCACGGCCGTATCGACTGTAGACTGGCCAGAATCGTTTATTTGAGTTAAGTTTTGACATAAAACTTAATCTAATCAGACGACTTAGATTCCACACGACCCTTGAGACTGTTTAAACCCTTCCTATTGTTTATTTTTAGAGTGAGTGAATAGAAATAGAAGCTATTGCATGACGTCGTCAAGTTTCTTCTTCCTCGCATGTCTTGAAGCGTTAGGGCATGATTTGGTAGTGACTTCTATTGATTTCTTTTGAAATTCATTGTAATCTTCTTTTTGGGTTTCTTCTTTTCAGGTAGAGTGTTTATTTGTCAGACTTTGGATTTTCTTCTTTTTGGTGAGATTTGAGATCTCTTTTGGGTTTCCTGAGACGAGTTTGAACTCCAAGTCTGGATTTATTGGTGATCTCTTCTGTTGGAGAAGAATGAGGGAGTCGGGTGTAATTGATCTGATCTTATTAGTGAAAACAGTCGTCGGGAAGCTGGACGTAGGCGCCGTTAGCGGACCGAACTAGAGTAAACTCTGTGTCGCTTGATTTTTTGCTTTCATGCTTTCGTTAATCTCTATCTTGCTTGTTTGGTTGGATTGTGCCATTGTAGTTATCTCTGAAAGATCGCGGCATAGTGATTGTTGGGTAGCTATTCGTCAGGGGATTCAGCTATCCTTGATTGGTTTGGTCATCGTTTACCCACCACTATTAACTTCAAGTCAAACATTTCCATCAACCTTTTTTTTAAAGATAACATTTGATATTTTAGTTAAAAATATCTAACAACCCAATCTTGTTAAAGCCTACACAAAAAAACTATATACATAGTATCGTTTTAAATACTCAAAGATATAACGTACATGTAATGAGATTTCCATCAAGCAACTATAGTTTTTAAAATTGTGATTAAATGAAGGAAAAACTATAACTGGATTCGGAACCTTACAGTGTTAAAGAAACAAATTGACACTTCATCGTTAGAGCTTCCGATGATTTGGGTCTTCAAGGACTGTGTGATACAGTTCACTGCGACATGGAAATGTGTCTCCGTTTTCTCATCTTCCTGCAATTCACCATGAATCAACAAGTCCCTTTTTATAAAAGAGGTTCTTTTTTTCTTGCTTGAAATGATCACAAGTTCAAAAAAATCAACAGAATCGGAATGCGTGCATCTGTTACTGCTGGACTGAACATCTTGGGCGAGGCATCGATCAAATAAACAACAAACTCCTTTGTCGCATCTCTTGTCTGAAAACAATGCAGCAATCAAATCTTAGAAACATTGAAGGAAAGGGGAAAGTGAAGGAGTTGATGGCGGCGGTGACCTGAAACAGCTCGCTATCGGAGTCGGAATCGTCTCGAAAGATGCCCTCCGGGTCCAAATCCATGAGGAGATCAGTGGATGGATTCGATCGATCGAAACCCTACCAGGCGCATTCGAAGGCGGAGTTCTTCCCGCCTCTTCACGAGCTCTGTTGAGTGAGAAGCGAGGGGCCTCGTTCGAGTCAATACAGGAGACAATGAGTCAGGTGTCTTTGGAGAGAAGAATCAAAGGCGGTTACATGAATGGGTCAATGGAATAATGGGCTTTGGCCCAATACAACGCTCGTTGTGATGGGCCTAAATGTAAAAAGTTAGTTTTTGGCCGTCTCTTCTAACATTTTAGGGGTTGGTTTGGCTCCTACACGCGTAGGACAATGTGATCGTCCAACGCGACGTGAGCCGTCCGATCAACCCTCTCTTTCTTTGTGGACCCCATCGTTTTCAGCTTTCAATGCACGGTGGGCCCACAAAGAACAAAAAAGGGGTTGATCGGACGGCCCACGTCACGTTGGACGACCACATTGTCCTACGCACGTATGAGCCAACCCGATCCCTTTTACGGTTGGGTTGACAAGATTTGACCAACATATCTGTGTGCCGTGAAAAGCATCCATCTGATGGCATATATTATACTTGTTTATATAAGATTTAACCAATTTCTCAACTCTTATCTAATTTCTCTTTATAACATCATCAGCTGTGACATGGATGAGAAGCCAGTTTGAAAAATCGTGCTACCATGTCACGTGAAAGTGACGGGCTTGCTTCTAGAATATTTGTTATCTTAGTTGAACTGTAACTCTCAAAATCAGCTTCGTAGTTTATTAGGCTTCGATTAACCGTGGGATGACTTGGTCCTGAAAAGAAATATTTGCAACAAAAAGTAATGAGCTTGTTCGCTGAATCAGACAACCCGAATTGCTCTGCATCAAATTATAGAGCAAACAAATGAATTTATATTTAAACCCGAACGCTGAGCCTTGTTTTCGAAATCTACCTAAAAATCGGAGAATATTGATGCGATCTGAACAGCGTGAGTTTCTATTTTCTGTAATTCTTTTTCCAACCCAAATTCAGTACACTGGAATTGTTTCAATACTAGAGGGAGTTGCTCACGTAGAAAGTCCACTTGGTTTTTTGGATGAACACTCCGCAAAATTGTTGGTTAATTGTGCAAATTTAAATTCATGGCATGTGTATTTTAGACGGTTGATTTAAATATGCAATATCATACTTGATACGCCTACTTTGGAGAGGCCCAAGAACCGGGGGGCCCGAGCCCAACCCGAGGGCGGGAGGCCCACTAAGAAGGTACGGCCCGATCAATGAGACCCACGGGAAACCTCAAGACCCGAACCCTCCACGGTCCGACACGCTCATAACCAGCCCACTATCACCGGGGGTAACCACTCTCCTCGAAGCACGACGCCTTAATGTCCATTAAGGAGCCCCGTAATCGGCTCCCCCATGACGCAGGCATGCGCCATCGTGGGGACGGATCTCGGGGGCGTGAGTGGGGCGGACTGCGTGGGGGCGTGGATCAGGGGCAAACGCGGACGAAGCTCAATAAAAGGACAGGAGGACGACTAAGAAAGGGATCGAATCCCAGGTACCCAAATCTGAGGTATTCCATCAACGACTTTGGCTTCCGTCATTTCTCTCCTTCCCCCTGCTCGTGCCGAGGGTCAGCATATCGATCTCCTCTCGAGTCATACCTACCCCGCCGAGTACTCTTCAGACCTTGATCTGACTTAGGCATCGGAGAAGATTCGGCCGGAACCAAGGTCCGGCCACCCTGACGAGTTTCTCGTCTATTCAGGAAGAAGCTGACCGAGGCGCCGAGGCTACCCCTCAGCGCCCGACGACCACCCTCGCGGCTAGCGGGTGTGGCTATCGATCAAAGACCGAGCACCGAGCGAAGCGCCGAGTCTGCCCCTCGACGCCCGTCCAACCGAGGTCGAGCCCATCGAACAGAGCCGAGGCCACCCCTCTGCTCCGTTTCAGCCGAAGACCGACGCTCAACCCCGATTCCATCTCCGACCCACGCTGAGCGCACGTGAGCTTGGCGTGTCCAAGGGATCTCAACCGACCCCTTGATCACGTTGACAGTACAGTCATCGGTCAACGATTCAGTGGTGAGAACACCCGAAAACATCTGGCGCCGTCTGTGGGAATGAAGCTAACACCCACGTAAAGCAACCACACCAACAATGACACGGCTCCGCCCTCCGCACCGAGGGGTGGACGCGACCCCGACGTCGAGCATCGGTCCCCACCGTGATCGGCGGGAAGGGACCATGACTCCCCGACACACGCTTCAGGTTGGAGCCCCGAGGCGACCCCGACCCGATCGCACGGTCGACTATGATATGGAGACCGGGAGCCCTCCGTCACCCCCCAATCGGCGGGGCGGGTGTAGCAAGGGAGAAGCCGTGGTCGGACGAAGCACTAGTGGTATCCGTGGTCATCGACACATCCATGGTGCGGCGGCTGCTGGTCGATACTGGCAGCTCATGCGACATCCTCTTCATGTCAACTTTGGAAAAGATGGGACTGCGAGACGATGACCTAGAGCCATGCTCCGGGCCTGTGGTGGGCTTCACGGGTCACTCCACGCCCATCGTCGGGGCGATCCACCTCCCAGTGACGCTCGGAGAGCCACTCGACTCGGTGACCCTGGTAGTGGAGTTTGTAGTGCTGAGGATCGGGTCGGCGTACAATGGGATCATCGGTCGCCCGCTCCTTAACGCTATCGACGCGGTGGTCTCGACTCTCCACCGAACGATCAGGTTTCAGACCCCAAGGGGGATTGGGCAAGTCGACGGCGACGCAGGAAAGCTGAAGATCTGCTACCAGCTAGCAGATGAGAAGTCACTTGAACGGAATGACAATCTGATGGCCTCACTTGACTTGAGGTGCGGGCCGAGACCCGCTCCCGGGGAGGGGCAGGAGCAGATCCCAGTCACGAATGTCGAAGGAAGGTTCGTCTCCATCGGATCGGGACTGGACCCTGACCTGAAAGGCAGGCTGATCGAGTGTTTGGAAGCCAATCTTGACATCTTCGCATGGTCACCCGATGACATGCCCGGCGTTGACCCCCGGGTAATTGTGCACCAGTTGAATGCCGACCCCAATTTCAAACCGGTCAGGCAGAAGAAGCGAAATCTAGGAGGCGAGAAGAGGAGGGCCGCCTTCGAGGAGGTGGAACGTCTGCTCGACGCCGGCTTTATCCGAGAAGTCTGGTATCCGGAGTGGCTGTCCAACGTCGTGATGGTCAAAAAGCCCAACGGGTAGTGGTGTATGTGTGTGGATTTCAGCGACCTCAATAAAGCTTGCCCCAAAGACAGCTACCCATTACCTCGCATCGATCACCTCATGGACAACGCCTCGGGGTATGATATGCTCAGCTTCATGGACGCCTACTCCGGATACAATCAAGTCCAGATGGACCCTCGGGACGAAGAGATGACGGCCTTTACGACAGATCGAGGGACCTTCTGCTACAAGAAGCTGCCTTTTGGGTTGAAGAACGCGGGGGCCACCTACCAAAGAATGGTCAACAAGGTGTTCGACTCCCAGATAGGAATGAACCTGGAGGTCTATGTCGACGACATGCTGGTCAAATCGAAGGAGCCAGGGGATCATATCGTCGACCTCAGGAAAACCTTTGAGCGGTTGCGAAAACACAACATCCGGCTCAATCCCACGAAATGCACATTCGGGTAAGATCCGGTAAGTTCCTGGGCTTCATGATCACCAATCGCGGCATTGAGGCCAACCCCGATAAGATCGAGGCGCTGATTAATATGCGGGAGCCGACGACAATTAAAGAGCTGCAGAGGTTGAATGGACGCATCGCCGCTCTGGGGCGATTTCTGTCCAAGTCGACGGAGAAGTCCCTTCCATTCTTCAAGACCATGAGGAAAGCCATCGCTGAGCCTGCCGACAAAAGGAAGATGATACAGTGGGACGAGGAGTGCTCCCGAGCATTCGCCGAACTCAAGGAATGCCTTTGAAGTCCACCGCTCCTCTCTAAACCGCAATAGGGGGAGTCGTTGAGCCTCTACCTAGCGTGCACGGGAGAAGTGGTGAGCTCGGTGCTGGTCAGGGAGGACGGTGGAGTACAAAGGCCGGTGTATTATACCAGTCGAGTCCTGAAAGACGCGAAGGAGTGGTACACCCCTATGGAAAAGCTGGCCTACGCCCTCGTTCTCTCGGTCCGTCGACTCCGGCCCTACTTCCAGGCCCACACTATATTGGTCCTTACCGACTCCCAACTGGAACAAAACCTCAAGAGATTCGATCGGATGGGGAGAATGCTGAATTGGGGAGTGGAACTGAGCGAGTTTGACCTTCGATTCAAGCCGCGCATGGCCCTAAAAGGACAAGCCTTGGCAGACTTCATCACCGAATGCACCATAGAAGGAGGGAACCCCTCTGAGAGAGAGGGCTCGGCTACGGTAACCGCCTAACCCTTGTCCTTCCTTTCGACTGACATCGTTCTTACTGGCCACCCAGGGGACCAGGACACATGGATAGTCCATGTAGACAGTTCAGTAACCCGGTCGGAAAGTGGGGCCGGGATCGCGATTCGATCTCCCGAAGGAAGTGTCGTCGAGTACGCGCTTCGGTTCGAATTCCCGGCCACCAACAATGTGGCCGAGTACGAGGCCGCGATAAACGGTTTAAGGCTGGCCCGAGAACTCGGGGCCGAATCCGTGCGACTCCTCAGCGACTCGAAGCTCGTCATCAACCAACTGCATGGGAATTACGAGGCGCGCGAGGAGGCGATGCAGAGCTACCTGGCCATGGCCAAGACCGTCATGTACAAATTCAGGAAGGCTGTGACCCTTCACCTCACACGATCGGAAAACGCACGCGCAGATGCCCTGTCCAAACTGGCTTCCTCCTCGACCAAGAAGCTGGGTCGCACCATCTATGTAGAGAACCTCCGATTCCCCAACACGGAGGAGAAGGAGGTGATGGCGATCGACAGGGACCCCACCTGGATGGATCCGATCGTTCGGTACATCTCAATTATATCTTCTTCTCCTCCCACCCTGTAATGTCCCTAGTAATATATACAGTAAGGGTATGTATTTTTGTTTGATATGTAGTGTATGCTTGTTTGTGTGCCTTTGTAGTGTGTATAGTAATTTTGTTGTGTGCATAGTAATTTCATACGTAGATGGCTACATGGTTGAATATGATATGACTTGGATGTATAAATGAATACATATGGATGTATTGGATGTGATGTAGTGAGTGTTATTATTGTTATTAGTGTGCTTAGTGATGTTTGGTTGGTGGGTGTGTATAGTAAAATAGGATTTTCATAATAATTATTTTATTATGTTCTAAAGAGATTATTATTGTTGTTGTTGTTATTGGTATTGAAGTGGGTGGTATTTATATTATTTGGCATACTTGTAATTATCTAGAAGTTGAATGGTAGATGAGTGAGGGTATTTGAGTAATTTTATGGTGTGCATGGTTATTCTTAGAAAACTCTAGAGAATTAGAGAATTCTCTCTCCTTTATTCCCTTAGATTTCTTCTCTCTTTCTTTTTCTTTGTTCTTGCCGTGAGCACACATTCCCATCTCTTCTTTCCTCTTAATTTCTTTCCAAGTTTGCATGGTAATTAAGGGAGGATGAAGAGAATGAATGAAGGCTTTTAAGGGGAGGATTTAAATGGAGGATTCCAAGGATTTATTTGGGAGGCTTTAAAGACATGAATGTGGCCTCCTTATTTGGTAGGAATCCATCTCTATCTAGTCTATTATTCAATTTCATTTAAGCATGCCAAAAGAGACTATCTTTGATTTGGAACATGCATTTCTTTTTAATTGAATTATGAAAGCATGTTATGGAAATTAATTATGAACAAACAATTCTTTTCATGTTATGAATTAGTCATCCCACTAAAAAGTTGTCATCTTGCTACTAGTTTCATGTCGTCCTCATGTTGGGTTCTATTGCTAAAGAGATTAAGCTTAATAATAATTAGGCATTCCTCTTCATGTTATGAAATTATTGAACATACTACAAAGTTGTTATCTTGCTATTAAATCCATATTGTTTCAATTGAATAAATGACTTGTCATTTTGCCTACCATGTGTTTGTAGTAATGCTTATTTGAAGTCAAGTATGAAAAAGAGAATTGCTTTGCATATTTTGACTATGGGTGAAAGGTTATGGTTGGAAAATATTATGAGTTGAAAAGATAACTATGGAAGTAATGCTGTGGTTCTAAAGATTTAAGTGTAGGAATGAGAAAAGGAGAAAATGGTAAATGTTATAAAGATGTCAAATGGTGGACATTGGCTTTGAATTATGTAACATGGAAGGGGGATTCTATTGCCATGCATACTTGGAGGGTGATGGCACCCATGGCATGGATTTATGGGGAGGTGTTGTTATGTTGGTTTGATGTGGTTACGGTGATGGGCATGGCACAAGGTGCATGACCCTTATTTGAGAGTTATGAAATGAACAGAAAGACCCAAATAAAACCATGCCATGATGACCACATGCTCCATATATGTATGACATTAAAGTCCTCTACCCATGCCTTAATGTTGGTTGTAATCATCTAAAGCAATTTATGAAATGTTAGCTTGTTGTAGTTCTTTTCTTTATGGCAAGTGTCACCTTGTGCCTTAATGCAAAATGTCACTCTTGTAGTTGCCATGGTACACCAATGTTTTCATGTCTACCTTTATGTTACTTTGTAATATGCCATGCCATGCCACCTAATGTAGCCTTATGATCTCTCTTATGTTTCATTTCATATTATTATGACATGCCACTTATTGTTGCTTGCCTTGCACCATGGATAATATGTCATCGAATTACATGTCATCATGCATTGAATAATATACTACATGGAGATGGGATATTCCTACTGGGTCACGCGTTGATGTGCCCCCGTTGATTTTTCAGGTATTGGTTCTTGGAGTTGGAGGTCCCTTAGCTCAGCTGGTTGGAGTTGAGAGGGTGTGTGAGAGATTTGAGTGTATGTTCTTGTATCTGGCGAGATATGGGTTTTATGTTATATATGAGATTTGTATAAGATGTTGTACATGGACAGTTGTTATATATATATATATATATATATATATATTAGTGTTTGAGTTGTTGTCTCTTTGTGTTTCTACATTTGTCGTCTGGAATGCTACATGTACTATCCCAGCAGTGCGCAGTGGACCTGCTTGTATCTCGTATTTTGTATTTTCCTTCGTAACACTCGCTCTTCGGGTATCCAGGGGAGCGGGGCGTTACACACCCTCCGCCCGCCCTTCTGCCCCAACACCTATACCCCTCGCCTGCCCTCCTCCTATATACATAGACTCATACCCCCTCCAACTACCCCTCCACATCCCCATCCATCCGCCCATCCTCCCGACCACCCCCACACCTTCTCCCCTCTACCTCCTCCTCCCGACCCAGCCCCATCCCCCATCCACTCGGCCCAGACCACCATCCATGTTCCCATCCTCCTCAGCCCCTCCCATATTGACCGACCGGCCCCCTTCCCATGGACAATTTTCTCATCGGCCATCCCCCGTCCCGCCCCTAACCATCTATGCCCCCCGACAGACACCTCAACATTGCCATCAGCTATTGCCCACCTCTGGCTCAGCCTAGCTGTAACGACCCGTATTCATCAATACATCTATTTACTTATTTCACATATTTTCACATTTATAAAAGTATCTTATAATGGTTGGTCATGAGTTTCATGTCAAAACCCAATTTCAAAATTCTTTATAAAAAATATCTTGAAGCATCAAACTAGTTATGGTATTTTCAGGAAGTTAGAGTTTCATCAAATACCTCTCAATAATTTTTTATAATAGTTCATTTTCAATAATTACTGATCTAGCTGAATGAATTAATGTTCTATATAAACATCATCAAAACATTTTCAAACTTCTGCAGTGTGATTCTATGGTTGATTAATGCTCCCCATATTAATTTCGTAATTTTCTGAAATCAAATCGATCTAGAACCCGCAAACCCGCATCTTAAACGTTTTGGCCTAAAACTCGTATCTTCGTAGCTCAAACCCTGAAATAGACTTCGTATTCGCGATACTCGCGACGATACGATTGCGTGGCTATGTTTTCGTAATTTTTCGGAGTCGTATGCGAAAACGGTGTTGTATTCCTCCGTTTTTACTAATTACATCCCATAATTACTTTCACATTCACTATTACTAATTACGTTTACTCCCTAACCCCACTTAATTAATACCATAACTATCCCATTAACCCACCACCCTAAGTTGGTCAGATCCAAGAAAATTGGATCTGAATCGATGTCAGTAATTAATATTCTATATTATTATTATTATTTTAACTAAATACTTTACTAACCCTATATATAAACCACTCCCACTTCGTTTTAAAACCCAGGCACACATCTCTCTCTCTCTATCGTTCACTCACCTCAGCCCCCCCCCCCCCCCCCCCCCCCCCCCCGAACCCAAACACATCACCCACTCTCTGCAGCCCTCTCACATTCTCTCCGACACCCCCTCTGCCATTACCGTCGCCCATCGTCGGCGCTTCACCCCGCCACCTTCAGTAAACCGCCACCCTCTCCGACTTCCATCTCACCAATGACCGCCTGCTCTGTCGTACCCCGAGTCCACCGCACACCCCCGCTTCACCGCCCCTCCATCTTCCTGTAACGACCCGCTTTCGGGGGCCCGTTACTTATTTGATAATTGTGCAGGTTCTGCAGTTAACCAGTGAAATCAAAATAGCCACGATGCAGAGATGTACAAAAATACCCAAATAGTGTCCAATAATTACAATCCAACCATACAAGATGTCCCAACAGATATACATGACAGACGAAAAGTACACAACTGAAAATAGCTCTGGAAGCTGCGGTCTCATGGTCGAAGTCTGGCGCTATTAACTCAAGAGCATCTGCCTCCATATGTACGTCGTCTGCGGTGCCACGGAAATGGAACCGTAGGTAAGTCACAACAATTCTAAATAAAGAGAGAGAGGTACTGTAGAAGTATGACAAAGCAGACCAAAGTGAAAGTAAAGTACGGTGCAGTGTCTGTACAAGTGTAGAAAGCAACGTGCATGGAATGCGTAAAGTAAAACTGTACTGGCAAGTAAAGTGAGGCAAGTATGGTAACTATACTGGTAAGGAAAGTAAAGTGCGTGTACTGTAAAGTAAAGGTGACTGTGCAAAAGTAACTACGTGACTCATGTAGGAGAGTATGATATGCAACCATAAAGTTCATCTATTGCCAGGGACCGTTTTGCCGACGCAGGCAGACCTTGTAGTTTTGCCGACGCAGGCAGACCTTGTAGTTTTGCCGACGCAGGCAGACCTTGTAGTTTTGCCGACGCAGGCAGACCTTGTAGTTTTGCCGACGCAGGCAGACCTTGTAGACACAGACGTGCAAGTAGATGAACCCCCGGTCATAGCTCCCACACTCTCACTACAATGAGTTACCCCAAACCCCAGTGATGTGTATCCATTACGAGATGTTCCACAAGATGTTCCACGAGATGTTCCACCAGATATTCCACACATGATATTCCACACGATGTTCCACATGTTGCTAGTCAGACCAAGTCAACTGGTTGACTTCCTCATCGAAAACCAGCAAGTAGGATAAAGACAAGTCCAACACCAAAAGCTGTTACTTCCGTGCTTTGAGCACGTGGTAGTGTGGCTAGCACACAATTTACCCAAGTTGGTAGTTGCGTGCTACAACCACCAAAGTTGAAAGTTGGCAAAGTAATATTTGGTAGATTACTTTCATTTAGTTCTCTAGTTTGGTTTAACTTGAATAGCCGTTCTGAGGCTATAAGTGGTGAAGTGTCACAAGTTCATGCAAGCATAGTAGACTAGTTTTCTAAACTTAGAATATGTCGTGACTTACTAATTTCGAGCTCGTCGTGGCAAGACGAGGTTGGAGCTGGAAGAGCTGGTGCACGAAGATTGGTACCTGAAATCACAAAAATACTTGGTTAAAGCGCACCCGATTTTCTATTCAAATAATCTGATCGTTTTGATTTTTAAAACTGATTGAAACGGTGTCGAAAACGGTTCTAAAATTTTATATAGACTATATATGGTGAAAATAATTTTACTGCAAGAAGGAATATTTTTCTGAGGCTTATATTAATTTTTAGAATTTTTAAAAGATCAAAAACAATTTAAAAACTATTTTTCAATTAATAGTGTATTTATTCAGGAATTTATTCTGGGTGCAATCTACATCGGGAAGTTGCAAATGAGGTGTCAAAACGACCGTCTCAAAGAGTATTAAGACATATATTTTTATCAAGTATTAGTTTACGTGAAAATAAGAAGATACAGATTTTTGAACGAAAATCACGGATTTATCTTTTAGGGTTAAAAATTATTTCTGGAAAAACTAAGCGTCGGATTGAGATGAAACTAGCGCCATTGGGTCCAGAATGTCATTTCTGATTTTCGGGAGCTAGACACACATTTTTCTGAGGCCTATATATTTACTTATGGATTTAAACCCATAAATACCCATTTAATAATTAATTAAAAATACGAAAATACGAACTTTCCGCGTATTTACAAGTTTGCCATCGAAACTTACGCACGCTGTCGTCGTTGCATGCAACGAGAGGGGGCTTCGGGGGTGTCGCGTCGGACGTCGGCGGTGGGCTCGGAGGAAGACGTCGACGGCGGTTCGGGGCGGCGGAGCAAGGCTGCACGACGGCGGCGACGGCAGTGCTCAGCTGCGGACGACGACGGCGTCGTCGTGTGAGGCAGCGACGGTGAGGCGCTGGAGGGCTTCGGGCTTACGTCGGAGCATGGCGGAGCACGGCGGCGAGTTCGAAGTAGCGGCCTTCGTCGGGGCACGGCGTCGGGCACCGGGGGCAATGAGCAGCGGCGGGGTTGGTCGTGACTCGGGTTGGAGGCCGCCGGCGACGTGCACAGGCGGAGGGGGAGGCCGTCGGGGCGCTGCTGTCGGATGCCGTCGTAGGGTGGAGGCTCGTCGGAGCTTCGTCGGCGTCGTCTGGGCGACGGCGGAGGAGGGCATGGATCGCCGTGGGTGCGGGCGTGGGTCTGAGCATGGGTTCGATTGGTTTGGCCTTGAGAGCTGAGAGATAGAGAGAAAGAGAGAGAGTGTTAGCCTGTGTGTATGTGGGTTTGAGAGGAGAACGGAAGAGGGAAGAGGAAAGTCTGCCTGTGCAAAAAATAGAGGGAAGGGCAGAGTTATATATAGGGTTAGAAATGGGTAGATGAGAGGGTAGATGAGGGGGGTGTGTGGGTTAGCTGAGAGAGAGTGGGTAGGGTAGATACGGGCTGGGTTAGGTGGGGTAATTAAGTTAGGGTGATTTAATTAATTAAGATTAAGGTGATTAAGGATAGGTAAAACCCAATTAGCAAACTACAAAATGAAAATTATGAAAATGCCCCTACTAGTAAACGTGTCCGAAAAATTACGAAAACATACCCACTGGATCGTATTGTCACGAGGATCGTGAATACGAAGACCGTTCCAGGGTTTGGGCTACGGAAATACTAGTTTTTGGCCAAAACGTTTAGAAAGCGGGTTTGCGGGTTCTCTATTGAAATGATATCAGAAAATTACGAAATTAATATGGGAAGCCCCAAATGATGATAGGATGCTACTGCAGAAGTTTGAAAACGTTTTGAAGACGTTTGTATAGAAAATAAATTCATTGACCCAAAACTGCAATGTCTGAAAATGAATTTTTATCAGATCTTTTAGAGGTATTTGATGAAATCCGATTTTACCAAAATACTCCATAACTAGTCTGGTACTCCAAAATATTTTTATAAGAAATTTTGAAATCAGTTTAAGACTCCTAACAAACCATTATAAAATACAATTAAAATGAAATTACTTTAAGTACTTAATTTAAATGTATTGGAAAAATACAGGCCGTTACACTTCCTGTCCGCACTCACCCCGCCTCCGTGGTCTCGCTGCCAACGCCCTCCGACTGCTCCGACATCCACTCCGACGCCCAACTACGACACCAACCTGCCACCTCCGACCACAACCCAGCCACCACGCCGTCGTATCACCTCCGCTCTTGTCCTCTCTCGCTCAGCTCGCTACCATCAACTCCCCCGCAACTCGGTGCACCACCGTAGGCCGCGTCGTCTCCATCGCTCCGTCACTGCATCGCCCAAAACACCACCGACAGCCTCCCCTGCCTTCGCCACGACCCTTCGCCCGCTCTCCGAGCTCGCATCCCCTGCCTCCGTGCTTTGCTACCTCGTCCAACACCCCAAGCCTGTCGTCGTCCCGTACGACGACTCCTCCGCCTTCCGGCGACGCTCCGACAGCCCGCAAACGCCCTCGCCGTCGCCACAGGCCCACAGCTGCCCCTCGCGTCCTTGCAGCCGCCGTCGCCGCCGTGAGCTTTGCCGCTCGCCACCAACAGCTCCGTCTTGCCACCGTACACTCCGTCGCCGCCATCCACTGCCCGCATCCGCCACCGCCGTCCGAGACCGCACGAACGCCCCCCTCAGCCATTACGAACGAAACTAAGGAGGTGAGTTTTTTTATATAACTTATTTTATACGAAATACGTATATACGTATACGTATATGAAGAGTATATTAAAATTTTATAAAATATTATATGCGAGTAATTGGTTTTAAAATCATAACTAATTATACAGGCCTCGGAAAATTACAAGATCAGGCCCAGAAAATCAGAAATGATGTTCTGGACCCATTGGCGCTAGTTTCGTCTCAATCAGATGAGTAGATTTTCTACAATAAATTTTAAACCCTAAATTTTAAATACATTGTGTTCTCTTGATAATTCATAACTTAATATTTTCACGTAAACTGATATATGGAAAAAATATTATTGTAGTACTCTTCATGAACAGATACGATATAACTAATTAAAATTAGTTTTTAAACCTATCTTGAGCTATTAAAAATTATAAAAATTACCATAAGATTCAGGAAAATATTTCTTCTTAGGTAAAATTATTTTCCTCATATCCAGCCTGTATAAAAATTTAGAACGCTTTTCGGCACCGTTTCAATCGATTATAAAAATCAAAATGATCAAGTTAAATAGATAGAAAATAGTGTGTTCTTTAACCGATTGTTTCTTGTGTTTACAGGTACCGATTCTCGTGCACCATCTCCCTTGGAAGCTCTAGCTCCAACCTCTTCTTACTATGACGATCTCGATAAGTAAGTCACAATGAATTCTAAATTTAGAAATTTAGATTGTGTACTAAATGGAAATACTGCATGCTCGAAGCATGGGATCGGTATCATAGTTGTTGGACTTCAAACCATTGCTCAGGACTGACATTCTCTTGTGAGGCTTCTGCCTTGACTTTTCAACAAGCTCTTTGGAGTGTTGTTAATGCCTTTGAATATCCTGGAGTGAGACCATTGTGCATAACTCTATTCGTATGTAAGTCGGTCTATCGCAACTGCCATTATTATCTTAACCTTTGGAACAACAGATTGACATACCGTATTGAAACATAATGAGTGAATGATATACCGTGTTGCCATCATACTGCTGGAACATCCTATCGAAATTGAATGCTTGAAAGTAGTTGGCACGGCACTGGGTTTTGGGGTAACTTATATTAGAGAAAGTGTGGGAGCGACCGCGAGCCATCTACACATTGCACCGTACCGTACCGACCGTCTAAAATGAAATGTACCGCCTAAAGTGAAGTGAGATCTGCCAGGGTGAGTGCCCCAGTGGCAGGAGATGGGCTCAATGATTGCACAATATACTTTCCTATATAATTCATGTAATTTCTAGCTTTACTACTGCTTACTTGTCCTTTTATTATTACTACATCTACCTGGTTGTCCTACCATTGGCATCACGTTACATGCTGGTTAAAATATTGTTGCTACCATGTTACATATGCTATGCCACAGTTGTTGCTCTTGTACGTTACTTTTTGCACTTGCACAGTCACATTTACTTTATGAATTACATGCACTTTACTTACCACACGTGAGTAGCCACCAGTACTTTACCTGTCACTCTTGCATGCATGTCCACTCTTACCTTACTTTCTGCACTTGCATGATAATCTTTAATTGTTTACTCTAGCATGTTCCATACTTTTGCACTACTCTATTTCTATGTTTAGAATTGTTGTGACTTACCTACGGTTCCATCTTCGTGGCACCACAGACGCCGCACAGGTGGACATAAGCACTCCAGAGTCTGCAGAGCCACAGCTCGATCATGAGACTGGCGACTTTTAGATTTGGAGTGTATGTGTGATGTACTTTTTATGTATTTCCATTACGCCTTACTTTTCATGTATTTAGTGAGAGAGTGTGCTATTTGGTGTTGTATATTAAATTTGGACTGTAATAATTACGCTGGTTTGAGTATTGCTGTACGTCTCTACATCGTGGCTATATTGTTTTCACTGGTAATCTGCAAACCTACGAATAAATCAAATAAGTAACGCCCCCGAGAGCGGGTCGTTACACTAGCACATCCCCAGAACTAATTAACTAACACACTTAAATAATACACTGCGAGCAAATAAAAAAGTTTTTAAAAATAATTAGGCGAGGATGTGCGCAATGAGCAAAAATTAAGTGTTATGTGAAGTGAGGGATGTGTTGCTCAGCAAAGTTGCGGGTTCATCTCAGTAAATGTCAATATAATTGTGGTTTTCAAAATAGTAAAATATACCAATAAGAAATTGTTCAGATGATATTTCCTTCCCATTCCTTCTTGGAAGTATACACACTTTATTGCTTTCTAATGTATCGGAAAAAAAAGAAAAATTTGTTGTGAAGGGAAAAGTAGAGTAGTAGGTGTAAGGGGTTAAGAGCCTCCCTACCCTCGTATATATAGCTTTCAACGATGGGCCGGATACCCAATGGGCCTCATTGGCCTATTCATAACACTTTCCATTATCCAACCAACATTGAATACGAGGTGGATTCTTCAGGATCCGAGTTAGGATGACTGACTTGTTAAATAAAGAACAGTTTCTCCATTACTTCCCCTGTTTTAGGGATGTGTCTAGGGGTGGATACTTCATGATCCAGAGTCAACGAGGTTGCCTCGTCAAAACCTTGACTATGGAAAACTCTGTGGGAAAAAACCAATTGCAAAGGGAAACGCGTACAACTCTGCAGTTGACTCCCCCCATCTGACCAAGCTTTAGGCTTGCAGATTTTCTATGAATCTATACATCAGTATCCTATGTATCTATACATTCATAGTTGTCACGCCCCGCTTCCCAAAAATGTGGAGGCGAGACGTGAGAAGGTCCGCTCAGACTTGAAGCTGTGAAACTCCAAGTCTGATAAAGCGTATAAATTATCATATGGCAGGTCCTTGCAACGCAAACGAAACAACAATAATAATAAAGGGAAGAGACAAAAGAGAAATCTCTGAATATCCATTGAATGAATTACAATATCACAGAAAAGCCACTAGGCTAAAGGAAAAAGAGTCTAAGGCCCAACATGGCCTACAAATTATAACCTACAAAACAAAGGTGCCACGCACCGACAACTAACAGGAATCCTAAAACATAAAGGAAACTCAACAAAGTCACCGGTGTCCACAAGACTCCTCCACAGCAAACACAACCTCCTCTGCAACAGGCTCTGGCTCTGAGTCTAACATGTGACACCCAAAAGAGAGAGGGGCACATGTCAGCAAGTCTAAAAAGACTTGAGCAAGGAAACTGAAAGTAACTAACAACCTAGCACTTATAATATTAAGCAATGACATGACAGTTTAGTTTGATGCAGCAGTTTAAAAAGAGAGTGTCACGCACTCACGATGTAGCAATCACTAAGCACTAATCACGATTCACTTATCACTATTAATCACTTGTGCACTAGAGATTTCGCCTGCTGGCCGGAGTGGCGGATCAGGCCAACTTGGGGCTCAGGTGGCCGCATATCTCTTACCCCACCCATATGTGTCGAGCGTTGGGGTTTCCAACTAACTGCGCTCGCTTCTGGATCACGAGCCAGGAAGTGTATTTGGCATATGAGTGCACCTAGCCGGTATCCGGGCGTTGGAGTTTCCAACTACAGGGCTCGCTGCTGGAACACGTGCCAGGAATATAATATTGTAGCGTGTGCTACGCAATCACGATGAATAATCACTATGCAATGACATGAACAGATATTTGCGTACCGTTAATGGAAATTAAACATGACTTGGCAAGCATGATGAAGGTGACGGATCTAGCTTCGTTGTCAAGCTAGATCAAAGGCGTCCAGACAGCTATCCTTTCACTGTCTAGTCTCTTTTACGCTGAAGCAAGGTAATGGCCTAAGACATGGCCCAATTCGAAAGATAGCAAGTTTCACTTGCCTAGCACCGAGGAAGACGATCACGCAGGTTCGTCCCACAAGCGCTAATCTACGGGGAAGGGAATCTCTGTCATGGAGAAACAATCATCAAACAACATCCATTATTATTAGGGTTTCACAAATCATAATGGGGGGGTATGAGAATATTAAAGGAAGAATACTACCCGATAGCGTAGTGGAAGAACGACGCCGAACAAGCACGGCAACGGAAGAAACGATCCGGGAAACCTACGGTCCAGATCTTGAAATGGATGGAGAAATTTGGAGTAATGAGGTTTTGGGGATTTTCCGGCGACCTAGAGGAGGTGGCCGGCCTAAATGGCGAGAGGGAAGCTCCAAGGGAGGAAGGAATGGCTTGGGATGAAGGAGGAAGGGTTTGGGGATGAAGGGGGATGATTTGGGGAAGGAGGAGGTTCAGGAGAAGAGAGGGAAGAGAAGAAAACGATTAGGGATTATATAGAAAATCGTGTGGCGGCTAGGGCAAACCTACGGTTTCTGGGTGAATTAGTCGGTCAAAGAAGGGTGGCTGACCGACTAGTTTGGAAACTAGTCGGTCGGTCGAATAACTGTGACCGACTAAGAGCAAACAATAACTCCTGAAGGAAAAGTGAGCTTTGAATTAGTCGGTCTGTGAAGGATTGTCAACCGACTAGTTTGGAAACTAGTCGGTCGGTGAGTGTTCATAGACCGACTAAGAGCAAACAGTAACTCGGCTGGGAAGATGATCAATGAACTAGTCGGTTGAAGAACAATGGCTGACCGACTAGATTACAATCTAGTCGGTCGAAAGATGTTCTCAGACCGACTAAAGATAAACAGTAACTTAGGGGAAATTAATCAAAGGAACTAGTCGGTTAAAGAACACGTTCTGACCGACTAGTTTCACATCTAGTCGGTCGGTGGGTGTTCCTAGACCGACTAACGATAAATAGTAACTCCTGAATTATAATCAAAGCCCACTAGTCGGTTGATTAAGGATTGCCGACCGACTAGATCTCAATCTAGTCGGTTGGTTCTCCTTCTTGAACCAACTAACGTGCACGAAAAGTGTCGAATCGGAGCGCGAAGCCCCGGGAAGATTTCTACGGCTTCTAGGATCAACCTATCTCTAAGATATGAGCGATTTGAAGTTCGTCATGAGTGACTTACTCCAAGATCAACGATATAAGGAAGAGACTAGAAAATCACAACGAAACGATCGAAAACGAAAGCGACGGAGATGGGAAATCACGCATACGGAGAAAATCCACCATATATATATATATATATATATATATATATATATATATATATATATATATATATATATATATATATATAAAATCGATAACACTAACATAGAAAAACCAGTCGTTACATCCTACCCACCTTAGAATAAAGTCCGTCCTCGGACTCTCTAACATATCTAGTCGCTCTGGTAAATACCCTCAATCAATATCATACTAACATTCAAACCACGTATAATCATCACAAGTACATATATATATATATACACTGGGTAGTCAATCATTAACACCACTATCACGCACATCATACACTTATACTTATTACAATCAGTCAATTTCATACACGTATTTCATTCATTCATATAGTCACAACATCCTTATAGAACTATTAAATACTTATCACATACCATGGTGCACATACTCACAACCAACCAAATAGTTCACGCCACATTTAGATAACTACATATGAACCAAATAATAAGGATACACTACTCCCTGTATCTCCTAGTGTACATCTAATACCAAACAATCAACATGTGTAATCACACCATACCATTATTAAAGCAAGTTCACTATATCTAATATACATTCACCATTATAATTTCACAATTTATAGTCATTCAAATGCATGCACACATTTCACCATATTGTCACTTCATATATAGTCCTATAGCTATATTCACGACACACCACACACACCATAGTCACCAATTCCTATAACTAGCACATACTTACCCGTGCATTGTGCACATCCACGCACGCTAATGTAACATTCATATATACCACTATATACTCAGCACATATACACACTTAGCTTTAGCTAGCACACAAATATTCACACAACCAAGTCCTTAGTGAATAACTATACCACAAGACCAACTCATATAACTATATATTGGTATAGCCACCCACAATCGTGTGCGTAACACAACCAGGCACAAACAATTTAATCATCATACATCATCCATCACTATACACCAACCACATACAAATACACTATTGTACATAGAGTATACCCACTCAAGCTTGAGTGAGACTCAAAATCATTGCAGAGTATTATATATACGTAACACAGCATCCATACATATACCAATACTATTCTAATGCATACACATCTACCAACATAACCATATACATATCATAATGTCAAACACACATAATATTTAATCAGGCAATATCACATATTTCAATCACTTTATATATACCATAATAATATTACAGGCATCCGCACAATTATATTCATGCCGCCAATACATAATTACCTACACACAATTTATCAATACCAACACACATACAACTTCATTAGCACCATGAAATTAAATACACTACGACAACATATCAAATTACACTAAAGGGCTCACCAAACTATATTAAGGTTGACACGGGCAACGGCAAGCTCTATTGGCTAGACCAAAGGAAAAACCCAAAATCAAAAGCGGGTCGAATGGAAAGACCGAAAAGCACGAGTTCATCTAGGACGAAGGTAAGGAGCCAGATTGGTTAGATGAACCAGGGTAAAACTGTGATTGCTTAGGTGGGAAGAGTAAGAGGAAAGGATACCCTTATGGAATAGAGAAAAATAGTATGTAAAAGTTTTAAGTTAAAATACGAAAAGGTTGAAAACTGTTGTACTTCAAAAGTTGATGTCCCTTTTCGTATAAAAATATTTAGAGGTCGATAAAACAAATTGTTCGAAATAAGCTTGAGTCGAATATACATGATAGGAGAAAACGGTTTATTGGTTTATATAAAATCATTATAAAAGGAAGTAAATCATTTACACGAATATTAAGGTCGTAGTTTAGGAAAATATTACACGGTAGTAATTTAATAACGTTTGCAAAGTTTGAAATGAAATTAAATTAACTGAAGAATTTAAACTCAGGTTAAATGCTTTCAAAGTCTTTAAGTCAGGGGAAAATTTAAAATAATCAATATTGAAACTACTTTTAGAGGAATCAGGAATGGCCAAAAAGAACTGTTTATACAAAGCTCTTAACATATGAGCTAACGAGCCTAGTACGGACATATAAAAATATTTGAAATTCAATTTAGTTTAGAAATTATTCTAAGAGCATTGATGGTAAACGGAAAGATAATAATAGCTTATTAGTAGTATTATCAGAATTGGTGGTAAAACTTTAAAATCAAATTATGGAAGGTCTAGCTCAGGAAATGGTTTTGAAAAGTAATTTTACGAAAATCGGAACTAGGAAAAACGTTGAGCTTAAAATCGACTTGCTGAAATCATAGGCGACTTGAAAAGTATATTAAAGGAAGCGCGTCGAGTCGTTTGAACCGCATAAATAAGAAAGGAAAATTATAAATCGAATTGGGAAAAATAGAAATACGGCTCAGAATACAATTAATATGTGAAAAGGAACAAGATATTTAAATAGGTATGAAAAGTATAGGCTGGAAAAACATTATAAAACAGTAATCAAAATCTCGTCAAAACTTTCGAAATTTCAAAATGAATTTAAGTCAACGGAAAAGCATGAAGTCCAAATACATATATTAAAAGTTTTCGAATGAGTTTAAACCTTGCGAATGAGGGAATCGAAAATACTTCCAAAGATTCAGCATTTACGATAAAGAGATTTTAAAGTATGTATGCTAAACGGTTAGAATAAATCTCATAGTTTAGGAAAATGGTATATCAAATTTTCAAAATAGTATTAGAGTCCTTAAACCGAAATGTGAAAAATATAGATTAGAAAATGGTTACAAGATAGTAATTTAAAATTACGACCAACTAGACTTTGAAATCTAAGAATTGCTTTAACTTAACCAAAGGTAAGGGAAATATACGAGAAGGGGTTTTAAAACAAAATTTAAATTGAGTAAAAACTTTAAATAAGGAAAGCATTTGAAAATGACTTGGAAGATTCAAGATTTGCAACGGAGAAGATTTGAAAGGTCAACGATTATCGAAACATGGTGGTCATGGGGATCGAGGCAAGGAATTTGTCGCATGATCGAAACATAAACACGCCTAGGATATGACTCAGGAACCTACGGGAAACTCATACGGTCGACCAACTAAAGATTAGGAACTTAGCGCTAAGACTTTCTAAGGAACTAGACAATAATGAAATGCGTTCAGCTTGGTCCGAAATCGATGAACCCAAGCGAACGACCAAAGAAATCCTAGGAATCTATCATGGTCAGAGCTAGACAGGAACTACTAAGGCAACTCTTAAAACTATCATATCAATCACTAACATGGAGTCTAACTAACAATCAAGGATCCCTAACTAGCAAGCACCAACTTCTAACTAAGTCTCACTATGGTCCTGATCTAATGGATTTCCTACCACGCTGGGACAGATGCTCTAACACGCCTACCCGCCACCGAAGACATAGGAACGCTAAAAACCTAGACTCCGGGCTTATAACTTGGATGTTCTAATTTATTTAATGGACATTCTATAATTATTATCGTTGTTCCGATAGTTCGCATTTGCAAATGGACCTGCATGGGCCACCAACAAAACCTGTCACGCCCCGCTTCCCAAAAATGTGGAGGCGAGACGTGAGAAGGTCCGCTCAGACTTGAAGCTGTGAAACTCAAAGTCTGATAAGCGTATAAATTATCATATGGCAGGTCCTTGCAACGCAAACGAAACAACAATAATAATAAAGGGAAGAGACAAAAGAGAAATCTCCGAATATCCATTGAATGAATTACAATATCACAGAAAAGCCACCAGGCTAAAGGAAAAAGAGTCTAAGGCCCAAAATGGCCTACAAATTATAACCTACAAAACAAATGTGCCATGCACCGACAACTAACAGGAATCCTAAAACATAAAGGAAACTCAACAAAGTCACCGGTGTCCACAAAACTCCTCCACAGCAAACACAACGTCCTCTGCAACAAGCTCTGGCTCTGAGTCTAACATGTGACACCCAAAAGAGAGAGGGGCACATGTCAGCAAGTCTAAAAAGACTTGAGCAAGGAAACTGAAAGTAACTAACAACCTAGCACTTATAATATTAAGCAATGACATGACAGTTTAGTTTGATGCAGCAGTTTAAAAAGAGAGTGTCACGCACTCACGATGTAGCAATCACTAAGCACTAATCACGATTCACTTATCACTATTAATCACTTGTGCACTAGAGATTTCGCCTGCTGGCCGGAGTGGCAGATCAAGCCAACTCGGGGCTCAGGTGGCCGCATATCTCTTACCCCACCCATATGTGTCGAGCGTTGGGGTTTCCAACTAACTGCGCTCGCTTCTGGATCACGAGCCAGGAAGTGTATTTGGCATATGGGTGCACCTAGCCGGTATCCGGGCGTTGGGGTTTCCAACTACAGGGCTCGCTTCTGGAACACGAGCCAGGAATATAATATTGTAGCGTGTGCTACGCAATCACGATGAATAATCACTATGCAATGACATGAACAGATATTTGCGTACCGTTAATGGAAATTAAACATGACTTGGCAAGCATGATGAAGGTGACGGATCTAGCTTCGTTGTCAAGCTAGATCAAAGGCGTCCAGACAGCTATCCTTTCACTGTCTAGTCTCTTTTACGCTGAAGCAAGGTAATGGCCTAAGACATGGCCCAATTCGAAAGATAGCAAGTTTCACTTGCATAGCACCGAGGAAGACGATCACGCAGGTTCGTCCCACAAGCGCTAATCTACGGGGAAGGGAATCTCTGTCATGGAGAAACAATCATCAAACAACATCCATTATTATTAGGGTTTCACAAATCATAATGGGGGGGTATGAGAATATTAAAGGAAGAATACTACCCGATAGCGTAGTGGAAGAACGACGCCGAACAAGCACGGCAACGGAAGAAACGATCCGGGAAACCTACGGTCCAGATCTTGAAATGGATGGAGAAATTTGGAGTAATGAGGTTTTGGGGATTTTCCGGCGACCTAGAGGAGGTGGCCGGCCTAAATGGCGAGAGGGAAGCTCCAAGGGAGGAAGGAATGGCTTGGGATGAAGGAGGAAGGGTTTGGGGATGAAGGGGGATGATTTGGGGAAGGAGGAGGTTCAGGAGAAGAGAGGGAAGAGAAGAAAACGATTAGGGATTATATAGAAAATCGTGTGGCGGCTAGGGCAAACCTACGGTTTCTGGGTGAATTAGTCGGTCAAAGAAGGGTGGCTGACCGACTAGTTTGGAAACTAGTCGGTCGGTCGAATAACTGTGACCGACTAAGAGCAAACAATAACTCCTGAAGGAAAAGTGAGCTTTGAATTAGTCGGTCTGTGAAGGATTGTCAACCGACTAGTTTGGAAACTAGTCGGTCGGTGAGTGTTCATAGACCGACTAAGAGCAAACAGTAACTCGGCTGGGAAGATGATCAATGAACTAGTCGGTTGAAGAACAATGGCTGACCGACTAGATTACAATCTAGTCGGTCGAAAGATATTCTCAGACCGACTAAAGATAAACAGTAACTTAGGGGAAATTAATCAAAGGAACTAGTCGGTTAAAGAACACGTTCTGACCGACTAGTTTCACATCTAGTCGGTCGGTGGGTGTTCTTAGACCGACTAACGATAAACAGTAACTCCTGAATTATAATCAAAGCCCACTAGTCGGTTGATTAAGGATTGCCGACCGACTAGATCTCAATCTAGTCGGTTGGTTCTCCTTCTTGAACCAACTAACGTGCACGAAAAGTGTCGAATCGGAGCGCGAAGCCCCGGGAAGATTTCTACGGCTTCTAGGATCAACCTATCTCTAAGATATGAGCGATTTGAAGTTCGTCATGAGTGACTTACTCCAAGATCAACGATATAAGGAAGAGACTAGAAAATCACAACGAAACGATCGAAAACGAAAGCGACGGAGATGGGAAATCACGCATACGGAGAAAATCCACCACACACACACACACACACACACACACATAATCGATAACACTAACATAGAAAACCCAGTCGTTACAATAGTCCTCTCATCCTGACCCAGTTTACATTTCCTCACTCTCCTCATCCCAATCCAATATACAAGTTTCTCAAAGATACTAGTAGGCATGGATTTGGTAAGCAAATCTGCCAAGTTATTACATGATTGGATCTTCTGTACCTCAATCTGCTTTTGCTTCTGAAGGTCGTGCGTCCAGAAGACTTGGGAGAGATATGCTTCGTCTTGTCGCCTTTGATGTAGCCGTCCTGTAGCTGGGCTATACATGCTGCATTGTCTTCATGAAGTGGTGTATGCGTTATAATGTCGGTCATCAGGCCGATGGATGTGAGAATGTGCTGGATCGCAGAATGTAGCCAGAAGCTCTCTTTACTTGCTTCATGGATCGCTAGAAGTTCTGAATGAGTGGATGAGACGAACGTCATGGTCTGCTTCACAGATCTCCAGGATATGGCTGTGCCGCCATAGGTAAACATGTATCCGGTCTGAGACTTCTCCATACGAGGATCGGACATGTAGCATGCATCAGCATAACCAACTAAACCTGTTGTTGCCCCTTTTCTGTAGAATAGACCTAAGTCTATGGACCTTTGGAGGTAGCGCAAGAAGATGCTTAACTCCGGCCCAGTGCCGCTGTGTAGGTGCAACACTATATCTAGCTAGTAGGTTGACTGCAAATGCTATGTCAGGGCGAATACAGTTAGCCAGGTAAAATAGTGCACCGATAGCACTTAGATAAGGCACTGCAGGGCCTAATACTTCCTCCCCCTATTCCAGCGGCTAGAAGGAGTCTTTATGCACATCCAATGATCTGACGACCATTGGGGTACTGAGGGGGTGTGGCACTTATCTATTTGGAACTTTTTCAACAAGTTCGATGTGTAAGTTGACTGATATAACAAGATCCCATCGTTAAGATGCTCTATTTGAAGACCTAAACAGAATTTTGACTTTCCGATGTCTTTCATCTCGAAAGTTTCTGTCAAGCTTCTAGAAATATCGACGATCTCTTCAGGAGATCCGATGAGGTTCAAGTCGTCCACATAGATGGCTATAATGACAAATCCTATTGCATTTGCTCTTATAAAGATGCAAGGGCAGACTGTGTCATTTGTAAATCCTTGTTTTGCAAGGAAGTCACTCAGTCTGTTATACCACATCCTTCCAGATTGTTTTAGACCATATAATGATCTTTGCAGTTTCACTGAGTAGATGTCACGTTGTCTCTCTTTTAGTGCTGCAGGCAAGGAATAACCATCAGGCAATCTCATATAAATGGCTCGGTCTAAGTTTTCATATAGGTATGCAGCCACGACGTCCATAAGCTGCATATCTAAACCCTCTTGAGCTGTCAAGCCACTGAGGAATCAGAAGGTGATCGCGTCCATGACCGGGGAGTATGTGGCTTCAAAATCCACCCCTGGACGTTAGGTAAAACACTGCGCTACAAGACTTACTTTGTAGCAAATGATCTCATTTTGTTCATTTCTTTTCCAAACAAATACCCATTTATAACCCACTGATTTTACACCTGTTGGTGTATGGACAATAGGTCCGAAGACCTTGCGTTTTGTGAGTGAATCCAACTCCACTCTTATTGCCGCTTTCCACTTTGGCCACTCATCTCTACTTTGACATTCTGTCAGAGATCGTGGTTCAATATCATCGTCGTAGTATGTGACGTTGATGGCAATATTACACGCAAATGTGTCATCTATGATTGTGCTCTTTCTGTCCCAATACTCCTCAGTTTGTACATAATGTATCAAAACCTCATTTTCCCCCGATTTTTCCTCTGTTTGAGAGTTTAGGAGAGATGAGGGAGCATGGCTTATAGTTGCATCCTGTGGTGGTATTGTTTTACCATTTCCAAGGATCATACTCTTTCGAGGGACTTGGTCCTTGGATCCTAGTGGTCGCCCTCTCTTTTTTAAGAGGTCCAACCATTTCTGCTGCAGGCGGATTGCATCCATTTTGCGGTATGTCAATCCTAGCTGGAGTGTTACAGTAGGGACGTGTGATCCGACAATCTTCTGGTTGTCAGTAAATTTGTCTGGCAAGAGATTGACAATGTTTTGGATATGGAGGATCTTCAGGACCTCCTCCTCACACTGGCTTGTGGGCGGATCACAGTGACTTAATGTCTTTGTATTCCAAGTGATACAGTTTGAATCTTCGGGCTTCTTGGTTTGTGAGTCTAGTCTTGGAAATGATGTTTCATCAAATTCACAGTCTTCTAGACATGCCTTGAAAACGTCTCTCGTAAGGGGTTCTAGTAATCTTATTATGGAGGGCGTGTCAAACCCAACATAAATACCTAGGCGACGTTGTGGACCCATCTTTGTCCTTTGTGATGGTGCTATGGGGACGTATACTGCACAACCAAATATTCTCAAGTGTGAGACAATTGGTGGGGCTCCAAGTGCTAGTTGCATAGGAGAAGATGACTGACCTCCAGAAGGTCTTAATTTTATTAAGGATGCAGCATGCAAAATTGCATGACCCCATGCATTCACTGGCAACTGGGATTGAAGTAACAATGGACGAGCAATCCATTGCAGTCTCTTAATTAGAGAGTCTGCTAACCCTTTTAGGTGTGAACATGCGCTACAGGATGTTCGACTTCAATGCCATGTGCTTGGCAATAGTCTAGAAAGACTTATGATGTAAACTCCCCCGCATTGTCTAGACGAAGTTTCTTTATCTGGTAGTCGAGAAAGTGGGCCTGCAACCTGATTATCTGAGCAAAAGCTTAGACAGTGCTAAGTTACGGGTGGTGTAACGGCCTGTATTTTTCAAACACTTCAAATACATACTTAACGTATTTTTATTCTAAATCTTCTTTATAATGGTTAGTTAGGAGGTGTATATCAAAACTGATTTCAAAAATTCTTTTAAAAATATTTTAGAGCACTAGACTTATTATATTGTATTTCAGCAATTTCAGATTTCCGCAAATGCCCAAAACATTCCTGTTAAAATTCATCTCCCAAAATTACCGTTTGATTCGACGAATTTATTTTCTATTCAAACGTCTTCAAAACGTTTTCAAACTTCTACAGTAGCATCCTATTATCATTTAGGGCTTCCCACATTAATTTCATAATTTTCGGATATCGTTTCAGCCTAGAACCCGCAAACCCGCTTTCTAAACGTTTTGGCCTAAAACTAGTATTCCCGTAGTTCAAATCCCAGCACGATCTTGTATTCGCGATCCTCGCGATGATACGATCCCGTGGGAATGTTTTCGTAATTTTTCGGAGTCGTATGCGGAAACGGGCTTGTATTCCTCCGGTTTTCACTAATTACATTCACTAGTTACAATTCTACAATTACTAATTAACTTTTAACTTTTACTTTCACCCTAATCTCTCAACTACCTCTTAAACCCACCGTTTGGGTGGTTGGATCTGAAATGATTCAGATCCAACGCTCATCCCCTCATTAAAGAATTTGTCTCCCTCCTCTAATTACAAGATTGCCATTAGTTATACTTATATAAACCCCCCTCCATTTGTAATTAACCTACACCCAGTTACAATTATTCTCTCTATCTCTCTCGTTTTCAAAACCCAGGCTCAAAGTTAAGCCCGCAAACAACCCATGCTAAACTCTCCACTCAGCCTCTCTCCATCTCTCAATCTCATCTCTATCCCCTCTCTTTCTGTTTTACGTTATAACCCAAACACCCATGCTTAAACTAACAAACCCCTCTCTCTTTAACCCATCACTCTCTCACAGTCTCACTCTCGCACTTCTGCTCGCTGTCCGGCGGCCCCGACCCACGTTTGTCGTCCGACCACCTTGACCGTCGCCGATCGCCGAGCTCCTCCGCCTCGCTTGCTCGCTATGCCCCGTCGACGCCGAAGACGTCGCCGTCGCCTTCCAACATCGCCCGAAGCCCCGCAGCGCCGGCCACCTCCGACAAACGCCGCCACAGTGCCCCGCCCCGTGTTGTACCCGAAACCCGCCGCTGCTCCGCCTCTCTCGATCGCCGTCCGCTCCCGGAGACGACACCACCGCCTGCACGTCGCCCCGCCGTGCGTCGGATCGCCGTAGCAGCCCGCTTCCGACGAGCACCCAGCACCCCCCCCACAGTGACGCCGCAACGACTTCGCCACCGCCGCCACGCCTCATCGCAGTCGCCGCTGTCGCCCCGCGACCCGCCGCCGTCGCCTGCCCACCCCGACCCCGCTCCGCCGTCGAGCACACGGGGAACGCCCCCCCTCCGATGGCGTAAGATCGGTGGATGCGTAAGTTGCCCGATGGCAATTTCGTAAATACGAATTAATTTCGTATTTACGTATTATTAAATAATTAATAATTGGTTATTATTGGTTTTAAATCCATAACTTGATATGCAGGGTCCAGAAAAATGTGGGGATAGCTCCAGAAAATCAGAAACATTATTTCAGACCCAATGGCGCTAGTTTCATCGCAATCAGACGTCTAGTTTTTCCAGAATTAATTTTTAAGCCAAAAGATTAAATACGTATAAATCTTTCTAAAAATCATAACTTGCTGTTTTCACTCACAATAATATGTGATAAAATTATATGTGAAAGTAATCTTTGAAACAGTCATTTTGACTACTTACTCAAGTTATTTCGACTTGTATTGCTCCCGTAAGAAATTACGGAAGATACGCGCTAGTAGAATAAATTGGGTTTTTAAACTAGTTTTGAGTTTCTAAAAATTATAAAAATTACTATAGACTTCAGAAAAATATTCTCTATTACAGTAAAACTATTTTTATCATATATAGCCTATATAAAAATTTAGAACACTTTTCATCACCGTTTCAACCAGTCTCGAAAATCAAAACAACCAATTAATTAGATAATAATTAGTGTAGCCGTTAGCTGATATCTTCTTGTGTTTGCAGGTACCACTCCCCGCGCTCTAACTCCATCCTCATCTTGCTACGACAATCCCAATAGCGTAAGTCACAGTAAATTCTACCCTTAGAAATTTAGATAGTGTACGTAATGGAAAATAGTGTAATAATTGGAATACCGCATGCTCGAAGCATGGATCGGTGTGTAACGGCCGGTATTTTTAGCCGTATTTTAGTTCGTTTGTATCGGTATTTTTCCTTCAGTCGTCTGGTTAACTTTCGTCCGTACGTTTCGTGGTATGCGTGTGCGAGTCGGTATTTCCATTTTTTTTACCGGAATGTCATTAATTGATCATCTAGTTTAACTAAAAACTTTAATTTAATTATTTTGCTAATTAATTTTGTTATTCTTACTAATTACTTTTGGTAATTTATAATTACATTTTATAATTTAATTAACTAATTAAATATCCCTTCTTTCAACAAACACGTTTAGATTGGGAGAGGAGAAGTCGTATACGTTAGGCTAGGCAGATGCATTCCCTCATTTCATTCAACAAACATCATTTAATTCTATCCTAATCTCAAACCTAAACTCATTAAAGTTGTCTACGACTAATTAGCTTCTTAAGGCTATACATCATCTGCAAACCCCATCACCTTGCAAGAAAATCTATGCAACAAATCCTACAGCAAATTCACCGTCATTTCCAAACCCAAAATCCTCCATCAAACAACTCCCTGCAACCAAATTCCCCAAACCAAAAATCATCATCTTCCTCCTCCTTGTCAACACCAAGCACCACCACCATCGTCACTCCCACACCAGAAATCAAAACCCACATCTCTTCCGATCATCATCATCTTCCAACCCAAATCAAATTCAGACATTTCAATAAACCCAAATTTCCCAACAAACCAAACCCAAACCAGATTATTCCCAAATGCAAACCCCAAAACTGATTTTTGAAATCAAAAACCTAGATTAGAAGAGATCTGAACTTCAGATTCAATACACAAAAAAAAATCAGATCCAAACTTAAGAAATCAACCTCAAACCCTCTCTTCATCTTCCTCTTCCTCCCCTCCTTCCCTTGGCCGACCTCCCCCTCAACCACCCACGCACAGCCGCCGCCCGCCAGCGCGCGCCGCCCGCCGGACCGCCGGAGCCGCCGCCGCCGTACGCTGCCCTTCCTCCCCATCGTGCGAGGTGAAAACCCCCTACTTGCGTTACATCATTATGCTGCTAAGAATAGAAACAAAAAAAATAAAATAAAAAGAAACAAGAGAGAACAGAAGAGAGACAAGGGGACAGGGGAAAAGAGAAAGAGAGTGAGAGAGAGTAGGTCAGGAGACAGACCTAGTAATAAGTAGGGGGGTTGTGTTAAATGTTAGTAGAGGTTAAAAGTTTTTCATGTTAACTTGTTACCACTTAGTCAATGTTACTATTAGTAGATGAATTATTTAATGTCATATGATTAGCTTAGTTAATTAAATTTTTGTTAATAGTAGTTAGCTGTTAATTAATTGTTAAACTAATTTTAGCATGTTAACAAGTTTGTAAATAATGTTCATGTAATAAAATTGAATAAAATAAAGTGTACCCTGTTTATATAACCCAATATAACCGCTACCCTAGCCAGTGAACCCCATAAAAATTAGACGAACCCAATTTAGAGGTTAACTTAATAGTTGCGTAACTCGCAATAAATTTAGTTCGTTAATTCTCTTTTAAACACTTTTGTTAATTATAATAAATGTTATTATTTAATGGCGCAGATACGACGCGAACTATCCTAACGTTACTCGGGCAACCCAAACTGTCCCAGTCAGGCAAGCGTGCAGTTATTTTATGTTTTTGTGATATCTGTTGTTGTACACTGAATTGCTGACACAAACACATTTTTTTAGAAATGCTAGACTTGTGGACCCCTTAATAATCAAAATGAATGCACTTTGTGAATGATAATGTTTATGGACATGTACGGTTAATTTTAGAATTGTTGATTCTTATAGAATGTTAAATGCCGTTGGCTCCCGTAGTTAAATGCCGTTGGCTCACGTAGTTAAATGCCGTTGGCTCCCGTAGTTAAATGCCGTTGGCTCCCGTAGTTAAATGCCGTTGGCTACCGATGTTACATGCCGTTGGCTACCAGTTGCCGTTGGCTACCAGATGTTACTGCCGTTGGCTATTAGTTAATCTCGTCGGTCACATGTGATTACGTCACATGCGACTAGTCTGGACTCGTGTTTCAGTATATGGCGGATTAGCATCCTGGCACGTGATTCAGGAAAATACACTTGGGTGGGGTTGGTTCCCGGGCACTAGCCGGTAGTAAACGAGTCGCCTTCGGGGGCACTTGAAGGTGTATTTATTTACTATTCGTCTAACGGCGGGAATCTTAGTCACGGACTTGCACACACAGTTAAATAATTGAAAATGGAAGTTAATTACAGACTGATGTTACATTACTCAACTGCCATGTCAATTTTTATTACTGAACTACCATGCTAATGTAACTTGTTGCTTTAACTACCATGCTAGTGTAACTTTCATAATCGTTTTAACTGCTTCAGTTCATTGAAATACATGCTAGTGTAAATTCTTTTAACTGCTGTAAAACTGCCATATATATAACTTGTTATATATATCTTGCCTTGGGTCATCTGACATCTGCTTGCAGACCCTTGCTGACATACATTCATGTTGTTTGAATGTATGTCAGGTTACGAGACAGGTTATCTGGAGGACGAGTTGCTGGATCAGAGTGATCCAATAGACCAGGATTCTGCTGATCCTGAAGTCCACCCTACCGTGGAGTAGTGCTGATTATCACCGCTGCAGCTATTTACTTTCACCGCCGTTGTTTGTAGGGTGTGTACCCACTTTATCTGTATCGCTATCGTTGTAGGCCATGCTTGGGGCCCTTTCTATTATTGTGTACTTTATCTGGATGTTGGCTTTAATATTTCTATTGTTCTGAGTTGCATGCAAGTTCCTGCGAAAGGTGTTTTCACAGACGCTTATTGGGTTCGAGCTTCACCGCTCCAACCTAAGCGGGCCCGCTCGCGTCCTCGCCCCAAGTATAATGGGAAGCGGGGCGTGTCAGGTTTTTGTGGTGGCCCATGCAGGTCCTGCATTAGCGAAACTTCAGTCCAATGGAAATACTATCAATGGCCAAAAACATCTAGATTTATCTCGTACACAACTTAACCAAGTTCGTTTCTCAGCATGGCAGGAGGACACCACACCAGAAATGGAAATGGGACCGATAATGCAGCTAACGGAAGTGCTGATATCAATGTAGTCCTCGGAGTTATCAGGGGAATGCTGGAAGTCCAGCAACAGCTGATTCAGCAAGGACAGCAACCTGCTCAGAATGCACCACCGCCACCCCCTCGAGCTGAACCAGGAGTCAGACAATTCCATGAATTGCAGCCCAAGAGCTTCTCTGGAAAAGAAGGGCCTCTAGGAGCTGATGAATGGGTTCAAGCGACTGAAGATAAGCTGAGTGCTGCACGTATCCCACAGGCTGGATGGGTTGACGTGGCGAAACTACAGCTGACAGACAATGCCAGGAGCTGGTGGCAGCTGGAGGAGAAACGTCTGATCAGACCGATCTCTTGGGGTATGTTTAGGGAAAGGTTCGATGCTAAATACTTTCCCAAGGCAGCCAAGAGAGAGCTTCAACAACGTTTCGCTAACTTGGTCCAAGGAGATATGACTGTGGATGAGTATGAGGCTGAATTTGCCATGCTTAGCCGTTTTGCACCTCATATGGTAGAAGACCCTGAAGATTGTGCATTTCAGTTTCGCAAGGGCCTGAATCGCAAGGTCCAAGCCTCGATGACCTCGGCGAGACCGACGACACTTCAGGATGTTCTGGATTGTGCACGTGAGCATGAGCTTGTAGAGAAACTCCCCGAAGGACCTTCAACTGGAGGAGGCAAGCGTCCCATGGAGCCGCCTAGGATGGTGCCTAGAGGAAACTTTCGACCTCCGCAGACTACACCGTTCAAGAGGCCATCCACTTCTGTCGATCGATCGCATGTGATTTGCTACTTCTGCGGCAGGACTGGACACCAGAAGAAAGATTGCAGGAGGATGCTGAACCAGTGTCTGGTATGCGGATCACCCGCACATGCCGCGAGAGACTGCCCTCACGGCAAGGACCGTCGACCACCCACTGGAGTACCTGCACCTGTTCAGCGTGCAGTGCATGCACCTGTTCAGCGAGGAGCACCCGGACCTGCTCAGCGTGGACCACCTCTGATCCCTCAGGATCGAGCTTATCAGCAGGTCCATCAGCCGAAGCGCCAGGCGTTCACGATGACAGCTGCAGAAGCTGAGGCTGAGGATGATGTGATCACAGGTAACATTTATACCTAGCATTTATCTTTTACCAGATATTAATGCTTGTTAGTTAGGTTCTCTTGCTAAGAATATTATTTTCGTCTTAGGTATTATCTTAGTGGCCTCCCACCCGGCTCTTACTTTATTTGATTCCGGAGCTTCCCTGTGTGTTATATCCCAGAAGTTTGTAGATAAACACTCGATTCCTACTTACCCACTTCCCAAGAGATGGAATATCACAACCGGAGGTGGCGTAGTGAGTGTTACCTTGGGATGCAAATCCTGCCCCTTAGTGATTTGCGGACATGAACTTTATGCAGACTTCATGGTCCTAGATACACCCAACTTTGATGCTATTCTCGGCATGGACTGGTTAGGGACTTTCTATGCTACTATCGACTGTCACGAGAAGAAAGTAGTATTCGAAATTCCCGACCATCCTGTGTTCGAATTTATCAGCGGTAGTCGTTCGCTCGAGCCTATCAGATTTCGGGCTCAGCCGAACGAAGCGATCCTCGCATCTACGCAAGTCGAACCGGAGAAGCCTGCAGTGGTTCGAGACTTCGAAGATGTATTTCCAGAAGATATTTCTGGATTGCCGCCTGATCGAGCTTTGGAGTTCAGTATTGATCTAATGCCAAATACTCAACCAATCTCGAAGGCACCTTATTGTATGGCTCCAGCAGAACTTGAAGAGCTACGGAAGCAGTTGGACGATCTGTTGCAGAAAGGATTCATTCATCCCAGCGTGTCTCCCTGGGGTGCACCCGTACTGCTGGTCAAGAAGAAGGACGGATCGAGAAGAATGTGCGGGGATTATCGGGAGCTGAACAATGTCACGGTGAAGAATAAGTACCCGTTACCTCGCATTGATGACATCTTTGATCAACTCGGTGGATCACGAGTTTTCTCGAAGTTGGACCTCAGGAGTGGATATCATCAGTAGAAGGTCAAGAATGAGGATGTCTACAAGACAGCTTTTCGGACCAAGTATGGACACTACGAGTTCGTTGTCATGCCATTCGGTGTAACCAACGCTCCTGCAGTATTCATGAATCTCATGAATCTCATATTCTATGATTTTCTGGATAAATTCGTAGTGATATTCATTGATGACATATTGGTCTATTCGAAGAGCGAGGAGGAGCATGCCGAGCATCTACGGATGGTTTTGGAGACGCTTCGCCGTCATCAGTTGTATGCCAAGTACAGCAAGTGTGAGTTCTGGTTGGACCGGATTGCATTTCTTGGACATGTGGTATCAGGCGACGGTATCTCAGTTGACCCAGAGAAGGTTACATCAGTCAAGAATTGGCCAACTCCTCGGTCAGCATCAGACATCCGGAGTTTCCTAGGATTGGCGGGCTACTACCGTCGATTCATTCAGGATTTCTCGAGGATAGCAGAGCCCATGACTCGACTGACGAGGAAGGACGTCAAGTATGTTTGGTCAGACACTTGCGAGCAGGCATTTGAGACTTTGAAAGCCAAACTTACATCTGCACCAGTTCTGGCTATTCCAGATAGGACTGGAGGATTCGAGGTCTTTTGCGATGCCTCGGGAAAGGGTCTTGGATGTGTTCTACATCAGCACGGTCATGTAGTCGCGTATGCTTCTCGGCAATTGAAGATTCACGAGAAGAATTACCCGACTCACGACTTGGAGTTAGCCGCTGTTATCTTCGCTTTGAAGATTTGGAGACATTTCTTACTGAGTGAGAAAGTGAAGATTTTCACTGATCACAAGAGTTTGAAATATATTTTCACTCAGAAGGAGTTGAATATGAGACAGCGCAGATGGTTAGAACTGATGGCTGATTACGACATCGACCTTCAGTATCATCCAGGAAAGGTTAATGTTGTACCTGATGCTTTGAGCAGACTTCCAACGGTCATGACTCTCACAGTTCAGTGGAGGTTGCAACAGGATCTGTGTGGGATGAGCACAGAGGTTGTATTACCTGGAGTCACATCATCGTTGATGAATATGCAGATTCAGTCAACGATAGTGGATAGGATCAAAGCTGCACAGTCTGGAGATGCTAAATTGCAGAAGATTCGAGTACAAGTTGAAGCTGGACTTCGGACGGATTTTATCATTCATGAGGATGGTTCCTTGAGATACGGCAGTAGGATCTGCGTACCTTCTGGTGATATTAGAGATGAGCTGATGAATGAAGCTCATAGCTCTTCCTATTCCATTCATCCTGGCGGTACCAAGATGTACAAGGATCTCCGTCTGAATTTTTGGTGGCACGGTATGAAGAGAAGCGTAGCTCGTAGCGTCGCCAAATGTCTTGTGTGTCAGCAGGTGAAGGCTGAACATCATCGCGTTGCCGGATTACTTCAACCTCTGCCGATTCCAGAGTGGAAGTGGCAGCACATCACCATGGACTTCGTAACTGGACTACCTCGGAGCACCAAGCAAAATGACGCGATTTGGGTTATCGTTGACCGATTGACCAAGTCTGCGCATTTCATACCTTTCCGAGTAGGACAAGCTACGGAGATACTTGCGAAGAAGTATATGGAGGTAAATATCTTTCTTATACCTTTATAGCTTCTTTCTAGTATACGTCGTAATGTGAACGATAATCGTGCAGGAGATTGTGCGATTTCATGGAGTTCCTGTGAGTATCGTCTCCGACCGGGACACGAGATTCACGTCTCAATTCTGGAAAAGTTTGCAGACTAATCTGGGTACCAGTCTGAAATTCAGTACTGCGTATCACCCGCAAACAGATGGACAGTCGGAGCGCACTATCCAGATATTGGAGGACATGTTGAGAGCTTGTATGTTGGATCTCAAGGGTTCGTGGGAGGATCATCTGCATCTGGTGGAATTCTCCTACAACAACAGCTACCAGGCGAGCATCGGCATGTCGCCATTTGCTGCTCTTTATGGAAGGAAATGTCGATCCCCGCTGAGTTGGGATGACGTTGGTGATAGAGAGCTGTTGGGACCAGAGATGATAGTTGAGGCTGTGGATGTTGTGCGTGATATCAGAGACAAGCTTCGGATCGCTCAGGACCGTTATAAGCATTGGGCAGATGCTAAACGGCGTCCACTGGAGTTTCAGCCAGGAGATCATGTGTTCCTGAAAATCTCACCGAATCGAGGAGTGATTCGCTTTGGGAAGCGCGACAAGCTTAGTCCGAGATATATTGGACCTTTCGATGTGCTAGAGCGAGTTGGAGAGGTAGCTTATCGCTTAGCCCTACCACCGTCATTAGTGGGAGTACATGACGTCTTTCATGTATCCCAGCTGCGTCGTTATATTAGCGACCCCTCTCACGCTGTGGACTACTCAGAGATCACAGTTCGACCAGATCTGACGTACGAACAACAACCAGTGGAGATCTTAGATCGACGTCAGAAAGTCTTCCGGACCAAGACTATAGATCTAGTCAGAGTGATGTGGTGTCGCGACTCGCCAGGAGAATCTACCTGGGAGCGGGAAGATGAGATGCGAGAGCGTTATCCATATTTATTTCCTGCTCCTTAGTTGATAAGAATTCCGAGGACGGAATTTTCTTAAGGTGGGTAGAATGTAACGGCCGGTATTTTTAGCCGTATTTTAGTTCGTTTGTATCGGTATTTTTCCTTCAGTCGTCTGGTTAACTTTCGTCCGTACGTTTCGTGTTATGCGTGTGCGAGTCGGTATTTCCATTTTTTTTAACCGGAATGTCATTAATTGATCATCTAGTTTAACTAAAAACTTTAATTTAATTATTTTGCTAATTAATTTTGTTATTCTTACTAATTACTTTTGGTAATTTATAATTACATTTTATAATTTAATTAACTAATTAAATATCCCTTCTTTCAACAAACACGTTTAGATTGGGAGAGGAGAAGTCGTATACGTTAGGCTAGGCAGATGCATTCCCTCATTTCATTCAACAAACATCATTTAATTCTATCCTAATCTCAAACCTAAACTCATTAAAGTTGTCTACGACTAATTAGCTTCTTAAGGCTATACATCATCTGCAAACCCCATCACCTTGCAAGAAAATCTATGCAACAAATCCTACAGCAAATTCACCGTCATTTCCAAACCCAAAATCCTCCATCAAACAACTCCCTGCAACCAAATTCCCCAAACCAAAAATCATCATCTTCCTCCTCCTTGTCAACACCAAGCACCACCACCATCGTCACTCCCACACCAGAAATCAAAACCCACATCTCTTCCGATCATCATCATCTTCCAACCCAAATCAAATTCAGACATTTCAATAAACCCAAATTTCCCAACAAACCAAACCCAAACCAGATTATTCCCAAATGCAAACCCCAAAACTGATTTTTGAAATCAAAAACCTAGATTAGAAGAGATCTGAACTTCAGATTCAATACACAAAAAAAATCAGATCCAAACTTAAGAAATCAACCTCAAACCCTCTCTTCATCTTCCTCTTCCTCCCCTCCTTCCCTTGGCCGACCTCCCCCTCAACCACCCACGCACAGCCGCCGCCCGCCAGCGCGCGCCGCCCGCCGGACCGCCGGAGCCGCCGCCGCCTGGAGCCGGAGCCGCCGCCGTACGCTGCCCTTCCTCCCCATCGCGCGAGGTGAAAACCCCCTACTTGCGTTACATCATTATGCTGCTAAGAATAGAAACAAAAAAAAATAAAATAAAAAGAAACAAGAGAGAACAGAAGAGAGACAAGGGGACAGTGGAAAAGAGAAAGAGAGTGAGAGAGAGTAGGTCAGGAGACAGACCTAGTAATAAGTAGGGGGGTTGTGTTAAATGTTAGTAGAGGTTAAAAGTTTTTCATGTTAACTTGTTACCACTTAGTCAATGTTACTATTAGTAGATGAATTATTTAATGTCATATGATTAGCTTAGTTAATTAAATTTTTGTTAATAGTAGTTAGCTGTTAATTAATTGTTAAACTAATTTTAGCATGTTAACAAGTTTGTAAATAATGTTCATGTAATAAAATTGAATAAAATAAAGTGTACCCTGTTTATATAACACAATATAACCGCTACCCTAGCCAGTGAACCCCATAAAAATTAGACGAACCCAATTTAGAGGTTAACTTAATAGTTGCGTAACTCGCAATAAATTTAGTTCGTTAATTCTCTTTTAAACACTTTTGTTAATTATAATAAATGTTATTATTTAATGGCGCAGATACGACGCGAACTATCCTAACGTTACTCGGACAACCCAAACTGTCCCAGTCAGGCAAGCGTGCAGTTATTTTATGTTTTTGTGATATCTGTTGTTGTACACTGAATTGCTGACACAAACACATTTTTTTAGAAATGCTAGACTTGTGGACCCCTTAATAATCAAAATGAATGCACTTTGTGAATGATAATGTTTATGGACATGTACGGTTAATTTTAGAATTGTTGATTCTTATAGAATGTTAAATGCCGTTGGCTCCCGTAGTTAAATGCCGTTGGCTCCCGTAGTTAAATGCCGTTGGCTCCCGTAGTTAAATGCCGTTGGCTACCGATGTTACATGCCGTTGGCTACCAGTTGCCGTTGGCTACCAGATGTTACTGCCGTTGGCTATTAGTTAATCTCGTCGGTCACATGTGATTACGTCACATGCGACTAGTCTGGACTCGTGTTTCAGTATATGGCGGATTAGCATCCTGGCACGTGATTCAGGAAAATACACTTGGGTGGGGTTGGTTCCCGGGCACTAGCCGGTAGTAAACGAGTCGCCTTCGGGGGCACTTGAAGGTGTATTTATTTACTATTCGTCTAACGGCGGGAATCTTAGTCACGGACTTGCACACACAGTTAAATAATTGAAAATGGAAGTTAATTACAGACTGATGTTACATTACTCAACTGCCATGTCAATTTTTATTACTGAACTACCATGCTAATGTAACTTGTTGCTTTAACTACCATGCTAGTGTAACTTTCATAATCGTTTTAACTGCTTCAGTTCATTGAAATACATGCTAGTGTAAATTCTTTTAACTGCTGTAAAACTGCCATATATATAACTTGTTATATATATCTTGCCTTGGGTCATCTGACATCTGCTTGCAGACCCTTGCTGACATACATTCATGTTGTTTGAATGTATGTCAGGTTACGAGACAGGTTATCTGGAGGACGAGTTGCTGGATCAGAGTGATCCAATAGACCAGGATTCTGCTGATCCTGAAGTCCACCCTACCGTGGAGTAGTGCTGATTATCACCGCTGCAGCTATTTACTTTCACCGCCGTTGTTTGTAGGGTGTGTACCCACTTTATCTGTATCGCTATCGTTGTAGGCCATGCTTGGGGCCCTTTCTATTATTGTGTACTTTATCTGGATGTTGGCTTTAATATTTCTATTGTTCTGAGTTGCATGCAAGTTCCTGCGAAAGGTGTTTTCACAGACGCTTATTGGGTTCGAGCTTCACCGCTCCAACCTAAGCGGGCCCGCTCGCGTCCTCGCCCCAAGTATAATGGGAAGCGGGGCGTGACACGGTGTCTTAGTTGTTGGACTTCAAATCTTTGCTCAGGATTGACATCCTCTGTTGAGGTTTCTGCCTTGACTTTTCAACAAGTGAAGTTATTTGGAGTGTCGTTAACGCTTTTGAATGTCCTCGCTTTTGGAACGACAAATTGACATACCGTATTGCAACGTCAAGACTGAGTGATATACCGTATTGACATTATACTGCTGGAACATCCTATTGAAATTGAATGATTAAAAGTAGCTAGCACTGCACCGGGTTTTGGGGTAACTTATAATTGCGGAAGCGCGGGAGCGACTAGTCCAGACTTTGTTGTCACCGTGCGGGTTCTAGCAACCCATAACAGTGCCGGTGACAACCATCACAGATCACAGATTATTGCACAGTTCTCAGAGATTATTGCACAATATGCATAGCATAGTTCGCCCGGGTAGCACCCGCGGCAAGAGTTGGCCTCTTGGTTGCTCAATGTACTTCCCGTTATAAGTCACAAACTAGGATAGGCACATTTTACTCTCATTATTGCTATGGTCATTGTTATAGTCATGGTTATTCTTGTACGTTACTTGCTCAATCGCCTTTACTTTTCTTGTCACCCTTGAATGCTTGACTTGATTTACTTTACTTATCGCATTTGCATGCTTGTCTGTCCCTACTTTACTTTCCGCACTTGTTTACTATAGACTGCTCCATATTTGTGCACTCCTCTTTTTCTATCGCTAGAATTGTTGTGACTTACCTTCGGTTCCATTTATGGCACCGGCAGACGAAGACCTGATCGAGGAGATTGCCCCAGTGATCGAGGAGCCTACATTGGCCCAGAGGCTGCAGAGTTTTAGTTACTATTCTGTTGGTGTGTGTTGTACTGTGTATTTACTTTTCCGCATTCCTTTTTTTGTACTTTCTCTATGTATTTGTGAGAGAGTGTGCTGGTTGTTGTTGTACTTTAAATTGGACTGTAATAATGTATGTACGCTGGTTTGAGTATTGTGATACATCTTTGAGTTGTGGCTATGCTGATTTCACTGGTAAACTGCGGAACCTGCGAGTAAACCAAATAAATAACGGGCCCCCGAGAGTGGGTCGTTACAGGTGGACAGTAGACACACATGTGACCACTGAGTAGATGCGTCTATCAATGCCATAAAGTACATGAACAGACCACTTGATGGGTGTATATGCCCACAAATCTCTACATGTATTCTTTCCATAAAGCTTGGAGACTCCAAGTCCACTTTGAGTGGAGAGGGTCTCGTAATTAGTTTACCCCTGTAACATGGTGGACATGGGAATTTACCTTTTTGAAGAATGTTCAGATTCTTCAAATTTATACCCATTGAGCTTTTTATGATGCGGTACATCATAACAGTCCCAGGGTGTCCCAGTATACTATGCCAGAGTTGGAATTCCAGTGTTTGGATGCACTGCAGGTGATCCATCAATAATGTTTCTGGAGATTGAATACTTGTTTGGTAGAGTCCCGAGGGGAGTCCCTTGAAACGTTCCACAATGGTTTTTGTACAATTTGTAAGAGACGTTATGTGCAAGTATTCTTTTTCATTTTCCTCGACCGTCTCTACGTGATATCCGTTTACACGGATATCTTTAAAGCTTAGGAGGTTTCGGATTGAGTTAGGGGAGTATAACGCATTTCTAAGTGTGATGAGTGTATGACTGGGGAGCAATATGATTGCTTCCCCTGATTCTTCAAATATATTAGCTGGTCATGAGATTGTTCTCAATGGACCAGAATAGATACTGATGCTCGTGAAGTAGTCTATGTTTTGAAGTATTGAGTTTGTTGATGAATTGTCCACTAGGCATATGGTTTCCATGTCTATATAAGAAAGACATTCAAGCAATGAATAATACGAAAAAGAAACTACTTTCATTAAGATGCTTAAAAGTTCGATATGGAATTTATGAAAGACATAAAGCAAGATACATTTTAGAAAAACAATATACATTGTTAGAAGAATTGTTTATAGTCAATGACTAAAGAGTGTCGTCTCCCATGAAATCTTCTGGATTCCATGTGGTCTCTGGTAACGCCGCGCTTCCCATCCGGTTTGGCTCAGCGTGAGGCTTGAGGCTTGCCTAGTTGAGGTCCTGTAAGTGTTTGGGAGTGCGGCAGATTCTGGACCAATGTCCAGTCATTCCACATTTAGAGCACTTATCCTCCCAGTTTTTCTTGGGAGTACCACCTTTGTTGGGCGTCCACTTTTGCTTCTTTGCTGCGAACTTCTGGTTCTTGGGATGAGCTTGGGGAGTGGCCTTTTTTCGTTGCTTCTGTTCTTTCCATTTCTGGAACTTAGCCTTCTTATCCATCTTTTTATTCTGGGAAGACTGGACATGCGCCTCTGCAGGAGGGGGCTGTAGAGCGGAGCCAGGAGGGCGCATGTTGTGAGTGGCAACCAACAAATCTCTGTTCTGTTCAGCCATTAGGAGGCATGAGAGCAGGTCAGAGTAATTAGTGAACTTCCTCTCACGGTACTGTTGCATGAGGATCATGTCCTTTTCGTGAAAAGACGTGAACGTCTTTTCTAGCAACATCTTCTCAGTCACATTCTCACCACACAACTTCAGGCATGAGGTGATACGGAAACGTGCCGAGTTGTACTCCGCTACGGATTTGTAATCCTGTATGCGGAGGTGAGTCCACTCGTACTGCACACGAGGGAGTATGACATCCATCTGATGTCTGTACATCTCCTCAAGTGCGTCTCACAGTTCATAAGGATCCTATACAATAAGATACTCGTCCTTCAGGGTCGAGTCTAAATGTTTCCTGATATAAATAATGGCTTTCGCCTTAAGTATATCGGAAACTTCTTCTGTATGAGGTGCTTCTTTAGAAGCATCCTTTTCAGCTTTGGCAGTACTTGTTATTGCCTTTTAAGTGGGTGTTAGACTGAACCCATGAGAACGCAGGTGGAACTTTAGGTCCAACTGCCAACTCAAGTAGTTCGACCCATCGGTCTTCAGGACCGAAAAATCGACATTCGCAAGTCTGGCCATATAAACGATCTAGCAACATAGACAAACAATAGCATGTATTATTTAACTATTTAAAGTAGACATCCACGCATGCGATCTTACGCCATTTTTAAATTGCATGAATTATTTAAAAGTAACATCCACACATGCATTTTTATCAACATTTACATAACATGAATTTATTTTAAAAATAAACATCCATGCATGCATTTTCCATTTCAACATTAAAATAGCATGTGTTATGTAAATATTTAAAGTAAACATCCACGCATTTAATGTATAGGCAATGAAAATAAATTAGAATTATGGGGATCAGCCAGCCGACATTAACACAAAAAAGAAAGTCCGAAATTACATCACATTAACCAAAAACTGCATGAAAAAATAAAGACAACTCGGGAACTTCTGAGAGAAGACCCTTTTTCTTTATGCAAGTGCCTTCAGTTCCTTGGGGTGGTCCTTCAGCTTCTTTTTACATGCATAACCTCACTTACAAATTTCTCTCAAAAAAAGAAAAAGGGCAGAAAAGCAAAAATGTCGGAAACCTGGCTGATACCTAAAATCATAGTCTAATAGCACATCCACGCAGATATTATATTATAAAAATATTCAACCACGCAGAAAATTTTATCACATGCTTATAAAGATTAATAAATAATCTAATAAAGAAAGTGACGTGCTAAAAATGATTTTGAAAACTTTTAACCTTGATCCATTTTATTTATATTTATTTTTCGCTTTAACCATATCACAAAATTAAAATTTCTTTAATTTTGGGCTTTTGGAGCCAAAAATAAAAAAGAAAAATTTTGTGTAACTGGGCTAATTTTCAGGTTTTTGGGCCATGAAAACAACCAACTAGGGTTAATTGGGCATCCCCTAAAAAATTTGGCCCGTTAAGGGCTAGGGTTTCAAAAAATCCTAGGGGGGCCCGCGACGGCTGGCCGCGGCAAGGGGGCACGGCCACCGCGGCGGCGGGCCGCAGCAGCCGCGGCCAGTGCAGTCGGCGGCGCTGGTAAGGCGCCGCCGTTATGCCCTTTGGGCGTGCGGTACATGAATCAAGGTGGAAAAACGGATTTTTCAGACATTCAGATCTTTAAAAAATATGATTTTTATTGTTTATAGACATGCAGATCTAAATAAAAATGTGATTTTTACCGTGTTTTCAAACTTTTTGATCGTTAAAACATGCCGATCTACTGAAAAAGTAAGTTTAGATTTAAAAGTTTTGAGGATTTACCTCTAGATTCGACAAGGAAATCTAGACGACCGTTGATGAAGGATGCCTTTTTCGCTCCCTGTTAGAAGAATTCGATCTTCTTAAAAATGAGCGTTTGATGGATCTCCTTCCTTGAGCATCGTCACCTTTTTCTACGAGCATGATCTGCTGATAACGTGTTGTGAAAGGAAAAGAAGAATAATAAGTGTAATGGGTTAAGAGCCACCCTATCCTCGTATATATAGCTTTCAATGATGGTCCGGATAACCAATATGTCTCATGAGCCTATTTATAACAAAATTAAGATATTTGCACTGAGTGGGTATGTAACTGGATCAAATGGTATCTGCGCAAAGTAATTCCCATTATACTTTCCGATGTACCCACAAAAAAAAAGTTAATTCCCATTAGAAAAGCCAAAGCGACACCGAAAACTGGGGGTGGTGCATTTAGGGGGAATGACGACTCCCGATCGGAAGTACTCATGCGAGAGTGCGGATGAAACCCTTGTATGGATGAACGCGATCGCTAACTTCATCCGCCCGTATAAGCCACTAATCGATTCCCACGTCGTCAATTTCTTCAGGGTCACACCCAAAACCGTAACCTTTTTTTTTATTTTTCAACTGTTGGACTTAAAAAGATTGGTTCTTTTGCAGGATAGGCTGTGGGAGTTGGTGGATGAGCAATGGATGGAATGCCTTAGAAAAGAATCTGTACAGAATTTGTTGGGCATTCCAACTGGACTTGTTCAGGTATTAATCCCAAAGTTGCAATTTTTCTGGCCTGGACTTTTAATGTGTGTCTTTGTCATGAATTTATCAATGCAAGTGCTCAATCTGTTGGATGTTCATGTTGCAGGACTACTGGCCGGAATCACTTCAAGAGTTTGTACTCACGTTGAGGTCCCTTGCTCTGCCTCGGGAGCAGAAATCGTTTAATGAAGTACATAGATCATTGATATTTTTTATTTTTTGGAATAATGTTGAAGTTCATGAGAGTCATATGCTTTTGATTTTGTTAACTGATTGTCTAAATTACAAGGATAATGTCGGACAATGATAAAAATGGAAGATAGAGCTAAATCAATACATGTATATTGAGTTGAAGAATTCTTGTTGATGTACAAATTGTTCTTGTGTTGGAATGCAGGACAAAACAAACTAATGTCGTTCTGGTGAATAAATGACGAGAACTATAGAAATTCGCAATTTCTCCATTCAACATGGTCTTGAAACGACTTAAATGAACTGGCACCAAGCTTAAATACGGATTTATCCAAGATGTAGTTAGATGTATTTTGATTCCCTTCTACCATAGCTTTTATGCAACTTTTTCTTCTAGACTGGTTGATGGTTGATTACCAAGAATATGTTTTAATACATCTATTTGGAGGATTGCCCGGCATTTGGTTCATTTGATTCATATTCATAATAAAATAATCTATTTGGCACTCATACTATATTTGAAGCACAAGAATTTGTACTTTCCAAAAGATTCAGATTTTGAAGAATTACATTTGAAATGTTCTATGGGCTTTCTGCATGACCATAATTTTGGTTAAAGAGTCTTTATCTCTGAAATTGATGTGCGTCGTCAAACTTTTGCATCGGGAAGTTCGACTAATTTGCATAATTTTGGTTAAAGAGTCTTTATATCTGAAATTGATGTATTTCTGTAGATGTCAGACTTTTGCGTCGGGAAGTTTGATCAGTTTGTGTTCCAATATCTCTCGGCATTGCACATGTCAAAGACTCTAGTGTGACACACACAGACACACGCACACACACACGCACACGCACACGCACACACACACGCACGCGCACGCGCGCACACACACACACACACACACACGTTGACACACATGGCATGCACACGCACACGCACACATGCACACACACTAGCACATGTTTATGTTGATCACCATTTTAGCAAACATACGAGAATTTTCTACTATCTGACCTTGCATCATGCAGTTGAAAACTTAACTATCTCTTGACGATAAAACATTTTTTCAGTTCTTAGTTCATTGTCAAATAGTATGCTGATTACTTGTTATTGCATGCATTTGCATTTGAGGACAAGTATATCCAAGCGAGAGCTAGAACATGGAATTTTTGGCCACAATGTAAGGGAGTTTCCTTGTATGACATATGATAGCCATTGTTCTCGTAAATGTTATATCTGTACGGCAATTTGGCCGTTAGACGTGATGAGTATCCTGTTTGAGTTGTTATTGACGATTGTTTGTAACATATTATTGCTCTGGTGAAATTCAGGTAAAGTAAAGCTAAGCAAGTATAAATCATAGGTTTACTGATTCCGTCCAATCAAGGAGAATCATAACCGGATGAAATAACTCAAGAGCTATCCTGGAAGATATCAAATCTCCAGGCTGTTTTACATTTAGCTTTAATAAGTTTTTCGTTAGCATTTAAACAGAGATGGTGGCATATATATTACATGGCAATTGAACAAAGGGCGCTGATCTCTACATCCAGTTTTGGACTAATGTAAATATTCTTTAGTGTGATATTATTGAAAACCATGCAATCCTGACAAGAAATGGCTGAAGGATAGTCGCTTATTTGTATATAGCTGGCACCAAAGTTGTCATAGTGTGTATGTGTCGTTTATCATTTTCTATGATCATCGTATTATATGTTGTAGGATACTCGCTTATTATATATTGTAGGATCACCGTATCATATCATTTTCTAGGATAGTCGCTTATTATATATTGTACGTATCACATATCGTAAGATAAACTTATCTTATACAATAATTAAGAAAATTACGTATATAACTAAATATATCTCAGAAACATAGAGATTTATTATAAAACAAATAATAAATAGGGAGATATAATAATAGTTTGAAATTCACAATTATGAAGGTTAGCAAGAGTTGTCGGCAAGATTAGCAAGGCATTTGCAAAGATGAACAAGAGTGAAAGGAGCTCCCTAAAGAATTGACGAGGGTAGACAGATCCTTGAGGGTCAGCGAAGTTCGATACATAAAGCCATATGAGCTTCAGATATTATCAACGTGATTGGCTAATGTCATTGATGGTGATGAACATCAATCAGTACCATCATGCTTAAAGGATAGATTGGGATGTTTTTCATGATAATAAGAGGAATAAGTGACCAGTTTTACGCGGATCAAATTTAAAACTAAAGCTGACCAAACAAAACCAATCATAACCCAACTATTGATTGATATTATATATTTATTGATTTATATCGCATCGGTTCAATATGACATCCATATTATAACATATTTTGCATCTCAGATGTTCGATATATATCGATAGCTCTTCATATGATATGATATGATATGATATTGTATGATATGTATTGCATACTGTAAGATATTAATGACTATGGCGGGCACACTTGTGGACAAATATTATTTTAGAAACTTTATAGGATTAACTATTGAGTAAAGTCAAGTAGTTTTTTTTCATTATATACAATTGATATTCTTAAAAGTAGTTTTCTTTGAGAGACGAATTACACCAAATACCGTCTTAAATAAGTTGGGGAGAATAGTGTAGGAAATGCATCTATTTGGCATTGGCTTTGTGTCCTGTAGGGTTGGATGCATTTTTCTGTAGGAGATTTAGTATTTTTCTACATTCTATACATTCACCAAGTGTAAACGAGTTTGGAAAATTCTAATTGGTCTTTTCAAATTATGACAAGCCCCCCACTTGTTCATAGTCTCCTTGGTTAGGAATTTGGCAAGTCAGGTTGAAGGCTTGTTGTAAAGCATTGTCCAATCCTTCGTGGATCCGTGCTCTATAGCCATCTTGATGGGAAAAGTCTTAGATGACGATGACCCTAAAGAATCTTCAGCAAGGTCTTTGCATATTTTATCGGTAGCATTTCAAACTTTAGGAATATGCTACTTTCTTATAAGGGAATAAATGCAAATATGCTTCCTGTTATTCAAATATGGCTCTTCAAAATAAACATTTGTATTTCACAATTCACACAATGATTTGAAAATTGACCTAAACACGGGAGCATATTTGCTTATGCAGTTTGAAACTAGCCCCACTTTATCTGTTTTGCCTATTTGACATAAAAGTCCCGACTTGATTATTTTTCTTCATTTTTGTTTGGTTTTGGCTTGAAACATGGCCAATGTGACGCATGAAGCGAAATGGAAAAAGGATAACCATGAAATAAGAGGGAACAAATGGAGAATGATGTTAGACATACCTATGCTAATCTCGACCCAAATAGTGCACATGTATTTGTGCAAGTGATATGATTTTGGTTCGTATTATATGGCAAATCAAAATCAAACTTGGAACATAGGTCCAAAACTATCAAAATCACCAATATTGTTGAAACTAAATATGTTATAGTATCACCAAATCCAAAATGGGGATTTCAATCCTTGATTTCATACATACTCTTTGCATGTCAACACTTGACAATACAACTTGCAAAAAATAATATAAACAAGATCGTTCATAGACAAGACAAAATTGATTGGTAGAATGATATAACGCGGTATGGAAGGATGATGATTAGAGTATATAATGTGGAAACACAAGAAGACGAACTTGATGGGTAAAGAGTGATTCTCACGCTGCTGTGATCAAATGTGAAACTTAAGAAGAGCGCTCCATAACATACTCCATTTTAACATGCACGATTTGGTCCTTGGATAATGGTGGAGGAGGTGGTAATATTGGATGCAGAATGTACATCTGTATTTGATAGTTTGGAAAGTGTGTTCTTTAGTGGACTCCATTTTTACATGAAAGGTTGGGTCCTTGTATGATGATTATGGAATGAATTATTAAGGAGGCAAAATGTACATTTGCATCCAGTAATTCGTCAAAAATAAACAGCAGGTGTGGTTATCAATAATATGTTGACAAATGGTGTATGGGCACATGGTTGATCGAGCATCTTTTTTACAGAGTGTTTGTTGATCTATGCAATAGTCTGCCTTTACTACAATGTTTGGACAGGGAGTGTGGTTACCAATAATATGTTTTCATCACGATTGCATATCGTAATACAATTAGTGATGCAAACTTTTGCCAAGATTTTTGTTGTTCTATGCAATTGCCTGTCACCACAAAAACATTTGCTTTTGTAGAACTTGTTCATTGTTTAGTCTCAAGTACTGTGAAAAACTGGTATGGTGAAAAACTAATATTATTCGCAGACTCTTCGACCACATCATTTTATGTTACATAAGGTCCATTACTGCCAAACTAGCTTCATTTATAAAAAAGGCCAGTTTTCTCCCTTTTTAGTGCTCACAGCCTCACATTGTGGTTGCCTTTGTATCGACATTACTTTAAAAAAAGTCATGATGTTTCTACTCAATTCTGGCTCACAATGTTCTTTCTTCCCTCACTTTCTTTCAGATGCTACCTAATCTGCACGTGACATCATTTGGTGATGTTCTATGTCAAGGAATGAATTTGAAGAAGAAACATGAAGTACGTAAATGAAGTGTTCAATGATCAGACACCAGTTTTCTTGTCATTTTTTGTTTTATCCTTTTGCTTCCGAAGTTCCACATTCATATTTGTCATCCCTGCGTTGTTAAGAAGCATTCTAAAGTTTGGTTTCTAGAGTTACATTTTCCACCCTTTTTTGTTCAGTCATAAAAATGATTGCCATCAAAGTGCTGAATGAAGTGACGTGCACTGATACAGGTGGAGATTCTAGCTGCAATTGTTAATGTTATTGCACATGGTGTTTGTGCTCAGACCGTTCTTGACGTTGGTTCTGGACAGGTAATAGAGTTATATTTTCCACAAGTCATATATAGGTTGAATTTAAGTAATTGCATCCAATTTACCTGGCTATTCAACAATGAATCTGGTTAAGATCTTATGTTATCTTGCGCTTGCTGTAATGTTCTAGCCATGTTTGCTATCGTATACTTAATAGTTTGGGAATGCTTGTTGGCTCTTTCTGCGTTTTCTAATCTATTTATGTGTGAATTTGATGCTGCCAGGGCTATCTTGCACAAGCACTCTCATTTGAGTACCAACTCTCTGTAATTGCAATAGATGCTTCTTTGCACCATTCAAATGTTACTTCTGCTCGTGCAGAGAAAATTAAGAAGCATTATGCTGCGAAATTCCGTAAATCTGGACATGGTTGTACTTATTTATTTACATGTTTTACTGTTTACTTTGTTTTTATGATACATTTGATTTATCACTGCAGGAAATCTACCACTCAAGGTGCCACAGGTTGTCACTTGCCATGTTCTTTCAAGTGACACACTCACAGCTTTAAGTACTTCAACATACAAGGATGGCATGGGCCAATTTGATTCTCTTGGAAGTTCAATATCAGAAGGGAGAGGCAGTTCTTCATGTGGAAACTATTGTAAAGTTACACCATTGGTTCTTGCCGGCCTTCATGCCTGTGGAGATCTTTCAGTGAGCATGCTTAGGTGTTTATGTTCATCATGTATCCAAATATTATTGACAGATTTCAGCTTTGGTTGCAATTTTTGTTCGGCAATCCCCTCCATTTACCGACATATGGTTTCTTTTGTTTAAATTTTATATATTAGATTTGAATTCTTTGTGCTTCCAATTACTAATTTCACGTAAAATGTTTAATTCAGGACTTTTGTTGACTGTGAACAAGTAAAAGCACTAGTTGGCGTTGGCTGTTGTTACAACTTGCTATCCGAGGAATGCTCCGGAAGTGGTAGCGTTCCATGTGGTTTTCCCATGAGCACTTCCACAAAGCTATCCAGCTTAAACCTTGGAAAAAATGCTCGTGATCTTGCTTGTCAGGTAACCATGGTCAAGTACATATTTTATGATGTGCTTTGCTCTTAATACTACAATAATAAGCACCATTTGATGGCTGCCTAGAATTCTTAATTTTATTTGGAGGAAAAAAATTCTGATTTGTATTTTTAGTCATTAAAATTTTGGCAGAATCCATTTAAGGAGCTTTCTAAAGACTGAACTGTCTTGAACCTCTATTCATGTGAATGTTTTTTACCATACAGAACATCATGCTAAGTGAAGATAACTACAAGAAAAGCATTATAGCAGGGGTTTCCATAATTATAATCTATTATATGAACGAGGGATGTTTTTGAATGTGTTTGCGAACTAGGCCAAAGAGGTGGGTAGAAAAGACGGTTAAGATTTAATCTTAAGGCATCAAGATTTAATCTTAAGGCATCAGTGGTTAGGATGAGGGTTTAGAGTTTGTAAAATTTTTGGAAGGAACTAAATTTGAGGGAATTAAATTTTGAGGGAATTAAAATTTTAAATTTTGTGAGGACTAAATCTGGAGAGAACTAAATTTTGAGAGGAACTAAAATTTTAGGCGAATAAATTCTCTAAAGAGAAATAAATCTTAAATTAAAATTTTGGGGGAACTAAATCTAGTGCAAACTAAATTTTGGGCACTAAAATTTAAATTTTGGGGGTAATTAAATATGGATAGAACTAAAATATGGGGGAATTTAACATTTTTATGGAGAACTAACTTTAGGGGAACCAAATTTTAGTATGAATGTGATTAAATTTTTTTTATTTTGGGGGGGATATTTTGATGGTGGCTGCAATTTATTTGGGAAATTTTGAATATGGTTGATTTTTGGATAGGATATTTTGAATGAGTCTGGAATTTTTTTTTGAGGGGGGAGAGATTTTGAATGGGTTGAAATATTTCAAGCGAATATTTTGAATGCCCAATGACCTATGGTGACTAGTTATATAATAATGAGCGAAGTCTGTTACATTACCAACGAGGTTTGACATTGATTGTAATCACCGAGATTCGTCTGGCGCGTTTGTCCCATAATTGTAATTATACAAACATCAATGAAGTTGACTACCTTACGAAGGGTTGACATCAATTGTTGAGACGGGAGAGAGAGATGTAATGGATGTGTGCTTCATTCCGATGCATAAAGCAATTCTTCCTTTAAATTGCTTGGCCATTAAGATTGAAATTAGTTTGGAGAAAAAAACATAATTTTATTTGGTAGTTAACATGTCCAAGATTTTCAGCATCATTAATTTCTATGGGTTCTTTGGCAATAAAACATCTAGTAGTTACGTTTCCTTGTGCGTAAATAGCTGAAGCTTTTTTTCTTCGTATTGCATTGAAAAAATATGTTTTGGTGTTTCTTTTCCAAATTTCCATTCATGGTTGGGTTGCAATGTGCCTTAAAAGAATCTTTCTCATCTGAGTGGAGAAAAAATTATCTTTTTTCGGTAGTTTAGTTCTAAATCTTCAGTGGATTCATTCATATGTTTAGGATTTGTGATGGGAATTTTCACTGCATAGTGTCGATTATTTATTTAAAATTTTACGGCAATCTCAAATTGATTTTTAATTGTGCAGAAATGGGGAAATATATACTGCCACTACTAGTGGATCCAAGTTTTGAAATGATAGAGAAAACATAAAATTTAAACAAGTAAATTATCATCATGAAGGCAATGCCTTACTATAGTCTGTTTTAGTGATATATTAAGACAATGCTACCAAAGTTTTAACAATGTTCCATCACTGAAGTCAGTGTTTTAACTATCAGATATCCGGATCGTATCGGATGATTGATTTTCATATTCGATATTTGGATCGTATTGGATGTTTGATTTGCATATCAGATAGTGGATATAGAGGGATATATCAGGGATACATATCAATACCGGGTTGTTTATATCAGACATTATAAATATACAAAAATCATAATAACTAAAGAGTAGTTATAATATCTTAAAAGTTCATATTTGATTATATCACCGATTCACTGGTATATCATCAATATGATCATGCAATATTACAATGGTGCACTAAAATAAACCATTAATATTACAAAGTAATAAAATATCACTTGAATAGAAAATATATTAAAAACTTCAACAGTGACTTATAACATATTTGTATCTAATCAATTAGACGGGTACTTATGTGTTATTAGATGAATGCAAAAATCCTTTAATACGATTTAATATGACTTGTGAAAAAAGCATCCATAAGAAATTAAGATTATAAGAAATGTTAAACATGTTAGCATGACGGGTGGAGTGATTAGAAAACAAAACACATATCAAATATTATAATGATTACGTAACATTATAAAATAGAAAATAAAACACATATCGAATATTACTATGATTACATTATAATGATTATAATGATTACATAACATTAGAGAATAAAATAAACACTAAATTAATGAATTTTTAGCAATATTGGTCGATATCGGGCCGATATATCAGCCGATGTCCGACAATATGACCTTATATCTTGTCAAATTTTAAAACCAAATAACAAAGGTCATAACGTATTGTTTGGCTGCAGATACATATATATTGGCCAATATTTAAAATAGTTAGATGCTTTGATTGTGCTTTGTTGCAACACTATTACCCCAATATTTTATACCAAGTTATCCTATGCCATGACCATTTTAATGCGTGATCCACTAACAAGTCGATCTACAAATGAAAAACAATTGTGATGTTCTTATTAATTTATTAAATGAACTGATACTGGTTGCCATCTTGGCCGCGGTTGTGTCTTGACTCCTAATATGCCACGATTAGCAGATGGATGGTGTCGGTATGATAAGCTTCTGCACGTGTTGTTTAGGAAGACAGAGGGTGTGTATTTGTTACATTGGTGACAGATGAACTGATATCATAATTAACTGAAAGTTTCTTAGGAATAGAACTATGGGGAAATTTAGAGAAGCTCACAATTGTCTAGCTAACCCTTTCAGTGTTTGTAAGATATGCACACATGATTAGTGTTCTAAAACAAGTTATATGCGACCGCATATAAGGAGGCGGCCTCTGGCCGCATGAAAAATCAATATTCTGTCAAATTATACTGCTGGCCATATAATCGGTCGTATAACTGTTATGCACCCGCATATGCGAATATACGGGTGCATAATCGGTAACCAAAAACCCCAAACCGTTAAGAAACCTAAACCGTTAAGCATAAAAATCAGTTTTTTTATTTTAAGGATTTCCCAAAACAAAAGTGGCGACCACTCTCTCCATCTTATCCAAGGCAAAGCAGCTGCGGATCGCGGAGGGAAGCAACAAAGCGAAGTGGCGGCAGGATGCATGTCTGCCCGCATGTTTTTTCTTTCTTTCTTTCTTCTTCTTTTTCAAGCGAGAAGCAACGGCTTCGCCGCAAGTTTTTTCTTTCTTCTTTCTTTTTTTCTGATGGAGTTTTAGATGATGATGTTGTTATGAGGCCGACGATGAAGACGATGAGTAGATTTAGAATGGATCTTTTGTTATTTCAAAATACTTATTTTTGACATGCTTTTGATTTGGATGTAAAACTAAATATTTATATTGTGTGTGTGTAGATTGCTTTAGACTTTAGTTATTTTATGTATTAATTATCTTGATGGTGCTGTTTTATTATGAATTAATCCATGTTTTTAAAAGTTAATATGGTTTTTTTCTTGTTACCATCTTTTAGGATTTTTAATTTAATATACACAAACATATATATGTATATATACTTACTATTAAAATATTCATTTTCACGTAAATATCATAATCCGCATAATCGGCCGCATAATCCGCCTATGCGTTATACGCTTCTGGACCGCACTTATAATGAAACGGTCTTTTACAACACTGCTCCTGATCCCAAATTCAATAAGAAAAGGGGTTACGCACTGTCGTTATGGTTTTACATACAGTTTGGGGATGCCACTGGAGCAAATGCCATGGGTGGAAATTTGCTAATATCTTGATTACACTAGGATATCTATTTAATAAGGAATGATGCTTATGGCAAATACAACCTTTTTCTTCTTTAAAACATTTCAAAAGATTACAAGCAATTCTAATATTTTGTGCAACTAGTTACTAGTGACAAGTATTGAAACAACATAGTATGTTTCTCGCACCTACTCCACGATGTTGATCAGATTCAATATTTTGAATATTTTGAAAAACAGTATTAACCAGATTGATGCCGACTTCCTCTTGCTTGTATGTTGGCACTTAAAGCTAAACTTTTACAAAGCAAATTGAACAAAATGCACACGTGCATGCGCACAGAGATCATTAGACCAGGCTATTGTTTGTATGATTCAAGATGCAGTTCCTATAATACCATAAATGCATAAATATTGGCAACCCAAATCAAAAATCTGTTCCATGGGATTGATTGAACTTAAACTACGTATAAATGAAAATTCAAATGAGTTTGATGTGCATTGCTCTGATGCAAAAATTGGCAACAAAAAACAAGTTTTGCAATTGCCATGAAGACTACTTTGTTGTCATCCGATGCATGGGCTAATCAGATGAAATTTTCAGGTTACGGGTTCGGTTAGAAGATTTATACACCTGTCTGAACCGGGCTGTTGACACCCCTACTTGAGAAAACATAGCTTCCTAATCCTTCTGCTCCATCCCACCGTCTCCTTCAACGAGATCCCTTCTCTGCATTTTTCTTCCTCGCGTGGATCTCGCAATCCCACCTTTTTTCCAGGTATAGGTGATGATTCTCTCTCTATGTGATTTGGTCACAACCATCTATCTTCAACGAGCCTTGATCTCTCTCTCCATCTTCTTTTCTTTTCTCCCCAACGAACGACGGTCACACACTCATTCAATGGTGAAGATCTATGTGTTACATCTTCTTTTGATTTTGTTTTCTTATTTTGCGTCAGTTTTTTTGCATCTGTTAATTGTCTATTTTGACCTTCTAATCTTCTTTTATAATTTGATATTTTTATCTTATTATTTTTAAGGAAAATGGCAAAGGTGAAAGATGAAATGGGATCAAGGAAGAACTTAAATGTACTGTTATAATAGATTGAAATTCCTCCCCCCTCGCCGCCTCTACAATGTAAAGTAAACTTAATTGTAGTAAAATCATAAATTTAATGGGAACAAAATGTTGGAAATTACACCACCATCTAAATTAGTCATTTTGTCGAATTTCTACTTGAAATAGTGGTTGTAAAGTTGGAAGAAAAATCATGTGGTCCGTTATTTTCTTTATCTTCCTCCTACCATCTAGGGAAATTGTGTCTGGCTGAAGCTGACTCTGCCCCCCATCCCAAGATGTGGATTGCATCACATATTTACAAGCTACAATAACTATGCATAATTCTACATCAGCATGGTGGAGGAAACTGCCGTTGCCGCGGTTTGCATGCTTTTTTACTGATAGACACATGACACAAAATGAATGTAATAGCTTTCATAATTACCTTTCAAGATTGAGCTGTTAAAATTCCTAAGATGCTCTCTGCATGAGTATTAAATTATGGAACACGTTATGCTTGAGTCTTTTTGTGAATGGTGGTTTGATAATTTATTTTAGACATATTTTTGTTTGTTTACCACGAGGCTATATAATTATTCTCCACTTTAGGTTATTTAATTCTGGAGTATTCATAAAGAAGTAATAGTGATCTTGGCTTCTTGTTCAGAGTGCCGAGCGATGGAGAAATCTTACTAAAGATGCTGCTCTACAAAATTTTGAATTACATGCATTTCGTGCTGCCTTCCAAATGGTAAATTCTCACCTTTCACATGTCTTTTCTTCATTTGCCAAATATAAGCTGTCAGCGTTTATCTACTGCCGTTTGTTTCTTTGATGCGGTCACTAATGTTTTAGACGTGAACTTTATAGGCATAATTTGTCTCTCATTTTGCTAGTGTACCTTCCATCTTGCACCTATTGGTATTTTAGATAATTCTTTTCTTCTTTTCTTTTGGTTGCTTGTTACCTTTCCAATTGCATGTAATATATTCACACACACATTTATGTACATATGAATGTGTGTGTATGTATGTTAGAATAATGTGTATCATATGACTTATGAGACATGATAGATCTCCCTCATGTACGATGATATGGCGTATTTTCTTCCACAAAGGATATGCGGGACAAAAATATACCCCAAATGATCTCTTGTACTACGTGGAGGAAAATGTGCCCCAAATATTGTATATGAGGGAGATCTTTTCATATGTTATATGATTCCTAATATTATATATTCCTAATATCATATATATATATACACACATACTAGAAATAACCCATGCACAAAGTGTATAGACACCCTAAAAAACCAACCCACACAATCATGACGTGGGACCCACACGTGTGTTTCGATGAGTGCAAAAACGGGTGAAAATGAGAAGAGTGGGTTTGAGTGTGTGTATTGTCTTGGAGTTTTTGGTTTTTTTGATTGGGGGTATGATTTTGGTTGTTTTGGGTTTGGGTGTATTTTTGGGTTTTTTGGGTTTTGGATTTAATGAGGGTGTCCCATGTGGCGAGATGATATTGCAACATGTGACAAATTCAAAAAACATCCCTTAATTGTAATAAGGATATGAGAATAATGAGAAATGTATACCATATGTGGCTAAGCCACACATATGACTTGAAACATTTACTTTTAACTATTTTTGGACGATCATCTTTGTTAATTTATATATTCATATTCTAAAAACATCAAAATACCAAATATTGAATGAACTCGTCGATTAGGGGTGACAAACGTTTTATTGTGATAGGAACTCGAAGAGAATTTGAAATTTTATTGAATAAAACTGAAAATAAATGATATAAATTGGCTACAATTGAATGGGTAACCTCCCTCTCAAGATGCCGGTTGTAGAGGACATCCACACGCTCTTGTAGAACGAGAAAAACTGAAAAACTCTCCTCACAATAACAAAATTATCAAAATAAAGCATGGGAAAAGCTGGCCGGCCCTAAGGAGTATAAATACTCTCAACAAATGCAAAATTGCAACTAACCCCTAACTAAAAATATAAAATTGCAAGAATACTCAAAAGTTTGACGAATACGCCCCTGAGTCTCATGTAGAGGCCGGCCCATGCCTCTTGTGCCACCTCGAGTACGTGATGAGCCCATCACTACTCCCACCAAAAGCGCCATCTTGTCCTCAAGGTGGAAATCAAGAAACTACTGTGCTCTGACTCCCGCCATCTCCCACGTGCTCTTATGCTCAGGCAGTCTCTTCCATTGCACCAACACCCCCCGCTCCCTGTCAGCTCCAAGGCGAACACCTTTCAACTCCTCAGGTTTTAATATCACCTCTATGTCTTCTGTCAACGTATCAGGAAGTGAAGGTGATGGTATGTAATCTCCAATCGCATGTCGGAGCTGAGCAACATGAAAACATGGTAGATGACCCATGGCGGTAACTTCAGCCTATACGCCACAGGTCCCACCTTCGCCTCCACCTCGTAAGGCCCAAAGTATCGCGGAGATAGCTTCTCATTCCTCCTGTGGGCTAAGGACTTCTGCCTGCAGGGTCACAGCTTAAAGTATACCATGTCACCCGCATCAAACTGCACGTCCCTGCGATGTAGGTCCGTCCTAGCCTTCATGATCCGCTGAGCTCGGCCAGATGGAGTTTCAGCTCATCCAAAATCCGATCCCTCTCCATCAAATACTGCTCCACCTCCGAAACTATGGTCGTCTCCTGCCCATAATGCAATAAATGTGAAGGGTACCGACCATACAATATCATGAAAGAAGTCGTCTGAGCTGCTGTGTGATAAGACGTATTGTAGTAATACTCTGCCTAAGCGAGTCAACGGGTCCACACCTTTGAGCTCTATAAAATGAAGCACCGTAAGTAGGTCTCAATACTCCTATTGACGACCTCAATCTGGCCATCCGTCTGGGGATGGTACGCTGTGCTCCGCTGCAATACCGTGCCCTGCAGCCTGAAAAGCTCATGCCAGAATCTGCTCAAAAATACCTTGTCTTTGTCGGATACAATGGACTTAGGCGGCCCGTGTAAGCGAATGATCTCTCTCTTAGAAACACCTCTGCCACTGAAACTGCGCTGTAAGGATGCCTAAGTGGTATGAAATGTGCATACTTGTTGAGGCGGTCTACCATAACAAGTATCACTATGAACCCTTTACACTTAGGCAAGCCATCAATGAAATCCATGGATAGATCCTCACAGACATGCTCTGACAAGGATAATGGCTATAGCAAACCTCCAAGGGCCATCGCCATGTACTTGTGATGCTGGCAAATGTCACACTCCGCCACCATCTTCGAAACATCTTTCTTCATCCCCTTCCAATAGACCTCCCTCGCTAATCTCCTATAGGTCTTGAGGACCCAGAATGTCTGCCAACGGCACTGCTGTGAAATTCCTGGAGAATAACTGGAATGTATCACCAAGCGCCCCTGATATTACAATCTCCCATCCTGCAAAGAATATCCTGGGTAATCCTTTGATCCCTGCAACAGTATTGCTCGGATGTCTGCCAACTCTTGGTCCTTCTCAATCTCCCGCTGCAATGGCTCCCAGTCATGCAACAACGAAACCGACAAAGCTGCCAAGTGTACATCCTCATTCCACTGTGACAGTGCATCTGCAGCCTTGCTCTCCAGCCTGGGGCGATACTCTATCTCAAATCTGTATCCTATAAGCTTTCGCATCCACTTCTGATGTTCCTCCGCTACCATACGCTGCTCCAACAGGTACTTGAGACTCCTTTTGTCTGTGCGAACCAAGAAACTCAGTCCCAACAAATAAGTCTTCACTTCTGAATGGGTAAGACTATAGCCATCTGTTCCCTCTCGTAAACAGACTTCAACTAGCCCTCGCTGTCAGTACCTGGATGTAATATGCAATAAGTTGCTGATCCTGCATAAGCACAGCCCCCAGTCCATGTCCCGAAGCATCTGCCTCCACAATAAATGTTCTGGAAAAATCTGATAACGCCAACACTGGTATGGTAGTCATGACCTTTTCCAAGGCCTCAAATGCAAGCGTCGCCTCGTCACTCCAAACAAACTGGTCCTTTAGCAGCTCCGTGAGTGACCAAACGATCATACCATAACCCTGTACGAACCTCCGGTAGTATACTGTAAGACTCAGGAACCCCCTCAGCCCCTGAGAGTGGTGGGACGCGGCCAGTCCAGCATCGCTGCTATCTTTGACCTGTCAGCTGCTACTCCCTCCGAGGACACCACATGTCCCAAGTACTCCACCTGTGGTTGTCCAAATAGACACTTCTTTACATCGACGGTTTTGCAACTCCTGAAAGACTACATGCAGATGGTCCAAGTGCTACTCCAAGGAACGACTATACACAAGGATATCATCGAAAAACATCAGTACAAATCGTCTAAGGTAAGGACGAAATACCTTATTCATCAAGGCCTGGAAGGTAGTAGGTGTGTTAGTCAAGCCAAAAGGCATGACTAGGAACTCATAATGGCCTTCATGCGTCCTGAAGGCGGTTTTGGGCACATCCTCCTCTCGCATCCTGATTTGGTCGTAGCCTGATTTGAGGTCAATCTTTGTAAAAATGACCGTTCAATGTTACCCGTCCAGGAGCTCGTCAATCATCGGAATGTGGAACTTATCAGTCACCATCTCCTTATTTAATGCCATGTAGTCCATGCAGAAGCGTCAACTCCCATCCTTCTTCTTCACTGGCAGCACCAGACTGGAAAAAGGACTCACACTGGGCTGGATAACACCAGCTTGCACCATTTCTGACACAATCCTCTCTACCTCATCCTTCTGTGCCTGTAGGTAGCGATAGGGTCTCGAGCTGATGGGAGACACCCCCTTCTGCAGAACTATGGCGTGCTCGTGGTCTCTAGGCGATGGAAGGCCCTGAGGCTCCTGAAAAAACTCCTCAAACTTCTCCAGTAACGTCTGCACCTCCCTTGTGATAGGCTGCCAACTACCGGCCTCAACACTACTCTCTCCCATTAACGCGTGTAACTCCACTAGAAAACCACCCCCCTTTGCATGGATGGTCCTCACTATGGTCTTCAGCGAGACCAATGCTCTGTATAGACTGGGGTCCCCCTGTAGTACCACTGCTCTCCCGTCCTACTGGAACTCCATCCTGAGCAGCTTCCAGTTCACCTTCATATCTCTCAGTGTCTGTAGCCACCTCATGCCTAAGATTACATATATACTCCCTAAGTCTAAGGGCATGAAGTCTTTCAGCACCTGTACCCCCTGCAGTGTCGGCACCAATCTGCGGCACACTCCTCGGATGCTCTCCCTCTTGCTAGTCCCCATCATGACACTGAAACTGCCACTGTCTATCAGCTGAAGTTCTTGCTGCTTCACCACTCTCCTGGAGATGACGTGACCTACTATCAATCAGTAGCGTCACCTCCTGGTCATAGATATATCCCCTCAACTTCAAGGTATGCTTTGGTGTGAACTCTACCACGGAGTTTAGGGAAACCTCCTCAACGTCCAGCTGGTGGTGCTCCGTATCCTCCTCCTTGATAGTCTTATTCTCAATATCCACCTCATTATCCTCGTCCTCTAGTATCAGTACCTGGAGCTTGTGCCCCTGCGCACCTGTGTCCTGGAGTGAACATCTCATCGCACCTGAAACATAGCAGCTTCTGTCGCTTCTCCCTCATCTCCGCATCAGTCATCCTCCTAAACTGTCCCCCCTACCGGTGGTGCGCTGCTCTTCTCTCCACTCTTCTCCTTGGTGGTCTGCTCTGCTCCTGTAGACACCTTCTGCCATCATGTCGTCGTCTGGCTGCGGGAAACAGGTCCATCCCAACTACCTCTCGCCTTCCTATCCTCCATCTGGCGATCCGCCACCATCTGGACGTACTTCATGGCCTCCATCAGGTCCCGAGGCTCTGTATGTGAACCTCCGTGCGAATGGTAGCATTCAGCCCCTTCATAAAGGTACTCTCCATCATCTCATCAGACACTCCATGCACCCGTCCTGGTAGTGTCTCGAACCTCTCCCTGTAGTCCCTCACTGTGCCATCCTGCCTGAGGGAAAGTAGCTGCTCTCGAAAATTGCCTAAATGAGTATCACAGAATCTCTCCATCAACCCGTCCCTGATCTCCCAAGAGCGAAAAGACCGCCTCTCATCCCTCCACTGGTACCACGCGAGGACCTTCCCATATAGACATATCACCGATGCATCCAACTTCTAATCTTCTGTCATGCGGAAGACCCTAAAAATCTATCCACCATGTAGATCCATGCCACCAGATCCTCTTTCTCGAATACATGCATCTTCAGCTTTCAGCTTCCGCAGTCTGTCCACAGTGAATGTCCCCTGATCTCCTCGCCCCCCTCCGTGCTTCGGCTGATGATAATGTTGCCATCTCATGATGCCTCTTATAATTCCTCTGTGGGCCTCCCTCACGGTCTTCGTGGCCCCATCGTGGGCCTCCTCCTCGGCCCCCATAGTCTCCACAGCCGTCACCTCCAGCCTCATCACCATGCTCATCCTCAAAGCCTCCGTAGCCTCCCCCAGCCTCTCTATGATACCCCTCATAGGTCCGGGGTGGGGGTCGTTGTTTATCCTCAGCATATCGAGGGTCCGGTGGTCCCCGATATTGTCCATCGCCGTCATACTCCTGAAAATTCCCCGGATAGAAATCATCGTCAAACGCACTTGTCAGGACGTCGGGAAGTGGCTGGAATCCCCTGTCGGGCTCGTAACCCCCTCGTCGTGGGCCCGAAGGGCCATGCGAAGCCCGTCTGGGTTCGACGGGGCCCTGGTGGCCCCGAGGAGGGGCCGCAGGGCCATATCGGCCCCCGTCTGGGCCCCAGCGGCCTTGCCGGTGGTTGACAGTGCCCACAGGGCCCCTCTGATGTTCGTCGGGGCCTGGACAGCCCTGGAACAGGGCCGCCTGAGCCTGCTGCTTTCTTCTGTGGCCAGCGCGGCCCTGGGAAGGAGCCCCAAGGCCTGCGCGGGGTTGCCGAGGTCAGCAGGGGGCCCGACCAAGGTTGCCCCCCTGCGAGTCTTCCGTTACATGTGGTTGAGCCAGCCGAGCCCCTAGGATGTTCTTAGGGTTCGGTCGGACCCCCTCTTGTCTTCGTTGGGTTGTGGCGATCTCCTTCTTCCTCCATGGCTCTTCCTCGTCTTCTTCGAAGTATCGATCGGCGTCCGATAGCATCCCCTCCTTGTAATCCTCCACTTTTTCCTTCACCTTCTCCAAAGGTGTCACCTTTTTCCAAGGGTTTGCGTTGTCGTCGTTCAATTTCATCGAGATCTCTGCAAGTTGAAATATGATCTTCGATAGGGCTTCTCCATGTTGATTTAAGGTTTCCCCTTGCTTCGTTAGTTGATCACAATACATCGTTAGGGGTTGCTTCACGCCCTCGATTTTGTCATTAAGCTTCTCCTATAACTCATCGATACGATTTTTGGATCTCGTTGTCGTCACCATGGATCGACGTGCTCTGATATCAAAATGATAGGAACTCGAAGAGAATCTGAAATTTCATTGAATAAAACTGAAATAAATGAGATAAGTTGGCTACAATTAAAGGGGTAGTCTCTCTCCCAAGACGCCGGTTGTAGATGACGTCCGCACTTTCCCTTAGAACAAGGAAAACTCTCATCACAATCACAAAATTATCAAAATAAGCATGGGGAAAGCCGGCCGGCCCTAAGGAGTATAAATACTCTCCACAAATGCAAAATTGCAACTAACCTCATATCTAACACTATTAAATTACAAGAATACTCAAAAGTTTGACGAATACTCCCCTGAGCCTCATGTAGAAGCCGACCCATGCCTCTTGCGCCGCCTCGAGGACGTGATGAGACCATCATATTGCTGTAAAACCGTTAATTTTTTAACCAAGAGATTGAAAATAAAAAAGCTTTGGGTTCACATATTATTTGATGCTATGAGATTTTAGAATATGAAGAATAAATTAAATAATACCAACCTAAAAAAAGTAAAGAGTCGATATTTAGAGATCATATGTATGGCTTAATCACATGTCATATATTTCTTTCCATATATAGGTTTATCATGTAAATGCAAATGCGAGCATGCAAAGACACTTATGAAATTTGGGAGTAAATTCATTGTAACACTATGTGGAGCCATACAAAATCACAATGTTACTATTTACTTACTTATGTCGACTAAAGAACGAAAAAAGCATATAAGGAACATGTTTTAGTCAGTTGGGCAACAAGCGAATGTGGCCACTACATTCCTGTGGTTCCAACCTGATGCTGAACAGAAAGGGATATAGATTGCGATGGAAGAATTAGGAATTGTAGGAAGAAATTTGCAGAAATGAGTTAAGGATTTGATTAACATGGGATAAAGTTCAGGGGATAAAGTTCGGGCCTTGCAATCCGATAAGATTCCATTGGACATCATGACTACTTTCGCACCTCGCATGTAAAAGGTTTCAATGGATTCAAAAACTAAAATTTCTTATTCAATCACTCATAATCAAAAGTTCAACTACATACCTCGATTTATAAGAAAAACACTCATATCTTAATTCATACTTAAGCGCCTAACATGATTCACATTCAAAAATAAAATAAAACAATATAAGAGAGTTTTTCTCAAAAGAAAACTCAAAAGGTTAAAAACAAAGACGAAAAGGACTCAAATAAAATAACTATAAAGGGACTCAAATAATAAAGTCTAAATTGACTCTAACTCAAAAAGATTAATATGAACTCAAGATGGCTTCTCATCAGGTTTGGAGATTCACATCCTGGTGAACGATGATAAAAATTATAATTGGAAAGAACAAAGTAGTCATCTCGATGGCATCATGGGTGATGGACGAGAAATCAATAGTTCTGGCGAATAACTATTATCAAGCTCATATGAAATAGTCGATTTAGTCGTATGAGGATCAATTCTCGATAGAGTTCATTGATAACGTATATGATGTTGGTAAAAACTCTTCATATATTAAGAACGAACCCTCATTAGGCAAACTCTAATCATCTAATCATCTATAACAATAAATTTATGTAAATTTTTATTGGATTTTGTAACATATTTGTGAATATTATGGTAACTTGGTAGAATTTTACAACTCTAGAAATGCAAGCACTCATATGATATGCATAATACTTGAAAAATGCACCAGTCTATAATTATATCTAACTGTAAGGAATCTGGGACCACGAGACGAAGTGATTTTGTTTGTGACTTAATATGACCAACACACTCTTTTGATCTCCAACCATACATTTGTATCGGTTTGGCGTCAAGACAATATACTTTTTATCAAATACAACTGTATATGTTGGGTCTTTTAGAGTGCAAAGTGTATATGTCGTATATCTATGACCTACCTAACAAGATATGAGAAATATCAATTGATAAAACTTCACACACATGCGATATTTGTAGCTCAAAACTAGATAGGCACTCGATAATGTTAGGTAACTTGTGAATTCTCATCAACTCATGTTTCATGAATATCGATGTGGTTCATCTTTAGTTCCATCTTCTTTAAAGCTGACTTAACGACTAAATTAGTATAACTGTCTCGTTAATTACACTCGAAAAAATTTATTTCTAATCTTGATGTAGGTAAAAATAACATTTGTCCTTCATCAATCTTTCTTATTCTTAGGTGTGATGCCTAAATAGCTAACGCCATGCAACCAGGTATTTGACTCATCTAAGTCATCATCTGCATCACTAGTGTTTTAAGGGGACATATTTCTTAACTATCTTATTATTTGAATCTTTTCAATGGTAGACTCCTGTTAGGATATTGACTGTCAAAATAGCTATTTCCATGATACTTGAAGCATTGTACTCATTTTGGTTGTTGTGATGATTCTTTAATCTTATCCTTTCCATTAGACTCATTAGTAGCGTGATTTGATGTTTGGTTGTGTTTTTACAAGCACCACACTGGCCTTAAAAATGGAATTTCTATCTACCGGTACTTTTGTTGATTCTAAGTTTAAATTTAAGTTGAACGTGTAATGAACATTCTCCACATTATGTGGAAGCATATCATCACTAGTGTTAACTCGCGATTCGGAACGAAACCTAGTAATGGTATATTGATGATCTTTTACTCTGAAGAAATAAAAGTTCCAAGAAATAAGTCATCAAATTTAGTTGGACAAATTTTCGAAATAAGACAAAAATTAGAAATAATTTTAAAAATCGATCAAAATTATATTTAATTACAAATACTATCCAATTTTTCATTACATCAGACTTCGCTGGCAAAATGGCTATGAAAAATTACCTCGATCAATTTAAACAATCAGGGTTGGCAACTCCGGTCAAATTATGCAGCCTTAAGATAGCGGTTGTTGCCAACCTCGCTAATCTCGGATATTTCATTGTACTATTATTGAGAAAACCCCCAAAACGATTGGAATTGACAAACCTGGTCATTTTGATGAGATCAAAACGGCCAAATGACCACTTCACGGACGTGACAAGAAGTTGGTGGATTTTTGTAATTAAATTTGAATTTGATCGATTTTTAAAATTATTTTTTAATTTTTGGCTGCTTTTGAAAATTTGTCCAATTTAGTTATATATTCTTGTATAGACATGTTTCATTAACGTGTCATTCAATTATTTTAAAAGACGGTCTCAATAAGTAGAACTATGATATGAGTTCATGTTCGTATATGAGCTAAAAACTCTTTATCACACCATCTCTCTGAAGATGTACAAATTTTTTGGCAAACCTTATAAGTTTCAACTTAGCAAATTGAACTATATGTTTGTTAGATAATCAATTCTAATTAAAGAAATGGTTCATCTTTGCTAACTAAATGAAAAATATTTACCATGAGAGAAGAAAGCGTCTATCGTGATTCTATGCATAACATCATCTCGCGCACGTGCGCAGACACACATATTCATTTTCCTCAAAGTTTTCATCACATTGTTTATTGTTCTGTTATTCATAGCTTGGTTTGTCCTGTTACCCGGTCATCCTTTATTGTATAACTAGTCATAACCAGTGCCCGCGGGCACAGTTCATTTAAGATTTTTTCCCGCACAATCTTTGTTCCCCAAAAAAATATTTCCACAGCCAAAATAGCACGGAACAACAAATTAGCGTAAAAATATTTATCGGCATGGGCGCCTTCGGCGTGGGTGCCTTGAGCGTGGTTGTCTTCGTCGTGGTACAACAAATTCGGCGCATGTGCATTCGACACGGAACAACAAATTCGGTGCATGTGCATTCGGCACGGAACAACAAATTCGGCATAGAACAACAAATTCGGCACGGACGTAAAAAAATTTAGCTGGCGCCTTCGGCGTGGAACAACAAATAAGCGTAAAAAATTTAACGAAAATTTAGCAGGCACCTTCGGCACGGGAAATTATTCTCATCTTGATGTGCATTGAAGAGTGGCGGGATTTTTGAAATTTTAGATTGTTGCCCCATGCGTCGAAGAAACAGTGTGCCCCGCATTGAGGGAGAGATCATTCGATCTACAGCATTAAGTGCAAGGTAAAGTTTTTTTACCAAATGCATTAATTGCGTGCTCTCTGCTGTTCACCCTCAAGTGCAAATGCATCAGTGCCACCTATTAAGTGCAAATGCATTAATTAAGTGCCACCTATTAAGTGCAAATGCATTACTTAAGTGCCATCATTAAGTGCAAATACATTACTTAACTGCAAATGGCAGACTTAAGTGGAAATGCAAATGGCAGACTTAAGTGAAAATGCATTAAGTGCAAATGGCAGACAAATTTTTTCCCAGTGCGTGTGAATGCATTAAGTGCAAGTGCCAACCAAAATTTCACCCATATATAATGTTTTTCCCTCCAAAACTTTCCACAAAATCTCATCTCAACCATTCATTCCTCAAGATTAAATCTCAGCCGTTCTTCTATCAACCCTTTTGTCCTAGTCAACTTGTCCTAGTCAGCCCTAGAATTCAAAAAGTAATGAATTGTAATATAGATGTGTCTTATCATCTTAGATTCGCTTCTCACAATTTGTTCGTTAAGGCTTCAATACAATCCTCAATACAGTTTGTATTAACTTTAAGTTTCAAGATTAATTTATGAAGTTACCGGTATGTAAAAACATGCAACCCTAGCAAATACAATGCAAAAAACAAGCAATCACATGGATGGATGTGCAAACCCCTCGACTTTAAACTATATACGTGCATTCATTATAAAAAACAATACATTAAGACTTGATTCTATATGCTAAAAGAAAATCACAATCTTAGGATATGATGGTACATACACACAAAATGAGACAAATAATATGCAATTAATAATAACAACTAATCTAATTTTTTTAAGGAATTAATAATTAAAGCTTAAAATTTAGAAGTTATCTAAGATTAAAGAACAGCTTGTGCGCAATATACGATCTTAACGAGTCATTGAAGGATCAAAGGCAAGATTTCACACAAAAGCTCGAGAATCAGGCCCAGAAACCACCAAAATAACTCCAAAATTCAGCAAAGGCTTGTCGGGCTGGGTCACGACAGGTTAGACATTCTCAAATCAAGTCTTGAATGGGGGTCCATCGAAGTTGGATTCGGGTCGACTTTTGACCTAAGTGATTTGGGTCGGATATTTGAACTTGAATTGAATTTGGATCATGTTTGATCTTCACCATAGTAAGACTTGGACTTAGATTCAGATCCGATTCCTTCAAATGTACAGGGTTTCAAAACTGACTTGTGGTGGTGGGTCTTCTTTCTTGAATCTGCGAAGCCAAAGGCTCGTGGTTGCAGCGATGGCAGCGATGATCGGGGAAGCAAGTGTCAACGAGGCTTCAGAATTATGACGAGGCTGTGATTATGAAGGTAGCGGTGTTGGCGATTGATGACGGTGATGCTGCTGACGAACGACGTGGAGGAAACAATAGACAACGATGACAAAACCATTCGATGGCGGTGATGCTGGCAGTGGACATAGCAATGAATGATGTGAGAAGATGATCATCTATGGTGATAGTGGCTTTGTAGGGGTTGGGTTCATTGAGATTTGAGAGAATGGGGCGTCAGTGGTGGTGCTAGGCTTCATCGACAACGATCATGCTGTTGATGATGGTCTGATCTTGATGACCGTGAAAAGGAAGAAGAATTGTATTGGGATATTGATTTAGGTTTTGTATAGAGGAGTTGGCTTGGGATTAATGCTAGGGTTGGGAATTTGGTAAGAGATGGACAATGCTCTGTGGGAATTTTGGATGATTTTTTGTTTTATTTGTTGAATACTGAAGTTGTTTTGGAACCAAGGAAAAAACTAAACATAGTCTACCGGAGAAGAAAAAAAGAATATTATGTTAAAAATAAGATTTTTTTTTTTAAATCTCTGGTACCAAATCTGATGTGAAACGGATGAGGATAGGGATTATGTCTGAAGAATTGGGGATTTTGGGGAGAAATTTGAATAAAGGAATTAGGGATTTGGTTAAAAGTGAATAAGGTTTGGGTCTCGTACCTTGGAGATTGGATTGATATCCGACTTCAACATCTCACACGCTGAAGAATCCTTCGGACCTTGCGCTCAGGCGATCCCCATCTACTGCACACATTGCATGCAAAAAATTTCAATGGATTCGCAAACATAAAGTTTATATCACAGTTTATATACTCATTTTCACCGATAATTAAAAGTTTCAACTACAGGCCTATATTTATAGGAAAGGAAATAAACTCATTTTTAAAGTCATATTTAGATTCCTAACTGGAATCAAACTCCAAAATAAAACAACAGCAAAAGAGTCTTCCTCTAAAGAAAACTCAATAGGCCAAAAAACTACACTAAAAGGACGCAAATAAAAGAAATATGAAAGGATGCAACAACTAAGAGTACAAATCGATCCATACTCTGAAGAAACTAATTTGAATTCAAGCTGGATCCCATCACAACCCCTCATGATTCGCTAGTTGCCTATCTTTGGCAGTTTTAAGTTGTATCTGGTAAATCTGTTAAAACTGTCTTGAATGGATAAGTGGTTCGTTCTTGGTAGTTGGTAATGAAAATATACTTAGTTTCTTATATTTGTCAAGGATAGTACATGTTGATGCTTCAGTGAGCTATCTCTGGACGCTATTTTCCCTATAACATAGTTTTCTTATTCTGTGAAGGTTCTTGATAAATTCTGTCCCGGAGTCCTAATTTCAAGTCCTTCAATTGGTCGGCAAGGGAAAGCCTTGCGCCGCCACCAGTTAAGGAGATCAATTGAATCTCAGCTGGGTCATGGAGGAAGTGATATTCCAGTGTCAAATTCCAAGGAATTTGTGAGAAAATTTACTTCAATTAACATGAATTCTTTAAAAGTTAATTTGATCAACGGGGGCCACAATGATGCACCAGGGACATCTCCAAGAGGTCTCAAAGTTCAACTTCTTCCGTCCTTGAAATGTACTTCAATTTTCTTGGTTTATAGCACATTATTAGGTTAATAATGCAAATTTCTTTTAAAATCTCGGTAACATTTGAGTTACTAATCCATTATAATTATTTTAAATTTGTGCAGCAGATGATATTTGCACTACCTTTCCAGAGTCCAAGTTTCATTGTGATATAGAATTGAAAGAAACCCAGTCTTTTGAAAGACATAATAAATATGTTCTTTTCAAAGAGTTCTGTGAACTTGGATTAAGTCGCCTTTGTTTGGGGCATTTACAAGAAATTGATGTGCTAGAGATATGGAGGGAATCTCAACCATTCTCGGTATTTCAGTTTTTACCCTTGTTGTAAGATATATTTCAATTTGTTTAATCCACCATACCTTTTCACTTTATCCATTTGCATTTAGGATTCAAATCATTATTTGAATGTATCTTTATTTTCAGCTAATGTATATTTCCATAGCATCTTACCATATGTACATATCCAGTTGGATTCAGGATTAAACTGAGCACGTGCAATGTAACATCTAGCATGTGGTATGATGCAAGTTTCCAAAAATTAGTTACATGACTGTTCTTTATTTTCTCTTACATGCATTCTATATATCATCTTAAATTTAAAAGAATTTTAAAAAGAATTTCTTTAGTTTGAAAAGAACTCTAAACACTTCAGATTACGTTAGACTTTCATCCCTTCACTTTCCATACATTACCTCATCCTGGATTTGGGGCCAGGTATAGATTGTGTGTAACTGTAGGCTGGCTAAAGAGTCTTTCTTGGGCTCAGATCTCTCCGGTTAGAATATAATCTTTTTCCATGAGACTTTGCTTGCTTTAAAACTTATTCATATACTTTCCCTGGATTTATAATTACATCTGAACTAGTAATGAACCTATAATACTGCTAAATATTGCTTATGGTAAATCAATATCAGGACAGTGAAGAAAAGGGGAAAGATGCATATCATTTTGCCATTTGAGCCTAGATTCATGTTTCTGTACCCCATTCATTGTAAATGTAAAATCTCACAACAAGGCAAATGTAATGTGTAACCATTGATGCAGTAGACCTCATCTCACCATTTTTACTCTCTCTTTATTTCTTTTGTTGTGCAATTTGTTCTAGCCTGCCCATCAATAGAAGATTTTGTATTCTGAAAGAGCTTTCATTTTCTTTTTTTACATTCTTGCATTTATTGGAGATTTCTTTATTTTCATGTTTGGCTAGACATTCTTAACAATGTTGCTTAGGAATATGCATTTGCAAATCCAGTTCCCGCGTTTGCACTATGCATGTTTTGCTTTTAGAATTATGAATCAAGATGATCTGCGTCTATACTGTCAATTTATTATTTAATTCCATTGGTAAGCATTCCACTAGTTCCTTTACAAGAATCTGGTCATGCATTGCTCCTAGATAAGCATAAAGAATATACCATATCCCACCTTTCATTGTCCCAACTTCTTGGGGTTCCTTTTGAATGCAAATTGACAAGAAGTTTATGCCCGCACCACGACAGGTCCTTTTGAACCTGTTGATACCCAGTTTTAAACTTCTTAATGGAACATCAAATTTGACCTTGTAATGCTCTGGTGATGAGCTTTTGTTTTGGATATGCTATCTAGGCAATCACTTTTTCTCTACTATGTGATTCATATCTTCTACCAATGCAGGAACTTGTAGGTCCTTACTGGTCTCTTCGGGCGGCTCTTGGACAACTAGTAGAGACATATATATTGCTTGATAGGTTATTCTTCCTCCAAGAGAAAGGCAATTTGGTTGAAGCACGTCTATTCCCTATTTTTAATCCCAACATTTCACCAAGGAATATTGCAATAATTGCGCAAAAAGTTGGTGTAAGTTCATGTTCTGCTAAAACTTTATTGCTATGACCTAATTTTCACTTGTTTTTCGAGCCCTGACTTTTACATGTGTTTTGAACATTAAATGAATGTTTAAATTATGGAAGTTTTAAAAAAGGACTTTTATTTTTAATAAAATTTTTAAATCTGAATATTAATTTTCAGCATGAGATTGATATGAATATGGAAAGTTCTTTCAATATAAAACTAGAGTCCATGTTTGCTCTTTTTCCTTTTTGGAATTTAGCATTTATCATAGTACAAAATTTAAGATGACTGTTGAAAGAGTTGGACGGTTTTATACAAATCAGATCACTGTGTTTTATTTGTGGTCTTTATTCACTTATTCTTCCCAAAACCAATCCAAACCACAAATTGCAAGTGTAAGTGCACATCAAGTTATCCCATGTCCCTTTATCATCAAGCTTGTGCAATGAATTGTTAGTACACACATGCAGTCTCAATGGATAAAAACAATGAACCTTTTAGCATAGCCCAATGACTTCATTGGATAATTGGTTTCTTAAGTTTAAATGCTAAACTATGTCATGGGCTGTTTTAGCTGTATATGCTATCTCAAATATTTTTAAAAAATAAAACTGTGCAAGTTGTATTCAATTCTTTTTGTATCCGCTCTCAAACCGGCTGGCCTTAGAAATGATAGATGGGTTGACTCAAATAGAAAATCCATAAGATGTCAATGCAGTTCTAATAATCAGAAGCTTTCTGCTAGATTCTCTTAAAATAAAAAAGAAAGTACTGGCTTGATCATTGACCAGTGCTGCAATTAAAAAAGGAAGCATAATGATGTAAAACACCACACATCTCAAAATGGTGGGGTATCTAATGATGTGTTTAATGCTATTATTGCACAAGTATATATTATTGAATGTTTAAGGTGCACGTATATGATTTTTGTCTTAGTGGAATGGATCTGGTATGATCCCTTTGTCTATCTTTTTCTTCGAATGTAGTTTGCAATTGCAAATCTGTTATCTCTATCTTTCAAGACTCTTCTCCCTCCATTCTTTGATTATCTAGGGAAAGCCAACCCATTTTTAGGATTTATGACAACCTTGGCATTTGTTTTCTTACCCAAGGGGTTGACACTAATTAAGAGAGCATCTATAATCGGTTTAGTAGAAGTTCTAAAAAAATTTCAATTCGTACTCAGCGGATCCCATTTCGATGGTACTAAGTTGTAATCCTTAGATGATGAAGATGTCATAAGGATACTCATGCATTTCTATAGCATTACATATGCTAATGGAATGTCTCTTGGTAAACTAAACCATAACTGAAAAGATGTATATGCCAACTTCTGTTATTTTAACATGTAAAAAGAAGAGAGATGATTCGCTGCATAATAATTAGGCTTAACCACGTAAAATTCTGGTAAATTGGCTGCTAGCTGTACACCATTGACATCCCAATTCTTTCTTCAGTGTTTTATTGAGTTGCTTTTCAATCATCCGACTTTTAAAGTCCAGTCCACCCTGTACGTAATTAACATAAAACTCTTGAACCTTTTTAGACAAGAAGATCCAACAAAGAACATATAGCGTAATATACTAACATGTTCCATTGCTTCATGTCATTGGGTGAAAGTGTCTGACAGTAAATTTCATATCTGAATAGCTCAAGGACAAAGTCCCAAAACCACAAGCCTATGGGTTGAATGGTTCAAGCAAGAAGGGAGAATATTGGCTAAGTGAGGGGATCACATGGCTAAAGGAAAACCACTTGAGTTTCTAACATTCTAATGGCATCATTCAAAGTAGCAATGGTATTTGGATAATCACATGGAAATAAGTAACTCATCTATTAACATAACTAGAACGAAGAAAATATGAAGTATGCACATGTGATCCTAAATGCAAGGCCGAGGATGGTAGGAACCATGAAAGTGAGGAGATCAAATTGAATAGAAACGATTTGTAGGGAATGTGGGTTTCATTATTGAGGACTCTTAACGTCTGTGCAGCTTCCAATGTATACTTCTAGGTCACTTTAACTTGTGGCAACCACGTGCAATTTTCATCCAAGAAAATTACCGAACTTAAAATGGAAAACTTTACATGCTGAATGAGCTTGCATTAGAAATCGGTGCGTGTAAATGCAGGATCCTTGGTATATAATATCTCTTAACTTATCTCTTCAAGAAAATTGTTACATTGACCTAGGATGTATTAGTCATTACGAGGGAAGGTCATGGATTACCTTTTCTATGCCTGCCGACAGTTTTCAAATGGGGCAAATTTCTACGCATGACACGCATAGATACGGGTCTTCATATTTATCTTCATTTGGTTGATTCTATGTGATCTGCCACTGAAATATAGCTGAATAGGATAATGTTTTACCAAATCCATTATGTTGCAGTCATTGTCACTGACTATAGTCTACTGAGTGCTGCTTGTCTAAAGCATATTTCATGCCATGGAACTGAGAAGACTTTTTCCATGAGTACAAGTTGATGATGAAATAAGTTATCCGACTTTTCTCCATTTTTAAAAAAAGGTTAGGTTATTGAATACATGTGTTGCAACTGTTTAAGACTTGTATATATAAATTTCCTCAAGCCTATAGAACAGTTGCAAGCAGTTGAGCAGTAAAATAATATGGTATGTTTGGCAACGTTGAACCAATTTATCTACCATGCTACATGGTAACAAACTAGAATTTCATGTTGTGGTAGCATTAGTAACCATCATCGCTCTACGTATAGTTAAAATGCAAAGCCACCCTCCGAATTTTTGCCGATAAGGCAAGAGTCTAGATGAAGAGTTAAGACCGTCCTCTTTGATCTACCACCTTTTGAGGCACATGCTGAAACCGAAGATCTAAACAGAACCCCATTCCAAACCAAAACCCTATATGCTATAAAGTTGATTTTTCTTTGTGAAAAGTTGAAGCACTATGAAATATGAGATTTTGATACTTCATGCGGATGCGACCTGGGTTGAGCCACAACTATAAACGGTATAAATGGCCTACCTTTAGGTTTACCAAATTGAGTATTTAAATCCTCATGCTTCGTGTGAGGGTGACAGCTCTTTGTGAGCATCTGCTATTGGTGTTATACCTAACTACCTTGACTCTTCTCTGCAGGCATTGAACCCCACTAGTTAACCCTGGAAGCAGCAACCAATCCAGACCACACGCCAACCATGGGGAATCTCATCATCATTATTTTATCAAGCTTATTGGAAGACCAAGAACTTGGGTTTGACATAAACCCTTGAAATTATTGGATAGTTAACCATATTACATCAATAATGATGTTTGGGGTTAGATTATACAGGCCATGGCACGTGTAGTCTTGAAGGCGACGGGCATCTCTTGCACGTGGGGGTTCGTCTAGTGTTTGAACCTTTCAGCATTATGAATTAGGTTTGGTTTGATTAGGCGGAGTCCTAGCCCAGCTGCTTAGCATGAAGGATGATGTCGTGGTGGCTAAACTGGAATGTTGCCTAACGAGCTACAGTTCTGCGATATGATGCTGTGTGTGTGAAGAAACTCTGCTATCAGAGGATGGGGGGAGAAAATGATGTGTCCTGTAGCTTGGGAGATCGTTCAGACCGAAGCCTTCGATGATGGTAGTGAGTCGGATCATCATTCCTGTAAACTTTTTACTTGTATCTATCGCCGTGACTTTTCACCGGTGTGCTCATCATCTATCATGAGAAAGCGATCCAGCCACCGAGCAACGCCGATCCAAGTCGTGCGTGCTGTTCCAATCGCAGCCGTCTGATCGCCACCACCTTGTTCAAAGATCACTTGTTTGAGCATTCTGTTTGGCCGTCTTTTTCTTGATGGCCGGCTGGCCATGACTGCGACTGTTTAGTTTTGCGCGGGAATACGTGGGTGAATGGGAGCGATGGATGAGTTGGTGCCGTGACTCACGACGCCCCTCGTGTCGCTGTGGACGTGGCATCATTTTGACTGTAACAAGATCCAATGGAATTAGCACCACGACGAAGATGGCAGAGCCGTAGATTGGAACAGTGCTTCGTTGTTTTCATTGGTATAGAGTTCCTAGTTGTTGATTCGTATAGGCCAGCCATTTAACTGTGTATCGAGTTAACAAACTTTGTGGGAATTGGTCAGACCGTTTGGACTTTGGAGCGCCACATGTGTAACACCAAACAATAAAAGCAAACAGAATAAAGAAATGAAAGGAGTATGTTGGTCTCCTAATTATATCATTATATAATCGGGAAAATCAGGGTGACGATGGTGACGATGACACCCAATTAGCAGTCTCAATGGCCACAGTACAAACCCTAGGGCCCACCCAATGTCACCCCCCCCTGTAGGTCCCACGCCCTTCTCTTCTTTCATCATCTTTTCATCTTTTCCATGTAGTTATCCATTTATGGACAGGTGAAAGGCTGGGAAGTTGCCATTCTGTGCTGTGCTCTGTTTCAAGGGTTGGGGAAGGGTGGGGCCCAGGCCGACACGTCAGTAACCGGTGCTGGCCACCGGAGATAAAACGTGACCTGCTTTGTTTTTTCCCCTCTTCTTTTTGCTAATGAAGGAAAGGGGAGGAAAGAAAATCTCTTATAAATCTCTAATTATTTTGGTGCTCTCTCCCACCATCTCTCTCTCTCTCTCTCTAGTAGTTGACTGAGTGTTCTTTATTAATACACCTTCAAATTCCAATCCCCTCTCTCTATCTCGCTCCCCTAAGAATCTAAGATACGAACACATGAGTTATTTGAGCATGGTGGAGGCAAGATTGCCTCCGGGGTTCCGCTTTCATCCGAGGGACGACGAGCTCATCTGCGACTATCTCACGCCGAAGATAGCCTCCCCCGGCGATGGCAACGTCAACGGCGGACGCGGGAGCCCTTGTGGATTTCAGATGATGCTGGTCGATGTTGACCTCAACAAGTGTGAGCCATGGGACCTCCCTGGTGAGATTATTGATCAATCACTAGGTTCATTTGATCCGTCCACCTCATTTTTTTTTCTCATTCCTATAGTGTTTACTTGTTTTGTGTCGTTTTTTCTCAATCTTTTCTTCTTCCAAAAGAGAGATGAGTATGGCTGCACGTTTCTCTAAACAGAGGATAACGAAATATTACATCAACGATCAGTTTTTGTGGGTGCTATTAATCGAACATAAGCGCTTTAGAGGATAAATTGCAACATTATTGAGATTCGAGAAGCAAATTAGAATAGTTTCTAGCATCATTTTTTACCTTTTGGAAGTTTAATAATGGAGAGCGGAAGATGTGCAAAAAAAATTAAAAATTTAAGCACGAAATTTTCACAAAAGTTTCATATTTCTATTTTCATAAAAACAGTGTCCGTTGTAGCCTTTTCTTTAAAATTCTAATTGGACAAAATTAGCTGCATGCGTGCTCATCCTTCTTTTTTCTATATCAAGGAAATATTCCTCTGCCTAAAACCTTCAATCCATTGTCTCTCTGCAGTTAGTTGGAAAAGTTAAATAAAAATATATTTACATCATCTAAAAAAGATAATTTTTTTTTAAAAAAATCTCGTTAGATAAAGTTGGCGTCGCCCGGACTTGAACCGGAGACCTTCAGTGTGTTAGACTGACGTGATAACCAACTACACCACGACACCTTTTGTGCTGTTACTGTCGTAAATATAATTATATATATTATATGCACTTAAGCACCAATAATCACCAGCGTTTTGAGTCTAATCAAGGTAATTATACCTAACAGTGTTTAAAAAAGAGTACTATAGATGGTGATAGCAAAGGCAGAGGTGACGGAACTATCGGTTAGGGGACCGACACGGACGTGCAGACGCACCGTGCATCGACACGCCCGGATGGGTAGGGATCTCTCCATCATCATCCATGGGTGGGTTTGTTAGATACTGACGTTAACAAATTCCCTAAAGGGAAGAAGAAAACAAAGGAAACAAGGAAGAAAAAACAACTCCTCTCATCTCATCTTACCAACTCTCATCACAATACTTCGAAATATTGTCATCCTGATCAACTAACTCAACACAAGTTGATAACATATGACATATTTTAACTTAGCTCTACACAGGTTAATCAGGATGAGGCATATCCTTTACTTCTATAATTTGCATGTAATTTGCTTCACATTGGAGACTGAGCCTTGTGGCAAGTAATTAAAGTGATGCTTACATATGGCATATGCCATATGGCATATTTGAGTGGGCTTTATGTGACATAATATTGGTGACAAGCAGAGAATATTTTTTTCTTCTTTGGACCAGATATGGCATGTGTTGGGGGGAAGGAGTTCTACTTCTTCAACCTTAGGGACAGGAAATACGCGACGGGGCAGAGGACGAACCGGGCGACAATGTCGGGGTACTGGAAGGCCACCGGCAAGGACCGGCAGGTGGTTCGGAAGGGGACACTGGTGGGGATGAGGAAAACACTGGTGTTCTACCAAGGGAGGGCTCCAAAGGGGAAGAAGACCGATTGGGTCATGCACGAATTCCGACAAGAAGGCAGGGGTAGTTATTCTCCGCCGCCAAGATACTCATGCAAGGTGATCAATAATATGTCAATATTTCATTTATCAAGTAAAAATATGGAGAAACAAAAGAAAAATCCATGATACGAGCTCATTTTATGTTTGACATGTTGTGAACCACACATTTTTATGTCAAATTATAGAGATATGCATCTCTTTTTTTCGGCAAATTATCTACGTATAGTACATAAAGACTGTATATTTGGTCATCGTCATGAAGCAATTGGTTTGCACTTTACTTTGGAACCTATACTAGTGATCAATTGAGATTGGTTTCACTTATAATAAATCCATATATAATACATAAGGTTTTTCCTGTGATATGTGTCCTTTAAATCAATCATATTTTGGTATTCCACACTGAAATCTTTGAATTCGATTTTGGTCTCTCAAATCTCACAAGTTATACTAAATCAACCCATCTCTATAGACTCTTTGATTATTTGTTACTGATGCTGTCAGCTCTAGAACTTGTTTGAGATAAATAAGCTATCATCTAGGGAATTTAGCATACAGTAAGACTTTAGAATGGTTCCAAGTTCCGTAAGGCTGAAGCTAGTGCCAAAAATTTCAGGCTACATTCAAATTTATGAACTAGTTCTTAATTTTGCGTGGGAATTAGGTTCAATTAAAAATGATCAACTTCAGGCCAACTTGCCTTGTCGGTAATTAGAATTCAAGCTCTTGGATGTAGATTAATTAGTCAAATATAGATTAATTAGGCAGAAGAAGTTCTTAATTGCCAACCCTTTTGCTCCCTATCTGCCTAATCATTAATTCGTTACTCAACTAACTTCCTAATCATTTTGAGACAAAACTCCAACAACATTGTATCTTTTAGTTAGCAAAATGTTCTAACCACAAATACTTGCAAAAACCTTGGTCCTAATTTCAATGTCCAGCACATGAAGTTTTGTCTCATGAATTTTTTTGTTGGATAAATTATGACAAATTGAAAATTTCTAATATAACTCTTATTAGAACAAGATTTAATCTATTCGTTTTTTTCCTCTGAAAAACAGGAGGATTGGGTGCTTTGTAGGGTGTTCTACAAGAGTAGAGGAATAGGGATGTCATCCAAGCATCCCATGAGGGCCGAGAGCTGTTATGACGATACGGGCTCCTCCTCTCTCCCTCCGCTCACTGACACCTACATCGCCTTCGATCAGACTTTTCCTCCACCGCCACCGCCACCGCCACCGCCACCAACCCTTCCATCCATCAACGCGATATCGAGCAACTTTTTCAGCAATGCAGCTACTTCTCTTGAGCAAGTGCCCTGCTTCTCCAAATTCCCTCAAGTTAGTACTACCACTGCCACCGGCCAACAGCAATACATTCCCCTAATCGAAAGGAACAATAGCTTCGACTTCTCACTCCCTGCATGTGACAAGAAAGTGCTGAGATCTGTTCTTGATCATCTCACAAAATTCGAAGGCCAACAGCAGAAGAACAAGGGGGATGAGGTCCCTACAAGCTTAGCTCAGGCAAGCTCAGAGAGCTACTTGACTGAAACTGCTCTCTCCTCCTCAATGTGGTACACATTCCAGAATTAGAGGATAAGCTTGCATTTTCCTTTTAGGTCCTTGAGATTGTTATTGTACATATATTTATATTTACAAGTTTGAAATCACTATATATATATTGCGTATGTGTGTGATTCTATATAGTCTTTGTAAGAGTGGAGAAATGATGTAGGAAGCAAGTTGATGAATAGAGAGGAAACTATCCCTATTGTATTGTATGGTATCATGTTATTATTTGAAGATTACAAAGAATAACATATAGTTGTTGAGCATACGATTTATGAAATATGTATAAATGTCAATACGGGTTACGATTAAAGTTTCTTATAACTCTATCTAATCATATATCGATAATTTTTAAAAAGTTTAGGAAGTTTCCATATATATATCAAGGTTAACATTACCCAGATTTAACATTACATTGATTAATTAAGCTTGATAAAATTAAAACAGCTTAAATATCTCCAGCATCATATATGTGTCACTGTCTTTTGATAACCAAACATAAGAAAGCGATTACTTGACTCGATCTTCTTTCCTTTCAGCTGCATTTCTTGCAGAAATAATATTGCCATATAAAGTATTCATATTCCTCCACTCAATAATTAACTCACATATTTGCCAAAATTTGTATTCTCATTACTTCTAATACTTTCTCAATATCTATAATCAAAATATCGATATTCTTCAAATGAATTCAGAGATACACTGTTAATGACAAAGCATGAGTTTTGTTCAAGATTAATTAATAGCCGATGAACTGTAATGTTTGACATTGCAGGTTTCTTTTCAAAGGAAAATAATAAATGGAAGATGAGGAACATATCTGAAAGCAACCAACAAGGTGCATATATCTGAATTCACCGAGAATTTTTAAATGCTTGCAATCAGTGTGTCAACAATACCGTATAATTAATACCGTATAATTAATCTCATTTTGCCAAATGATGCAAGAACTTAGACACCCAAATGCCATATGGCCTCTTAATGGCCTATTAAAGGCACATCTCAATCTCTATTTTTAATCTGCAAAGATTTTGAACTACTGAAGATACTCTGATGTTCTTTACTCTGTGCTAATTAGCTACAAGATATTGCGACTTTGCAAGATACCTAAGATATTTGATACGATTTGGGGGTCAAATCGTATTTAGGGCTGAATTTAAAAGAGGAAAAATGGAAAAGAGAGGAATTTCTATTGAAATACGAAGAACAATAGGATAGATTTGATCTTTTTCTGGAGAGATCACTCCCTAACTTGAATCTAAAGGATCAAGTCTAATCCCCACTAACCCTAGCCGTCATGGCAATTAATCTCAATTCTTCGATAATGAACAACTAGGGTTTTTGGGGTATTTATAGGGTTCATCTAGTTATTGCTAAGCGCACACACCGTGACTTAAGCAATGACTAAGATGTTTACAAGCAAAAACAAACCAAACTAAGGAAGATAAGGTGGGTAGCTCTAATTCCGGCCCGTGCCCGTGCCCGCTTGCCTCCTCTTGTAGACGACCGCATCATTACTCCCCCCCAAAAAACGAACCTTGTCCTCAAGGTTGTAGTCTGGGAACTGAGCCCTGATGGTGTCCTCCCGCTCCCAAGTAGCCTCGTGGTCAGGCAACCCCAACCATCTTACCAGCACCTCCCGACCGCCCCTCTCTGTGTGTCGAACCTGCAGAATATCCTGGGGCGCCATCATCATCTCTGAGTCGGCTGTCAATGTGGGTGGCAGAGTGGCCACCGGTGTCTGCGCTCCAACCGCTCGTCGTAACTGAGAGACGTGGAACACTGGGTGTAAGGCAGATCCTGGGGGCAGCATCAGTCTATATGCCACGGGTCCAATCCTCGCCTCTATCTGGAACGGCCCATAAAACAGCGCGGCCAACTTCTCGTTCCGGCGTCGGGCCAGCGACCTCTGTCGATACGGTCTCAGCTTCAGATAGACCTGATCCCCTACCGCAAACTCCACCTCTCTACGATGTGCGTCCGCCTTGGCTTTCATAAGCTTCTGAGCCCTTGTCAAATGCTTCTTCAGCTCCTCCAAAATCCCCTCTCGCTCCTCGAGGTACTGGTCCAATTGGGACACCGGGGTCGTCCCACCACGATAATGGACCAGCGCTGGTGGATCCCTCCCATATAGCACTCGAAACGGTGTCGTCTGTGCTCAGAAGCGCTGGTGGCTAAACACACTCTGATACCAAAATGATACGATTTGGGGGTCAAATCGTATTTAGGGCTGAATTTAAAAGAGGAAAAATGGAAAAGAGAGGAATTTCTATTGAAATACGAAGAACAATAGGATAGATTTGATCTTTTTCTGGAGAGATCACTCCCTAACTTGAATCTAAAGGATCAAGTCTAATCCCCACTAACCCTAGCCGTCATGGCAATTAATCTCAATTCTTCGATAATGAACAACTAGGGTTTTTGGGGTATTTATAGGGTTCATCTAGTTATTGCTAAGCGCACACACCGTGACTTAAGCAATGACTAAGATGTTTACAAGCAAAAACAAACCAAACTAAGGAAGATAAGGTGGGTAGCTCTAATTCCGGCCCGTGCCCGTGCCCGCTTGCCTCCTCTTGTAGACGACCGCATCAATATTCTTATGTCAATTATACTATTGTCAATTATTAGCTGTTCAAGTTTCAAAATCATATGAATGTGCGTTAGATTTGCTGAGTTGAGACCAAGAGACAGATGCCATTGGTCCCCATTGAAGTTCGGTCAGTATGTAAGCTCACATGAGAACACACAAGTACCATCACAGTTAGGTTGATGGCGTTGAGCTAAATTTTGTATTCAAATCATACTTGCCTCTTAATTAAATTATTAAACTGAGATTCCTGAAAGCAACACAGTGCCAACCTCTCCAAAGCTACAGAGATCTTTCATCATTTATTAGCTAATGGTGTTAATAATTAGGCATTAATAAATCCCAACCCAAATCTGCAATCTCAACTGCCCATCCATTGGTAATGAAAATCTCAACACTCCAACAGAGTTGGAGTTGAGAATAAAAAAACTCCCATCATCACTCAATTACAAACTTTACACGCAACGCATAGCATAGGCCAAGGGCCCACTGGGCCTAACATGGAGGGGCTACTGACCGAGACACACAACATGAACAAATCACACAACAATGTCACAACATGCAGCCGATCAAGCTTTAGAGCTGGTTGTATGTGTTCTTGTGGAGGGCGATGATGGTGTGCACGTTGAGGAGGAGGAGGAGGCCGCCTCCGACGAAGGAGGACAAGATGGCGAGGCCGCCGCGGTGGCAGAACTCGTCGAATCGGTCGCATACAGGGTTCCACCTAGCGTGCGGGTTCCCGTGCTTGCCCAGCTCAGCCATTGAGGATGCTGCAGCTGCACCGGTTGCTACCAGAGCCATCACCACCTGCACACATGCAAACATTTCCGACCGTCACAAATACGTTAGTGGGCTTGCCAGGCCCAATGCTTGTCCAGCCCATGTTAGACAAAGAAAAAGAAATACCATGTCCAGGACATGCACTGTGATATCGTATTCCCTGTACTTGGAGAAGACGAATCCGAGCAAAGGCACCAATAGATTGTAGCCGCCGGCGATGGCGTTTGCTATCACGAAATACCTGCAACAATTCAAAGTTCAAGAACCTTGTGATCTCAACATGAACTAGATAGGGCGAGCGAGCGAGCGAGCTTACACAAAAGCAGGGGTGTGGCTGAACTTCGCGGAGAGAGTCTGATAGAGAGGAGTGGTGCCCACGATAGCAACTGCAAAGCTTTTGGTCTCCTTGTTGAGCCCCATCAGGATTGCTGCTGTAATTGTAGAAACCAACGCTCCTCCCCTAAGAAAATTTTTCAGCAGCTTCATCATCTTAGAATTGGTGGCCCTTGGCAGCAACATCAGCCTCCAGACCCCATCACTGGCAGTTTGCTTGCCATCATTTGCCTCGGTTGCCATCGATTTGCGAGTGAGAAGGCGATGAATGAGAGAGAGAGAGAGAGGGATGGATTATATATAACACGAGCCGATTGAGTGATGATCCAATTAGATTATGAAACATTGCTTGCAAGTTTTAAAAGTTGTGCAATGGTTCGCCTTCCCTCCACATTTGTCTAGCCAACGCATGACTAAAATGTTACTGTTTGCTATAAATATTGCGGAATTTATGGTCCATATGGCAGAAATTAAATGGATGTTAAAAATTTCAGGGTTGGATGCAACCAACCAAGAACTAAATGATGCCGTGTGAATTCATAGAATACAACGGTGTTCTAAACAACATCAGAAGTTTCCACCTATTTAATCATTTTGTTCGAATTCCAAGGCGGTAAGTGGGGAGAAAATGGGATGATGCACAATTTATTGATGAATAAAATGAACTTTGGATTCCAATCACAAAGGGGTGGTGGCGCAGTTGGCTAGCGCGTAGGTCTCATAGCAAATTTGAGTTATCCTGAGGTCGAGAGTTCGAGCCTCTCTCACCCCATTTAAACAGGAGAGCAACCGTGATGATAAATTGCTTTGTGGTCGGATTGGGTTCATCACAGCTGTCTGATACTCTTCAGATTAAACAAGCACATTCTGAGCTGCTCCCTTTTTTTTCATTTCCAACATATTTCTTACTGTTTAGTAATAATTATTGTTCCAAAACTCCAATTTGAAAGGTAGAAAGTTATCATTTTTCATGCCTAGATACTAAGAGCTATTTGTTCTAAGATACATTGAAATCTATCTTAATCTAAATGTTAGGTATTTAACAAATTAAAGCGCTATTTGCTCACTTGCTCGAGAAATTAAATCATACTTTGGTGAACAAGGGTCCAAGGTATTACATCAATAAGCTTTTTGGCAAATTTTATTTCTGAGGTGGGGGTATACACTAGAGCTTTTCCTTATGAACTTCGCTTCCCTATGCACCCTTTTATTTCTGAAGTGCTGAACATTCTGGGGCTATCCCTCTGACAGTTGATGCCCAATACGGTGGGCTCTCTGGTCGGCTTCATTGTACTTTGCATGATGGTCGGAGTGGAGCCTATGATGACGTTGTTCAACCACTTTTTTCTGATTGAACATCTCTGCATCATCTGCATGGTATTATATCACTGCCAGAGGTAATATGCAGCTAATTAAAGATCTTCCCAGCTCCAACCGTGGAAGGAAGGAGCAATTTGTGTTTGTCGCCTTCCCGGGTGTAGCGGCCTTCCTTACTCATTGGTAGCTTTCGAGCCTCACTACACATGAGGAAGTGCCTCCTTTTGGGGATAACTTAAAGGCCATTGAACGCTTACTGGCCTTGTCGGAGAGCTTCAAAGTAATATCGAAGCTCTTCAACACAGAGATTTTGCTGAAAACAGTGTAGGCAAAGGGTAAGGTACTTTCACAGGTCTCTCGTATTTGCCTTCGCTTCTTCCTAACCCTCTTTCTTTTGCTTACAGACGTGATGGGCTTGGAGTATCAAGATGATCCTGAGCTTTGTGATGCTATCCGATGTTCTCTTCAAGCAGCTAAAGGAAGCCCGCCATATCATCAAACGATTCGTCCTGAACGAAGGCTGGGCAGAGCTGTTGAGAGTTCGTCCCAAGCGGCCCGAGATATTCCTCAGATGGGTCAGGGCCTGAAAAAGAAAAGGTTGTGAACCACAGCTGAGGTTGAGACAAAGCCAGAGAGAAGAAGAGGAAAAGTGAGATCGCCCTCATGAGCTTAAGTTCACCGGGCAGGGATGATGTCGAGGTTTTAGTCGTGGCCCCTGAGCAAGTTTGGGCCTCGGCTCAGGAGGAGTCTTCAATGGAGCAGACGCCACCACAAGAATCAGACTTCTACCAAGACTCTTGGCCATGGGGCAGTCTCCTCCCCTCGGTACCGTTGGCCGGTGAGATCCCTCCTGAGCTTATGTCGATCTTATTAGAAGACATGTCACCTCAAGCTTCGCCGGAATGTCCTGAGGATAAGCTTCATCAGTTTACTTATCCCATCGGAAAGGGAGAGTCCGGCTTCTTGTACCGTGGGGTTGTCTCCCGACTTGTGGGGAATTCAATTCACCTTAAGGATAGGAACATACTGGAGAAGGTCGACCATGAGAAGCTGGCCATTTTTATAGCTAGGTAAAGTCTCCAAGTGAGTAGCTTCCTCCCTTTCTCACACATATCGGGTATCAAATTTTTGCTTTGTGGCACACATATGGCCACATTGGCTGTCGAGTTGCGACGACGCTCATCGACAGTGACTAATTACGAGACCAATTTAGCTGGCAAACAAAAATGGATAGCCACCGCCAAAAATCCATTGAAAAGGCAAAGGTGAGACTGGAAATGTCGTCGCTTCATTAGGCCAAGCTCAACTATCGAGTAGAGGAGATGAAGAAGGAGATGGCTATAATAAGAACGAGGCCTAAGGATGAGGCTAGGCAGGCCGAGCAACAAGTGCTCAAAGTGGCTACTCTCAAAAAGCAGGTTGAGAAACGAAGGCTTATGGGGGAGAGTAGTGGAAAGTGAAGGAAGCCGAACTCCAGGCTCAGCTACTTGAGTTGGAGAAAAAGTGAAAGGAGGTAGCTGATCTATGAGCTCAATTGGTTGTGTCGACGGGGCTCGACCCATCGAAGATTGTAGTATAGGCGATGGAGAAGTACAAGGAAAGCCTTGGCCTAATCGATGAATTATTCAATGTGGGCTTCTCACGACGTCGGTTGGAAATTGAGTGCAAATTAACATCTTTGGGAAACAACTTTGATCAACTGACATTGATGTCGGATGACGAGTTCGAGGAGGAGAACGACGGTGCTCCTGCCGAAGGGAATAACCACACATATGCTGAGGAAGCTGCACCCTCTGCACCCTCTGAGGGTCATCCTCATGACTCCTCCGCCTCATGAATTTACCACTCATTTTTGGATGTGGGGCTCGACTCTTGTACTTTATATGCATCATTTTGTATCATATAAACAGAATAGAGTTTATAATAAGAAATAATGCCCGGCTTGTTATGAAATACCTTGTGAGTTATCTCATGCATGTGGTACCGTATTGTTTGCTTGCCCCTTCAACAACGTAGACTTATGCATGTGAAGGATGCTTAGTGTGGACTGTTGAGCAAGAACATATATCCTTCTCAACCGGAGGGTCCCATGCTCTTCGTTATAGGAAGTTCGTCTTCTCGTCGGTAAAGGTAGATCGACCTCCGAGGGAGTAGCATTCAATTACATTGATAGGTTAGCTGACATGAGGTTATTAATTGTTGGATGTGTTGTCCTCACTCACATAGCTCGATCGGCTCATGAAGGGTTGGACCTCTATTCGCTTAGCTGAGCGGTCCGCGAGGGCTTCGATAGGTCATCACCGACCATAAATTAAATGGATGTTAAAAATTTCAGGGTTGGATGCAACCAACCAAGAACTAAATGATGCGTGTGAATTCATAGAATACAATGGTGTTTTAATTTAATAATTTTTTTGGAATTCTAGGCGGAAAATGGGATTTTGCCTGAGTTTACAATCAATAAATAAAGATTTCTGTTCATATCGCTTCATTGAGTTATCCTGAGGTCGAGAGTTCGAGAGCTCCGTTTTTCAACATATACATTAAGAGCCATGGTCCATCTGTTCTAAGATATTTTAAAACCTATCTTAATCTAAATGTGGGTTATTTAACAGATTACAGTTCTATTTGCTCGCTTGCTCGAGAAATTGAATCGGATATTTGAGAATTATGGGACAATGTACTTAAACAATTAGCTTTTTCATATAGTATATTCGAGCAACAACTATTTGAAAATTTATTCGCGATACTCGGGTCAATATGCTAAGCATAATATTTAGTTTTGGAGTACATTAGGCCTCAATATCCATTGTTTGCTCGAGTCTTCGCATTCCAGCAACAATTTTTATGAGATATTTATTTGTGATGCTTGGGCCTAATAGGGCTGTTGACGAACAGAACGTTCGACGAACTACTCGATACATGTTCGTTTACGTTCGTTCGAGAAGATTAATGAACAAGCTTGAACAGATTATTAGAGCTCGGTTAGTAAACGAACAGAGCTTGAACATAACTGTGTTCGTTCATTTATGTTCATGAACAAGCTCGTTAAGTGTTCGTGAACAAGCTCGTTAAGTGTTCATTTTAATACATTGATGGTAGAATTATTGGAATATAGGGTTCTTACATTGTATTGCATTTAGACAATTGCTATATTTTTTACTATGTTTGGAATGGATGCTTGTAATGGGATTTATGGACCTATTATACTGGATTTATTTGTTTTTGTCCTGTAAATATTTAATAATTTTATTTAATTGATTTAGTCATTGGCAGTTATAGTTAAATATTATTATTACTGATTAAAAAATTGACTTTCATTTGTTTGTTTGAAAATCGGTTCATGAACAAGATTTATTGTGTGTTCACGAACATGTTCCTAAACGTGTTCACGAACAAGCTCGATAAGTCTTGTTAACATTAACGAACAAGCTTGAACATGTTTTTAGAGCTCAGTTAATAAACGAACATAGCTTGAACATGGATTTTGTTCATAAACAAAACCAAGATCCCCGTTCATGCTCGTTCGTCAACAGCCCTAGGCCTATATACCAATCATCATATTTGATGTTCATGTATATAGGTTCGGGCACCGCAAATAACTTTCAGTTCTAAAAGTTCGAACAATTTAAATGATTTTAAGTGGTTTTCATATTCGTTGAGTTTAATTTATTTTTAAAGAGTTTTTGGGATTAAATGATTTTTGGGTTTAATTGCGGGAGGCGACGATGACAATAGGAGGAGGTGGTGGATACAGTGACAATCGGCTGGGAGAGAAGTTGGAGGAATAGAAGGATAAACATGAAGTTTGAAAGATAATGGTGTGAGCTTTGCAATTTTTAAAAAGGTATAGTGTGCTTCGCAAATAAAATTTGTTTCGCAAAAAGTGTAGTGTGAATTAAAGCGCCTCCTGAGAGATGGTCTTTGATAGGGGTGTGCACAGATACGGTGTGCACACGTACATACATGGTATCCAGATACCTGACACCTGTCAGTTCTGGGTAGGTTCCAGGTAGGAAAATGAAGAACTGGTGTTAACCTGTACCAGTTCCCATGTATATGGAACCGATAGCTGGACTCGAGGCTGGTACTCGGGACCGGTCTCCAATCATATTTTATTTTATTTTTTTATAAATAGTCTTTATATTATTTATTTGATTATATATACACGACAGTCTTCCTCGATTCCTCGTCCTAATAAATATAATTTGTTACGAATAGGACCCATTGGGCCTATTGGGTATCCACCCACATGAGTAATCAATATGAATACTATATAAAGGATGCTAAAAGTTTCCTAGCCTTAACCTTCTTCAAACTTGTTTCTCCTTCACAACACGTTATCAGCACGATCACGCTTGATGGAAGAAGCGACGGCTCGTGGGAGGAAGGCGCCCGGCGAAAGCTCCGTCAATTTTTTTCGCGACGCAAAGCTTCGCGAGACGATACAGAGTTTCTTTTCGGGCATCACTGATCAAACTTCGCTAGATCTGGTAGACAGATTTAGCGGGTAAGGCTAAACGTTTTTCTAGATCTGATAACAAATTAAAAGTTCAATTTTTTATGTGATCTAGAATAAAATAGATGATTGTTTATGCATGGATCTAACTTATTAGATCAAAAACTTAATTGTTTAAATGCAAATCTGATTAAAAATTTAATTTTTTTGCAATCTATCTGTTATTTGGTATATTTTATTAGATCATTTTGTGCAGAATCTTGTTCATGATGTCCCATAATTTAAAAATCAAAATCTGATAAACACCATGAACGGCCTGAAGCCGATAGCCCCTCCACGCCAAAGATACGACAGATCCGACGTAAAATCCGGCCAAATTCCGCAGGAAAAAGCCTGCCGCGCCTCCGGACGCGGCGGTGGAAACTACCGCGCCCAAAAGGCGTAGCCGCCACCCGCGCCCAGCAGGCGCGGCCACCAGCCGCGCCTGTCGGCGCGGCCGTCGGCTGGGGAGGGCCAGCCGCCAGTGGCGGCTACCCCCCAAACCCTAAACCAAAATTAGGGTTAGGGTTAGGGGAAGCCCATTTTGGGCTTTTGGGCTAAAAGCCCAACTAAAAAATAATAAAAATAAAATAAAATAAATCTGAAATTAAATTGTTTTGGGCCTGAAGCCCAAACAAAAATAATTTTCAGATTTTTACACTCATGGTCCCTTTTCTTGGGCCAGCAGCCCAATAAGGAAAAAAATCAGATTGGTTGATTGATATTATGTTAGAACCCTCTAATGGGCTTGAAGTCCACCAAATAAATACAAATGTATTAAAACTAAAATTGTTTTCCCCTTTTCTTGATGGGCCTAAAGCCCACACTGAAATATAATTAAAATTTAAATTAATTTTAACTTGTTGAGTGGGCTTAGCCCATAGATTTTCTTGAAAATCAGTAAACATGTATCCTAATGGGCTTGAAGCCCGCAGACACAAATTAATTTATTTTAATAAATAATATTAATATTCCTCTTATTTTGTTGGGCCTGCAGCCCACAAAAAGTGTAAATATATACATAAATAAAGAGGAAACTTGTTTAACATGCCCGAAGCCCGCTGGCCTAATATTATTTTAATTAATTTCTGAAATCTTTATAAAATATATATTTTTAATATATTTTAAATTCAGAAATTACCGAATAAATCCCAGAAAATTCCAGAAAAATCCTAAAAATTTGGAAACAATTCTGGAAAATTTCTGAAACATCAGGAAAGTAATTGGGAAGGTGGTTACAATAAATATTAATATTTTGGAGAATAACGATGAATGACATGTTGTTCAGTTTAAATTTTTCTGAACATAATCTAATTGACACGGCGCATACCGCGGACAGCCAGAAGCCTCTGCCACCACCACGTACCCATAAAAATTTCTTTTTTTGGGGGTTAGATTCCCATGAAATTTTTGGGTATACATCATAAAAATCCTAGACTTCTTATGAACAACTAGATTAATGCACAATTGATTTAATATTTTGCTTGCATGTTAAAACTTAGTCTATTTTCTTATATAACTGTTTTTCATGTTAATACTCATACTAAGATTAATATTATGGCACAAACAGATTAAATAATATTTCAACAAGTTTAAACATCATACATTTGTTGAAAATTGAACCTGAGGTTCAAATCAATTAAATGTCAAAACAAAACAAATGCGATAGATTATGCGAAAATTATTACTGATATCTTTATAAAAGATTCACCTTAGCGATAAATAGATTTATAAGATCTATGGTCTATATAAATCCAATATGGACACCAGAAATTTTCCATAATACCGCTAAACTCTTTAAAAGAGTACTCTCCTTTATTTTTACAAGGAAAGATTTTTTTATCTAGCCTTGAATATAAGCATACGCCTGAAGTCGTGGCTTAATAAATAAGTGAGAAATATATTACGTAACCAAGTATTTGTTTCCTTTGAGCATGATAAACTATCCACATAAAATTTGAACGACTCGAGAAAATGGCCTGAAGCCATACTCGAACATTCAAATAGACTTTTAAAAGTCTCTAATTAATTAGAAAAGTGGAAGTATAAAATTATTTGCTTAAGCCCCTGCTTATGTCTTCTTAGTAAGACTAATTTTTATTGTCCTTTATAAATAAGGAAAATTGAAATCAGGGGAAGTTCAGGATCAATATGACCTGAAATATAAAATAAAGGAAAATATTACATACCTCGATATGGAGTAGGAAATGGCAAAGTAAGATCAGAACCAGAAGCTCTGATAAGTACTCATAATGCTTTCGTAATATGAAAAGTATTTAGTTTATGCCATTGAAATATATATACATTGCTAGTCTAAACCGACGAAAGTCGACTTACTTATTGTATAATTAGCTACTCCTAGAGGACAAATAAATTTTATAAACACAATTTTTAATCTGTTGCCATAACATATTTCTTAGTGAGTTTAAGTCTTTATATACTTTTAAAAAGTATTTTACAGTATAAGTCGTTTAGAAAATCTTTTCTGTGACTTCTGTTTTTTATAAAAAATTCAGGACTTTTTAAACCTGAATACTGTAAAAAGAGGATGTCTATTACTCTCAAAATAAATAAAGCCCAAAGCTTTGTCCCAAAATAAATTCAAAAAGAGGAAAAATTGGAACACCTGAAGTGTCCAAAATCGTCATAGTCTTAACTTAGGAACGATAAATATGCTGTCCAGGATTGATGTTTGTTTAAACAAATCCTATATATCCGAAGAAAACAATGTTTATTCAGATGGGTGCATTTTCTTTATCCCATATAAATGGGCAAAAAGATTATGAAATCGTTTCCACTTCATGTGGACATTGACCCTCATAACATCCTCAAAAATAAATTAGATGATATATTTACTATCATCATAAAAGATAATGAAGACCTTTAGGTCTCTTGAGAGTATTTAAGGGATATAAATAGGCTTTGTCCACTCCCTTAATAGGACTGATGATGTATCTTTAGTGTACTCATCAATATATCCTCTAAAAATGGTCATTATCCAACCACATTTTTTTAAAATGGTGATAACATTGGATAAAATGGGAAATCATGAAATTTTTTTAGCAAAAGTGGTTGCGTACACTCAGCTAAACACATCATTAGAACCTTTTTATATGAGCATGATCAACTCCATATAAACATTTTCTAAGAATGGGTTTAGAGCACATCTTAAAGATGATACGCCTGCAAGGCTGTGTCTGTGTTCCTGAAGCAACACTACATAAACCGTTATGATGCCATAAATTGAACACATTCATCAGGATTAACCACATTTGATGAATAGATTCTAAAATCTCGTATGAGTAAGTCATTAGTACACATCTTATAGATTGTGTGTTGATGGTAATAAGGATCCTGAAGATCCTTCAATTCCCTATTTGGTTCAAATCATCTATGAGCCTGAAGCTCAAATTGACCATTTAAAAAGTAAATACATATGATCTGATTATAGTCAGACTGACAATTTAAATATTGTCAAACTTTCACATCCCTGCTGCAAATAATGCAGCTAGGATTGACATATATACAATCCACTAGCAGCATAAGTGGATGTCCTTAAGAGATGAGAGGACATATCACTAGGCTCCAAAGAGAGAAATCTACTCCTGGAGACCAAAAAAGCAATACCACCACAGGAAAGTGAGCTCAAATCCGGAACCTTATTGCAACTTGGTTGCTAAGGACACATTCTGGATCTGTCCATATCCTTTACCCATCCCAGAACCTTCACTTCTTCAACGCGTCGTGAAGAAGACATTTCTGGGAGAAATCAAATGATTATAGTACGTACGGGGTGAGTATTGGGCAAGAAAGAACACATTTTGTTGACAAATTCTCTCATATTTCATTTTGCCAGTTAAATATAAAATATCGTTTCCACAACTCTGCTTTGCCTGAATCAAACATAGAGATTTGGCCAAATTATAATAATGTGGAATGCGGAAATAATAAGGTGAGCTGAACTCACTTATGAAATATGGGGTGTATGGACCTGAAGTCCTGATATCAAAAATGATATCAAATCCTGGGGATAACTGAGTATTGTAGGAGAATTATAATAAAATCGTTAGCTATAAGCATTTTAATTTGCTATAGCTTTAGAGATATAAATCGCTCAAACCAGGAAGTAATCAAGTAAGATGAACTGAACTCACTTACAAGATGAATCTGATGCATCGACTGGTTTATGTCAAGGCGTAACCCAACGAATGGCAAACGGAGGAAATTTTTGGTTGATGTTGCTTTGGATGTGACAACATTAACTATATAAAAAATTTTCAACTGCATGTATAAATTTTTTCTTTACTTTCCTTTTTTCTAGGACATATATTAAAAATATGATTAAAGGAAAGACAACCTAGACAGAGATCCTTAAAGGACTCATACTAAAAGGTTGTTGTTTGCACCTCTTAAAAACAGTATTATTTTTAAGAGTGCAAATTAAAAGAATTGAGATTATTTTAATAATTCAAAATATTATCGGATCTTCTGAAGAGAAAATACCGAAATATCTGTTAAAGCATATCTATCAAATATGATATGATATGAAAGCCCTAGGCATAAATTCTGGGCTTACAGAATACAACATCTTGAAGATGCAATATCATCATAAAGATGAACTATCTTCCTAAAGATGACATTAATCATCCTGAAAATGAACTATCATCCTAGAGATGAACTATTATCCAAAAGATGACATTGATCATTCTGAAGATGAACTATTATTAATCATCCCGAAGATGAAAACTTCATACAACAGTCGTTGATGAAGAAACATGAAAATCATTCTCCACTAAATACACCTATTTGGTTGTATGGATACACATTAAAGACCCCTTTCCGTTAGCTGGAAGAGTGGAAGAATATACAAGGTCCAGAAGTACCTTAAGTGTCTTTGAAACACTATTTTACCTTGCCAACTGCATGCGTCTCCTTTGAGCATTAGTAGTATAGCTATTAACCAGGTACAGTGCAGTGCCTGCATCGCACCACTAGACCAGAGATATGTAGCTTCTGCGCTATGTCCAAGGGTCGAGGAAAAATCCTCCATGTTAAATATATTTGCATATGCAGGTTACAGATCATCGCGATGAATATCATAAAAAGGGACGTCCACCTCCTGAAGATGTGCACAGAATCCTCACAAGTTTACATCCTCCTACCATCCCGAGAAGCTCATCATCCAAGAAGCAGTACAAGAATATACAAAGCCAGGTCCTGAAGTACCTCACAGACAATGACGATTGAGACGTAGAGCTGTCTATCAAGTTCGCATCGCTCCTTTAGTTTCGATTACTGCCTTACATGAGTGAAACTTGTATAGATGAGTGATGTTTGTACTTTACATTTGCTTTTGGAATGTTGTAGATGAGATGGATGTATAGACGCATAGGAGATTAATGTATAGATATATATAGTATATGCAAGCCCGAAGCTTGATCAGATAAGGAGGAGTCAATTGTAGAATTGTACTCTTTTTCCTTGGCTAGTGTCACGCCCCGCTTCCCATTCTACCGGGAGCGAGGACGCGAGCGGGTCCGCAATGTGCTTAAAACAAGGAGGAGTACTTTTTTTATCTTTTTCTTTCCTTTTCTTTTTGAAATCTTCTTTTCTTTTCTTCCTCCTTGGCTTAAACACACTAAGCGTCTGTATAAAAATTGCAGATCCTTGCATGCAAATTTAAGAAGCAGCTCAAACAACATTATTACATATCTAGCGTACAAGAATTACGATACATCTTGGGCCTAGTATGGCCAATACAAGCAAAGTACACCAAATACATTATTTTAAATGTAAAGAACAGTCGCGAAGGGAATCGTCTAATCTTCTGTGGGAAGGTACTCCACGTGCTTGATGATGATTGCATATATTTTAGATTCTTTCCCGATTCTTTACTTGATGATGCTAGATTGTGGTTTGATTCTTTGTCTCTCGACTCACATTTTACTTGGTTGTCGTTTCAGGCTGAATTTCTCCGAGTGTTTTTGCCTATCTTTTTGGAGCAGGTAAATGGGCGGCAGGCCATGGAGCATGTAGCGAGCTTTATCCAGGCTGAGTGGGAGGCCTACCATCAGGCTTGGCAGAGGTTCACTGATTTGGTGCTTGCATGCCCACACCAGAGCTTTCACGAGGATCATCTTCTGCAGATCTTCTACACAGGGTTATCGCCATCTGGGCGAGATTTGGTGCAGATGAGCTGCGGTGGAGAGTTCTTTGATTATTCGACCGAGGATTCTTGGTTGTACCTGAGAGACCTTGCAGAGTGGGAGCAGACTGAGCCATCTGGAGAGCCGTCACTTGGTTATGAGGATGATGGCTACATTTTCGATTGATTTTGAAACTTTTAGTGTGATACTTCTATCTCTTAGTGTGTGTCTTTCTATTTGTTTATTTTCCACTTATTGAGTCTTTTTGCTTGTTTATTCTCATTTTTTTTTTGAGAAATTTTTTTTAAAAAACATGGCATCTTCTTCGGATTTTTCGGACGTTGATTTTGAGGATATCCCACTTCCGCCATACTTTCATGGCACGGAGTGGGAGAACCCTCACTTACATATTAAAAATTTTGAAGATTGGATGCATTCATGTCTTGGTGGGAATATCGATGATGATTGCATATATTTTAGATTCTTTCCCGATTCTTTACTTGATGATGCTAGATTGTGGTTTGATTCTTTGTCTCTCGACTCACATTTTACTTGGTTGTCGTTTCAGGCTGAATTTCTCCGAGTGTTTTTGCCTATCTTTTTGGAGCAGGTAAATGGGCGGCAGGCCATGGAGCATGTAGCGAGCTTTATCCAGGCTGAGTGGGAGGCCTACCATCAGGCTTGGCAGAGGTTCACTGATTTGGTGCTTGCATGCCCACACCAGAGCTTTCACGAGGATCATCTTCTGCAGATCTTCTACACAGGGTTATCGCCATCTGGGCGAGATTTGGTGCAGATGAGCTGCGGTGGAGAGTTCTTTGATTATTCGACCGAGGATTCTTGGTTGTACCTGAGAGACCTTGCAGAGTGGGAGCAGACTGAGCCATCTGGAGAGCCGTCACTTGGTTATGAGGATGATGGCCAGTCCCAGTTTCCACTTCAGGATACAGAGCTGCAGGTCCAGTGTCAGCTTGAGGAGCCACCTTTGGGCTCTTTTTCTTGCGACCCTATGGGATATAGAGCAGAGCAGGAGGATGGGTTGCATGAGAGCCAGGTAGAGGATATTGACAGATTATATTTTGATGAGTCGGATGAGATAGATGATGGAGTGCGTGTCGACCACGACGGTGACACGATGCATTTTCACTTTGAGGTTGAGGATGAAGCGGATGTGCATGATGGCCGAGAGCAGATTGAGGACACCATGGGACCTGAGCCACATTCCACTTCAGAGTTAGCTTCGCAGGTCGAGGCGATTGAGTATGTTGGGAGGACGACTGAGCTGAGCTATTTCTGGGATGGCGAGGATGATGCGTGCTTGGATTTGCCCAAGACGTGTCTACCTCCAGTCCTATCACAGATGTCACTTCCCTCGCCTCAGGATGCGCACTTGCCAGTCATCGAGGAGGTTTGTCAGGAGCATTTACCAGTTGTGGGGAGTGCCGCAGAGATCGTTGATGTTGATATGGATGTCGAGGAGGATGATAGCGACAGGAATTGCGAGATGGTATATATTGAGCCCGAGCTCCCTCTTACTCCAGTTTTCTCTCTGCAGCCACTTCCACCTCCTCCTGAGGCCGTGCATCATGCCACATCTAGCACCGTATTTCAGGGAAGTTTCCACCATCTCATGCCTTGCATTTCTGAAACCAAATTTTCACTTCCATATACATTTGTTTCAGATTGTCGTCCATTGCATTTAAATTCTTTTATTTGTTTTGACGACCCGTTTTGGAATGCTTTTGCAGGGCATGAGGACATGACTTGGATTGATGCAGCTCGTCTCCCACGTGATCCATATTATCCAAAGGAGATGCTTGGAGTTGCATTGCTGGAATCCAAGGAGGCCAGTGGTGGCCTAGCTCCAAAGCAGCTGGCGGAGCAGCAAAAGGATATGATCGAGCAGCTACCACCACCGTTATACATTCGAGATCCGCCATTTGCCACGGTGTGTTCTTTCCATGTAGTGTAAATAAATAAAAATTAAAAGTTAGTTTGCTTTTGCATTTTGCTTTCGTATGCATTTCTTTTCTTTTTTTAGGATCTTTTGCCAAGATCTAGTACTCTTCCATCATTGAGGACAATGCTTATTTTAAGTTGGGGGGAGAGTGTTAGAATCTTTAGGATAGTTAGGATTTTGACCTAAATTTTTTTTTTTTGAGATTCCTCCATGTTTCACCTCATTCCATGAATGTCATTGCATATCATATTTTGGTCTCCTTATCCTTACGCCATTAGCTTTGTTTTGTCCCTATATGCTTAATGCCATGCAATTTTTTCGGATTATTACTTTGGTATCGATTTCTTGATGTTGGATTGGCATGTTTCATTTCTTTTCCATTTTGGATTTATATGCTAATATGCCATGTATGAACTACATTATATGTTGTGATACTCTCTTTGAGATAGTTTGGGAAAAGTTTGGTGTAAGCGATTTCATGTTTGGGATGAATGGTGTAGTTTTTAATTGGATTGGGATTGGCCAAATTGTGCATGCTTTGTTTTCCTCTTCGGAGTGGGTGGATGAGTTGCTAATTTGTGTTGGAATGAAAAAGAGAGTTAGTATAAGTGAATGTTTCTTTCTAATCGAATCGAGTAGCCGGTGCCCCACGAAACATTGGGGAGGACGCCAAAGATGAGATTTAGAAGATCATTCCATCCATTTGCATATATAGCGTCATCGCGTGTATGCAAATGTGTCGGTGTTTGCATTTATGGCGTTATCGCGTGAATACAAAACTTCAAAAAAAAAATAAAATCATCAAAAAAAAAGAAAAGAAAAGAAAAGAAAAGAAAAATGAAAGAAAAATGAAAGAATAACCCACATGAGTGATGCAATCTCATCTCCCACCTCTTAGAAGAAATATTCTTTTGTTTTGACCACTTTCATGAAAATTGGAAATTTTGACATCGTGATATCCCGATACGTGTGATACGTGGCTTATTTCCTTACTTTTCTTTGAATTGGATTGATGAGAGTTTCATTTGTTATTTACTTTCATACATTTGGTATATTGGCTTTGAAATCAATTGGAAATATCATTTGGGGTGTGCCATGATGATATCGAGGATTTGGTGCATGTTTTTCAATTTAATCCGAATTTTTCGCACATTTTGCTAGGGACTAGCAAAAAGCTAGTTGGGGGGTGTGATTCGGGATATAAATTGCATATTTTCCCCCCTAACTGTCCCCATTTTGTGCCAAAGATTAGGCTTAATTGTGCTCTTTTTGGGTATATTTTCATTTCATATCAATTTCAGGGCTTATTCTCATTCTTGGCACAAAATACTGATTTTATCGTACTTATTGGCTTCCTACTATTTTTCACATGCTCCTGGTATTATTTTGATCATATTGACAAATTTTGAGAATTATTTGAGCATTAGACTAATTTATATTGATGTTGGGAGGTCAATATTGTATTTTTAATAGTCATTATATTAATTTTCACATCAAATGGACTAATTTCTCCTTCTCATATTTTTCAGGTACCTCTAGGAGTCTTGGGGATTTTTCAGAATTTTTTGGAAATTTTCTGGGCCTCCTAGGTATTTTTGGTGATTTTTATGGAGGAGAAATGGGGTTTAAAACCCAGAAAAACAAAATTAATGGGGCGCCACGTGGCGCAACCAGATGGCGCCACGTGGCGCCGAATCCGTTGCGAATTTGCGGGGGCACGTGCGAGCACGTGCCCCGCTTGCGAGTTGGCGGGCCGCCGCTTGCGCATTAAAAAATAAAAAAAAAAATAAGTTTTTAATTTTTTTTTATTTTGAACTGAGCGGGCCGCTGGCCCGCTCGAAATTCTCGAGCGGGCTTCGCCCGCTCTCGCGAGCGGGCGGCCCGCTCGAAAATTTCGAGCGGGCCCCGCCTGCTCGAGCCCCAGGCGCGCGCGGATGCGAATTGTGCGGGTCGGGCGTGATTTCCCCGACCCGCAAGCCCGATAAATTTATTTTAGAGGCCTGGATGCGAAATGCTAAGAGATCTCGGTTTTTGGGGGTTTTTGCTTGCGTTTTTAGGGTTCTTGGAGCCCTAGCTTCAATTTTCTAGTGATTGGAGGGGGAAGAGGCCATTAAAGGATGAAGGAAGCTAGGAGGAGGAGCTAAAGTGGAAGAGGATGCTTCATTTGGAGAGATTTGGGTGAAATCATTCCTCTCCCTTTTGTAATTTCATATCTCTCAATTTGTATTGAATATTGGGTTATTTTTGAATGAGAATTCCATCTTTGATTTCATAATGATTGAGTAGTGTAAGATTGCTTGGGATGTGATTTATTGATGTTGTGTGTTAATTATTGCCCTAACTCCCTCTTGCCTATTATATTGTTAATGTTGGATGTATAATTAGGGCACAATTTCATTGGCCAAGTCCCGAGAGGGCAATTTGAGAAAATGTCATGCTCGTAATTTGATTAGTGTTCGATTATACGTCCATCCCTATTGCTAATTGTGATGTCCTTTAATGTTAAATTCTCCAATTGGGCTTCCTTAGCCGGATGACCAATTGAAGTATATGAGGGTAATTTGTGCTTAATTAACACCAACATTAGTGAATTCACAACCCATGCTCCTCGCCTTGCTACCCTAATTTCTCCCTTTGGCTCTCTAACCCTACCAATATAGGTTAGGATTTTTAGTTTCACTTCACGTTTTTCACCACGTTTCCGACATTCCCGCCGTAATTTAGGTAGTTGTAAAACACTTTAATTTTCTTTATCAATCAAAATTTGTGAATATAGAACGACTTGTCCCTGTGATCCGACCCGGTACTCACCGGTTATTTTTATATTGCATTGACGCTCCTACGCTTGGGAGCGGAAGGCGTGCACTTGCACGTTTTCCGAGTCAAACAATTGGCGCCGTTGCCGGGGACAATGGTTTTTGCATTTACATTTTCGATTGATTTTGAAAATTTTGGCGAGATACTTCCCACTATTAGTGTGAGTCTTTTCCGATTCTTTATTTTTCACTTTTTGATTTGAGATTTCTTTATTTTTCACTTTTTGAGTCCTTTGCTATCTTTATTTTCATTTTCTTTTATAAAAATTCAAAAAAAAAAGTTATGGACTTTAACGGCATAAATTCTTTATATGATGCACTTTCGTTTTCTTTGCACAGGACCACTTCTTTGAAGCTAAAAATTGCCGGCTTTGCTCAAATTGACGGTGAATCCTTCTATCAAGCTTGGAGGAGGTTCATGGATTTATTAAGCGGCTGTCCACATCATGGATTCACGATAGACCATCTTTTCCAGTTTTTCTACGAGGGGTTGAAGGAGGAGATGCAGGACTACATGGCGATGTTGGACGATGGAGCTCTATTTGACATGTCACCTGAGGATGCTTGGGAGTACTTGGAGTCCATAGAGGATATGGCACGACCATTGGATGGGACTTCAAGGAGTGATCCATTAGCGCCAGATCACGATAGCATTGAAGCATTCCTTGACCAAGGAGAGCAAATCGTGGACGCACCCTTGCAACCCTTGGGCGAGGAACTTCAATTGCTTATTCAGACGCAGGAGGCTCAATCCCGATATTTTCTGCGGACCATGGAGACTCGAAGCCAGTATATTCATGAGATCATTTCCAGTCTCGCATTGCTTGCCTCTTGCTTGGGAGAAGGAGATTTGTGTAAAGATGGAGAGGACGAGCGTGAAATTTTGGATGGAGTGGAGGAGGAAACTAGTAGGGCCACGAGCTCATCGATCATTTTGGTGGAGTCCGAACCATGCTCTCCCCCAATCTTGTCCCAAAATCCATCATTCCTCTCCCTCGTGGACATGCATCATATGGAGATGGACGCAATCACTTTAGGGAGTTTTCGTCAACTTGATTTAAATTCTTTATCTTATGTTGACGACTATATTTGGATCACTTTTGTTGAAAGGCAACGGTGTCGGCTTTGGATTGACACACCCTCTTTCTTGCAGGGCACTATTGGAAATTTTATGGAGGGAGCACGTGTTGGTGTGTTGCTAGGGTCCAAAGTGATTTGTGGAGGGAAGACGCTCGCGGAGGAGCGTAAAGATCTAATTGAGCAACTTTCCGCACCGTTATACATCCGAGATCCTCCTTTTGACCCCGGTGATCTCCTTCTAGTAGTATAGAAATTTTAATTTAATGCATTTTCTATGCTTTTTAGGATAGTTTTATTTCAATAAACCTCTACTTTTTCAACATTGATGACAATGTTTGTCTTTAGTTGGGGGGAGAGTAGTAGGTGGTTTTAGGATGTTTAGTTAGTGTTTTCGTTTTAATTTTTTTTTTGTTTGGAGACATCCATTTTGACATCACCAATCATTTTGCAAGAATATATTTACCCTCCTTACTCTCTTGCTAGTTATTTGCTTAGTCCCTTGCATGTTTCATCTTCGTGCATGTTTTCGGATTCAAATCTTATGTTCAAACTCCTACATTGTGATTGGCATGCATTTTATTGCTTTTTCTTCATGAGATCAATTTTAATATGTTATTCATAAAACTAGTGCATAATTCGATGAATTTTGTCTTCGATGTGGTCTGGATTAGTTTTGTACAAACTTTGTGATGCACGAGTTGGATTAAGTCATTAGTGTAGATTGGTGTTCAATTTGATGGAATTCGGCCTTGGATATATGCTTGGTTTATGCTTGAGGAGTGGTTGATTTGTGTGTTGGATCAAAAAAAAAAGAAAAAAAGAGAAAGAAATGAAAAAGAAAAAGAAAAAGAAAAAAAGAATAAGTGCATCGTTCTTCTAGTTTTGTCAAGTAGCCGGGTCCTCATGAAACATTGGGAATTCGTGTCGAAAGATAGGATTTAGGGGAGTGCACGAGAGAAAAATAAGTGAATCTTAGGTGATTCGAGTTACTAGGTCCGCGGGGTCCTTTTTGGCCTAATGCCCCAAAATCTTCTGATTTGGGAGTCATTGACCAAACCCTCGTTACATGGGTCATTCTAAGTTTCACATTAAAAAAATGAATAAACATGATCCCCATATCAAACTTCCATGAATTAAGAAAGCTAAGTGTTATTTTTGGCCAAGTTCTTGAAGATTGTGATACTATGACACGCTTATGTTTTAATCTCAATGAATGCAAAATTTGCTTGTACTTTGTTGGTTTGAGCCATATTGGAGTTTTGGTCTTGGATTTGCTCTCTTTTATGAGTTGGTATATTGGAATTGAGTTTATATTGAAAAAATTTCATGTGCCATGAATATTGTGGAGTTTGATGTGTGCTATATTGTGAATCCGAATATATCGCTTGTTTTGCTAGGGACTAGCAAAAAGCTAGTTGGGGGTGTGATTAGGGTTCAATATTGTATATTTTACCCCTCATTAGATGGTATTTTGTGCATAATTTGTATTCATTTTGGCTCCGATACGTGTATTTTGATGATATCACTTAATATTGGAGCCTACCGTTTTTATATGCTTAAAACATGAATTTTACAGCTTATTAGCATCTTCATCTTGGTCTTCTATTATTTTTCAGTTGAATTTCATGAAGTCCCGATTCCAACGCATATTTTTCCAGAATTTTTGGAGGTCGGAGCAATTTACTGCAATTTTTGGAAGACAATGTGACGGTGCTGAAAATTTCTGGGCTAGAAAGTCTGCTTTTCCGCTCTTGTGCGGAATTCTGCTATCATTGTAGCATATATTCAGACATAATGATATTTTTCTGGTATTCTACACTTTGTTACGGTTCCATCGCCGCCTGGAACACGTCATTCCGAGGTCGGATGATGTTTCTAGAATTTTCGCAAGACAGTGTGACGGTGCTGAAAATTTCTGCAGATTGGCCCCATCGTGTGAAGAAATCTGCTATCATTCCAGTGTATTTTCCGGCCTAGTGATATATTTCTGGTGTTGTACACTTTGTTACGGTTCCATCGTCGCCTGGAACACGTCATTCCGAGGTCGGATGATTTTTCTAGAATTTTCGCAAGACAGGGTGACGGTGCTGAAAATTTCTGCAGATTTGGGATTAGTTGCGGGTTTGGGCGCGGATCCGACCCGTTTGGGCTGTTTTCAGACCCGAAATTCTGGGTCTATTTCTTGGACTTTCCTCCCCTCTTTCCCCCTCATTCCACTCTCCTTCTTCTTCATTCTTAGGGTTAGAGGCCATTGGAGAGGAGCAAGAAAGCTTGGAGGAGCACTTTGGAAGAGAAAGTTTATGTTTTTCTTAGAGAAATCTTGGTGAACTCTTTCCCTTTCTTTGTGTATTTTGATTTGGTGATTTGTAATGATATTGGATGATGGTTTTTAGAGATGAAAATGTCTCTTTTATTGCTATGAGTAGCTAGATCTCATTGTGTGTGGTTGTGTGGTGATATTGCTTGCTTGGGCTATGGAATTTCAATCTTGCATGTTTAAAAGTTTATGTGGTAGGATTTTTTTGGGATATACTTTGAATTAGGGATCTTAGTGGGTATCCCTAGAGTGGAGTTTGCCTAGTGGTACCATTCATATATGCTTGGTTGTTTATTATCTCGATTTTCCATACCCTACTTTCATTGCACACCAAGTGTTTGTTAAAATGCCACATCCACCGATTGCGCTTTCCTTAGCCGGAAAGACAATTGAGTTATCCTCGGATTGAACCCATATTCTTAGCAACCTCATTCCCAAACACCACACAAGCTTCCTCGCCTATTTCCCTCTCCGATTCTTGAACCCTAGGATGTTGGTTTGGTAGATGGTCTCACCCACATTTTCACGCGCATTTCCACCATTAGCTTAGTTGGTTGTAGTTTCGTCTTTATCTCTCCTTTATTAATTGAATTTGCGATTGCAAAACGACTTGTCCCCGTGATCCGACCCGGTCTCACCGGATATAAATTTATTACTTGACGTCCTCCTACACTTGGGAGTAGCGCTTAAGCATTACATACTTGAGACGCATTCATCAAGCACTGGCTCGACTCCTGCAGTAGTGTCTTCAAAGAACTCACTATCGATACCTGACGGACATTTCGTAAAACAACAAAATGAAATGTCCGTCAGCGAGGTTTACTCGGCAAGATAATCTCAAAACCAAAACGTTAGACATTTAAAATTATCAAAGTTGAAAGGACAAGTAATACGTTTAACTTAAAAGAGTTAAAGCAAAGCAACAAGTTTAGTTTAAAATAAGCAATAAAAGAGTTAAAACAGTTAAAGCAGTTAAAGCAGTTAAAGCAGTTAAATGTTTGTAACCTGTAACAATTTAAGCATTTGATAACCGTTTGCAATACCATTTGCAACCTGTAACAATTTCATTATTCAATAACAATTTGCAATACTATCAGCAACCTGTGACAATTTAGCATTCAATAACCAAATTGTAGCAATCCTGTAGAAAAAGAGGTTATAACAATAATCAATAACCAGTCTATCCTAGTGATAAGTCCATGTCCAAGAGTACTAGAAATAACCAACGTGCAGCCTGCGACGGGAGCAACTCCGAGGCTTACCCACCGTTCCGATATGGCAACGGTCAAGGTTTTAACCCCCGTAATGTGTTGGAGGTAATTTAGTATTGCGCATCCAGTCATTCTGTAACGCTTGTGATCATAGACTACCCCAATCCCAGGTCAAGTCTAGTGTCGGTCAAAAGAACGTGTACTATCTGTCTATTATTGAAATTCCATCTTCCATTCTATATTGTTAAAGTTCCATCTTCCATTCAATATTGTTGAAGTTCCATCTTCCATTTCAGTCAATTCAGTCTCGGTTTTCAACAGTCCGTACGATAGTTTCATAAAAGTTCACCACTTTGCGATTCGATTTAGCAATTAGAAGAAAACATAAAGATCACTTAAATTGATGAAAGAACGAGTAAGATCTGATTTTAACTAAGCAAAAGAGTTTAAATTAGCTTAAAATATGTTCTAAGACCAGTAGTAATTCTTCGAGATTGTTAAATAATTTTTAAACAATTTTAGACAATTTAAAATAGCCAAAAACAATTTTAAAATCAAGAAACCATTTTAAAGATGAATGTTCAAGGAATTGTTTCGAGCAAACCGTACATCAGAATTCTTCAAACAAGATGTCAAAACGGTCGTATTTACAAGTACTGTAACATATATTTTTATCGTACGTCAGTGTACGTAAAAATTGCAAGCTACGAATTTTAAAAGAATTTTAATCTATTTAAGTTTTGCCTTTAAAAATTCACTGTGAGAAATATACTTGCCTTATGGCGATGAAACTAGCGCCAATGGATCCGATTCGACGTTTCTGATTTTCTGGGACTAGTCTCGTAATTTTCTGAGGCATGTACGAATTACTATGAATTTAAACCCAATAATAGCATTTAATAAATATATGTAAATACGAAAATACGTATTAAAATACATATTTAATACGTATTATTTTTAAAAACGAACCCAGCTCTGTTACCTCGCGAGAGAGAGAGAGCGAGAATGGGAGGGAGCGGTGGTCGGAGGAGGAGCTCCGGCGGGTTGTGGGTCTTCGCGGCGGTCGGCGGCGAATGTCGGGCGACGGCGGTGCGGTAATGGCCGGCGGTGAAACACGGGAGGATGGACGGAGCGCGGGTCTGGGCTGAACGGTGAACAGGGGAGAGGGGCGGCGGAGCGGGGCTACGGTGATGGCGGAGGCGCCGTTGTGCAGCGGCGGGGCGAGCGTGGGGCGAGCGGAGCGGTGGTCGGAGCGGGTTCCGATGGCGAGGTGGGTGCTTCGGGCTGCTCCGATGAGGAGTTGGGCGGCGCTCCGGGGCAGCTTCAGTCGGAGCGGCAAGTGCTCGGAGGCAGTAGCTCGGGGGCGTTGCGACGGGGCTCCGGCGGGGGCGAGCGCAGACAGGGGAGAGCGTGGCGGTGCTCTGCTTCGGAGAGGGCGGGGGAGCGGAGGACACGGACAGTGAGCGGGCGGCACTCGCCGTTGCTTCGTCGGAGGGTGGACGGAGCTTCGACGGGGTGCTGCTCTCGGAGGCTCCAGGAGGCGACGGTGCGGCTCTTGACGTCGTCGTTGGAGGCGGAGCAGTGGTCGGGGTTGGCTTCGTCGGAGCGAAGCGACGGCGTGCGTGGACAGGCCCAGCGACGACGACGTTTTGGAGATGGGCCTGGGTGATGTTGGGGTTTCGAGCTGAAGGGGCCGCGTACGTGCATGGGTTGAGCTTTTGAACAGGGGAGAGGGAGCAATGGAGATGGGTTACGGGCTCTTAGAGTTTGCACTAGGCATTTGTTTTAGCCAGAGAGAAATTAGTGTGGGAGAGGGATGTGTTTCGAAAGACGGTGGGTGTGAGCCTTGGGAAGATGAGTTGGGTTGGGTTCGGGCCTGGCTACTGTGAGGGAGAAGGGAGATTAGGGGGGTGTTTAAATAGGGAAAATAATTAGTATAATAAGGGTTCATTAAATATTTAGTCAAATGGCCATTTAATACAAAGTTGGCTTTAAGACTAACTTTAGAATTCTTATACCACATGGGCAGCCATGTATCTAGTTTTGGAATCATCTGCCGACTAGAGCAAGGTTAATTAGGATAGTAATTAGGGAAATGTAAAACGGTAATTAGTGAAAACAATTGGTGAAATTACAATTTTGCCCCTTGGGTTAAACGACTTCGAAAAAATTACGAAAATATAGCCACGGGTTCGTATCGTCACGAGGATGGTGACTATGAGATCCATTTTGTAGTTTGGACTACAGAAATACGTGTTTTGGGCCAAAACGTTTGGGAAGCGGGTTTGCGGGTTCTCTATTGATCCGACATCGAAAAATTACGAAATTAATGTGGGAGGCTCTAAATGATCTTAGAGTGATACTGTAGAAGTTTGAAATCATTTTGAAAACGTTTACTTAGAAAAATAATTGTTACGGCTGTAATGTTAAAATTGGGTTTAGATAATTATAAAAATCAGTTAAGGATCTAGGATGGTGCTCGTATACTCTAAAATAGGCTATAAGTATATTGGTTCTACAAAATATATATTTTTATAAATGATTTAGAAACTATTTTTAATGTTCAGCTCCTAACAAACCATTATAAAATATTATTAATTAAGAAAATACGTAGAAAATTAGTATGGATGAATACGGGTCATTACAGCTAGTGGTTTTTCCCACATGGTTTTCCATATTCAAGGTTTTAACGAGGCAACCACATTGACTCTGAATCCAGAAGTATCCACCCCTCGACACATCCCCAAATCAGGGAAGTTATGGAGTGATGTACTCTTTTCCTTTCGCTATTGGTTTTTTCCCACATGGTTTTCCATAGCTAAATGTTTTTAACGAGGCAGTCATCCCTAACTTGGATCTAGAAGTATACACCCATTAAGATACTCATTAGCACTAATGAATCATTCAGTATTCATAAGTCGAGTATACCACGTTGGTTGTATAAGAGGAAGTGTTATGAATAGGACCCATTGGGCCTATTGGGTATCCACCCACATGAGTAACCAAAATGAATACTATATAAAGGAGGCTAGGGGTTTCCTAGCCCTAACCTTCTCCAAACTTGTTTATCTTTCACAACATAATTAATGTAATGATGTTATGTTAGTTCTTTAAGTTGTTCAAAATTCTAGTAGAAGGAGCTTCGTTATTATAATGTCAGTTCTACACTATTAGGCTTGTGATGATGTATCGGTTGTATTGGCTCTAATAGATATAATAGTGCACATATCTTCTTCAGTTTTAAGTTTATACAACATGAATTCATATTTTTAAATTTTTGAAGCTATCATAGCACTTCAAAAAATATCGTTTTTTATACATAACCATCATGAAAAATTTTAACTAGGCAAAAAAATATCAAGTTTTTTACAGGGTATCTGAAACCTACCCGGAACTCGAAACCTACCCGGAACTCCAGGATCCGAATAGGTTCTGAGAATAGGGTCTAAAAGGATAGGTTTTGGTTTCAAATTTTAGGATCCGACCCCTTGACATGTCCATGCATAATAAAAAGCCGGGTATGTGGACCCGCTCACGGTGAGCGGCTCACCAATAGTCTCGGATGATGTAGAAGCAGATGATGTTCACAAATAGTTCTTTATATATAAAGTTCTGGTTTCTTAATCAACACATAGGGGTGGTGGCGCAGTTGGCTAGCGCGTAGGTCTCATAGCTTTATTGAGTTATCCTGAGGTCGAGAGTTCGAGCCTCTCTCACCCCATTTAAACAGAGAGCAACTGTGATGATAAATTGCTTGGTGGTCGGATTGGGTTCCATCACAACCGTCTGATACATCATCAGATGAAACAAGCACCTTCTGAGCTGCTCCCTTTTATACTTTCTCTAACTGTTATTTATAATTATTGTTTCAAAAACTCCTTTTTGAAAGGTAGAAAGTTATCATTCATCAAATTTACCGATTCTTGCCTGTATTATTTTAAGATGTACCAATTCCTATCTTAATCTAAGTAAAAGTAACAAATTACAGTGATATTTGCTCTCTTGCTCGAGAATTTAAATCATATGTTAGATATGAAGGTGCACACAGTATTATAGCCAATAAAAATGAAAAGTAAAAAGTCAATTCTCAGTTCTCTTTAATTTGATGCTCAACTTGTATCAAGGCATTCACGGTTACTTTTAGTTATCCTAGTAACCTATTGAAAGATCCTTTAATAGGTGTCCAGTAAATGCATACTGTAACAATCGGCATATTTCATCCCAACACAATCTGCAAGTTCTGAACAATTTATAGCAACTCTGTGTTAATATGGGATGCCAAAGTTTGTACCAATTTTCACTTCATCCGAAATTACGATGGCAATCTTACTGCTATTTTCTTAATTTTACATCATGCTATATAATGGCAGGCTGTTCGCAGCATGGCGTCTGAAAGAAGCAATTATATGAGCCATTTAATTATCAGGAACAAATCTTTAAAGGTCAAGGACTCAACAATGTAGGAGATGAAGAGCTACACATTAGAAGATAACTGCAGCACAGCGCAGGGTTAGAAGAGCAGGGTCGGTGGCTGAGCCGTGCTAACACCATGAATCAAAAGTTGATTTTCATGTCTTTCTAACATTAAGCAAATTGTTTTAGCTTAAAGATATACAGAAGCATGGGAATGTTTACATACATATTATTTGGACCTGATACACAACAATTGCAACTATTCAAACGAAAAAAAAAACTGGGGTTCAAGTAGGTCTCATGGAACTATGAAGATATCAATTAAGAAAAACTATATAAGCTTATTTAATTACATTAAAAATCAAGTCTTCAATTCTCCTCTCACACATTTAGCCCAGGCGAAGCAGCCACCTTCATTGTCCTCCCTCTTTTATTTTCCTCCCATTCACAGAGTAGCAACTAGAGTTAACTCAGAGATCACAGATCCATAGCTGAAACATCCGTAACATTATCATAAACCCGCCAACCATAACTAGAGTTTCTCATGCTACATGTATGTATTTGAACCTGAAACTAAAAGAATATGTGTATGTAACCAGTGTTTTTATATTGACAAACATAGAACAGATTTTGAGAGAAACAACTCAGGATAAGAAATTGTACATGATATGACTTATATTATGCTTTCCCCTATTTTGACTTCAGGGATGCCAGCCTCTTCTCCAGATCGTCCACGCCGGGAGCTGACGGGGCTACAGTTCTGCGGGTAAACAAGATCACAGACAACAGTATGAGAACAAGAAATAAAAGCTATCCTTGATCTATGAAACAAGCCTCAGTTGCATAGAAGTGCGAACGTTAATTGTTCCTGAATCACATCACCAAAAATGAAATGAAAAAGAAACAGGTGGCTGTAATAATGTTCCATGATATAATACTGTGTGGTTTAACATTGTGTGTAGTGCCAATCTCATTGTTGCAGCTATAAAAGAGGAGGCTGGGTTTCAGGTTGGGGTTACAGTGAGAAGAAAGTACCTGGAGGCATTGTCCACTTTCTTATTCACTGCAGCAATTCGACCTTTAGGCGCTGAAGATAACTGTAAGAAGTTAACAAAAAAAAATTGATCAGAAGGGTGTGCACGTGTGCGTAAGAAGAAATAAGGTGAACCAAGAAAACATGTACTCTGGTTGCTCCAATTAATGCATACCTGTGAAGCAATGTCGACCCCAATTTCATCAAGCACCTAAAAAGGATCACGACATGAAAATATAAGATTAAGCCATGCAATTTCTAGTTCCATTTGTTTGTTAAAAAAACAAGTGTTCACACATTTATTTAAACTTCCCATTAGCAGGTCAGTTTACTCGTAAAGAGTTTTATCCAACATTAGTTAACTGGTTAGTCAATTGATGTATGGAGGATTGCTTAGTTTTACCTGGTTACACAGCTCCTCGGTTTCCTCTTCTGCTTCATCTTTATCCAATGTTTCATCAATTGCCTCGGACATCATTTCAAGCTACAAGCAAAGCAAACACATTAGCTATGCATTGTGGCGCACCCCAGTATTACATTTTATATTGTGAAGAAATTCTACGAGAGGCACACCACGCCTTATTAATTTTACATCCTCTCTTTCCCTCGCAAGCTCAATCAAAACACGTCACCCGAACGACGATGATAACCCTCTGTGATCTCTGAAAACCTCCATTTCTCCTATGATCCTACTTTATAAGTCTTAGAAACAGAGAGTTCATGCAGCCCTACATAGACAAGTATTAGTTGGAACCCTGGACTGTGACACTCTCCAAGTCATTCCTCATGATCCAAGTCATTCCTCATGATAATTGAAGATATCATAAATGCTAAAACCCATTTTGTATTGTATGATGACAAAATGTAACCGCCAATTCGAACACAAGATGTCTAAAAAATTATAGCTCAAGTTTGACATGAGATTGAACTTATTTAACAATCCGATGCACTTCTGGCATAGGCCATTATGGACTTACAAACCAGTAACAAGAACATCTGTTTACCAGAAGATCTAGGCTTCAGAGCCAAGGAGTATCACAAGGTACTGTTGGAATTAATGGCTGTTTTGGCCCCATTTGTTCCCTCCCACTATCTTTTTTTTAGTCCCACATTGGATAGGCACACACTCTTGTGTGGGTATATAAGAGCCTTCTTTCATATGGGCTATTGGACTTGTATATATGGACTAGGAATAAGGGGAAGCTCGCGTGCGCATGAGCCCAAGCAAGGGGCCGAGCCCAAATCAGGTTGGGCCGAATGGAAATTGTGGGCGACGGATCCGAAAACCCTTAGCGTGTGTGCGCTGGCGTCGTGCCTGCGCAGGGGAATGTGCGCGCGGAGTGCCCGAGTTTTGTCTCGTGTTTTTAGCCCATTTTGTTTTAAGAATTCAAAAGGCCCATTACGTTTTATTTTTTCCAACAGCCAATTTTTCATTAAATTGGTGTTTAATGTCTCAACAGCTATTTTTCTTTTAATGGCGGTTAATGGCTACGTTGTTAATGGTATTCATGGCTGAATTCCAACAGTCATCTTTTCCTCTATATAAACTCATTTGTCTAGAGTTTTTCAACACTGCGAAAATTCATACAGCAAATATCCTCCTCTTCCGTTCCTCCTCCTGTGTATTGATCTCTGTGCAAACTCCACGCTTCTGGCCGCGAGTGGACGCGTCCAGACGCGACTGCGTTAACCTTGGTGAGTAACCGGCATCATCCGATTACCACCACGGTCGGGCCGTAGTTGTTTTCAAGGCAGTGGCACAGCCACGGCGCAGTTCATCTTCACTGAATAAGTTTTCCCTTCTTCCTATGTTTTTCCTCGTTGCTCTCGCATTTTATTTATCGTTTTGCTCTCTGCTCTTTTAACTCTCTGTTTTGCTCCTGCAGTCATAGCTCTACTCTTTCAGGACTAACAATTTGAAAACAACTACGCTCTTTGCTATGGCTGTCACTCCTTTCAAATTGTTCCTCGTTCTGTCCAACTGGCCCCCCTTGATGGTGTACAAACTACATACGGCAGTCCCAAAAACTCTATGTTTTTTGAACAGCTTGAAATTGACCCTCTTCCTCCTCCTCCCGGCACTCCACCAACTTAAGTTGACGGTGATGCTATTGTTGTTATTCCTTCTGCCATGTCTTCTACTTCTGTAGAAATTAAGAAATATGATAAAGACAACAAAACGGTTCGTTGTCACCTCCTTCATCATATGAAGGATTCTTTATTTGATTTATACATGATTCATAAGTCTGCTAAACTAATTTAGGATTTCCTAGAAAAGAAGTATGGATCTGATAATGCAGGAAAGAAGAAGTATGTCGTTGGCAAGTGGCTCCACTTCCAAATGCTCGACGACAAGCCCATCATGGAACACGTCCACAACTACGAGAACCTTTGCGCAGATGTTCTCAACGAAGGCATGAAGATGTGCGAGATCTTTCAAGCGAACGTGCTGTTGGAGCGGTTCACACCTTGGGTTGAGTACAGAAACCATCTCAAACACAAGAAGAAAGATCTGTCCATGCAGGAGCTCATCAGTTATATGCGAACTGAAGAGGCTAATCGCCTAAAAAATAAGCCTGACTCTTCTCCTGCTATTTCTGTCAAAGCTAACGTCGTTGAATCTACTGGCCCCTTCAACAAAACCAGGTTCAACAATAAAGGGAAGAAGCCCTTTAAACAAGGACAGAACAAGAAGTCAAGTCACTTCACCAAACCAGACAGCAAGGTCCAGAAGCCAAACGTTGTCTGCTATGTGTGCGGGAAACCTGGCCATAAAGCCTACCAATGCTTTCAACGCCAGGGAACCCAAAAGCCGCCTCAGAAACAAGGTGGACCTGCTGCTCAAGCCAACCTTGCTGAACAAGATGAAGTCATTACTGCTGTCATCATTGAAGCCAACATGGTGGCCAATAACATTGATTGGATACCAGACACTGGCGCTACAAGACATCTCTGCGCAAACAAAGATCTGTTCCACGACTTCAATGATGCTGCGGACACAGAATGCGTCTTCATGGGAAATTCCGATGCTGGCCGAGTTGCTAGAAAAAGGTACTATCATGCTGAAACTAACATCAGGAAAGACTCTTTCCCTCGGCAACGTCCTTTATGTCCCATCTCTGCGTCACAACCTCGTGTCTGGTGCCTTACTAAACAAAGCATGTCTAAAACTTATCTTTGAGGCTGACAAGGTTGTTATTTCTCGCAGTGGGGACTTTGTTGGGAAGGGCTATCTGAGTGATGGACTCTTTATTCTGAATGTAGTTTCTGATTCAATGAATAAATCTGATGTTGCTTATATTGCTGAGTCTTTAGACTTATGACATTGCCGACTAGGGCATGTCAATTTTGCTTATATTAAGAGATTAAATAACCTAGATCTAATACATGCTGCAAGTTCTTCTGAATTCTCTAAATGTCAAATTTGTGTAGAAGCTAAATACACTAAAAGACCTTGTAAATCTGTTGCTGTTAGGCAGTCAGAACTTCTCGGTTTAATTCACTCAGACCTAGCAGACTTTTAAATCTACTAGAAGCAAAGGAGGAAAACATTACTACATCACCTTTGTAGATGATTACTCTAGATTCACTAGGGTATATCTTCTAAAATCTAAGGATGAGGCTGAAGAAATGTTCATTAAATATAAGACAGAAGTAGAAAACCAATCAAAAGGTTTAGGTCTGACAGAGGTGGAGAATATAGCTCTCATACATTAAAAGACTTCTATGAGAAGAATGGAATCATACATGAGTTCAGTGCTCCTTATGTTCCTCAACAAAATGGTAGAGCTGAACGAAAGAACAGGACTCTGAAAGAAATGATGAATGCCATGCTCTTAAGTTCAAGATTATCTGATGACGTGGGGGGAAGCCATTCTATCTGCTTGCCATATCCTTAATAGATGGTGGGACCGAAAAGGTGCTCTCTCTCAAGTGCAAGAGTCCGTACAAGTAGTAAAACCTGGGAGTCCAGGTGTCGAATCCACGGGAAGAAATCTGTTGCAACCACAGTTCAAATCAAATAGAAATCTATCGGAAAGAAACTAACCACTTCAGCAACGGTGATGGTGATGGTGATGTGAACACGTGAACAAAATAAACATAGAAAATTACGTGTACGAAAATACCTATAAAAAGTTTGCACATGGTATGGGTTCGCTAGGGTCAACGATTCGTATTAATTTGGTTGATAGGTATAACACAATGAATTCTCCTTTTGGGAGCAATTCACCGGAAAATACCCAATATAACTCAATGAATTCTCCTTTTGGGAGCAATTCATCGGAGATGCCCTTTTGGGGGTTCAAACAAAATATTCAAAAAGATCGTCGCTAAAGCTATAATACGATATGAAACTCTCTTTTGGAGAGATCAAAACTACGGTATGAAACTCTCTTTTGGATAGATCAAAACTCACCCTTTTGGGGCGATCATCAACTGAATTAATTCTTTTGGAATCTAAAAAAGTCGATTTACGAACAACGATTACAATTTTAGCGACGTTTAACGGCTTAACACGAGGAATACAACCAAATAAACACGAATAATATCCCCTAACTACTCCATACCATGCACAAATAAGTTCTAGCTACTCATAATATCAGAATACACAAGATCCATAGCCAAATACATTGAATTCATAGCAAAATACGGTAGAAAAGCATCAAATACGGAGTTTAAGTTAAGAATTCATCATCAAATATCCTTGAAAATACATCAAAACTCTCTGGAAATAAGAAATTAGCCTCTGGAATTTTACAGAATTTTTCAGGGGGAGAATACGGCTCCTAGAGCCTCCAATACGCCCAAAATACGCCCCAATCTCCTAGAGCCTCCAATAAATCATTGCGGGTTTAGAAAGCTATCGGGTTCAAAACCCGCATCAAAACCGCACCCGAATAGATCTAAACCGCTGATCAAAAGCGGAGTAAATGTGGTCCGTTGATCAAAAGCGGGATCGATCCACACAGCGACACGTGGCCCCTATTATCGGATCCATCCGCTACCGCGCCCGCATCCGCTGCTCCGAATCCGAGTTTCGTTCGGATAAACTATCCTCAGTCCGATCAAAAGTTTAACGCTCGCGATCTCCCCACGTGGCCCGCCAACTTCAGCTGCTCCGCTCGCTTAGGGGTAAACGATGTCCGTCGATCTCGAATCGGAGGGTTTAGCATCAGCCACGTCGCCGCTTCGTTCTCCTCGAGCGCGGACCGTTGGATTCGCGGGCGACGGCTCAGAGCGAGCCACGTCGTCCGCGGGATAGGTAAGTCGCCCGCTCCTCGATTCGCTTTTGGCATGATCCTCTCCGTTGGATTAGGATCCAACGGTCCACAAATCTGCATTGTTTGCTTTCCATTTCAAATTGCGTGGATGCCCGTGACCGTAGGATATCGATCGGAGGTCCAAGAAGCGGCCACGTCTTCAATTTGCTGGAGCGTTCGATATGGCGGGGGTTGTGGCAGATGCTGCCACGTGGACGCGGGGATTCATGCGATCGCCGTATTTTCGTATTTGTTAGAGTATTTCCTGCGTATTTCCCCATTTAATTGGTATTCTGCATTCAAAAATACACAGTAATTAGCACAGATCTCAGAAAAATACAAATAAATAGTCGTTGGAATCGTGAGATCGAGACGGTGCTAGGAAAAATATAAAATGTACAGAATTGCATCGTTAATTGCTGTTTTGTGCTCAAATAGTGTGTTTTCTCTAATAAATAAATGTGTAGAAAATACGTATGAATTAGAGATAAATCTAGCATCACATGAGCACAAAATAGGGCTAAATGGGGGGTTAAATATGTAATATTGAACCCAAATCAATAGAGTATCCCATAAGAAACTAGACAAAACACCTTAGGAATTGTGGAAAGGTTATCCCCCTAACCTTAAATTCCTTAGAGTGTGGGGGTGTCTGGCAAAGGTAGGACTAAACACTTTAAGAAGTCAAACATTGGGTCTAAAACCTATGATATTGTTTTTATAGGGTATGCTTATAATAGTGCTGCATATAGATTCATGTTCTTAACAGATAACTCTATTTCTGAGTCTAGAGATGCAGAGTTTTTTGAGCATGTTTTTCCTTTGAAAAATGAATTAACAGGATCCTTGTCCCTTGTACCTCCTATTGAGTCTCTTACTTATTCTTCACCTATATCTTCTGATATGCATACATGTAGTTCTACTTTTAGTGAAGAACCTAGAAGGAGTAAGAGGCAAAGGACTGAAACCAATTTTGGACCTGACTTTTTAACTGCCTTTCTGGCAGAAAATGGATGTATAGACATGTTGAGTGATGAGATAGTGTCTACCTTTATAATAGAAGAAGACCCAAAAACCTATGATGAGGCAATGAGATCCATTGATGCTAGTTTTTGGAAAGATGCTATTAAAAGCGAACTTGATTCTATTGTATCCAATCAAACTTGGGAATTAGTTGAGTTACCTAAAGGTAATAAGCCCATTAGCAATAAATGGGCTTTCAAGAAAAAGATGAGACCTGACGGATCGATAGAAAAATTCAAAGCTAGACTTGTGATCAGGGTTTTACTCAAAAGAAAGGGTTAGACTACTTTGACACCTATTCTCCTGTGACCAAGATTGCAACCATAAGGACTCTAATTGCCTTAGCTGCAATTCATGAGTTAGTCATACATCAAATGGATGTTAAGACAGCCTTCCTAAATGGCGATCTAGAAGAAGAAATCTACATGTCCTAACCCGAGGGTTTTGTAGTTGCTGGTGAAGAGAATAAGGTTTACAGGCTTAGAAAGTCTTTATACGGCTTAAAGCAAGCTCCTAAGAAATGGTATGAGAAATTCAACAGCACCTTAATAAGGAATGGCTTTGTTGTAAATACATCTGATTCTTGTGTTTATTCTAAACTAATAGGATCAGATTGTGTAATTATTTGTCTCTTTGTTGATGACATGTTAATTTTTGGAAACAATTTAGATATTGTAAATGATACCAAAAATTTCTTGTCATCTCAATTTGAGATGAAAGACCTAGGAGAAGCTGATATCATTTTAGGAGTTAAAAGTGTTAGAAACTCTTATGGCATCTCCTTGAGTCAATCTCATTACGTAGAAAAGGTGCTGAAGAAATTCAACTGCTTTGATGTTGTTCCTGCTAGAACTCCTTATGACCCTAGCATACATTTGAAAAAGAATTTAGGAGAGAGTATTTCTCAATCTGAATATGCTTTTCATAGGAAGTGTGATGTTCCTTATGAACTGTACTCGACCTGATATAGCCTATGCTGTTAGCAGGCTAAGTCGGTATACTCATAACCCTAGTAATGAACATTAGACTACTCTTCATCGTTTATTAAAGTATCTGAAAGGGACTGTTGATTGGTGTTTGCATTTCAGTAAATTTACTGCTGTGTTAGAAGGATTTTGTGATGCAAACTGGGTTTCAGATAACGATGAAGTTAGTTCAACTAGTGGTTTTTATTCTCTTTGGGTGGAGGTGCTATATCTTGGAAGTCTTCCAAACAGACATGTATAGCACGCTCCACCATGGAATCTGAATTTATTGCTCTTGAGTTGGCAGGGCAAGAGGCTGAATGGTTGAGGAACCTGTTAGCAGACGTGCCTTTGTGGAGAGGGAAAACTGCTCCAGTTTCCATTCATTGTGATTCTTAGGAAGCCATTGGTGTTGCTAAAAATAGTGTCTACAACGGAAAGAAGAGACACATTCGGATCAGGCACGGTGTGGTTAAACAACTCTTGAAAAATGGAGTAATTTCTTTGGAATATGTAAGGTCTGAAAGAAATCTTGCAGATCCACTAACCAAAGGATTGCCAAGGAAAGTGGTTCTTGATTCGTCGAGAGGGATGGGGCTCAAGCCCATGAGTTAAGGTTTTATGGTTGAACTGTACTCGATCTGATATAGCCTATGCTGTTAGCAGGCAAAGTCGGTATACTCATAACCTTAGTAATGAACATTGGACTGCTCTTCATCGTTTATTAAAGTATCTGAAAGGGACTGTTGATTGGTGTTTGCATTTCAGGAAATTTCCTGCTGTGTTAGAAGGATTTTGTGATGCAAACTGGGTTTCAGATAACGATGAAGTTAGTTCAACTATTGGTTTTTATTCTCTTTGGGTGGAGGTGCTATATCTTGGAAGTCTTCCAAACAGACATGTATAGCACACTTCACCATGGAATCTGAATTTATTGCTCTTGAGTTGGCAGGGCAAGAGGCTGAATGGTTGAGGAACCTGTTAGCAGACGTGCCTTTGTGGAGAGGGAAAACTGTTCCAGTTTCCCTTCATTGTGATTCTCAGGAAGCCATTGGTGTTGCTAAAAATAGTGTCTACAACGGAAAGAAGAGACATATTCGGATCAGGCACGGTGTGGTTAAACAACTCTTGAAAAATGGAGTAATTTCTTTGGAATGTAAGGTCTGAAAGAAATATTGCAGATCCACTAACCAAAGGATTGCCAAGGAAAGTGGTTCTTGATTCGTCGAGGGTGATGGGGCTCAAGCCCATGAGTTAAGGTTATATGGTTGAGATACCCAGTGTGGTCTAACGAAGCCATATGATCCTTAACAAACACTACATTTCCATCCCTATGGCGTGTGGTAATGTTCTTTGAATCCATAGCCAAGTTTGGTGGTGCTATTAAGAAGCACTTGATGGTCACTCTGAGACAAGTCCATAACCAGTTTTGGTGGTGCTATTGAGAAGCACTTGATGGACTTAAGCAGAGGTTAAGCTGTATGCTCTTAATGGTTTCTTAACCGGTTTTGGTGGTGCTATGGAGAAGTACTTGATGAACCACCTATATGGGTGTGAGGGTTTGGCCGCCCTCTATGAAAGACAAGGACAATCTTTCTAGAGCACTCACGAGATCCAAGGTGTGCGCATGGCCTATAGCGCTTGTTATGTATCGCGGAGTTTGCACAAACTCAAGGGAACAATGTGTTGTGGGGGGTTCTCAATCGAACTCTAATGAGTTCAAGAGCAATTCACTCATTAGAAAGTAAGTTGTTGCCTCACTTCACTACGTATCAATTCAATCGAAAGACATTGATACTTAAGTATTCATCCCTCTTTACCCAGGATCTTTCTCTTCTCTTTCTTAAGCCATTAAGTGTGGGATTGTTGGAATTAATGGCTCTTTGGCCATTTGTTCACTCCCACTCTCTTTTTTTAGTCCAACATTGGATAGCACACTCTTGTGTGGGTATAAGAGGCTTCTTTCATATGGGCTATTAGATTTGTATATGTGCTAGGAATAAGGGGAAGCTCGCGTGCGCATGAGCCCAAGCAGGGGGCCGATCCCAAATCAGGTTGGGCCGAATGGAAAATGTGGGCGCCAGATCCGGAAACCCTTAGCGTGTGTGCGCTGGCGTCCTGCCTGCGCGGGGGATTCACGGGTGCGCGCGCGGAGTGCCCGAGTTTTGTCTCGTGTTTTTAGCCCATTTTGTTTTAAGAATTCAAAAGGCCCATTACGTTTTATTTTTTCTGCAACAGCCAATTTTTCAGTAAATTGGTGTTTATGGCTGTTAATGGCTGTTAATGTCTTTTAAGAATTCAACAACTATTTTTCTTTTAATGGCTGTTAATGGCTGTGTTGTTAATAGTACATTGTTGAATTCCAACAGTCATCTTTTCCTCTATATAAACTCATTTGTCTAGAGTTTTTCAACACTGTGAAAATTCATACTGCAAATATCCTCTTCTCTTCCGTTCCTCCTCCTGGGTATTGATCTCTGTGCAAACTCCACGCTTCTGGCCGCGAGTGGACGCGTCCAGACGCGACTGCGTTAACCTTGGGGAGCAACCGGCATCATCCGATTACCACCGCGGTCGGGTCGTAGTTGTTTTCAAGGCAGTGGCATAGCCACGGCGCAATTCATCTTCACTGGATAAGTTTTCTCTTCTTCCTCTATTTTTCATCGTTGCTCTCGCATTTTATTTCTCGTTTTGCTCTCTGCTCTTTTAACTCTCTGTTTTGCTCCTGCAGTCATAGCTCTACTCTTTCCGGACTAACAAGTACTAATTATTATGCAAGAATTTTCTTTCCAAGATGATTCCATAAGCATTCACATATTGGTGTTTAATGTCTCAACAGCTATTTTTCTTTTAATGGCGGTTAATGGCTGCGTTGTTAATGGTATTCATGGTTGAATTCCAACAGTCATCTTTTCCTCTATATAAACTCATTTGTATAGAGTTTTTCAACACTGTGAAAATTCATACAGCAAATATCCTCCTCTTCCGTTCCTCCTCATGTGTATTGATCTCTGTGCAAACTCCACGCTTCTGGCCATGAGTGGACGCGTCCAGACGCGACTGCGTTAACCTTGGGAAGCAACCGGCATCATCCGATTACCACCACGGTCGGGCCGTAGTTGTTTTCAAGGCAGTGGGCACAGCCACGGCGCAGTTCATCTTCACTGGATAAGTTTTCCCTTCTTCCTCTGTTTTTCCTCGTTGCTCTCACATTTTATTTCTCGTTTTGCTCTCTGCTTTTTTAACTCTCTGTTTTGCTCCTGCAGTCATAGCTCTACTCTTTCAGGACTAACACGTACTAATTATGCAAGAATTTCCTTTCCAAGATGATTCCATAAGCATTCACATATGGCTTACTTTTGGAAAACTACCTCATACTTTTGCTGAATTCCAAAAAATACCTCTTATTTTGATATAATCACAAAACTACCTCATACTTTTCAGGTTTCGATAAACTCCCGCATACTTTGGTTTCGTAGAACTAACTCATACTTTGCTTAATTTCGTAGAACTACCTCATACTTTGATTTAATTTCGTAGAATTGCCACATACTTTGATATATGTGGGATGGTGGAGGGAGGTGAGCGACAGTGTGGGGAAGTGGTGGACGAGTGCGGAGGTGGTGGAAGAGGGAGGGGGCGGCGGTGGGGGAAGGGGGGCGGCGGTGAGGGGATGATGGTGGCCGTGGGTGGAAAATGATGGATGGAGTGCGGAGGGTGGCGGTGGGGGGAGGGGAGAGGATGGTGGGGGGAGGACGGTGGTGGGTGGAATGGGGATGGACGGCGATGGATAGAGGGCGAAGGGCAGCGGTGGGAGAGGGGGATATGGGGATAGTTTTGTGATTGAGAATAATGGGTATCATACGCCATATGAGTATAATGGGTATGTGGTAGTTTTGTGATTGAGAATAATGGGTATCATACGCCATACGCGAGAGTTTATCGAAACCTGAAAAGTATGGGGTAGTTTTGCGATTGAGAATAATGGGTTTCATACGCCATATGAGAGGGTGTCTCATATGCCCTCTCACATAAAAGGGGCAAGTACAAGCCCACATGGGCTTGCACTTGTTGTACTTGACCCCCTTTATGTGAGAGGGCATATGAGACACCCGCTCATATGGCGTATGATACCCAATAAGAGGTATTTTTTGGAATTCAGCGAAAGTATGAGGTAGTTTTCAGAAATTAAGCCTTCACATATTCCCGTAAAATACCATGGGAAAAGTTGAGAGGTCGGTCAATAGTAAGGTATATAATGTTCCCTGGTTAGGGGAAGAAGAAGGTAAAGACTCTATCTAAGTTCATGGTTTCTAGTTGTATATTTATACCTACAATAAGGGGAATATGATTATTACGGGGGGTATACAAAATATCAAAAATAATGACGCTTGATATACAATTCACATATATCAAGCGTCATTATTTTTGATATTTTGTATGCCCACCGTAATAATCATATTCCCCTTATTTATTGTAGGTATAAATATACAACTAGAAACCATGAACTTAGAGAGAGTCTTTACCTTCTTCCCCTAACCAGGGAACAATATATACCTTACTATTGACCGACCTAAGCTCTAGATGATTAATTAATTTCTGTGGGGTTTGTGTTGGAGGTGGAATGAGCAAGAGGAAGCACTTTAATGAAAATGACATATAGAAGATTCAACGTAAGGTATAGTAAGGTGAACCGCTCTCCCAAGCCATCAATTCGAGAGGATGACCGCACTCTTCACAATCTAAAGGTTTCACTCAATCATCTAGAGCTTTCTCTCGCAAACTTCAGCATAAACACTAATCTCTATAAGCCCCCACTAACATAATAATCAAAATTTCCCAAAATTTCAGAAATGTTCCTATACCCAAATATTACAAAAATGCCACTGAGCACTGCTTGGTAACACTTGTCATCACTTGTTATCAAACAATCCCAAAGTATACAATTCCAACTCACTGGATGGTTTTCGTTGTAAGTGTTAGTTTCTAACATGGCCAACACAAGTTACCAAAAATGCCCTAAGAGTGCAATTCCTACTCACTGGATGGGTTTTGTTGTTGAAATCATGAATGGACAGCATTTGCAACATAATATATTGATAATGCCACTGAGCACTGCTTGGTAACACTTGTCATCACTTGTTATCAAACAATCCCAAAGTATACAATTCCAACTCACTGGATGGTTTTCGTTGTAAGTGTTAGTTTCTAACATGGCCAACACAAGTTACCAAAAATGCCCTAAGAGTGCAATTCCTACTCACTGGATGGGTTTTGTTGTTGAAATCATGGATGGACAGCATTTGCAACATAATATATTGATATTATATGAACATGGTTATGGTGTGCTTTTAATCGTTTTTTTACTTTGATGACATAAAGCACCAAAAGATTTTTAGGAACCTGCTCATTTCAGTACATGCGTACATTGGCGACAACAAACTGAAATCAAGGAATTACAGAAATGAAAAGAAATGCAAACACAAGGTGCAAGCAAAGGATGATTAAAGATGCATGTAATATTTCTTTGGAGGCACAAGAAAATCGGAATAGGAGTGCACAGAAAACCCTAAGTTGATGGTGTAAAGGTAATGAAATTGTAGATCTTATCCCAAACAATTGTAACACTTAAAAAGCTCATGGTTACTAATAACACTTGGCACTGCTTGGTTAGGGTTAACAAAGTGTTAACTTCTAACAAGTGTTAGCAGTGCTTGGTAACACTTGCCACCACTAATTACCAAACAGATCATCCTAAGTATACAATTCCAACCCATTGGATGGTTTTGGTGGAATAATGGATAGCAAGTATAGTCTGACCCTTTTAGGTTGCTTGGCAACACTTATTACCAAACATGCCCTAAGAGTGTAATTTCCCATGCAATGGATGGGTTTTGTTGTTGGAATCATGGATGGACAGCATTTGCAACATAATATATTGGTAGTATACGAACATGGTTATGGTGTGCTTTAATCATTTTTTACTTTGATGACATAAATAAAGCACCAAAAGATTTGTAGTAACCTGCTCATTTCAGAACATGCATACATTGGTGACGATAAACTGCGTGCAAATATCACATGAATTAATAATTAGTTAATTATATACAACATGTTGTGCAATTAATGACCACTCAACAGATGGGTGATTGATGGGCATTGTATAGAATAAAAAAGCAAGACCATAGATACATGTGAAATGGAATAGATGGAGTCATACAGAACATAAGAAGCTAGACTATAGACAGTTGTAATCTTAGTCATTGTGGTTGAATCCTGTAGCATGTTTGTCCTAATAAATGGCCGATGAACATGAAGATGAATCAGATAGATCCCTCCATGATCATACAGTTAGTGAAAACCAGGGGAAGAAATACAACCCATGGTGAAGTTTTATTCATGTTTAGACATTTCAAAAAGTTAAATAGAATTCGTTAAATAAGACACCAAAATCGATAACATATATGAGAAAAAGAGTTGTGAAAACATTTTATTGGATACAACGCCAAAGAAATTTGCACATAAAATAGAAGGTCCCCAATCAAATTTTAAAGAATTTTACCGTTGTATCCATCTGCATTGATTGCTTCTGGAATTCTTTCATTACTTTTACCTGCTTTGCTGGTTCCATTTGCTGTAACATGACAATAATATTTCAGATGTTATAAAAGGATCAAGTCTATAGATTATATCGGTAGAAATCTAAAGATTTATGCAAACAATTAGCTACAATTTATTTTTCCATCATCTTGCTATATTTACATCCTCAAGTAATTGCTATCAGGCTTTCAGGATTTTAATACCTTGTTCATGGCTGTCATTGCTTTATTTGCACCTTTCATTCCGACAGAAATTGAAGTACTTGCATACATAGCCTGATATCAGAAACATAAACAGTTCCTTACAATTGGAGAAGAATCATAGCAATTGCAAACATGTACTATTTTAAAATTAAGATTCTGACCTGCGTGTGGGTGGCTACACCTCTTATCTGTGCACGGGTTCCCTGTAGATTGGTAATTTGCTGCCTTAGACGAATAAGTTGACGAGCCAAGATCCTAGTTGCCGCCTGAAAAAAAAAGATAAACCAGGAAAGTCACACATAGAACTCGCATTTCACTTGCAATGTATCAATGCAGTCATCCCTTTTCTTTCCATCGATTTTTCCCCTTCTTGTTCACTGATTTGTTTTCTAAAGTTTTGTGCCAATTGTCTAAAACACATTTAAACATTTGTCTACATTACATAAATAACGTAATCACATTGGGTAATTTTTAGATTTAGGAAAAAAAATTAAAAATAATTTTAATTTTCGACCAAAAAAATTTAATTACAGAAATCGACCAAGTCTGGCCACGTCAGCGGCGAGGCGCTTAGCCTCGCCGCTGACTGGGCTAGTTTGGACAATGCCGTACTCGGAAAGTGCGGCATTTTTGGCCGCACTTGCCAAGTGCGTCCATTATGTGGGGCCGCTTTAAGTGGAAATTTACGGGCCGCACTTACCAAGTGCGGCCTGTCTGAGTGATATAAAGCCAGCTCAACGGAGAGCTAGTCATTCTTATTAAAAAGACGAATAACTTGGGAAAAGCTAGGGTTTTACGAATTCACTATGGAGAAAGGAGATGAAGGATGCAAACGTGCAAGGACAATGACGCTTATCCTTGCAGAAGCAATTGCTCTTCAGTCTTGGCATGAAGAGGAGCCCGAAGTATCAACTCGCCAACCCTTATCGTCGCAACATAAGGCGAACCCAGAAGGTGATAATCCAGCTCTTTCGGACATCAACACCACCCTATACTGGATGCATATAGCTATTAACCGCATTGAAGGGCGGGCGATTGAGAACCAGAATGATATTCGAAAAATCGAGTCTCTCGTTGAAGATATGGGGGTCGAACAAGTCGAATGAATGAGGTACTTCGACGTGTCGAGGAGAAATTGGATTTAATTGTATCGGCGCCTCGAGACATTGCCCCTTATGATGCTTCGGGACCAAGATGGTCACGATCGCCGCTGCCTCCACCGATATAGGTTGATGATGTGTAGGAGTGGACCTCTTGAGACTCTCACAATAGTAAATGTATTTTTGTGTTTTGTTGGAGAGTTTAGTGTGAGGTTGGATGTATGTTTGGAAATATGTATAAGCGATGTGTTTAGGTTACTGTTTGTATCCTCGCTGATATATATAATAGAGGATTTAATGAAGAAAAGCTGCCACCTGATCCAATGGATCAGGTGCCAAGACACAAAAATGTGGAAAGTACAAGCCCCCACATGGGCTTGTACTCGCTGGGTCCCACCTTTTTGTGTCTGGCACCTGATCCATTGGATCAGGTGCCACTTGTTCTACATTAATCCCATATATATATATATATATATATATGACCCCTGCGCAAGGATGACACGCACAAATCGAGAAATGGTCCAATTTTTTCTGCCTGATTGCTAGCGCCTGGTGACTGCTTCCTGGCCTCTCCCATGTCTGCAACCAGGAAAGGCGGACTTGATGTTCCCGTACTTTGTACACACCAGCATATATATAATTACTTACTTTTCTATATATATATATATATATATGGAACTATATTATAAGTTGAATTGTGTTGTGTAGTGGAAGTGTGTTGAGTAGTGGAATTGTGTTGTGGAATGGATACATGAAATATGAGAAATATGAAATATGAAATATGAGAAATATGGGTAGTTGCTGAGGCAAATGATATTGGCGTGGGGGTTCTGATATGGCCGCACTTGTCAAGTGCGACCAAAGTGGCCGCACTTGCCAAGTGCGGCCATATCAAAAACATTGGAAACTATTTCGTTAGTATAGCCCGTGACTAGTTACTGGCCGCACTTGTCAAGTGCGGCCAGTTTGTTACTTATTACCTCACACCCGGAACCTGGAACATATGCAGATTTTCCCCCAACTTCAGCCATTCTCTCCGACAAATCTCATAATCGACAGATCCGGAGAAAGATCTCCACATCTTGGCCTCCCATTTGAAAGATGTCATCGCAATAGGTAAAGCCTGTCATTCCCTCGTGCTAAGCTCGTGAGTATTTCGTTAATCCGACAGAATTTAGTTAGGGTTAGGGCTAGGAATGATTTTTACAGGGTATCAGGTATCAACTGATTTTTACAGGGTGATAACAATGGCAAGTGAGCACATTTTCATCATATGCTATTATGAAGGAAATTTGAGTATTGGTGGCAATCACGAACCTAGATATGTCGGGGGAAAAGTTAAGTCTATTATACTGAGAAGACCGTCAACGTATATCAATCTAGTAGACCCGATATACAAGGCCACAAAGATCAGACGCCATGAATATGATTTGAAATTGGTGTGCAACTGAACGGTAATGGAGGGTAGGACTACAGTTGTGATAATCTCTGAACAAGGAACATTCGCACGCATGCTTGATTTGGAGAACAACTCCGCGGGATTTATGTCTACTTCTCCAGCCCAAGAGTATCAGCAGAACAAGGGACTGACGGGAGAAGGGTGTTCGTACTACCCACAAGAGGATGTGAATATGGATACGTAAGTATCGAAATCGGTTAAGTAATGCGAACTTTTATACGATATCTTCAAATTATGAAAGTGATTTTCTAAAAATTGCATGTGTTATTATGTCTGTAACAGGTGGAATGTTGCGGGGCAGGGAATTCAAATACCTGAATATGGAGTGCAAGGAACATACTCCACCTACATGCAAGATCCATGTGTACCGGAGTTGATGCCAACTCGGTCGAATGTGATGCCTAAAGATAGGGCGGGAAATATGGATATAGATAGTGAAGGCACCGATAATGATAACAATGGCAAGTGAGCACATTTTCATCCTATGCTATTATGAAGGAAATTTGAGTATTGGTGACAATCACGAACCTAGATATGTCGGGGAAAAAGTTAAGTCTATTATACTGAGAAGACCGTCAACGTATATCAATCTAGTAGACCCGATATACAAGGCCACAAAGATCAGACGCCATGAGTATGATTTGAAATTGGTGTGCAACTGACCGGTAATGGAGGGCAGGACTACAGCTGTGATAATCTCTGATAACGGCGATATGGATGTGCAATTTAGCTTAGGGTCAACTCAACGGTCAGTTAAAATTTATGTCGAGATTGATGTAATTAGCAACACACGATTGACTCAAGAACAAGGAACATTCGCACGCATGCTTGATTTGGAGAACTCCGCGGGATTTATGTCTACTTCTCCGGCCCAAGAGTATCAGCAGAACAAGGGACTGACGGGAGAAGGGTGTTCGTACTACCCACAAGAGGATGTGAATATGGATACGTAAGTATCGAAATCGGTTAAGTAATGCGAACTTTTATGCGATATCTTCAAATTATGAAAGTGATTTTCTAAAAATTGCATGTGTTATTATGTCTGTAACAGGTGGAATGTTGCGGGGCAGGGAATTCAAATACCGGAATATGGAGTGCAAGGAACATACCCCACCTACATGCAAGGTCCATGTGTACCGGAATTGATGCCAACTCGGTCGAATGTGATGCCTAAAGATAGGGCGGGAAATATGGATGTAGATAGTGAAGGCACCGATAATGATGACCATAATGGTCCAGGAGATGATAGCATGCATTATGCTGTAGATTTAAACGAGTATGATAACACATGGATACAACAATCCGTTGTTGCGAACACAAATGTGCTAGATCCAAGAAAATTGGCAGTGTGTTTTCAGCTGTATATTTCACTATATACCCAGTGATCATCGTCACCGAACCATTACATTCATTTCTGATAGATTCAAATGAATTCCTAGAGCATTAAGGGAGGGATGGCCTGCAAATAGGCATCACAGGTATTGCCTTTGACATATCATCACAAACTTCAAAAAGACTGGGTACCGAACAGTAACATTGGAACGGAACTTCTGGGGGACGGGTACTGCATCGGACTTGCTTACATATAATGTGCACGTGCAAATATTAGAGCAGAGTCCGTTGCAGCAGATGAGTGGATTTCTGCAGACTTGGATGGGGAGACAAGAAGGTAGGCTATACATGAAGATGGTGGGAAACGATATTGTGTCATGCCAACCAATTGTTCGGAGAGCTTCAATGGCGTTCTCAAAGGAGCAAGAGCGCTACCGATACAAGCGTTAATTGCAAGGACATTTTACAAGTTAATTAAATATGTCTACCATCATCGGATTGATGGACGTGGGTGGACTACAAATTTCACTCCTAACACAGAGGAGCTTTTGGGGAAACGTGTGCAAAAAGCATGGACTTGCTACATCACAAGATATGATGATTATGAATGGGAGGTTTTGGATAATAAGGGACAAGCGTACGCCGTGAAAATACATGGCGAAAGTTGCAGATGTACTTGTAATATTACTATGCTTCAACACATGACATGTGTCCAAGTTATCGCCGCAACGTCCAGACAGGAATATGGTGCAAACATATCATGGTGGCCGTTTTGTTCTACATGGTATAATGCGAAGAAATATCGCCTTTCATATACCCCGGAATTTCACCCTATACCTGATGAACGGTATTGGAAGGATTGGTATGGGCTAATTATAAATCTGATGCGATTGGGGTAAATCGAATGTGGACAAGATCTCAATTGGTAATGGTTTAATGGCGAAATCATGCCATTAAATGAGAGTGATTTTAGGCACCTTATTTGGCAAGAGTTTAATGGAAAATGATGCAATTTGAAGGTACGACGAATGCGGACGATGCGACGAACATGGACATGATCTCATTTGGAAATGATTTAATGCGAGAATCGTGTCATTTAATGGGAGAATAATATTAGTACTTTATTTGGAAATACTTTAAATAGGGAGGGTGAATTAGTCATTTTGACTAATTACTTAATTAGTGAAAATCTTATTATAAATAAAGTGGGAGATTAAAGAGGGGGAATGATGTGAGCTTTGATTATTTTGATAAATCGAAGAGATAGTTCTTCGTTCTATGGGAGAGTGCGAATGTCTTCTTCAATCGGCGTCTTAGGAGAGAGATTACCTCTACAATTGTAATCAACGGTATCTTTTAATTTCAGTTTTAAACTAATAAATTTCAGATCTTTTTCTTGGTTCCTATCAATTTGGTATCAGAGTGCGACGATTCTGCGGCCATGATGGAAGATCACCAGGTGTTTGATGAAACGCTACAAATAGCTAATGTGCTGCAACAAGAAGGGAACAAGCTTTATCGATATGAAAAATTTCAGGAGGCAGCTAATAAGTATGTTCGTGCAAAAACTCATTTCAACAACATTCCCACAGCAAAGGGTGGAACTCAACATTTACGATGTCTAGTTAAATTGATGGGTTGTTATCTGGTAACTGGATGCTATCAAAGTTGGATTGCATTAGGTTCAGAGATCTTAACTTTTAATCCAACGAATATTACAGTTTTTCTTTATAGAGAACAAGCTTATAGAGCACTTGGTTTTCTTGAAGCTGCTTATTTTGAGATGATGAAATTTTACGGGATTTTTTCTGAGGAAGAGACACATCCGAAGCGCGACACGACATCAAATCTGAATAAAGACGAAGACAACGGCAGAGATGCGAAACAAAAGGTGCAGCTTTGGTAAGAGACAATGGTAAAATCATCTCTTTGGAGAAGAATGTTTAACAAAAAGAAGATACAGCTTCAGATCTGAACCCAGCCGACGACACCGACGAAGATCCAAGGCATATCCACCATCATAAGGATGCAAAAGGGGGTAACGGCCCCCTCACAGGCCCCTAGGGCTCTGCAGTCCCTCTGCAGGGCCGACAGGGTCCCCTGCATATATTGCAGTCCCGCCGCAGGCCTTGTCCTGGCACCCAAGAGCCTCACAAAGCTTCAGAGGTAGACTGTGGGCTCATTCAGGTCTTGCGACTAGTTTCATGCCGTGATGAATTCATGAAGAATATTGGTGATTGTTGTAGCTTCTTTCCGGGCTTCGTGGAGAACGATGGAGACCTTGGATGGCCTTTTGATCCAGGAGGTGAGCATCATCTGTCGGAGATGAGTATCTCACACACTTCATGCACCACCTTGAGGACAAGGTGATTCTTTAGGGGCGGAGTAGTGATGCGATTGGGGTAAATCGAATGTGGACAAGATCTCAATTGGTAATGATTTAATGGTGAAATCATGCCATTAAATGAGAGTGATTTTAGACACCTTATTTGGCAAGAGTTTAATGGAAAATGATGCGATTGGAAGGTGCGACGAATGCGGACGATGCGGCGAACATGGACATGATCTCATTTGGAAATGATTTAATGCGAGAATCGTGTCATTTAATGGGAAAATAATATTAGTACTTTATTTGGCAATATTTTAAATGGGGGGGTGAATTAGTCCTTTTGACTAATTACCTAATTAGTGAAAATCTTATTATAAATAAAGTGGGAGATTAAAGAGGGGGAATGATGTGAGTTTGAATTATTTTGATAAATCGAAGAGATAGTTCTTCATTCTATGGGAGAGTGCAGACGTCCTCTTCAATCGGCGTCTTGGGAGAGAGATTACCTCTACAATTGTAATCAACGGTATCTTTTAATTTCAGTTTTAAACTAATAAATTTCAGATCTTTTTCTTGGTTCCTATCAAAATCCCCCCACGAAAAGAAGACCACCAGGTAGGCCTCGTTCGACAAGGATTCGTGGGGGTATGAATATTCCTCGAGAGGGCAGCGGGCACAATAGATGTAGCAATTGTCATCAGCTCGGGCATTACAAATCTCGTTGCCAAAATCCTCTCCACACTCAAGCGTAAGTAGAGTATACAATTGGGTTATTTCATATTGTCATATAAATTGGGTATTAATTTATGATTTTGCAACATTGTAGGTCTTCATCACATGGAAGAGACGCGGTTCCCGTGCATGATGTATATATGTGGTCTCAAGTTGGAATGAAGATCAATTGAGATTATGATGTAATTTAAATTTTGTGATTATATGAGATGATCGTTGATGTAAAATTTGTCTTATGTTTTTGTTTCAAATAGAAACATCTTTTGAGTAATGTGTGTTTGATATATGAGAAATGTGGTTGATATGAGAAATTTGTCTTAAGTTCTCGGTGTATGATATATGAGAAATTGGTGTTGCTATGAGGACAGGAAAATCGGCAGTCGCTTTTCAAATTTGCCCACAAATTGAGAAGAGCCCAGAAACTGAGTTACTAGCAGTTGGTGAGAACTCAGCAGCAACAGCAGTTGGTGAGAACTCAGCAGCTATTGCTGCTGAGTTCTCAGCAGAATCTGGGCTCTGTCCCAGGGTGGCCGAATTGGCCGCACTTGCCAGGTACGGCAACTTTGGCCGCAGTTGCCAAGTGCGGCCAAATTAGCTGCACGTGGCAACTGCGGCCAAAATGGCCACCTGTGACAGAGCCCATATTCTGCTCAGTTCTCAGCAGCAGCTGAGAACTGAGCAGCAGCAGCTAAGTTCTCAGCTGCTGCTGACAATGAGCAGTTGTTGGGCTCTTCTCAGCCGCCACCATTACACGATACATATACAAAAACATCCACATTTTCCCATATATTTTAACACACGATTTCCCATATATCAACATGCACGATACATATACAAAAACGCACGATACATAATATAAACACCGATTTTCCCTATATCAACACAATTTCAACACAAATGACATATACAAAAACGCACGATACATAATAAAAACACCGATTTCACATATATCAACACAATTTCAACACAAATGACATATATTTCAACACACATCTCGCATGATTTTCCATATATTACATCTTGTCATCTTCTTCCAATTTGTCAATGACTTCCTGAACGAAGCAGTCATCCAAGGCTATCAGGAGAAATACAGCTACCCAACATGCCCTTAATGCTTAAAGAAGCACGTCCCTGATATCACCATGTATCACCCAAGCTGACACTGATATAGTGGAAGCGTGGGTTATACATGGTGATATCCGCTACGTGCTCCTTTACAGCATCAGGGGCCAGTTGGGTATCTTTATTTCTCCTGATAGCTTGGATGACTGCTTCGTTTAGAAAGCCATTGAAAAAATGGAAGAAGATGAGGAGATGTGACATGACACCTATCACACATATCCAGTAGCACACATGACACATATTACATGAGATAAACAGTACGTTTCAAAAATAAATGTAAAAATAAATGTCAAATCCTATAATTAAAAATTACCTTAGATAAACAATGTCTCAAAACACTAAAAAACTACGTCCGCCAAAGTCGGCCGAGTGCAGATCTCGCACGACGGGTGTATGTCCGCAAATGTACTTGTGATGTAGTGTCTCCTTCCATTTGTGGTTGTGTATACTGCTGATGAGAGGGGGCCAGCTTCATCCACCGTCTTCTGATGATGCTCCTGCTCCGGCTCCGGTTGCTGCTGCTGCGCCGTTTCGGCGTCATCCCTCCTATAAAGTCGCCGAATATAGCTCGTGTCTGCTTCTTCAAGACGATGTCGTGTCTGCCCCCATCACATCATCGACCATCTGCTGAATGGCTATAAAGTGAGGATTATTAAACCAATGGCCGAACGATTGTAGATGTTAAGCAACGCATCACCCTGTAAAACAAGGCGATGGATATATACGAGCCCCCGTTCTCGTACATGCCACGTGGTCCCCTCGAGCGTAAATTGGTAAATAATAGTCATATATACTTCTTAAAATTTTAAATTTATTTGATTCATGTATACTAATTGTACAATTTGTTTTACAGGGTGATGCGTTGATTAACATCTACAATCGTTCGGCCATTGGTTTAATAATCCTCATTTTATAGCCATTCAGCAGATGGTCGATGATGTGATGGGACAGACATGACATCGTCCTGAAGGAGCAGACACGAGCTATATTCGGAGACTTTATAGGAGGGATGTCGCCGAAACGTCGCAGCAGCAACAGCCGGAGCCGGAGCAGCCGGAGCAAGAGCAGCATCAGAAGACGGTGGATGAAGCTGGCCCCTCGCATCAGCAGTATACACAACCACAAACGGAAGGGGATATAGCATCACAGCAAGTATATTTGCGAACATACACCCGTCGTGCGAGATCTGCACTCGGCCGATTTTGGCGGCCGTGGTTTTTAGTGTTTTTGAGACATTATTTATCTAGGTTAATTTTTAATAAGAAGACACATGGCCTTTTTTTTATTTATTTTCTTTCACCAAACCCCACTTCCTCACGTTGGGAACTTCACTCATATTTATTTTATTTTATTTTTTCCTTCACCAAACCGATTCATTTTCGGCCAACCCCTGTCTTGGAAATGAAGCTCTCTCTTCATGACAATCAAGGGCTCCTTCTCTCTCTTCCATATGGTTGTCTTTTATTGGTTCCACACACCAACCTCCTCTACCCAATTTATTTCGGCCTCTCCCCCATTTTCCCATGAGTCTAGGGACTACACACTCTTTATTATTTTAAATGCCATTTATCTGCCATTTGTACTTATTCTAATTTTTTTGTGTACGGTTTAGATGCCAACGGGTATTTTTTTTCAGTTTTCGAAATCGATGCTTGCGTCTCTTCTTCTTCCAGTCTGTTCAGTTTTTGTATTTTGAACATTTCAGTTGTTCCAACTTCTTTCAGTTTTAGCAACTACTCCCACTCCGTATAATGGCAACTGATCGGTCCTCTATTCTTTCTATTTATTTCGTTCACCTTCTCTTTTCTCTTTCCCATTCTCTGTTTAAGTTTCTTCCTTCTCTAGTTTTTCTTCTCTCCAATCCACCATGGCCGAACCTACACCCCCTTCCACCACCGACCGCTTTCGTTCGCAGGCGGCCAAAGATCGTTATCTTGCCTTCGAAGCGACCCGATTTCATCCTGAGCGCTACCTATAGACTATGGCACGCCCACCATGATGCATGTCAAGCACATCTTAGCGGTGGTCGGCCTTCATCAGCTTTGGTCCCTCGCGAACAAAGTACCCTATTATCCTACTCTTGTCAGAGAGTTTTATGCCAATCTCGAGTCTACCGTTCACCGTGGCCAAAAGTTCTTCTCCACTATGGTTCGGGGAGTCTCTTTTACGGTCAATAGCAACAAACTTGCCGCCATTATCAACCAATCTCCGGATTTTCTTGGCCTCCTTTCCTTTTCTATGGACGATCCCGTTATCCTCGCCAGATTCGCCCCAAAGTATACACCCTATATGTCCGCAGCCAAGCTTCGTCCCGAGGCTCGTCTCATTCATAAGATCATCATCCACAATTTGATGCCCAAGGCCGGCTCTGTGAACTACCTTAGTAACGCTCACCAACATTGCGTATATGCCATTATGGCCGGTTTTCCCATTCACTAGGGCCACTTGTTTCTTCGTACTCTCATGAAACCTGTTTCCACTCACTTTTACTTGCCGAGTCTCATCACGTTGATTCTTCGGGCATTCGGTGTTCCTACCGATGGTGAACTTTTGCTTCACCATGATATCCATATTGATGAGAATATTCTCCACAGCATGGGCCTTCCCGATGGTGATTCTACCTCCTCCGACAACGACGACGACCACGCTGCATCCGATGATGACTCTTCCCTCCCTACTGCCCCGACTGCTCAATCTCGCGGCCAAGCCTCTTTCCCAGGCTCTTCCCGATCCCGGTGCGGCAAAAAGGTCCTCGCTTCTAAAGACGGCGTTTCTCCGTCTCACGAGACTAATGCCATCCTCCTTCATCGTCTCTCTACCCAGGTTGCCGAGGGCTTCGCTGGAATCCAGATACACATGAGTAATTATGACCAAATCCTCCGCCATCACTCTGAAGTACTCGAACAGATCCAAGTTGAACAGTCTTCCCTTCGTTCTTCCCTGGAATCCGAGAATATCCTCCCTACCCGTCGCACCCGCACCCGCACCCGACGTTCATCCCCCGGCTCGTCATCCTATCATCCTTAACTCCCTTGCTCTCGCCTGCTACTGCTCTTTGGTTCTCTGTTTCGTTTTGTCGTATCCTATCCCTGCATGACTTGTTGCTTCCTTTGCATTTCGGCTCTTCTTGGTTGTTTTCCATCACTTGTGACTTTGCCTCATCGTGTGTTGTTTGGTTGGTTTCCGTGATTACTGACTGATTTCACTATGGTCCTTGTTGGATATCTCGCTGGTTATATGATGTCTCAGTTCTTTCATATGTTGGTTCCTTTACTTATGGGTTTCTCGATGTTTCTGTACTTGACAGTTGTATGCTCGTTTCTCGGCTGTTTTGGTTATGTATGATGACTATCTAATGTACTCCGACTCTATGTTCGCTGTTTAATGAATATTAGGCCGTTTGTTACTTCTGTGCTCTTATTAATGTACTTGACAGTTGTCTCTGTTATTTTTCCGATTTCTTCCTTTTTCTCCTTTGGCATACTACAATAAATCTTAGCTTGCCAATTTTTCTTTTCCACTTTTTCTAGATGACAAAGGGGGAGAACTGCGCATATATTCAGGGGGAGTCTATATTCATATATTCAGGGGGAGTAACATCAAATAACATCACATTTGTTCATGTTAATACATATTAATAAATTAAAACTTATTAACACTTGTTAACTCACATTTTATACTTCATTATTTGTCATCATCAAAAAGGGAGAGAATGTTGGAACTTGGTATTTTCATCATCTCTTCCATAAAGTTTTGATGTGACAAATCAATATATTTCATGTTACTAACTCTATATATGCATATGTACAGCTACAACGCAAATTCATTCACATCACGCATATGATCAAAAGTACAAGGAGACTATGCAAAAACAGCCTTGCTACTCAAGTTACGTTTGAATAACGTATCTACGGAATGATGTAATTTTTACTTTTTAGATAGCTTCAGTGCCTTGGTTTATATCATATCATACATCCCTAAGCTCAAATCTACATCATCTCCTAACTCATTTGATCCTAAGTCAAAATTCCTATTTCTCAGAATTAGCCTACTAAGATTTTTCCTACCCTACCAAAACAACTATATTCTCATTGACTTTTTGACTTAGGATCAAATAGGGTAGGAAAAATATCAAGTCAAAAGTCAATGAGAATATAGTTGTTTTGGTAGGGTAGGAAAAATCCTAGTATGCTAATTCTGAGAAATAGGAATTTTGACTTAGGATCAAATGAGTTAAGAGATGATGTAGATTTGAGCTTAGGGATATATGATATGATATAACCAAGGCCCTGAAGCTATCTAAAAAGTAAATATTACATCATTCCGTAGATACGTTATTCAAACGTAACTTGAGTAGCAAGGCTGCTTTTGCAGAGTCTCCTTGTACTTTGATCATATGCGTGATGTGAATGAATTTGTGTTGTAGCTGTACATCTGCATAGATAGAGTTAATAACATGAAATATATTGATTTGTCACATCAAAACTTTATGGAAGAGATGATGAAAATACCAAGTTCCAACATTCTCCCCCTTTTTGATGATGACAAATAATGAAGTATAAAATGTGAGTTAACAAGTTTTAATAAGTTTTAATTTATTAATATGTATTAACATGAACAAATATGATGTTATTTGATGTTACTCCCCCTGAATATATGAATATAGACTCCCCCTGAATATATGCGCAGTTCTCCCCCTTTGTCATCCACAAAAAGTGGAAAAGAAAAATTGGCAGGCTAAGATTTATTGTAGTATGCCAAAGGAGAAAAAGGAAGAAATCGGAAAAATAACAGAGACAGAGTATTAATAAGAGCACAGAAGTAACAAAAGGCCTAATATTCATTAAACAGCGAACATAGAGTCGGAGTACATTAGATAGTCATCATACATAACCAAAACAGCCGAGAAACAAGCATACAACAACTGTCAAGTACAGAAACAGCGAGAAACCCATAAGTAAAGGAACCAACATATGAAAGAACTGAGACATCATATAACCAGCGAGATATCCAACAAGGACCATAGTGAAATTAGCCAGTAATCACGGAAACCAACCAAACAACATACGATGAGGCAAAGTCACAAGTGATGGAAAGCAACCAAGAAGAGCCGAAATGCAAAGGAACCAACATATGAAAGAACTGAGACATCATATAACCAGCGAGATATCCAACAAGGACCATAGTGAAATTAGCCAGTAATCACGGAAACCAACCAAACAACATACGATGAGGCAAAGTCACAAGTGATGGAAAGCAACCAAGAAGAGCCGAAATGCAAAGGAAGTAACAAGTCATGCAGGGATAGGATAGGACAAAACGAAACAGAGAACCAAAGAGCAGTAGCAGGCGAGAGCAAGGGAGTTAAGGATGATAGGATGACGAGCCGGGGGATGAACGTCGGGTGCGGGTGCGACGGGTAGGGAGGATATTCTCGGATTCCAGGGAAGAACGAAGGGAAGACTGTTCAACTTGGATCTGTTCGAGTACTTCAGAGTGATGGCGGAGGATTTGGTCATAATTACTCATTTGTATCTGGATTCCAGCGAAGCCCTCGGCAACCTGGGTAGAGAGACGATGAAGGAGGACGGCATTGGTCTCGCGAGACGGAGAAACGCCGTCTTTAGAAGCGAGGACCTTTTTGCCGCACCGGGATCGGGAAGAGCCTGGGAAAGAGGCTTGGCCGCGAGATTGAGCAGTCGGGGCAGTAGGGAGGGAAGAGTCATCATCGGATGCAGCGTGGTCGTCATCATTGTCGGAGGAGGTAGAATCACCATCGGGAAGGCCCATGCTGTGGAGAATATTCTCATCAATATGGATATCATGCTGAAGCAAAAGTTCACCATCGGTAGGAACGCCGAATGCCCGAAGAATCAACGTGATGAGACTCGGCAAGTAAAAGTGAGTGGAAACAGGTTTCATGAGAGTACGAAGAAACAAGTGGCCCCAGTGAATGGGAAAACCGGCCATAATGGCATATACGCAATGTTGGTGAGCGTAACTAAGGTAGTTCACAGAGCCGGCCTTGAGCATCAAATTGTGGATGATGATCTTATGAATGAGACGAGCCTCGGGACGAAGCTTGGCTGCGGACATATGGGGTGTATACTTTGGGGCGAGTCTGGCGAGGATAACGGGATCGTCCATAGCAAAGGAAAGGAGGCCAAGAAAATCCGGAGATTGGTTGATAATGGCGGCAAGTTTGTTGCTATTGACCGTAAAAGAGACTCCCCGAACCATAGTGGAGAAGAACTTTTGGCCACGATGAACGGTAGACTCGAGATTGGCATAAAACTCTCTGACAAGAGTAGGATAATAGGGTACTTTGTTCGCGAGGGACCAAAGCTGATGAAGGCCGACCACCGCTAAGATCTGCTTGACATGCATCATGGTGGGCGTGCCATAGTCTAGGTAGCGCTCAGGATGAAATCGGGTCGCTTCGAAGGCAAGATAACGATCTTTGGCCGCCTGCGAACGAAAGCGGTCGGTGGTGAAAGGGGGTGCAGGTTCGGCCATGGTGGATTGGAGAGAAGAAAAACTAGAGAAGGAAGAAACTTAAACAGAGAATGGGAAAGAGAAAAGGGAAGGTGAACGAAATAAATAGAAAGAATAGAGGACCGATCAGTTGCCATTATACGGAGTGAGAGTAGTTGCTAAAACTGAAAGAAGTTGGAACAACTGAAATGTTCAAAATACAAAAACTGAACAGACGGGAAGAAGAAGAGACGCAAGCATCGGTTTCAAAAACTGAAAAAAAAATACCCGTTGGCATATAAACCGTACACAAAAAAATTAGAATAAGTACAAATGGTAGATAAATGGCATTTAAAATAATAAAGAGTGTGTAGTCCCTAGACTCATGGGAAAATGGGGAGAGGCCGAAATAAATTGGGTAGAGGCGGTTGGTGTGTGGAACCAATAAAAGACAACCATGTGGAAGAGAGAGAAGGAGCCCTTAATTGTCATGAAGAGAGAGCTTCATTTCCAAGACAAGGGTAGGCCGAAAATGAATCGGTTTGGTGAAGGAAAAAATAAAATAAAATAAATATGAGTGAAGTTCCCAACGTGAGGAAGTGGGGTTTGGTGTAAGAAAATAAATAAAAAAAGGCCATGTGTCTTCTTATTTGTCCTTGGAAAGAGTCAGAAGTTAAGAACATGTTGTCTTCTTATGAAATCTCATGCCAAGTCAACATAGAGACTAAAGTACAGTTGTTGGAAGAATTGAATGCAAGTGAGAATGTTTAAGGCAAAAACGAATGTCAGTGCTGTGTCCAACGTGAAAAGCAGGGGATATTGGGAAAGATAAATGAGAAGTATCCATGTGACAGGAGAGATATCAAAGAGATCAACAGGAATCAAAAAGAGAGAAACAAAGTGGAAGACACCGGGTAAGAATTTTGATACGAGATATGATTTTGAGAATAAAATATATGAGAAGTGTTATTAAAAAAATCCGAAAACCAGGGGTCAAAGTAGGTATAATACGGAGAAGATTGAAAAATTTGGAAAATTGGCATGCTACAAAATTTCGTAGCATGCTAAAAATAAATAGGAACCAGAAAATTATAGAAAAATTCATAAAAATCAAAAATACATAAACATTTTTATAAATCAAATTCTGATTCACTGCCCAGATTTCTTCTAAGCTTAATGAAAGATTCCTCTTTCAAAGGCTTAGTCAAAATATCGGCAACTTGATGTTCAGTTGAAATAAATTTCAAAATAATATCTCCTTTCTGAACATGATCATCTAAAAAATGATGACGTACATCAATATGTTTTGTACGTGAATGATGTACAGGATTTTAGATAAATTAATAGCACTGGTATTATCACACATAATAGGACATGTGGAACAATTAATACCATAGTCTGAAATAGTTTGTTTCATCCATAAAATTTGAGCACATGCTAAACCAGCGGCAATATATTCTGCCTCGGTTGTAGATAATGAAACAAAGTTTTGCTTTTTGCTAAACCAGAAGACTAAATCATGTCCTAAAAAGTGACATGTACCACTAGTACTTTTACGATCTAATTTGCAACCAGCAAAATCTGCATCACTATATGATAATAAATCAAATGTGTTTGTTTTAGGATAAAATAAACCAAAATCAGAAGTATACTTGACATATCTAATAATCTGTTTTACGGCAGTTAAATGTGAAAACTTAGGATCTGCCTGAAAACGTGCACATAAACATACTGAAAACATGATGTCTGGTCTACTTGCAGTTAAATAAAGTAAGGAGCCAATCATACCTCTATAAAGACGTTGATCAACACTCTTACCATTTAAATCTTTGTCAATGGAAGTAGATGTACTCATTGGAGTATGTTTTTCTGCAGAATTTTCTAATCCAAAACGCTTGATGAGTTCTTTAGAATACTTGCTTTGGTGAATGAAAATACCTTCCTTCATTTGTTTGATTTGAAGACCGAGGAAGTAATTGTGTTCACCCATGTGACTCATCTCAAATTCTTTCTGCATAATCTTAGAAAAATCTTGATAAAGAGATTCGTTAGTAGAACCAAAAATAATATCAACGTATATTTGAATAATGATAATGTCAGAATTTATGTTTTTAATAAACAAAGTAGAATCTATTTTACCAATTGAATACCCTGGATTTAAAAGATAGCTTTTAAGTCTTTCATACCAAGCACGAGGTGCTTGTTTGAGACCATATAAAGCCTTTTTCAATTTAAAAACATGATTTTCAAAATTTTCATGAATAAAACCCGGAGGTTGTTCTACATAAACTTCTTCTTTAAGAAAACCATTTAGAAAAGCACTTTTGACATCCATTTGAAAGAGTTTAAAATCTTTAAAACAAGCAAATGATAATAGCATCCTAATAGATTCAAGACGTGCAACTGGAGCATAAGTTTCATCATAATCAATACCTTCTTCTTGATTATAACCTTGTGCTACCAATCGTGCCTTGTTTCTAATTACCTGGCCAGATTCATCCAATTTATTTTTGAATACACACTTGGTACCAATAATTGAATGATCTGATGGTCTGGGAACTAATTCTCAAACATCATTCCGTTGAAATTGGTTGAGTTCTTCCTGCATAGCCATAATCCATGAACTGTCTTCACATGCATCTTTGATGTTCTTTGGTTCAATGGTTGAGAGAAATGCACAATGTGCCATTTGCTCTATTTTGCGACGAGTTCTTACTCCATCCGTAATATCTCCAATGATTAACTCTGATGGATGATTTGGGACTTGTGCAAATGCCTTAGGAAGATCTGTATTATCTGAAATAGACTCAACAGAATGTTTAGTAGCATCAATTTCATCAAGTTTCATATTATCTAAAGAATTAGAAAGAGGTAATATATTCTCTTCATCGTCAATGATGGGAGAAGATGAGGGATTCTCATCAAATGTGACATGAAGTGATTCTTCAACTGTTAAAGTTCTTTTGTTATATACTCTGTAGGCTTTGCTACGTGTTGAGTATCCAACAAAAATACCTTCATCAGATTTAGAATCAAATTTGTCAAGTGCATCTTTAGTATTAAGAATGAAACATTTACATCCAAATACTTTAAAATATGATACACGAGGAATGCGATTAAAGAATAATTCAAAACAAGTTTTATTAAGTAATGGCCTAATAAGAACTTTATTCATAATGTAACAAGCAGTTGCGACAGCTTCTGCCCAAAAATATTTTGGTAGATTACTATCACACAGCATTGTTCTTGCACATTCTTGTAAAGTTCTATTTTTCCTTTCTACTACTCCATTCTGAGGAGGAGCACGAGGAAAAGAAAAATTGTGAGTAATACCATTTTCATTACAAAACTTGGTAAATGATTCATTTTCAAATTCTCCACCATGATCACTACGAATAGTGATGTTAGAGGATTTGATCTTTTGTATACTTTTACAAAATACTGAAAACTCTTCAAAAGCATCATTCTTGTTTTGCAAAAATATAACCCAAGTGTATCTAGAATAATCATCAACAATGTCAAATGCATATCTACTTCTATTCAAAGAGGCTACTCTTGAAGGACCAAACAAATCTAAATGAAGAAGTTCTAATGGTCTCATTGTTGAGATAACGTCCTTTGATTTAAAAGAAGATTTGTGCATTTTTCCTTGTTGACAAGCATCACAAAAATGGTTGTGTTTGAAAGAAATATTTGGCATTCCATTAACTAACTTGTGTTTTGAAATACGTGCTAGGTTTTTGAAATTAGTGTGTCCAAAGCGTTTATGCCATAAAAGAGTATCATCTGATGTAATCATTAAACAGTGATTATGAGTGGTAACAGACATGCATAAGATATATATGTTATTCTTACGCTTACCACGAAATAAGATAGATGATATATCAGAATCATAAATTATGCAATCATTTTGTTCAAAAACTATTTTGTAATTTTTATCACATAATTGACTAATGGAGAGTAAGTTGTGTTTCAAACCGTCAACCAGGTGAACATTCTCAATGATAGGCTGATTTGTATTACCAACCGTTCCAGTGCCTATGATTTTTCATTTCTTGTTGTCACCAAAGGTAACTGTGCATCCATCTTTATATTTAATGCTTGAAAGCAAGTTGACATTTCCTGTCATATGTTTTGAACATCCACTGTCTAAAATCTATCTTTCTTTCTTAGGTACCTGAAAGATAAAACATTAAGCATTGGTACCCTTTGTTTGAGGGTCCTTGGGATTAGATTAGGAAGCCAAACCCAAGTGGAATTTGGCTTTCTAATGTAATTACTAGAATGAACAATAGTATGTATATAATGAGAGATATATCTATTTCTATCATTTAAACATGAATCCTTAGGAACCCATATACTAATTGTAGTAGGTTTCATAGGAAATGTTTTTGAAATGTTTATAACATTTCTTTGTGAAGAAGAAGTAGATATGTTTACTTTCTTCGTGTAAATAAATGCATGATTCTTCTTTTGTGGTTTAACAAAAATTGTTTTTCCACAAGAGGAAGAAGTGTTATAAGTCTTGGGTACATTCTTTTTAGAATATCCCAATCCTTGTGTATGATTTGCTGGATATTGAATTTTGAGCAAATCATCGAGATTTGTCTTTCCTTTGTTAAACTTATTAACATTAGATGACATCTCGTCGTATTTCATCTTTAGTAATGAAATATTTTTATCCATTTCGGATATTTGTGTATGTAATTCTAAATTCTTTGTTTTGAGAATATCATTCTCTTTACTAAGATCCAAAACTTGAGAAGAAGTATTCTCAGTGTTTTTAGAAGATGATAATTCTTGATATTTAAGAAAGAGATCATCATTATTCTGTTTCAAAGATTTATATTGACTATTCAATTTTTTGAAACGAGAATAGAGATCTTTTAGTGCATCAAGTAATTCTTCGTTATTAAAAGAACTTACCTCATCTTCATCATCTTGTGCCATAAAGCACATGTTAGCATTTTCATTTAGAGCATCATCTTCATCATCTGAAGAATCATCCCATGTTGCTGCAAATGCCTTTTTCATTTTGTCAAACTTCCTTTCTCTTCTGGATTGATCATTGTTGGAAGTTTTGAACTTTGCTTTGAGAAGTGGACAGTCTTTCTTCATATGTCCTGGCTTATTGCAATTAAAGCGGAGAGAAGAATCAGTATTCTTAGATTTAAAATTATTATACTTACCTTTCCGAAAGAATTTTCTGAAGTTTTTGGCAAAGAATGACATATCATCATCTGAGTCTTCATTTTCTGATGTAGTGTTGAAGGCGAGTACTTTCTTCTTTTGATCTGATTCTTCTTTCTCATCTTGTAGTGTAACTTCATGGGCCATTAGGTTACCAATAAGATCTTCCATAGATAATGTGGAAAGATCATTGGCTTCCTCAATAGCAGTGATCTTTGGACGCCATACTGGAGTTAAAGCTTTAAGAATTTTGCGAACCTGTTCAAGAGAAGTGTAAGTTTTTCCAAGAGCATTTAAAGAATTTATAATATTAGTAAACCTGGTGTTCATTTCTCCAATTGTCTTTTGGTCCTTCATCTTGAATAACTCGACTTTGTGAACCAAAATGGAAATCTTAGTTTCCTTCACTTTATTGGTTCCTTCATGAGTTACCTCGAGTATATGCCAAATCTCCTGAGCACTTTTGGCCTGAGATACTCGATTAAACTCATGTTTATCCATAGCACAAAATAAAGCATCCATGGCTTTTGAGTTGTTGGTGCAGCTTTGTCGTTGGCGGTCCAAACAGCAACAGGAGTTGTTGGCTTTGTGTATCCTGTCTATATGATGTCCCAAATCTCATAATGCATACTTTGGAGATGAATCTCCATTCGTATTTTCCAATATGAGTAGTTAGAATCATCAAATAGAGGAGGACGAACTTGAGAGTGCCCTTCAGGATGTTGATTTGTGTTGTAGTTGTGTGGAACAGCGTTCATGCTTGATTCTGCCATCTTAACCTTGCTCTGATACCAAATGTAATTTTAGCCTGTATGGATCAATACACTAGAAGGGGGTGAATAGTGTATATAATAAAATTGTTGCAAATAAAACGTTACTAATATTTGCAAAGATGGAACAGAAATAAAATGACAAGTGCTGAAAATTAAACCAATCGCAAACACGGAGATTTATCCTGGTTCGGATCATGTTGGTCCTACTCCAGTCCTCTACTCCCCGTAGAGATTTTCAATCCACTATAATCACTTGCCCCGCAAGCACGAACTTACAAAAATGGCGACACTCCCCGTGTCCCAAACTTTGTACAATCTCTAAACAGAGATTCAAACTTGTTAAATAATGAAATAGAAAAACACATATAGCCTTGGTATAAAATTCAGAGAATGAATTCGAGGATGGTGTTTAAAAGATGAACTTCAAGATGTATAAGATATGCAATGAAGAACAATACTTGAAGTTCTCTGGTTCATAAAAGAAGAGAGAGATCTATCGATTTCTTCTTGCAATTATGAACACAAACAACTTTCCAAAATGATGTTGAAAATCCAAGTTCTTCCGTTCTTAAACGAAGAAAGAAATCTAATGATTTCTTCTTACAAATAAGAAAAGAACAACTAATGGCTGAATTACTTAAGAAAATCAATGGCTTGCTTTCAACAAAATCAAAATAAAGAAGAGGAAAGTGTGTGTAAAATGAGAGGGGGTACCCCTCCTTTTATAGGTTTTAGAAACGGTTATGAACGGCTCTAAAAGAGACGTTGCACAACGTTCAGAAACTGAAAGAAACGTTGGAGAACGGTCAGAAACTGTTCTGGAAAATTTCAGTCCAAAAACGGTTTGGCAGGCAAGGAAAATTCGTAGTCTGCTAATTTTGAAACGGTAACAAACGGTAACAAAATTTTGGTGACGTGGACTAGACAACGGATAGATCCTTGTCTAAAAATATCAAGTCAAAAGTCAATGAGAATATAGTTGTTTTGGTAGGGTAGGAAAAATCCTAGTAGGCTAATTCTGAGAAATATGAATTTTGACTTAGGATCAAATGAGTTAGGAGATGATGTAGGTTTGAGCTTAGGGATATATGATATGATATAACCAAGGCCCTGAAGCTATCTAAAAAGTAAAAATTACATCATTCTGTAACCCACGCTTCCACTATATCAGTGTCAGCTTGGGTGATACATGGTGATATCAGGGACGTGCTTCTTTACAGCATTAGGGGCCGGTTGGGTAGCTATATTTATCCTGTTCAGGAAGTCATTAACAAAATTGGAAGAAGAAGATGACGAGATGTAATATATGAAAATCGTGTGAGATATGTGTTGAAATATATGTCATTTGTGTTGATATATGGGAAATCGGAGTTTCTATTATATATTGTGTGTTTTTGTATGTCGTTTGTGTTGAAATTGTGTTGATATATGGGAAATAGGTGTTTCTATTATGTATCGTGCATTTTTGTATATGCATCGTGCATGTTGATATATAGGAAATCGTGTGTTAAAATATATGGGAAGTGTGGATGTTTTTGTATATGTACCGTGCAATGGTGGCAGCTGAGAAGAGCCCAACAGCTGCTCATTCTCAACAGCAGCTGAGAACTCAGCTGCTGCTACTCAGTTCTCAGCTGCTGCTGAGAACTGAGCAGAATATGGGCTCTGTCACAGGTGGTCGTTTTGGCCGCAGTTGCCAAGTGCGGCTAATTTGGCCGCACTTGGCAAGTGCGGCCAAAGTTGCCGTACCTGGCAAGTGCGGCCAATTCGGCCACCCTGGGACAGAGCCCAGATTCTGCTGAGAACTCAGCAGCTGCTTCTGCTGAGTTCTCACTAATCGGTCCATATTTTACACCTTTTTCTGCATGTTTGCATGCCATTTCGGTTGCTCATATTGCGATTTTCACGATTATTCGATGATATTGTGTTACTTTTCACTATTTCTTGTTTTTGTCGGATTTCAGGAAATATGAGCAATTGGGAGCAAAAATGAGCTTAAAGGACTTGCACGCGTAACGGAGCATCGCTCATGGACTTATTGAGGACATATCAGCGATAGAAGACGAGTGGAAGAAGAAAGAACGTCGTAGGAGCGACGAGGAAGCGAAATGATGAAGATTGGGCATTTTCAGCATACCACTCGGCCGAGTGAAGTAGACACTCGGCCGAGCAAAGAAGCCCGCTCGGCCGGCCAGATCGGACACGCAATTACTTGAAGATTAGCGTGCACTCGGCCGAGTAACGACATCCCACTCGTCCGAGTATGGAGACACCACTCGCCCGAGTGGCACACGAACGACGGCATCCAAAAGACCAGACTTACTGTAATCCGTCAGTCGACTACGAGCTCCGAATCGGCCGAGTACCAAAAGCCGCTCGGTCGAGTGACATTTGCCGCTCGGCCGAGTGATGCCGAGGACACGCAGCGCCCAGATTTTCAGACAGCCTCCCACTCTTTTGAAATCTGCTATCATTCCAGAAATCAAAGTATTTTTCTCATATTTTTTATGGATAGTGGACTTCATGACGATTCCAACGCCGCCAAGAACGCGCAAATCGGAGGTCGGATGAAATCTGGGGAATTTCTGCAAGTTGATGCTGCAGTGCTGGAATTTCCACTCGGCCGGGTCACATGTTCCACTCGGCCGAGTGCGGCCTGGGCCCAGATTTTAAGTTGCGGTTTGGGCTGTTTTTGGGCACGAATTTGAGGGGTTTTCTAGGGTTATTTGCTAGGGTTTTGGGAGACTATATAAGGGGTTTGTAGCCACCATTAGAGGGAGTTCCCATGATGTTTTCTTAGAGTTATTTTAGATGTTAGGCCAAGCCCTAGGCCCCCTCTTGGATCTAAAAGCTTGTATTTGGATTGAAGATCTTCATCAAAGCTAAGTATTTTGTTTTTATTCTTAAATCTTTGTTTTTCTATCTTTTTGTATGCAAGCAATGATTTTTATTGATTCTCATATCGTTATTGCTATGCTTGAGTAGATCTGTTGTTCTAGGGCATGTGGATGAACCCTATGGATCTAATTTCAGATTTGTGATGAATGAATTTCTAAATTACTAGAATTGCTAGGAGATTAGGTTGTGATCGATTTATTACGGATAGCTAGGGATTTCCATCGATTGGGGTTTGCAAGAGATTGGATTCTAATCGATGGGAATGCCTAAATATTCGATTTAGGTTTATAATCGAGATTCTCTCGACTTGGTTTGCAAGAGATTGGACCAAAGCTAGGATTTTTATTATAAATCTATACTCATATTCGTTTGCAAGAGATTGGACGAATACGAACTATCACAACCTAGATCGTAACTCGAGTTTGCACGAGAGTGGGCTCGAGGGGCGATTGAACGATGATGTCGATCCTAATGCTAGTGGCTTAGGCTAGGGTTTGCAAGAGATTGGGCCATATCCTAGGTTGCTATAGACCGGCAATAGCGCGAGAGCGTGAGCTTGGTTCTCTATTCAGTTACGACTAGTTCACCCCAACACAAGCCTAGTAATATTGAGATTCACTATTTACAATGATGTATGACGATCCATAGTGGGGATTCCCTAGCTCTAGACTCTTTTATTGTATTAAATTTGAATCGCTACTTTATCCGACTTCTTTATCAACGACACCGACATCCACCACCATTTCCATTATATCATTCCATAACCATCTCTACCAATAAAACCTTCGTAGTCAAACCAACCTAGGATAGATTGGAGCCAACAACACCTCCTCGTGTTCGATACCTGCTCGCCACTTGACCGTGCGCTTGCGGTAAAACTACAATCGCTCTCCGGGTGTGTATCCGGGGCCGATCACTCACCAACTGCTGATACTTCAGTTTCTGGGCTCTTCTCAGTAGGGGTGGCAATTTTCGGCCCGGCACGATAGCACGGCACGGGCACGGCACGATAAGGCTGTGCTTGGGCCAACAATTTTGGCCCGAAATCCTTATCGGACCGGGCTGGCCAGCCCGGTTCATTTTTGGGCCGGACCCGGGCCAAGCTTTTCAGCCAATGGGCGGCACGGCACGGCACGAAAAGCAATTACTCACCCCACTTTAATTTGATCACACACTGATCTAAAGCGGATTTCAGTAATGTGCATTCATTTATGGTGTTGAGTCCAATGTCTTGAATCTCAGATCAAGGTCCAAATATCATAAATTTTAACAACTTTCCGTCAGCGCCAACTTTGATGTCTTCGGATCTTGGGGGTCGATCTCAGTTTCCGAGAAGAGACAAAGAACCACCAAACATGTTACTTCATCTTGCCAAATAAATGAAAACATTGTAGGACGCATCACCTTATGCAACTCACTTAATCATCTTTTTTCGTGCTCCATTTCGATGCATCTTTAAGCATATGAGACATGTTTGTGTTTAAAAATATGATAAAATATTGTCACAATACATAATTCATTCAACCCTATCGGACCGGGCCGGACGGCCCGAATTTTTATCGGACCGTGCCCGGGCCTCTCCGGAATGGCCCGAAGTCTTATCGGGCCAGCCCGGCCCAGTCCTTTAAGAAAAACGGACCGGGCCGGCCCGAATTGCCACCCATACTTTTCAGTTTGTGGGCAAATATGAAAAGCGACTGCCGATTTTCCTGTCCTCATAGAAACACCAATTTCTCATATATCGTACACCGAGAACTTAAGACAAATTTCTCATATATCAACCACATTTCTCATATATCAAATACACATTACTCAAAAGATGTTTCTATTTGAAACAAAAACATTTAGACAAATTTTACATCAACGATCATCTCATATAATCACAAAATTTAAATTACATCATAATCATAATTATGATCTTCATTCCAACTTGAGACTACATATATACATCATGCACGGGATCCGCCTCTTCCATGTGATGAAGACCTATAATGTTGGAATATCATAAATTAATACCCAATTTATATGACAAGCTATATGAAATAACCCAATTGTATACTCTACTTAGGCTTGAGTGTGGGGAGGATTTCGGCAACGTGATTTGTAATGCCCGAGCTGATGACAGTTGCTACATCTATTATGCCCGCTGCCCTCACGAGGAATATACATGCCCCCACGAATCCTTGTCGAACGAGGCCAACCTGGCGGTCTTCTTTTCGTGGCGGAATTTATAATTGGCCCATCCAAATCCTTCCAATACAGTTCATCAGGTATAGGGTGAAATTCCGGGGTATATGAAAGGCGATATTTGTTCGCACTATACCATGTAGAACAAAACGGCCACCATGATATGTTTGCACCATATTCCTGTCTGGACGTTGCGGCGATGACATGGACACATGGCATATGCTGAAGCATAGGAATATTACAAGTACAGCTGCAACTTTCGCCATGTATCTTCACGATGTACGCTTGTCCCTTATTATCCAAAACCTCCTATTCATAATCACCATATCGTGTGATGTAGCAAGTCTGTGCTTTTTTGCACACGTTTGGCCGCACTTTGCAAGTGCTGCCATATCAGAACCCCCACACCAATATCATTTGCCTCGGCAACTACACATATTTCTCATATTTCATATATATCAACACAATTCCACTACTCAACACACTTTCACTACACAACACACTTCAACTTATAATATAGTTCTACTAGTTATAACCCGTGCCCGCGGGCACGGTGCATTTAAGTTTTTTTTCCGCGAAATCTTTGTCCCCCAAAAAATATTTCTACAGTCAAAATTTAAAAGAACAACAAATTAGCGTAAAAAAATTTAGCGTAAAAAACAAATTAGCGTAAAAAAATTTAGCGGGCGCCTTCGGCGCGGATAGGTTGGTTAGACCTCTGTTTGACGCCCAAAAAACTCAACCCGCCTCTTTGAATGCACATTCGCTGTATTTTTTTGGGTCTCATTTTTTTGGGTCATTTTTGAATGAAGAGTATTAAGTGATGATGATGCCAATTTCAATAAGAAAAGCTTTTGTATTCTCCCAACAAATTTTCTCCCAACCCAAAAAATTTTCCCCCCAAAACTTGATGTGACATTGCCACATAGGACAAAGTTCAAAAACAGCTCTCAATTGTAATATATATATATATATATATATATATATATATATCGGCGATGATACAAACAGGAACCCAAACACATCACTCATACATATTTCCAAACATACATCCAACCTCACACTAAACTCTTCAACAAAACACAAAAATACATTTACTATTGTGAGAGTCTCAAGAGATCTACTCTTACATATCATCAACCTATATCGGTGGAGGCGGCAGTGATCGTGGCCCACTTGGTCCTGAAACATCATAAAGGACAATGTCTTGAGGCTCCGATACAACTAAATCTAATTTCTCCTCGACACGTCGAAGAGCCTCATTCATTCGAGCTTGTTCGACCCCCATATCTTCAACGAAAGACTCAATTTTCCGAATATCGTTCTGGTTCTCAATCGTCCGCCCTTCAATGCGATTAATAGCTCTACGCATCCAGTATATGGTGGTGTTGATGTTCGAAAGAGCTGGATTATCACCTTCTGGGGTTCGCCTTATGTTGCGGCGATGAGGGTTGGCGAGTTGATGCTTCGGGCTCCTCTTCACGCGAAGACTGTATAGCAATTGCTTCTGCAAAGGTAAGTGTCGTTGTCCTCGCATGTTTGCGTCCTTCATCTCATTACTCCACAGTGAATTCACAAAACCCTAGCTTTCCTCAAGTTCTTCGTTTTTTAATAGAATGGCCAGCTCTCCGTTGAGCTGGCTTTATAGCACTTAGACAGGCCGCACTTGGCAAGTGTGGCCCGTAAATTTCCACTTAAAGCGTCCCCACATAATGGCCGCACTTGGCAAGTGTGTCCCGTAAATTTCCACTTAAAGCGTCCCCACATAATGGCCGCACTTGCCAAGTGCGGCCAAAAATGCCGCACTTTCCGAGTGCGGCATTGTCCAAACTAGTGTGGCCTCGCCGCTGACGTGGCCAGGCTTGGTCAATTTTTCTGTAATTAAGTTTTTTTGGTCGAAAATTAAAATTATTTTTAATTTTTTTCCTAAATCAAAAAATTACTCAATCACATTCACTAGCTGAGTACACAACAGAAGCATATAAATGGCATAACTTGCAGAAATTTTCAAATGACACAGAAAAGATCACGAAGGTACTAATATTAACGGTGGACCCATAAAACTCGCCTCATTTCCCGTTTTAGCAGTCTTCTTGATCTCCGCCACCAGTTTCTTTTCCTGCCACGTTTCTCTCACAAGTAGATTACAGGCTAGAGACATTGTATGCTTCTCTAATTAAGCGTTACAGAAAGTTTAGATTTTCAAACCTCCAGTTGCAGGGACGCAATCTCTCTCTCAACACCTGGAGACAAACAAAATACCAAATTAGCGATCAATCTCTTAACCAATTCTTAATGTAGCATAAAATGCCGGCTTCTTACTACTGCATTTCTTTAAAAATAGTGAATTGACAAGAAATACTCAAAATGCATCGTCTAAAGACAACAAAATAAAATTCACACCTCTGGTGGCAACCGACATTTCCCTCTTGCTCGTCCTCAGCGCCTCTGAAACACATAAGACCACCTATCAGATTCAGTCCACTAAACCCTAAACATCGGGGGTTTTCTCCAAATCCAAAGGACCCGCTCCAGAAACAAGCATTTGCCATCCGATCACAAAAGAATCAAAATAAAGAGCCAAACTTTCAAACGAGAATACGGAATCGAAAAGATAAGAAAAGGACTGACCTTTGGCCGAGGGCTTCTTCTTGAAGAGGTTCATGGCCTTCTTTCGGAATTTAGACAAAGAATCCATCTTTGCAGAAGATCAAGACCAAACGAACTTTCCTTCCTTGTATCTGTCTCTAGATCCGAGAGAATTAGGGTTTTTGAGAGGCTGGCAACAGGAGACAAGAAAATGATGTAAAATAGAAAATAAAAAGGGAAGCTGTTTAAGAGCTCTGGTCACTTCCACAGCCAACGGGAGTGACAAAAGGGAGCCGTTGCAGCTCGCCTAAATGCCACAAATACCCTTCAGCGTTTGCATAATGACGCCTGCATCCTTCAGTTTGAAATGGCAAGGATATCATTGGCCCAGTGTGGGCCCCCGCCGTCCGCGGGCCAAAAGTTGGCTCGGTTCCAAATTCCAACCGCTACCCCCATTATTTGCGCCCTCAACCTGAACGTGACCCGAGAATCTCGAGAACGGATTACTCTCTTAATCGGGTTTGGGTCCGCATCTCTATTAGACTCAATCGCACCCGGGCCCGTTTGTTGAATTAGGTATTTTCGGTAAATTTTGCATAGGTGAGGGGATTTGGTGAGCCTAAACGGATAATCGACGAGTGATGTTACTTGGAGTGATGTGATTGGGGTAATTTTTGTTGATAATTGTTAAATACACCGAACATGTTCGGTGTATTTAGTATTTTGCTAATTATGAAATAAAAATTAAGTCAAGATGTACAGATAAGACACTTGATTAATTTTTGTTTACTGAAAATAGAAATAAATCTTACATACACCGAACTTCATTCGGTGTATGCAGCAGAAGCCCTTTTGTTTCTGAGTTGCTATACAAACATACTGGAGTGATTTGATATTTCAGAAGAAGACTTACTGGTCTTCTTGGATACGCAGCTGTTTCAGGGTGTTTTTTCACCAGGGAGGACGGACATTGGTTCTGACCAAGTCCTCTCCGATGCCTCAGTCGGAACGGATCTGAAGGATGCTCGGTGGGATCGGTATGGCTCACGAGGAGGCCGATACGCGAGTCCTCTGGCCGAGCCGTGGAGGAAAATTATGAGGTGGGAGATAAGGTCGTTCAGGAAGAATACCTCGGGGTTTTTGGTATCCAGAGAGTGGTCTGTTCTACGTTGTTCTTCGAGTCGCTTTACAGGAGTCTTTCACGGCCATGTCCCCTCGACGTCCCCATATTTCTCCCCGATGATCCGCCACTTTGATGGCGCCTTCATGGGTCATGAAGATGGATGTAATGGGGCTCCTTAATAGTGATTAAGAGGGTACGTTTTAAGGGAAGTGGTTAACTCCTGCCGGCGTGGATCAGCGGTTGCGCCCGCTTCGATCCGAGGTCGGCCTGACTCCGAGTCTTCGTGGGGGGCCTCGTTCTCCCCCAGGCCCATAGGCTTGCGACATGGGCTTGAGCGGGTTGGTCTGGGTCCAACCTGGGAGGGTCGTATCAATTGCCACCATCGCTCGGGTCGTTCGGATTCTGACGGTTCGGTTCGAGGGATGTGATCTGTGTGGAGTTGACAGGTGCGTCAGTCGAGGCAATGGCATTGAATGAAGGTCATCATGACGCTGCCTGGTTGGACCTCTCCCGCCCTTAGGAGCGAAATTCGAAGTGTCGTCGGTTGCATGATGTCGCCACGCGTCCTTCCTTAAACGGCCTAGATTCGAAATTGTGTCTCATATAAGATTGCTGATTTTTTAGATTTTTCCTTTGCGCTTCCTAATCCGATCTTGCTCTTCCGACTGTTAACAAATTTCTCTTCGGCTTTCCTCTTCAAACCCTTTCAAGGTAATCTATGTCTTCTTTCTCTGCTATTTGATTTGTCCAATGGCTGCGTTGAGGATAAGATGTAACGACCCGCTTTCGGGGGCCCGTTACTTATTCGGTTTATTCGCAGGTTCCGCAGTTTACCAGTGAATTCAGCATAGCCACAACTCAGAGATGCATCACAATACTCAAAACCAGCGTACAGACGTTATTACAGTCCAAATTAAAGTACAACAACCACCAGCACACTTTCTGAAAAGAAGTGCGGAAAAGTAAATACACAGTACAACACACACACTAACAGTAAAGTAAATAAAACTCTGCAGCTTCAGGGTCAAGTGTAGGCTCCACGAACTCTGGGGCAATCTCCTCGATCAGATCTTCGTCTGCCGGTGCCATAAATGGAACCGAAGGTAAGTCACAACAATTCTAGCGATAGAAAAAGAGGAGTGCACAAATATGGAGCAGGCTATGGTAAACAAGTGCTGAAAGTAAAGTAAGGATAAAGTAAGGACAGACAAGCATGCAAGTGCGATAAGTAAAGTACATCAAGTCAAGCATGCAAGGGTGACAAGTAAAGTAAAGGTGATCGAGCGAGTACGACTAGTGACATACAAGAATAACCATGACGATAGCAATGACTATAGCAATAATGAGAGTACTTGTGCCTATTCTAATTCGTGACTTATAACGGGAAGTACAATGAGCAACCAAGAGGCCAACTCTTGCCGCGGGTGCTACCCGGGCGAACCAATTCTCTGAGTACTGTGCAATAATCTGTGATCTGTGATCTGTGATCTGTGATGGTTGTCACCGGCACTGTTATGGGTTGCTAGAACCCGCACGGTGACAACAAAGTCTGGACTAGTCGCTCCCGCACTTCCGCAATTATAAGTTACCCCAAAACCCCAAGTGTCTGTGCAGGTTACCGTTCTTTGCAGTTTTACGAGTCATTTACTGTTCTCACATATCCAGTTACAATCTTTCTATTAAGCATGTCAATCTGTTCAGGACAATAACTGTTCCGAGACTAGGTTCATACGCGTTTAACGATACTCTAAAGATCGTTGCTTGTTGAAAAGTCAAGGCAGAAACCTCAAGAGAGAATGTCAGTCCCGAGCAATGTTTGAAGTCCAACAACTAAGGTACCGATCCATGCTTCGAGCATGCGGTGTTTCCAATAAGTACGGTGTTTCCAATAAGTACGGTGTTTCCAATAAGTACACTATCTAGATTTCTAAAGTTAGAATTTACTGTGACTTACTATCTTCGAGATGATGGTAGTGGACCGAGACTGGATCTGGTGCGGATGCACGAGATTCGATGCCTGCAAATACAATAACAATTAGTTAGAGGATACACGATTTCTTATTTATTTAACTTGGTCGTTTTGATTTTTTTAAAAAAAAACTGTTGAAACGGTGTCGGAAAGCGTTCTAAATTTTTATATAGGCTATATATGATAAAAATAGTTTTACTGCAGGAAGAAATATTTTTCTGAAGTCCATAGTAATTTTTATAATTTTTAGAAACTCAAAATAGTTTAAAAACCCAGATTATTTAAGTTACGCGTATCTTCCGTAATTTCTTACGGGAGCAATATAAGTCGGAATGACATGAGTGAACAGTCAAAATGACAGTCTCGAAGTCTATTATCACATATAATTTTATCAAATATTAGTGTACGTAAAATCAGCGAGCTACGAATTTTAGAAAGATTTATACCTATTAAATTTCTAAGTTCAAAAATTTACTCTGGGAAAAGTAGGCGTCTGCTCGTAGTGAGACTAGCGCCATTGGATCCGAAATGTCGTTTCTGATTTTCTGGGGCTATCCACATATTTTTCTAGGCCCTGTATAATTAGTTATGGATTTATAACCCTTAAAACCTATTATTAATTAATTAAAAAATGAAAATACGAAATAATTCCGTATTTACGGAAATGCCACTGAGGCATCTCTCGCACCCACCGATCTTCGCTCGACCACCGGAGGGGGGCGCTGCGCTCGGCGACTGGGGCGGCGACCGAGGGCGAGGCGGCGGAGACGGGGGCGGCGTAAGGGGCGGTGCACGGCGGCTAGGGCGGCGGCTCTCGGGGGTGTGTGTGACTTCAGGCGGATCGGCGGGCGGGGCTCTCGGCGGCTCGGAGCGAAGCTTCGCCGGGGGGTTGCTGCACGGGAGCGGGGGGTTCCGTTGGCGGCGATGGGAGCAGGCGAAGGCGGGGACGGCGGCGGTGAGGCGCTCCAGGGTGCTCACGGGGGAGGCTCGGGCTTCGTCGGCGTGTGCTGGGCGCTGTCGGACGGCGGGCGACGTGGGGGCGAGGGTGCTGCTGCACAGCGGGCGGAGAAGGAGGGGGGGGGGGCGGCGCTGTGCCGTTCGTCGGAGGTCGGGCGAGGGGCGACAGTCGGAGGTGGAGCTCCCCGGAGCGAGGCGGAGGGAGAGAGTGAGAGAGAGATGCGGGAGAGGGGTGAGCGTGTGCGTTGCGTGGGTTACGGGCGTAGTCTGTGAGGAAGAGGGGGTGTTTAGGGGTTTAAATAGGGATTAGGGATTAGTGTTAGTCAAAAACAATTAATAAGATTAGGTAGGGATTAGGTAGAGCTTTTGACTAAAACAAGAAAATCAACCGGTCTCCTTTTCACGTGTTAGTCATGTTTAGGGTAGTTTAATAGTTTAATTAGGTTAAGGTAATTAGTAATTAAGTAAAACTCCATTAGTGAAAGTAATTAGTAAAATACAAAAACGAAATTACGATTTTGCCCCTACTAGCAAACGTGTCCGAAAAATTACGAAAACATACCCACGTGATCGTATCGTCGCGATGATGGCGAATACGAAGTCCGTTTCAGGGTTTGGGCTACGGAAATACTAGTTTTTGGCCAAAACGTTTGGAAAGCGGGTTTGCGGGTTCTCTACTGAAATGATATCCGAAAATTATGAAATTAATGTGGGATGCCCTAAATGATCATAGGATGCTACTGCAGGAGTTTGAAAATGTTTTGAAAGTGTTTGAATAGAAAATAAATTTATTAAGCCAAAACGGTAATAACTGAAAATGAATTTTATCAGAAACGTTTTGAGTATTTGATGAAATCCGACCTTGCTAAAATACTCCATGACTAGTCTGGTACTTCAAAATATTTTTATAAGAAATTTTTGAAATCAGTAAAACTACTAACAAACCATTATAAAATAGTTTAAAAATTGAAAAATTGGTCAAATACGTAAATAGTTTGTTTTGATGAAAACAGGCCGTTACATAAGAACTCCCTCTCATGGGTCTGGTAATCCTTCCGAGCCTCGGCCGGTCCTCGATAAAGGGAAGGGTATGCTGTTTGAGGACCCGATCCGTCGGGATGAGGTCCTTGTGGCGGAGGAGTTCGATGTCCCTCTGGTGATCCTTGGATCGTCATCCACCGTTCCTTAATCCACGGCCAAGGAGATCAGGGCGAAGTACCTTTGCCACCCATATGACGTTCGGGTTCCCTTTACCGACGAAAGGATTTGCTTTCCAGGGAGTCGCGAAGTCGGCGTGTACGTCGAGATGTTCTGTATGGGGCTCTGCTTCCCTCAACACCCTTTCGTTTTCCAGGTTCTGGAGTTTTTGGTGGTAGCCATGTGTCAGCTGACCCCCTACTCGATCACGGCATTGGTCGGATTCATCATGATCAGCAATGCGCATGGGTTGGAGCCGACCCTGTCCCTCTTCTTCTATTATTTCTGGGTTCAGTTGGTTGGCCCAGGGTCATGGTAGCACATCCGCACCCAGACGGGGAGGAAGTGTTTGCTGGGTCTGCCCCGCTGGGTTGGCGACTGGAGTAGACATTACGTTTTGTCACTTTTCCGAAAGACGTTGTGATTCTAACCGGTTGGGGGAGCCTGTGTCGGTATGACTTGACACTGTCCCTTTCCGAGGCCGATCAGGCTGCGGTCAAGCTTTTGTCGGTGTTGCCGCTGGTGGAGAGGTCGGTTTGGCCCTTGCTGGACGACCTTCTCCTCAAGAATGTCATGTGGTCCCCTGGTAGGCACTTTTTTCCTTCTGCCTTTCTCCTTTGCTTACACTGATCTTTCTTCCTTCTGCAGAGATGGCGGGTCGAGAGTTCAGTCGTGACGTGCGCGAACTCATTCGTCGGGGAGCCTCTAATGGGCGTGTAAATCCTTCCAGTCACGCGCCTCGGCGCATGATGGAGGAAGAGATCCGCGCGGCCGACGCCGCGATGGGAACGTTGGAGCCGACGGTCGTTCCCATGCCACCACCCGAGGTTGTTGTCGATCCCTCTGTGGTGGGGGACTTGACCGGTGCTGACCCCGGTTTCGCCCGTAGCGAGGGACCCTTTGAGGGCGCCAGGCAGGGCTCACGAGCACCGGCCAGGAGCCAGGGGGAGCGAAGAAACGCCCCTATTCGGAGCCTGGGAGGCCCGAAGAAAAGAAGAAGATGAAGGGGGAGAGCGGACCCTCGACGGCGCATGACTCGCCGATCGTCTCTGGGGTGATCCCCCAGGTGGTGGAGGCGGCCCCCTCTGCCCGCGCTGAGCAGACTCCAGTCGGCGCGGGGGGCGCCCTGTCTGTGCTTGGGGTCGGGCCGGAGGTTCCCATCCGAAGGATCGGTCTTCACTGACCGTGAAGTGGCCGTCCAGCTGGTCCAAAAGCTCCATCCTCCCGAGGGATTGTTATTTGTTGGAGGGGGTCTGCTCCAAGGGTTTGGCGGACTCCCGGGTGTGGCAGATCCAGCAGGTCGGTCTCTTCCTTGCCTCCAACTCTGTTTTGCTGCGGTCTTCGCTTATCCCTTCTATTCTGTAGGCTGCTACGGATGGCCTTATAGACACAGTGTCGCTCGGAGCGGGTGGACGGTCTCGAGGCGGCCCTGGCGCAGGAACGCTTGAGGGCAGAGGCGACCGAGCAGGCAGCCAAATATGCACGTTCCGAAGCTCGTCGTTCGCAGCGTCGGGTCGAGGAGCTCACCTCGGAGGTGAGGAGCTTGAGGGAGGCTCAGGCGGCTGCCGAGAGGTCTGCTCAGGAGGCAGAGGAGGCGTTCCACTGGGAGAGGAACGGGCTCTGGGCCGAGCTGGGTACCCTGCGGCAGGTGAACCCTGCTCAACTCGTCGAGGAGGTGGAGGGGGGTTACGAGGATGTACTGGCGCCGAGGATCGTGAAATCCCTCCGGGGGGCGTTACAGGCATATGCGGACATCCTGGCCCCGAGTATCCTGGGGGTCTTTCGGGATGGGTTCCTAATGTTCAAGTAACGGGTCCGACAGATGCTTCCCCGTCCTCCAGCCGGTCCCGAGGAGCCCGTTCGATCGGGGCAAGGCGAGGCCCCCGGGGACGCCTCTTCCCTGGCCCCAGCGCTGTAGACAATGTATCCCCATTTTTGTCCCACTCCTTGTAAAAAAGAACCTTTTTGAATGCAAGAGACAATTCTTTTTTTGAATCTTCTACCTTTTTACGCACTGTTATACTTTTGTCAAGTGTTTTCTGGGATTGTGTCTTTGACCCGGTGTTGCCCCTCCCTCCCGTTGTTCATGCCGAGGTAGTTCGCTGGTTTGAGTAGCGGGAGGTTTTCTTTTTGTCGGCGGAGTCATTGGCCTATCGAGGTGATTGACCTGCTGGGGGTGCCCCAGCCTTATGGTCGATCAGAATGGTCGGCTTGCTGGGGGAGTTGCACCCAGCCTCTCGGTCGATCGAAATGATCGGCCCGATTGGAGAGTTACCCCCAGCCTCTCGGTCGACCGTATTGATCGGCCTGCTGGGGGAGTTGCCCCTAGCCTCATGGCCGATCGGAGTGATCGGCCTACAGGGGGAGTTGCCTCCAGCTTTACGGTCGATCGGGACGATCGGCCTGCTGGGGGAGTTACCTCCAACCTCACAGTCGATCGGATTGATCGGCCCGCTGGTGGAGTTGCCTCCAGCCTCACGGACGATTGGATTGATCGGCCCGCTGGGGGAGTTACCCCCAGCCTCACGGCCAATCGGAGTGATCGACCTGTTGGGGGAGTTGCTCCCAGCCTTACGGTTGATCGGAACGATCGGCCTGCTGGGGGAGTTGCCCCAGCCTTATGGACGATCGGATTGATTGGCCCGCTGGGGGGAGTTGCCCCCAGCCTCACGGCCGATCGGAGTGATCGGCCCGCTGGGGGCGTTGCCCCAGCCTCACGGCCGATCGGAGTGATCGGCCTGCTGGGGGAGCTGCCCCCAGCTTTACGTTCGATCGGACTGATTTGCCTGCTGGAGGAGTTTCCCCCAGCTTTACGGTCGATCGGGACGGGGGAGTTGCCCATATCCTTACGGACCATCGTAGTGATCGGTCTGCTGGGGGAGTTTCCCCAGCCTCACGGCCGATTGTAGTGATCGGCCTGCTGGGGGAATTGCCCCCAGTCTTACGGTCGATTGTAGTGATTGGCTTGCTGGGGGAGTTGCCCCCAGCCTTATGGACGATCGTAGTGATCGGCCTGCTGGGGGAGTTGCACCAGCCTTACGGACGATCGTAGTGATCGGCCTGCTGGGGGAGTTGCCCCCAGCCTTACGGTCGATCGGACTGATCGGCCTGCTGGGGGAGTTGCCTCAGCCTTACAGTTGATCGGGACGATCGGTCTACTGGGAGAGTTGCCCCCAGCCTGACGGTCGATCGTAGTGATTGGCCTGTTGGGAGAGTTGCCCCAGCCTCACGGTCGATCTAGTGATCGGCCTGGGGGAGTTGCCCCGGTCTTACGGTCGATCGTAGTGATCGGCCTGCTTGGGGAGTTGCCCCAGCCTTACGGTCGATCGTACTGATCGGCCTGCTGGGGGAGTTGCCCCCCAGCCTTACAGTCGATCGGGACGATCGGCCTGTTGGGGGGAGTCGCCCCAGTCTTACGGTCGATCGAGACGATCGGCCTGCTGTGGGAGTTGCCCCAGCCTTACAGACGATCGTAGCGATCGACCTGCTGGGGAGTTGCCCCAAGCCTCATGGTCGATCGTAGTGATCAGCCTGCTGGGGGGAGTTGCCCCCAGCCTTACGGCCGATCATAGTGATCGGCCTGCTAGGGTAGTTGCCTCAGCCTCACGGTCGATCGTAGTGATCAGCCTGCTGGGGGAGTTGCCCCCAGCCTTACGGCCGATCGTAGTGATCGGCCTGCTAGGGTAGTTGCCTCAGCCTCACGGTCGATCGTAGTGATCAGCCTGCTGGGGGAGTTGCCCCAGCCTTACAGATGATCGTGGTGATCGGCCTGCTGGGAGAGTTGCCCCCAGCCTTACGGACGATCATGAGGTTTGGTGCGGTGGAACGGGAAGAAACATGGTTGCTCTGTGTGAACTTGCATTTCATTTTTTTGAACTAGGAACACGTTCGAAAGAAAAAGCAGGAAAGATAATGACGGGCTAGTCCCGCCTGGGGGGAGGAGTTGCGGCTGATTATCCCATCTTTTCACTCAATGATGCGCAGAGCGGTCTGGACGACATTCACCTTCTTTCCTTTGTCCATCTGTTTGGACGTCACTTCTCCTGGGGTTGCCTTTAAGGTGTCGACAAAGTTCTTCGGGTGACCGCGACTGATCAGCTGGTCGATGTCTTTCTTTAGGTACCAGCATTTGTCAGTATTGTGACCATTGTCCTTATGGTACATACAGTACTTTTCCTCGTCACTTCTGCCACCCTTCATCTCCGAGGGCGGCTTGCCGATGTGGCCCTCTTTCTGAGCTTGCATTAGGATGGCGTCCTGAGTCGCGTTCAGTCTGGGGGGTCGCGCTTACTCCTTGCGCTGCTTTGCATTTGCCTTCTTCTCCCGCTTGTGGTCTTCCGGCCTACGGCGCTCGCTTTCGTCCCATTTGGAGCCCCGCTTGGCTCCCGTGGGGAGACCTCCTTCCTCCGCTGCTAAAGCCTCTTCCATCAACATGTAATGCTCCATCCAGGCTATTACATCAGCGAGGTCCTTCGCGGGTTCGTTGTGTAACGACTTCTTTAGGCACCTGTGTCGGAGCCCTTTCTTCAGGGCCGTTTTCATGACCATTTTTTGTGTGGGAGTTGATGTTCTTCATCTTGTCTTGGAAGTATAGTAGAACCCCAGATAGAGAAGTGTGTTGCAAGATTTGAACACATACGGACATGAGTTTCTCCATGCCGTCCCAGTACTTTGATCTGATTTTCCTTGTGCATAAGCTGGTAGACAAGAAGGAGCGATCGTCGTTTGTCTAACTCCCTTTCTTGTTTAGAAAGGAAAGGAGTTTAGATGTAAGAATCATATATGGAGGTGTTATGTGAAACACTTATTTCCGTCTGAAATCAGAGGAGCCAGACAACCCTAGCACTGTAGTTAGAGGAAACAAAACAGTTGCCATTTTGCAAGGGACGTACACTGTTCTAGATAGTTCAGTGATGGAAGAAAGCTCAATGGCACTGCCCACAGGCCCCGTAGGCCTGTAAGCAGCTGTTAGTTTTGTTTTTGTTTCAAACTGGTTCACTGCCGTTGATTCTTCTCTTTTCTGCTCAAATGCACGTTATTTTATGCAATCGGTATCTCTAAAATCTCTTCATTACTGGCAAATTGCTGAAACGCCACGAATTGAATCAAGCCGGCCGAAATGCAAAGGAAGAGGTTATGCTTTCGTAGCTCCAGTCGAAATTTTTCATGTGATCGATAATTTAGGAAACTGTAACTTAGACGTATACATATTTTGGATGGATGGAAGAAATATTTGGGCAGTAATAGTTGATTATTGGGTGTTGCGTTGTCAATATTTTCAAGTTTATCACATGTATTTCTTCTTGATCTGTTCTTAATTTGTACATCCGTAACATGCCGGATCTTGCAGTTAGGTCATATTGGGTGGTTTACCGATGGGAGGAACAATTCCTTGTTCATCTTCTGAGCTCGACATGTTTAGATTTTGCAAACAAAGACATCACACATGTATGGATTCTTGCACTGATGATAATTTGTTTGAATATGGTTGGGATAAGGAAAAAGGCTATATTACATCTAAATACCTTCAAAATTGTTGAGAATCAATCTTTATGATGGAAACCATAGGTCATATATATATTAGAATTAGCCGTTACAAAGGGATGAATACCAAGGGTCTCGACAATAATGGTGGATACCAAGGGTCTTTAGTGCACATTCATAACACTTCCCCTTATCCATCTATCTTTGTAAACTCGTTATATGAATACTCCAGGTTCATAGTGCTTATGAGTATCACAAGGGGTGCATTGATACTTCTGAATCCTAAGTCCTGATAAAACCTGATTAACTCTAGATCCAGAAGTATCCACCCTCGTGCGCCGGGCCAGCCGGCGAAGAGGATCTCCTAGTGGGACACCCAGAAGAAGTTCATGTGGGTCCAGTGCATCGCCATGGTCATGTTGATGTTCATCATGGGGTGATCATGGTGCATGTTGCCATCATGCTGATAACATGTTGAGAATCAATCTCTATGGTGGAAACCATATGTCATGTATATATTAGAATTAGCCGTTACAAAGGGATGAATACCAAGGGTCTCCACAATGATGGTGGATACCAAGGGTCTTTAGTGCCCATTCATATAACACAAATGACAATATTTCCTTAACTTTACATCTATGTATTTTGTTAGGATAAATTAGATTAAATATTTTTGTATTTTGATTAATTCTAATTTTACGCCCAATATATTGCCATTATTCAAAATAACAATCCCTGGCTGACTGATTGTAAGTTTTTCACTTAATATGTACCTCATTTTAGAGTTCACTTTGACCACCATGTGAGTTTCTAACTGATTAAACCCAAACTAACTTGAAATAAATGTAACCCAATTGATCGCCACTTGAGCCAATATTATAGGAAAACTAACAAAACCGTCAGCTAGGAGTGTTATTTTAGAAAATGATATTATGTAATGTGTTAAATGAGAACTGATGATAACACGTTGTTGAGCCATCGGGCCGACACTCGAGATGACTCGTCCGACGAGTGACTAAGGCACACAGAGTCCACAAGAGAAGCCTGACACTGACTCGGTCAAGGCCCCACCAACCAGTCTCCCGTTGAACCACCACCAATTGAACGTGGGAGTAAGGGCGAGCTCATAAATAGGTGTGAATGTGGGCTACGGTTACCCCTATTAAAAGGTAGAGATCATGACACCATATTGGTGACCGTTATCCTCCAACATCACTAAAAGGGCCCAGGAGGTCTATAAATACAGGAGATTCCAACTTTCAAGGTATGAGATCTAATACATAGACTCTACATACTTCATCTTACATTTCTTCCATTAAAAGAGCTTGTGACGTCAGATCTGAGACGAACTTCCGTGGGTCGTCTCAGCTGCTTCAAGCACACGCTCTTTCTTAAGTTCAACTTTAACTTAAGCATTAGAGGGGATTGGGTCGGGACCCAGATCCAACCCCCCGACGCTTCCTTGTGGTGCAGATCTACGATTCTCGATCCTATACGAGGGTCGTTCCTGAGCTTATCAGCCTCGATCGATCGATATACGGACCGCTCGAGGGTCGATCGAGCATCGCAAGTCAACCATCATCCTTCAACGACCCTGGTTCTTACAACCTATGATCCCACTCAACCGATTGACGAGGCTCCGACTCAGCAGGAAGGGTCCACGTCAGCAACACAAATATTTCGGTCATTTTTGGCCTTAACACACGCCAATGCTTAATCTTATTTACCCTTCTTGTTATGGTCGATGTGCCCCAAAAGTTTTTAGAAGTTACACATTATCACATTCCACCCCTTTGCGTAATTCTATAGACGTGCGTGCACACACACCACTTTACACACCCGTTTTTTGTAAATACAATCATTTTCTTTACATAGACCCATAATTTTTTAAACTACCCCTTCTCTCTTCCCCTTCTTTGCTGATGCTGCCGCAGCTCCCTTCGTGCCCCTCCTCCACTACCTATATTGTAGCTGCATCTTTATCTTCATCATATTCCTCATCTGTTCTTCAACAAAAAAAATTGAATTTAAGGTTGTTCCCTACACCCACTGCAGCCTCTCCCCACCTCCTCCTCTTCGTCTTCATTATCATCTTCAACCAAAAAAATTGGATTTAGGACTATCCCCTCCTCTCGTCGCCTCCTCGTCATCTTCTTCGTCAAATTTATTTTTTCATCTTATCCTCTTATTCCATTTTATCTTTTTCAACCCAATCTATGTCATCTCCTCCTCATCAATTTCATCTCCATCATCCCTATCAATTTCATTAATTTCATCTTCATTAATTTCATCTTCCGCCGTCATCGTGCCATCGTCTCCTCTTCAGCATGACAGCATGGATCATCGGTGGTGTGGGGGGGAGGTTAGAGATGTGTATTATTGTATATTTGCTTAATATAGAATTTGTATTTAAAAAAGTTTAAGTTGCAAGTATACCATGCAAATGCGCGCGCGCAAAATTACCAATCAATTTGTCGTCTCCATGTAAGAGGGACACGATCTTTTTGAAATTTTTTACCTCCTCACATGTAAAATAATTAGAAATAATCGTTGCATATAGTGCACATGAAAAGAGAAAAAACCCCCACAAATGAGGTAAGAAAAATACCACACGAACAGGATGTGGTGCACGTGTGCAATCGAAAAGGAGAAAGAAGTGTGGGCGAGTGTGGGGGTACCGCCGGGTCGTAAAAGGGGGAAACCCAAGTGCTAAATTGCCAAAAAACTTTTTTGGTAGGGGGAGGGGGCAAAGTACATAAATTGGTAAGCTTGTAATTCATGGGAATGAAAGTGCTTTTATTTGGATCAAAGTCTAATCAAAGTGCATAAACCCCAAGGTGCATAAACCCCAAGGTTTTTTTAGTTTAATCCATGCTTTTCCTCATTTTATCCTGATGATACCCATACACACCCACGCTCAGGGGCGGAACCAGAATTAGATGACTTGGGGCAGCGTTACAAGAAGGCATACAAACCGTATTCGTAAAGTACATAGATGTGATGGTGTTCAAGTCGCCGAGTTCAAAGAGATGGTGTTTTACCATTACGTTTAAGAATATTTGAGGGGATGAAGTGAACAAAATAGATATGAAATTCATTGCTCAGGCCCAATGCAACTTATATGTGAGGAATCAGGTAAGAAAATCGAAATCAAAAACAAGTTTTAATTGTATGAGTACGAAAATGAGTTACGAAGATTCACCCCAAATTACTTTAAATAAGAAACACAAAATCGTTCACATACTAACGAAGATATGAACGAGAAACTGATATTAATTACATCCTTAATTTGCAAAAAAACAAAATTTTAAAAATATAATCATTGTGACTTGCCAAAAATTAATTAATCAATCTTTTAAATTTAAGTGAATGATAGAAGCGTGTTTAGTAACTAAACATTTTAGGTAGATTAAATTAACATTTGTTATGAATAGGCCCACGAGGCCCATTGGGTATCTGGCTCACCATTGAGATATTATAAATATGAGGGTAGGGCGACTCTTACCCCATTACATCTATTACTCTATTTTTCCCTTCACAACACGTTATCAGCACGATCACGCTCGTAAGAAAAGCCGACGCCGCTCAAGAAGGGATTTCATCCAACGCTCAGTTTTAAGAAGATCGTATTCTTCTCAACAGGGAGCGTTGTCACACCCCGCTTTCCATTAAGCTTGGGAGCGAGGACGCGAACGGGTCCGCATGTGTAAGTAAGGAGGAGGTACTTTTGCTTTTCTTTCCTCCCTGACTTAACATAATAAGCGTCTGTATGAAATCCCGCAGGTTCTTGCTTGCATTACTCGAAAACAACACAGATAAATAAAACATTATTACAATCTCAAACGTCTCAACGGATTTACAACAATGCAGGAACAAAAGAGTGGATCTTGTCATGCCCTATTTTGCACTATACGTGTATTCTACTGAATACGCGTGGTATTTCTATCTACGATGCATACGTAGGCATGAGATAAACGAAGATATCGATGTATGTGACGTAGTGAGAGGGGGATTGGGCCGTAATACGTGGCTAAGGGAAGTGATTGCATAGAGTGAAAGCAGAGAAGCATGAAAGACGTCGTCGGTGCAAAACAACAGGAATGTGTTGGACGTGTGTGTGTGGTGCATGTATGCATGTGTAGGCATGCATAGGCATGTGTAGGGATGTCATGCAAGTAAGAAAGGGGTTAGGGGTCAATGGCAACCCCCGTAATTTTTTAGAAAGGTCAGGGGCAAAACGGTCTTTTTTGACTAAATTTGCTGTGCGTACATACTTAAGTGGTCAGTACATAAAGTAATGGCAAACTTGTAAATACTTAGAAGATGTGTGGGTATCTTGGTCATTTCCCTCATGGAATATTCCCTTGGAATATTCCATTCTTGCAAGAGAAGAAATACACTTGTAATTATCTCCTTCTTTTCTACACTCTTCTTTTCATTTCTAAATTTTTCTTCTCTTTTCTCCTTTCTCCTTTCCCCTCTCCATCCCCACCATGGCCGGTCACCTCCATGTTGCCATGGTCGAAATCTTCATCAAAAAAGAAGAAGAAGAAGAAGAAGAAGAAGAAGAAGAAGAGAAGAAGAAAAGGAAGAGAAAGAGAAGGAGGAAAGGAGAAATCAAGAATTGAGGTAGGATTCCAACTTGGTAATTGGAATTTAATTAGGGTTCTATTTTAGTATGTTTCTACATCTTGTTTTATCAATATGGTTTAGTAGTAATCAAATTCATATGTCATGTTTTAATTTTCATGAATATCCCCTTGAAATGATAATCAACATCATTTCCTTTGAAAAGCTGAAATTTTGATGTGTGTTCATGCTTGGATTCTGTTCTATGTGGTTCGAATTGAGCTTCGAAAAAAATATGAGCTTGTAGATCTTGATATCCTACCCCAAAATCATATAAATATTGACATATGTTCAATTCTGGAATTAGGAGTAAAAATTTATTGTTTGCAAGATGTCTGAAATTCTGTCAAGCTGTACACTGTTTAGCAAATTGAGGATTTCTAACTACAAACTCCATGGCATTTTATGATTTTGGTCTTGTTGGAAAGCTAACAAGTTTTCCTAAAAGTTCATCAGATTGCTCCTATGTCTAATTTCTGGCTAGAACATGCTCAAAATTGGCTTTGAACACAGGCTCTGAAATCTGTCTGAAAAACAGATTTGACAGACTTTACCAAATAATTCACCATAACTCACACACTTAATATTTTTGCATGCAAATTGATCTTTAGGTCTATAACTATCATATCTACAAGTTTCATTCAGGAATTTGTGCTAAATTCTATATATAAATGGATGATATCAGCCACCTTTCATGACAGTATGTGCATTTCCTGCAAGCTGAAGCTTTTGCATGGTGATATGATTTGTGTAATATTGCCATTTACACTCCTATTGTCCATGATTGTTGTTATTACCTAAAAGGAAGTTGATTGGTGTGATATACTATTAAATTGCTAATGTGATTGATATGTGGAACACGATGCATATCATGTGTTCGATGAAATGCCTCAATGAAGGCAACATCCAGTAATTTGAGAAACGTGTATGTGTTAGTGTTGGCCTTGAGCCACATTGATGATTGTAAAGTTAGTGGCTTGAATGGCATGGATACATGGCAATTATGACTGGTTGAGATGTTGTGATAGAGGGCATGTCACGTGAGTGCATGACCCCATGTCTAATGATGGATAGTTAAGGTGATATGTGCATACCCATGCCATCAAGACCCCTAACGTGTCACTTATGATGTTAACTAATAAAATTGATTAAATCTCAGGCCTCTTTAATGAGGGTGAGTTAGCAAAGCCCGGGGTTTAGGTGGGGTTTAAGTAAATTGTTGATATGAGGCATGGACTGTGAAGTTGGGAGATGATTATGTGATGTGTGGAGTTTACACCCACTCGCCTTTACCGGGAGTGGAGGGGATTTTCATACCCACTCGCCTTTACCGGGAGTGGAGGTGTCAGGGGGTTGTAGAGCCTCACTCCTGCCAGGGACGGGGGAGCTGAGAGGCGCGACGTACAGTGCCCGTGTCCACTGCGTTGTGTGCTATATTCACCCCAAATTTGGGGTGAAGTCCAGGTCCTGGTATCACACAGTTTACCCAAGTTCCCAATTAATTCAATTATAAGATAATAAGATAAGAATTTGGCATGTTACTCTTTCTGCTGTCAGCACTTTCCCTTCCCCTTGCTAGTTCCTAGTGACTCTGTGGCATGTCTCTGGCACTTGTACTTATTTTATTAAATATTGGTTGCTTAAATACTTGTGTTATTATTATTATTATTATTCGTGCTAACCCTTTTCTTGCAGTAACTCGACATGGACCGCAGGTATGATTCCTTGATTATCTACTTAATTCTCACTATATCACTTAGATTCATGCTCTTCTTCTCTTGTATGCCTTATAATCTGATAACCCTAAAACAGAGTTCCAAACACAAGTTGGTTCCTACTGGGGCACGCATTGACGTGCTCCTCTATATTTTTCAGGTAGCAGGGTTATCATGGTTGGTGGTGACTTGGAGTTGGGTTCAGGGGTAGCACTTGGTGTGAGCAGTATTTGTGGTGTGATATGGTTGGTTTGGGAGGTGGAGAATAACTGTGTATATGTAGTAGTGTACCTGGATTATGTATATAAATGGAAGTTGATATCTATATGTTATGTTGTTGGTGTTCTTTATTACTCATGAGGTTGTTTTATTATTATTGTGGAGCTCTACTTGTACTATCCCAGCATGTGTGCATTGGCCTGCTTATGTAGTTTCTTCTTTCTCTCTCTTTTCCTCTCTTATCACCCTCACTCTTCAGGATACTTGGAAAAAAAATTAAATTATAGATACCTGGTATTCTGGGGAACGGGGCGTGACAGTTTTTGGTGGCCCATGTAGGTCACCGCACTGCGATGTGCGTAAGGATAGTACATGTAAGGCTTCAGTAGGTAATCGGGAAAGATTAGCCCTAAGGTGTGTAGTGACCTTAGAGCCTTAAGTGATCCACCCTTAAACCCCTAACTTAGGAAGTCAGAGGATGAACTTCCTACATTGCAATATACTATAGAAGTATATTAGTTGGTATCAGTGTATATATACTAATGAGAATTCGTGTGTATAAATGCAGCTGTAGTACTTGGATATTTGAATTACATGCGTCGCATGTATACTTGTATTCAGTATATATGCATATTTGTATTTGAATAACATGAAAGCTGCATGTATGGATAGACGTGGTAGTATATACTAGGTGGGGTGAATACTTGAGTGTATGTATAGTACGTCTCTATAAAAGTACATGACACGGATATGTAAGGCTGGTATGTGATATACTTATGCGACTCCGAGTCATAGGTGATATATACTTGTTTATTCGTGGATGTACATTGGTGAGTACATATAAGCTAGTGGGGATATACGTCTTGTATGTGTGTGAGTGAAGATATGTACATAGCTGATATGAGTGCATGTAAGCGTTTTCCTATCTATTACGTTATGGTTGTTTCCCCGTGTGGGAAAGTACCAAGGTGCGTATGTCTATCCTTGTGTGGATAGAGTGGTGGAGTGTTCATATGGTCTTGTTGATATATGTGGGGAAAGTGCATGTGTGTGTGAATATATGTGTGCTTGTATGGATAGGTGGTGTAGATATGGGTTGAAATATTGGTATATATCTATCGCTAGTGTTGTATTGTTCATGTGTAAATTCCTAATGTGTTAGATTTGAATAATTGAGAATATATGTATGTGCTGCCTATGGGCATATAGGGATTGATATATTGTTTACTTAGGTATATGGTCGTGGGTGTATTATTGTGTGAAGACAGGTGTTGAGTTTTGGCCATATATAACGTGTATGTAGCGATATAGACAAGTGGTGGATGCACAGATAGTATGAGTAATGATCCAGGGTGTTTGGAGTGGATGTATCCTAAGGAGGGTAGGGATGCGTTAGACCCGTCCACCCAAGTTGAGGTCTTAGCTCTATACCGTGTCTAATATCGGATAGGGATATAAGTGCGACATGTATCATATGTAGAATGTGATGAATGTGAAGATTTGAGATTATACAGCGTACGTGTGTGTGTGTGTGTGTGTGTGTGTGTGTGTGTGTGTGTGTGTGTGTGTGTGTACGTTACCGTAGAATGGTGTTTGTAAGACTATTTGGATATATATATAGTGCATGAACCCCTCCATATATAGTGGCATGAGGGGGAATTGTGTATTGGTGTATGAGATACTTGTATGTATGTATGTGTGTTGTAGCAAGCGTGGTGTGACTGTGTAAATGTGTTGCTACTATTGAACGTGTATTGATATATGTACTATGAGTGGTTATATGTATATGTATGTGAATGATTCCTATTCTGATATGTATGTATCAGTATATGAATGTGTACGTACATGAGAGGTGAATATCTACTGAATGTGTATGAATATCGAAATACACTTATTTGTGTATGTACTAGTATGCTAGTAAAAGTGTGGATATGGGATGTTACGTATATAGTGGTATGTGTAGCTACCAACTATCTACTAGTATAGTTTGAGTAGCTTGACTATATAGGTGTGTAATAGCAGGATACGTATGGTATGTGTGTGGGTGTGTATGTGTGCACATACATACATGTGAATGTATGTACATGGTTGCATGGATCCTAGTAAGTATATATGCATGTCTGTATCTATACCTACTATTAGAGTAATAATCTTGTGTGTATAAGCGTTCGTGTATTTGGCTATATATAGATCCAGAAATCTATGTATGGTATTGATGTTTATACATCTGTGGGTGTATAATGAGTATATGCTTATGGAATATCTACGTGGGATATTGCTTATCGCAAATACGTGAATATGTATCATATTTGTATGAATTTCTATTATGTGTGTATTGTGTTCATACATATGTGGTGTGCATGGGAGTATACATAATGATGTGTATATTGGATGAATGAGTATATATATACTTATACATATCTTTGTTTGCTTACTTGCTGATCTTCCTATATGGTTACATATCTAGGTATATCTTGGAGAAGCGTATTCCTGCGCGTATGCATGTATGTGTAGGTCTGAACTAGAGCATGTGTGTATGTATAGGCTTATGCAGTATGGATATGGATGTGATGAGTATGAAGTATGTGTGTATGTATATATTTAATGAATGTAAGAAAATGAAACTATTTGATATATGGGTATTGGAATGTGTGTATTTGTTTGCATATTTATATGTGTACACGTGTGTGGTGTGTAGATGGTATTCGTATTTATTTGACTATTGTGGCAGTATGTGCGTAGGATGTGCAAAAATATTTATATATAAAGCATATGGCAGGGGATGTGTTATGTTTGTGCACTCTTGTGTGTATCGTGTGTGGTACATGCGCCTATCTGTGTGAGGCAGTAGGTGCACTGCTATGGATGTGAGGTTACGTGTATACTTATTTATAAGATGATTGTGAACCTTATGTGACTCGATCATGCATGTGTTAGTACATGTACGTGAATGTATGTATGGATGTGACTAAATAATGTGTTTATATAGATATGTATGTGCCTATACCTGGGAGTGAACCACAATGACTAAGTATTGGGTGTATAGGGATCAGGTGTACATACGGTGCGACACCGTGATAGCGACCCTGTCTAACAAGAAATGGTGTGCAGATTAATGTGTATTGTTGTGTGCTTGTGCATGGATATAGACGTATATGTGTGTGTATATATAAGTAGGTAGAATATAAGTCGAGGTATCATGATGTGAATACGATGTGATGTCGTATGCACATAGATGTGAGTACTGATCTAAATACGTGTGATAATACGTATAGAGTCTTACTTGTGGTGTATGATGTATATGTTAATGTGTGAATACGTGTGCCAAGATGTCTATATGAAGAACATATATGTGTGTGTATGTGATGATGCATATAGTGATATGGATGTGCTATTAGATGAGTAATAGGATGTATCTGTGACTTGTGCGCGATGCAAATGTGTATGGATGATAGTGAAGTATATAGTGTAAATAAGTGTGGGGGTAGATATGTATTCTTGTTTGTACTTCATGGGTAGTAAGACCATCATACCTATCTGACCTAGGTAAGATTCACACCCTAGGAAGTCCGAGGACGGACTTTACTTTAAGGTGGGTAGGGTGTCATGCCCTATTTTGCACTATACGTGTATTCTACTGAATACGCGTGGTATTTCTATCTACGATGCATACGTAGGCATGAGATACACGAAGATATCGATGTATGTGACGTAGTGAGAGTGGGATTGGGCCGTAATACGTGGCTAAGGGAAGTGAATGCGTAGTGTGAAAGCAGAGAAGCGTGAAAGACGTCGTCGGTGCAAAACAACAGGAATGTGTTGGACGTGTGTGTGTGTGGTGCATGCATGTGTAGGCATGCATCTTGGTCATTTCCCTCATGTAATATTCCCTTGGAATATTCCATTCTTGCATGAGAAGAAATACACTTGTAATTATCTCCTTCTTTTCTACACTCTTCTTTTCATTTCTAAATTTTTCTTCTCTTTTCTCCTTTCTCCTTTCCCCTCTCCATCCCCACCATGGCCTGCCACCTCCATGTTGCCATGGCTGAAATCTTCATCAAAAAAAGAAGAAGAAGAAGAAGAAGAGAAGAAGAAGAGAAGAAGAAAAGGAAGAGAAAGAGAAGGAGGAAAGGAGAAATCAAGAATTGAGGTAGAATTCCAACTTGGTATTTGGAATTTAATTAGGGTTCTATTTTAGCATGTTTCTACATCTTGTTTTATCAATATGGATTAGTAGTAATCAAATTCATGTCATGTTTTAATTTTCATGAATATCCCCTTGAAATGATAATCAACATCATTTCCTTTGAAAAGCTGAAATTTTGATGTGTGTTCATGCTTGGATTCTGTTCTCTGTGGTTCGAATTGAGCTTCGAAAAAAATATGAGCTTGTAGATCTTGAAATCCTACCCCAAAATCATATAAATATTGACATATGTTCAATTCTGGAATTAGGAGTAAAAATTCATTGTTTGCAAGATGTCTGAAATTCTGTCTAGCTGTACACTGTTTAGCAAATTGAGGATTTCTACCTGCAAACTCCATGGAATTTTATGATTTTGGTCTTGTTGGAAAGCTAACAGGTTTTCATAAAAGTTCATCGGTGCTCCTATGTTTAAATTCTGGCTAGAACATGCTCAAAATTGGCTTTGAACACAGGCTCTGAAATCTGTATGAAAAACAGATTTGACACACTTTACCAAATAATTCACCATAACTCACACACTTAATATTTTTGCATGAAAATTTATCTGTAGGTCCATAACTATCATATTTACAAGTTTCATTCATGAATTTTTGCTAAATTCTATATATAAATGGATGATATCAACCACTTTTCATGACAGTATGTGCATTTCCTGCAAGCTGAAACTTTTGCATGGTGATATGATTTGTGTAATATTGCCATTTACACTCCTATTGTCCATGATTGTTGTTATTACCTAAAAGGAAGTTGATTGGTGTGATATACTATTAAATTGCTAATGTGATTGATATGTGGAACACGATGCATATCATGTGTTCGATGAAATGCCTCAATGAAGGCAACATCCAGTAATTTGAGAAACGTGTATGTGTTAGTGTTGGCCTTGAGCCACATTGATGATTGGTAAAGTTAGTGGCTTGAATGGCATGGATACATGGCAATTATGACTGGTTGAGATGTTGTGATAGAGAGCATGCCACGTGAGTGCATGACCACATGTCTAATGATGGATAGTTAAGGTGATATGTGCATACCCTTGCCATTAAGACCCCTAACGTGTCACTTATGATGTTAAATAATAAAATTGATTAAATCTCAGTCCTCTCTAATGAGGGTGAGTTAGTAAAGCCCGGGTTTTAAGTGGGGTTTGAGTAAATTGTGGATATGAGGCCTGGACTGTGGAGTTGTGAGATGATTATGTGATGTGTGGAGTTTACACCCACTCGCCTTTACCGGGAGTGGAGGGGATTTTCATACCCACTCGCCTTTACCGGGAGTGGAGGTGTCAGGGGGTTGTAGAGCCTCACTCCTGCCAGGGACGGGGGAGCTGAGAGGCGCGACGTATATTGCCCGTGTCCACTGCGTCGTGTGCTATATTCACCCCAAATTTGGGGTGAAGTCCAAGTCCTGATATCACACAGTTTACCCAAGTTCCCAATTAATTCAATTATAAGATAATAAGATATGAATTTGGCATGTTACTCTTTCTGCTGGCAGCACTTTCCCTTCCCCTTGCTAGTTCCTAGTGACTCTGTAGCATATCTCTGGCACTTGTACTTATTTTATTAAATATTGTTTGCTTAATACTTGTGTTATTATTATTATTATTCGTGCTAACCCTTTTCTTGCAGTAACTCGACATGGACCACATGTAGGATTCCTTGATTATCTACTTAATTCTCACTATATCACTTAGATTCATGATCTACTTCTCTTGTCTGCCTTGTGATCTGATAACCCTAAAACAGAGATCCAAACCCAAGTTGGTTCCTACTGGGGCACGCATTGACGTGCTCCTCTATATTTTTCAGGTAGTATGGTTATCATGGTTGGTGGTGACTTGGAGTTGGTTTCAGGGGTAGCACTTGGTGTGAGCAGTATTTGTGGTGTGATATGGTTGGTTTGGGAGGTGGAGAAAGACTATGTATATGTAGTGGTGTACCTGGATTATGTATATAAATGGAAGTTGATATCTATATGTTATGTTGTTGGTGTTCTTTATTACTCATGAGGTTGTTTTATTATTATTGTGGAGCTCTACTTGTACTATCCCAGTATGTGCGCAGTGGCCTGCTTATGTAGTTTCTTCTTTCTCTCTCTTTTCCTCTCTTATCACCCTCACTCTTCAGGATACTTGGAAAAAAAATTTAAATTATAGATACCGGGTATTCTGGGGAACGGGGCGTGACAGATCTTATGACCCGTACAACAAATGGAAGAAGTACAATGAAAGTTTTACTAATTCAACAACTCTTGATCCATTGGTTCAGCTATCTCTACTAGTCCTCCTGGTGCCATAGCTCGGGATCTGACATACATCCAAAAACATGAATGTATGTCAACAAGGGTCTGCAAGTAGATGTTATTGTTAGTTCTTGGGTTCAAGACTACATTGTTTTGATGATGATCAATACATTATGTTAGTGTGCTAATCAATCTTATGTTTTAGTCTCAGTTTAACTTAATAATTATATGTTGATGAGACAAATCATAATGCATGGAGGATATTACAAGGGATATCTTAAAGACCTCCAAGAGTGATGTGTGCTCAAGCTTGGATGAAGTCATGAAGATCATCTAATGAAGCCAAAGCTTGGAGCATGATGATAGATGGACATCTAGAGGACCATTGACAAAGCTTGGAGCTTGATGAAGGGAAGCTCATCAAGGAGTGCCAAAGCTTGGAGATGATGGGGAGCATCAAGGTATAGTGAGCTTGAAGACTTAGACTCTAGGAGATGCAATTTGTAATCCACGTAATTTCATTTACTTGCATTTCTCTTTTTTAGTCTAGGATTTTTGTAATGCCTTGAAAGATGGTCATACTCTCATGCATATGCATATCACCATCTTAGTGAGCCTTAGGATTATCATAGAATCCAACCCAATAGGTTCATCTAGCCCAAAGACTCAATTGGAGTCTCTGGCTCTCCTGCAGTCGCCTGCTGAAGGTTTTACAGTCGACTGGGTGACTTCCAGTCGCCTGTCGAGCCTTCTACAGTCGACTGTAATGCACAGCTCAAGTCAACTTTTCTATTGACTCATCTTGAGCTTTTCGCATCAGTCGACTGATGTTCAATTTACAGTCGCCTGTATTCTTACAGTCGCCTGGGAATTGGTCGACAGTCGCCTGTGCGCTTCTTGCATGTTCTGGGCTTTATCCCAATTTGCAAGACAGTCGTCTGTTGCTGTTTTTACAGTCGCCTGTATATTTACAGTCGCCTGTGAAATGGCCATCAGTCGTCTGAAAGGCGTAATTGCGAAATATGCATCTCTCTCTGTTTTACTTCCCTCCTCTGCAGCAGTCGACCGATGAAGGATATACAGTCGCCTGTCTATTTTACAGTCGACTGTACTTTGGTCATCAGTCACCTGTATGCATACTGGGAGTAAGATGCATCTCTCTGTTTCTTGTCCATCCCTGCTGCAGTCGCCTGATGAAGGATATACAGTCGACTGTCTGTTTTACAGTCGCATGTGCAGTCTTCTACAGTTGACTGTCCTGGCTCAGATTATAGCCGTTGGGATATTTTCTAGCCGTTGATCAGTCGACTGTCTGATCATCAGTCGACTGTTCATGCCGTAAACTGCCAAAATCTAGTCATTGCAGATTTCTTCCCTTTGGGTTTTTGGCTGGTTTTATGGGTTCCTTTGGGCTTCATATATACATGAGTTGGCTTAGTTCATTTAGAACTTCTTGGTCATTATTGAATATCTTAGAGAATCAATAGACGCTCCTAATCTCTCCCATTTCCCTATCATGAGCATATTTCTCTTCATGCATTGAAGCTAGCTCATAGGGAAATTCTCCAAGGGATTTAATTCTCATTCCTTTCTTGGAGAACATCTTGTTGAGTATTGATTCCCCGGATTTGGTTTTGATGATGAGCAAACATAAATATCGTGTACTAACTATTTGTGAGCGCAGTTATGGAGATCGTCGCCAAAAGAATACGTTCATCTCAAGCGACGTCTCAAGACTTCTCAATACGCGTGATCGTGTGCCTGAAGCTTCGTTTAAGCTCAAGGACCTTTATTGAAGTCAAGAATGAAGATTGAAGCTTATGAAGACGGATCGTCAAGGTTTATTTATAGTCTTCTAGCTTCTTTACTTAGAATGTTAAGCCTTGAGTAGGACTTACTTTATAATCTTCATTTCGCTCATGTCTTAGAGCTAGGATTATCATAGAAGCCATTAGAAACTTTCCCGAAGCCTATCGCTTCTTCCCTCGGCTTCTAGTGTATCTTAGTTGGTTCAAGTAGAGTCACCAACCGACTAGATGACGATCTAGTCGGTCGGCAACTCTTCATGAACCGACTAGATGTCCTAACTCATTTCAGCTCTGCCATGTCGATCAATTAGTCGGTCAAAGAAGGTTCTCCGACCGACTAGATGACGATCTAGTCGGTTAGGAATCCTTCTCAGATCGACTAGTTGAGCTTGCCTCTATACAGCCTGAGTTACTGTTTCGAGTTAGTCGGTCAAAGAACGTTTGTCGACCGACTAGTTGCGAAACTAGTCGGTCAGCGTTTGTTCTTAAACCGACTAAATCAACTTGTAGTCAGCCTTCTATATTTCGACTGTTAGTCGGTCAAAGATCATTCACCGACCGACTAGTTGTGAAACTAGTCGGTCGGCAAGTCTTCTTAGACCGACTAGTTGTCATCTCCTGTACTTCGACCTTTTGGCTGTTCAACCGTTAGTCGGTCTACGTTGTATCACCGACCGACTAGTTGATGAACTAGTCGGTCAGTGATCCTTCTTTGACCGAATAGTCTGGTTCAGAATAGAGCCGTTGGGATCTTTTTGAACTCGTTTTTCCTTGCCCCTATAAATAGAATCCTGATTCATTTCTTGAAGGGGTTACGCAATATATTAGAGATATTTTCAGATCAAAAGAGAGAGCAATCAACTCTATTTCCAAGCTCTCTCTTCTCACAAGAATCTCTCCCTCAAGTTCTTGAGCCCTAAATCCTCAAGAGAGATTCTCTCCATTGTGAGCCATTCAAGCTAGAAGCTTGATTCTAGGTCACCATCTCCACCCTAGGCTTCCATTGCTGGTCATCTTCTTGAAGCTAGGGTTTGGTGCCATCTTCCTCCATCAAAATCCCCCTTGCCCTAATTTGGTAAGAATACTCAAGGCATAGGTATTTTGTTGGTAAGCATTTCATTTCATTTACATTCGTTATTTGAATTGTATACTCTCGGTTGTGAGATTTTACGTGATCCCGGGTTGTGGGATTCACGGACATCGCTTGTAGTTAGTTTGCACTTGCGAGGTTTTCGCAAGTGGGCATATTGAAAATCTTGGGTTAGAGGTTTTCTAACTCAAGTATCCGGAGGGGATCCGGGTGGTTAGGACGTAGGATCACCGGGAACAAGTCGGGGAGACTTGGGTGGATCCGAACCCATTAAACCATTTGTTTGCGTTTGAATTTATTCTTGTTGATCGTTGTTATTCCGCATTGTTGTTTGTTGATTGCACGATAATTAGGAATAACTCTCCCTATTATTTAAAAGCACTATTCACCCCCTCTAGTACATGTGCAGTTGCTTCCTAGGGCACTACAATTGGTATCAGAGCCAAGTTCAAAGCTACACATAGCCAAAGTTGAGAGCTATGACGAACAACGACTACAACGTCTTCAAGAACCGCGATGGAGCTTCTTCAGTTATGGAAGGACTATCCTCAGTCAGGCCTCCACACTTCAACGGTACCAACTATGGGTACTGGAAATGCCGGATGAAAATTTTCCTCCGGAGCGGCTCACTGTGGAGAGCCACCATGACGGAGTATGTCGAGCCTTCCGAAGAAGATTTCGTGAAGTGGACTCACGCGGAGGTCACCGCGGAAGTAGCCAATGCCAAGGCAATGAATGCCTTGAATTGTGCGTTGGAGCCCGAGGACTTCAACAAGATATGCACATGTAAGAGTGCATATCAAATATGGAACCAACTCCTCATATTGCACGAAGGATCGAGTACGGTAAAAGATTCTAAACTCGTCGTTGCTAATAAAGAATTTGATTTGTTTCATATGGAGCAGGGCAAACCATGAAGGAATATTACGCACGCTTCGTGGATATATCAAACGACTTGGAAGCTCTTGGGAAGGTCTATACCCAAAAGGAGAAAGTCGCGAAGATTATCGACGGTCTTCCATCATATTGGGAAAAGCGTACCTTCGCCATCGAGGAAGGTAACGACATGAATAAATATACCGTCATACAACTAATGGGTACCTTGTTGTCTTACGAGGTACACAAGGATAGTAAGATCCGAATGAAGGAAAAGATGAAAGCGTACTTGAAGCAAGATGAGCCAAAGAAAAAGGCGATTGCCCTCAAGGCCGCTCCATCTACCGATGATGAAGAATCGGAAGACGAATTGGACATGGAATCCATTGCCCGTATGGCAAGGAAGTTCGATCGATTCCTCCGAGAAGGTATATCTTTGAATAAATCTAAAGTTAGTTTGACTAATGCTTCTACTCCCGTGTGTTATAAATGCAATAAGCCAGGACACATCAAACCGGATTGTCCTCTCTACAAACACAAGGAGAAAGGGAAAGCATCGAAGTACGACAAGTCGAGAAAGTACAAGAAAGGGCTTGTTGGCACATTCACCGACTCCGAAGAGGATTCCTCAAGTGGAGAGTCGGATGATGGAAAAGTGGAGAAAGCAAAAATTTGCTTCATGGCCAACGAGTATGATCAAAAGTCCTCATTCGATGATAGCGAGGATGAAAGCGAGGATGGTATCGAGGATGAAAGCGGAGAACCTACTATTGATGAAATGAGGTTAGCAAACCAAGAAATTTGGTCTAAATTTACCAAATTAGTAGATAGATATAATAAGACCAAAGATGAACTTGTTAGCCTCCAAACCTCTCCTAAGTCTACCATCACCAACAATGACACCATTGTTGAGACACTCGCCAATGAGAAAGCAAGTTTGCTTACTCATAATGGCTTGTTGAGAAATGAGGTGAAGTCCCTCAAATCTCAACTTGAGCATGTTCTTGTTGAGGATTCGGATGAACATGTGATAGCGGATTTGACGTCTCAAAACTCAACTTTGAGTATTGAGAATAAGAATCTCAAATCACGTGTTTATGCACTCACATCGCAAGTATCCACTTTGGATGCTTCTTTGCATTCTCTTAAAGAGAAGTATGAGTGCACGTTAGGCCGTATCAATGATTTCAATAAAGGTAAGGGCCATTTGGATAATATCCTAAATGACTTACTTCCGGCCAAACACCACATTGGCTTGGGGTATAAGATGGGAGACTCATCCAAATCGCCTACCACCTTTGTTAGGCCGACATCCGATGCCTCGACGAGTGGGAGCAAACACCACATTGGTAGTTCTCCTACCAATAGTGCTTCCACTTCGTACACACCCCCGATTGGAAAGAAACCCACTTTGAGTGGACCTCCAAAGAGGGGTCATGCATTTTTGTACTCATATGCTATGCCACGTAGGAACACACATCCTACTCCACCGGTTCATATTAATGATGATTTTTATGCTCCGCACCCACGAGCACGTGCAAACACTCATATGAGACACCCACATGCACGTAATCATGCTCATGCACATCCTAATGCTTATGTTCAAACATCTCATCCACATGTGCATGCCTACTCTCATAATCATCCTCATGCATACACACATCATCATACTATTGCTAGATCCCATGCTCCTAGGCCACATGCACCACATAGAAATCAAACTTTTGTGCATGCAACCACTAGGAAGAGGATTCCCAAAATGTACACTATTTGGGGTCCCAAGAACACTAGCGATGATGCTATGAATGTTTATGTGAAATCATATATTAATGATGTTATTTTGAATGATGATTATGTTGGGAAGTCAAGTTCCTCTTGGACTTGGTTTCCGAAGGGTTAGTTCCTTTAACCCTTCAATGCTTGGTACCATGAGTTTATGATCATGTTATGGGTACCAAGGCATGTATTTATAAAATTGATTTTGATTATATTAATTTATGGGTTACAATAATTTTTATTTCGTATTTCAAATTTGTTGTCTAATCCATTGGATCCAAAAGGATTTTTGGATACCAAAATGAAGTTTTCTAGGTTCAATCCGCTTTGGGATACCAACCCTACCAACTCCTCGATTTGCAAAGACTTTCATTCAAACGGAGTTGATGGTGCTTGATCGATGCACCAATGTAGGGGGAGCTTAATGTTGTAAGTATGATATTACATTTGGTATCCATGTGTGACTGTATGCATGCATAGATAGAATTTTTACATTGGTATCATTTTGTTTCCACTAGTATGCTAGGATTGTGTATGCCTAGTTTTATGGTGTTTTATTTTTTGGCATAACATTTTTCCGTATTACTCTTGATATCAATTCGATACTTTTGGTATTGGTATTCTCATTGCATTTTGGTCTCTGATATTGACTATCGTCGCTCGACGATTATCTTGATTTTATAGCTTTAGTTGTATGAAAACATAGAATTGTTTTCCATGCACTAATATAGCTACAAATGTTGATATTGGAGAATAAATTCCTTTCATCAATGTGTGAATTTACAATTGGTATTTTGATGACTTCATTTTTCGTTTTTCGACTAAGGTCTCTTTGGCACATCTTTAATATGTTTTGGTATTTTACTTTGGTGTCATTGGACCGAGGTCGTATTCTTCGACTCCCGTGATTCATGTATTATTTGGCCATGATTTGTTATCATTGACTCCCTCCCGCACTTTTTGGATTATGCCAAAGGGGGAGAGATATAATAATGGCATGTGCTAAATGATAGTTTAGCATGAATCTAATTTGATATGTTAGATTCAGGGGAGTTAAGAAAATATAAATGTATTTCAAATTCGATAACTGGATTTGTATTTTTAATTTTCTCGCCTGATTGATGCATTTGTTTATTATTTCATATGGAACTAATGTGTCATCAATGCAGGGGGAGTAAGTAAATTTCATTTAGTACATTATTATTGATTATTATTTATGTTGGTTTGTCATCACCAAAAAGGGGGAGAATGTTGAGTATTGATTCCCCGGATTTGGTTTTGATGATGAGCAAACATAAATATCGTATACTAACTATTTGTGAGCGCAGTTATGGAGATCGTCGCCAAAAGAATACGTTCATCTCAAGCGACGTCTCAAGACTTCTCAATACGCGTGATCGTGTGCCTGAAGCTTCATTTAAGCTCAAGGACCTTTATTGAAGTCAAGAATGAAGATTGAAGCTTATGAAGACGGATCGTCAAGGTTTATTTATAGTCTTCTAGCTTCTTTACTTAGAATGTTAAGCCTTGAGTAGGACTTACTTTATAATCTTCATTTCGCTCATGTCTTAGAGCTAGGATTATCATAGAAGCCATTAGAAACTTTCCTGAAGCCTATCGCTTCTTCCCTCAGCTTCTAGTGCATCTTAGTTGGTTCAAGTAGAGTCACCAACCGACTAGATGACGATCTAGTCGGTCGGCAACTCTTCATGAACCGACTAGATGTCCTAACTCATTTCAGCTCTGCCATGTCGATCAATTAGTCGGTCAAAGAAGGTTCTCCGACCGACTAGATGACGATCTAGTCGGTTAGGAATCCTTCTCAGACCGACTAGTTGAGCTTGCCTCTGTACAGCCTGAGTTACTGTTTCGAGTTAGTCGGTCAAAGAACGTTTGTCGACCGACTAGTTGCGAAACTAGTCGGTCAGCGTTTGTTCTTAAACCGACTAAATCAACTTGTAGTCAGCCTTCTATATTTCGACTGTTAGTCGGTCAAAGATCATTCACCGACCGACTAGTTGTGAAACTAGTAGGTCGGCAAGTCTTCTTAGACCGACTAGTTGTCATCTCCTGTACTTCGACCTTTTGGCTGTTCAACCGTTAGTCGGTCTACGTTGTATCACCGACCGACTAGTTGATGAACTAGTCGGTCAGTGATCCTTCTTTGACCGAATAGTCTGGTTCAGAATAGAGCAGTTGGGATCTTTTTGAACTCGTTTTTCCTTGCCCCTATAAATAGAATCCTAATTCAGTTCTTGAAGGGGTTAAGCAATATATTAGAGATATTTTCAGATCAAAAGAGAGAGCAATCAACTCTATTTCCAAGCTCTCTCTTCTCACAAGAATCTCTCCCTCAAGTTCTTGAGCCCTAAATCCTCAAGAGAGATTCTCTCCATTGTGAGCCATTCAAGCTAGAAGCTTGATTCTAGGTCACCATCTCCACCCTAGGCTTCCATTGCTGGTCATCTTCTTGAAGCTAGGGTTTGGTGCCATCTTCCTCCATCAAAATCCCCCTTGCCCTAATTTGGTAAGAATACTCAAGGCATAGGTATTTTGTTGGTATGCATTTCATTTCATTTACATTCGTTATTTGAATTGTATACTCTCGGTTGTGAGAGTTTGCGTGATCCCGGGTTGTGGGATTCACGGACATCGCTTGTAGTTAGTTTGCACTTGCGAGGTTTTCGCAAGTGGGCATATTGGAAATATTGGGTTAGAGGTTTTCTAACTCAAGTATCCGGAGGGGATCCGGGTGGTTGGGACGTAGGATCACCGGGAACAAGTCGGTGAGACTTGGGTGGATCCGAACCCATTAAACCATTTGTTTGTGTTTGAATTTATTCTTGTTGATCGTTGTTATTCCGCATTGTTGTTTGTTGATTGCACGATAATTAGGAATAACTCTCCCTATTATTTAAAAGTACTATTCACCCCCCCTCTAGTACATGTGCAGTGGCTTCCTAGGGCACTACACATCTTTCTTCTCTTCATTTCATACACTCAAGTGAGTAGTGTTAGGATTCATTCCTAGAAGAGAGAAAGATCATCAAGTGCAATCAAAGCCTCATCTCAAGCACTTGAGTTTCACTTGCATGCCTTCGTCATCGCATTGGTAAGATCATATCAAGGCATATGTAAGTGTTATTTCGTTTCACCTTTGTAACTCTAATTCTCTTTGTGGGAATTAGTCTTTATCTCTTTGTGGGATTAGGATACTCTCTTAGTGGGAGTAACTCTCTTAGTGGGAGTTTGGTGTCCTAGTGTAGGGCTAACCCTAATTCTCTGAGTGGGAGTTAGTAATTCTCTAGGTGGGAGTTTGACCCTTGTGGAGGGTTGGTTGGGTCCTTGTGTAGGGCAAAATCCTCTTGGTGAGGTATCCCCTTGTGGGATTTGTATTCACTTCTCTTTGTGGGAATATAGTGAATACTGGTGTGGCTGGACGTACCCAAGTTTTGGGGAACCAGGGTAAAATCCTTGTGTTTGTGATTGCTAGTGTATGTGTAGCCCCGCAGGGTCCCTTACAGTTGGTATCAGAGCCTTGGTTTGGTGGCTTTTGCAAGCATGACTTCTAAGTCTCAACAACCCCTCTTCCTTCCTCCCGTCTTCAAAGGCAAACACTTCTCAAAATGGAGGAAGAACATGTTCTATTGGCTTGATGTGCATGAGGAGTTCTCAATTACTTCGGATGCCGAAGAGTGGAATGCTTTTCAACATGCTCTCTCTTTGAAAATTGCTAAGAAAGTGAAGGAGCTCGAGACAGCCAATGAGATATGGGAATATCTTGATGAAAAGTATGGAGGAGAGGAATCTTGCGATGATGAGAGCATCGTTGGTAATGATGTATCTCGTAACTCTCTCGTTCAACGCGCTAATTTTATTGAAAATGATAATGCGTTGTTTTTGAACTCTCTCAATGCGAATAATAACAGGCTTGATAGAGATGTTCGCACACACACTTCTTTATCATCCAAACATCGTGATGATACACAAACCATTGCATTGAATCAAGAAAAGATTGCTCTTGATTCTCATGTGTGCATATTGAGCAAAGAGAATGACTCTCTTAAAGCTCGTATTGAGTTTGATCGTGATTTTCACAAATCTGTGAAAGAGAGTCTGTATGCATCGCATACTGTTGAACTTAATTCTTTGCATACCGAGAAAGATACTCTTCTTTCTCAATTGAGTGCCTTGAGAGATGAGAATGCTTCTCTCAAACTCCAAATGGAGAAGATGCACTCGAAGAGTGATTACAACATTTTGAGAGATGAGACATTGGCTCTCAAGTCAAAATGTTGTGAGCTTAGCTCATGTCTATCCAAGATGGATGACAATATTTCTTCACTTTTGAAGAAATATGAGCTATTGTCTACTCAAATTGAAAATTTCAAATTGAGTAAGGACACGGTTTTGGGATCCTCTTCATTGAATGTGAATAAACCAAACTCTTCTTTTAGAAGCACCCAAATAAATTTTATGGGGGAGCATTCTAATGAGAAAGTCACATCCAACTCTTTTGGCCTAAAATCAACTATTATTTCTAAGCCAAAAAGAAATCATGCATTTTGGTACTCCGGTCTTGCATATATTAAGAAGCCTATTCAAAAACATGTTGATATGAATGCTTCTTCTTTGAATGCTATGCATGATGTTTCTACTCATAGGAAATCTTATTATTGCTTGCATGCTAGAATTAATGATAAATCTTTGCATGCTTCACATGTTCCTATGCATGGTAGAATTGCTTGTGTGAATGCATCTAATGATAGATCTCATGTTTCACACACGGGGCACGCCAATGTTTATATTCAACCTCATAAGCGTGCTCCCTCACCTCCTACTCATGCCTTGACCAAACCTCTTCTTAAGAATCCCAAATCACTTTCTTTGTGGATTCCTAAGAATATTTCTAGGCTTGATAGGAATGCGTATTGGTAGGCCTAAAATAGTGCTTCTCTCAAGCGCAAGAGTCCGTACAAGTAATATAATCTGGGAGTCCAGATGTCGAATCCTCAGGAGAAAATCTGTTGCAACCACAGCTTAAATCAAATAGAAATCCAACGAAAAGAAACTAACCACTTCAATAATGATGGTGATGTGAATGGATTTAATCGTGGTGAACAATGCGAACAAAGAAAATTCGTGAAAATATCTATGAAAAGTATGCACATGGTATGGGTTCATTAGGGTCCATGAGTCGTATTAATTTGGTTGACGAATATAATACAATGAATTCTCTTTTTGAGAGCAATTCACCGGAAAATACCCAATATAACTCAATGAATTCTCCTTTTGGGAGCAATTCATCGGAAAATACCCTTTTGGGGGTTAAAGCACAATATGAATAAAATCGTTGCTAAAGTTATAATCTTACAAATACGGTATGAAACTCTCTTTTGGAGAGATCAAAACTCACCCTTGTGGGGCGATCATCAACTCAATCACTTCTTTTGGAAGATGAAAAAGAAGATTTAATAACAAAGTTCACAACTTTATCAATGTTAACGATTTAGCACAAAGATTCAACCAAACGAATACAAATCATATCCCCTAACTACGCCATACCATGCACAATAAGAATTTAGCTACTCATGGTGCAAGAAAAATCAAGTTTCATAGCAAAATACATCATTCTAATAGCAAAATACAATAGAAAAGCACCAAATACGGGGTATAAGTTTAAGAATTTATCACCAAATCTCCAATATAGACACCAAAATTCTCTGGAAATAAGAAGAATAGCCTCTGGAATTTTACAGAATTTTTCAGATGAGAAATACGGCTCCTAGAGCCTCCAATACGCCCAGAATACGCCAGAATACCCTCAAAAACTCTAAAAATATGCTTATATAGGCTTATTGCGGGTTTAATAAGGTTAACGGGTTCAAAACCCGCTCTAAAACGCACCCGAACCCGCTCTTAACATCGGGGCAGATTTGGACCGTTGGATCGTTGCGGGATTAAACCGAAGCTCGCCACGTGTTCCTCAATTATCGTGCGCCCGCATCCGCTCTTCAGCATCCGAGTTCGATTCGGGGAAAATACCGGCCGTAGGATCTTGATCGGACGGCCCAGGACGTGTCGCGTCGCCCGCCCCGCTTCGATTCGAGATGGGTTACGCTCCGCCATTTGTTCTTCGATCTGCGGCCATCGTCGCGCCACGTCGCCTTCAAAATTCCCGCTTGCTGCTGTTGGCGGGGGCGTTCTCGTCCGTTGGATCAACATCCAACCGCCCATACGAAGCTGCGTCGGTCTCCGATTGTGCGATGTTGTAGGTCGTTCGATCGAAATCGAACGGTCGAAAGTCTGCCACGTGGCTCGCTTGGGTCGAAGCGCGGTATACGAATCCGTATTTCGTCGCGTATTTGTGTAATTCTTTGCGTATTTCTCCAATTAATAGGTATTCTGCATTCAAAAATTCACAGTAATTAGCACAGATCTCAGAAAAATACAAATAAATATTCGTTGGAATCGTGAGATCGAGACCAAGCTAGGAAAAATATAAAAAGTACAGAAATACTCCGTTAATTGCTGTTTTGTGCTCAAATAGAGTGTTTTCTCTAATAAATGATTTTGTACAAAATACGAACGTATTAGAGAACAATATAGCATCACATGAGCACAAAATAGGGCTAAATAGGGGGTTAAATATGTAATATTGAACCCGAATCACGTATATAGAATCATATGTTCGTTATGTTATATTTTCATATGACTATATACGGAAACCAAACTCCACTTTTGTTTGGTTTCCAACTTGCTAGCTAACTCACATTGTTATTCATTGTTTGGGTAACATGCTTGTATGTTTACATTTTGTACCCATATTTATGTGAGTGTGTCCATCACTCCCATGTTTGCATGTTTTGTATGATTATGGGGGAGTATGGAATTTTTGCTTGCTAGCATTATTTTTCCATTCATATGTCACATTGTATTTCATTAACATTATGTTTGTGCATATGGGATGGTTATTTCTCTTGCCCTTGATTTTCCTATTTGGCTATTACCCATCTTTTTGATATGCCAATGGGGGAGAGAAATAGGTTATGTAAAAATATACCTTATGCTTGTTTATGCATTGTTATTAATTGGTAGTGTTACGACCTAAAGATCGTGGGAGTCCGGCTCCCGCCTAGCACCGCGAATATACCGCACTTACTCGCCCCCAGGCAAAACGGACCGCCGGTCCTGGGGGTCCGGGGCTACATGGGAATGTGTGCACCTCACTGCCCCCCTCTCCCGGCCGAGGCATACTACCTCTCTCGCTCGGCCCGCCCGGGGCAACGCGCTCGGAGGCTGACAGAGGCACGTGCATATCCCTCCCTGCCGGCGGTCCATGATCCGCAACCGAAAAGGTGCACGGCCAGGCCGAACAACCCACGAACAGGTCGACCCGGCGGGCCCACACAAACCCTGCCGCCGGGGATAGCATCACCGGACCTTTGATTCATCACGTACGACAAACAACCTAGTGTAAGGACACGACTGACACTAGCGCCGCCCGACCATCTGACAAAGCACCCCCTGGCCGCTGCGCCCCCTGACACTTAATGATTTCGGCCCTGACACCCTGACAAAAGTGCCCCTGGCCGTTGCGCCATCTGACAAAAGTGAGGCAGACACTCATGTTCCTGACATCCTCGTCCAAAGCTTCCGCTGACAGCCGGGCCAGCTCAGCACGTCGAGTCAGCGTGCCAGGTCAGCCCCACCTAATCATCTCCCACCAGGTATAAATACCCCCTCACTTCTTACGGTGGGGGGGTTGGAAAATTCCCTCTGAATCCCCCTATTCACACACGAGAGCAAAGGTCGTCCATATCTTTGTTCTCCCACTTATAGCTTGTCACGTACGGTCGACACACCCTTAGTCCGACCTGCGTGCCCCGCCCCCGCTTTAAGTCCAGTCACTGACTTAGGCATCGGAGAGGCTAAGGGTTGGACCCCAACCTGGCCTTTCTGACGAGTTGCTCGTGTTGCAGGGTAGCTCGCCTCTCGGCCGATATCCGCCTTCGGCTCCCGCCGCCCGATCCTCCTCTGCCGCATCCGATGGGATTTGACTCCGTGGCCTGCCCCGGCGGTAAGTTTAGCCTCTTCACCCCACTAATCACTTGTCAAAAATCCTACCTAAACCATCTTATCAATATAACCACCGTGCCCTTGGTTCCCCATAATATAAATTCATTGTACGCGAGTTCCACCCCGCAACAATTGGTGCCGTCTGTGGGAACGAAGGTTCACACCCATGTTAGACTCCATGCCGATCACTCAGAACCCTGACCATGGCAAGGATCCCGTGGGTCAGGAGCCACTCTCTCTACCAATCACTCCGGCGGCTGACCCCCCTCCGGGGATAGGCGCCGAGACAGTCCAAACCTCGGCCCGCGTAATCCAGAAGAGCTTCGAGGCCATTACTCAGACGATGGAAGGCTGCGCAGCGACAGGAACGGAGGCACCGCCCGGCCCCTCGGAGCCCCTGAACGTGAGACGGAATCTCCACCCTCAGTTCGAGGAGGAGGGGGGAGACCGGGGGCTCGCCAAGGAGATTGCGGCCTAGCGGAAGCTCTTGGAAGAGGAAATGGAGGTCACGCGGCTGCGAAGGCGCCGGGAGGAGGTGGCTGCCGTGCAGAGGCATTTGGACGAAGCGGCCGAGACCGCCCGGCGGGTCTGCCTGGACGAAGAAACCGCCCGCCACCAGCTCCGCTAGGCTACGGAGGGAGAACGAAGACAACCGGGAAATCCCGAAGGTGTCGGTGATGGGCCGGCGGCCCTGGGATGGGCGCGGCCCGCCGTTGGCCAGATCCCCATCGGGAGGGGGGAGTCTGCCTCGTCAGTGCCACTCCCCCGATCGTTCGTACGAAGAAGCCGTTTGTCGACAACTACGCTTCCTCACCGCCGAGCGCGAAAGGCTCCTGAGGGAGAATCAGGAGCGGAGGGAGATCCGGGAGGAGACGGCCGGAGGGCGATGGTACTGGGAGAACCGTAGCCCGCAACCCGTTGAGTCATCAACCCGGGGAAGGAGTCCCCCCAGGCGACCGTTACGCTATTCCCCGGGGCGGGAAGACCGTCGGCAGTCGAGGCGCGACCGGAGCCAGACCCCCGAATGGCGAAGGGGGGACGCGCCCGAGCGCCCTACCTACCCGGAGGAGGCCATGCCGCTGGCACGATGGATCACGTCCGCCCCTAGGCCCGTAAGGTTCAAACCCCCCACCTGGCCACCTACAACGGGAGGGGCGACCCCCTCACGCACGTGCAACAATACTGGGGGGCAATGGAGGCGCAGGATGTAGATGAGGCGTTCCTATGCCAGCATTTCTCGCAAAGTCTGAGGGACACGGCGTTGGAATATTGGTACTTCGGCCTACCCGCGAGATCCATCGGGAGCTTTGGCGAACTGTCCCACAAATTCTGCCAAGAATTCCGGGCCGGGCGGACAAAGAAGAAGCCCTTGGACTATCTCAGCACGATAGTCCAAGGAGAAGGGGAGACGACGGGTAGATACCTGCGCCGCTTTCAGGATGAGAGACGGGCGGTGGTGACCTGCGGCGACGAGGTACTCATGCTGGCCTTCAAGACGAGATTGCGGACTCGGAGCCTCCACAAATCCCTGCTCCGAGATCCGTCGGCCGACTATGAGGCGCTGGTTGCTACGACGGAGAGGCATGCGTTGGCCGAAGAGACTCTCGGCACGAAGGCCCTATTTCCCCCGGCGAAGCCGCTCCAAGGCGAGCCCAGATCACACCCTCGGCCAAGGCAAGAAGAGGGGCATCGGGGGCGTGACCAGCTGTCCCAACCAAGGCGCGACCCGACGGGGCGTCGCCCACAAGATCGCCCTGGCCCGGCCCGAGAGTTTGCCCCGGCACAAGGGCCCACCCGAGCCATCCCGAGACAAGAAGGCCCCCTACGGGCGCATTACACGCAGCTCAATGCCCCCCTGATAAAGGTGATGGCCGCAGCAATGAGAGCCGGACTGCTGCCAGAGCCACCCCGGGAAATGAAGTCGGACCCGGCTCGGAGAGATTTCCAAAAATATTGCCGATACCACCGGGACCACGGCCATGACACCGACGCCTGCTTCATCCTCAAAAGGGAAATCGAGCGGCTGATCCAGGCGGGCCACCTCGGGGGCTTTGTCGGGGGCAGGAGACCAGACCGAGGAGAGGGGAACCACCGGAGGGCACGAAGAGCAGACCCTCCAACGCACGGTGAGCGGGAAGAACCTCTCCCCCCGAAACCGGTCATGCGCATAAACACGATATGTGGCGGGCCATCCTCCGGGGGAGCGTCATCGTCAAGCAAAAAGGCGTACGCGAGGCAAGTGATGACGGCGGGGTTCGGAGGGGATTCGAGGGGGAGAAGGCCAACCTACCCTCCCATTACTTTCAGCGACGAGGATCTAGAGGGAGTCGAGCTGCCCCACGACGACGCCATCGTCATCGAGGCCCAAATAGGGACGGCCATCGTCAGACGCCTCCTTATCGACACAGGGAGCTCTTGCGACATTCTGTTTATGTCCACAATCGAGAAGATGAGGTTAAGGCCGACGGACCTGAGACCCTGCACCGGGCCCCTCGTCGGCTTCACCGGTCACTCGACCCCTATTGTGGGAGTGATCACCTTGCCAATACCTCTCGGAGAAGAACCGCAGGTCGTCACCTGAATGACTCTGTTCGTTGTGGTCAACATTGCGTCGGCGTACAACGGGATCATAGGACGACCCTACATGGCGGCCATCGGAGCGCTCCCTAGCCTGCTCCACCAGATGGTCAAGTTCCAAACCCCTCAAGGGGTCGGGTCAGTGCGTGGTTGCCAGAAGCTGTCCAGGAGCTGCTACGTGGGATCGACCAAACACAAGGGTCCGGAGAAAACCCTGGTGGTCGACCTACCCGGGGGGAGGGACGACTCCTACCATCGAAGGTCGGCTCCTGCTGACGGCACCGCAGAAGGACCGGGGGCCGCAGAGGAGGACCGGACCTACCGCACCCGTCCCAGCCCCCCTTGATGAGGGCGGGCTAATCCCTCTGAAGAACGCAGAACACCAGTCGTGATGTAGTCGGAAACTATAAGTCTCGAATGAAATATCCTTTTCCCTTTTGCATCTTCGAATTTCGCCATTTCCACCTGAAAATTTCAGCCCAAAAACACAAGACTCCGCGGCAGGACCAATCCTCGCCACCCAAATCGGAGAGGGACATGGGCCGAGCTACGCGCTCGCTCCCCCCACCAACGAAGACCTCCGGGGCAAGCTTACGGAGCTTTGCCACCCAAACTGGAGCGCCATATGCGGGGTAGGCGACGACACAATACCCGTCCGACTATAGAGGCTGCGGGGAGGCGACGGCCCAATACCCACCCTCTCAAAGCCTCCGGGGCAGGACCAATCCTCGCCACCCAAATCGGAGAGGGGCACGGGCCGAGCTACGCTTTCGCTCCCCCCCACCAACGAAGACCTCCGGGGCAAGCTTACGGAGCTTTGCCACCCAAACTGGAGCGCCATATGCGGGGTAGGCGACGGCCCAATACCCGTCCGAATATAGAGGCTGCGTGGAGGCGACGGCCCAATATCCGCCCTCTCAAAGACTCCGAGGCAGGACCAATCCTCGCCACCCAAATCGGAGAGGGGCACGGGCCGAGCTACGCGCTCGCTCCCCCCACCAACCAAGACCTCCGGGGCAAGCTTACAGAGCTTTGCCACCCAAACCGGAGCGCCATATGCGGGGTAGGCGACGGCCCAATACCCGTCCGACTATAGAGGCTACAGGGAGGCGACGGCCCAATACCCGCCCTCTCAAAGACTCCGGGGCAGGACCAATCCTCGCCACCCAAACCGGAGAGGGGCACGATCCGAGCTACGCGCTCGCTCCCCCCACCAACGAAGACCTCCGGGGCAATCTTACGGAGCTTTGCCACCCAAACCGGAGCGCCATATGCGGGGTAGGCGACGGCCCAATACCCGTCTGACTATAGAGGCTACGGGGAGGCGACGGCCCAATACCCGCCCTCTCAAAGACTCCGAGGCAGGACCAATCCTCGCCACCCAAACCGGAGAGGGGCACGGGCTGAGCTACGCGCTCGCTCCCCACACCAACGAAGACCTCCGGGGCAAGCTTACGGAGCTTTGCCACCCAAATCGGAGCGCCATATGTGGGGTAGGCGACGGCCCAATACACGTCCGACTATAGAGGCTGCGGGGAGGCGACGGCCCAATACCCGCCCTCTCAAAGACTCCGGGGCAGGACCAATCCTCGCCACCAAAACCGGAGAGTGGCACGGGCCGAGCTACGCGCTCGTCCCCCCACCAACGAAGACCTCCGGGGCAAGCTTATGGAGCTTTGCCACCCAAACCGGAGCGCCATATGCGGGGTAGGCGATGGCCCAATACCCGTCCGACTATAGAGGCTGCGGGGAGGCGACGGGTCAATACCCGCCCTCTCAAAGACTCTGGGGCAGGACCAATCCTCGCCACCCAAACCAGAGAGGGGCACGGGCCGAGCTATGCGCTCGCTCCCCCCACCAACGAAGACCTCCGGGGCAAGCTTACGGAGCTTCGCCACCCAAACCGGAAAGCTATATGTGTGGTAAGCGACGGCCCAACGCCCACCCGACTATAAAGGTGGCACGTGCCTAGCTACCCACCCTCCCCAAAGCGGGCCCGTGATTCTTCAACTCAAACATCGGGAAATGAATCAGGGCTCGCGGATTGAGGCAACCCTTGCGCAGGTCCAAAACTGATGAGCCACACCTGACACCAATAAAGCTGACGACCGAAATGACCCATCAAACCAAAAAGACGCTCGGGGCAAGCGCCACTGATAACAGCACACCCGCTGAAAAACAGAGGTTGATGAGTCACATCGGGCGCCACCTATCAGGGCAGGTTCCGAAGGGTACGATTCCAATAAGCTGGCTCCAGCTCATCACAGTAAGGGGAAGGGGAAGACTAAAGAGCTACCATTATAAAAACCCCCTCGGCCCCTTCAAAGGGAGGGGGACGAAAGAGATAATTTGAGGGAAGGCCAATCCCTCAGCCACACTCTCCCCCAAGAAGGTGCGGAAAATGCAAGGGACCCCAACTGCTCCGGTGGGCAGTCTCCCCTGACACGATGACCCCCGATAGGCTACTCCTCTTACACGAGGGGCACCCCCCCCGCGGATCCCCGACTTCCCTTAGACAACTTAAGGCACGGGAACTGGACGTGCACGGGCGCGACAGGCCGACAACCCGATGGATGGGGCAGACCTGCCAAATCACCCCATCGGGCACTCCAGCACCCACTAAGTCGCACCAGCCTCAGCGGACTCGCCCCCCCTCCCGCGCCGGACCATGCCGATAGGCTATTCCTCTTACATCAGGAGCGCCCCGCCTTCCACCCCTCGACTTCTCCTGGACCACTTACGCCAGGGAGAGGAGAGGACCGGTGGCGGACCACCCCTTCCCACACCCGTCCTACGGCGACTCCAACCAACAGGAAGGCTAAAGCCCCGCGGGATAGAGCAACCACCAAGGACTCCCTCTCCCCCCAATTCTGGAACGAGGGATAAAGCAGCCACAACCGCCCCCGACGCCGACACATCGCTCCCACCTCTTCGGGGATTCCCCGCCGGTGCGTAGACCCTCCGAAGCGACCTTGCAACCCTTCAGGGGCACGAAGACAGAGAGGGACGCTCCAAATGGAGCGAGGGCATCCACCAAAGTAGAACGGCTCGACAGTTCGCCTGCGGGCTGACCTACACACCATATCATGTCCCTGCCCTGTTCATTAAATTTTGATAAAAGCTAATGAAAAGACTACTCCCAGCAGACCATTAGCAATAATTTAGGCGCACTCATGCACGGGAATAACCCCCGAAAAGGGGGGGACGAGCTCTGCGCCACGCGCCACGCGCCCCCCGCCACGCGCCCCCCGCCACCCGCCACCCCGGAGCGAGCTGGGGAAAAAAGACAGTCTAACCGGCTGAAAACATTCTCATGCGCACGATCCTAACAAAGGGAATAAACGTAGCTCGACCTACGCCAGGCAAGAGAAAATAATAACATAACATATCCAACAAAGGGAATCTCCACATACTCAGAGTCCGAAAATTACAAAATTACAAGTATCGACCCCACAAAACTTTCCTTTCTTTCTTTCTCGCCACATATACAAAACTACTCTGGTGTGTCCCCATCACCAACTGCGCGCCCACTAGTTGCAACATCCCTTCCGTCAGCTGCGGGGGAATCCCCCCCCCCCCGTTTTGCCGGTCTCCACCGCGACGACCCCGCCTCCTTCGACGATCACCCGTTCGTCGTCCCCTGACTCCTCCTCGTCTCCGAACGCAGCGAGTCCTTCGAGGTCGAGCTCAATGGGTAGGGACAAACCCGCCACCCTCTCCTTTATCCGGACCAAGCAGGCCTCCCACCCCTCCTCTCGACCTTCCTCGCGACCCTCTTCACGGCCTGCCCTGTAACGACCCGCTCTCGGGGGCCCGTTACTTATTTGATAATTGCGCAGGTTCTGCAGTTAACCAGTGAAATCAAAATATCCACGATGCAGAGATGTACAAAGATACCCAAATAGTGTCCAATTATTACAATTCATACCGTACAAATATTCCAACGATACAAGAAAGAAAGAAAATACAGTACACAACTGAAAATAGCTCTGGAAGCTGCGGTCTCATGGTCGAAGTCTGGCGCTATTAACTCAAGAGCATCTGCCTCCATATGTACGTCGTCTGCGGTGCCACAGAAATGGAACCGTAGGTAAGTCACAACAATTCTAAATAAAGACAGAGAGGTACTGTACAAGTATGACAAAGCAGACCAAAGTGAAAGTAAAGTACGGTGCAGTGTGTGTACAAGTGTAGAAAGCAACGTGCATGGAATGCGTAAAGTAAAGGTGACTGTACTGGCAAGTAAAGTGAGGCAAGTATGGTAACTGTACTGGTAAGGAAAGTAAATTGCAAGTACTGTAAAGAAAGTAACTGTGCAAGCTGCACTAGAACTACGTGACTCAAGTAGGAGAGTACAATATGTGACCGTTCAATTCGTCTCTTTCCTGGGTCCTACCCAGACGAATGCCAGTACCCAGGCAGCAGGATGGTTTGCCGAAACACAGGCAGTTAGACAGGAGGCCGAAACACAGGCAGCTTGACATGTAGATCGAACTCTAGTCACTCCCGTACTCTCGCAACTGTGAGTTACCCCGAAACCCCGGTGACGTGTCAAGTACAAGTTCTTCACAAGATTGTTCCACAGGATGTTCCACATGTTAGTCACACCAAGTAAACTGGTTGACTTCCTCATTGAAAACCAGCAAGTAGGATAAAGACAAGTCCAACACCAAAAGTTGTTACTTCCGTGCTTTGAGCATGTGGTAGTGTGGTTTAGCACACAATTTACCCAAGTTGGTAGTTGCGTGTTACAACCACGAAAGTTGAAAGTTGGCAAAGTAATCTTTAGTTGATTACTTTCATACTAGTTCTCTAGTTTGGTTCAAGTCAAATAGCCGTTCGAGGCTATAAGTGGTGAAGTGTCACAAGTTCATGCAAGCACAGTAAACTAGTTTTCTGAACTTAGAATCTGTCGTGACTTACTATATTCGAACTCGTCGTGGCAAGACGAGGTTGGAGCTGGAAGAGCTGGTGCACGAAGATTGGTACCTGCAATCACAAAAATTCTTGGTTAAGGAACGCTACATTTCTATTTAGATAATTTGATCGCTTTGATTTTTAAAACTGGTTGAAACATTGTCGAAATGCGTTCTAAATTTTCATATAGACTATATATGATAAAAATAGTTTTACTGCAAGAGGGAATATTTTTCTGAGGCTTATAGTAATTTTTGGAATTTTTAAAAGCTCAAAAACAATTTAAAATCTGTTTTCCAATTAGTAACGTATTTATTCCACAATTTATTCTGGATGCAATCTACATCGGAATGTTGCAATTGAGGTGTCAAAACGACCGTCTCGAAGATTACTTTAACATATATTTTTATTAAGTATTAGTTTACGTTAAAATAAGAAGATACTGATTTTTAAATTAAAATAACGGATTTAACTTATAGGCTAAAAAATTAATTCTGGAAAAACTAAGCGTCGGATTGAGATGAAACTAGCGCCATTGGGTCCAGAATATTATTTCTGATTTTCTGGGGCTAGTCTCACATTTTTCTGGGTCCTATATAATTACTTATCAATTTAAAACCAATAAACCCTATTTAATAATTAATTAAAATACGAAAAATACGAAATATACATATATTTACAAGTTTGCCATTTCAAAACTTACGCATCTACGTCGTTGCATGCGGGGAGAGAGAGGGAGGCAACAGCGGGCGGGGGCGTACGGCGTCACGGCGGCGACGTCGTGGGGCGTAGGCGGCGACGACCCACATCTGCGACGACGGCGAGCGGGATAGGCGTACGACGGGCTCAGGAGGCGGAGAGCGGAGCTCGGAGGGGCTTTACGGGCGGCGGAGCATGGCGAAGCAGCGGCTGTGGCTCGAGGCGAGAGTGCTCGTTGGAGGAGGCCGTCGTGGAGGGGGAGATCGGAGTTGACGCCGTCGGATTCCTGGACGAAGGCAGGGCACGATCTGAGGGGGAGGTGCTTTGCAGGGATTTCGGAGCAGCTCGGAGACGGCGATGGCTCGTCGGAGTACGGTGGGGCGGAGCTCCAGCGGGGAGCGACGCTGTCGCGGCGGCGTGAAGCATCTGCAGCAGAGGGGGAGGCTGCTCGGAGGCCATGGAGAGAGGAGGCAGCTTCATCATTCAGAGGAGCTCCGGTGGAGCTTCGACGTGGGTTCGGCGCTGCTCCGACGATGAGGATGGTGGAGGGGGAGCTTCAAGTGGCGGCGACAGCCGTGAGGGCAGCGGTCGAGCATAGGGAGGAAGTGTGCATGGGAGAGCGGGGCTTGGCGAAGCGGCACTGAGGCGTGGAGGAGGCCACCGGCGGAGAGAGGCCGTGGGGTTCGAACGTAATGAGGGAGAGAGAGAGAGGGTCTGTTAAAATGTGAAAGAGGGTGGGGGGTTTATTTAAAGGGTAAGCTAATGGCAAAGGTGTAATTAATGGGGGTAGATGAAGGGGGGTAGATGGGGCTTTCCTTGGTTAGCTGAGAGAGTGAAGTTAGACAGGGATGGGTAGATATGGGTAGGTCAGGTGGGGGTAATTAGGGTAATTAAAAGGGATTAAAAACATTAGTGAAGGTCATTAGTGTAACAAAATTACGAAAATGCCCCTACTAGTAAACGTGTTCGAAAAATTACGAAAACATACCCACGGGATCGTATCGTCACGAGGATCGTGAATACGAAGACCGTTCCAGGGTTTGGGCTACGGGGATACTAGTTTTTGGCCAAAACGTTTAGAAAGCGGGTTTGCGGGTTCTCTATTGAAATGATATCAGAAAATTACGCAATTAATGTGGGAAGACCTAAATGATCATAGGATACTACTGCAAAAGTTTGAAAATGTTTTGAAGACGTTTGAATAGAAAATAAATTCGTTGACCCAAAACTGCAATATCTGAAAATGAATTTTTATCAGATCTTTTAGAGGTATTTGACAAAATCCGATTTTACTAAAATACTCCATACTTAGTCTGGTACTTTCAAATATTTTTATAAGAAATTTTGAAATCAGTTTAAGACTCCTGATCAACCATTACAAAATACAATTAAAATGAAATTACTTTAAATACTTAATTTAAATGTATTGGAAAAATACAGGCCGTTACATGCCCCCAAGCCCCTGGACATCGCATCCGTAAGGGTGGGGATGACGGTCGTCTCCTGGTACGAGCGAAACTCCTCGACCTGTCGAGCCAACTCCTCCTCGGCGGCCTTCGCATGACCCTCCAGACCCACCACACGCGCTTCCTCTCTCCCAAGGGTCTCCTCCAGCTCCTTCGACCTATCTTTAGCCGCGGTCGCCTGCACCTCATAATCGGCCAGGACCGCCTTTAGGCGCTCTACCTCCGCCTCATACTGGCTGCACCGCTCCCTCTCCTTCGCCATTCCCTCGCCAGCACTCTTACGAAAGGCGACGAATTCAGCCGCCACTCTTGCAATGGCACTCTTGGACTTATTTATGGCTGGCACGTGCCTCATAGCTCCAAGCATCAAAGTGATGGCCTGCACAACAAAAGAAAACCCATTTAGGGTATTCAATAAAATCCACTGGCAAACATCACCCGGCTTACACAACATACCTGGACGTCGTGCCACACCGCAGTTCCACACAGACCCTCAGGCTCCACCGCCTCTAGCGCCACCCTGTCACGGGGCAAGAAAATATTCTCCGCCAGCCTCGCCGCCACACCGCCATCCTCAAACACGGACTCATCATCCCTCACCTTGAACAGTGCCCGATGAAGAGCTTCGTCAGGATAGCCCTCAACTTCGGTCCTCTTAGCCCAGAAACAGACAAGCGAGGCCTCACAGCTGGGTTCGGCGGCCCTCTCCAGACCGAACAACGGACAGCCGTAGGGCCAGCTGTCCCAGCCGGCCGACTTGGCCAGGCCACCCGACGTATTGGCCCTCCCCTGCTGGTCGGTAACGGTTACCCCCTCCACATCAGCGGGTATCCGGGGGCTAGACGACCGTGTCTCGAGGGCCTCCACCCCTCCCCCAGTCGACCCTTCCCCCCGCCTTCCAGGTCGATAACGGGGGTTGCGATCCCCTCCCCGGACCCGCCCCCCTGCTGACCGATTTTCCCCCGCCCCTGAGCATCAGAGACAGACGAGCTCGCAGGCAGCTTCCTCCTCTTCGTGGACACCTGCACCCTCATCGAACTCTCCACCGTGCCCTCCTCGCGCAACCTCTTGGTGATCGTCTTCTTCGACGTTTGCCCCGCCTGCTCCGCAGCTCGCCTCATCATCTCCTCAAGGGACAGACTCATGGTGCGACCTACCAAAGAAAGAAAGTTCAAGGTAAGCACTTCAGACGCACTAGTGCCAAAGTCTATTGTACCTTCGGGCCAGATATTCAACGCTATCATCTCAGCCCGGGCGAGCGTCTTGTAGTCTCGGCCCTCTCCCGGTATCGCCATTAGAAACTGCGCCACCTGTTTCTCCTCGTCTCCCAGTTCAACCCCCTCCTTCGCCTCGGGATTCAGCTCTCCCCAATCCGATCTCATCAGCACATCCTCCGGCACGAAGACAAACACATATTGCTTGCGCCACCCCTTAATCTTCCCCGGCAACCCCCTAATGAGTGGATGGCTCCTCTTCGCGGAGAGATAATAGCAGGACCTCAGCTTCTTCACCGTGAAGAAATATCAAAACAAAGACAGCGAGGGGCGAACCTGGTTACTCACGCACAACACAAGGAAACCCACAACCACACTAATGGCATTGGGCATCAGACAATACAAGGGCAGCCCCAGGATATTCAACACATCTAACACGAATGGATGGGGGGAAGCGCAACCCTTGCTCGAAGGAGGACACATACACTCACACCTCGTGGTCGCCGGCGAAACACACCCTCTCTTGCGCGTCTGGTTCGCGAACAGAATACGGTGGCATGACATACAAGTCGAAGATCTCCGCAAGGGGCCTCTTCAGCACCGACTTCACGCCCGCAATCTCGAGGGGCACCGCCCCAGTTTCCACGGCAGAGCTCCCTTCCCCCACCACCCTCGACCCATGACCACGAAACGAAGACGTCGAGGAAGACATCGACAAAAACAGACCTCTTACCTAAAGGACACCGTCGACTCGGACTGCAACGCTACTTCTGCGGCCGATTCCACGAGGACAACTCCGGCAAGGGCAACGAAATCTCCGACAACCCCAGCCGCTTGGAAAACCTTCACCCAACAATCAGCCCTTCCTCGCTCCCCAACCAGAGATCTTTTTAATCGACACCGCGAAGTATCGCGACCGTTGGCCTCGCGCCACGTGTCATCAATCCGTTCTCTCTCCAGCGTCGATCCACGTGGTCTGATGCTTCGAGTAATGGTAGCTGTCACTTCTGCCACGCGTCAGCCTTGAAGCGGTCGGGTCGCTTCGATTCCCCCCCGCCATCGAATTGCCAGGATGACGTCTAGTCACGCGACCGCCAACAGGCCCCTTTGATTCCCGCCCAAATCCCGGTGAAATGATCGCCCCTAGTCGAAATTACGCCATTCTTAGCCTCTCCCTTCTATCCGTCGTTCGCACCCGGGATGAGTCCCGCCTCCGTCGGGGAGGCCGACGCAAGGATGCGCCGCTTAATCAATTTCAGACTTTGGTTTCAACGTTTAGCAAACGATCGTACGGACTATACGGCCTCGCCCCACCTCGCAGCGCTCCTACAATCCTCCTGGAACCCCGCTTTGCTTCGCGACAAACCCCGGGTAGACGCGGTACATCTCAACTTCCCTCTCCCGACGACCCGAATATCCTCGGTATAGCGAAGTTGGGGGCAATTATGTCCCTCACAAAACAAATGGCCTACAAACACAACAAGGAAGAAGACAGTCCGACACAAGACCAATTCAATGCATTTATCCAAATAGCAAAGCTATACATTAAGCCATCCGCACACTACAACAAGACATTGGTTTTAACCCTCATACAAGAAGGTACAGGATTCCCCAAACCCACTTTCTCAGCGACGTCGCCTCTCGGCCGACCGAGCCCTCATATCTCTCGCCACTTGGCGAACTCCCGCATCCCTTGCCTCTTGCAACATCGGCACAACATGCTCGTCATGGTAGCGGCGGATAGCGACCTCGATCACTCCGCCCTCAACTTCCCGCTTTTCCTCCATCCGCTGCATCACGATACCCTTCTCCCTCTTCTCTGCCTCAAGGGCCTCCTTTAGGCTGGCTATCTGCCGCCTCTGTAACGCGATCACCGTCTCCTTGCTAGCCAACTCTACGGCGTGCTTCAACCGGATATCATCCCTCTCCCGCGTCACCTCTAGGAGTTGGCGCTCGACCGTAGCTTTTGACGAATCAAAGTACGCGGCCCGCCCCTTTTCTACCTCACAGGCCATCCTAACCTTCTCCAGCTCCGCTTCCATGTCCCTCAGCTTCACCTTGACCTCGCCGAGGTTCGCCCTCGCTATCTCAAGATCCGCTCTGGTGGTGGCCACATGAGTGCGACCCCGTAGGGCTACCATGTCCGTAACCATCTACAAAAGACCCGAATCAGCGGGGCACGAGTAAAGAAAGCCTAAGGGCGAGACGAGTGAACCGGCTTACTTGCACGACGTGCCATACAGCAGAGCCACACAACTGTTCCGCCCCCACGCGAGTCAACGATTCGCGGTCTCGCGGTAACATGCAATACTCTGCGAGGCGCGCTGCCACCCCGGCGTCCTCGAATATCGACTCGTCATGGCCCACTCGAAAGGGCAACTTATGGAGGCGGTCATCCGGAAACGCCTCGATTTCCTCTCGAGTCCTCTTGAAATGAATGAGGGCACCCTCACAACTCGGGCTCATCGACCTCCCCATATCCCACGAAGGGATCCCGTATGGCCACTTCTGAACCGAGCGCGCCTTGCGAGGCTCGACCACCTCTGATGCCCCCGACGGGACGGAGGGACCTATCGCCCGCGCGGACGAGCCCGCAGGGAGATCATCACCGGACCTACCGGTAGAGATACCTGATTCGGCCACCCTCCGTCCCCGGTGTGCTCTCTCCCCACGGGAGACCTCGCCTCCCCATTCCCGGGATCCTACTTCGTGCGCCACTCCCTTGCCTTTCTTGCAAGGACCAGTGTCCTCCGCGATGGGGACTCCGGCTGATCCCGACACCTCCTCCGGCCCTCGCATCACGTCTCCACCTACGAAGGAAAAAGAGATCAGGGTAAGCCTAGCTAAAGGTTTACCAAATGTCAAAGATACCTAGGGACCAAAAGTCCTGGGCGAGCCGACTGCTCCGCGTCAAACTTGCTAGCTGACAGTACGCCTCGGGCAGTTCCATCAGAATCTGAGCTTTTGCTAGATCTTCCCCAGTCAGCTCCACCCTTTCATTCACTAGAGGGTTTCGCCCCCCCCCAGTTCGACACCTCTCGATACCTGTTGTTCACTTCGTAACTAGTGGCCGGTTTCCCGTCGCGGAAGCCTTTTCCCAGTGCGCGGAGCCCCAACGAGGAAGGTGTTAGTGGTTTCTCATGGGGTCAATAATGCTAATCCCTCTTTTTGTGCTACTCCTACGGGAAGAAGATAAGAAAACGCGAAGCGTTCTCTTGCTTTCCCAACCTGTTGTTTCTAAAGGCTGCCCTCCCTCGGCTGGATTTTGGTCCAGCCTACTACGAGGATCCCGTATCCCGTACATCGTCTTTCTCCCTCCTGGGTTCCCGTGGTTCCTATGCCGCCTAACCTTTAAACAGACAGGGAACTCAAAACCACAGAACGAAGGAAGCAGCAACTCCAGGAGAAATGTATTAAAATAACCACACCTCCCTGCACTCGGCTTGCCCTACCGTGTCGTTAGATGGTCTGAGTGGCTGTCAAATGGGTAGCTGGCTCTCCGAACCTATCCATATACAGTCCCGTAGGAACCAGGGGACTAGCGGCCCGTGTCGCTCGGCATCATCACGAAGGCGAACTTCCTCATCCATTCGCCGACATCGTCGGGCACCCCGCGGATTAGTTCTCGTCCTCTCCTAGCACAAACACAATGATACATTCCCCTCTTCTGGACTACGAAGAAATGCTGGAACATCGCCAGGGAGGGACTCAAGGAGCAGGCAAGACACAAGACGACGAACCCCACCAGCAAGCCCCAGGACCGGGGCGCTAGGGCAAATATCGGCAACTCCAGGAAGTTCAATAGATAAAGCAGATACGGGTGGATCGGGAAACGGAGCCCCAACTCAAATGACCGGACATAAACCCCGACCTCATTATCTCCGGGCGAGCACACCGTTTCCTCCGACCCGGGGACCCATACCTCATAGGGCAGTCGCATGAACCGCACGCGAATCTCCCTGATGTTATGTAACGGTCCGTATTTTTCAATGCAACTATTTACGCATTTAACCTATTTTAAAACTATTTTGTAATGGTTGATCAGGAGTTTTAAACTGATTTGAAAAATTCTTATAAAAATATTTTGAAACACTAGACTTATTATAAAGTATTTCAGCAATTTCAGATTTCCTCCAATACCCAAAACATTTCTGTTAAAATTCATCTTCCAAAATTACCGTTTTGATTCGATGAATTTATTTCCTATCCAAACATTTTCAAAATGTCTTCAAACTTCTGCAGTAGCCTCCTATGATCATTTAGGGCTCTCCACATTAATTTCGTAATTTTCTGATATCATTTCAATAGAGAACCCGCGGACCCGCTTTCTAAACGTTTTGGCCAAAAACTAGTATCCCCGTAGCCGAAAACCTGAAACGGACTTCGTATTCGCGATCCTCGTGACGATACGATCATGTGGGTATGTTTTCGTAATTTTTCGGACACGTTTACTAGTAGGGACAAAATCGTAATTTTGTATTTTTGACATTATCTACTAATTACGTTTTAACCTCTTTACCTAATTACTTTTTACCCTATTAGCTATTTTAATTAACCCTACCTAACCCCTACCCGTATGCCCACATGAGATTCATGCCCCAACCTAATTTCCTACCTTAGTCTAAAGCTAGACCTAACATCATTAAATCTTTGACTAAGTATTTAATTACATCCTAATTTTATATTAATTAAGTTTATTTATAAAAACCCCCAGGCTCTTAAACTCACGCACCCATCATCTCTCCCCCTCACTTCACACACAGGGGTCTCTCTCTCTCTCCCGTGTTCTCTCCCCTTCAAAAATTACCAAGCCCGATTCTCTCTCCCCCGTAACCCCTACACACAGCCTCTATCTCTCTCCCTCTCAACTTCCCCCAGGCCCGACACCTCAAACTCCGCCATCGCCACCCCGCTCTTCGAGCTCCACGAAGCTAAACACCCCCCACCGTGCCTCACACCGACGAGCACCCACGCACCGTCGTCCTGCCTTTCTCCGACCACCCACGTAACGCCCTCCACCTTTGCTACCACCGGAGCAGCGCGCTGCTCCCAAGCCCGCACGACGTCAACCCCTCGAACAGCCCTCCCCCGCTCTCGCTTCCGCCATCGCTCGCCCTCCGTGCTGCCACCAACGCGACGAGGCCCCGCCACTGCTCCGACGAAGCTCCAGCGCCTCGCCGTCAGCCGCTCCGAGGGCCCCACGGTCCGCTCGCAAGACCCCTCGCCTTCCGCCTGATCTCCGTTGCCTCGCCCAACCATCCGAGCCCGCCCTCGATGACGTGAGCCACCGCCAAGCCCCGGTGAACCCACAGCAGCCCGCCACCTCGGAGCAACGCCGCTCTGCTCCCACCGCAGCTCGGGGCCCCCGACGTCCGAAGCCCCGCCATCGCCTGTTGCCCCTGATACCGCCGCGAAGCACCGCAAGCAGCAGCAACAGCTGCTCCCCGACTTCGCTCGCCGCACCATCCACCGCTTCCCGACGTCCGACCATCGCTCGAGCTCTCTCTCCCTCACCGATGAACGCCAGCGAAACCACCTCCGTCCCCTCCGCTGCTCACCGGAGCCCGTCCACCCCGAAGCTCCGCTCTCCGACGTCGTTGCCGCCGGCCACTGCCTCTTCCCCGTCGCCTGACGCCGCCGCTCACCCCGCCGGATCCCACCGCCTGCGCCGCCGCCGCTTCCGCTCCGCCGCTGTCCGAGCACACGGCACCCCCAAGCGCCATGCAGCGTAAAACGAGGGGGTGAGTAATATTCATCCGCATTAAATACGTATTCGTAACGTATTTACGTATTTAAGTATTTTAATAAGTAGATTAATTGAGTTTAATGGTTTTAAATTAATAATAAATAATATAGAGATCAGAAAAATACAAGACTAGGCCTAGAAAATCAGAAATGACATTCTGGACCCAATGGAACTAGTTTCATCTCAATCAGACGCTTAGTTTGTCCAGAATTAATTTTTAACCCTAAAATTTAAATATGTTTTTTCATTCAAAAATCTGTAATTTGGTATTTTCACCTATATTAATATATGAGAAAAATATATGTTAAAGTACTCTTCGAAACGGCCATTTTGACAGTTCATTTGCAACTTTACGCTGTAGATTGCATCCAGAATAAATGTTTGAATAAATACGTTACTAATTGGAAAATAGTTTTTAAATTATTTTTGAGCTTTTAAAAATTATAAGAAATTACAGAAGCTTCTGAAAATTCTCCACTCTTACAGTAAAATCTAAATAATTATTTTAGGTTTATATAAAAATTTTAAATATCTTTCGACACCGTTTTAACGAGTTTAAAAATCAAACTAACCTAATTATTAAATAGGAAAAAGTCGTGTTTTTCTAAAATAAGTATTTTGTGTTGCAGGTACAGACTCTGGTGTACCAACTTCTGAGGAAGCGCTAGATCCTCTTCCGGCTTACTACAACGGTATTAATTTTGGTAAGTCACGATAGGTTCTAACCTTAGAAATCTAGCCACTGTGCTCGTACGAACTTGTAGCACCGCACTACTACGTGCTCGAAGCACGGAAACATACGCCACTTACTTGTGTTGGACTTGACTTGGAACATTTCGTGGAACAATCATGTAAAGAACTTGTACTTGACACATCACCGGGTTTTGGGGTAACTCATAGTTTGCGAGAGTACGGGAGTGACTAGAGTTTGGTCTACCTGTCCTGTCGCCTGTGTTTCGGCGCCCTGTCCTGCTGCCTGCGTTTCGGCAAACCATACTGCTGCCTGGGTACCGGCATTCGTCTGGGTAGCACCCAGGCAAGAGACGAACTGAACGGTCACATATCGTACTCTCCGACTTGAGTCACGTAGTTTTAGCAGAGCTTGCACGGTTACTTCTTTACAGTCATGCACTTTACTTTCTGCACTTGTACAGACACTACACCGTACTTTACTTTACCTCTGCTTGTCATACTTGTACAGTACTCCTTTTCTTTGTTTAGAATCTTTGTGACTTACCTTCGGTTCCACTTGTGGCACCGACAGACGAAGATCTGGTTGAGGATATTGCTCCAGAGTACGAGGAGCCTGTGTACGACCCAGAGACCACAGAGTTTTAGTTACTTTTCTGTCGGAGTGTGTATTGTACTATGTATTTCCGTTTCTGCATTTCCTTTCAGTATTTCCTTTCATGTATTGGTGTGAGAGAGTGTTGGTTGTTGTACTTTAATTTGGACTGTAATAATGTCTGTAAGCTGGTTTGAGTGTTGTTGGTACATCTCTGCGTTGTGGCTATGCTGAATTCACTGGTAAACTGCGGAACCTGCGCAATTATCAAATAAGTAACGGGCCCCCGAGAGCGGGTCGTTACAAGTTTGGTGGCCCACGCAGGTCCGTGCAAAATACCTCGTGAACAGTATAGTAAAACCAGGATGTATCGTATACGATATTCAACTAAGCTGACATTTCTTTGGATGCATGTTTGACACTCGAAAGACGGACGGGAACATCTCGGAGAGCCCAATGGAGTTGGCTATCTGGCCTTAAAAAAATTCATTTTGATAGGATTAATTAGTTGTATTAAAAAAAATCCTTCTGTGTCGGTGGCACCCATATGAATGATGATCTTCCTTCAATGGACCATGATACCGGTCAATGTGCTTGGCTAAAGTCTGTTGGATCAACCTAGCTAGACTGGGCATAAGTGATCCTGGCTTAGTCACTTCCCTGACCGTGTCCGCTGGACCGCAAGGACGTGAATCATGATTATGTGACGTTATCGATCTTATTCACTACCAATCTCCTTTTAAGCCTGACGACCTTTCATTTGACATTCTTAGAATCTTTCTATTTCTAGTTTGCTTGAACCCTAGCCACGTTTATTCTAAGGAGGGTAGCATTCGAATTTTTCGATCATCAGAAGTTCGAGCTCCTCAGCAGATGCAGATCGAAGGACGTTCAGAAGTATTCGAGGATGATGCTGAAGATTTTGAGACGAGCAAAACGTGACGTGTACGCTATTGCGTTTTTCATCCGTCTGGAACTCGTATTTCTTTTCTAACTCTGCTCCCATCTTGTACCCGATTTTTCCACGTGTTGGAATTCTTTCCCGCCTACCCTATACTACCTACCCATGACTTTCGACGCCCCCTATTTATTTCCTTTGTCCGCTTCCCCACCTCGATCCCCGTTCCCGTCTAACACCGACGACTTTTGGTGCCCCCTTTTCTTTTAAAACCCCCCTCCTCTCCTTCCTCACCAAGCCACCCCGTGGTTCCCTTTTCGCTCAGACATCGCCCCCTCCTCCTCCCGGCCTCTTCCCCAAGCGAACTTACCATCTCACCCGAAGCTCCGCCAGCTTCCGCTCCACTCCATCGGAAGTCCCTGCCATGGATCGTCAACCAGCCGCAGCTCTCATCGCCGAAGACCCGCAACCACTAATGGCCCTTCGACGTTCTGTTTTGGGATTTTTGGCCTTGGCAACAACCCTCGTCGCCACCCTCGCTACCGCCGCTTGGCTGAGATCTTGGGAAGCCGTGATCCTTGGGCTTCTCTTGAGCTCTCTGCCCTGGGTCTCACCCCGGTTGAGATCCCGTTTAGGCTTCCTCTTGCGTCTACTTCTTTTGGGTTGCGGAAAAGCGTGTTTTTGGTTGTTCATTTGTTGGGTGATGTTGGGGGTTGCGAATGTCAAGTATTGGTCTACGGAAGGAGTGATGGCGATGATTATTGACATGATATTGGCCTTGGGTGTTGAAGTTGGATGTAGGCCTTGTGCTTGGCTCTGGATGAGAGCATGGATCCTGCCTTATTGTGGGATAGTATGGAGATTGACGGAAGGAATGCTAGCAGTGAGTACTGACTTAGAAGGTTGGCCTTGTACTTACCTTTGGGCGGTGATTTGGACGTTAGCATGTGGTTGGGCATTATGGAAATTGATGGTGTTGGTACCCGTGGATTAGTCGATACCTGCTATATTATGAACAACATCTGTGGCTAGACCCCGTTAGTCACCAGTAGCACGAATAAACTTTATAGTCTTCCTGTTTATGTGGTTTAAATAGCTTGCTACTGGCTTATCACCTCAGGTTCCAAGTTCGAACAGATGTTGTCATCATAATAGCCCTCATTTTCATGTGATGTTATAATCTCATATTAATTTTGGGCTACTTGAGAAGTCAGAGTAACTATTGTGATAATACTGGAATAGTCATGGAAGCTATGGTGATGTTAATAATATATATTTATTAGTAATATCTCTTGTTTTCTTGATGCTATGATATCCCACTATATTTCATGCTATTAACAACTTATTTTCTAAATTGAAATCATTCGACTAGTTTTCCATTTTATTATTTATTTGTTTGAGCTTCTTAATAACAGCAATTATTTTATTTTATAAAGTTTTGAGAAATTCCGAGGACGGAATTATTTTAAGGAGGGTAGAATGTAACGGTCCGTATTTTTCAATGAAACTATTTACGCATTTAACCTATTTTAAAACTATTTTGTAATGGTTGATCAGGAGTTTTAAACTGATTTCAAAAATTCTTATAAAAATATTTTGAAACACTATACTTATTATAAAGTATTTCAGCAATTTCAGATTTCCTCCAATACCCAAAACATTTCTGTTAAAATTCATCTTCCAAAATTACCGTTTTGATTCGATGAATTTATTTCCTATCCAAACATTTTCAAAATGTCTTCAAACTTCTGCAGTAGCCTCCTATGATCATTTAGGGCTCTCCACATTAATTTCGTAATTTTCTGATATCATTTCAATAGAGAACCCGCGGACCCGCTTTCTAAACGTTTTGGCCAAAAACTAGTATCCCCGTAGCCGAAAACCTGAAACGGACTTCGTATTCGCGATCCTCGTGACGATACGATCATGTGGGTATGTTTTCGTAATTTTTCGGACACGTTTACTAGTAGGGACAAAATCGTAATTTTGTATTTTTGACATTATCTACTAATTACGTTTTAACCTCTTTACCTAATTACTTTTTACCCTATTAGCTATTTTAATTAACCCTACCTAACCCCTACCCGTATGCCCACATGAGATTCATGCCCCAACCTAATTTCCTACCTTAGTCTAAAGCTAGACCTAACATCATTAAATCTTTGACTAAGTATTTAATTACATCCTAATTTTATATTAATTAAGTTTATTTATAAAAACCCCCAGGCTCTTAAACTCACGCACCCATCATCTCTCCCCCTCACTTCACACACAGGGGTCTCTCTCTCTCTCCCGCGTTCTCTCCCCTTCAAAAATTACCAAGCCCGATTCTCTCTCCCCCGTAACCCCTACACACATCCTCTATCTCTCTCCCTCTCAACTTCCCCCAGGCCCGACACCTCAAACTCCGCCATCGCCACCCCGCTCTTCGAGCTCCACGAAGCTAAACACCCCCCACCGTGCCTCACACCGACGAGCACCCACGCACCGTCGTCCTGCCTTTCTCCGACCACCCACGTAACGCCCTCCACCTTTGCTACCACCGGAGCAGCGCGCTGCTCCCAAGCCTGCACGACGTCAACCCCTCGAACAGCCCTCCCCCGCTCTCGCTTCCGCCATCGCTCGCCCTCCGTGCTGCCACCAACGCGACGAGGCCCCGCCACTGCTCCGACGAAGCTCCAGCGCCTCGCCGTCAGCCGCTCCGAGGGCCCCACGGTCCGCTCGCAAGACCCCTCGCCTTCCGCCTGATCTCTGTTGCCTCGCCCAACCATCCGAGCCCGCCCTCGATGACGTGAGCCACCGCCAAGCCCCGGTGAACCCACAGCAGCCCGCCACCTCGGAGCAACGCCGCTCTGCTCCCACCGCAGCTCGGGGCCCCCGACGTCCGAAGCCCCGCCATCGCCTGTTGCCCCTGATACCGCCGCGAAGCACCGCAAGCAGCAACAACAGCTGCTCCCCGACTTCGCTCGCCGCACCATCCACCGCTTCCCGACGTCCGACCATCGCTCGAGCTCTCTCTCCCTCACCGATGAACGCCAGCGAAACCACCTCCGTCCCCTCCGCTGCTCACCGGAGCCCGTCCACCCCGAAGCTCCGCTCTCCGACGTCGTTGCCGCCGGCCACTGCCTCTTCCCCGTCGCCTGACGCCGCCGCTCACCCCGCCGGATCCCACCGCCTGCGCCGCCGCCGCTTCCGCTCCGCCGCTGTCCGAGCACACGGCACCCCCAAGCGCCATGCAGCGTAAAACGAGGGGGTGAGTAATATTCATCCGCATTAAATACGTATTCGTAACGTATTTACGTATTTAAGTATTTTAATAAGTAGATTAATTGAGTTTAATGGTTTTAAATTAATAATAAATAATATAGAGATCAGAAAAATACAAGACTAGGCCTAGAAAATCAGAAATGACATTCTGGACCCAATGGAACTAGTTTCATCTCAATCAGACGCTTAGTTTGTCCAGAATTAATTTTTAACCCTAAAATTTAAATATGTTTTTTCATTCAAAAATCTGTAACTTGGTATTTTCACCTATATTAATATATGAGAAAAATATATGTTAAAGTACTCTTCGAAACGGCCATTTTGACAGTTCATTAGCAACTTTACGATGTAGATTGCATCCAGAATAAATGTTTGAATAAATACGTTACTAATTGAAAAATAGTTTTTAAATTATTTTTGAGCTTTTAAAAATTATAAGAAATTACAGAAGCTTCTAAAAATTCTCCACTCTTGCAGTAAAATCTAAATAATTATTTTAGGTTTATATAAAAATTTTAAATATCTTTCGACACCGTTTTAACGAGTTTAAAAATCAAACTAACCTAATTATTAAATAGGAAAAAGTCGTGTTTTTCTAAAATAAGTATTTTGTGTTGCAGGTACAGACTCTGGTGTACCAACTTCTGAGGAAGCGCTAGATCCTCTTCCGGCTTACTACAACGGTATTAATTTTGGTAAGTCACGATAGGTTCTAACCTTAGAAATCTAGCCACTGTGCTCGTACGAACTTGTAGCACCGCACTACTACGTGCTCGAAGCACGGAAACATACGCCACTTACTTGTGTTGGACTTGACTTGGAACATTTCGTGGAACAATCATGTAAAGAACTTGTACTTGACACATCACCGGGTTTTGGGGTAACTCATAGTTTGCGAGAGTACGGGAGTGACTAGAGTTTGGTCTACCTGTCCTGTCGCCTGTGTTTCGGCGTCCTGTCCTGCTGCCTGCGTTTCGGCAAACCATACTGCTGCCTGGGTACCGGCATTCGTCTGGGTAGCACCCAGGCAAGAGACGAACTGAACGGTCACATATCGTACTCTCCGACTTGAGTCACGTAGTTTTAGCAGAGCTTGCACGGTTACTTCTTTACAGTCATGCACTTTACTTTCTGCACTTGTACAGACACTACACCGTACTTTACTTTACCTCTGCTTGTCATACTTGTACAGTACTCCTTTTCTTTGTTTAGAATCTTTGTGACTTACCTTCGGTTCCACTTGTGGCACCGACAGACGAAGATCTGGTTGAGGATATTGCTCCAGAGTACGAGGAGCCTGTGTACGACCCAGAGACCACAGAGTTTTAGTTACTTTTCTGTCGGAGTGTGTATTGTACTATGTATTTCCGTTTCTGCATTTCCTTTCAGTATTTCCTTTCATGTATTGGTGTGAGAGAGTGTTGGTTGTTGTACTTTAATTTGGACTGTAATAATGTCTGTAAGCTGGTTTGAGTGTTGTTGGTACATCTCTGCGTTGTGGCTATGCTGAATTCACTGGTAAACTGCGGAACCTGCGCAATTATCAAATAAGTAACGGGCCCCCGGAGCGGGTCGTTACAAGTTTGGTGGCCCACGCAGGTCCGTGCAAAATACCTCGTGAACATTATAGTAAAACCAGGATGTATCGTATACGATATTCAACTAAGCTGACATTTCTTTGGATGCAGGTTTGACACTCGAAAGACGGACGGGAACATCTCGGAGAGCCCAATGGAGTTGGCTATCTGGCCTTAAAAAAAATTCATTTTGATAGGATTAATTAGTTGTATTAAAAAAAATCCTTCTGTGTCGGTGGCACCCATATGAATGATGATCTTCCTTCAATGGACCATGATACCGGTCAATGTGCTTGGCTAAAGTCTGTTGGATCAACCTAGCTAGACTGGGCATAAGTGATCCTGGCTTAGTCACTTCCCTGGCCGTGTCCGCTGGACCGCAAGGACGTGAATCATGATTATGTGACGTTATCGATCTTATTCACTACCAACCTCCTTTTAAGCCTGACGACCTTTCATTTGACATTCTTAGAATCTTTCTATTTCTAGTTTGCTTGAACCCTAGCCACGTTTATTCTAAGGAGGGTAGCATTCGAATTTTTCGATCATCAGAAGTTCGAGCTCCTCAGCAGATGCAGATCGAAGGACGTTCAGAAGTATTCGAGGATGATGCTGAAGATTTTGAGACGAGCAAAACGTGACGTGTACGCTATTGCGTTTTTCATCCGTCTGGAACTCGTATTTCTTTTCTAACTCTGCTCCCATCTTGTACCCGATTTTTCCACGTGTTGGAATTCTTTCCCGCCTACCCTATACTACATACCCATGACTTTCGGTGCCCCCTATTTATTTCCTTTGTCCGCTTCCCCACCTCGATCCCCGTTCCCGTCTAACACCGACGACTTTTGGTGCCCCCTTTTCTTTTAAAACCCCCCTCCTCTCCTTCCTCACCAAGCCACCCCGTGGTTCCCTTTTCGCTCAGACATCGCCCCCTCCTCCTCCCGGCCTCTTCCCCAAGCGAACTTACCATCTCACCCGAAGCTCCGCCAGCTTCCGCTCCACTCCATCGGAAGTCCCTGCCATGGATCGTCAACCAGCCGCAGCTCTCATCGCCGAAGACCCGCAACCACCAATGGCCCTTCGACGTTCTGTTTTGGGATTTTTGGCCTTGGCAACAACCCTCGTCGCCACCCTCGCTACCGCCGCTTGGCTGAGATCTTGGGAAGCCGTGATCCTTGGGCTTCTCTTGAGCTCTCTGCCCTGGGTCTCACCCCGGTTGAGATCCCGTTTAGGCTTCCTCTTGCGTCTACTTCTTTTGGGTTGCGGAAAAGCGTGTTTTTGGTTGTTCATTTGTTGGGTGATGTTGGGGGTTGCGAATGTCAAGTATTGGTCTACGGAAGGAGTGATGGCGATGATTATTGACATGATATTGGCCTTGGGTGTTGAAGTTGGATGTAGGCCTTGTGCTTGGCTCTGGATGAGAGCATGGATCCTGCCTTATTGTGGGATAGTATGGAGATTGACGGAAGGAATGCTAGCAGTGAGTACTGACTTAGAAGGTTGGCCTTGTACTTACCTTTGGGCGGTGATTTGGACGTTAGCATGTGGTTGGGCATTATGGAAATTGATGGTGTTGGTACCCGTGGATTAGTCGATACCTGCTATATTATGAACAACATCTGTGGCTAGACCCCGTTAGTCACCAGTAGCACGAATAAACTTTATAGTCTTCCTGTTATGTGGTTTAAATAGCTTGCTACTGGCTTATCACCTCAGGTTCCAAGTTCGAACAGATGTTGTCATCATAATAGCCCTCATTTTCATGTGATGTTATAATCTCATATTAATTTTGGGCTACTTGAGAAGTCAGAGTAACTATTGTGATAATACTGGAATAGTCATGGAAGCTATGGTGATGTTAATAATATATATTTATTAGTAATATCTCTTGTTTTCTTGATGCTATGATATCCCACTATATTTCATGCTATTAACAACTTATTTTCTAAATTGAAATCATTCGACTAGTTTTCCATTTTATTATTTATTTGTTTGAGCTTCTTAATAACAGCAATTATTTTATTTTATAAAGTTTTGAGAAATTCCGAGGACGGAATTATTTTAAGGAGGGTAGAATGTAACGGTCCGTATTTTTCAATGCAACTATTTACGCATTTAACCTATTTTAAAACTATTTTGTAATGGTTGATCAGGAGTTTTAAACTGATTTCAAAAATTCTTATAAAAATATTTTGAAACACTATACTTATTATAAAGTATTTCAGCAATTTCAGATTTCCTCCAATACCCAAAACATTTCTGTTAAAATTCATCTACCAAAATTACCGTTTTGATTCGATGAATTTATTTCCTATCCAAACGTTTTCAAAATGTCTTCAAACTTCTGCAGTAGCCTCCTATGATCATTTAGGGATCTCCACATTAATTTCGTAATTTTCTGATATCATTTCAATAGAGAACCCGCGGACCCGCTTTCTAAACGTTTTGGCCAAAAACTAGTATCCCCGTAGCCGAAAACCTGAAACGGACTTCGTATTCGCGATCCTCGTGATGATACGATCATGTGGGTATGTTTTCGTAATTTTTGGGACACGTTTACTAGTAGGGACAAAATCGTAAATTTGTATTTTTGACATTATCTACTAATTACGTTTTAACCTCTTTACCTAATTACTTTTTACCCTATTAGCTATTTTAATTAACCCTACCTAACCCCTACCCGTATGCCCACATGAGATTCATGCCCCAACCTAATTTCCTACCTTAGTCTAAAGCTAGACCTAACATCATTAAATCTTTGACTAAGTATTTAATTACATCCTAATTTTATATTAATTAAGTTTATTTATAAAACCCCCCAGGCTCTTAAACTCACGCACCCATCATCTCTCCCCCTCACTTCACACACAGGGGTCTCTCTCTCTCTCTCCCGTGTTCTCTCCCCTTCAAAAATTACCAAGCCCGATTCTCTCTCCCCCGTAACCCCTACACACAGCCTCTATCTCTCTCCCTCTCAACTTCCCCCAGGCCCGACACCTCAAACTCCGCCATCGCCACCCCGCTCTTCGAGCTCCACGAAGCTAAACACCCCCCACCGTGCCTCACACCGACGAGCACCCACGCACCGTCGTCCTGCCTTTCTCCGACCACCCACGTAACGCCCTCCACCTTTGCTACCACCGGAGCAGCGCGCTGCTCCCAAGCCCGCACGACGTCAACCCCTCGAACAGCCCTCCCGCGCTCTCGCTTCAGCCATCGCTCGCCCTCCGTGCTGCCACCAACGCGACGAGGCCCCGCCACTGCTCCGACGAAGCTCCAGCGCCTCGCCGTCAGCCGCTCCGAGGGCCCCACGGTCCGCTCGCAAGACCCCTCGCCTTCCGCCTGATCTCCGTTGCCTCGCCCAACCATCCGAGCCCGCCCTCGACGACGTGAGCCACCGCCAAGCCCCGGTGAACCCACAGCAGCCCGCCACCTCGGAGCAACGCCGCTCTGCTCCCACCGCAGCTCGGGGCCCCCGACGTCCGAAGCCCCGCCATCGCCTGTTGCCCCTGATACCGCCGCGAAGCACCGCAAGCAGCAGCAACAGCTGCTCCCCGACTTCGCTCGCCGCACCATCCGCCGCTTCCCGACGTCCGACCATCGCTCGAGCTCTCTCTCCCTCACCGATGAACGCCAGCGAAACCACCTCCGTCCCCTCCGCTGCTCACCGGAGCCCGTCCACCCCGAAGCTCCGCTCTCCGACGTCGTTGCCGCCGGCCACTGCCTCTTCCCCGTCGCCTGACGCCGCCGCTCACCCCGCCGGATCCCACCGCCTGCGCCGCCGCCGCTTCCGCTCCGCCGCTGTCCGAGCACACGGCACCCCCAAGCGCCATGCAGCGTAAAACGAGGGGGTGAGTAATATTCATCCGCATTAAATACGTATTCGTAACGTATTTACGTATTTAAGTATTTTAATAAGTATATTAATTGAGTTTAATGGTTTTAAATTAATAATAAATAAGGATCAGAAAAATACAAGACTAGGCCTAGAAAATCAGAAATGACATTCTGGACCCAATGGAACTAGTTTCATCTCAATCAGACGCTTAGTTTGTCCAGAATTAATTTTTAATCCTAAAATTTAAATATGTTTTTTCATTCAAAAATCTGTAACTTGGTATTTTCACCTATATTAATATATGAGAAAAATATATGTTAAAGTACTCTTCGAAACGGCCATTTTGACAGTTCATTTGCAACTTTACGATGTAGATTGCATCCAGAATAAATGTTTGAATAAATACGTTACTAATTGGAAAATAGTTTTTAAATTATTTTTGAGCTTTTAAAAATTATAAGAAATTACAGAAGCTTCTGAAAATTCTCCACTCTTGCAGTAAAATCTAAATAATTATTTTAGGTTTATATAAAAATTTTAAATATTTTTCGACACCGTTTTAACGAGTTTAAAAATCAAACTAACCTAATTATTAAATAGGAAAAAGTCGTGTTTTTCTAAAATAAGTATTTTGTGTTGCAGGTACAGACTCTGGTGTACCAACTTCTGAGGAAGCGCTAGATCCTCTTCCGGCTTACTACAACGGTATTAATTTTGGTAAGTCACGATAGGTTCTAACCTTAGAAATCTAGCCACTGTGCTCGTACGAACTTGTAGCACCGCACTACTACGTGCTCGAAGCACGGAAACATACGCCACTTACTTGTGTTGGACTTGACTTAGAACATTTCGTGGAACAATCATGTAAAGAACTTGTACTTGACACATCACCGGGTTTTGGGGTAACTCATAGTTTGCGAGAGTACGGGAGTGACTAGAGTTTGGTCTACCTGTCCTGTCGCCTGTGTTTCGGCGCCCTGTTCTGCTGCCTGCGTTTCGGTAAACCATACTGCTGCCTGGGTACCGGCATTCGTCTGGGTAGCACCCAGGCAAGAGACGAACTGAACGGTCACATATCGTACTCTCCGACTTGAGTCACGTAGTTTTAGCAGAGCTTGCACGGTTACTTCTTTACAGTCATGCACTTTACTTTCTGCACTTGTACAGACACTATACCGTACTTTACTTTACCTCTGCTTGTCATACTTGTACAGTACTCCTTTTCTTTGTTTAGAATCTTTGTGACTTACCTTCGGTTCCACTTGTGGCACCGACAGACGAAGATCTGGTTGAGGATATTGCTCCAGAGTACGAGGAGCCTGTGTACGACCCAGATACCACAGAGTTTTAGTTACTTTTCTGTCGGAGTGTGTATTGTACTATGTATTTCCGTTTCTGCATTTCCTTTCAGTATTTCTTTTCATGTATTGGTGTGAGAGAGTGTTGGTTGTTGTACTTTAATTTGGACTGTAATAATGTCTGTAAGCCGGTTTGAGTGTTGTTGGTACATCTCTGCGTTGTGGCTATGCTGAATTCACTGGTAAACTGCGGAACCTGCACAATTATCAAATAAGTAACGGGCCCCCGAGAGCGGGTCGTTACATGTTAATCCTGTCCGACCTACATTGGAGGAACCCAATCACCCTCGGAACAATGGTGCACTATGACCCCCTCTCCCTAGACCACCGCATCCCCCGTGGCAACGCCCCCTCTTCCACAAGCTCCTCCTCCCCCGCTCGGCTACCACCTCCGAACTCGAAACGAGAAGCCATCGATCGGAAAGTAAAAAAATTATTACCTAGCTGATCCGTCAGGTCGGGAAGACGTTCGGAAGAAGATGACCAGTGGCGGAAGTCGCAACCAAGCCAGTAAGCGATAGACTGAAGTATTAAACACCGGAGAAGAATCGAAGACAGAAGAAAACTCCCGCCGACCGCCTTCCAACCCTTTTTGTTTATAAAATGGGCCATCGGGTCATCATGACCATCGGTGCTCTGCCACGCGGCGCCCATCGGGATGTCCTTAACGCCTCGACTGGCGTGAGAGTCACCTCATCCACGCGTCACGAACCCAATCGTGGAGACGCTTCGTTTTTCTACCACCCTTTCGAATCGAAATAATGACCAATAGGGCGGAAGTTCCGAAGCTAGCGCCGCCACCCCCGGGCGCGGACCGGGATCCTTACCGACGGCTCAAAACATCGTAAACGATTCGCCCTCCGAGCCGAGCCGGGCTCCCGCCTCGGGCTCAAAGGCCGGGGGCAATTGTTACGACCTAAAGATCGTGGGAGTCCGGCTCCCGCCTAGCACCGCGAATATACCGCACTTACTCGCCCCCCGGCCAAACGGACCGCCGGTCCTGGGGGTCCGGGGCTACATGGGAATGGGCACACCTCGCTGCCCCCCTCTCCCGGCCGAGGCATACGACCTCTCTCGCTCGGCCCGCCCGGGGCAACGTACTCAGAGGCTGACAGAGGCACGTGCATATCCCTCCCTGCCGGTGGTCCATGATCTGTAACCGAAAAGGTGCCCACGAACAGGTCGACCCGACGGGCCCACACAAACCCCGCCGCCGGGGATAGCATCGCCGGACCTTTGATTCATCACGTACGACAAACAACCCGCTCTAAAACGCACCCGAACCCGCTCTTAACATCGGTGCAGATTTGGACCGTTGGATCGTTGCAGGATTAAACCGAAGCTCGCCACGTGTTCCTCAATTATCGTGCGCCAGCATCCGCTCTTCAGCATCCGAGTTCGATTCGGGGAAAATACCGGCCGTAGGATCTTGATCGGACGGCCCAGGACGTGCCGCGTCGCCCGCCCCGCTTTGATTCGAGATGGGTTACGCTCCGCTGTTTGTTCTTCGATCTGCGGCCCTCGTCGCACCACGTCGCCTTCAAAATTCCCGCTTGCTGCTGTTGGCGGGGGCGTTCTCGTCCATTGGATCAACATCCAACCGCCCATACGAAGCTGCGTCGGTCTCCGATTGTGCGATGTTGTAGGTCGTTCGATCGAAATCGAATGGTCGAAAGTCTGCCACGTGGCTCACTTGGGTCGAAGCGCAGTATACGAATCCGTATTTCGTCGCGTATTTGCGTAATTCTTTGCGTATTTCTCCAATTAATAGGTATTCTGCATTCAAAAATTCACAGTAATTAGCACAGATCTCAGAAAAATACAAATAAATATTCGTTGGAATCGTGAAATCGAGACCAAGCTAGGAAAAATATAAAAAGTGCAGAAATACTCCGTTAATTGCTGTTTGTGCTCAAATAGAGTGTTTTCTCTAATAAATGATTGTGTACAAAATACGAACGTATTAGAGAACAATATAGCATCACATGAGCACAAAATAGGGCTAAATAGGGGGTTAAATATGTAATATTGAACCCGAATCACGTATATAGAATCATATGTTCATCATGTTATATTTTCATATGACTATATACGGAAACCAAACTCCACTTTTGTTTGGTTTCCAACTTGCTAGCTAACTCACATTGTTATTCATTGTTTGGGTACCATGCTTGTATGTTTACATTTTGTACCCATATTTGTGTGAGTGTGTCCATTACTCCCATGTTTGCATGTTTTGTATGATTATGGGGGAGTATGGAATTTTTGCTTGCTAGCATTATTTTTCCATTCATATGTCACATTGTATTTCATTAACATTATGTTTGTGCATATGGGATGGTTATTTCTCTTGCCCTTGGTTTTCCTATTTGGCTATTACCCATCTTTTTGATATGCCAATGGGGGAGAGAAATAGGTTATGTAAAAATATACCTTATGCTTGTTTATGCATTGTTATCAATTGGTAGTGTTACGACCTAAAGATCGTGGGAGTCCGGCTCCCGCCTAGCATCGCGAATATACCGCACTTACTCGCCCCCCAGCAAAACGGACCGCCGGTCCTGGGGGTCCGGGGCTACATGGGAATGGGCGCACCTCGCTGCCCCCCTCTCCCAGCCGAGGCATACTACCTCTCTCGCTCGGCCCGCCCGGGGCAACGCGCTCGGAGGCTGACAGAGGCACGTGCATATCCCTCCCTGTCGGCGGTCCATGATCTACAACCGAAAAGGTGCGCGGCCAGGCCGAACAACCCACGAACAAGTCGACCCGGTGGGCCCACACAAACCTTGCCGCCGGGGATAGCATCGCCGGACCTTTGATTCATCACGTACGACAAACAACCTAGTGTAAGGACACGACTGACACTAGCGCCGCCCGACCATCTGACAAAGCACCCCCTAGCCGCTGCGCCCCCTGACACTTAATGCTTTCGGCCCTGACACCCTGACAAAAGTGCCCCTGGCCGTTGCGCCATCTGACAAAAGCGAGGCAGACACTCCTGTTCCTGACATCCTCGTCCGAAGCTTCCGTTGACAGCCGGGCCAACTCAGCACGTCGAGTCAGCATGCCAGGTCAGCCCCACCTAATCATCTCCCACCAGGTATAAATACCCCCTCACTTCTTACGGTGGGGGGGGTGGCAAATTCCCTCTGAATCCCCTTATTCACACACGAGAGCAAAGGTCGTCCATATCTTTGTTCTCCCACTTATAGCTCGTCACGTACGGTCGACACACCCTTAGTCCGACCTGCGTGCCCCGCCTTCGCTTTAAGTCCAGTCACTGACTTAGGCATCGGAGAGGCTAAGGGTTGGACCCTAACCTTGCCTTTCTGACGAGTTGCTCGTGTTGCAGGGTAGCTCGCCTCTCGGCCGATATCCGCCTTCGGCTCCCGCCGCCCGATCCTCCTCCGCCGCGTCCGGCTGGATTTGACTCCGTGGCCAGCCCCGGCGGCAAGTTTAGCCTCTTCACCACACTAATCACTTGTCAAAAAGCCTACCTAAACCCTCTTATCAATATAACCACCGTGCCCTTGGTTCCCCATAATATAAATTCATTGTACGCGAGTTCCACCCCGCAACAGGTAGGTTTTTGCATAACAACCATCAATATGATTTGTGCTTTATATGTTTATATTTTGTGCACATTTGCATATTGATTGGGGGAGTTTGTTAGCACACATTATTTATTTCAATGTTTATTATATTTTGACATAATGGATTGTCATCATCAAAAAGGTGGAGATTGTTAGTTCTTGGGTTCAAGACTAACGTTGTTTTGATGATGATCAATAAATTATGTTAGTGTGCTAATCAATCTTATGTTTTAGTCTCAGTTTAACTTAATGATTATATGTTGATGAGACAAAGCATAATGCTTGGAGGATATTACAAGGGATATCTTAAAGACCTCCAAGAGTGATGTGTGCTCAAACTTGGATGAAGTCATGAAGATCATCTAATGAAGCCAAAGCTTGGAGCATGATGATGGATGGACATCTAGAGGACCATTGACAAAGCTGGGAGCTTGATGAAGGGAAGCTCATCAAGGAGTGCCAAAGCTTGGAGATGATGAGGAGCATCAAGGTATAGTGAGCTTGAAGACTTAGACTCTAGGAGATGCAATTTGTAATCCACGTAATTTCATTTACTTGCATTTCTCTTTTTGAGTCTAGGATTTTTGTAATGCCTTGAAAGATGGTCATACTCTCATGCATATGCATATCACCATCTTAGTGAGCCTTAGGATTATCATAGAATCCAACCCAATAGGTTCATCTAGCCCAAAGACTCAATTGGAGTCTCTGGCTCTCCTGCAGTCGCCTGCTGAAGGTTTTACAGTCGACTGGGTGACTTCCAGTCGCCTGTCGAGTCTTCTACAGTCGACTGTGATGCACAGCTCAAGTCAACTTTTCTATTGACTCATCTTGAGCTTTTCGCATCAGTCGACTGATGTTCAATTTACAGTCGCATGTATTCTTACAGTCGCCTGGGAATTGGTCGATAGTCGCCTGTGCGCTTCTTGCATGTTCTGGGATTTATCCCAATTTGCAAGACAGACGTCTGTTGCTGTTTTTACAGTCGCCTGTATATTTACAATCGCCTGTGAAATGGCCATCAGTCGTCTGAAAGGCGTAATTGCGAAATATGCATCTCTCTCTGTTTTACTTCCCTCCTCTGCAGCAGTCGACCGATGAAGGATATACAGTCGCCTGTCTATTTTACAGTCGACTGTACTTTGGTCATCAGTCACCTGTATGCATACTGGGAGTAAGATGCATCTCTCTGTTTCTTGTCCATCCCTGCTGCAGTCGCCTGATGAAGGATATACAGTCGACTGTCTGTTTTACAGTCGCATGTGCAGTCTTCTACAGTTGACTGTCCTGGCTCAGATTATAGCCGTTGGGATATTTTCTAGCCGTTGATCAGTCGACTGTCTGATCATCAGTCGACTGTTCATGCCGTAAACTGCCAAAATCTAGACATTGCAGATTTCTTCCCTTTGGGGTTTTGGATGTTTACTTTAAATAGTTAAATAATTCATGCTATCTAAATGTTGCAAGATCGCATGCGTGGATGTTTACTTTAAATAGTTAAATAATTCATGCTATCTTTTGTTTATGTTGCTAGATTGCTTAAATGGCCAGACTTGCGAATGTCGATTTTTTGGTCCTAAAGGCCGATGGGTCGAACTACTTGAGTTGGCAGTTGGACCTAAAGTTCCACCTGCGTTCTCATGGGTTCAGTCTAACACCCACAGAAAAGGCAACAAAAAGTACTGCCGCAGCTGAAAAGGATGCTTCTAAAGAAGCCCTTAATACAGAGGAAGTTTTCGATATACTTAAGGCGAAAGCCATTATTTATATCAGGAAACACTTAGACTCGAACATGAAGGACAAGTACATTACTGTATAGGATCCTTATGAATTATGGGACGCACTTGAGGAGAGGTAAAGACATCAAAGGGATGTCATATTCCCTCGTGCACAGTACGAGTGGACTCATCTCCGCATACAGGATTACAAAACCGTAGCGGAGTACAACTTAGCACTATTCCGAATCACCTCACGCCCTGAAGTTGTGTGGTGAGGATGTGTCTGAGAAAATGTTGCTAGAGAAGACGTTTACGTCTTTTCATGAGAAGGACATGATCCTCATGCAACAGTACCGTGAGAGAAAGTTCACTAAGTACTCTGATCTGCTCTCATGCCTCTTAATGGCTGAACAGAATAGAGACTTGTTGGTTGCCACCCACAACATGTTGAATATTGGACTCCCCGGATTTGGTTTTGATGATGAGCAAACATAAATAATCCATGAACTAACAATTTGTGAGCGCAGTATTGGAGATCGTCGCCAAATTCACGAGAACATTCAAAGCGACATCTCAACTCTTCCCAAAGCTCATATTCATGCCTAAAGCTTCGTTGAAGCTCTTGCGCCGTTTTGGAAGTTATGAAGATTCAATCGAAGCTCTCGAAGACCGTTTATTAAGGTTTTATTTATAGTCTTTTAGCTTCGATATATAGAATGTTAAGCCTTGAGTATATCTTACGTTTCTATCTTCATTACGCTCATATCGTAGCTCTAGGATCTTAGTACAAGTTCATTCTAACTTCCTCGAAGCGTCGCACTTCGATTCGGACTTGTATGTGCATGTTAGTTGGTACAAGAACAAGTACTGACCGACTAGATGGTGATCTAGTCGGTCGGCAACTGTTCTTGGACCGACTAGTTTGATTCCTTAATTTCTTGGACTTTACTGTTTACAGTTAGTCGGTCTACGTTGACTCACCGACCGACTAGTTTGTGAACTAGTCGGTCAGTGATGCTTCTTTGACCGACTAGTTGTGAATTACTGTTCATGCTAAATTTCTCCTAAGCTACTGTTTATCGTTAGTCGGTCTAAGAACGTTTGGTGACCGACTAGTTGACAATCTAGTCGGTCAACTTTTGTTCTTGGACCGACTAAGTCACTTTGTACTCAGACTAATTCTTTTTTCTCTTAGTCGGTCTACGTTCATTGGCTGACCGACTAGTTGTGAAACTAGTCGGTCAGACAGTCTTCTTGGACCGACTAGATTTCTAGGTCTGAATTTCTATCTCTTCTCAGATCCTCTCTTAGTCGGTCCACGTTGTTTGACTGACCGACTAGTTGATGAACTAGTCGGTCAGTGATTGTTCTTTGACCGACTAATTCTCACAGATTTCTATCCGTTGGAGAATGACCTAACTTGTTTTTATGGGACCCTATAAATACGAACCTAGGTCATTTCTATCTAGGTTAGAGCTGCCATTAAGAGATTCATTGAGTTCTAAAGAGATAGCCTTTCTCACTCTAATCTAAAGCTCTCTTCCTCACAAGAAACCCATTCTCTCTCATTTCTAGATCTAGAATCCATCTAGAGAGAAGGTTGTTCTTGGTGAGCTCTTCAAGCTATTGCTTGATCCAAGTCTCCAAATCATCCCTAGGCACCGATTGCTGGTCATTTCCTTGGTGCTAGGTCTTGGTGACTTCATCTTCCTCAAATCCTTCATTTCACCATTTGGGTAAGAAAAACTCAAGGTATAGGATTTTGTGGTAAGTTTGCTTTATTTCAAAATAACTCTTTATATTGCTTTGTGATTCTCTCGGTTGTGAGAGAAGGTTGTGATCCCGGGTTGTGGGATTCACTATTGCCGTTGTTGTATGATTTGATCTTGTGAAGGTTTTTCACAAGATATTCATAGTGGAAATCTTGAGTTAGGGTTTCTAACTCAAGTATCCAGAAGGGATCCGGGTGGTTGGGACGTAGGATCACCGGGAACAAGTCGGGGAGACTTGGGTGGATCCGAACCCATTAACATCGTTTGTTAGCATTGTTAATTTTGTGTTGTCATTCAATTTAAGCTTCCGCAAATTGATTTGGTAGTTGTTTGCAATTTAATTTGGAATTATACTCCTTATTATTTTAAAGTACTATTCACCCCCCCTCTAGTACTTGTGTAGTAGCTAGTAGGGCATTACATTTGGTATCAGAGCCAGATACTTAGCTATGTCTGCCAACGACAACAAGACCGTGCCTCCACCTTCCAACTATGACACCTTCAGGAACCGTGAAGGAGCGTCATCGGTGATGGAAGGACATTCCTCTACAAGGCCTCCATTCTTCAACGGTACCAACTATGGGTATTGGAAATGCCGGATGAAAACCTTCCTCCGGAGTGCATCCTTATGGAGGACTACAATGAAGGAATACATCGAACCCAAAGAAGAAGACTTTGAGAAATGGACTACCGCGGAGGTCGCCGCGGAGGTAAGCAATGCCAAGGCAATGAACGCCTTGCAATGCGCATTGGAGCCCGAGGATTTCAATAAGATATGCACATGTAAGAGTGCATATCAAATTTGGAACTCCCTCCTCATTCTTCATGAAGGGACGAGTAGGGTAAGAGACTCTAAACTCGTAGTCGTAAACAAAGATTACGAAATGTTTCATATGCAACAGGGCGAGAAGATGAAGGAATATTACGCTCGCTTCGTTGACATAATAAACGAGTTAGAGGCCCTCGGCAAGTCCTACACTCAAAAGGAGAAGTGCTCAAAGCTTATTGAAGGACTTCCCTCTTCTTGGGAAAAACGTACCTTCGCCATCGAGGAAGGTAATGACATGAACAAATATACCGTAGTTCAACTAATGGGTACTTTGATGTCATACGAGGTACGCAAAGATAGCAAGGTGAAGTTACAAGAAAAGATGAAGTCCTATTTGAACCTAGATGCGCCTAAGAAAAAGGCGATTGCATTCAAGGTGGCTTCATCCACCTCTACCGATGATGAGGACTCGGAAGAAGAAATGGACATGGAATCCATTGCACTCATGGCAAAGAAGTTCAATCGCTTCTTCCGAAAGGGTAACTTCAAACAAAAATCTAAGTTTACTTCCACTAACGCCTCTCCACCTTTGTGCTTTAAATGCAATAAGCCGGGACACATCAAAGCGGATTGTCCTCAAAACAAGCAAAAGGAGAAGTGGAAGGCGCCGAAGTTCGACAAGTCAAAGAAGTACAAAAAGGGATACAAGAAGGGACTTGTCAGAACAACATTCACCGACTCCGAGGATTCCTCAAGCGGAGAGTCGGACGATGAGAACGTGGAGCAAGCGCACATGTGCTTCATGGCAAGAGAGGAGCACGATCAAGGATCCTCCTCTTCCGATGATAGTGATGTCGAAAGCGATGAGGTAACCATGGACGATCTTAGGAATGCTAACTCTCAACTTTGGTCAAAATACACTAAATTAGTAAATAGATATACTAAAGTAAAAGATGACCTAGCTAGCATTCAAACATCGCCTAAGACTATCATCACTAACAACGACACCGTTGTTGAAGAGTTAAGAAATGAGATTGTTAATCTCAAATCTAAACTTGAACATGTTAGCATTGAGGATGCGGAAGAACATAAGATAGCGGATTTAACTTCTCAAAACTCGACTTTGAGTATTGAGAACGAGAATCTTAAATCTCGTGTTTATGTGCTCACATCGCAAATATCCACTTTGGATATTTCTTTGCGTTCTCTCAAAGAGAAATATGAGGACACATTGGGCCGAATCAACAAATTCAACAAGGGTAAGGGCCACTTGGATAATATCCTAAAAGACTTACTTCCGGCCAAACACCACATTGGCTTGGGGTATATGATGGGAAATTCATCCAAGTCGGTCACTACTTTTGTAAGGCCAACTTCCGAAGCCTCAACGAGTGGGAGCAAACACTCTATTGGTAGTTCATCTACCAATGGTGCTTCCACCTCGTCCACACCCTCTTTTGGAAAGAAACCCACTTTGGGTGAACCTCCAAAGAAGAGGCATGCCTACATGTACACTCATACCATGCCACGTAGGAACACACGTCCTACTCCACCGGCTCACTCATATGATGATTTTTATGCAACACATTCTCGGGCACGTGCACACAATGTGAGACACCCTCACGCACGTGTTCCCACACAAGCATATGTACACCCACCTCATCATGTGAATAATTCTCGTCGTGCACCATTCCATCATGTTCCGTATGCCTATCCACGCCATGCATCACGTAGAAATCAACGTAGCATGCATGCACCCAATAGGATGAGGGCTCCCAAGATTTTCACTATTTGGAGCCCAAAGGACACAAGCATGGATGAAAAACAAGTATATATGAATGCTTATTTTTCGGATGTTGTGCATAGTAGAGATTATGTGGGGAAGTCAAAGTCCAATTGGACTTGGCTTCCAAAGGTCTAACTTTTGAGGACCCAATGACCTTGGGTACCATGATATGAAAGTTTCTATCTTTAGGTACTCAAGGAAAAGAAAAAGAAGAGGAGCAACAAATTTAAATTTAGCTCCAAAGGGAATTGGATACTCGATAGCGGGTGTTCAAAACACATGACGGGTGACGCTCAATTGCTCTCCGGAGTGGTTCCCATTGCAAATGGAAATCGCGTCGTATTTGGAGGCAACGAGAGCGGAACCATCGTCGGTGTTGGTAAAGTGGGTAACCCTTCTAAACCCTTAATTAGTGATGTTTATCTAGTTGATGGTTTAAATCATAATCTTATTTCAATAAGCCAACTTTGTGACAAAGTTTACAAAGTTAGCTTTGCGAAAGGATTGTGTCATATTTCAAATGATAATAATAAATTATTATTTTCCGGCACACGCCATAAAGATATTTATATTTTGGATCTTCCTAAGTCATATGAACAATGTCTCATTGCCAACACAAGTGAACAACACTTATGGCATCGACGCTTTGGACATGTGAACTTTGGAACACTTTATAAGCTTTCAAAATTAAATTCCATTAAAGGTTTTCCGAAGCTCGTTTTTGAAAAGAAAAGTTTTTGTGATTCTTGTCAACGTGGCAAGCTTCCTAAATCTTCATTTAAACCTAAGAAAAGCATTTCTACGAAACGGCCACTAGAGCTATTACATCTAGATTTATTTGGGCCAACTAGAGTTGCTTCCTTAGGAAATGCAAGATATGGACTAGTCATCATTGATGATTATTCAAGATTTACATGGGTATTTTTCTTATGTAATAAAAATGAAGCTTTTGAAAACTTCACAATATTTGTAAAGAAAGTACAAAATCTCATCGGAACCACCATTGTCACTATTCGTAGTGATCATGGGGGTGAATTTGAGAATGAGTCTTTCTCAAATTTTTGTGATGATCTTGGAATTACTCACACGTTTTCTTTCCCTCGCGCACCTCCTCAAAATGGTGTTGTTGAGAGGAAGAATAGAACGCTTGTGGAGTGTGCTCGCACTATGCTCGAAGATAGTCAACTTGGTTATCAATTTTGGGCGGAAGCGGTACACACCGCTTGTTATGTGTTTAATAGAATACTTTTGAGGCCCGGCACCAAACAAACTTGCTATGAATTGTTGTTTGGTAGATTGCCTCAAGTTAAACATTTTCGTGTTTTCGGCGCAAAATGTTTCATTAAAAACACATATGATAATTTGGACAAGTTTGATCCGAGATCGGATGAGGGGATATTTGTTGGGTATTCCTCACGTAGCAAAGCCTACCGGATATACAACAAAAGATCCTCTACGATCGAGGAATCACTTCATGTCTCTTTTAATGAGAATTTTACTACTTCTAGAATTTCAAATGATAATGATTCTATGGATGTTTTATGTGATTCATTTGAAAATTCTAAGTCTATTGATTCAATTGATTCTATTGAAACTAACCCTACTAATGAAGTTGTTGAGAATGTGCCTAGTGATCAAGGTATTCCCAAGCGGCTTCATACCGTTCGCGACCATCCCCATGAGCAAGTTATTGGCAATATTAATGATAGTGTCAAGACGAGATCTTAAGTCCACCACTTCGCCAATTGTGCCTTTGCCTCATCGATAGAGCCAAAGAATATCGTTGAAGCGTTCGAAGATAGTGCTTGGATCCTTGCCATGGAGGAGGAACTCATTCAATTCGAGAGAAACGAGGTATGGGAGCTTGTTTCTTTGCCATCGAAGAACCACACCGTCATAGGGACAAAGTGGATCTTCAAGAACAAAACCGACGAAAATCAAGTCGTCGTCCGGAACAAAGCTCGGTTAGTAGCTCAAGGCTATCGCCAAGAGGAAGGTATCGATTTCGAAGAATCCTTCGCTCCGGTAGCTAGATTAGAATCGATTAGACTTTTATTGTCTTATGCATGCCATAAAAATTTTAAGTTATTTCAAATGGATGTTAAAAGTGCATTTTTAAACGGAGATGTCGTTGAGGAAGTTTACGTTTCTCAACCTCCGGGTTTCATAAATGAAAAATTTCCAAATCATGTTTTTAAACTAAAGAAAGCTCTTTATGGTTTAAGACAAGCTCCTCGAGCTTGGTATGATCGCCTAAAGAATTTTCTTTTGGATTTGAATTTTAAAATGGGCGAAGCCGATTCTACACTTTTTGTTAAGCATGCGAATAATGATATTTTATTAGTTCAAATTTATGTTGATGATATCATTTTCGGTGCTACTAACTTCACTCTTTGCGAAGAGTTTTCTAATGTTATGAAGGACCAATTTGAGATGAGCCACATGGGCGAACTCAAATATTTCTTAGGTCTCCAAATTCGCCAATTGAACGATGCAATCTTCATCCACCAAACAATGTATACGGTGGAGTTGCTTAAGCGATTTGGAATGGAAAGTGCTTCCGGGAAAAAGACTCCAATGAGCACGACTACGCATCTTGACAAGGATACGGGCGGTAAGGATGTAGACATTCGTCTATATCGAGGTATGATAGGTAGCTTACTTTATCTTACCGCAAGTAGGCCCGATATTATGTTTGCCGTATGCATATGTGCTCGTTATCAGTCTCAACCTAAGGAGTCTCACTTAGTAGCGGTAAAGCGTATTTTCCGTTATCTAAGTTACACTTTAGATTTTGGATTACTTTATCCGAAATCTAGCACGTATGAGTTAGTCTCATACAGTGATGCCGATTATGCGGGATGCAAATCCGACAGGAAAAGTACTAGTGGCACTTGCCATTTTCTAGGAAATTCTCTTGTCTCTTGGTTTTCTAAGAAGCAAAATTCCGTATCACTTTCAACCACCGAGGCGGAATATATTGCCGCCGGTGCCGCTTGTGCCCAGGTTCTTTGGATGAGACACACTTTGAAGGATTTTGGTATTCACTGTGATACTAGCCCTATCATGGTGGATAACCAAAGTGCTATCTGTCTTTCAAAGAATCCGGTGCACCATTCTCGATCAAAACACATAGATGTCCGACACCATTTCTTAGATGATCATGTTGCTAAGAAGGACATCATTTTAGTGTACGTTGAAACCCAAAAGCAAATCGCCGATATTTTCACGAAACCCCTAAAGGAGGACTCCTTTGTGCGGTTGCGTCGAGAATTGGGGATTATGGGTGAATCCGAGATATAGGATTCATATTTCATTCAATTATCTTGCATGCTATTCGATTTCGCGATATTTTGTTCATGCTAGATTAATTGAATTTTTGGGAATTTTATGTGATATATTTGAATTTATGATCGAATTCGTATTTGAAAGTCGTATTTAAGATTTCGACATTTTATGGGGTAATTTAGATGACTAATGAGAGTGTTAAGATGTTTCATCCAAGTGGTTTGTGAAGAGAAATCAATTATCAATCTTTGAACTCTTCTAGTCGGTCTAAGTTCATTTGTCAACCGACTAGATGCTCATCTAGTCGGTCAGCAAGTGAACTCAGACCGACTAGATCAAGCTTTCATCCATCTCCTATCATTTTCTTTCGTTAGTCGGTCATAGTACACCTACCGACCGACTAGATTGAAAACTAGTCGGTCAGTAAGTATACTGCGACCGACTAAATCTTGCCCTAAAATTTGTTGTTTGCCTCTGTTTCGACTTAGTCGGTTCAAGCTCATTGACCGACCGACTAGATCGTAATCTAGTCGGTCAGTGCTTGAACTGTGACCGACTAAGTGGGTTAGGGCAAATGTGTCTTTTCCAGATCTCGACCGACTTATATCGATTTCATCCGACTAAAAATGCTTTTAGTCGGTATTCTCTCCAGCTCCAGCCCGATAACTCCCAAACCCCCACTCGAAACCCTTCGACTTCCGGCCATCTCTCCGTCGATCGCCGCCGTCCGCCGCCGTCGACTCCTCCTCCTAGGTAAAACCCCCTCTCCTAGGTGTCGATTTCCTATTCTAGGGTTTGCTCTCCTTGATTTCAAGTTCTAGCTCCTAGGGTTTCAATTTTTAACATAGGGCTTGTATATTTTTCAGATTCTCTTTTCTTAGGGTTGTGTGCTAGGGTGTTTGATCTTCCCGTTGCTTGGTTGTACTCGTCGTGCCACGATCATGGCAAAGACGAGGATTCCTATCACTCCCTCTAGGGCTTCCCCCATGACCGTAGAACAACCTACCGCTAGGAATCCACCTAAGCCTAAGCGTCGTGCCAAGTCTACCCAAGCCTCTCCATCTTCGCCTCCTCCTAAGAAGCCGAGGACGGCCACAGCTAAACCCCGAAAATCAAAGACCAAGAAGCCTATTCTTCAAACTCCAGCTACTCCTCCCGATTCCGACTCTGAATTTATCCCTGAGGATGAGCCTTCTAGGGAACCTACTCCTCCTCCGAAGACCCGTAAGGCTAAGGGTAAAGCTCCTATGCCAGTCGGCGGTGTAGACATATCGTTGTGCCGCGATGACCCTCAGTGTCTCGCAGCGTACAACCGTATAGAGCACTGTCCACTGTTGTTAGAGCATTACGTTCAGTTTTCTGATTTTCTCGGCCTTGCTGATCTTCTGTCCTATAGTGGTCTTCTTGATTATCTCCGATACGACCCCAATGCCAATCCCAAACCTTATCCTCGCCTAGTGAAATTGTTCTATGCCAATCGTGTTCGAGGCCAGTACGATGCCAGCCACTCCATTGAGACTACTGTCTTGGGAACTCCTATAGTTCTCACGGCAGAAATCTTGGGGGAGATTCTTGGTTGCTCGTCGTGTGGTCTCCTTCCTTCGGACATTTCGGTCGATGATATTTCCTCCTTGGATCAGTCAGTTCTTGCAGATATCTTCCAGGTTATCCCCTCCGCATTCATTGGTGTTCCATCGAAATCTTTCAAGCCGAATGCGTGGGTCCTTAACCTGATCTTGAAGTCATGTCTTCTCCCTAAGTATGGATCATCTTCACTTCCATCCCAGCCGTTCTTGAAATTGATCTACGCTCTTTTCTTGGGGTGCGAGATTAATTGGGCTCGCGTGATACTCGATAAGATGGACTCTTTCGAGTGTATATGTAAGACCAATAAATCTGCGCACATTCCATACCCTTGTTTGTTGACCCTTGTGTTTCGTCATTTTCGAGTCCCTCTCCCTCCTGACGATGAGCATCCCTTGGGTACTCCTCTGAACGCGACGGCCGTGAAGAAATCTCTAGCGGCGCTTCGTCACGTGCAGAGGTCTACCACATCTGCTTCTCAGGCGACTCCCTCTGCTGCTGGTGCCCCCTCTCGTCCTGCTACTTTGGATGATGTCGTACGGATACTTCGTCGGCACGAGTCTCGCTTGGCTCGTACCGAGGAGGTAGTTTGCCGTATGGCTCGTCAGATGGGCATTGATCTTCCTCCGTCCGTGTCTGAGGACGAGGAGATGGACGATGAGGAGATGGACGAGCTTGTCACTTCTTTTGCCCGTGGCGATGAGGCCACTGCTGCTGCTGCTGCCACATCTTCTGCTCCTGGTGTTGGCACCTCTACCGGTGCTCCAGTGACTTCTGCTGCAGTAGTTCAGACTTCTGTGCCTGCTGATGTTGAGCCTGTTGCTGTTGCTTCCACACATACCCCGACGATCCCGTCTGTTGAGACACCTCTACTCCCTGCAGAGCCTGAGTCCACTCCGTCGACTGGACCCACGGAGACTGCAGATCCAGCCACTTCCTCGTGATTGTCAGTTTCGAGGACTCTCCACTACACTTCGGATGATATATTTTTTAATGAGAGTATTTTGGATTTGGATGGGGTTTGAGAGTTGTGTTGATGTATTTTTGAGCTTTCAGGGTTTCGGTGTTGGTTGTTTTGATATACTTTGGATAATGCTGTGATGATGGTTATTTTGTTGTATTTTGATGTTGACGATGATGATGTATCTTTTGATGTTTATTTCCATGGTCGTTTGTATTTTGATGTACTCGTTGGGATATCTCTTTGGATGTACTCATGATGTTATCATTTATATATATACATCGTCGTTCTCTTTGTCTTAATTCGTCGTGCACATTTAATATTCGTTCAATGCATATAATGTGTGAATACGTCGTTCGACGCATGAAAACTTGGTTAAATAGATTTAAATTCTATAATTGTATAGAATTGTTTTCCATGCACAAATTTAACCAAGAATATTGAATATTGAAGAGTATGTTTCATTATTCAAGAAATGAATAATTATTTGGTATATTTGATGATTTTGATTATCGCTTTTTGATAATGGACAATTTTGGCACACCTTGATTTGATTTTATCGCTTTTCCTTTGGTGTCAATTAGTTCCATCGTCATTGTCTACGACTCCCGATGTTGGATTTTCCATTTCCTAGTTGTTGTCGTTGTATGCCCCCCATTTTTGGGATAATGCCAAAGGGGGAGAGATAATGATAATAAATAGCGCAAATGAAAATTTAACTCAATTTCCAAGAATCTAGTTTGATATGTTAGATTCAGGGGGAGTTAAGATATATATAAGGATTTTCAAAATCCGATATTTCGAAAATCGATTCTCTTTATTTATCTTACTCGTCTGCTTGATGCAATTCATATATATTCATTTTGGAATTAACGTGTCATCAATGCAGGGGGAGTAAGTATTTTACATTTGAATCATTATTTTTTATTATTATTTATGTTGGTTTGTCATCACCAAAAAGGGGGAGAATGTTGAATATTGGACTCCCCGGATTTGGTTTTGATGATGAGCAAACATAAATAATCCATGAACTAACAATTTGTGAGCGCAGTATTGGAGATCGTCGCCAAATTCACGAGAACATTCAAAGCAACATCTCAACTCTTCCCAAAGCTCATATTCATGCCTAAAGCTTCATTGAAGCTCTTGCGCCGTTTTGGAAGTTATGAAGATTCAATCGAAGCTCTCGAAGACCGTTTATTAAGGTTTTATTTATAGTCTTTTAGCTTCGATATATAGAATGTTAAGCCTTGAGTATATCTTACGTTTCTATCTTCATTACGCTCATATCGTAGCTCTAGGATCTTAGTACAAGTTCATTCTAACTTCCTCGAAGCGTCGTGCTTCGATTCGGACTTGTATGTGCATGTTAGTTGGTACAAGAACAAGTACTGACCGACTAGATGGTGATCTAGTCGGTCGGCAACTGTTCTTGGACCGACTAGTTTGATTCCTTAATTTCTTGGACTTTACTGTTTACAGTTAGTCGGTCTACGTTGACTCACCGACCGACTAGTTTGTGAACTAGTCGGTCAGTGATGCTTCTTTGACCGACTAGTTGTGACTTACTGTTCATGCTAAATTTCTCCTAAGCTACTGTTTATCGTTAGTCGGTCTAAGAACGTTTGGTGACCGACTAGTTGACAATCTAGTCGGTCAACTTTTGTTCTTGGACCGACTAAGTCACTTTGTACTCAGACTAATTCTTTTTGCTCTTAGTCGGTCTACGTTCATTGGCTGACCGACTAGTTGTGAAACTAGTCGGTCAGACAGTCTTCTTGGACCGACTAGATTTCTAGGTCTGAATTTCTATCTCTTCTCAGATCCTCTCTTAGTCGGTCCACGTTGTTTGACTGACCGACTAGTTGATGAACTAGTCGGTCAGTGATTGTTCTTTGACCGACTAATTCTCACAGATTTCTATCCGTTGGAGAATGACCTAACTTGTTTTTATGGGACCCTATAAATACGAACCTAGGTCATTTCTATCTAGGTTAGAGCTGCCATTAAGAGATTCATTGAGTTCTAAAGAGATAGCCTTTCTCACTCTAATCTAAAGCTCTCTTCCTCACAAGAAACCAATTCTCTCTCATTTCTAGATCTAGAATCCATCTAGAGAGAAGGTTGTTCTTGGTGAGCTCTTCAAGCTATTGCTTGATCCAAGTCTCCAAATCATCCCTAGGCACCGATTGCTGGTCATTTCCTTGTTGCTAGGTCTTGGTGACTTCATCTTCCTCAAATCCTTCATTTCACCATTTGGGTAAGAAAAACTCAAGGTATAGGATTTTGTGGTAAGTTTGCTTTATTTCAATATAACTCTTTTATATTGCTTTGTGATTCTCTCGGTTGTGAGAGAAGGTTGTGATCCCGGGTTGTGGGATTCACTATTGCCGTTGTTGTATGATTTGATCTTGTGAAGGTTTTTCACAAGATATTCATAGTGGAAATCTTGAGTTAGGGTTTCTAACTCAAGTATCCGGAAGGGATCCGGGTGGTTGGGACGTAGGATCACCGGGAACAAGTCGGGGAGACTTGGGTGGATCCGAACCCATTAACATCGTTTGTTAGCATTGTTAATTTTGTGTTGTCATTCAATTTAAGCTTCCGCAAATTGATTTGGTAGTTGTTTGCAATTTAATTTGGAATTATACTCCTTATTATTTTAAAGTACTATTCACCCCCCCTCTAGTACTTGTGCAGTAGCTAGTAGGGCATTACACAACATGCACCCTCCTGGCTCCGCTCCACCTCCACCTCCTGCAGAGGCACATTTCCAATCTTCCCAGAAGAAGAACATGGATAAGAAGGCAAAGTTCCAGAAATGGAAAGAACAGAAGCAGCGGAAAAAGGCTACTCCTCAGGCTCCTCCCCAGAACCAGAAGTTCGTGGTAAAGAAGCAAAAGTGTACGCCCAACAAAGGTGGTCCCCTCAAGAAAGACTGTGAGGATAAATGTTCTAAATGCGGAATGACTGGCCACTGGTCCAGAATCTGCCGCACTTCCAAACACCTACAGGATCTCTACCAGACAAGTCTCAAGCCCTACACTGAGACAAACCTGATAGTTGGGGCAGCGTTATCAGAGACTACATGGAATCCAGAAGATTTCATGGAAGACGACACTCTTTAGTCATGGATCATCTGCATTTTATTTTCTAGCAATGTATCATCCATTCCTGCAATGTATCTTCCCTTATTACATGTCAAACTATTCAGCATCTTAATATAAAGTAGTTTCTTTTTGTATTATTTATTACTTGAATGTTTTTTATATAGATATGGAATCCATATGCCTAGTGGACAGTGCATCAACGCACTCAATCCTTCAAAGTATAGACTACTTTATGAGCATCAGTAGCTATTCTGGTCCATTAAGAACAATCTCAGGACCAGCTGATATAATAGAATGATCATGGGAAGCAATCATATTGCTCCCCAATCACACACTCATCAAACTTAGAGATGCGTTATACCCACCTAAATCGATCCGAAACCTCCTAAGTTTTAAAGATATCAGTTTAAACGGGTATCACTTAGAGACGGTCGAGGATAATGAAAAAGAATACTTGCACGTAACGTCTCTTACAAATGGTACAAAAACTATTGTGGAACGTTTCAAGGGACTCCCCTCGGGACTCTACCAAACAAGTATTCACTCTCCGGAAACATTATTGACGGAGCACCTGCAGTGCCCCCAAACACCCGAATTCCAACTCTGGCATAGTAGACTGGGACACCCTGGATCTGTTATGATGTACCGCATCATAAAAAACTCAAGGGGTATAAATTTGAAGAACCTGAAGATTCTTCAAAAAGGTAAATTTCCATGTACACCCTGTTACAAGGGTAAACTAATTACGAGACCCTCTCCACTTAAAGTGGACTTGGAGTCTCCAAGCTTTCTGGAAAGAATCCATGGAGACATTTGTGGGCCTATACACACATCAAATGGTCTGTTCAGGTACTTTATGGTCCTGATAGACGATTCTACTGAGTGGTCACATGTGTGTCTACTGTCCACGCGTAACTTAGCACTGCCTAAGCTTTTAGCTCAGATAATCAGGTTGCGGGCCCACTTCCCCGACTACCATATAAAGAAACTTCGTCTGGACAATGCGAGGGAGTTTACATCACATGTCTTTCTAGACTATTGCCAAGCACATGGCATTGAAGTCGAACATCCTGTAGCACATGTTCACACCCAAAATGGGTTAGCAGAATCTCTAATTAAGAGACTGCAATGGATTGCTCATCCATTATTACTTCAATCCCAGTTGCCAGTGAATGCATGAGGTCATTCAATATTGCATGCTGCATCCTTAATAAAATTAAGACCTTCTGGAGGTCAGTTATCTTCTCCTATGCAATAAGCACTTGGAGTTCCACCAATTGTCTCACACTTGAGAATATTTGGTTGTGCAGTATACGTCCCCTTATCACCACGACAAAGGACAAAGATGGGTCCACAATGTCGTCTAGGCATTTATATTGGGTTTGACACGCCCTCCATAATAAGATTCCTAGAACCCCTTACGGGAGACGTTTTTAAGGCACGTCTAGAAGACTGTGAATTTGATGAAACATCATTTCCAAAACTAGGCTTACAAACCAAGAAGCCTGAAGCTTCAGAGAGTATCACTTGGAATACAAAGACACCAATTCACTTTGATTCGCCCACAAGCTAGTGTGAGGAGGAGGTCCTGAAGGTTCTCCATATCTAAAACAATGTCCATCTCTTGCCGGACAAATTTACTGACAACCAGAAGATTGTCAGATCACACGTCCCTGCTGCTAACACTCCAGCTAGGATTGACATACCGTAAAATGGATGCAATCCGCATACAGCAGAGATGGTTGGACCTCTTAAAAAGAGAGGACGACCACCGGGATCCAAGGACCAAGTCCCTCGAAAGAGTAGGACCCTTGGAAATAGTAAAACAAAACCACCACAGGATGCTACTATAAGCACTGCTACCCCATCTCTCCCAAACTCTCAAAAAGAGGAAAACCCGGGAGAAAATGAAGCTTCGATACATTATGTACGAACTAGAGAGTATTGGGACAGAAAGAGCACAATTATAGATGACACATTTGCGTGTAATATTGCCATCAACGTCGCGTACTGCGACGATGATATTGAACCACACTCTCTGACAGAATGTCAAAGCGGATATGATTGGCCAAAGTGGAAAGCGGCAATAGAAGTGGAGTTGGATTCACTCACAAAACGCAAGGTCTTCGGACCAATTGTCCAGACACCAAAAGGTGTAAAACCTGTGGGTTATAAATGAGTATTTGTTAGAAAAAGAAATGAATAAAATGAAATCGTTCGCTACAAAGCAATGCTCGTAGCGCAGGGTTTCAACCAACGTCCAGTGGTGGATTTTGAAGCCACATACTCCCCGGTCATGGACGCGATCACCTTCCGATTTCTCATTGGCCTGACAGCTCAAGAGGGTTTAGATATGCAGCTTATGGATGTCGTGACTGCATACCTATATGGCAATTTAGACCGAGACATCTATATGAGATTGCCTGATTGTAATTCTTTGACTGTAGCACTAAAAGAGAGACAACGTGACATCTACTCAGTGAAACTGCAAAGATCATTATATGGTCTAAAACAATCTGAAAGGATGTGGTATAACAGACTGAGCGATTTCCTTGCAAAACAAGGATTTAAAAATGATCCCGTCTGCCCTTACATCTTTATAAGAGCAAAGGCAACAGGATTTGTCATTATAGCAGTCTATGTAGACGACTTGAACCTCATCGGATCTCCTGGAGAGATCAATGAGATTTCTAGAAACTTGATAGAAACTTTCGAGATGAAAGACCTCGGAAAGTCAAAATTCTGTCTAGGTCTTCAAATAGAGCATCTTAACGATGGGACCTGTTACACCAGTCAACTTATGCATCGAACTTACTGAAAAAGTTTCAAATGGATAAGTGCCACCCCCTCAGTACCCCAATGGTCGTTAGATCATTGGATGTGCATAAAGACCCTTTCCGACCGCTGGAAGAGGGGGAGGAAGTACTAGGCCCTGAAGTGCCTTGTTTAAGTGCTATCGGTGCACTCCTTTATCTGGCTAACTGCACTCGCCTTGACATAGCATTTGCAGTCAACCTACTAGCCAGATATAGTGCTGCACCTACACAGCGGCACTGGGCCGGAGTTAAGCATCTTCTGCGCTATCTCCAAGGGTCCATAGACTTAGGTCTATTCTACAGGAAAGAGGCAAAAACCGGTTTAGTTGGTTATGCTGATGCAGGTTACAAGTCCGATCCTCATACAGAGAAGTCTCAGACCGGATACGTGTTCACCTATGGCGGCACTGCCATATCTTGGAGATCTGTAAAGCAGACCATGGCGACCATCTCATCCACACATTCAGAACTTCTAGCAATCCACGAAGCAAGCAAAGAGAGCTTCTGGCTACGTTCTATGATCCAGCACATTCTCACCTCTACCGGTCTGATGACCGACGTTCTTGAGCCTACTCCACTCCATGAAGACAATGCAGTATGTATAGCCCAGCTACAGGACGGCTACATCAAAGGCGACAAGACGAAGCATATCTCCCCCAAGTTTTCCTGGACGCATGACCTTCAGAAGCAAAAACAGATTGAGGTACAGAAGATCCAATCATGTAATAACTTGGCGGATTTGCTTACCAAATCCCTGCCTACTAGTATCTTTGAGAAACTTGTAAATGGGATAGGGATGAGGAGTGTGAGAAAATGTAAACTGGGTCAGGATGAGAGGACTATGAATATATAGATACATAGGAGACTGATGTATAGATTCATAGGAAATCTGGAAGCCTGAAGCTTGATCAGATGAGGGGGAGTCAACTACAGAGTTGTATTCTTTTCCCTTGGCTATTGGTTTTTTCTCACATGGTTTTTCATAGTCAAGGTTTTGACGAGGCAACCTCGTTGACTCTGGATCCTGAAGTATCCACCCCTAAACACATCCCTAAACAGAGGAAGTTATGGATAAACTGTTCTTTATTTAACAAGGTAGTTATCCTAACTCGGATCCTGAAAAATCCACCTCTTATTCAATGTTGGTTGGATAAGGGGAATTGTTATGAATATGCCCATGAGGCCCATTGGGTATCCGGTCCACCATTGAGATATTATATATACGAGGGTAGGGCGACTCTTACCCCCTTACACCTATTACTCTACCTTTTCCTTCACAACATTGACAATTTAAAAACTCAAATTAGATATCACAATGTTTACTTGTGTGATCAGACAATTCTCTGTTTTACAAAATATCTATGTGAGAATTTAAGCTTAAACTAAGTTATATTTTTGTTTAAACGTTTTTCTTTTCTTAATCAAATGCTGACTCCGCTATGTTATAATTAAAAACATGAAGAAAAAAAAACTGACATAGCTTCAAAAGAAAATCTAAAAATTTTGCGGACGAATTTTAATGTTATTTTATCTAAAAATCTAAAACTTTACTGGACAATATCCGAAATTTTAATGTTATTATATATAAAAATTTATAATTTTAAAAATTATCTAAAAGTTTACTAGACAGTATCCCAAAATTTAATGTTATTATATCTAAGTTCACTAGACAATTCCACTAAAATCGGAGAAGCTGCTTCCAGGAAACGAAGCCATGGACTCAAAATTGGAGAGGGAGCGGACAACCACTAGGTCAAAGAAACATTTGTGCTATTGGTAATGTAATTTCTTTACTTATCCTTATATTGCGGTCTGCTGCCTTATATTTAAATAGGTGTGTAAATTTTGAACACCCCCACCCTCCCTCCCCCGCGCCAAACTCTAACGTGAGTTCGCTCCTGCCCACGCTTCTCATTTCTTTGCAGTTCCGCACATTCACCGCATCACGTTCGTGTGGTTTTTTTTTCGCGTGCACACATGACTCATTTCTAGTATTTTTACATGCTATAATAATGATTATTAAAATGATGAGCTCTGGACTTTTTTGTGATTGGACAAGATCGTTAGATGCATGGCTGGGGTTGGGCCACGTGTACACCTTCCTCTATTGTGGGAGGGCTGGGCATGGCCGGGCCAGGCCGGGTCACGTCGATCCCGGACGGAATCTTTATGCTTTGAACAGTGAAAGGAAGGGCCGGGCTGACGCTTCCGGGAGGTGGGGGCCCACCGCCCACTCTTGACGGGCCCCCACGAGAGAAACATGTACTCTGTCGTACACGGTCGCGGGGCCAACGGAATCTTATCGTTACCAAACTTTCCGGCAATCATTTCCGGTCGGTGCGGCGACCGTTACCGATCGTTGGGTTTGGCAGCAAAAACATGCATGTGAATTCTGTTCGTCAACTTATTGCTTTTTTTAATTCACATCAGGAACAATGGGCACCGTATGTTGCTTGAGCAATTTCGTTCAGTGCAGCTAACGTGATATGTTCTTATTGGGCTTGTGGAAAAGAAAGTGGATTTGGTAGCAATTCCATTCATGGACGGAGCTCTTCTTGGGCAAGGGTGGGCTATAGCCCATGTAAGTTTTGGGGATGAGATGGGAGAGGGATTGATGAGATGGGAGAGGTGGATGATGGGCGGAGGCCGAGCGAGAGGCTGGCAGTGAATGATGATGTAGCAGTGAAGGATGGGCAGGGGAGGAGGAGTAGAATGAGGATATGCGAGGAAGAGGAGCGCTAATTTGGGAATATGAGTATCCTTTAAAGAAACAAAAACTAAATTTTAAGTAAAATTAGGTGTTCGTGTGAAATGATCTGTGTACCTGTAAACCAATTAGGTCTGTGCGTATATAATTTCCCTACCTTTTGGGGTTTCTTAGTTAAATCGGGCTTAGATTGGATTGGTTGGTCTCTTATCAAGCTAGCCAGCATTTATCCTTCAACCTAAATCCAAATGGTCACCTATTTCAAAAGTTTAGGAGTATTAATCCATTCAAACTCTCAACAAGCACCACAGCAAAGATCAGTGGATAGCTTTCAGCTCTAGGGTTTGCATTGGCGTATTCTCCGAAGCTTGCCTCAGTCGTGCTCTCTTTCTCACTTTGTCCTTCAGCAACGCCTAAGCCTATAAAAAAATACTGAAAAGCATATAATTAGCATGATTGCTTATCGCCAATTAGTTGGAAAATCATTTGAATATAAATCATTAGCTAGGGGGCTAAGATGGATTTTAGCGTTAGTTATGTCCGGTCACAGTCTTGGGAACAAAACATCAACCCATCGGACAACCCAACGTCGGTATGTTTTTTCGTTTGTCTTATTCATTAGGTAACGTTGATTAGGGCCAAGAATAGAAGCAACAGATGCAACAACTAACGTTACAATCCACATCCTGCACTCTTAGGTTCATAAGATATCTAAAAATCTCAATCCAAACTTGAAATTTCAAAATGTTGCAGCCAGATTTGAATCGGGGTTAGCTTGGCCGAAAGACCAATGCTCGTAAAGTGGATCATATAGTGTCAAATTGGTAGGCAGGGATATATAAAATATGTTTCACATTTCTATAACAATTATTTTAACATTGATGAAAGTGAGAGCATAGAGAATAGAATCCAGAGTGATCCAAGCACTCTCGGACAAATCCCAGTCCTAAAGGAGGAAAAAGCAACCAGTTTTAAACAGAAAGAAAAGAAAGAAAGCTAAAAACTCTCTGCTACTCCATTTTCCCAAAAAATAAAAATAAAAATGAGCAGACCAATATCAACTCCTCTTTCATTCTCAAAGGTAGAGCTCTCTATAGCTAACTAGGGTTTTAGCCTTTAGTTATTGAGTTAATGCTCTCTTTTATTTGCATATATTATTTTTTAATGTTTTGGTGTTGATTTTTAATGGTTTTATTTGGGGGTGGAGGGGTGTTGGGCGGTGGGTTTAAAGTGCCCACTCCTTGTTTTTCTTCTCTTTTTAGCCTGCTCTCCTTCTCCTTATTCTTCTTTCTTTATTTTAATTTTCTTGATAGCTAGCCTTCAATCATGCTCTATAAATTCAACCCCATCCAACAAGCCCTTTTGTTACTCTTCCTCTCCTCCTCTCTCCCTTTCTAGGGTTTTTTTTTCCACCGCTGATCTTATTGAGTGAGTGAGTTTTGTTCGATCTCAATCGGAGAAGATCAGTTGAAGATTTGCCTGCCGGTAGCAAGGGAAAATAATGGAATGCCTGGCTCCCTGTATGCCACACGTGTGGCACCAATCTTAAAGCTCGATCTCGTATCGATTGGCTTACACTGCGGGTGGCGTGCGAGGAGCCAAGCATTCTCTCTCTACCCACCCTCTCTCTCCCCCCCCTCAGTTTGTATTAATTAATCACTCTCATGTTATTCGTTGCAGGTCTTTCTCAATCAAACTAAGCGATCGTAATCAAAGGCTTCTGGTAATCTCTTCTTAATTATGATCGTCTAATCAGCATCCCATTAACAAACATATTGAAATTGTTGCATCTAGAGCTACATTTTGAATTTGAATTAAGATGGCTTTGATCTCATCTTCGTCGTCTTCTTTTTGTTTGTGTTTGTGTGTTGAGATCCATCATTGTACGTGCCAAGATTCTCTGCGCTTCAGATATCTGTCAGCCGTTCAAAAAAGAAAGAAAGAAAAAAGATAAAGTTTAATAATATTTGATCGAGGATGTAGCAGATGCATGTATCATTTATATTCCTACTTTTGTATTTGTTTTTCTATAACTGGTTATTTAACTACTAATTAATGGTCACCTAATTAGTTCTTCATCCTCTCCTAATTATGCATTGATCAGTGTTATGTATTTTCTCGTGTTAGCTAACTATGGCTACTGGGGGCCCACACGGGGGCAGGCACACAGTGGGAGTACAGAATATTGCATGTTGTTGTTTTTGTTGCCTTCTTCTTCACAAATTCATTTTACAGCTAATTATTCTCCCCATTTTCCCGAGGCTCTTCGATGGAGGGCAATAGGGTCTTTTCATTATGTCTGGGCCCATCATGGGGCTGTCCGCGATCGCCGGCCCGTGATTTTCTGAAGGAAATCTCGGCGGAGAGACCAAATTGCCCCGCCTTGATTGAAGGCTGCTCAGTCCCAGAGAGCACCAACTTTGAAAGCAGGCGCATTTTGAGTTGCTAAAAGATTTGAAGGAGATTTTTAAGAATGGCATATGTGAGGGAGCCGTGCAGAGATAGCTAGCTAGCAAGCATCCCAAAATAGGGGGGAGATTTGGATGGGCTGAAGACGCCAATGAATTAAGAATAATTCATGCATGGATGGGTCCATCAAGAACAGCGTTTTGCATGCAAATGCCAAGAGGCAAGAGGCAGAGAGACCCATGGCAGCGTTCTTCGTTTGCGCACATTCTTCATCGTCGCTGTAGCTGGGTTTTTTATTTCCTGTGTTTGATAAGCAGATTAGATTTTGGAAACAGTGTTGCGATCAAGTTGCCTGTTGATCTTAGCTTGCTGTCTGTGCTGGAAAAGAGATAGATTCAGCCGTTTGGATCAAAGTTCACACTTTATTTAGTTGACTTTGCTTTGCTTAAATATTTCATTTCTCTCGACAACAAAAAAAATTATAGAAGTTTTCTCATTTTCCTTTGAGTGTTGTTATTTACACTACGCTGTTTTATGAATACACCACAAACAATTTTTCTTTCCAATTTTAACCCCAACAAATCTAATTTCACCACACAGACTTCTCCCCTCACAGCCGCAACACATTCTCTCCTCCCAGCAAACTCCGGACACCACCACCCATCAGCCTCCCTCCGACCTCCCTCCGACCAACAAGATCTCATCCCTCACCGGCTTCTCCTCCTTCCTCTCGCCAGCTCCCCAACACCGCCATCAACCTCCTTCCAGCCTCCAAGACCGCCGCCACCGTCACCCTTCACGCCAAACCACAACGTCGTCTCTCCCCGCAACCCTGTCATCTCTCCCCACAACGTCAGCGCCGCCTCCGGCAGCCCCACAAACAACCCGCCTCCCTTACTCTCTCCCCGACTCCAGTCTTCCCTCCATCGCCGTAGCACCCCACCACCGCCCTCAACTCGACCCCGCCACACAACTCCGTCGACCCCACAATGTCGCATGCGGCGCCTCAAGCCCTTCTCCCAGTCACCGTTCACCGTCACTCTACACCCCGAACATCTCTGGCGAACCCCTTCAGCCCATCGCCGCCATCTACACTCCGACACACACCTACCTCCGACTCTCCCCTTCCGTCAAGCACCCCGCCAATCTCCTTCCTCCTCTTGAACCAACGCCAACGCCTCCTCCATTCGACAGCAGCTTCGATCCACGCCACGAACGACTCCGGCGATCACCATCAATTGTGTGGTGAAATTTTATTTTATTTTGTTCGGTCAAAATGAGATTGCTGCCTAGAATGTGTTGCAACACAATTTTTACCCCTCAATTTTTATCCCTCAATTGTGTGGTGAAATTAGATATCTTAGGGTTAAAATTGGAAAGGGAAAATTTTTGTGGTGTATTCATAAAAGGGTGTAGTGCAAATAACAGCACTCATTTTCCTTTTAGGCGAAGGAAATCCCCAGCTTTAAATGTGTTTAATTAGTGTTATTATTACTACGGCTAAATATCAATGTAATGTAATTCAGCTCACAAACAACGATTCCCAATGTTTGATTACTTTTTAATGAAGCTTGGAGGGCTTTTCACCCACCGTTTTATCTTTTTTAATTTTTTTTTATTACATTGTATGATTTCATAAAGACCCAAAAGTTGTAGTTGTAGCGCAGATTATTATTGCTAACAATGGACGTTATTCGTGAGAACTTCGATTTAAAATTGTAGCTGATGAAACATAATCCTCTTTTGCACATACTAGACAAGAAATATTAGATGTTGTAAATGATACTTTGGGGGTGGTGACCACCGCACCTGACAGTGGGAGCTCTCCGTACCCAAGTCTGAGATCTACACGTGTCCTCGAGGACCGCTCAAGAACAGCTTGGGAGGTCAGCCCAACCAAGCTCTCTGTAAGACAGACATGCACTCACTGATTCAGGTCGACATGCAGGACTCACACAAGGACGACCTTAGCGAGGTCGGCTTATTCAGCAACCACGTTCAACAAGAACGACCTTAGCGAGGTCGGCTCCTTCAGCAGCCACGCCCTACAAGAATGGCCTTTATGGGGCACACCCGAGGTCCGCTCCTTAACAATGGCGCCAATTAAGAGGACTGCTCGTCTAACAAGGTCGGCTGACATTACTATCCCGCAAACTTAGGCAAGACGTTCTCTAGCAGTCTCTCGACTCTCTCTCAAAACCGTTACACGAGAGAGAGTCAACGGTCATCATCTGCGCAACCTTAAGCCCTATTTGGGTAGTCAGTTACGTGTATGATATACGAGATCGCCATATGAGTCCCCACAATGTGGCGTAACTACCCTCATCCCTACAAAACCGCAGACTGATCTGATGTAAGGTATGCTGAACTTACACACTAGAACATACACACTTCCTACTGCTTGAACCGACTTAAGCATCATAGTCGAATCGGAGGTCCACCCTTCGATCCTCTGACGCGGTTCTATATCTTTCAAGCACCGGAGCAGAAGACAGCCTGGTAAAACCCTGACCAGATCATTTGTTGCGAAGATCCACCGATGCCCAACTAGGTTCTCTGGTACAAGATCTGGGCATCAACAGATGCCATGCAGGCTTCTGATGTGAATCCATCCGAACAATCTAAGTTATTCGTTTTTCCCCCCAAAGATTAGTCCCAAACAAGAAAATTTGGGTTTTGGGAGCTTGACTTAGAAGCATCTATTATGCAAAAGAGAGCAATGCCCCGCCAAGAAAATTTGGGTTTTGGGAGCTTGACTGTGATGTTTTCTAGTAGTTAAAGCAGGGTAGGACAAAAGGGTTAGTAGAGTGGTGGACATGAATTTGACATGTCAGCAGGTGGGGCCCACCACTCCTCAAAAAACCACATGCACCCAAGACAATACCCAGTCACACAATTTTCCCTAAATTCATTTGTGTTAGAAGAGGATTAACCATGGCAAATAGCCATGGTACTATATTTATAAAACTCTCATGTTGAGTTGGGAGTCCAAGAGCCTCCCCACTAACTTAGTGGGGAGTAATGGAGAGTGATGAGAGGAGGGAGGCCAAAGGCCTCACTCAACTCACAACACTCCCCCTCATCTCTCCATTACCTTGGGTTAAGCATATGAATACTTCAGGATTCAGTATGCCAATGGGGTGGATACTTCTGGATCCAGAGCCACTGTGGTTGCCTCGTTAAAACCTTAGCTGTGGAAAACCCAGTGGGAAAAACCAGCATCTTAAGGAAAAAGAGTACAACTATCGAGGGACTCCCCCTAATATGTACAAGCTTCAGGCTTGCAGATCTCCTATGTATCTATACAATTATCTCTTATTCGTCTATACATCCATTATGTTCTGAAAGAAAATACATTTATCACTCATTTACACAAGTTTCACTCATCTAGCGGCTATTGGAAGGCAGCGTCGCTCTGGAGTGTAATGCTCTTCGAAGTTGGTAGATGACTTCACTAAAGTATTCTTTGAATCAGTCTTCAGTGTGTCTGCAAGGTACTGCTAGACCTGGCTGAGCGTTTTCAATACTTGCTTCTTGGATGATGAGCTTCTCAGAAGATGTAGACATTGGATGATGATGTATATATGTAGGAGGTGGCCGGCCTAATGTGTTTCAGTCATCGCGATGATCTTTAAACCTGCATATGCAATATATATTTCTTGACCCTTGGAAGTTGCGCAAAAGCAGCTTATCCTTGGTCTAGTGTTGCTCTCCAGGACAACACTGTATCTGGTTAACAACTTTACTGGAGACGTTCTATCAAAGATACGTGCAGTTGGCCAGATAATACACTAGAGCTAGGCTCTTCAGGACCTAGGATGTCCTCCCCCTCTTTCAGCTACTGAAAGGTGTCATAAATAAGTATCCATTTTTAATAGGTTGCAAAAGGACATCATTCTTCATAAACTCCAGGTGTATGAAGAATATGAAAGGGTTCCACCACGAAGGTGTTTAATATGTAAGCCGATACTGTCACGCCCCGCTTCCCTAAAATGGAAGGCGAGACGTGAGGAGGTCCGCTCAGACGTGGAGCTGTGAAGCTGCAGTCTGATAAGCGTATAAGATATCAAATTTAAAACTGCAGGTCCTTGCAACGCGAACGAAACAAAAATAATAATAATGAAATAAGACAAAAGAGACATCTCAGAACGTCCAAAAATAAATCCACACATCCCAGAAAAGCCACCAGGCTAAAAGAAGAAACGAAAAGAAAAGTACAAGAGACTGAAAAGAGGCCTAAGGCATGGCCAACATAATACATAACATCAACAAGAAAAGAGAGGTGCTACGCACCGACAGCCTAACAACGACTAAGCAGAAAACAACAACAGCTAGAAGGAGCTCTAGGACGGGTCTCCTGTGTCCTCGAACTCAACACCTGCAACCTGCTCGTCCTCAACGACCAACTCTGACTCACAATCTAACATGTGACACCCAAAAGAGAAAAGGGGCACATGTCAGCAAGTCTAAAAAGACTTGGGCAAGGAAACTGAAAGTGACTAACAACCTAGCATTTAAATGTTAAACAATGGCATGGCAGTTGAATATGATGCAACAGTTTAAAAGAGAGGCAAACACTCACGATGTAGCAAAAGCTACCAATTCACTAGTCACTTATCATTTAACACTTATCACTTATCACTTATCACTTAACACTTAGTGCATAGAGAGTCCACTTGCTGGCCAACTCGTTTATCTCTATCACTATCAATCACTTAAACACTAGAGATTTCGCCTGCTGGCCGGAGTGGCTGATCAAGCCAACTCGGGCTCAGTCCGCTTATCTCTTACCCCACCCACATGTGTCGAGCGTTGTGGTTAGCAACTCATTATGCTCGCTTCTGGTCACGAGCCAGGAAAATAAGTGTGTGTATGGCATAGGGGTACACCTAGCCGGTATCCGAGCGTTGGGGTTAGCAACTACAGGGCTCGCTTCTGGAACACGAGCCAGGAAACATGGTATTGTAGCGTGTGCTACGCAGTCACAATAAATAATCACTATGCAATGCCATGAGCAGATAATTGCGTACCGTTAATAGGAATTAAACATGACAGGCAAAATGCAATGACATGAACAGATATTTGCGTACCGTTAATTGAAATTAAACGTGACATACAAGCATGATGAGGGTGACGGACCAAGCTTCGTTGTCAAGCTAGGTCAAGGGCGTCTAGACGGCTATCGTTTCACCGCCTAGTCTCTTTTACGCTAAAGCAATGGAAATGGCCTAAGCACGGCCTAAACAACAAGGGTAGCAAGTTTCACTTGCCTGTTTCGATGTCAGTTTTGGTGCCCAGGTGCGAGTGACGAGGAAAACGGTAAATCTGTATCAACGGTTTAACACATTAAGTTAAGACTTGCTAAAAAGTTGTTAAAGCTTTCTATAGCCTACTGTTGACATAGGTTAAAACTGCTACATAACTATATCATGCCCTAATATACACATATATTAACTGTTCGTAAAAAAATAAACTCTTATAACTTACTGCTCTATAAGATGCACTTAATACATATATGTATATCTTGATATCTGACAACTCCATTTATAAAAACTATTTGTCTAACATGATTCACTTATGATATCACAGTTATTACTCAGGCAAGCCTTACTGCCAACTAATGAGCTACCCAAAAGAAACTTATTATATAATTCCAAATGAAATATGATTCATTATCACCCAAATACTCTAACATCAATATCAATCTGACCTCATTAAACTTACGCACATCATCTCGTACACGGGTCTCTTCACACTAATGTTCCTATTTAAAATATAAACATACACACATTCTTAAACATTCATCAATGTTTATATTACACAGTTCATAGGCCACTTACCCAAGACGCTAACATCCCTGCTCGCTGCCTGCGTGGGGGAGATCGATGAAAGTGAGAGGAGGCGCAACAGGCGATCGCGGGCTGTCAGGCTCGGCAAGGGCGCTTGGGGAGGTGAGGCGCCGTTCGGTGGTTGCGACTGAGGTCTCCGACGTGGGCTGGGTGAGTTTGGAGTTCGGAGGGGATAGGCTGCGGTTTCAGGCAACTAGGGTTGTTGCTGGCTGCGGAGAGGGATACGAGCGGAGGTCGGAGGATGTGGGGAGGATTTGTTGCGAGGGCGAGGGGGTTCAAGGGGGAGCTGCGGCTGTTTAGTGTGGGCGAGAACTACGGAAGGGGAGGCTCTGTTCCGAGCAGGGGAGATGCGAGAAAACAGGGGAGGCCGGAGCGTTGGGTTGATGGGCTGTCAAGGCTTGCCGGACGGGGGGGTTTACACGGGGATGGCCGGATTTTGCGCCGGTGTGGAAGGCTAAGACGGCGGCCAAGAGGGAGTTGGGTGATCGGAGTTAAGGGAAAGAGGCGTCGGGGTTTGAGAAGATCGGCAGCTTCAGGGGAGATCGGGGCTTGTGCCAGCGTGGAGGAGGTGGGGTGCACCGTCAGGGGGTGCCGGAGAGAGGCAGGCCGCGGGTGAGGGCTTTGGTCGGAGGGTAAACATTTCGGCGGCTGTGGGCAAGGTTGCGTGATGAAAAGAGAGGGCGGCGCGTTCGTATGGCTGTGAGAATGAAACATAGGCTAGGTTTTAAAAAAATACCCTAGGTTAAAAAGAAAGAGGGCTGAAGCACGTGACCAACTGGGTCTAGGCTAGGTCATAGGAGTTTTAGTTTATTAATAAATTATTGTTATGATATAACAATGAGCCTAACACCATATTCTTACTGTGTGCGGCAAGGGGGAAAAATAGTGGGCTAAGTCAATAGACTAATTTGGATGTATATCATAATAAAATTATTATGGGAAGGAACCAAATCAACATAGGGCTAAACCAATATTAAACTGGGGAGAAAAGTGAAAGTAGGTCAAACGGAGCCCAAAAATCGTAAGAAAAATACTGGGGTGACCGGGACGACGAGAGAAAGAAGATAGAGGAGACGGATCACAATTCCGATGACGAGAAACGAAATTAAAAAATAGAAAGACCTCGCGACAAAAGTGAAAATCGCGACGTCTCGTCAAATAAGATCAAATCGTCGGAGAACGACCCGGAAATGTCGTTCCAAATGAATTCCACAATTTGATACTCTCCGAGAGGGTCACAACGACATATCACACCATAGTGTTCAAAGGCAAGCAAGGTCTAAAGCAAACACGTGCACGCTCAACAGCACGTGCACGAAGAAGATACGATCGGAAAGCGACCGTTACAGATACAGCTTCGGCATGATTAATAATAGTTCATCTTCAGGATGATTAATGTCATCTTCAGGATGATGGTTCATCTCCAGGATGATGGTTCATCTCCAGGATGATGGTTCATCTCCAGGATGATAGTTCATCTTCAGGATGATTAATGTCATCTTCAGGATGATAGTTCATCTTCAGGATGATTATTGCCATCTTCAGGATGATTAATGTCATCGTCAGGATGATCGTTATACCTAGGTTTTTCATTTCCAAGGTACGCTTTAAAGCTATCTGAAATCTCAATGGTCTCTGCTGGAGATCCTATTAGCTTTAAGTCGACCATATGTAAGGCAAATATAACAAATCCTGTCAACGATCTTTTGAAAAAGATACAAGGGCAGAATATTGCTTAAGATCAACTAATGATATTTGTAGCCTTTATGTAGAAGACGTTTCTACGTTTCTCTTTCATCTCTGGGGGTAGAGTATACCCTTCTGGAAGTTTTATATAGATCTCTATATCTATATTGCCGTATATATATGCAGTCACAACGTCCATGAGCTGCATGTATTGGCTTTTGCAGAGAAGTGTAGGCTTAGTAGGAAAATGATCACATTTCCTTCATTTCCATTTCTTTATGAAATTCGAATTATATTCCACAGGTTTTTACACATTCAGGTGTATGGACTACTGGTCCAAATACTTTGCTTTTCAAGAGTGAGTCCAGCTCTACTCTTATTGCCTCGTCCCACTTTGGCCATTCTATGCGTTTACGCTAAAGAAAAGTGGGTAGACGTCATCGTCGTATTCAGCGACGTGAATGGAAATAGCGAAAACAAAACCGTCGTCGACGACTGTGCTATATCTGTCCAGTACCTCTCCAGTACGTACGTAATATAATGATGTTTCTCCTGTTGTTTCCTCTGCAGGGGAAATTAGGATGGGAGAGGTTGCTGGTCTGAGCTCAGCATCCTGTGGTTGGATCATTTTTATATATCCAGGAATCTTCCTATTATGAGGAAATTTTTATTTTGAACCTGGCCGGCGTCCTCTTTTCAAATGAGGTACAACCAATTCTGCTGCCGGTGGATTGCATCCATCTTTGGGAATGTCAATCCTAGCTGGCGTGTTGGCAGCAGGGACGTGTGAACGAACAATCTTCTGGTTGTCCGCAATTTTATCCGTCAATTGATGTACTTTAGTCTGAATGTGAAGGATCTTCTGGATCTCAACGTCACACAGAAAAAGTATGCGGATCATAACGAGATGAGGACTTATGTGTCCCAAGATATGGTCTCAGAAGCTTCAGGCTTCTTTAGACTGCGTGCCTATTTCAATGAGACTTTGCTCATCAAAATCACATTTATCAAGACTTGGTGGTAAACCATAAGCAAGCGGCATCAGCAATAAGATATGGCCACAAGCGGGCCGTATCGTAATAAGCGATGCGGAATGCAGTGTGTTGGTCCCTAAACATCAACAGGCAACTGGGATTTAACAATGGACGTGAAATCCATTGGAGTCTTTTTACCAGAGACTCTGATAACCCATTCTGAGTATGAACATGCTACAGGATGTTCAATTTCAATGCCAGTTGCTTGGCAGAAGTCTTTAAAGATATATGTAGTGAATGCACCCACATTATAAGCTTTGAGAAAGCTATGTTGCGAGTGAAAATAAAAGCACACATAAGACCATCTAGTAGATGCATTAATCAGTACAATGAAGTACCGAAAATGGGCCACTTGCAGAATGAATAGTCCCGCAAAGGTCATAATGTATTCTCTCAATGAAGCCAGGAGACTCTCATCCCACATTCAGGAGGGAAGGTCTCTCTAAAAGTATGCCCTTACGACAAAAGAAAACTCAATCTTTTGAAGAATCTTCAGGTTCTCCAATGGATTCATTTGATGATGCGTCCATCATCGCTGATCCAGGATGACTAAGTCCATTTTGCCAGAGTTAAAAACTATGGCAATGAAAGGCACTTCTGGTGCACAGTCAAGTTGGCTTTATATAGGATGAATATCTATAATGAGATTGACCCGACTGGGGTCCAACGAATCTTGCGCAGATGGTCTTCTGGCCATCCGTTTGACGAGTTATATAAAGATATTCACTATTATTATCCATAGTTTCCAAGGTATGTTCGTTTTAAACGAAATATCCTTGAAACTTGGGAGATTCCTATATGATTAAGGAGAGAAAATTTGCATCTTATAGTCTCGTTGTATGTTGGAGCAATATTAATGCGTCACCAGTGCCTCGAGGCACTGTCCACAATATATCACACTTCATCTATATATTTGAATGACTAGACTTTATAAAATAAAGCTAAATATGCATTCATAAAGTTTTTTTGTTTAAAAAGAAAATACAGATGAAGTAAACTAGTATTTAAAATGCATATATATAAGCAAACTAAGATAAGACTCAGTCGAGCAAGTCGTCGTGATCGAAGTCTTTTGCGGTCAGCTTGGTTGAAGGATGAGATTCAACCAGATTTGTTTCAGGACGAGGCTGCAGGCTCGCCTGATAAAGATCCTGGAGATTACGTGGAGTGCGACAGTTCCTGTACCAATGTTCAGTCATGCCACATTTATGGCACTTGTCCACCCAGTTCTTCGTGGGAATAGACGGTTGGCCATTGTTGTTATTTGTCCACGTATTCTTTTTCTTCCCCTGGTTGTAGTTATTGTTCTGTGGAGGTCCTCTAGCTGGTTACATCACAGCCTTACCCTTGTAATTACTGGCCTTCTTCTTGTTCTTCGTCTTCTGGGAAGAAACAAGATGGGCTTCAAGGAAAGGAGCAGTCCCAGCAGGGCATAGGTTGTGAGTGGTTAGTAACAAGTCTCTGTTCTGAACCGCCCTTAGGGGGCAGGAGAGTAAGTCAGAGAATTTCGTGAAATGTCTTTCACGGTACTGTTGCATGAGGATTGCATCCTTTTCATGGAAAGACGTGAAAGTCTTTTCCAATATGCGTTGCTCCGAGACTTCTTCACCATACAGCTTCAGGCGTGAGGTGATATTATGAAGTGCTGAGTTATACTCAGACACAGACTTGAAATCCTGACGTCGGAGGTTTTCCCACTCATAACTAGCACGGGGCAGTATAACATCAATCTGATGTTTATACCGTGCCTCCAGTGTCCTCCACAACTCATGTGGATCCTCTACTGTCAGATATTCGCCTTTTAAGGTCCGATTTTTGTGTCTCCTAATGTAGATAATGGCCTTTGCATTATCTATATCAGAGACAAATGACTGCGTCGCTTCAGGGGTCGCGGTTGAAGTAGCCTGGGCCACTGCTGGGGCCACAGGCACAGTAGTAGGAGCCAGATTCGTACTCATAAGAGTCATTGAGCGCAGGTGTAACTTCAGGTCCACCCGACAGCTCAGATAGTTCTTTACTGCCGCATCAACGCTTGCCAATATTGCCCTTTATTTATGCAATTAAATACGCATGAATTAATATTTGTGAAAAATAAATTCACGCAAAAATAAATAAATAATCAGTCATGTGGGGATCGGCCAGATACCCTTAGAAATAAAAATGTCCAAAAAGTGTCCGAATACATTCCATGAAGATGAAATACAAAAGAAATAAAAAAATACAAATTGGAAACCCATATTAGGTCCCATCATATTGCAGATTTCATCTTCGTCTTCAATTTGGCTAAGCTCCGGTCTTTTAGCATTTTACATTATAACCTCACTACAATTCCTCTCAAAACAGAAAAAGAAAGCGAGGAAAATAAAAAGGTGTATCAAAATGGCCGATCCCAAACCACAAGACTGATTTATTTATAACATCCACGCAGTTTTATATATGCTACAGGCAAATAATAATTTTGCAACATCACAGACATTTCAAAATTCATCAAACGCAATTTATTGGATAAAAATATTAAATTTACGTTAAAAAGATCACTTGGACCACGGGGAAACGTCATTACCCGTTAGGTTAGGTAACTTACCTAACCAACAGAGCGGTCTCAGGATCCTTGTAATTTATTAAAACGTAAATTAAATTTATATCCAATTAAAAATAAGGCGATAAATAATGAATTACAAATCAAATTCATTAACAAATCTCTAATTTGCGCCAAATACCCCATAAAGAGTTAATAAAACTCAATATCCTCACCTTGTTTTCCCCTGATTTTTTTTGGATTTTTTTTCAGGTTTTAATTGGGTATTTCCTGAATTTTAAATTAATTTAGCATGCAGGCCAGAGACCCGCGGGCTGGCTACTGGCTGCAGGCCCATTAGCCAAAAAAATACCCAATTATTTATTATAAATTTTGTTAATAACTGGACTTCTGGCCTATAAGGGGGTTTAGTAGGGTATTATATGAATTTAAATTAAATTAGGCCTGCAGGTCAGAGGCCCACGGGCTGGCTACGGGCCTGCAGCCCGTTAGCCTAAAAAAATACCCATTTTATTTATTTATTAAATTTGTTAATTTCTGGGCTTCTGGCCCATCAGGGGAGACACATGCCTCTTCTCCCCCTTACCCTAATTAGGGCTTTAAGGAGAGAGGATGGATGGGTAGGGGCAGCCGTCGGCCTGCTCTCATATCTATGGTCACATGCGGCCGAAATCTTATACAAATTTGTATCAAGCAGCTTGTTCTAGTCCCAATGATGTATTCCAAGTTATTTAGGGTTCAGTTATTCATTTGCCCGTCTCGGAAAAATCCTTACTACATAGAGGATTAGGCATTATGAAAACTTATAATTTTTATAATTGCTGCTCCTTGCATTGCAGTTAGATTATGAAAACTTACATGTCTCCCATTTTCGCATTACAAATTCCCAAGCATTTACAAGCAGAAATGGTAAAGAATCTAATAGCTTGCAGAATACTGAGCGCATCAAATCATGTTATTTTAATGTTAGGTATCAGAGTGCAAAGGCATCAGAAATGTTCACCGGTGGTGAGAGGATCAAAATTCAAAGTCCCCTTCAGGGGGGGTGTTTAGGTGATTTGCAGAGGGATTTTATTTATTTATTTTTTTTGTTGTTGTTTTTAATGTTTTGATAATTAGAAACATACAAACAAAAATCAGAATCAAAAATCAAAAATCACAAATCCGGGGGTCTATGTATTTGATTAAGTATACCAAAAAATCAAAAGGTTGGCTTAAGATTTTTTCTAACCTCAATTAACGAGGTCTATGTATTTGATTTTTATCAAAAAAATGGATAATATTTTGTATAATCTATATCTACGGGACAAGAAATATACCTCTAGATCAATGATCTAGGGAAGAACCAATAGAATCCGTAGATAGAAAAATAAAATTCCCGCTCCCGCAATGTCTTGCAGGTAATCAATCGATCGTCGTCGCAACTTTGCCGCAACAAAACAAGATTCCTTCGCAAGAGGGAAATTTTGTGGGAAAATTTTGTTGGCTCAAAAAAAGAAAATCTCTTAGAGCGAATTCGTGCTGATAACGTGTTAGAAGAGGATTAACCATGGCAAATAGCCATGGTACTATATTTATAAAACTCTCATGTTGAGTTGGGAGTCCAAGAGCCTCCCCACTAACTTAGTGGGGAGTAATAGAGAGTGATGAGAGGAGGGAGGCCAAAGGCCTCACTCAACTCACAACAATTTGCACCTATTTCGGCACGCAGCCCGTATTCTGAACGAGTGGGGAATTTCTGGGTGCCCATGCATTTTGTGCAGGGATTTTTTTCCCTAGTGCATTTACATGTTCGTAACCAAACATATATATAAGAGCAACAATGGGCATCATTGTCTTTATGCATCTACAATATTGAACCCTAATACAGTCCGCCTCATGCAAGAGTTGAATCCAAATGGGAGTACATACATCCATAAATCGAAATGAGTGCGAATTATGGTATAGTGTAACTGGTAACGTTCTGGAGAATCACAATGGTTGGCTACCAGTGAGTTTAGATTGTTGGTTCATGTGTTTGGTGATCAAATTAAATTTGAAAACGAAGTCAAATGTTGCAGTTGATGATGGTTTAGCTAGCTACGCTGAATAAGTTGAACTTCAGCCCATATGGATCAAGGTTTGCGCCTGTTTCCTCCATCTCTCTTCTTCCTACTTTCTTATCTTTCCTGAATCATCAACAGAGTCTACTCCCTCTTGGACCTGCTCCAATAATATTTCCTATTGGCACAGTGTCTCTTAAATGCTCTTGTATCGACTTGCACATGGGATGTAAACGGATCGGATGGAGATCAGATTATATGGATGGTGTTAGTATATTCGTATTACACCGTAGGAAAAGCGGTTTTTGTTGACGGCAAACTCCGTCAGCAAAAGTGAAAAAAAAAACCATCCGTAAAAATAATCACCGACGGAAAAAATTCGCCAGCCGTCCCGTCAGCGTGCGGTTGCAAGAAAAGGTTTACCGCTGGTTTCTGTAAGCCAAAAGTAGACCATTGTTGACGGACAATCACTGACGGCATCCATCAAGGGACTTAATCAGACGGGACCGTATAGAACACGACAGAGGATGTTGCAAGGGACTTGATCAAATAGGCAAACATAATGAGGCATGGCTACTAGGGGATAATGGAGCAAGATATGAGATATGGATACATGGGATATTAAGCTTGAACTCGCAGGAATGTCATGGCAAGGAAGCTGGATAGTATATCTGGCAAAGCAGATGAATAAACTTCGTTAGTATGTCCACCCATATATCTCCAATTATGCAGAACTCATAAAATAAAATAGAAACGTTTTACAATGAACACATACCTAAAGGTCGCTAAGATGCAGATCCTCATCGTCGTTCTGATCCTAATCATTATGGGCACCTAAATATGGTGAAGATCTTGATGCACCCACTGATGTGCCCTACATAATATATTGTACAAAAATTAAAACCAACCAATATTAACACTTGGGCATACTAAACTAATTATAGAAGAAATGCCCACTTAATTAAGCTAACAATATTAAACAATTAAAATATAACTTGTATTTAAAATAAAAATTGAAAGCATGAATTAAATAAATTAAAATAGAAGAAGTTATACATGTGCCGGAAATAGGGACAAACGGTCATCTCTATATTTCCTACCTAAAAGAGTGACTGCTTCCTTGAGTACGTGTACCTCACTCTTTAGTTCCTTATTCTCTTCCAATACATGTGCAACAACCCTTGAGGAGGAAGCAAGCGGTGCTAGAGGTCGAACAAATTGATCCCAATAACTATGTGTTAGGTCATATGATGTGTGACTGTATTGTCATTAGTGGCACCCCTTTAGTCTTTTATTGCTCTTAATTATCTTGGAATGAGAGATCTAGTTTATTGACTATGTTGTATGACATGTTGAATGTCATGTTGCAACATGAGGTCCAACATGCTGTGTCGGAGGCCTTGATAAGGATGACGGTCATCTGCAATACTGAAGGTGGATTACTCCAGATCATATTGCAGTCTCTTCTAGGTATTCTGTTATATGCTGTTATGTTGAAAAATCGTCGAAGATGCATTTGGAAGTCGTTATCTCTTAGATTTGATTGAAGAATCTGTTGAGAGAAATATTAGCCCGCAAATAGTGGTTGAAAGATCTTTGAAGATATTGCGGAACCACCTGCCTGAAGTGGTTCCTTGATTTGTGGGCTATCGATCTACACGGGATCCTTTGCGTAATCTACCTTACCTACTCCAAGATTGAGGTGGAGCGGGGTATCTAAGGGTGTGCGGTTTTGCGGCTAGGATTACGGCTTTTGCGAAAGTTAATTGAACTCTAGGAGGAAGGCTGACGGCTACCGAGGTAGGAATCAATGGAGTTGATTCTAGTCAGTTTAGCAAGGGGATCTTGCATGCAAGGGGAGCTTGCGTAGATTATTCCATGGGTTTGGTAGAGACCACTCATCACGGTTTGTAGTGACAGGGAGATTGTTCCTCCTAATAAAACTCCGGTATTAGTGATTATATTCATTGATATTTTTAATGGAGTAATCTGATCTTTCTGGGCATGACCCCGCAGATGTAGGTGTGCACACCGAACTGCATTACCAAGTTTTGCATGTTGTTGCTTGGTTTTGCGTTTAATCATTATGCTTGATTGATTAATCTCTTCGTACTGAATTTCATTTGGTATCAGAGCAGGTCATCTATGCTGCTTTGTTATTATCAAAGTGGGCGTGATCTTGGTTTTTCTGTATGCAAATCATGAATACAAAAGAGGGCGCTTTCGTTACCCATCCTCCGTTGCTCATCGGTACAAACTATACATACTCGAAGTCTCGGATGCGTGCTTTCATCAAGTCTCTTGATGAGAAGGCATGGATTGCCACCATTGAAGGATGGACTCTTCCCATCGAAGTCGACAAAGATGGCAAAAAACATCTCAAGCCAGTAAGAGATTGGAGCCAAGAAGAAGATCGAGCGGCTCTGGGAAACTCTAAGGCCGTGAATGCCATCTTTACAGCGGTTGATGAAGAGCAGTTTAAGTTTATCTCCACTTGCGAGTATGCCAAAGAAGCGTGGGATATTCTTATAAATGTTCATGAAGGCACTAGTACGGTAAAAGCTTCTAAACTTCAAATGCTTGCTTCTCAGTTTGAAAATCTAAGGATGAATGATGATGAGACCGTAGCTGAATTCAATGGGAGGTTGAGAGACATAACCAATCAGGCTTTCCAACTTGGGGAAAAATACTCTCAAAAGAAACTGGTCGAGAAAACCTTGAGATATCTTCCAGACAAATTCTCTGCCAAAGTTGCAGCTATTGAGGAAGCCAAGAATACTTCCACCATGAGACTGGATGAACTCATGGGATCTCTTCAGACATATGAAATGAATCTGAAGCAGAGTAAAAGGGACAAAGGGGTTGCCTTAAAGGCAGAAGTTTGTGAAGTCTCTAAATCAAATAATGAGTCAGAGTTAGATGATGACATTGCCTTGCTGACCAAGAAATTCAGCAGAATATTGAAAAAGATCAGCAATAAGGGTCAGAACTTCATATCTGGCAACAATGTGCCACATCCAAATCTTCCCACTGCAGGAAAAAATACCAGTCACCCTACTCAGAGGTATGATCAGAAGAACAAAGGTAAAGTGATACAATGAAGAGAATGTGAGGGTTTTGGTCACATACAAGCTAAATGTGCCAACACTTTAAAGAAGCAAAAAGGGAAATCTTTAGCAAGCACCTGGAGCGATGATGAATCTGAAGGGAGTGCTGGAGATGAGGACATCACCAGCTACTATGTGGCCTTTACAGCTATTCTAAAGAGACAATCTGATTGCGACACTCATAGTCATGTTGGATCTGATGTTGCAACATCAAGTACAACATCTGGCAATAAACTAGACAATGTCAGCCAGAATGTTGCAACATCAAGTACAACATTCATCAATGAATCTGATTCTCAAATTGATAGTGACGAGGATGTGAGTGAAGATGACATTCGAACAACCTATTAGACCATGTTTAACAAGTGCATGAAGATCTGTGAAACAAACAAAACCTTGAAGGATGAGAATGTCGGATTGAAGAATGAGAAGGAAGAAGCCAAAGCTAGACTTCTGAAGGCTGAGCTCAGTCTCAGAAATCATGAGAGCGGTGTCAAAAAACTCTTCTCAGGGTTGAGAAGGCTGAGTGTATTCTCAACAAGTGGAACTCTGGAAGGTCAAAACTAGATGACATTCTAAGTATGTGGAAGACCTCAGGAGATCGCACTGGAGTGGGGTACAACAGAGGAGGCTACAGTTATTTTCCTAAAGAGAGACGAATCCTTGTGACCAAAGAGCTGGAAAGGATGGGTCAGCACAAGGTGTATGATCAGAAGAAGAAGCTGAGTAAAGATACAACATTCGGCCGTCCTGTGTGTGGCTACTGCATGCTCATATGACATACTGAAAGAAATTGCTTCAGTCGCATGCGACATTGGCGTGAAGGGATAAATGTTAGATATTCTGACACGAAGATGAAGAAGAAATGGGTAAGGAAATCCGAACTGTATAGCATGGTGGTTAACAATTCTTTAGTTGCTTTCTCCGAGAACATGTGGTATTTTGACAGTGTGTGCTCCCTATGCACATGACCGGCAACAGGAGTCTTCTTAGTGATTATACAACCTGTAACAAGGGTCACGTAACCTTTGGCGATGGACAAAGAAACAAAGTTGTTGGAAACGGAAATCTAAATGTGGCCGGTTCTCTCAATCTGAAGGATGTTATGCAAGTCAAAGATCTGAAAGCTAATCTTATCAGCATAAGTCAACTATATGATCAAGGCATGTTAGATCGGTTTATTAAAGAGAAGTGTTCAGTATTCAACACAAATGAAGAATGTATCCTTACTGGAAAAAGATCTACTGATAACTGCTACCTTCTCTAAGAAGCTAACATGTGCCTTAATGTTACTGCTGATGTTTCTGAGCAGTGGCATTAAAAATTAGGGCATCTCAACTTCAAGGCACTGATGAAGATATCTAAAGTTGGAGCTGTCAGATGACTACCGGTTCTAAACAAGAAGAAAGAGGGGGTGCGTGGTCCTTGCCAACTGGGAAAGCAAAAGAAGACCGGCCACAAACAACTTCAGACTATTACTACATCCAAGATTCTGGATCTTCTGCACATGGATTTGATCGGGCCAACGTCTGAAACTAGTATGGGAGGTAAGAAGTACATCTTTGTCTGTGTTGATGACTTTTCTAGGTTTACTTGGGCAGATTTTCTTAAAGAAAAGTTAGACACATTTGAAACTTTCAAGAAATTGTGTACTCGTTTACAAGTTGAAAAGGGAGGTAGTATTTGCAAAATTGTCAGAATCAGGATTGACCATGGAAAGGAGTTTGAAAACCATTCATTTACTGAGTTTTGTGAGTCTCAAGGAATTGCTCATGAATTCTCGGCTCCTAAGACCCCTCAACAAATTGGAGTTGTTGAACGGAAGAACCGCACCTTGCAAGAGATGGCTCGTGTGATGCTAAATGCTAGGGAGGTCAGCTTAAGGTGATATGCCGAAGCAATCAATACTGCATGTTATACTAGTAACAGAGTTTATCTCCGTCCTAGAACTGAGAAAACTCCTTATGAAATCTGGAAAGGAAGGAAACCCGACGTATCATATTTTCATATCTTCGGAAGCAAATGATATATTCTGCAGGACCGTACTCCAAGAGGGAAGTTTGATGCAAAGAGTGATGAATAAATACTTCTTGGCTATTCTACTACCATTTGTGCTTTTATGGTCTACAACAAGCGTACAAATATCATGATGGAGTATATCAATGTTGTTGTAGATGATTTTGATCAAAAGGAGGCAGTCACTGTTGAAGGAAGGCATTCTCAGAAAGACTGCACAGATGAAGAAGAACATGTTGAACCTAATGTTGCAACATCCGATACAACACGAGATCATGTTGAACCTAATGTTGCAACACGGGATACACCATCGACTGAAGAACCTCAAAGCGGCTCGAGTGATGCTCACGCTCCTGAAGGAATCACCAGAGTTGTACGCAATCATCCTCAAGAGCTGGTTATATGTGATGTTCTTGACGATCGTCGCATGAGAGGAACGAGCCGTGTAAACTACCATGATCTTGCCGAGTATGTCTGTTTCATCTCCTTAGCTGAAAGGAAAAATGTGTAGGAGGCCATGATGGATGAATACTAGGTTTCGGCTATGCAAGAAGAACTGAACCAGTTTCAGCGAAATGATGTCTGGACACTGGTAGAACGACCTAATGGGATAAATGGCATTGGTATAAAATGGATTTTTAAAAATAAAATAGATGAGAAAGGCAATGTCACTCGCAATAAGGCTCGTCTTATGGCTCAAGGGTATACTCAGGTAGAAGGTATTGATTTTGATGAGACATTTTTCCCTGTTGCTCGTCTGGAGTCTATCAGGCTCTTACTAACCGTAGCCTATAGCTTCAACTTTAAACACCATCAAATGGATGTGAAGAGTGATTTTCTAAATGGAATACTGAATGAGGAAGTGTATGTCGAATAGCCCAAAGGGTTTGAAGACCCATTTCTCCCTAATCATGTTTATCAGTTGTAGAAGGCCCTCTATGGCCTGAAGCAAGCTCCAAGGGCATGGTATGAGAGACCGACTAAATATCTTCTTCAGAAAGGTTATGAGAGAGGGGGAGCTGACAAGACTCTGTTTGTTCAAAGAATTAAGTTTGCTATGATTGTAGCTCAGATCTACGGTGATGACATAGTGTTCGAATCCACTTCTCAACAGCTGGTTCATGAATTTATAGCTCTCATGCAGAAGGAGTTTGAGATGAGTATGGTTGGAGAATTGAACATGTTCCTTGGGCTTCAGGTAAAGCAATCTAATGAAAGTCTATTCATTTCTCAGAGCAAGTATGCGAGAAATCTGGTGAAGAGATTCAGGTTGGAGAATGCTAGACAAGTTCGCACTCATATGCTTACAAGAGACAAGCTCTTCAAAGATGATGGTGGAAAATCAGTGGAGGTCACGTTGTATAGAAGTATAATAGGGAGCCTTCTATATTTGAAAGCCAGCAGGCCTGACATCAGTTTCAGTGTGGGAGTATGTGCTTGTTATCAAGCATGTCCTAAGGAGTCTCACATTACGGCGGTCAAAAGAATAATCAGATATGTTAGTGGTACAGCTGAATATGGTATATGTTATACCAAAGACACAAACACCTTATTGTCTGGCTACATCGATGCTTATTGGGCAGGAAATGTGATGATAGGAAGAGTACAACATGTGGCTATTTTTATGTGGGAAACAATTTTGTCTCATGATACAGTAAGAAGCAGAATTCTATTTCTCTATCCACTGCTGAGGCTGAATACGCAGCAGCAAGAAGTTGATGTACTCAACTTCTATGGATGAAGCAGATGCTGACTGACTATGGGGTAGAGCAAACTGTTTTGACTACTTTATGTGATAATCAGAGTGCAATCAACATCTTCAAGAATCCAGTTCAACACTCAAGAACTAAACATATAAATATCCGGCACCATTTCATCAGGGAATTGGTAGAAAAGAAAGTTCTAGTAATGGAATATGTTGCAACCTCTAGCCAATTGGCTGATATTTTCACGAAACTCCTCGATTCAGGCAGATTTGAAGAGCTGCGATAGGCACTTGGGCTGTGTCGTATCAGATGTTGCATCTCATGTTGCAACATAAGGGGGTGCTAGGCTGTATCATATTGGGCATGTTTAGGATCAGGCCGTTATATTTGATACCCCCTAAGTTATTCAACTTACGGTGCTCTTTTCTCTCCTAAAATTTTCAAGAATAGAAGTGTGCTCTTCTCGGGTTTCTTGATCCTTTTATGTGTGATTCTTCCTCTCCTCTGCTGAAATGGGTCGGGATCAAAGTCAAAAATCTCCTCAGGCCCCTCGTCGGTCCTCGCGACAGTCTTCCTCATCAAAAAGGGCAGCGTCCTCTTCCTCTCCTCCACGGGGTAAGAAAAAAGGGGTGGCTCCTCGATCCGCTCGTGTCTCATCATTTGTCATATCTCCTTCCTCTCCATCTCAGATGTCTTCCCAGCACATGCATAGCCTTGCAGTGTCGAATTGGGAGATGGTTCTATTTTTCCCAATTTCAATTCAATACGAGAAACCCTCGTCTTTCGCTTCGGATTTAGATGAAGATTTTCCTGCTCCAGTCACAAGTCAGGATCGGTTCTGGTATCTTAGGAGGACTAGTAAAAAATTGGACATATCTTGGATGGACTTCTCTGTTGTTTGCCTTGGTCCTTACTCCTTACAAATTGGACAAGTTGATGGGTAAATTGATGAGTGTTGAGGTGCATGATGATGATGAGATTATACTTACCACTTGCCAGCGAAGGAAGTCTTCTGTTAAATTATCTAAGATTGTGGTTCTAGAGATTTCTGATTCTGAGATGTCCATCCCTACTGAGAATGCTGGGGCAAACGCTGATGCTGAAGTGAAATCTGGCCATGCGGATGTAGATGTCCAGCCCCAAATCCCTCCTGCCGTTGTCGATGTTCAAGGTGACAGCCATGACCCTATTGTTCCGGTTGCAAATGAAGAAGTTCGTTAAATGGAGGACCCCTCTGTAGTGGAGGATTCTGGACTACCTTTTGATATCCATATGCCTCAAATTCCTGAGGAGGATCTGGTTCAGGGGCAGGTGATAATTCTTGTGTTGCACCACAGTCAGAAGTAGCTCCTGCAGTTGTTCTAGAGGAGGATCCTGATATTGTAACATCAGTGTGTGGTAGTTCTGACAATGCCCCTATTGATGATCCGTGTGCAACTCAGGCAGCTGTTGCTGATACGTCTTGTGATGTCGCACACGATGTTGCAACATCCGATGCAACATGCACTCCAGCTGTGCAAGAAGAGGCAAATACTTCACCTCATCATGTTCTGCCTAGAGATGATCTTGTTTCCCCCATGCTCGCAAGCCCAGGACTGTTCCCAGGAAACGTGCTTCTCCTTCCAGCCATGTCTCTTCATCTCCTTCAAAGAGGGCTAAAACCGCTGTTGCTTCAGGTTCTTCACCTTCCCCCCTTTTTACTGCATCAAATGCTATGAGCAGGGTATTCTTTGATAAAGCTTGCAAAAGGAGATGGTCCCTTTACACTGAAAGGTTCATTCATGCTGAGAAGTCCCTATCTGTCTCCTCCTTAGACAAGACCAAATTTATCTCCATTTTAAATGACCTCAAACTCTTTCATGCTGCCACTTGCTTCAAATCTTATAACACTACCTTGGTCAGGGAGTTCTACAACAATTTGTCTAGGACTACAGGAGATTCTTCATCTAGGTGGGCCTTTCGTGCCTTTATTAGAGGGAATATCATATCTTTTTCTCCCTCTGTTCTTAATAAGATTTTACAGTGGTCTTGTCGTCCCTCTCTGTCAGTTTTTGGGGAGTCCATTGGATGTAATTATGACACCTTTATTAAGGTGGTCACTGCAGCGAAGTTAGTCTGTTGGCCTAAGTCTTCATCTTTTCCTTCCTCTTCTTTGTCTGCAAAGTTCTTTCTGCTGTATAGAATTGCTATCAGGAATTGGCTTCCCACATCCAACATTTCTGTGGTCACTAAAGAGATGTGCAAACTGTTGTATTCTGCTGGTACTAAGCAGCCCCTCAACCGTGGAAGAATCATCTTTGATTCTATTTTGTCTCTGTCAGAGTCATCTGGAGCTTCTCCTTCTTTGCTGCATGCTTGTCTTATCTCCATGATGCTACAGTCTCAGAAAATTATGCCATATGCAACTAAATTGACTGTTCCTTCTGAGGGCATTAGCTACACAGTCAAGTCTGTAGTTGGGAAGACTGATGATATTTCCAGTTTAGCCTCTACATTCCCTGGAACTGGTCCTGTATCTTCTTCGCCATCTTCTCCCGATAGGCAGCCACCCTTTGTGCCTTCTGTATCTGATCCTCTATGTCATGTTGGCTCTCACTCTCTTATCTTAGAGGACATCAAAATATATGAGACTGCACTGAAGAATGTGGACAATCAGTTGTTGCTTCTTCAGGGGTCAGAAAGTTGTGTTTGAAGCTTATAAAGATATGTTTGAGGAGATGATCATTCTGCTAAAGTCCAAGCTTCCTCCTCCTTCTTCAGAGCCTGTGGATGATGCTGCTGGCAGTGGCTCTAAGTGAGGTATGTTTCCTTTGGATTTTGTTGCCCAAAAGGGGAGATTTGTTATTGGTATGTGGAGGTGTTGTTTTGATGATGAGTATGTTGGACATCAATGTTGGATATATCTGCTGATGGTATCTGCTGATGATATGTTGGACATCATGTTGGCCATCATGTTGGATATGTGTGTTGGATGGTATGCGGCTGTTCCTCTCAACAGACATTAAATCTTTTATGAAAATGGCCTCTCTGCTTTGATAGACATTATTGCTCTTTTACAACATGCTTTGAACTATTATGATTGTGCCACTAAATGCCAAAGGGGGAGTTTGTTAGGTCATACGCTGTGTAATTGTGTTATCATTAGTGGCATCCTTTTAGTCTTTTATTACTCTCAATTATCTTGGAATGAGAGATCTAGTTTATTGGCCATGTTGTATGACATGTTGAATGTCATGTTGCAACATGAGGTCCAACATGCTGTGTCAGAGGCCTTGACAAGGATGACGGTCATCTGCAGTACTGAAGGTGGATTATTCCAGATCCTATTGCAGTCTCTTCTAGGTATTCTGTTATATGTTGTTATGTTGAAGAATCGTCGAAGATGCATTTGGAAGTCGTTATCTCTTAGATTTGATTGAAGAATCTGTTGAGAGAAATATTAGCCTGTAAATAGTGGTTGAAAGATCTTTGAAGATATTGCAAAACCACCTGCCTGAAGTGGTTCCTGGATTTACGGGCTGTCGATCTGCACGGGATCCATTGCAAAATCTACCTTACCTACTCCGAGATTGAGGGGGAGCGGGGTATCTAAGGGTGTGCAGTTTTGCGGCTAGGTTACGGCTTTTGCGAAAGTTGATTGAACTCTGTGAGGGAGGCTGACGGCTACCGAGGTAGGAATCAAGGGAGTTGATTTTAGTCAGTTTAGCAAGAGGAGCTTGCATGCAAGGGGGGCTTGCATAGATAACTCCATTGGTTTGGTAGAGACCACCCATCACAGTTTGTATTGAGGGGGAGTTTGTTCCTCCTAATAGAAATCTGGTATTAGTGATTGTATTCATTGATATTTTTATTGGAGTAATCTGATATTTCTGGGCGTGGCCCCGTAGATGTATGTGTGCGCACCGAACTGCGTTACCAAGTTTTGTGTGTCGTTGTTTGGTTTTGCATTTAATCATTATGCTTGATTGATTAATCTCTTCGTACTGAATTTCACTGTGTATGGGTAGTAGCCAAAGGAAACCCATACACATGAGATCAAGTCACTCCACCAATCACTTCATTCCATAATGAATGGTCAAAATCCGGATGAGTGATATGTTCTTCCCCATGTAATTCTGTCATCCGTTCCTGATACTTCTCCTCCACGTAATAAACCAACTGCACATAAGTTATCCAAATTGATAATAACTAGCAAACATGCATTCAACATATAGTAATTAAGAAAGAACTTACAGAGACAACTCGAGATCGATAATAACTAGCAAACATGCATCCAGCATAAAGTAAGAAAGAACTTCAGAGTCTGCGTAGTACAACTTGCAATCATTTGGACATGCATCGATTCTATCGTAACCCAACCACAACAAACCCATCAACTTCTTGGCTTCCGTGTAACTCAAAGTATAGTTAGCATTTAAGTTACATCATCCCATTAATTTCATCATTCGATCAAAGGCATCAGTAGACATATTACCTTTTGATTTAATGTTTAGCAGACTAGCGACAGCCGACAACTTAGACTCCTGAAATCCTGCATATAATGATTCTTTTGTCGCATGCAACAACTCATATAACTTTGACCTTCAGTGTTAGGTTTTCCTTCAACAGTTTCACACTCATCATTTAACTAATTGAAGATTTCAAGCCCGACAACATCTTTAACCCTTTCACAAAATTTGTATGAGCTCCTGTTAAATCCGATTTTTCTTGCTCCATCAGAACAGAGGGAACCGACGAACTAATGGTTCGTTCATCGTGTAAAAACTAAGTCGTCCGATAGTTCTTATAAAACCCTTTTATGCACAAGTGAAATGCCACCGAATCCCGTACCAACCAATTTTTGTTTCTACACATCTTGCAGTGACATTTGATGATAAGGCCATCGGAAGATACCTCTTCAGGATAGGAGAAAGTAAAGTACAATAACCTTTCGTCCCCTTTTCTAAACTCATAACCGCAACCATATCATCTAGGACGCTTGAAACAATTTACCCAACCCTTCTCTATTTTTGACATGAATCCAATGAAAATGACCTAATTTCACAAGATCAAGATATAATATATTATGTTAGGTGTCTCTTTAGAAACAAGGCAAAAGAAAACATCCATTCAATTTTTTAAAACATGCATTCAAGTTTAAGGTGCTGAGCAAGACATTCAATTTTGTAAATTATGCATTCATAGCAATCTTATAATGTAATTTAGATGATAACATTGCACACGTGGCACAAACCAACAATTCTATGGCACCAAGGAACAAAACAAAGGGATCATAAAATGGCACAAGGCAACTAAGTCAAAAGATCATAAAATGGTACAAGATAGCATAAAATGCAGGCAACCTCTCTAGCTTCATGTGACATAATATTGCATTCAAGACTATTTGTACGTATAGCCTTAATTCCAAGAATTTTAATTCTAAATTTCATTTTTTAAATCTGTATTGGAGCAATGCAAAGGATTGCTTGTTAACATATTGTTTTTTGACAATGGATGCTGTAACGCCCTGCTCCCTAGGATACCCGGAAAGTACGAATCCGTCCCAGGTTCTTCCAGAGCAGCGAGTGTTACAAAGGAAGAAAATAAAAATATGAAAGAAACTGACAGCCACTGCGCACTGCTGGGGTAGTACCTATAATGTTTCCAACAAGTAACCAACACAAGCAACAACATAAACAAGGAAAGAAACTGACTCACCCGCAATCTACACCTAGGATCCACCTGGCGGTGTCGTTATCGCCAGGCGTGATATGGCTCCTAGGCTACGACTTCGGGCTCAATCCGCAAGCGGACGGTGTCGAGTTATAGTATAAAAGATAGTCGAATCCCACAGGGACGGTGATAGTGTCTATGGTAATCTCAGTCTATTTCTAAATCTAGAAGTAATGTAGCGGTCGGAATGAAAGATTTGGGTTGATTGTTGTTGTTGTGTAATATAATAAAAAGAACTAGGGATTTAGGGATCACCGCTAGGATCGTTGGGGGTTGATGTTAGATAGGTTCCTCATGTTGCATTAAGGTTAGGGAATTAATCCCCCAATTCATACCACTCTCGTGGGTTAGAATTGCGGGGTATTTCGGTGGCTCTCATTGACGCAATGGCGGTAGCCGTCAACGTAGCGGTATAGTTCGTCGATGGATCCCCTCAAGGCGTGAGCCGGGCATGGTCACGTGCCTTGATCGGATCCACCAATTTCCCTATTCGAATCTCTAGATACCCCTTAAGCACATCAATTCCACAGACCGTGGGCATGATCTCAGTACAGGTTATCTACGGATTCGCTAGGATCTACCGAAATACAACCCCAAATCCCCAATTCAACGTGGGGATCCAGATCTACATTTCCCACTAAAATCTTAGGGTTCACCCATCAACCCTAGAATGGATCTACTCACTCATGATGATAGGGGCGCACAAAAATATCGATATCGCAGAGGAAAACATTTTAGCAATAAAGAAATTAGGGCTAAAAATAGCTTACAACGAGAACGAACGAAGAACAGATCCAGAAAAGGACAGAAAGCTATAATCTTCAATTTACGATCCAAAATTCGCTACAAGAATTAATCCCCAAAAGATTCCTACAAAAATCGCTCCAAAGCTCCTCCCTAAAAATCCTTAACCAAACTCAGAAAAATGCACTCCCTCAGCCGAGCCCGCAATCGCGAGCTTCAGCTGCTGCACAGATCGCACGCATCGCACGTTCAAAATCTTTCCAAAAATGCCCTGAGAAGTGCCGACCGAGCATGCTACTCCGTCCGAGCATCAGCTGCTCGGTCAGAAATTCGGCCCGCGTAGGCAAGCTGCTCGGCTGCTTGGAGATCTGGAAGTCGACCTATCCAGACCGAGTAGCCCCTGCTTGGGCCAGGTTGGATCGGCTCGGTCTGGGACTCGGGCGCTGCTCGGGCAGTGAAACGTGGGGGCTATCCGACCAAGAAGATGAGCTGCTCAGTCTGGATCAACCCGTATCTGACACGGCTCGGTCCAAGCAGCAAGCTGCTCGGGCCGAGCATTTTCTTTGAAACTAGCCTGCAGCAGCATGGGCTTCTCTCTCTCTCTGCTCTCTTTCTTTCTTCTCTTCCTTCTCTCCTCCAACAGCTCCGAGAACATGGCGAATTCCACCAGAGCCCTGCCAACAAGCTCATGAGCGCGTCGGATGTGTCCATACCCAGGCGGGGGTCCAAATCGCTCCAAAATACCTGAAAACTCAAAATATACTACGAAACTCGAAATAACGTCAGAAATACCAAAATCGCAGTAAAAAGAGGGATTTGGACGCAAAAATGACATGCAATGCAATGGTAAGATGATATGAAAATGATGTAAAATATGGACACATCAAAATCCCCCAAGCTTACCTCTTACTCGTCCTCGAGGAAGACGAATAATCGGTATGCCGGGAGGAAAATGAAAAGGAAAAATAAGAAAATGAAAATAAAGAGAAAAGAAGAATAAAGAGAGAAGTAAGAGAAGTGCTAAGGATGATCGGTCAGATCTCAGGTCTAAAAAGTTTATCACGATGCTCTGAGTGCTAAACATACATGCTATTTGTAATTTCTAGTTTTATATATCATATGACATGCAGTATAGGCAAAGAAAAGGGATCTACTAAAATAACACCGTCAAATCATATCAGTCTCATGCAATCTCTAGAGTCTAGTATAAAAGAGTTGGCAACGCCCTTTCAATCACAGAAACACAAGGAAGCACAAAAGATTCACACAACATGCAATATAGAATAGAAAGAATCATGCCATTCAGATATTCATTTTGATACATGAAAAATCCCCAAAACTAAAGTAATTCGTAAAGTTCGGGTTTTATAAAATCTCCCTAATGTGCACCGTCTCCACTCTAAGGTCAAGCTCACTCGTGTGATCAGTTGGTTTACCCCCCCAAGCTTAGCTTGAGGCGACGCATCAAGGAAATGATATAGAATTTAATTTTTCTTCCCAGAATAGTTAATAGCTTCTAATGAAATGAAATGAAATCATATTTATTCATTTTCTTTTTCTCCCCTTTTTTCAGATATGAATATATACACATATATACATATTTTTTTCTCTTTTTTTTCATTTAGAAGCTTTTCTTTTGCTTTTTGGGATTGGGAAGTAAGATGCGGTAAAGTAGCTATGGGGGTGTAACCAACTGATATGTAGAGATAAAATAGATATGTGGAGAAGGAAGATAATGGGACTATCGGTTCACTCATAAGATGGGGCACATCAGTTTGATAAAATAAAACCCTAACTAAACTCTTATAAAGTATGAAAATTTTCACTTCTCTGAATGAATACAGAAAATGGCATGCTGTAATAATCACAATTGTAAGGACCATGTCTATGGGGAAAACACTGGAAGGGGGGTTGAATAGTGTTTATGCAAATTTAAAAGGAATTTACGCCAAATAAAATGCAATCCAACAAATAGTGCGGAATAGAAAAACAACCTAAAAAGAAACACACGCAAACGCAGATGTTTCAAGGGTTCGGATTACCCAAGTCAACTCCCGACTTGTTCCCGGTAATCCTACGTCCCTACCACCCGGATACCACCGGATACTCAAGTTAGAACCCAAACTTGAGGTTTCCTTAAAGCCCACTTGTAGCAACCCTACAAGTGCAATCGATCACAATCGATGTCCTTGACTCCCACAACTTGGGAGCAAGCAAACCACTCTCACAACCGAGAGCACAACTCAAATAATGAATGTTATGAAATAATGAAAACAACACTTACAATCACCTATGCCTTGAAGTAGAACTTGAAGGAGGAGTGTGATGTGCGTTGAAGAACTCTCTTGGAAGAGAGGAGAAAGCCATTTCTCTTGACTGCACCAATTGCCTAGAAGATCACTCTTTGGTTCTAAGTTGGAGAGCAAGAGAACAAGATTTGGAAATACTTAGGGCTTTGGATTTGAGAGCTTTGATCTTTGGAAATGAAAGCTTGAGAGATTTTGCAATGAATGGGTAACCTTCCAATGGAACAGTAGAAGCTCTATTTATAGCTTTCTCAAATCCACAAAACAGTTTAGGCAAAAATCCAATTGGAATCCGTGAGAAAAATCTCAACGGATAGAAACTGCATCTGCACCAGTCGACTGATGAAGACACCTCAGTCGACTGATGCACAGTCAGCATGGGTAGGTAAGAATTCATAACAGTAACTTACCTCGTGGATAGTCGACTGATGAAGCACAGACAGTCGTCTGTTAAACCAACAGGCGACTGTAAGTTCTTCGACAGGCGACTGGCCGAGAGAATGGTAAGTTAGACAAATACTGAAAATCTCACAAGAAACAGGACAGACAACTGATTCAAGTAATACATTCGACTGTTAATCAGAATAGGCGACTGTAAATCCTTAAACAGACGACTGTCAAAAGCAAGAGAAATTTCCAGAGAGCTGAGTCAAAGAAATGACTTACAGACAGGCGACTGTTGCAGCATAGACAGTCGACTGTATATACAGCATTAGTCGACTGGCCGTAAAAGTCAGATCAAACAGAGTTTGGGCAAGGATAGACAGGCGACTGATTTACAACACACAGTCGACTGTCACTTGGACATGCGCCTGTGAATCATTCATCAGTAGCCTGTGCGAAGTATTCAGAGAAGGCCCAAAACTATATTGTAAAGTCTGTGCATAACAGGCGACTGTAGAACAAAATACAGTCGACTGTTTTTGAGACATGCGACTGTAAACTGTTAAGCAGTCGACTGTTATAAACAATCCTTGCACAACCAAAAGAGAAATGAATTGGAATCAAAGGACAATTGATCTAATGGAGTCCTATGACTGAATGTAGAAGTGTGTGAGTGCTCCATCAAAGTTCTACTTCTAAGCTACATACTAGAAGAGATAAAAGAAAAGTTACATTGACGAATAATCTCTTCTTTCCATCGTATGAGCTTGAAGTCTTCACGGAGCTTCAATCATCATCTACGATCATCCAATCCATGTCATTTGCCTTCAATGACGTTTGAGAGTCATCCATTGCAAGTAGATATCCATAAATAGCTTAGGCAATGGATTAATTGCAAAATAGGGGATTAGACACAAGTATTTATGTTTGCTCATCAATAACACCAAGTATGGAGAAGTCCAATACTCAACATTCTCCCCCATTTTGATGATGACAAATAAACATAAACAAAAAGATAAATAATTGTGCGCAATGAAAACTTACTCCCCTACATAGATGCCAATCAAGTTAGTCAACAAATATTAGGGCATCTTCATATCAATTGAAGCAAATAAGTAAGGAACACATGAATATAAATTCAAAAGATCTAGGAATTACAATCCCTATTCATTGTAATCTTACTCCCTCTGAATCTAAGGCAATGTAAATCTTAGATTCAAGCGTTAGAACATACTTAGCACATCCATTATGAATCTTGTATGTTTATTTCTCTCCCCCTATGGCATTATCCAAAAAGGTGGGAGCAAATAACAACAACAATAATAGTGCTAAATACGAACTAACAACAATCAAGGAGTATAAAGATATCTCGAATCAAAAACTCATAAAATCTCATCATATACACATGTGAGTAATGGAGTTGATGTCCAATATCAACATTAGATATACACACAAAAAAATAGTTTCACAAGAGATTTCACAAATGCATTATACCAGAGATAGCATGAAAAATCGAATACCAAATTCATATATTGTCTCAAAAGCACATCAAAGAGAGTATAGCATACATGGAGACAACATATCATACATCACACAGATAAGATAAACAGTATAGCATAGTGTGACACAAGATAAACAGCAACATCATATATAGATATATAGAAAATGAGTACATCAACGGATGGGCATCTACATGGCCATCACAAAAAGATACATCATGATCAAGACAAAAAAATACATCATCATGACGACAGCAAAGTACATCACCATACATATATAGAGTCACTGACAACATCATCCAGCATACATAACAACATCAGCAGATGAATCACTCAACCCAAACAAAAACAGACCACATAAAACAAAATTTAGGTCTTTAGGTGAGTGAACAAAAAGACAGCTGCAGCAGCCTAAGTCAATATGAATGACGGAGGGGTCCGACGGGCGACCAGAAGAACGGAACAAGAGCCGAGCAGAGCGACGAGTAGGAAAAGCTGGAGTCTTCCTCTTAGAAGACGAATCACGAACATCAGATGATTCAGCAGGAACATGAAGTGGAGTCTGGGCACCGGAGGTCTGAGCCACAATGGGTTTAGGCGTGAAGCCAGGAGGAGGAGAAACACAAGCAGGAGAAGTATCCTCAGATAAAGCAAACAGAGCCTGAAGCTCGGTAGGAATGGGAAAGCCATGATGCTTAAAAGAGTTTAACTGAAGTTTAAGCAAAAGTGAGAGCTTCTCATCCAGAGATACGGAAAGAATTTCAAGAGCAGAGACTCGAGCATCCAGCTGACGAAGAAGAAATTCCCCATGGGAATCGAAAAGAGGAGACCTAGGTGGATGCTCAGCAGGCAAAGAGGTGTGTTCAGCAGCATGCTCAGACGGGATGTGGTCACCAACAGAGATACGAAGAGGTTCTCCAAAAGATGGAGGCGAGGAGGGAGTCGGATCAGGCTTTGGTGAAGGTACTGGCTCATCAAGGAAGTCGAGAGAGACATTAGGAAAGAAATGATCGAAAAGAGCAATGGCCGTACACGAAGCTAGGGCAAGACACAAATGCGGACGAGCCCTCACACGAAAATTTCACGAGATATGAGGATGAGATCAAACCTAGTCGAGTGATGAAACGAAGGCAACGACAACTTGAAATCGTCTCACGAAGGAAGAAGATCGACGGATGTGGAAGTGAAATCGAGCGGGAAGACAAAGCGGTCGAATCGGATGAGAGAGAGTCGACGAGGGGAAAAGAAACGTCTCGCTCGAATATAAAAGTTGGGGAATTAATCTGGGCCGTTAGATCAATGAATCGACGGCTCAGATCAAAGCACTTGAACCGTCTCAACAGAAGACAGTCGACTGATGAACAAAAGTCAGTCGACTGGATGAAGTGATAACGGTAAAGCTCAGAAAGATAGAACAGTCGCCTGATGACTAAAATGCAGTCACCTAACTAACAGTCGACTGTAAAGCAGTCATCGGTCGGCTGTGCGAAAGATACCAATTCTCAGACTGAGGAGATAGAGTAGGGCAGTCGACTGTCAAAGGAAAGACAGTCATCTGTCCTGGCCCAAAAATGCACAGTGAGATAGAATTCCAGAGAATAAGAACACTCACCCTAGGACCTATACTCTAAACACAAATACATCGTAAAAACAATGTAAAAACAATAACTCCATTGAAACACAAATCACTATCATCAATATCAAAAACTCATGAAACCAATTAAATCACACTTGACTTTCTTAAAATATAAATATAATAAAGCACATGAAGATAGGCAACAAAATGATATGAGCTCAAAAAGGAGTTATAACATGAAAGTTTGAGCTTCTAGATTTCAGATTCACCCATAATTCCCAATTCTCCACGCAACCTCATAAATGAATCTTCTTTAAGAGGTTTAGTGAAGATATCAACAATTTGTTTTTGGGTTTCAATGTACTCTAAGATGATGTCCTTCTTAGCTACATGATCATTTATAAAATGGTGTCTCACGTCTATGTGTTTGGTACAGGAGTGGTGTACCGGATTCTTGGAAAGACAAATAGCACTTTGATTATCAACCATGATAGGGCAAGTATCACAATTGACACCATAGTCACTAAGAGTATGTCTCATCCAAAGAACTTGTGCACATGCAAGACCCACGGCAATATATTCCGCTTCAGTCGTGGACAATGACACCGAATTCTGTTTCTTAGAAAACCAAGAAACTAAGGAATTTCCTAAGAAATGGCAAGTGCCACTAGTACTTTTCCTGTCGGACTTGCATCCGATAAAGTCGGCATCACTATATGAGATTAACTCATATGTGCTAGACTTAGGGTAAAGTAATCCATAATCTAGAGATTGATTGAGATAACGAAATATTCGTTAACCGCAATCAAGTGTGACTCCTTAGGTCTTGCTTGATATCTAGCACACAGGCATACGAACAACATTATATCGGGACAACTAGCGGTTAAGTAAAGTAAGCTACCGATCATACCTCGATATAGACGAACGTCTACATATTTTCCGCCTTCATCCTTGTGTAGATGAGTAGTAGTACTCATGGGAGTCCTTTTGCTCGAAGACGATTCTATTCCGAATCGCTTAATAAGCTCCCCTGTGTACTTTGTCTGATGTATGAATGTGCCATTCTCCATTTGTCGAATTTGCAATCCAAGGAAGTAGGTGAGCTCTCCCATGTGGCTCATCTCAAACTCATCCTTCATAGACTTGGAAAATTCTTAACAAATATTAAAGTTAGTATAACCGAAAATAATATCGTCTACATAAACTTGAATCAAAAGAATGTCATTTTCATAATCTTTAATGAAGAGTGTAGAATCAACTTCTCCCATTTTAAAACCTAAATTCAAAAGAAAGGTTTTAAGTCGATCATACCAAGCTCTAGGAGCTTGTCTCAACCCATACAACGCTTTCTTAAGTTTGAAAACATGGTTTGGAAATTTTTCATGAATAAAACCGGGAGGTTGAGAAACATGAACTTCTTCATTGACAAACCCATTTAAAATCCAATTTTGACATCCATTTGAAATAGTTTAAAATTCTTATGGGATGCAAAAGATAAAAGCAACATAATAGCTTCTAATCTAGCTACAGTGGCAAAAGATTCTTCGAAATCAATACCTTCCTCTTGCCGGTAGCCTTGAGCTACTAACCTTGCTTTGTTTCGTGTGATTACCTCGTTTTCATCCGTCTTGTTCTTGAAGATCCATTTGGTCCCAATGACTTGGTGACCACTTGGAAGAGGTACGAGTTCCCAAACTTCGTTTCTCTCGAATTGCATTAGTTCTTCTTCCATTGCCACTATCCAAGAGCTATCCTCGCAAGCTTCTTGAATGTTCTTTGGCTCAATGGTAGATACAAATGCGCAATGAGAGATTCTTCAATTCTCGATCTCGTTCGAACACCCACACCAATATTTCTAATAATTTGGTTATGGGGATGATTGCGAACAGTCGGGTAAGCTTTGGGTATACCTGGATCACTAGGAACAACTTCAACAACTTCGTTAGAAGTGTTAGTCTCAATAATAGAATCATTAATCTTAACATTATTAAGAGAATCACAAAGAATATCTACATTATCATCATCAACATGAGGAAAATCAAAATCTTCAGAAAAAGATACGTGAAGTGATTCCTCAATCGTTGAAGAAGTTTTGTTGTATATCCGGTAGGCTTTGCTACGTGTGGAATATCCAACAAAAATTCCTTCATCGGATCTTGGCTCAAATTTGTTTAAATTACCAAAGGTGTTCTTTATAAAACATTTTTGAACCAAAAACACGAAAATATTTAACTTGAGGCTTTTTATTATAAACAACTCAAAACAAGTTTTGTTCGTTCGAGGTCTCACTAGGATCCTATTGAGCACATAACATGCCGCGTGCACCGCCTCTGCCCAGAATTGTAGTCCTAAATGACTATCATGGAGCATAGTGCGAGCACACTCAATAAGAGTCCTATTCTTTCTTTCTTCAACACCATTTTGTGGTGGTACATGAGGAAAGGAAAAGTTATGAGTTATCCCGGAGTCATCACAAAACTTAGTAAAAGACTCATACTCAAATTCTCCTCCATGATCACTACGAATAGTAATAATGGTGGATCCTAAAAGATTCTGAATCTTCTTTGCAAATTTGGTAAACTCTTCAAGAGCTTCATTCTTATTAGTTAAGAATGAAACCCAAGTAAATCTAGAAAAATCGTCAACGACAACTAATCCATAATGAGCATTACCTAAAGAAGCGGTTCTAGTTGGCCCAAATAAATCTAGATGAAGAAGTTCTAAGGGCCTCTTAGAAGTAATCCCTTCTTTAAGCTTAAATGAAGATTTACTTAGTTTACCTCTTTGACATGAATCACAAAAGTTTTTCTTATTAAAAGCAATCTTAGGAAAACATTTGACTAGATCATGCTTAACTAATTTATATAAGTGCTTGAAGTGAACATGACCAAAACGGCGATGCCATAATAGTTGTTCACTTGTGTTAGCAACTAAGCAATGTTCTACCGTTTTAGGCAAGCTCAAATAATAAATATTTTTACGTCTAATACCGGAAAATAAAACATTTGAATCACAATCAATAATAGTACACAATCCTTCTCCAAAGTTAACCTTGTAACCTTTGTCACAAAGTTGACTAATGGAAATGAGATTGTGACACAAACCACTAACAAGATAAACATTAGTAATTAAGGGTTTGGAAGGATTACCAACGATACATACTCCAATGATGGTTCCCTTTTGATTACCTCCAAAAGTGACCGTTGCACCATCCTTGATGCTAATCACTTCGGAGAGCAATGAGGGATCTCCCGTCATATGTTTGAAGCAACCGCTATCAAGAATCCATCCTTTCCCTTTAGAGCTAATACGACATTTATTGCTCTTCTTCTTTCTCTTGGGTACCTATATAATATACCATAATCTTATGGTACCCAATGTTTGTTGGGTCCAAGGGGATTAGCCCTTTGGAAGCCAAGTCCAAGTGGACTTCCGCTTCCCAACATAATTTTTATTTCTAATGACATCATGAAAATAGGAATCAACATAAGCATTCCTATCATTAAGGCTAGTGTTCTTAGGACCCCAAATTGTGTAAGTATTGGGAGTCCTATTCCTAGTTGCATGCATATGTGTTGGATTCTATGTGGTGCATGCTTCATAGGAACATGATTTCTAGCATAGTGATATGGTGGAGGATATGCATTGTACATTCTACGATGATATGTATGCTTGGGAACATGCATATTATATGAAGCATATGGATCATGCATGACATGTGGAGGATGAGCATACATGAAAGAATGATGCGTATGAGCATACGGGTGTATAGGAGCACGTACATGAGTATTTCTCATGTGTGGTTGTGTACGTGTCCGTGGGTGCGGAGCATAGAATGTGTCATGATTATCCACTTGTGAAGTAGGAGATTTCCTACGTGGATGAGTATTAGTGTACATACAAGCATGTCCTTGCTTTTGGTTTCCACCCTTAGTGGGTTTCTTGCCAAAAGGAAAAGAAGGTGAAGTGGTGACATTCTTGGTAGGTTTGCTACCTATAGTGTCTTTGACACCACTTGTGGATGCACCGGAGGAAGGCCTCACAAAATTTATAGTGACACCACTATAAGAGGTGCGATCATTAGATGCATTTGCTTTCACAAACCCAAGACCAACACGATGTGTGGCCGGAAATTGGTTTGCGAGCAAATCATCCAATTTTCATTTTCCCTTATTGAATCTCACAATACGGGAGGACATGAGCTCATATTTCTCCTTTAAAGAAGAAATGTTGGTATCCAAGGTGGACACCCGTGCTTTGAGCTCGTGCACTTGAGTTTTAAGAGAAACATTCTCTAAACCCAATTGTGTGTGACGTATAACTAGATCACTATTATCCTTAGGATGTGTTTGATCTAGTTGAGATTTGAGGGTATTCACCTCATCTCTCAAAGTGACATTTTGAGAAGCTAAGTTTGCTTTCTCAAGAGTTAAAGTATCAACAATGGTGTCATTGTTGATAATACATGGAATAGATGACTTGCTAGCATTTGATTTCTTTAAGCTAGTGTATCTAAGCATTAAAGATTGATATTTAGCAAATAGTTCTTCATTAGCAATACGAAGTTCATCCATTGTTACCTCGGTGTCGTCCATGTCGGAATCACTCTCATCGGAGAGTGGGTCTTCTAGAGCCATGAAACACATGTGGGCGCTCTCACCCTTCTCATCATCGGAATCGCTTGATGAGTCATCACTTGAGTCGTCGAAGGTACCTACGAGTTCTTTCTTCTTGTCTCTCTTGTTCTTATCAGACTTGTGGTACTTCGGTGCCTTCCATTTCTCTTTGTTCTTTAGCATTGGGCAATCCCTCTTAATGTGCCCTGGCTTATTTCATTTATAGCAAAGAGAGGAAGTAGCATTAGTTGACTCAAAATGTTTGTTGGAGGGAAATTTACCATTGCGGAAGAAGCATTGGAGCTTCTTCGCCATTTGGGCCATTTCTCCCAAATCCATCTCGTTCTCGGATTCATCACTTTCGGAGGATGATGAATTGACGTTGAATGCCAAAGCTTTCTTCTTGGCCTCCGAAGGATTCATCATGGCTCGAATCTTCAATCGGTTGTCCCGTCTTACTTCGTAAGATATAAGAGTCCCGATGAGATTCACCACGGTGTAGTTCTTCAAGTCATTGACCTCCTCGATGGCGGTCGCTCTTCTTTCCCATTTGGAAGTCATTCCCATGATGATCTTCCTTACCTTATCCGGTTCAGAATATATTTGGCCAAGTGCTTCCAATTTGTAACGGCCTGTATTTTTCAAACACTTCAAATACGTATTTAACGTATTTTTATTCTAAATCTTCTTTATAATGGTTGGTTAGGAGTTGTATATCAAAACTGATTTCAAAAATTCTTTTAAAAATATTTTAGAGCACTAGACTTATCATATTGTGTTTCAGCAATTTCAGATTTCCTCAAATGCCCAAAACATTTCTGTTAAAATTCATCTTCCAAAATTACCGTTTTGATTCGACGAATTTATTTTCTATTCAAACGTCTTCAAAATGCTTTCAAACTTCTCCAGTAGCCTCCTATGATCATTTAGGGCTTCCCACATTAATTTCAGAATTTTCGGATATCGTTTCAGCCTAGAACCCGCAAGCCCGCTTCCTAAACGTTTTGGCCAAAAACCTGTACTTCCGTAGCTCAACTCCCAGAACGGATCTTGTATTCGCGATCCTCGCGTCGATACGATCCCGTGGGTATGTTTTCGTAATTTTTCGGAGTCGTTTGTGAAAACGTGTCTGTATTTCACCGCACTGCTAATTACATTCACTAATGATCCTTTTACCCTTAACTAGTTACTTTTACCCCTAACCCCCAACTACTCTAATTATCCACCGAATTTCTGGTTGGATCTGAAATCATATCAGATCCAACATCTCTCTCCCCTCTTTTAATCCCTTGTCCCCTCTCCCCTATTTACAAATTTGCCATTGATAATCACTATTTAAAACCCTTCCCCCCTCTCTAATAAACACACAGTAATACCCTTTCTCTCTCCCCCCTCGTTTTATTTCGAACCAAGGCCGCAGCTCGTTTTCGCCCTCTCCCTCTCGGTCTCCGATGCTCGTCCGCCCCCCCCCCCCCCCCCCCGTCGTGCGCTACACCCTCTCGCCTCCGCCACCCTCACTCCGACATCGCCGCCGGAGCTCCGACCAACCCCCACCCCGCCACCGAGCTCTCCGCTGAAGCTCCTCCACCACCGCAAAGCACAGCACCCCGTCCCTCTCACAGCCACCCTCGAGCGCCCCCCTCCGCCGTCGAGCTTCTTCGAAGCACCCACGGCGAGCTCAGACGCCGCCCAACTCGCCCTCCGCCCCTCTACTCCGACGACCGCCGCCCCTCCGCCTCGTTCGCCCTCCGACCACGCCGCAGCAGCCCCCCGCCACGTGCTCCTCCGCCCTCTCCCCACGGCGCCCCCGCCCCCGCTTCCGCCTCTGCCTCCGAGCCCGCCCCGCCGCTCGCCGCTGATCCCCGCCGTCGACCGCCCACGCCGCCGCCCCGAGCCCCCGCTCCGCCGCGAGAAACCCCCCCCTCCGTCGAGTATCGAGCGAACAGCGACGGTAAAGCCCCGATGGCAATTCCGTAAATACGTAATTATTTCGTATTTTCGATTTATTAATTAATTAATAATAGGGTTTAATGATGTATAATCCATAACTAATTATACAGGGGCCAGAAAAATGTGAAACCAACTCTGGAAAATCCGAAACGATATTTCGGACCCAATGGCGCTAGTCTCACTGCGAGCAGACGCCTACTTTTCCCAGAATCGTTTTTTGAACCTAAAATTTAAATACGTATAAATCTTTCTAAAAATCGTAACTCGCTGTTTTCACTCACAATACTATGTGATAAAATTATATGTGAAAGTAAACTTCGAGACGGTCATTTTGACTGTTCACTCGAGTAATTCCGACTTGTATTGCTCCCGGAACAATTTACGGAAGATACGCGCTAGTAGAATAAATTGGGTTTTTAAAGCTAGTTTTGAGTTTCTAAAAATTATAAAAATTACTATAAACTTCAGAAAAATATTCCCTCTTGCAGTAAAACTATTTTTATCATATATAGTCTATATAAAAATTTAGGACCATTTTCATCGCCGTTTTAACCAGTTTTAAAATCAGACACTCAACTTAAATAAATAAGAAAATACGGTATACTCTAACTAGTTATCTCTTGTGTTTACAGGTAGCAAATCTCGTGCATCGACACTAGATCCAGTCCTGGATCACTACCACCACCTCGAAGATAGTAAGTCACAGTAAATTCTACCCTTAGAAATATAGATAGTGTACTCGTATGAACATAGGACTTGACACCTAGTTTCGGAACAGTTATTGACCTGAACAGATTATTGACATTGCTTGACAGAAAGATTGTAATTGGAAATGTAAGAACAGTAAATGACTGGTAAAATTGCAGAGTACGGTAACCTGCACAGACACTGGGTTTTGGGGTAACTTATAATAGCGAGGGTGCGGGAGCGACTAGTCCAGCCTTTGTTGTCACCGTGCGGGTTCTAGCAACCCATAACAGTGCCGGTGACAACCATCACAGATCACAGTTCACAGTTCACAGATTATTGCATAGTATTCATAGTATTCATAGCATAGTTCGCCCGGGTAGCACCCGTGGTAAGAGGTGGCCTCTTGGTTGCTCATTGCACCCCGCATTATAAGTCACGAACTAGGCTATGCACAGTTTCTCTCATTATTGCTTTGGTCATGGTTATTCTTGTACGTTACTTGCTCGGTCACCTTTACTTTACCTGTCACCCTTGCATGCTTGACTAGATGTACTTTACTTATCGCACCTGCATGCTTGTATGTCCCTACTTTACTTTCCGCACTTGTTTACTATAGACTGCTCCATATTTGTGCACTCCTCTTTTTCTATCGCTAGAATTGTTGTGACTTACCTTCGGTTCCATTTATGGCACCGGCAGACGAAGACTTGATCGAGGAGATTGCCCCAGAGTTCGAGGAGCCTACATTGACCCAGAGACGACAGAGTTTTAGTTACTTTTCCGTTGGCCTGTGTGTTGTTCAGTGTATTTCCTTTTCCGCATTTCCTTTCAGTACTTCCTTCATGTATTTGTGAGAGAGAGTGCTGGTTGTTGTTGTACTTTAATTTGGACTGTAATAACGTCTGTACGCTGGTTTGAGTATTGTGATGCATCTCTGAGTTGTGGCTATGCTGATTTCACTGGTAAACTGCGGAACCTGCGAATAAACCAAATAAGTAACGGGCCCCCGAGAGCGGGTCGTTACAGGTTTGGCGGCCCACGCAGGTCCGTGCAAAATACCTCGTGAACAGTATAGTGAAACCAGGATGTATCGTATACGATACTCGATTAAGCTGACATTTGTCTATGGATGCAGGTTTGACACTCGAAAGACGGACGGGAACATCTCGGAGAGCCCCAATGGAGTTGACCTATCTAGCCTTAATAAAAAGTCATTAACAAAATTTTGATAGGATTAATTAGTTATAAAAAAAGAAAATATTTCTGTGTCGGTGGCACTCATATGAATGATAATCTTCCTTCAATGGACCATGATACCGGTCAATGTGCTTGGCTAAAGTCTGTGGATCGACCTGGCTAGACTGGACATAAGTGATCCTAGCTTAGTCACTTCCCTGACCGTGTCTGCTGGACCGCAAGGACGTGAATCATGATTATGTAACGCCATCGATCTTCATCACTATCACCCTTCTTTTAGCTTGATGACCTTTCGATTGACCTTCTTAGAATCTTTCTACGCTTGAACTCTGGCTACGGAGAGTAGCGTTCGAATTTTTCGACCACCAGAAGTTCGAGTTCCACAACGAAAGCGACCACCATCATCTGCTCAGCAATGTCAACCACTCCTCAGCAGCAAGTGTACCAGCAGATGACGACATGCACCCCAGAGACGCCAAGCTTATACCATGACAGTAGAAGAAGCCGAGACTACGGACCAAGTAATCACAGGTACGAGATATCTCACCAATATATACGCTCTAATCGTAATCTTAGACTTGATTCTCATCACGGTAGGTACCGTCTTAAATAGCCGGTAAACCTGCCCTCACACTGTTCGACTCAGGAGCTACACATTGCTTCTTGGCGAGTCGTTTCATTCAAACACATGCTATCACTGTTGAACCTCTGACTCCCGTTGGAAGGTCGAGACCGCTGGCGGTTCACTACCGGTAGCTAGCGGATGCCTCCAATGATCTGTTGTGATTTGTAGACGAGATCTGTTTGCCGACTTCTTGGGATGAACTGGTTGAGATCATTTCATGACACCATTGACTGTCGTCAAAGGAGGGTAGAAATCGATATACCCAATCATCCAAAGTTCGTGTTCCTCAGCAAAAGCCGATCAGAAGGACCAGTGGAGTATCGAGCCAGACCCAACGTGTAGACGGTTACGTTTTTTTAACTCGTTTTTCTTTTTCTACCCATGCTTTCATCTTGTACCCGATTTTTCCATGTGTTTGTATCCTTTTCCCACCTACCACCTCCTCCGCAACGACATGCCTACACGATGATCGCAGAAAATGTCGAAGCTATCGACCAGGTGATTGGAGGTATGAATTATTGCTTTTGATATTATACTCATTCATTTGCAATAAGTATATCATCGTAGCTATTATAATAGCTATTGTGATGTCAATAGTAAGTATTCATGTATTCATCTCTTGTTTTCTTAATGATGTGATATCACGTTTTATTTCATGCTATTAACAACTTATTTTCCTATGTCGTGGTCGTTAGTCAAACCTTCCGGTCGATCGTTTGAATTGCTTAGGCGATTACCGATCTTCTGAATTCCGAGGACGGAATTATTTTAAGGAGGGTAGAATGTAACGGCCTGTATTTTTCAAACACTTCAAATACGTATTTAACGTATTTTTATTCTAAATCTTCTTTATAATGGTTGGTTAGGAGTTGTATATCAAAACTGATTTCAAAAATTCTTTTAAAAATATTTTAGAGCACTAGACTTATCATATTGTGTTTCAGCAATTTCAGATTTCCTCAAATGCCCAAAACATTTCTGTTAAAATTCATCTTCCAAAATTACCGTTTTGATTCGACGAATTTATTTTCTATTCAAACGTCTTCAAAATGCTTTCAAACTTCTCCAGTAGCCTCCTATGATCATTTAGGGCTTCCCACATTAATTTCAGAATTTTCGGATATCGTTTCAGCCTAGAACCCGCAAGCCCGCTTCCTAAACGTTTTGGCCAAAAACCTGTACTTCCGTAGCTCAACTCCCAGAACGGATCTTGTATTCGCGATCCTCGCGTCGATACGATCCCGTGGGTATGTTTTCGTAATTTTTCGGAGTCGTTTGTGAAAACGTGTCTGTATTTCACCGCACTGCTAATTACATTCACTAATGATCCTTTTACCCTTAACTAGTTACTTTTACCCCTAACCCCCAACTACTCTAATTATCCACCGAATTTCTGGTTGGATCTGAAATCATATCAGATCCAACATCTCTCTCCCCTCTTTTAATCCCTTGTCCCCTCTCCCCTATTTACAAATTTGCCATTGATAATCACTATTTAAAACCCTTCCCCCCTCTCTAATAAACACACAGTAATACCCTTTCTCTCTCCCCCCTCGTTTTATTTCGAACCAAGGCCGCAGCTCGTTTTCGCCCTCTCCCTCTCGGTCTCCGATGCTCGTCCGCCCCCCCCCCCCCCCCCCCCGTCGTGCGCTACACCCTCTCGCCTCCGCCACCCTCACTCCGACATCGCCGCCGGAGCTCCGACCAACCCCCACCCCGCCACCGAGCTCTCCGCTGAAGCTCCTCCACCACCGCAAAGCACAGCACCCCGTCCCTCTCACAGCCACCCTCGAGCGCCCCCCTCCGCCGTCGAGCTTCTTCGAAGCACCCACGGCGAGCTCAGACGCCGCCCAACTCGCCCTCCGCCCCTCTACTCCGACGACCGCCGCCCCTCCGCCTCGTTCGCCCTCCGACCACGCCGCAGCAGCCCCCCGCCACGTGCTCCTCCGCCCTCTCCCCACGGCGCCCCCGCCCCCGCTTCCGCCTCTGCCTCCGAGCCCGCCCCGCCGCTCGCCGCTGATCCCCGCCGTCGACCGCCCACGCCGCCGCCCCGAGCCCCCGCTCCGCCGCGAGAAACCCCCCCCTCCGTCGAGTATCGAGCGAACAGCGACGGTAAAGCCCCGATGGCAATTCCGTAAATACGTAATTATTTCGTATTTTCGATTTATTAATTAATTAATAATAGGGTTTAATGATGTATAATCCATAACTAATTATACAGGGGCCAGAAAAATGTGAAACCAACTCTGGAAAATCCGAAACGATATTTCGGACCCAATGGCGCTAGTCTCACTGCGAGCAGACGCCTACTTTTCCCAGAATCGTTTTTTGAACCTAAAATTTAAATACGTATAAATCTTTCTAAAAATCGTAACTCGCTGTTTTCACTCACAATACTATGTGATAAAATTATATGTGAAAGTAAACTTCGAGACGGTCATTTTGACTGTTCACTCGAGTAATTCCGACTTGTATTGCTCCCGGAACAATTTACGGAAGATACGCGCTAGTAGAATAAATTGGGTTTTTAAAGCTAGTTTTGAGTTTCTAAAAATTATAAAAATTACTATAAACTTCAGAAAAATATTCCCTCTTGCAGTAAAACTATTTTTATCATATATAGTCTATATAAAAATTTAGGACCATTTTCATCGCCGTTTTAACCAGTTTTAAAATCAGACACTCAACTTAAATAAATAAGAAAATACGGTATACTCTAACTAGTTATCTCTTGTGTTTACAGGTAGCAAATCTCGTGCATCGACACTAGATCCAGTCCTGGATCACTACCACCACCTCGAAGATAGTAAGTCACAGTAAATTCTACCCTTAGAAATATAGATAGTGTACTCGTATGAACATAGGACTTGACACCTAGTTTCGGAACAGTTATTGACCTGAACAGATTATTGACATTGCTTGACAGAAAGATTGTAATTGGAAATGTAAGAACAGTAAATGACTGGTAAAATTGCAGAGTACGGTAACCTGCACAGACACTGGGTTTTGGGGTAACTTATAATAGCGAGGGTGCGGGAGCGACTAGTCCAGCCTTTGTTGTCACCGTGCGGGTTCTAGCAACCCATAACAGTGCCGGTGACAACCATCACAGATCACAGTTCACAGTTCACAGATTATTGCATAGTATTCATAGTATTCATAGCATAGTTCGCCCGGGTAGCACCCGTGGTAAGAGGTGGCCTCTTGGTTGCTCATTGCACCCCGCATTATAAGTCACGAACTAGGCTATGCACAGTTTCTCTCATTATTGCTTTGGTCATGGTTATTCTTGTACGTTACTTGCTCGGTCACCTTTACTTTACCTGTCACCCTTGCATGCTTGACTAGATGTACTTTACTTATCGCACCTGCATGCTTGTATGTCCCTACTTTACTTTCCGCACTTGTTTACTATAGACTGCTCCATATTTGTGCACTCCTCTTTTTCTATCGCTAGAATTGTTGTGACTTACCTTCGGTTCCATTTATGGCACCGGCAGACGAAGACTTGATCGAGGAGATTGCCCCAGAGTTCGAGGAGCCTACATTGACCCAGAGACGACAGAGTTTTAGTTACTTTTCCGTTGGCCTGTGTGTTGTTCAGTGTATTTCCTTTTCCGCATTTCCTTTCAGTACTTCCTTCATGTATTTGTGAGAGAGAGTGCTGGTTGTTGTTGTACTTTAATTTGGACTGTAATAACCCATGTAAGCTGGTCTGAGTATTGTGATACATCTCTGAGTTGTGGCTATGCTGATTTCACTGGTAAACTGCGGAACCTGCGAATAAACCAAATAAGTAACGGGCCCCCGAGAGCGGGTCGTTACACAATTCATTGATGATGTCGGTAAAACGTCCGTATATCGATGCAATGCTTTCATTGTCATGCATATGAAATAAATCGAAGTTTTGCACGGCAACATATAACTTTGAAAGTTTTACCTTATTCGTTACCTCGTGGGTAACGATGAGATGGTTCCAAATTTGATATGCACTCTTACATGTGCATATCTTGTTGAACTCATTCGGGTCCAACGCACAATGAAGAGCGTTCATTACTTTAGCGTTATTGACTTCGGCGGACTTCTCGGAAGTCGTCCATTTGTCGAAATCTACTTCGGTGGGCTCGACGTATTCCTTGTGGAGGGTTCTCCAAAGCGAAGCACTCCTAAGGAACGTCTCCATCCTGCATTTCCAATAGCTAAAATTTGTACCATTGAAACACGGATGGCGCACCGTAGATTGACCTTCGAAAAGTGTGGACGCTCCATCACGATCGTGATTGTTGTATGAAGGCGGCGGTGGAATGTTGTTGTTGTTGGATGCCATAGATGTAACCTTGAGCTCCGATACCAATTGTAAGGACCCTGTCTATGGGGAAAACATTAGAAGGGAGGTTGAATAGTGTTTATGCAAATTTAAAAGGAATTTACGCCAAATAAAATGCAATCCAACAAATAGTGCGGAATAGAAAAACAATCCAAAAAGAAACACACGCAAACGCAGAGATGTTTCAAGGGTTCGGATTACCCAAGTCAACTCTCGACTTATTCCCGGTAATCCTACGTCCCTACCACCCGGATACCACCGGATACTCAAGTTAGAACCCTAACTTGAGGTTTCCTTAAAGCCCACTTGTAGCAACCCTACAAGTGCAATCGATCACAATCGATGTCCTTGACTCCCACAACTTGGGAGCAAGCAAACCACTCTCACAACCGAGAGCACAACTCAAATAACGAATGTTATGAAATAATGAAAACAACACTTACAATCACATATGCCTTGAAGTAGAACTTGAAGGAGGAGTGTGATGTATGTTGAAGAACTCTCTTGGAAGAGAGGAGAAAGCCCTTTCTCTTGACTGCACCAATTGCCTAGAAGATCACTCTTTGGTTCTAGGTTGGAGAGCAAAAGAACAAGATTTGGAAATACTTAGGGCTTTGGATTTGAGAGCTTTGATCTTTGGAAATGAAAGCTTGAGAGATTTTGCAATGAATGAGTAACCTTCCAATGGAATAGTAGAAGCTCTATTTATAGCTTTCTCAAATCCACAAAACAGTTTAGGCAAAAATATAATTGGAATCCGTGAGAAAAATCTCAACGGATAGAAACTGCACCCGCACCAGTCGACTGATGAAGACACCTCAGTCGACTGATGCACAGTCAGCATGGGTAGGTAAGAATTCATAACGGTAACTTACCATGTGGATAGTCGACTGATGAAGCACAGACAGTCGTCTGTTAAACCAACAGGCGACTGTAAGTTCTTCGACAGGCGACTGGCCCAGAGAAGGGTAAGTTAGACAAATACTGGAAATCTCACAAGAAACAGGACAGACGACTGATTCAAGTAATACAGTCGACTGTTAATCAGAACAGGCAACTGTAAATCCTTAAACAGACGATTGTCAAAAGCAAGAGAAATTTTCAGAGAGCTGAGTCAAAGAAATGATTTACAGGCGACTGTTGCAGCATAGACAGTCGACTGATCCAATAGACAGTCAACTGTATATACAGCATTAGTCGACTGGCCGTAAAAGTCAGATCAAACAGAGTTTGGGCAAGGATAGACAGGCGACTGATTTACAACACACAGTCGATTGTCACTTGGACAGGCGCTTGTGAATCATTCATCAGTAGCCTGTGCGAAGTATTCAGAGAAGGCCCAAAACTATATTGTAAAAGTCTGTGCATAACAGGCAACTATAGAACAAAATACAGTCGATTGTTTTTTAGACAGGCGACTGTAAACTGTTAAGCAGTCGACTGTTATAAACAATCCTTGTACAACCAAAAGAGAAATGAATTGGAATCAAAGGACAATTGATCTAATGGTGTCCCTTAACTGAATGTAGAAGTGTGTGAGTGCTCCATCAAAGTTCTACTTCTAAGCTACATACTAGAAGAGATAAAAGAAAAATTACATTGACGAATAATCTCTTCTTTTCAACGTATGAGCTTGAAGTCTTCACGGAGCTTCAATCATCATCTACGATCATCCAATCCATGTCATTTGCCTTCAATGACGTTTGAGAGTCATCCATTGCAAGTAGATCTTCATAAATAGCTTAAGCAATGGATTAGCTGTAAAATAGGGGATTAGTCACAAGTATTTATGTTTGCTCATTATTAACACCAAGTAGGGAGAAGTCCAATACTCAACAACAATGTCAACAGGCATGCAAGCAGAAGTGAAAAGGATAGTAAAAACAGGTGCCCCAAGTGTTCTAGTGATGCGTGAACCTGGGTACATTTCCCAACATAAATCATATTAAATACTAGTTCATGCAATTGACTTTCAATTCATTTCATGTGTTAATTCAGACAGATCATCAAATAGAATAGCATGCATATAGATAATAAAACTGAAATTAACTCCAATAGTATGCCAAAGAGATGAGCATCGCAAAAACTAATAAAGCCTAGAGAGATATCATCATTTAGACCATCCTTAGCAAAGATAAAAAAGAAACATAGAAGAAAAAGGGAAAATAAATAAAAAGAGATGCATGCATGGAGAAAAACGAAAAATATGATGCAAAATGAGAAAAATAAAATAAGGCGGGAAAATGGTGAAAAAGTAAAATAAAAAACTGAAAATAAGGGAGGAAATGTGGAAAATAAAAATAAAAATAAAGCGGGAGCGCTCATCCCCCAAGCTAAACCTAGCAGTGTCCTCATTGCTAAGAAAAAGCTCGTAAGCGGAAGATGATGCTAAATGGGTGGTGTGGGTGGGGAAATAAAGTAAAAAAGCTATGTAATGAAAGAAAAATAAAAATAGAAATAAAAAGAAAAAATATGATATGATGCAATGCAGTATGAAATGATGATGCATGCGTGGGTGTATCCTCCCCCAAGCTATGTGAAAGCAGGGCCCCGAAAAGACAGATGTGCACTAAAAATATGGAGGAGACAAAAGCTGGGATATACTAAATCAGACAGAGGCACCACCCTCTGGGGGTGGTGATGGGTCCCTCTGCTGAGGACCCGAGGCGGTGGGTGGTGGCAGGGATGGTCGGAACTCATGCGGGGGGTCAGTACGAAAGTGACGCATGAGGCTCTGAAGGAAAGGAAGGTCACGATCGACCACCTCTTGAGTTACTGGACCACCATAATATCCTGCTAGAAGGACCATGGCACCAAAACGGTCTTCTTGATCATTGTCACGAAATGTAATCTCGAATTCTATGTCTCTTATGTAAATAGGCCCTGAGGGGCGTGGGGCGGAAGGGGGTGCAGGGGTGGTGGTGGATGAGTCGGTGGCGGTGGTGGCTCGGGTGGGAGAGCGTGTGCGACGAGTGCGCTGGGTAGGCCTAGGGTTGGATGTGCCGATGCTGGCGGGTCTAGCACGGCGTGGAGGCATTGTGTAGGTGGAGGAGAATAAATATGTAATATGTAAATCAGATGGGAGACGGTTTACCGACTCGAAAAAAAATGGTGCTTTGTTTCAATGTCGTGGTTGCCGCCGATCCGGATTATCCCTCAAGATTTTCGAAGAAGTACCCCTTGATTTCGGCGATTTAAACATGAAAAAGGAACAAGGAGAATGTCTGTATTTTTAAATAAGGGAGAAAACGGATTCAGTTTGTAAAAAGAGCTCGGTTGAATGTTGTACGATGGGAGGCGGCTTTGTGGAGAGAAGGAGCAGCTCCAAGAGAGATGGTGAAGGCTGCGAGGAAGAATGGAGGGGTTGGCCGAGTGAAGAGGGTGTATTCGAATAGGAAACATCATTTAAATCAGCGCGGATGGGCCGATTGATGGGCGCAACGACCCGTTCGGCAGCGAGGCGCGACTCGGGTCGAGTAATTAAGTTGCTCGTTCGGGTGAGTTGGGGCGAGAAAGACTCGGTCCGAGTCATGTATTGCTCGGGCCGAGTTGAAATTACTCTGTCCGGGTCAACAGAGTGATGTTTTTCTCCCAAATTTCTTCCTTGTACGACTCGATCGAGCAGACTGATGCTCAGTCCGCGTCATGTCCTGCTTGGGCCGAGCCAATAGTGTTCTGCCCGGGTCGACAGAGTGACGTTTTTCGCTCAAATCTCTTCCCTGTACGACTCGATCGAGTAGCAAGAAGCTCGGGCCGAGTCAGTTTCAGCTTAGGCCGAGCATCGGTTTACGCAGACCGAGCTGACATCGCAGTATTCCATCCGATTTTTCGTATCTGTACCGCTCGATCGAGCAGACTGCTGCTCGGTCGAGTCGCCTGTGCCTCTTCTGCCAATCTTCCTGGGCTGTCTCCTGATGTACTCCACCTTCCTCCTGTAGGCTTGCCCTTGTATCCAACCTACACAAACCGTGAATTCATCAATTCTCGGACGGTTTTCAAAATTTTATTTCTAAAATATATATAAGAAGAATAAGAAACAGAAAAAATACGAAGATTCAAAATCCAGAAAATTGGGTTGCCTCCGAATAAGAGCTCATTTTTAGTCGTGAGCTCGACTCCCCTTAATTTATCAGTTGTCATTGGGGAATCCCTCGAGAAAGTATGTCTCCTCTGGTCCTATAGGTTCTTTGGCTCTGTAGGGTTTAATTCTTTGGCCATTTACCTTGAAATTTCCGTTTTTTCCCTTGAGCTCGACGGCGCCTCCTGGAGATAAGCTTACTATTTTGTAGGGGCCGGACCACCTCGATTTTAGCTTCCCGGGGAAAAGGCGTAGTCTTGAGTTATATAGAAGCACCTGGTCGCCGACGTCATGGCGAACCACTGTGATGTTTCTATCGTGATAAGCTTTGGTTCTTTCCTTGTGTATCTTCGCATTTTCATAAGCATGGCGCTGAATTTCATCCAACTCATTACAATGAAGGGCCCGTCATGTGGCGACGCTTTGATAATCAAAATTCATCTTCTTCACCGCTCAATATGCCTTATGTTCCAATTCTACCGGAAGGTGACAAGCTTTTCCATATACCAGCCTGTACGGAGTTGTATCGATGGGGGTCTTGAAAGCAGTGCGGTATGCCCAAAGGGCGTCGCCCAACTTGTGCGACCAATCCTTCCTTGAGGTGCTTACTGTCTTTTCCAGGATGCTTTTTATCTCCCTATTAGATACTTCCACTTGGCCGCTGGTTTGAGGGTGGTAGGCGAGGGTGACCTTATGATGAACCCCATACTTTTTCAGCATCGCCTCGAATTTTCTTTCGATAAAATGACTCCCCCCGTCACTTATAATCGTCCGGGGACTCCGAAACGAGGGAAAATAGTATTCTTGAAAAATTTTGCTACTATCCTCGCCTCGTTTGTCGGGGTGGCTATGGCTTCCACCCATTTAGAGACATAATCAACGGCAACCAAGATATACTTGTTGCCGTTACTAGATGGGAAGGGCCCCATGAAATCGATGCCCCAGCAGTCAAACAGTTCTATCTCCAAGATGACGTGGATGGGCATTTCATTCTTCTTTGTGATATTCCCAGTCCTCTAGCATCTGTCGCACTTCCTTATGTATTCATTAGCATCCCTGAATATAGTAGGACAGTAGAAGCCACTTTGAAGAATTTTTGCCGTGGTCTTGGTGACCGATGCGTGCCCACCACATGGCTGATCATGGCAATGCGACATGATGGAAGTTGCTTCTTCTTTTGGGATACATCGTTTGATGATCCCGTCGGCGCACATCCTGAACAAATACGGGTCATCCCAGAAGTAGCTTTTTGCATCATGTAGGAACTTCCTCCTTGAATAAGTTGCCAACCCGTGCAAAACTATCCCACTCACCAAATAATTCACTATGTCGGCATACCAGGGAGCCTCAGTGGTGTTTGCCACAAAAAGTTGTTCGCCGGTGAATGAATCGTCAATCGGTAAGCTGTCGTCCCCGTGCCTCTTAATCAACCGCGACAAATGATCTGCTACCACGTTTTCTGCTCCCTTCTTGTCATTGATCTCGATGTCAAATTCTTGGAGTAGAAGGATCCAATGTATTAGACGTGGTTTAGCATCCTTCTTGCTTAGCAGATATTTCAACGCCGCGTGGTCTGTGTGGACGATCACCTCGGACCCCAAAAGGTAGGATCTGAACTTCTCTATAGAGTAGACTACGGCTAGCAGCTCTTTCTCCGTGGTAGTGTAGTTCTTCTGAGCGTCATCCAGGGTTTTACTAGCGTAGTATATAGCATGGAGCTTCCCCTCCTTTCTTTGACCAAGCACAACTCCTACCGCTTGGTCACTAGCATCACACATAAGCTCAAATGGCAGTGTAACAACCCGTTTTTATCATTACTATTATCAGTATTTTCCCCTGTATATTTTTCCTGTCACCACTTCTATTTTGTCCCATACTTATTATTATTACTATTATCATTTCCAAAATTTTTATTTTTAATGTCTTTTCTTACGGTTATAAATCTTCGATTCAAATTCGAATTCGAATTTGAATTCAAATCTTTTTACTTTAAAATCCAAATGCAGCCTTCCATTTTTAGGCCCTTTAAATCTATTGATTAGCTATAATTCCTTTGTGTAAACCTATTAAATCTTATTGACTATATTTCAAATCTTTCCTTATTAGATCCTATTAAAACCCATTGATTACATTTCCCATCTTTGTCTTACGATCTTCCATAACCCATACTATATACGCATCAACTTTTCGTACTTGTGCTATGTTATACGTGTATTCGTATTTTAAATGTATTTCGTGCGTATCTTTTCTAATAGCCGATTTGTTTCTATAATTGTTTTACGATTATTTCTATAACTCAAATTATCCTTCATAATAATTATTTTGAAAATATCTTTTCTTATAAATTAGTTTAAATTTTCTAATTTTAAATTCAAATTTCAAATTCCAAACTTTTAAATTCAAATTTCAAAACTTATTTTTAAACATTTAAAATTCAAATTAAACCTTCCTTTTATAAACCCATTTAAACCTGATTAATTGACTCTTATTTCTCTTAATTAGCCCTTATTCCCCTTAATAATCCTATTAATAGGATTTCGAAATACTTCCTAATTTATCACCCTCACCCATTCTTAAACCCAAGATTTATTTCTTACATACAGCAACCAACACCCATGTTTCGCCCACGCATCCAACCACGTCGCCTCTTTCTTCACATTCTTCTCATATCTTTAAAACCCATGCGCCTCACATCTCCGATCTCGAACCACCCGCAGCCCGCCGTTCCTCCCATTCATTCCGAAGCCGCTCCTTCACCTGACCTCACTTCACATGCGTCGTCGATCTATCTTGCCTTCACCACCGAGCCCTCTCCCCTTCAGGCCATCAACAGCCCTCCTTGCCACCAACACCACTCTCAACCACACTGCCACTTCCGGCGGACCCCGGCCATCGTCACCCTCTCCACCTCTTTTCTATGTCTATCTCGAACTCGCGACCGTCGCATCTCAGGTGTCACGTGCCTATCCATCGCCACGATCCCGTCTCCCTTCATCCGTAGACGATCGAACACACTGCGGCAGCCTACGACCACCAACCCTGCCCCTCGCCCATCGCTCCTCCTCCGACCATCGGACAAAGCCCCTACCCCGGCGACCTAACTCGGAGTCGCTGCCCTCAAAACCGCGAGCATCCATCTCCCAGTTGCCGTCCCCCATCTCCCCTATTTCATCTTATTTCCTCTGTCCGGAACAGGGGATCCCCGCCACGGCCTCCTCCGTCAACAGCAAAGCTCCCGGCGATCTCTCCCCTCTCCGTCCAGTTCACCGACGCCGTCCCCGAGCTCCGTGCCCCACCCCGCACCCAAGACTGTCGCGGCCACCTCCCGTCTTCTTCCTCCAGAGCTCCCTGCCGTCGTTCGAGTCTCGCCGCTGTCGCAGAACGAGTCACCGCCAACCGCACATCCGCGATCCATCGTTGGAAAAGCCGCCGCGCCGCGATCTCGCCTGAGCCCCTCGATCGGCCGCCCCCGAGCTCCGATCAGCGCCGCCCGCCGTCCGATCTCGCCAGCGCCGCCGCTCGCCGTGATCCTTGCCGCTGTAACCGCCGCGTCCCGGAGCTCGAAGCCGCCCCCGCCTCCGATCTGACCGCCCGAGCTCAGAGCGCCGTTCACCGCCGCCTCCTTTGGCCGCCGTGAGTCCCTGTGCATGGATCGAACAAAAAAAAGAGAAGGGGGAGAAACGAAAAAGAGAAAGAGAACGGGAGGCAGAGAAAGAAGGGGGGTAATAAACATGGTAAGTGTTTTTTAATAAAGTTATTATTATTAATATTAATATTAATATTATTAATAATTATAAAATTATTATAATTGAGTTTTATATAGTTATCACTATAAAGTGCTAAGATTATTAGTTATGTTAGTATTAGAACTCAGCTATAGATAACGTTTTACATGTTAGCTTATTAATGAATAATGATAGGGTTGGTTAATGTTTTGACCCTGGTGCGTAATAGATTGGTGAACCTATGAAAGTATATATAGCATAATTTTGATATTATTTTACTAAGATTGGTTAGCTTAAATGTCGCAGCTATAACACACCCTCCTTACGCTCGCGTGGGCACCCAAATCGCATCGCTTCAGGCAAGTATTTACCCCTTGCAGATATACCGCTTCCTATAATAATTTTCAAAGACGCAAGTATTTATCACTAGCGAGTTTTTAAACCATACTGTTCACATCTTGCGACCGGATTACTAAACAATGCTAATAACCACTTTAAGGTACGTTCTTAATCTTATTGGGCCTAGTGACATGGTTGATTACTTTCATTTTCCAATATTCTACTATCGAAATGCACACATGGCTTGTATACCTTAATTTGCGAAATGTGCACCATTGATGATTTGTGATACGGGGTCCTCGGAACCAATTACGGATTATTGGGCCTTCGGACGATTACGGATATTGGGCCCGCGGGGCATTTACGGAATGTTTGCCTTACGGCGGAACTACGGATTGGCTTTTGGACACTTTGGGTGGGGTAGTCTAGTGTAGTAGAGGCTGGAAAGCTGGATTACGCTCTAGTGGTGAACTTGACCGACACCTGGCCGGGTCGGTGAGTAGAGAGTCACGGGTAGCTCCCGTTGACTTGGGTGTAATGCTGGTCACCTCCCCCTCGGACACTGGGCTTGACACTAGACTAAGTACATGTTGGCACTCTTGTTTGTTTCAGCTACTATCATGATTGTATAAATCGTTGACTAAGTTCATATCATGTTTTACTTTGTACATCGCAAATGTCGTGCCTTTACTTTGTGCATTACAAAAGCCATGTTTGCCACTTGTTACTTTATGCACTATACTTTTCACTACTTTTGCTGTACACACTACACTTGTCACTACTTTTGCTGTACACACTACACTTGTCACTACTTTTGCTGTGCACACTACACCTGCCGTGCTAGTTACTTTACACACTACACCTTGCTGTGTTTGCTACTTGCACACTACACTTCGCCTGCTCACCACTTTGCACATTACACATTGTTTATGCTCACATGTGTCATATATTATTATGTTTCCTCTTGTTGAAATCATATTGTGCCCCTCATCTCCTAAAGCTTTGTAACGTTTTTAAATCTTGCCGAGGGTCATTTTACTACTAACGTTTTTAAAACTTGCCGAGCGACCCTCGCTGACGTATATTTCCTTGTCTGTGAAATATACGTTAGGTTTTGAGCAGAGTTCCCGAAGAGCTCATTTGGAGATTGAACAGGACCAAGAGAACCAGGAGCCCGAGACCCGTTGCTGAAGATGAACGATACATCGCAGCTTGCTAAAAATTCATTGTTGTTGTATGTCCTTCAGATGTATTTTAATTTCTTTGTAACTGTTGTAATGGCCATTCTAGGCCTTTAATTCTTTGTGTACATGTAATCCGGAAGTCAAATAAAATAATGTCATCATTCTGTTGTTCCGATTATTCGCAAGCAAGAACCTGCCAAAGTAGTCATACACAAACGCTTATTGGGTTGGGGCCTCACCGCTCCAGCCCAAGCGGGCCCGCTCACGTCCTCGCTCCCAAGTATAATGGGAAGCAGGGCGTGACAGGCAGAGTCCAGTCTGGTGGTTGTATAATCGGCGCCGAGATAAGAGCTTCCTTTAACATGTTGAAATCTAACAAACAAGCATCAGTAAACACAAAAGGAGCGTCCTTAGCCAGGAGCTTCGTGAGAGGGCGAGCAATATTGGAAAAATCTTTTATAAAGCGTCGGTAAAAACCAGCGTGCCCTAGAAAACCACGGATGCCCTTAAGGTTGGTAGGCGGTGGCAAACTTTTGATAACCTCTATTTTGGCCTTATCAACCTCGATTCCTTTAGAGGTAATGACGTGCCCAAGAACTACCCCTTCTGTCACCATGAAGTGACATTTCTCCCAATTCAAAGTAATATTATTATCTTGGCATCGTTCCAAGACCTTAAACAAATTAGCTAAGCAACTATCAAACTCAGTGCTGTAGACAGAAAAGTCGTCCATGAAGACCTCCATAATATTCTCGATGAAATCAGAGAAAATAGACGTCATGCACCTCTGAAACGTGGCGGGTGCGTTACATAGCCCGAACGGCATTCTTCGATAAGCAAAGGTACCGTAAGGGCATGTGAACGTCGTTTTCTCTTGGTCTTCCCGATGCAACGGGATTTGGAAAAAGCCGGAGTATCCGTCTAGGTAGCAGAAGTATTTTTGTTTAGCTAGGCGCTCGAGCATTTGGTCTATGAAGGGAAGAGGGTAATGGTCTTTCCTGGTGGCTTTGTTAAGTTTCCTATAATCAATACACATGCGCCACCCGGTGACAGTCCTAGTAGAGATTAATTCATCTTTTTCGTTTTTCACGACTGTCATGCCTCCTTTTTTAGGGACAACCTGCACAGGACTAACCCATTTACTATCAGAGATGGGATAAATGATGTCAGCATCTAAAAGTTTCAGGACTTCCTTTTTCATCACCTCCTTCATGTTGGGGTTTAACTGCCTTTGGGGCTCGATGGAGGTGGCATCCTTGTCCTCAAGGTAAATCCTATACATACAAATGGTCTCGCTAATACCCTTCAGGTCAGAGATGTTATACCCTATCACTTTTTTGTAAGATCTAAGGGTTTTTAGGAGACTCTCTAATTGGGGTTCCGTGAGGGCCGCATTTACAATGACGGGATAAGTGGAATCTTTTCCTAGAAAGGCATATTTCAAATTGGCGGGGAGGGGTTTCAATTCTACCTGAGGGGGTGCTGTACCCCCGGTGTCTCTTGCTTGTGAGAATGACGCATCCTCGATCTCAGGTTCGGAGGGTGGAAACTCTTCATTTGCGGAATCATAGGAGGAGCAGGGAGATGATGGCGCGTTGAGGCATATGTCTGCAGTTTCCACTTCCGTAGCACACCTGTTAAAAGAAGCAAGGTTGTCAGGCATGTGTTCGCTGTCAGACATAAAGTCCGGAGTACTTCCCTGATTGGTGTGGTTTTGGGATAGAGGTATATTTGGGGACTCTTTATAGGCGTGTTCCTCGCATGCCGAAATCTGTGGAGGGATATCGTTATAGAAACGTAATGTACCTCCCTCGTACAACACATAAGTTCCATCGGCTATGGCAACACCATCCAGGGCGTCTGCATCATGGAAAGTGGTTGCGATGAAAACTGAGGGTTCTTGCGTAGCTGGGTCGTCTGTTGGGAATTCAACCGGGCCATGGGCCTATACGTCAGCCACCATGCTCTCTAATATCTCAAGCATATGAGAATTGTGTAGTGATTCCAATTGATGAGCCTCTCCCCAGTAGGCATCGATAGATGGAGCCTCAATGGTTTAAAGGTGCATCACGTCCTCTTCAAAGCTTAATTGAATATCATCTTCAATTGTACCTGCATCAGAAACCTGATTCATTAAATAATCCATGACTAGTTACTGATTTGCGTTACCTGCAACATAGGTTCCCGAACCAATAAATCGAACTGCATCGATCAGTTCTCTCGCTGTGCATTCAATCATGAACTCGTCCATGTGCGAGTCTTGGAAGCCATGTAAATGATAGGGAGAGAAACTAAATTCCTCCAAGTCGCTATCAGAGTCACAGGTCCACTGCACTTGCATTACCATCTCCATTGTGCCTGATCGGTAATGAGGTAATAGCTAGCTGGAGGAGGATGTTAGCTGCGAGGTAGATAAAATAGAAAAAGAGTGAAAATGGCGGAAAGGTGAGAGATGATCAGAATGTTAGCGAACTTCTCAAGATAAAAACAAACTGAGATAAAAACACTATTGACGTCCCCGGCAACGGCGCCAAAAACTTGACGCACCTGCAATCTACACCTAGGATCCACCTGGCGGTGTCACTATCGCCAGGCGTGATATGGCTCTTAGGCTATGACTTCGGGCTCAATCCGCAAGCGGACGGTGTCGAGTTATAGTATAAAAGATAGTTGAATCCCACAGGGACGGTGATCGTGTCTGTGGTAATCTCAGTCTATTTCTAAATCTAGAAGTAATGTAGCGGTCGGAATGAAAGATTTGGGTTGATTGCTGTTGTTGTCTAATATAATAAAAAGAACTATGGCTTTAGGGATCACCGCTAGGATCGTTGGGGGTTGATGTTAGATAGGTTCCTCACGTTGCATTAAGGTTAGGGAATTAATCCCCCAATTCATACCACTCTCGTGGGTTAGAATTGCGGGGTATTTCGGTGGCTCTCGTTGACGCAATGGCTGTAGCCATCGACGTAGCGGTATAGTTCGTCGATGGATCCCCTCAAGGCGCGAGCCGGGCATGGTCACGTGCCTTGATCGGATCCACCGATTTCCCTATTTGAATCCCTAGATACCCCTTAAGCGCATCAATTCCACAGACCGTGGGCATGATCTCAGTACGGGTTATCTACGGATTTGGTAGGATCTACCGAAATACAACCCTAAATCCCCAATTCAACATGGGGATCCAGATCTACATTTTTCCCTAAAATACTAGGGTTCACCCATCAACCCTAGAATGGATCTACTCACTCATGATGATAGGGGCGCACAAAAATATCGATATCGCAGAGGAAAACATTTTAGCAATAAAGAAATTAGGGCTAAAAATAGCGTACAGCGAGAACGAACGAAGAACAGATCCAGAAAAGGACAGAAAGCAATAATCTTCAATTTACGATCCAAAATTCGCTACAAGCATTGATCCCCAAAATATTCCTACAAAAATCGCTCCAAAGCTCCTCCCTAAAAATCCTTAACCAAACTCAGAAAAATGCACTCCCTCAGCCGAGCCCGCAATCGCGAGCTTCAGCTGCTGCACAGATCACGCGCATCGCACGTTCAAAATCTTTCCAAAAATGCCCAGGGAAGTGCCGACCGAGCATGTTACTCGGTCCGAGCATCAGCTGCTCGGTTAGAAATCCGGCCAGCGTAGGCAAGCTGCTCGGCTGCTTGGAGACCTGGAAGTCGACCTATCCGGACCGAGTAGCCCCTGCTCGGGCCAGGTTGGATCGGCTCGGTCTGGGACTTGGGCACTGCTCAGGCAGTGAAATGTGGGGCTATCCGACCTAGCAGATGAGCTGCTCGGTCCGGATCAACCCGTATCTGACACGGCTCGGTCCGAGCAGCAAGCTACTTGGTTCGAGCAGCAAGCTGCTCGGGCCGAGCATTTTCTGGGAAACTAGCCTACAGCAGCAGGGGCTTCTCTCTCTCTCTCTCTCTGCTCTCTTTCTTTCTTCTCTTCCTTCTCTCCTCCAACAGCTCCGAGAACACGGCGAATTCCTCCAGAACCCTGCCAACAAGCTCATGAGCGCGTCGGATGTGTCCATACCCAGGCGGGGGTCCAAATCGCTCCAAAATCCCTGAAAACTCAAAATATACTACGAAACTCGAAATAACGTCAGAAATACCAAAATCACAGTAAAAATCGGGATTTGGACGCGAAAATGACATGCAATGCAATGGTAACATGATATGAAAATGATGTAAAATATGGACACATCAGAAACACAGAGGGAACTGTATAACAACTAAATCCAGGGAAAAGTCTGATTTCTATACATCATCCATCCGAGCATACATCCATCATTATCATCTCGTCACTACCCAAACAAAATCCCAAAATTACAAACACCCTCTCCTTTCCCCTCGCCAACCCAACCTAACTCATCCACGGAACTCCACTGCTCCACGTCATAGCCACCAACTAGCTCCAACACCAACACCTGAAAATTCAATGGTGGGGCACATCAAAGCATGACCCAGTATGAATACCATACCCCAACTAGCCCTTACATGAAGTGTGGAAATGGTGCATGTGAACAGACAGAGTGTGTACGACATGCAATAAACATCTACTGTAGTAAAGGAAGTAACAACTATAGTTATGAACATGTGGGAGCGTGCACGTGCAACAGGCAAGGTGTACATACTAGCATAATGTACACGAGGCAATAAGTAACAAATACAACATACATCAAATATGCTTGTTGTGTAGATATGTACATTGTAATGCTCATAAGTGATAATGCGCCGGGGCGTGACATACATACTCAGAATTTTCCAACATACTCCCATTCCAAGCAACTCATGCATTCATGGCAACAATCATACATATAAGGTAACAATCACATCTATAACCACAAGTCACACATAATGCTCAATGATGCCATGATGCATATGAAACACAATACAATTGCTATGAGATGCAATGCAATGCAATGGGATCTCATGAATGTGCCGGGTGCAAGTGTATCGTGACTACTCCAATATCATAGGGAGCCACCCATAGATCGAGAAGTGACCAACGACGTTTTCTCAGCCTCCTACCACGGCACAACCATCCAAGCCGGTGCAACCCCCTCTGCCCCCATGTCCCTAGTATGATCATATCCAAACTTGCTTCTTTTTCCAACATCAATGCCACTTGAAGGCCAATATTATTATCAACAATAAAATCACCAATACATTGAACATAAGTGAAAATTAACAACTTTATGAAACATGAGGTGAAACATGAGGTGGCCAAATAAACAATTGATGAATCATATAACAATCAAATATTGAAGCCACAAAACATGGAGATCCATAGTCGAAGACAAAACAACACATTCATGCAACCCAGTTTCTGGAAATCACAGGACAGTCCCAAACCGAGGCATAATGCTCCAAATATTTGTATTAAACATAAATTTTTCTTCTCTTAAGAGTTGTAGGCATTTGTGATGTGGATTTACTAACAAAATTTCAAGAGGAAATTCCCACTGTGTGATTTATGGTAATTGTTTGGTGAGACCTATCAAAACTGTTTTTCAGACAGATTCTAAGAACGGTAAAGATTGCTAATTTAAGACATGTTGCAGTTAGAATCTCGAAAACATGATCTAGGTGAGAGTTGTAGGAAAAGTTGTTATTTTTCAACGAGTCCAAGAACACTAATTTCTATGGAGTGTGCTGGGACTGATCTCTGTTTTGTCAAACTGTGTCCAGACTAGATAAAACTCAGAATTGCTCACCGTGCACAGCCATCCAAACTCAGAATTGCTTACCACGCATAACTGCCCAAACTCAGAATTACTCACCGTGCACAACCGCCCAAACTCAGAATTAGAATTGCTCACCACGCACAACCGCCCAAACTCAGAATTGCTCACCGCGCACAACCGCTCAAACTCAGAATTGCTCACCGCGCACAACCGTCCAAACTCAGAATTGCTCACCACGCACAACCGCTCAAACTTAGAATTGCTCACCGCGCACAACCGCCCAAACTCAGAATTGCTCACCGTGCACAACCGCTCAAAACTCAGAATTGACTTAAGAAGAGTTAAAACCACAACAACGACGACGACGACAACAACCATAAGTGAGAATTTATAAGAACGATGCATGAGTTATCTTGGATAAATAAAGATGCAAGCTTTCCCTTGAAACTAAGCATGCAACTCTAATACTAGTTGATGTGGAAATCCTAACTCAGGGGTGATGAGAGACAAGTGGCTGACCCAAATCCCTATGGCTCCTCCTTCTTCAAGCTCCTTCTTCTTCCTCTTCCTCTTCTTCTATCCTCTCTCTTTTCTCTTTTCATTTATCTCTTTTTTTCCCCTCTTCCTTTAAAATTTCGGCCAAGCATGGGAATGAGAGGGAGAGAGATATATTTTTTTAAAGAAGAGTTTAGAAAAGAAAAGAATTTGGTAAAAGAGAGTAGAAGAATCAAGAAGATAATATTTACTGTTGGTAGCAACGATCTATGAACTTCGTGTTTGATGATAACAAACTTGTGTGAACGTTTTTAACGTGTGTGTTAAGTGTTTCAGGAAAGGCAAAGCTTGATGAGACTCATTGTGAGACGCGACCAATATGATGGGGAGAAGGTGATACTCTACTTGGTTTGGTGAGGTCAGTGATTAAAACTAGGTCAGCCGTATCTTTGTTAAGGCCCTCTCCAAAAAGATCCTAGTAGAAGCCACATCATCTTTTTTTTCAAGGGTTAAAAATTTTCCCAGGCCAAATTCTCTAGGAGCCGCATTGTGTAAGGAAGCCTCTTCACAAAAAAATTAATTAATCTCAGAACAAAAGGGCACAGAGCTCTTGGGCTTTCAACAGAAATATCTACAGGCCGTTCCCTTTATAAAATCTCAAAAAAAGAGAGCACTTGATTTTTTTTAACAGGCCGGCCTCCCTTTGAGAGCAACCCGAGAGAGAGATGGTTTCAAAAAAAATTTTTTGAGGGTTTTGTTTCCAGTAGCCGCAGCCTCTTTAAGGAGCACATCTTTTTTTTCTTTGACTTTGAAAAAATTTCCAGGAGCCTTTATCCCCTTGGCAGCCGCACTTAAAAAGACCATCTTGTTTCTTCTCCTTAAAAAAAATAAAGATTTCTTGAGGCAGCCATTTAATAATCTCCCATCATCAATCTCAAAGGAGAGGAGCCGCACAAAAAGAATCACCAAGCGCCGTGAGTGGTATTTTTTTGTTTCTCTCCATCAAAATTTCAAAAGCACTCAAAAATTCCCTATATACAATCCAAGCCGAACAAAAAAAGAGCAGCCAAAAAATTTTCTTCATCAGGCCGATTTTTTTGAAGCTTTTGAAAATTTGTTTTGAGCCAATCATCCTCTTCCCTCTGGAACCCTCGAAAGCACAGAGCGCCTTTGTTTGGGAGGCAGCCGCAAAAATTGAGAGCCGAATTCTCTGACCGAGGGGGGTTTCAAAAGCAAGCTCTTCATACTTCCATGCTGTAACATCCACATGCCGCAACCTGGTGTTTTGATTCGCTCGTCTGCAACTTGGTGTTTGAGCTTTGGGACTTGGAACTAGAGACGAGGACATCGGAGTTTACTACCTGTCAGATTGATCTGACCACGTGCTGAACGACAAAGACATCGACACCGTCACAACTGAGCAATTCTAAACTCATACTTTATTTTATTTGTGGTTTGGTGTTGTGATCTCTGCAAAACTATTTTATTATTTGTTTGGGGACTTGGCTAGTTGGGACTAGCCAAGAGAGGGGCTTTACTAGTATTGTTATTGTTTGGGCACTTTGGTGAGTGCAGGTGCTGAGAGCCAGGTGAGTGTAGGGTTGGTGCCCTAGCTACAGGTTGTACCAGTTAACTTTAATAATCTAGTATTGCTTTTGGGGCTGGATGTAGGTCGTGGGTGCGACCGAACCAGGGTATATCGACTGTGCATGCTGTGACTGCTTTTCTATACTCTGTGTCTGGTTGATCGTGCTATAACTGCGTGTGATTTCTCGTGGGTTGCACGAGAATTTATATAAGCCTATTCCCCCCCTCTAGGCTTAGATCCAGATCCAACAAGTGGTATCAGAGCCAGTTTAGCGGATCTAGCTTAGTTGATCATGTCTATGAATATGTCTGATTCTGCTTTTGCTGAGGGTCAGTCTATTTCTCATCCCCCTAAGTTTAACGGTGTTGATTTTGCGTATTGGAAAACTAGGATGAGGATTTATTTAGCTGCTGTTGATTATGATGTATGGAGTATTGTAGAAAAAGGATATAAACCTCCCACCATTAATGTTGCTAATAATGAGATGATAAAACCAGAAGATAAGTGGGATGACTTTGATAAGAAGCGTTTTTCATTGAATAATAAAGCTATGAATGCATTGATTTGTGCTTTAGATAAAGCTGAGTTTAACCGTATATCTCAATGTCAAACTGCACAGGAAATTTGGCATACTCTGGAGGTGACTCATGAGGGTACATTGCAGGTTAAGGAGTCCAGACTTGCACTGCTCAGTACTGAATATGAAAACTTCCGCATGCTTCCATCATAGTCAATCAAAGAGATGTTTGCGAGGTTCACAGACATCGTCTACAAATCCACTTCTCTTGGAAAGCCGTACTCAAGCCTAGAACAAATCAGAAAGATCTTGAGAGCGTTGCCCAGCTCCTTCCGCCCTAAAATTACAGCTATTCAGGAAGCAAGGGATTTATCGCAGATGAAAGTGGAGGATCTGATAGGGAACCTGATGTCCCACGAGCTGGAGCTGCAGAGCATTGAACTGAGAGAGAAAGATGAAATGAAGACCTCAAAGGCAATAGCCCTTCAGGCTAAAGAGGATGAAGATGGAGATGAGGAGGAGGCCTTTTTGGTGAGAAGCTTCAAGAAATATATCAGAACTGGCAACGGGAGATCAGAAATGCTGAAAAGGTTTAATCGCTCTAAATTTAATTCTAATAATAAATCTTTTGAGCAGAATACTACTGATCCGGTTATATGTTTTAAATGTAAAAAGCAGGGACATTTTATGAAGCAATGCCCTCAAGGAAAGAATAACGCTGTGGAGCAAAAGGGAAAATCTTTGGTGCTCACATGGGATATGGACAGCGAGGATGAATCTCAAGAGGAAGTTGCACATTCCTCTCTTTGTCTGATGGGAGAACTAGATCAGGTAAAATCTTTAACTAAAGCTCAACTTGTGACTACCTTTAAAGAAATGCAAGATGAAATTGAAAGGTTGGAATCAACTGTTGAGTTACTTGAATCCCATGTAGAGAAGTTTAAAAATGCTAATTTTGAATTGCAACAAGACAATTATAATGTCTTTAGAAGTTGATGAAATTAAAGAGAAGCTTGTTGCATGTGATTCTACTATTAACTCTTTGAAAAAGGAAAAATCTTGTATGTCTACTGAAACTGAGTGTCTGAACTGTTCTACTTTACTTAAAGATATTAGCATGTTTAAACTAAATATGATCAAGCTAGAAGTAGAAAATGAATCGCTAAATGAGAAGATTTGCATGCTAATAAATGAAAATAAAGAGCTAAAAAAGAAGATGGCTAATCTGAAAAAGAGTGAAGAAGAGAACAAGAAGGCCTTCATTAGTAAATGTACCATGCTTGTTAATGAGAACACGTTTTTAAAGTCTAAAATATCTGATCTTGAATTGTCTATTAAAAAATTTGGTGTTGAAAAACATTCATTAGACATTATTCTAGGTAATCAGATACAAGGAAATAACAGGCGTGGTTTGGGATATGGAAATAAAATTGATGAGAGGCCTAAAACTAATAGAAAGAATCAAAAAGAAACTGGTGTAGGAAGAAGCATGTTTGCTAAATGTTATACATGTGGTGGTGTTGGTCATGCTTATTATAATTGCAAGTATAGGAATACCAACATCAAATTTAAGCAAATTTGGGTTCCAAAAAATAAAGTGACTAACACTAGTGGACCTATTTGGATTCCTAGGTCACACATATCATGCTCTTCTTATGTGTAGGTACATGGCACGACTGAGGGACAAAAGTGTGAGTGGTACTTAGACTCTGGCTACTCAAGACACATGACAGGTGAAAGAGGAAAGTTCCTTAGCCTTACAAAGCATGAAGGAGGAAGTGTTACTTTAGGGTACAATGGAAAATGCAAGGTAATTGGTAAAGGTGTTGTAGGTAACGACACCTTTCGGCTTACAGATGTCCTCTTGGTTGAAAAGTTGAAACATAACCTCATTTCTATCAGTGAGCTGTGTGACAAAGGTATGAAAGTTGAATTTGATGCAAAACTCTGTAGAATCATTGATAGATCCACATGTGACATTATTATTACGGCAAATAGAAAGAATAATGTTAATACTCTTATGATTGAAGAACTAACTATTTCTAAATGCTTGCTTGTAGGTGAAGAAGAGGCCACACTATGGCATAGACGATTAGCACATGCAAGCATGGGATTGATAAAGAAGCTGGAAAACAAAAATTTGATAAGAGGACTACCACATCAAACATATGAGAATGGTAAGTTGTGCGTGGCATGCACCAAAGGTAAGCAAACTAGATCTACTTTCTCTAGCATTAATGAAGTTGCCACCACACGTATATTGGAATTAGTGCACATGGATTTATTTGGTCCCACAGACATTGCTAGCCTAGGAGGTAAAAAGTATTGTTTAGTATTGGTTGATGATTTCTCTAGATATACATGGGTATATTTCCTAGCCAAAAAATCAGAATCATTTGACCATTTTCAAAACTTTTGCATACAAGTTTCTAATGAGAAAAATTCTTCCATTGTAAAAATTAGAAGCGATCATGGAGGTGAGTTTGAAAATGCTATTTTTGATAAATTTTTTTTTGAAAAAGGAATTTTACATGAATTCTCTTCTCCTAGAACACCTCAACAAAATGGGGTGGTCGAGAGAAAAAATCGCACATTAAAAGAGATGGCTAGGAGTATGTTAAATGAATATAGCTTGCCTATGTCTTTTTGGGCTGAGGCCATTAATACGGCATGCCATGTATGCAACAGAGTTATGCTTAGACCTATACTAAATAAAACATCTTATGAACTATGGCATGGCAACACCCCGAAAGTTTCTTACTTTAGAGTTTTTGGATGCAGGTGCTTTATATTAAATACTGCAGATCAGCTTGGCACCTTTGAATCAAAATCAGATGAGGGAGTGTTCGTAGGATATTCAGCAAGGAGCAGAGCATACAGGATTTATAATAAACGCACACTTGCAATTGTTGAATCTATAAATGTAAAGTTTGATGAATCTGATATAAATTCTTTGGATTGCAGGCAGAACATTGAAGAGGAAAATGTAGAACAACAAGGCATTCCAAAAGTTAATGAGGAGCAACCTGAAATACAGAAAGAAGCTGAAACTGATTCGACAGAAATACAAGATGAAGCAGTTACCAGAGGAGAGTTGAGATTCACTCCAAACCACCCACCCGACTTAATCCTAGGTGAGCCTACGGCAGGTATTCGCACACGTTCCTCTTTTAGAGATCTTTGCGCTCTATGTATTTATGGTGACTTTATTTCTGTAATAGAACCTAAGACTATAGATATTGCTTTAGAAGAGGAAAGTTGGGTTGTGGCCATGCAAGAGGAATTACATCAATTTGTCAGGAATAATGTCTGGAAACTAGTACCTAGACCCACTGATTATCCTGTAGTTGGTACTAAATGGGTGTTTAAGAATAAGCATGATGAATCTGGTAATGTTATTAGAAACAAGGCTAGGTTGGTAGCTAAAGGGTATAATCAAATTGAAGGGATTGATGTGGATGAGACTTTTGCACCAGTTGCTAGGCTTGAGTCCATTAGAATCTTGCTAGCTTATGCAAGTTATAAAGGGCTCAAACTGAAACAAATGGATGTAAAAAGCGCTTTTCTTAATGGCTACCTAAAAGAAGAGGTATTTGTTGAGCAACCCCCAAGTTTTGAAAGTCATAATTTTCCAAACCATGTTTATAAATTGGAAAAAGCTTTGTATGGTCTTAAGCAAGCTCCACGAGCTTGGTATGACCGTCTAAGCACATATTTGTTGGAAAATAATTTTAAAAAGAGGAGTGCTGACAATACACTATTCTTGATGCATGAATCTGAAGACTTTCTCATTGTGCTAATTTATGTTGATGACATTATTTATGGTGCTACTAACGATCTTCTATGTCAAAAGTTTGAGAAAGTCATGCAGGATCAGTTTGAGATAAGCCTTGTGGGAAAGCTGAAATATTTTCTGGGGTTCCAAGTAAAGCAAGGAAAGGAAGGCATCTTTCTATCTCAAACCAAATACTTCAAGGAACTTCTGAAAAAGTTTGGGATGGAGAAGTCTAAAGGAATTGGAACGCCGATGTGCCCCAACACGAAAATGGACAGGGATGAACAAGGAGTTGCAGTGGACCAAAAGCTATATCGAGGTATGATTGGTTCTTTATTGTACTTGACTGCATCTAGGCCTGATATAATGTTTGCTGTATGTTTGTGTGCACGATTTCAATCAAACCCAAAATAATCTCATTTGAAAGCCATTAAAAGGATCTTTAGGTACCTAATCAGTACACCTACTTTAGGCTTTTGGTATCCTTCTAGTGGTAACTTTGATTTGGTGGGTTATTCTGATGCTGATTATGCGGGTAGTTTAACTGATAGAAAGAGCACTAGTGGCACTTGTTTTATGCTAGGACACTCTTTAGTTTCATGGTCTAGTCATAAGCAAAATAGTGTTGCATTATCCACTACTGAAGCAGAGTATATTGCCCTCGGCAGTTGCTGTGCTCAAGTACTGTGGATGATGCAAACATTATCTGACTACAGACTAGCTCTTAACAGAGTTCCTCTTCGATGTGATAGCAAAAGCACCATAGATCTTTCTAATAATCCCGTACACCACTCTCGCACTAAACATATTGACGTAAGACACCATTTTCTTAGAGATCACCTCACCAAAGAGGATGTGTCTGTGGAGTTCGTTCCTACGGAATCACAACTTGCAGACATATTCACCAAACCTTTGGTTGAGCCTCGCTTTTGTCGTCTTCGTCTTGAGCTTGGTATTATTGATAAAACTTAGTACGAGATTCCATACTTTCCTGTGTGCTTGACTTTTTTTTGTTTGTGTGCTAGCAGTTGCATTGTTATGTGTGCATGATTTATTTTTTCTTTGTGTGATTGCATCTCATGTTTGCTTTAGTATCTCATGCATTAAAAACAAAAAAAACAAAAAAAATTGAAAAACAAAATCACAAAAAAATGGTGCTTCAATGTGTATCTTTCTCTTTGATTCATTCAAAAGAAGTATTCATGAATGATTTTCATATCTATGTAGAAATTGTTGTATTATTTCTTTTGCTACATGCGCATGTCCATCTCTCTAAATATTCATGGCATGTTCAATGACTGAAAATAACTTGATTTCTACACCACCTACTTCACTTCCACATATATCATTATTGTTGCACATTTGGAGATATCGTTTTTGAAATTGGAAATGTGAATGTAGGAGGAAAACTTAGCTGATAATCTAAGGGATATGATATACCTTGCCATGGATAAAAATTGAGCATTATAAAAATGATGATACTACAAGTATACAAATGAAAAATAATGTTAATTGCTCTGTATGAAAAATGGATACAATCCTTGGCAACGGTATTACCCACGAGTATCCAACATAAGCTTTATGGGTAAACTTTAGCGTTGATGTATTTACTCGTCAAGCAATGCCACCCCCACATCTAAGAGTCCATATTGGCTATGTTTTGGGGTGTGGTACCTTGAACTCATTTTTTAATGAGATGTGAAAAATCAATCCTAGGTGATAAACTGTTATGTGGAAAATGTGGTTTGGTTCTGGCTGACTTTCTTAAATGATTCTCCCTCCGTGCTTCAATTTTAATTATCGCACGTACACGTTGGTGTAGAAGTCGTAGTTGTTTAATTTCATTGGATTTTGACTTGATTATTCTATGATTGTATGCATGCAATTGTTGGTAATGGCTAATAATACACTCTTTTTGCATGGTGTATGATTTTGACTTCATGGTATGGCTTTTGATGATAACAAAGGGGGAGAAAAATTTGGAAAAGATTTGATATTCACTTGGTGTAGATTTGGTATTTACTCATTGTGTATTTGGCATTTGGTTTGTAATGCTCGCAACTTTATGATTGTTTGATTAGGGGGAGCATTAATGAATATTGGGGAAGCACAAAAATAGGGGGAGCATGCTCACTGATATACTTTATACATCATTGTCGCACATCATTTCATCTCATTGCATGTCACTCATTATTGCCACACTATCACACACACTATTTGGAATCTCACTGCTCAAATCTTATACTTAGTTTTTCATCATCAAAAGGGGGAGATTGTTGGTAGCAACGATCTATGAACTTCGTGTTTGATGATAACAAACTTGTGTGAACGTTTTTAACGTGTGTGTTAAGTGTTTCAGGAAAGGCAAAGCTTGATGAGACTCATTGTGAGACGCGACCAATATGATGGGGAGAAGGTGATACTCTACTTGGTTTGGTGAGGTCAGTGATTAAAACTAGGTCAGCCGTATCTTTGTTAAGGCCCTCTCCAAAAAGATCCTAGTAGAAGCCACATCATCTTTTTTTTCAAGGGTTAAAAATTTTCCCAGGCCAAATTCTCTAGGAGCCGCATTGTGTAAGGAAGCCTCTTCACAAAAAAATTAATTAATCTCAGAACAAAAGGGCACAGAGCTCCTGGGCTTTCAACAGAAATATCTACAGGCCGTTCCCTTTATAAAATCTCAAAAAAAGAGAGCACTTGATTTTTTTTTAACAGGCCGGCCTCCCTTTGAAAGCAACCCGAGAGAGAGAGTGTTTCAAAAAAAATTTTTTGAGGGTTTTGTTTCCAGTAGCCACAGCCTCTTTAAGGAGCACATCTTTTTTTTCTTTGACTTTGAAAAAATTTCCAGGAGCCTTTATCCCCTTGGCAGCCGCACTTAAAAAGACCATCTTGTTTCTTCTCCTTAAAAAAATAAAGATTTCCTGAGGCAGCCATTTAATAATCTCCCATCATCAATCTCAAAGGAGAGGAGCCGCACAAAAAGAATCACCAAGCGCCGTGAGTGGTATTTTTTTGTTTCTCTCCATCAAAATTTCAAAAGCACTCAAAAATTCCCTATATACAATCCAAGCCGCACAAAAAAAGAGCAGCCAAAAAATTTTCTTCATCAGGCCGATTTTTTTGAAGCTTTTGAAAATTTGTTTTGAGCCAATCATCCTCTTCCCTCTGGAACCCTCGAAAGCACAGAGCGCCTTTGTTTGGGAGGCAGCCGCAAAAATTGAGAGCCGAATTCTCTGACCGAGGGGGGTTTCAAAAGCAAGCTCTTCATACTCCCATGCTGTAACATCCACATGCCGCAACCTGGTGTTTTGATTCGCTCGTCTGCAACTTGGTGTTTGAGCTTTGGGACTTGGAACTAGAGACGAGGACATCAGAGTTTACTACCTGTCAGATTGATCTGACCACGTGCTGAACGACAAAGACATCGACACCGTCACAACTGAGCAATTCTAAACTCATACTTTATTTTATTTGTGGTTTGGTGTTGTGATCTCTGCAAAACTATTTTATTATTTGTTTGGGGACTTGGCTAGTTGGGACTAGCCAAGAGAGGGGCTTTACTAGTATTGTTATTGTTTGGGCACTTTGGTGAGTGCAGGTGCTGAGAGCCAGGTGAGTGTAGGGTTGGTGCCCTAGCTACGGGTTGTACCAGTTAACTTTAATAATCTAGTATTGCTTTTGGGGCTGGATGTAGGTCGTGGGTGCGACCGAACCAGGGTATATCGCATGTGCATGCTGTGACTGCTTTTCTATACTCTGTGTCTGGTTGATCGTGCTATAACTGCGTGTGATTTCTCGTGGGTTGCACGAGAATTTATATAAGCCTATTCACCCCCCCTCTAGGCTTAGATCCAGATCCAACATTTACAAGTTTGCCATTTCACCAAATAAAAAGAAAGAAAAGAGAAGAGAAGAGAAGAGTGAAGAATGTCAGAGAAATAATTAAAGATATTTCTCCCAAGAAACCTCTTATTTAGAAATTTTCCATTGCTCATATTCATTCACAAATTACATCCAACTTACTTCCTTAATTACAGGTATGACATTCCTTCCATATGTCACCTTACCTTACACACACCCACACTTAATTACAAGTAAGTCATTACTTCTCACACTCTCCTATTATGCACACACACACACACTCCCCATTCATTACAAGAATGCCACTAACCCTAACCCCTTCTCACACTAGCCCCTCTACACCAATCCTACACACCCATTCACACATATACATATACCATCATACAACCTCATTCATACATCACCTATCCATGCATCACCTCATCATTCATGCATGTACACTACACCCATATTACTAAACACACTATATTACTAATACATAAGCATTCAACAAGCATGGGCAACCATGCTAGCAACCAATACACCATTAGTATCAATTAGTAGCACTTACAAGGCTAATAGTAAGTCTAATTACTAATAATACTCCACACAGTCATACAATATTACTATACCACTTCATAGTTCATTGCGCACACTACATGCACAATCAACCATCTAAAGGGCACGCAAGTATGTACTCACTTGTATACAAGCATATACACAATACATAGTACACAGATATACACTTTATTTTCACACAGAAATATAGGCCCTTACGTATATGGCACTCTGGGCTATTACAGATGCTAAGGATCAGGTCATCCCTTTAGATTAAAAAAGTGAGGTCTTCCTTTAACTTATGATGACACCCATTGATCCTAACACAAAACACATGGCTTTTAACTTTTTCTTCAACCTTTTTTACTACTTTGATTTCAATATTAATTCACAGGGTGAAGAGCTTCATTGAGCATCGAGACTCGAGCAACGCGAACTGATCTCAACCGAATAACACATCCCTCAAGCCCCCAACCCTAGCTCACACTTCATCAAGACCTACCCCCATCAACTGACCATGCAAACAGTTGCAAGCCCAACATGGTCGTCGTTCCTTTGGCCAAACCTCATACTCCTACTCCTTCTTGTTAGATATTGAGTCACCATATATAGTTTTGATGATTATCAAACATGTTATTTAACATGTCAGTGTAGATATTCAAAGTAAATCAAAGAAGCACTCAAGGAGATTGGTGAGCTAAACAAGGCCAGAGAACAATGGAAGCAAGGCAAGGGAGCTTGGAGCATGAAAATACATCATAGGACTTCATTTTAATAATTTATATTCGATGTATTTTCCTTTCTTTGTCTTAGAATGTTATGACCTTGCTAGAAGCTCACACACGCACACTTAGGATCACTTTAAAAAAGTTTTTAAAATGTTTTAAAAATGTTTTCAAGGGGGTTTAACTTAGTATCCTTTGTATCAGCTGTTAGCCGACTATTGTCGCCTACCATAGAGTGGATATTCTCTGTACCCCCTAGTAGCCGACTATAGTATTATGGATAGTCGACCACCATTATATAGATAGTCGACTACCGGTAATAATAGTCGACTATCGACACTATTCACATCCCAAAAAACACATTTCCATGATTTCTATAAAACTGTCGATAGAGCCGTTGTGGGGTGTTTTTGGAAATATTGTCAATGGGTTTCACCCCTTTATAAGCTGATTTTAGCTGAGGGGTTTTGCTAATGATTAATTGATAAAAATCTAAAGGAGAAAAGGGTTTTAAAAGATCGAAAGATTTTAAGCCAAAATCCTCTTCAATTAGCCAAGTCTTCAAAAGTTTTCAATCTCTTTCGCCATTCATATTGATCTCTCAAAAGCTTCACATATACTCTTTAAAGATCAAGATCCCACAGCTATAGCATCACTTCAACACATGAGCTTCATTCAAGGGTATAGGTATGAAAACACCCTAGATGGGGATGTGGGTGAATAGGGTGTATGACACAAATTAAAATTTTAAACGTAAAATAATCAAGCAAATAATCAGAGTATCACACAATCACAGATATTTAACGAAGATGGCTTCCTGTCTAATCTCTGACCTCAACCCAGAGGATTTAACCTTTTTTAAAAACCTCAAAAAGTATCTGATCACACTTACGGGTGGTGACCAACCCGTTATAGCCTCTGATCACTCTTACAGGTGGTGATCAAACCGCTACAATTTGATCACATTTACGAGTGGTGATCAAACCGCTACAACCTGATCACACTTACGAGTGGTGATCAAACCATTACATTAACCAGTTCAGAGAATATAAGCTCAATGATAACTTTTGAGTGAAGTTATTCCATAATACAATCTCACACCAAAAATAATTCTAACTGATCTAAAACTGAAGTAATAAATCATAGATATATCACCGTAGCATAGGTTGTGAGATCATGATTGTGTCGACGAAAACGGTTCATCAATCAGAGTTCTGGATTGAAAGATAATGCACTTTGAAGTTCATTGCTCAATTCAATATGTAGCTGTCTATGTGTAAAGCAATCAATTCTGGCTCATAGAAATCACGAGCCTGACTCGTGGAATTTGATGCAGTGGCTCGGTCAGAATTGGTCGTTTGGCCTGTGTGTGACTTAGCGGTCTGTGCGCAAAGCAAGCGGTAGCTGTAGACGGGCCATGCGTAACTTTGTGGCTCGATGACTTCTCGGGCACGACCTAGGATGCTTGCGGTTGCGCTCGAGCAGAAAGCTGTTGCGGTCAAGACAGACCCAGAAAGTTGTAGTGCGTAATTCATGGCCCTAAGGTTTCTTAGGGCGTGGCTATGAGTCTGTGCTGCTGCGCCTGATCAGATGGTAGCCCAAGCTTGATGATGAATCCTTTCTTGCGTGACTTGTCTTGGGCTGGGGTTTGTTTCTTTGGCTTTTCTCCTTGCTTGCTCAATAGAGATGAAGATGATGCTTAGCCACTTGCTTGTGTGAGTTAGGAGAACCCCTAGGCTTGTTTGATGCGTGAGTGGCAATGGAAATTTCCCCCAATGAATTGATGCTTGAAGATGACTTGCTTGGCTTTGGTTCTCTTGAAGCTTGGAGATGATGAAGTCACAGCCTTGCTTGATGCTTGAGAATTGGAGCTTGAGAGACCCCTTACGTGAGTTGCCTAGGGATTTTAGAGTTGGATGAAGTTGATCTTGCTTCTTCAATGGTGATGTAGAGTTTGATGCTTTTGGCTAGGAGATGAAGCCTCTCAATTTTCCTTGCTAGCTCGATCAATGGAGAAACTCTTTGGCTTGCTTGAAGATGAAGCTTGGTCAATGGAGAAAGAGAGCTAGGGCCGACAATGTTGTTTGAGCAATGAGGAAGATGCCAGCCAAATATTAGGGTTTGTACTTGTAAAATTGTTTCTCTTCTTGGGGGATTTGGCTTTATGTATGCGGGGTTTAAATAGGAGAAAACTCATGTCCTACTAGCTCTAGAACTCTTGAGATAACCAAATCCTAGTTGCATTAAAACTCTTTAGTTGTTTGATGTACACATGAATCCTGGTAGTACTCAAATTTTGTATTGACCAAAAACTCTAGTAGCCAACTAACTAGACTTTTTGATGCACAAAAGAACTATTTGAATTCTACTTGCACCAAGACTCTAGTAGTCACCCCAGTACTTCATTAGTTCTTCCTCCATCATGCTTTGACTTTCTAGAAAAGTTTGACCAAGGCAAAATTACCAAATTACCCCTTCATCTTATACTTGGCCATGATTTTGAAGCTATAATTCATGGTGAATTATCATAATATGCTTTGATAATGGACAATGATCTTTGAGCATCTTTAGGGCAAGTTGAACGATGTAGAAATTACGAAATTACTCTTTGGTCAATATAGCCTTGTTTTGATCTGAATGTCACTCATCAAACATATTAGTACCATGTGACTTGTTTGTCTTCATCAAAATTAAAAGCGTGACCTAGTTAGTGGGATAACTAGGCCAAGGTATTCATAAACACTTCATATCATTGTAAATATTCTCACTTGAGTTGCTGAGTGTAAATCCTTCTTGGAGTCAAGGTGTTTATAAAAGCCATCTTGTATGGAGTCAAGGGAAAATTCCTCATTATAGATGAGGTGTTATAACTATTTGTTTAAATAGTGAATTAAGGCCCAACGTAGTTTGGGGACTAGACGTAGCCCTAGAGGGGTGAACCATGATAATATTGGTGTGTTTGTGATTGTCTATTACTTGCATCTTATTTCTGCTGCTTACTTATTTCATTGCAAGTATTATTGGTTGATTAAGATAAAATTAGGTCACACTACATTTGATTTTAGGGAGGAATTTCTAGAGAAGTTTCAGTATTTCATAAACATTATTCACCACCACCTAGTGTTCTCCTTACCATCTTAGGATCCTAACGCTCCTATCATATGTCATAGACATATAATATCATAACATTTGACTTATGATATTCACTGTCTAACTAGTAATTAGTGTATCCGAAAGCAAATTTCTTTGTTACTGGAGCAATACAAACCAAAGTACTTGAAACTGCACAAGGGCTTTCACATCCCCAAATCTCAAAATCAAAATTGAAGCAAAAAAATCTTGCAAAATCAATCAATCCAAATAAGAATTCAAACGTCAATCCGATATTAGCAAGCAAATATGCAAAATTAGGGATTTGGCAATTAGAAAACTAACATGTGATTTGATTGGAATTCTAGGGTTGATGAAATCGCTAAAAATGGTGTGCCTGCTATTGAGAATGAAAGGCGGCCAGAAGAAGAACGGAAATCGCTCGAAAGGATTTTTGCAATTGCTCGAAATCTGATAGAAGGTGGCCAGTGAGCGGAGAGAGAGAGGAGAGAGGAATGAGTGTTGGTTTATGGTTTTAATTTTTTTCCACCATGATTTTAAGTTAGGGCCTGTTCTTTCGCTAGAATGTGGGCGAGAATGTGGGAAAAGCCCACTGTTCACCCAATGTGCAAAGGAATCCTTGGCTTGGTTTTTGTTGGGCTGTTCGGTTGCTAGAGTGTGGAGCTTGTAATCCAAGCTGAGGTGGCGGTAAAAAATGAGAAAGTTTGGGTCTTTTGTATTCTCCGTGTTTTGCGGGGATTTCGCTGGAATCCTCTCCTTGCTGGGTCCCACTGGGTGATATCATCTCTCGCCTCGCTGGTGGGTCCCACGGCACTTTCTTTATCAACTTTCTTCAACCAAAAGAACAAAGAATGTGGAGTGGGCTCCACAATAAATTTTGAACTCCACTTTCCATCCAACTTTCCAATAAAGAAACACATTACACAAATTTTCTCTCTCACAAGATTCCACACACATACAACTTCCACAAACCACATTCTAGCAAAAGAACATGCCCATAGTGGAAGTTTTGCTGACAGAAAGAAAAGATTGTCAGTGAAGGATGCACTTTCACTGACGGGACGAATATCCCATCAACGAAAGATAACGCGACATGCCAAAATATACCGTGCCAACTGACGAAGTAATGCTGACGAACGAAAGTCCCGTCTTTGACTTCCACCGACGGAACAAAACTTCTGTCAATGAAAGATTCACTTTCGTTGACGGCATTTATGTTCCGTCAGCGAAAGCTAACACGCCGTACCAAAAGATAATGCACCATCTGGCGAACTAATGCTGACGGCACTAAAGTACCGTTACTGAAAGACGCACTTTCGCTTACAAAAAGAAAGTCCAATCAGTGAAAGGCAATGCATTTCACTGACGTATGTCATTTCCGTCAACAAAAACTTTGCATGCCGCCCTCCCGTGCAATGGTACCCTTGATCCCTTGATACATTGTATTTAAACACATGAAGAGGAATGTAAAACTCCGCTGGTTTCTCTTCTACATTTCTCCAGTCGTTTATCCCTTTTCTCTAAATTTCTTCAGTGCCAATATAAATATTGACCCCGCCGGTGCCGTCACTAATGTGAATTTGAATGACGGGTTTTCGACTTCGTCAATGAAGAGGTCTGATCTTTAGTGACGAATATTGTAGCCGTCATTGAAAATCCGTCATTAAAAGACGTTTCTCTTGTAATGTTAAACAAAATATGGATTGTACCTTCTATTGTACCTTCTATTGCATCCTCACCTATCATGTAGGGTTTTATTCATCTTATCTATTGCCGCCGGTGATCCATTGTTTTGGAGTTAGTAAACGAACACGATTATCCATGAACAGAAAAACAAAAACGAGTGCAATGTATAACAGAGATGACAATAATTTATAGAAGAATTATAACTGTTTGTTAATATATTATACACCGCAAATATGATCGAACAATCCATCCAACACTTCAAATGGTGCAATGAAGAAGCTCTAGATCTGTTTACAAAATGCCTTTTAAGTTTGCAAAATGTCATTGAGGGGCAAATTATCGGTTTCGGTTCGGTCTGGTTCAGTCAAGCAAATCAAACCGATCGAGCCAAAAATATGCAGAGCTAGAGATGATTGGCCGACTAGTCGCACCGAAACCGAGCCAAACCAAACACTGAACCGTTTGGTTCGGCTCCGTTTCGGTGCAGCACATATACTCATTTAGGTTCGGTCGAATTGTATGGGGGATCGGTCCGATTTCGGTTTGGAAAATTTTGTCAAAAATCGAACCCAACCGACCGATGCTCATCACTAATCGATGGGGAGCACTAATAGTGGGAAGAATTTAAAACAACGGCTACTGCTAATGTAAGCTTGCTATGTTCTCAGTCTCTTTACGTTGTTTGCCAATAAAATACAAGTTGCATATGCCCATCGGAAGAAGTAAAAAAGACATTGGGCCTGAAGAAGCCCAAACTTAACTAGGGAAACTTGTACGTAAAGTTGGGGCTAAAAACTAATCAGAGTGGTTTCAATTTGAGCCCAAAATTGGAAAAATAAATTGGTGCTCTACCGATCTATGGGCCTATAAATTACGCCCTGTTTATTGGGAATCAGCCCATCGTCGTCGTCGTCGTCATCTAAGTCCTAGGGTTGGACTCAAATGCAAACTCGCCATAAATCTCTCAATTTTTCTGCTAAGAAAGCTTCGCACGAAATATATTTATAGAGCAGTACCGACCCAAACTTCTAAAATTTTGTAATTTCTTCCGTTCTCCTCAAAATTTTCGCCGTGAAAGATTTTGCTTGAAGCCATGGATAATGGCGGAGGATTTCAACCAGAATCTTCTGCGAAATCAGCAGCAGCAGATAATCAGCAGGAATCTCTCGATGAGATGCTCTCCAGGCACAGGTATTTCGTTTTCTTTCTCGGTTGATTTCTCTACTTTTTTTTCTAAAAAATTATTCTCGCCAGCAATTAAGTATTTCTTGTTGATTGATAAGTGTTTTTGTTTTGGGATTGTAACTGGTGTTTATATAACTACTGTAATGATTTTTGGGTTTTTATTTTTATTTTTTGGGGTTTTAGGGTTTAGTTCATGGTGGAACTGTTTCGCTGAGAGAATTCATGCTACATGCTATATAGAAATCGATTAAAAATTAAAACTTTTTGTGTAACTTGCTGCCTGCAAGGTTATGCAAAAGATTGGATCTTTGTATTTCACTGCAGTGGAATTTCAACTGCTTATGGATGAATTTCAACGAGTAAAGATGCATGGAAACTATGGGGTTCAATACGCATATACTGATGATAATGCCCTTCAATCAGTAGTCTGGCACCTAAAGTAGTGGCATTACTATATTCACGTTGAAGGTGTTTAAATTCTATAATGGGAACTTTTCTGATAACTTCTTTATATTGTAGTTTTCCTCTCTGGGTAAACTGTCAAATACTGTTTAGTTGATTTGTATGAGAAAAGTATGCCCTAAATTTGTTACCAAATAAAGGTAGAGGAAAGTTGGAAAATTTGCTTCATTTGCAAAAAGAAGACGAACCATTAACACAAAATAAATTGAAAAGCCTTTAGTTGTTAAGATGTGTGTTCTGACTATTATCGCTTGATGTGATTGTATTCTTTATCAGCTTATGCATGCCATGAAAGAGTTGCTACATATATGCTTTTTGAAAATGACCGAGTTCAATAAGTTCGTTGTATTTTAGGCGACTTATGGCTAACTTAGTCGGGAATGGTGTTGTTGAAGATGCTTTAACTCAACTTAGAAGCATCATTCTGAGTATTTAAACGGGGAATCGTCTTTTTACTCTTGTGCCCTCCATTTGTTTCATAGTTTGGATCCATCAAGCATGTTGCATCTTAGCAACTTGAATATTAAGTGATATGATTGGAGAATCTTTTTACTTGCTAAAACAACCAACTGGATTACGCGAGTCATCATGATCTAACCTTCTCGGAACTAATTGTTTTAACTGTTTTAACTAGTATCTAATGCCATGCATATGTGAGTAGCACAACTTTACAAAATAATACAGTGATGACAGAGGGGAAATATTAGATCTGGGTAATGAATGTGCAAACTGGCAAACATTCTAGAACTAAGAAATGTAGGACTTGGATTTAACGCTGCCAATTTCATTGATCCCTTATCTTCTAGCATCTCTTTTCTTTTGTTTTTCCCCTTTCAGTCTTCCTCTTTGTGCTGCGTAATATGTACACTTGTACTTATGGTCTTATTTCAATGTGTTAAATTATAGTTGGATTTATTATGCACGTTCATCCGGCAATCTCTTTGTGGCTGCATGTGATCTTGAGTGCTTATATGGATGCTGCTCTTAAACACTTATTAACTGCTTATATGATTCCCATTATGCTTGATTTCTTATGAATTATTGTCATTGACAAAAACCTAATTTTTATTGAAAAAATCTGTTACATGTGAGGAGCTGATCTTAAATGGTCAGATATGTTTGTAACTATTTGAGATAATGTAAGAAGTAGCGCAAATACTTATGAAGTAATCACAGTACAATTTGATCACAGATGTCCCTGAAATATCCATTTAATTCGTCAAGAAACATATATCTAACTCATACTACATATATGTATATTTGTAACCAGGCTACTTGTGATTTCTCTCTTGCTATTGATTCATGATATTTCTGTGAGCAATGAAGATGACAATTTCTTTGTGATTGGTCTAGTCTATGATGCATGCCTTGCTTTGGTTCCTAATGCAAACCTTACTTTTATATTCTCCGTGCATGTATGTACGAAATTAATTACATCCCTTCTTAAATAGCTTTCTTCTGATTTGAGCATGCTATGGAAAGGGGTACATCATGCTGTCATGTAAGCATGGACAGCCTCTTTTTGGTGGAACTTCATCTATTGAAGTTCCAAAAATGCGTCATACAAGATAAGATAGGATGTGTTGAAATCAAGTCAAGATCTTGGGGCCATTATATGTATTAGCCTAGAAGATAGGATTTGTTAAATTTAATATCACCGTTATTTGATTTTTTTGGTGGAATTAGAATATTAAAATAATCTAAATCGAATGTTGGTAGATAAGTCAATAATGAACATGAGTGAGGGAGGGAGGGGAAGAAAGTAAAGGGAATGTAAAAGCATGAGTTTGAAGAGCATGTTGAAATATGAGTTTTCAGTAAAATAATGCTTAAATGTAATTCAGAAAGGATGTATAAGGTTGTGTATTCTCTGTGGGTGTATTCTCGTCTGGAACTTATTTGGCACACTATGTTCAAGGACATGATCAAAATGTTGTCAGCAAGTGATATATCATTATTATGTTTGAGCTGTTGGCCTTGAAACAAGAAATACTAGATTGCTGATATTGAATGCTAAGAAGTTGTTCTATGGGTTAAATGTATTTTTTTCATCTTCTGTGAGTTTTATAGTTGAGTGCATTGAAGTTATGACGTCTCACAAGTAGCAATTGATATTAAAGCATGTCTGTTTGGAAGGAATTCATTTGCTATATGTGTTTGGTATTTGTCCACAGGACGTCTGTTTAAAGCTACTGTGTTAGATGTATGAAACATATATACTGAAATTAGTGAGAATTTTAAACGCGAACATTTATCCAAGTCAATGATATACCTGCCTTTTACTTTGACATAGGTTCGGTGTTTTCAGGCTACCATGGTCCGTGATCATGTCTTTGATATGTTCGCAATTTTGGCCCATCAGGGGCGTTTTCGTAATTTTTGGTTTTCTATGGACTTTTTCGTAATTTTCATTTGTAGGGGTCTTTTTGTAATTTTGTAATTTTCAGTTTATTATTTATACGGTGATAGGGGATTAGAGAAGGGAGGTGTTGAATAGTGTGTTGAATCTTGAGAGAAGAAGACTCGGTTGCGGCTTCGCCTCAAAAATAAGCTTGGGATAGCTGTCCATCTCTCGAACATGGCCAAGGAATAACGATTTCCTCTCAAAATAACTCACTTTTATCTTTGTATCTCTTCATTTTCGGTTTTAATCAATAAAAATCTCACCTTTCCCCAAATCCCCCATTAAATCGTAAGAATCCTTACGTTCCACTAAAAATTCCATCTTTCCACCAAAAATTCTAACTTTCTCCATCAAACACTAACTGATCCAATCAATTTGGTATCAGAGCGTAGATCCTGATAGCGAAAACTTTCGAGAAACGACATCAAGTGTGTTTGGAGCAGACGTGGAAAGAGAGGAAGGCGTCGGATGAAAGATCGACGTCGTTCGGAACCACGATGGTTCAAATATGACAGGAGACAAACCTCCAATTAGCGGAGAAACTTTTGGAGATCTTTCGCCAATGTTGCATGTAACTAGATCGGCTAAAAGAGAAAATCCATTTCAAAGACGATTTGGCTTTAGATCTAACTCCAGCGACGACAACTCAGATCCAGAGCAAAAGGTGGCAGCTTTGGATCCGGAAAGGAAAAGTTGCAACCGGACATCGAGGATCAGTGTAAGGAGGAAGGTGGCAGGGTCGTCTTCCAGTCCTAAGGGCTCGTCGGTCCCCCGAGGGGCCGGCTGGAACTGCAGGTTGCCCTGCAGGCTGACGACAGCTTGCAGTCCAGCCCTGCATGCTTCCCTACAAGCCAGGCCAAGTCCAGGCCGAGTCTGCAAACCCTGCATGGGTTGTCGACAGGCCTGCAAACCTGCTAGGACCTGCTTGCAACCCTGCTGGGTCCACCATGGCCCAACAACACTTGTTTGGGTCAGTCATGGCCCGATGCCACCCTTCGGGGCTCGTCATGGCCCGAAGACACTGTCAAGGGGCACCACAGCCTATAGTTTTCAGTCAGACAACCTCCCAAGCATGTTGGTATTTTGGACATGGAGGACCTTTCGAGGAGCTTGACGACTATTGTGACTTCCATTCGGATTTTGTGGGGATGATGGAGGACTTGGCTTGCCCTATGTTGCGGAGGAGGCATACAATGTTATGGTCCTTTCAAGCGCAACAACAAGGGCGGTGGAGACCAATTTTATCCTACTGACATAGTATGAGACAGACAACCTACTTAGAGCGGATGACTCACGCACTTCATGTACCATCTTGGGGGTATTGTGGATTTTTAGGGGCGGAATAATGATGTGTTCTGTAATTTTGGCTCATCGGGGGCGTTTTCATAATTTTCAGTTTTCTAGGGGATTTTTTTCGTAATTTTCCGTTTTAAGGTTATTTCTGTAATTTTGTATTTTTAGTTAGGGGCTATGAGGATTAGAGAGGGTGTCGAATAGTGTGTTGAATCTTGAGAGAAGAGACTCTTTTGTTGGAGGTTGCGACTTCGTCTCGAATGGAAGCTTGGGAAAACGGTCCATCTCTCGAACGTGGCCATTGGAGTGTGAGTTCCTCTCGAAAGAACTCAATCTATCTTTGTATCTCTTTTATTTTCAATTTATATTAATGAAAATCACATCTTTCCCCCCAAATCTTCTCTTTAAACCTTAAAAATCCCACCTTTCCACCAAAAACTCAACTTTATCCATCAAACCCCTAGCTGATCCTATCAGTCTCCCATAGGTTTGATTTAGGTCTTATTGGTGACGGACAGAACTATATAGATTTGAACAGAGACATTTGTCCAAGTCAGCAATGTGTCTAACTTTTGACGAGAGTCAAAAATATATTTAGTCTAACCATCATCATTCCTGCATATGTGGGTTTGTTTTGGAATTGCTGATGGGATTTGCCCTGCTAATGTTCTTACTATTATTTCCTTGTTACAAGCCTGAGAGAACCAGCATGGTATCTTTTCTAACCCACAGTTGTTTGGTCCCAAGCGAGACGTTGCAGTAAATAACTAGTTAACATCCTATAGCCTTGTCATAAACGGCGATCCTTTTGAACAACACTGGGAATGAAGGAAATCAATATTTGATGTAACAGTAGTGGCGTAAGCAATTACTAAATTTGAAAATGATTTGCCAAACCTTATACCTCAATGCATACCCATGAATGCAGATGAATTATGTTACTATTTGTCTGGTATCACTTAATAGTTCATTTAATCTGGACTCCCTCATCAAATGCATGATGGGACCATCTCTCATCACATTACAAGTGATGTTGCTTCTTTCAACTTTGGTTGTGAGCACTTAAGGGCCTCTTTCTTTTCGAGGAAAGCAGCGAAGAAAGTGAAGATGATTCACTGTTCACATCAAATCAAACCGTTCGCACGTACCTTGTTTCTTTCCGTGGAAAAATTCGGGAGAACGCGTCTGGGATTTGCACTCGCGAGCGCCTACGTGGAGGCTGGGATTTGCACTTGCACAATCCGCGGAAATTGCGTGGATTTCGCTGAAGATAGGTGGAAAGTTGTTTTGTGGGTCCCACTCGACTATCTCTCCTCTGTTTTGACCAATTGCAGCAACTCCCGTCAATTTTCCTCCTCTTTTTTAATTACAATTAATTAATTAGTGGAACCCACATCAAACTTTCCCAAAGAACTTTCTCAACAAAAGAAGCACACAAACACAAGAAAGTTGTGTGAAGCCCACATACAATTCTCAAACATACTTTCCAACCCGTGGACCCCACATCAAGATTCCACCAAGATTTACTATTCACAACAGTAAATCCCAACCCATTCTCACCCAAAGAAACATGCCCTAATAGTGAAAGGAAAAAAAATCAAATGGACTCTTGTTTCTATAATTGCTTTGGTTGATAAATCTTGATAAGCTTAATTTGAACATTTGTGTAATATGTTACTGAACATTGTATACATACATTTTATTTTTATTTTTATTATAGTTTTTCTTTTTTTTTCTGTGTAGGAAAGAGGTTACAGAGCTGCAAAACAAAGAGACGAGTATGAAGAAAGCAGCTGCAAAAGGAAGCAAAGCTGAACAAAAAGCAAAGAAAAAGCAAGTGGAGGATGAGATCTCTCAGCTTTCATCCAGTCTAAAAGCAAAGCACTCGGAAGAACTTGCAAATTTGGGCTACAATAACGGAAGCAAAGAGAAAGGCAATCTCAACAATTTGGTGATGGCCATAGCTGGTGTTTCAATTAATAGTCAGGGAGATTCTTCAAAACCCAGTAAAGGAGCAAAGAGGCGTGAAAAAAGAGCCCAACAAGAAGCTGCAAGAGAGCAGAGGATACAGGAAGAGCAAAGCAACATCATTAGCGACCAAATGATTGAGAATGAGAAGTTTGAGAAAAAGCTTGAGCCTCTTGGGTTGACAATCAAGGAGATAAAGCCTGACGGACATTGTCTTTATCGAGCAGTTGAGGACCAGCTTTCATTCCACTCGAGGAGTGCCTCACCTTACAATTACATGGAGCTCCGTCGCATGGCTGCTAATTATATGAGAGAACATGCCTCAGATTTCCTGCCATTCTTCTTATCAGATAATAAAGTTGAAATGGATTCTGGTAGCTCACCTTTGGAAAGATTTAAGCAGTACTGTGAAGAGGTTGAGTCCACAGCTGCTTGGGGAGGGCAACTTGAGCTTGATGCTCTCATGCATTGCCTAAAGAAGCATATTGTGATATATTCTGGGTCATTTCCTGATGTAGAAATGGGGAAGGAATACAAATTGGAGAACAGTGAGCTCAACCCAAGTATTATGCTATCATATCACATGCATGCTTATGGACTTGGTGAGCATTACAACTCAGTTGTACCAATCATGAACAGGTAATGAGAAAGCAGCATGAATACAAGTATTGTTATTGTTTATCAATATAAACTGCTCCTTTAAAAATTAAACATGTGAGGCTAGTCATAGGTGACACAAATCATTTGGCTTTGATTTAATTCAGTTCCTGTGTGAAAATTTTCTTCCCCGTATAATCATGGTGCATTATTGTTTATTGCTGCGATGTGAAAATTGTTCTGTCTTATTTCTCGGATGTACTGCTAGTATAAATTTTGTCTAACCATTTGTAGGATATGCTTTAACTTGATTTAATAGGCACATGCTGTTTAATAGGCATAAGATCTGGATGAATGAATTGGTTATGCAATCTTAGATAAGAACTTTCAAGTTATGTTTACCATTTCCCTCATCAACCAAAGGTCATCATATAGATGCTATCTGATTAGTGAACTTCTATTAACCAGATTTGCGTTATGGACCGTTGTGGCCTAGTTTTTAAGTAGAGGTATAGAAACTTTCAGCATATGTTGAATCGGAAAGGTTTTCTTGTTAAACAACTCGTTGGGAGTTTCCTTTATTGGTTCTGTTTGAAAATGTTTTTTTTTTTGGAGGAGGGGGGGGGGGGGGGGGGGGGCACCAGGTTCAAATATAAAATGAAGTATTACTTTTGTTGCGGTTTGGATTGGTGCGGGTGGGTGGGAAAAAATGCCAGGTGATCTGATCGTGATTGGTTTCTAATTTTCTTTCATAGATTTATTCGCTTAATTTGTTCCATCTACAATCAGACCATGAATATTCATGTATTGTGTATCTTATGTACAGACACAGGTGCTAACAGTGTGTCTTTCTTGTTATGCACCAAATTACAAGGTTGACTGAACATTTAATATATCCTTTCACTTAGTTGCCAACTCAACATAAACTTTCTTATGAAACCAGCATCATGGAATGTCTGTTGCACATCATATGAAGAAACCAAATAAAACTTAACCAACGAATTCATTAACAATTAAGTTTTACTCGGAGAATGAGATCCAATATACACATTTAGGCTGTGTCACAATAAAATATAAAATGAAACATCAGTCCGTTTAGATTTAACCTAGGCAACACAAACTCTTTAACCTTGAAGCTATGGCCCCCGCAAACATTTCTTGAGTATTCCAGGACTATGTTAGTCCATCTTATTTTTCTTTTTCCTTTGCATTTTTTTTTGAAAGATTCCTGTTGCTTTCTCACTAATGAGAATATGTTTTCAGCTGAGCACGATCCATGTCAAGATGCGGTACATGCAGCTTTTTGGATGTACAATTGTTTCCTTTTCAAGAGTGAAGAAAGGAAAGGAAAGGCGAAGAAACTTACCAAGTCCCACTGCAATTTTGGTCTACACAAGAAGAATCAGATTGTTAGAAACTTATGTAAACTACACCCTTGATGAATCATTTGCCGCTATGTAACTTCACCATGAAAAATGCTGGTCTGTTGTGTGCATCGTGCGTTGTGCATCTTTGGGAGATTTTGCCTATGTTGAAGGATTTTCAGGGTTGTGATCCTTTTATCAGATGCCCTGTGATTTCGCATACCTAAAAGATCTTAATCTTAACGTGATGTGTTTTGTGTATTGATAGCGTCAGTATGTAAGAATTAATTTGATATAATTATCCAATTTTTTCAGAGAAACTTGTAATATTCCAGTTGGCAGATGTTTTGCTGTTTTGATTGTCATATGGTATCTTTTTGCATGCAATATGTCCTGCAGCGATTTTGCAATATATCAAGTGAACCTAAATTTTTTTTGCTTATCGATCTACTCGTTGGGTTTTACAATAATGGAACTTGTGTCCCTTAGATCTGCATGCAAAAAAAAATTGGGATCACTTGATATCTTGGTGTGTTGAATATAAACGTCAAAATTAGCTGAACTGGTCCTACAAAAAATAGTTAAAGATAGACTTGGATAAAGCCGATCCTTTGGCTGCATTGTTTTCCCTTGTGCTCACGTGACGCAGTCTCGAGGCACCCCTAATTTAAATTTTTAATTGCATTTCGGCTTATATAAATTTCTAACTAATAACATAGGAAGGGTAAAACCAAACAAATCAAATCAGATTCATAATCGTATTAGCAATAACCAAGTCCGAAACGAAATAGGATTAATTAGACAAGTAATGTTGGTCTATAAATATACGGAACAAGGAGAAATTGGAATAAAATTGAGGAGAGATTGAAGAGTTATCAATCAAACAGCAAGGCGATCACCGGCTATCAGCATCGCAGGCTTCTCAATTGATGGAGGTATGTTTCTTGTTTTTCTTCTTCCGATTCTTCTTCCAACGAGCGATCCGATTACCAAATCATCTCTGCTGCTTCGATGCATTGACAGAACTTCGTTCGATTCGAAGACCTCTTGCTTCACAATGACACCAACCAGTTCAGTCTCAGCAACGGCCTCGACAAGAATTCAAGCCTCCGACTGCGCGCCTACGGGGTCAGGGGCACGGCCAAGATCGAAGAAGCCGAAGCCCAGTTCGCCTTCAGTCTCGCAAACAAGAACCAGGGGCTCGGCCAAGATGATCGGCGCTCAGAGGCTGAAGCAAGGCAGCATGTAATGAGCAAGAACTTCTCCCATCAGCTCAAGGTCTTCGCGCACGAGGAGGCCAACCTGACGTGCGTTTCCTACATGATGTCCAAGCTGGTCCGTGGGATGAGGTCGGCAGGGGGGGAGGTGGCGGTGGATATGTGGACCTTCTCCATCAGCTACTTCTGTTTCATCGCGGCGTTGATGGCTGAAAGCATAGGCTGCAGGACTATGACAGTGGTCGTGGAGATGGACGTATGATTCGGGAGAGATGCTGATCGCGTGCAAGCCTCTGCATTTGTAATTTTTGTGAGAATTTTGATACGCGTCTTTGTGTGAGATTTTAGCGGGAAGAAATTAGAAAAGGTTTGATTTTAAGCTTCATGTGATGTAATATTTGAGTTCCATTCCGATTTAATAAATTTTATACCATGATGTCTGAAGAGTTAACCTTAGGGCACATTTGCCACATGGGAGTTGCTTTGCGCACCTACCGTTTTACTCCTCGCACGTATCGTTACAGTTTTTACTCGGGACACATACCAATAAAATATTGTTACGTAAATTTTTGCTACGCGCACAACCGGAAATACCGAAAATACCAAACACCACCCTGAGATCAGTTAATACAAACCATAAAACAAATTTAAGACATATACTTATCGACTAAAGGATGATCCGAATCGTGATAAAAGTCTTTCGAACAAGTACGATGAAAAACGAGAAATCTGAAGACCGCGAAGAAATTTTTTAGAGGATGAAAGGTTTTTGCGAAGCAGTATGGGTGATTCTGAGAGATAAATGTGCTGCTGAGAGATATGGGTGATTCTATGGACATGTGGTTTAGCTTTGAACTCTAATTCCCTTCTTGATCCAACTCTCTGTGATGCTTTGATGCCCATATCATTCCTCTATAATTTGTGTTGATGCACATGGACTTTAGCCTGTTGTGCACGGAGTAATTACTGCCCATATTATTCCTCTATAGTTTGTGGTTGATCCAACATGCAAAACTTTTTGTAAATCACAACATGCAAACTCGCCTACTGCAATTGCCTTTGTCTGCTACCGCACACAACAACTACTGCAATTACAATTCTGCTGCCAACTCCAACAATCGACAGATGGAAAAGGGGGATGCACAGACAAAAATTACTCACGTGGCCCAACAAGCAAAAGTTTTGTATGTTGTGTCCCGTGAGTAAAAATGGATGCATTCGCCAAAATTACTCACCGGTCACAACAGAAAATAAAATTTACTCACAGTACACAACAGGCAAATTACGTGTTGTGCTCAGGCAAATTGCTTGTTATGCTTAGTGAATAATTTTGGCGAGTGCATCGATTTTTACTCACGGGGTACAATCAAAGGCAAGACAAGCAAAAGCTTTGCATGTTGTGCACTGTGAGTAAAAATCGAGACATGCCCCGTAAGTATGAGTAATTTTGGCGAGTGCATCAATTTTTACTCATCGCGCACAACAGACAACTTTTGCCTGTCGTGACTTTTGCCTCACGACAGGCATCGTGCTCGAATTTTGCCTGTTGTGCATGAGTTAGCAAGAGTATTTCTGGGTTTTCTTTAAATGGCACTTCCGTAAATTTTCTTATTAGTACAGCGGGCACAAGAGTGTATTGTGCGCAAGAGTGTAAAACAGTGGGTGCACAAAGCAACTCCCTTGCAACAGATATACAATAATCGACTCCCTTGCAACATATATGCAATAGTATCAACATAGTCTACAGTTTCATCATGAAATTCATCCAGAGAGGTTCAGAACCAGAAACTGAACCAGAAAATGAATTGAACAAAGCATACACAAAGTAGGGAATGTAGACTTGAATACAAAGGGCTTGAGCCGACAACTCAACCAACAAATTTGTGCAGACATACAGTATTTATCAAGTCCATTACCTTTCAGATCAAACAATCGCATCCCAAGAAACAACAATTACAGTCCGATACAGTATTGCAAAAAACCAAAAAGAATATATTAAATTTTCTTGCGAAATATATGATATCACAGGCCTTTCCAGCATATAAATTACAGGTGCAGACTCCCAAAAAAACAAGAGATTACGTCAAAGACTGCAAGCATTAGAATTATTTTCTTCTGGTAGTTAAAAAGCCCCTAGCCTTGACATAACTAATTGCAACATTAACTCGCCCTGATTGTAACATCATCTCGCCATAAAACTTTATCTGTGGGGTTTGGAGTTGGTCATTCCAATCCTGCAACGTAATTGAAGTAATGTAGGAAGTCTACGCCGCGATTTGCTGCTAGTCCAGTACCCCCAACATACATCTTCGGCCGCGACCTAAGCCTATCATATTAAAACAAAATCACATTAAGCAGAATTGATAACCACCAGTACTGTGAACACATGTCATCTTCACGCATATCATAAAATTGTATGTTACTAAGAACATTTACAGCTAAATAGAACGTTTTAAAGTAGGCAATGACAGTTATTTCACCGATATGCAAGAAAAGAGAAGACAAACCGAAGATGTCTTGGATGATCTCCCACACCGAACATTGTCAGAATTTATCCCAACTGGAATCTCCGTCAGCTTTGCCAAAACCGAATCCGCCCTGGCGGTTAGAATCAGAATTTCCTGAGTTGTTTGATCGCCCAAAACCCAAATTGCCAAAGCCTCCTGAACGTCCAGGACCTAAGTTGCCAGATCCACCAACACGGCCGAAACCAGAGCCATCAGCTGACCTTGACCCTGATCCACTGAAGGAGCCAAATCGATCTGACCCAGAATCACTGTAGCCGCCTGTCCTACCTGATGAAGGGCCACCACGAGACATTCCAAAGCCCGAACTGCCGCCATAACCGCCGCCTCCGCCACGGCTAAAGTTTCCGGAACCACTACCATATCCACCTCTGGTGCCACGGTTAAAGCCCGAACCACCACCCATACGACCACCACCAAAAGAATCATATCTTCCCCCACCCATGCCAGCAAACATGTCTTCACCTCCATCATTTCCTGTAATCCTTGGTAGCTGAAAGTACACACAGAGAATGAACAAGTAAACAAGTATGAAATATAGCACTTAAAATTAAATTAATAAATAGAGTTTAACTTGAAATGAGAAGCATATATTCAGTATCAATGCAGGCATGACAAGGCGATGCAAACAGCAGTTATCCAAGGTCGTCAAGCAGAACAAGCAGTCTAAGGTGTGCCTAGTCGAACCAGCTACAGCTGTGTTCGAGTACAACCTATTAAAGCACTCAAGCTGCACCACTCAAGCTGAAGTTTTACTTCGGTGAGGTGACAACATGCAAAAAATGAACTACAAACATAAAAATAAAAATAATAAGATCTAAAAATATTGCAAGACACATACTGAAGGTAATGATTACTAGAACTTACACGAGAATGAATTTTACTCAAAACTGCACTTTGTAAGAACGATATGAATAGAACTTCACAAATTATTCCATGTTTTGTTCAGGTCTTCGAGTGGAAAAAAAGCATCGGTACCCGATAATGCTTTAATAATGGCATGTGCACACAGATTCAATTAATCATGATGATCGCATACAAATAAATGGAGAACTTTGAGCCCCAAGCCTATGGATCAAGCTTAAAACCAAGCCTTTTGGTGGTTAGAAAAGAAGCTTGCATGTAACAAAAAAGTCGAGGTTAGATGATAGATAACATGCTACCATGAACATATATATGAAGCATTGTTGGAGTATTAGACCACAATCAGGCTAACCAAAAAAATATAACCGGAATCTGAGATAAGCACAGGAATATAAACAAGTAACTGTGGCAGCATTACATTAAAAACAAAAAATACTTTACATTTATGCAAGGCAAGTAAAAGGTATACCTCTGTAAACTTGCATCCAACGTCATGCTCAATGCCCCTAACAGCTCGAGACTGCTGATCGGTATATATGAGAATTGCATTTCCTGTCTTCCCAGCTCGCCCTGTTCGACCAGACCTATGAACAAAGAGTTCTGAAGAGTTTGGCAATTCATAATGTATTACCTGAGAAAGAGAAGGATATCAGCATATTTTTGAGTTTCGAATCATTCAATAAGCTGCGATATAGAGGGTCATCGTGGGGTGTTAAAATAGAAATTCAAACCCAGAGAAACAATTGATATATCCAATCATAAATCATGTATGTAGAATATCAGAAAGAACTAGAATCCCCAGTGCATGATAATCACTCATATTGAAAGAAACATTGGTGAATGTATACGAATTGATTCGCCCCAGAACAAACGCACCAATAGACTGATGAAAAATCCTTTAAAACTTACATGGCAGTATAGTTATAAGTGGAAAGCAAACCACTGTACAACATTATGTGTCTTCGTATCTCAGTTACCCTTCCTGTCACTCTTCTATTATTGTGTTTTTAATTGATGGTTAGTTCAGTCGCATTGCCTAATTCAATGCACCAAGCAGAGATTTAGATAGAACCAGTTCGTATTAAAAATATTGAAACCCACTTTCCCCTCTCTTTTTTAAGGTTACCGTATGTTACAGTTAAAATTATATGCTACAAAAGTAGTTCTAAATTCTAGTAATGTGGTGTTACAGTATGATGAAGGTGATGAGGATCAACTTCTGATTAATTAGGTTTAGTTAGATTCTATTTTGATTTTCAGTTAGGATCCTATTTGATTGTTCTGTTAGGATTTTTAATTAGAATTTTAGTTAAGATTTTATTTGTGTTTATTTGATCTTATCTATTAAAATTTTATCTGTTTTTAGTTAAAGCCTATAGAAGGCCTTTCCCCTCTCTTTTTTAAGGTTACCGTATGTTACAGTTAAAATTATATGCTACAAATGTAGTTCTAAATTCTAGTAATGTGGTGTTACAGTATGATGAAGGTGATGAGGATCAACTTCTGATTAATTAGGTTTAGTTAGATTCTATTTTGATTTTCAGTTAGGATCCTATTTGATTGTTCTGTTAGGATTTTTAATTAGAATTTTAGTTAAGATTTTATTTGTGTTTATTTGATCTTATCTATTAAAATTTTATCTGTTTTTAGTTAAAGCCTATAGAAGGCCTTAGACTTGTTTTCAATGAATCAAGAAACGAATGAACGAAAACAGAGAAATTTCTCAAAACCTGTGAAAGGTTCCACTCCCCTCCTTGGTGTGAAGCCTCGGAAACCCTTGGTGTGAAGCCAAGAAATCCCTAATTATCTAGTTCTTCACCAAACCCCCATAAAATCCCTAGATCCCACCACGTCCTACATCAATTTGGTATCAAAGCCAAACAAATCCTTTCTTTTCTGAATATCTTCCCCCAATTTTTCCAAAAAAGAAAAAAAAAACAAAACCCTAACCCTCCTTTTCGAATTAGCAGCCTTCCTCCACAAAAACAAAACAAAACAAAAGTCCACGCTACTACAGTAATTTTTTGTGCTGCTACAGTACCCACCACCGTTCCTGCTACAGTATTTTCTGTACTTGCTACAGTACCGCTACAAGAATTTCTGCACAGTTTTTGTATTTTGACGATTCCGGGTCCGTTTGAAACTCGAATTCATTGTCGTTCGCGCCAGTGGATAGCTGACTTAGCTAGCAACGCATAGGTAACATCCCTACAAGTAAATCTTTTCTATAATATGGGATTCAACAGTGATTACTACGATGATTATTACAATAACTATACTCCCTGAACCAATTTTGAGCTTGAAAAGTGGAAACAATTACCATTCTTTTACGGCTTCAATGATAAATTTGGGTATGATGATTGGAAGTACTATCTTAAGAAGTTCTTCTCCCATTTTGATTTATCTGTCAAAGAAAAATATAAGTATGCATATCTCAAGCTAGGTGGAGAAGCACTATCTTGGTGCTTGAGTCTTCGAGTTCCTTATCATCGTTGGTCAACATTCAGTTCTGCTCTTCGATGTCGATATTCTTCCAAGCATCGGTTCATTCCCAGGCACCGCAACAGGTTTCAAGCCCGAAAGTAAAGAATGATCCAATCGAACTGATATGTGAGCTCCGCAACCTTTTCGAACACTTGGAGAGGGAGCAACAGAGTAAACTCGAGCCCAAATCCACAATAGAGGACGATCGAACACCTGAAGTGTGCGCTTGAACAAGAGCTGAAGCCTGATCCCGATCTAGAGATTGAGACACAGTTGGTGTCTAAGCCTAAGTTGAAGCCCGAGCCTGATTTGGAACTTGAGCCAGTATTGAAGCCACAACGAGAGCCCAAGTTAAAGCTTGAACCAGAGATTGTTCCTCGTATCGCAGTCATAATCAGAAGCATAGCTTGATCTTGTGCTGCATTTCGAACCTGAGTCAGAGCCTTATCGTGAGCTATCAATTGAGCCGGCGTCAGAACTGTCGAAAGAAGCACTGTTGATTCTGATTAAGCACATTGAGTTTGTGATATTGGATCCTCCTACCCTAGCCAGCAAACAGGTGCTGAATGTTTTTCTATCATTCATGAATTAGGAGAAATTATCAAAGGACGTGATTCTACCAATCTGCATCTTGGTACACTTCAGAGTTCGTGGACGCGTCTTTTCCAACTACAGAGGACCACTGATTTCTGCCCAGCTGTGCTACTTTTGTCGTCCTTCACCAGGAGGTGAGTTCTCGAGCAGTGGAGAATGATGAGGATCAAGTTCTGATTAATTAGGTTTAGTTAAATTTTATTTTGATTTTTAGGATTCTATTTGATTTTTCTGTAAGGATTTTTAGTTAGAATTTTAGTTAAGATTTTATTTGATTTTATTTGATCTTCTATATTAGGATTTTATTTGTTTTTAGTTAAAGCCTATAAAAGGTCACTTGTTTTCAAATGAATCAAGAAACGAATGAATGAAAACAAAGAAATTTCTCAAAACCTGTGAAAAGTTCCACTCCCCTCCTTGGTGTGAAGCCTCGGAAACCCTTGGTGTGAAGCCAAGAAATCCCTAATTATCTAGTTCTTCACCAAACTCCCCACCAAATCCCTAGATCCCACCACGTCCTACATCAGAAGGTGCCCTGGTACCAATGATCGCCAGGCATGATGTAAATGTAAGCTCGAGCAGGCGACAAGCTCTAAGCTTCAATATATAGGCTTTGTAAGTTTTTTCTAAATAAAATAAAAGGATAACCTAAAGAGGTCCTCCAAAACAAAGTTCCTCTTACATTTCAAGAATAAAAGTGTTGCTATTATTCAAGACTCTTGACAAAATTATCATATGCAAGGGTCCTAAACTTTTTTTTAATAAAAAAGTAGGCCAATAGATTCACCAAATGGTAGGAATCTTCCAAAGAAGTGCATGGATCAAGACCAACAGTTAGCATTTACCATATTATCTCTTAAAATACCACTCCTAACCATCTTGATTGGTAAAAACAAATACAACAGGTTAAAAATTTTATATTAACTATGTCTTCAATCCTGGGAGGTTCCTGGATAAAAATTATAGAAAGTAAAATATTCCAGAAAAAAATTGAAAAGGAAATTCCTAGATTAGAACAGATAACGAATTTAACTCAACACTTCACTTACCAAATCGACATTTGGTATATCAAGTCCACGGGCAGCAACATCAGTAGCAACCAAAATATTGAAGCGGCCATCACGAAAGCCTGAAAGTGTTCTTTCCCTCTGATTCTGTGTAATGTCGCCATGCAGAGCCTCACATCCAAAACTCCGAGACATACCATGCGCCAACCTATCTGCATCACGCTTTGTTTGAGTGAAAATTATACATTTCCCCCCTTTGGCATGTTCCTGATTTATTTTCAGCAAATAAACAATGTCAACTTCAAGTCACACTGTGGAAAAGATTGTACAGAAGAACACCGGAAAATGCTACCTTAATTAGAGGCCCAAGAATGTGTGGCTTGCCATAACTGTCTGTTGCAATGGAATAGAGTGTAATCCCTTCTGCTAACTTCTGATCATTATCACCAACCTAAGAAAAAGACAATTCTAGATCAGCTTACCCAATGACTAAAAAGATCTCAGCATGTCAATATTAGTTCAAAAGGAACTTGGAAAAAGAAATGAAATCTTAAAAGGACCTCAACGTCAAATTACAAGAAATGAAATTCAGTAGAAGACAAACAAAATAAACTAAACCATTTCTGGCAGCAGTGAGATAAGTTGGAAGGACTGTCTCATAATCTGAGAGATACCACCATACATAATGATAGGATAAGATATGCATTCACATAGAACTTATTTACATCCAGATAAGATGTGAAAAGATAAGGTGGCACATAGCAAGAACCATAATATAAGTTTGATCAGGGCCTCACCATGAAGGAAGATATTTCAAAAACATTGAAGAAGTTTGAAAGTTTGACAAAGCACATAAAGACAACAAACCAAACAAAATGGTTGAATCATAATATAGAACAATACAGAGTGAAGAGCACAAGTAAAACCAGAAAGGAAGAAATTCAAACCCTTTTCATGTAAATGGAGTATAATGAGTAATATGACAAAATTAAAACTAAACCAAACTTGAAATGAAAGTTCAAAGCCAAACACAACTATATATTCAAGCCACAAAAAATAAAAGAACTTAAATTAGTAAAGCTAAAAATTGAATAAGAAACATTTCCTTTCCACCCCCACCCCACCCCACCCGGCCACAAAAAATTTAAAAAAACAAACCAAAACAAAAAACACAACACCACTTAAAGTATTCGGGTAACATATACTGACAATTGCAGTGTTATTCTATTTATACAATTGAATATTGAGATTTTTCAACAAATTATATTGCTTTAGAAGTAAATCGAAAAGGATGCATTACATCACACTCGACAACCAATAAAGACATCAAGTGTAAGAATACAGTCAGAAGAAAAGCATACTCACAAGGTCAACAGTAACTGGACTTTTTAGGTACTTTTGGGTAAGCTTTTTAATCCAACTTGGCATTGTGGCCGAGAACATCAAGCTTTGACGGTTTTGAGGTAAACGCTGTAGAATGGTCTCTACATCTTCTTCAAACCCCACAGCAAGCATTTGATCAGCTTCATCAAGAACAAGAAACTGAACTTCCTTCAGATCTAAGGCACCTCTCTTGATCAAATCAATAACACGCCCTGGAGTGCCTACCACAACATCAACACCGTAATCAAGAGTTCTCATTTGTGACTGGATGGGCACACCACCATAAACGCAAATTGTGTCCAATGAGGATGATTCTCTGATTTCTTTCTCAACCTGCCTCGCAAGTTCTCTAGTCGGTGCCAAAGCTAATGCCAGAGGATTCCTTCCGCGACTGCGTATTTGAAAATGTAAGGAAATAAGAAATAATATTCATTGTCTTGTCTAAGTGATACTAGTATAACCAAATCTGAATAACAAAAAAAGCATCAGATTTAAATGATAATAGAACAATAGGCCTACCCGTGTTTCTCATTAAACTTTATGATTTTATCCATAATCGGAATTCCAAAAGCTAGGGTCTTCCCAGTCCCAGTTTTTGCCCGACCAATCATATCGCGTCCCTGCATTGCTGGTTCAAGAACAGCTCTCTATACAACAACCAAAGGGCAAACATCAATTAGCATACTTCCAGTGGCAATTTAAAGATTATACCCTTTAAAACAGCCTTCAAAAAACATTGATAATGATTATGGATCAAATGAAGCCCGTTGCTGAAAAAGAGCTCCACTTAAGACATTCTATATTTTCAAAGGCTACTCAAACTATCTGCAAAAATGATTTAAAAGCATGAATATTGTATAGGATCAAATGCTTCCAACAAAAATATAGGCTGAAGCCTGAAAAGAGCTCCACTTAAGACCAAAGGGCAAACATCAATTAGCATACTTCCAGTGGCAATTTATAAATTATACCATTTAACAGCCTTTAATTGATGAACAAAAAACATTGATAATGATTATGGATCAAATGAAGCCCGTTGCTGAAAAGAGCTCCACTTAAGACATTCTATATATTCAAAGGCTACTCAAACTATCAGCAAAAATGATTAAAAACATGAATATTGTATAGGCAAATACTTCCAACAAAAATATCCAGCGCATAGGAATACAATGCAGATGGGAACAACGATTAAATTATGCAATGATTAAACATAAATGTCATGCATAATTAGGCATTGACAAAATTTAATTTTACAGTTTCCACTAACGTAGCAACTTCTAACTACATTCCAAAACATTAAAAAATCATTCTGATGACAAAAAAAGGTGGGATAACTCCACTATTTACAGTATCAAAAGACAATCAAGCAACTCTTTCACTGTTGCATCCAAAATCTTAAACCTCAATCTTCAGAAAAAAAAGGCGACAAAGAAAGCAACTTTGAAGTAAATAATCGTTACCTGAATGGGGAAAAGCTTGGTGATTCCCCTCTTCGCGAGCCGCGATACGATCTCCTGAGAAATCCCTAATTTAGCAATATCCAAACCCTCATCTCCCTCATTCTTCGCCGCTGAACCGGCAGCCTTGTCCTTCTCATCGTCATAGAAGCTCTCTTCCATAGCAAACCCGGCGCGGGCAACATCGGATGCCCTAAACTCCAAGCTCCTCGTACCGAAATGGAATCCCCTCTTGCGGACCACGAAGGCGGCGGGGGCATCTTCTTTTGCCGGAGCAGGCGATCCATTGAAGTGATATAGGGGGTTGATCGAATACGAAGAGATGGATTCGGCCGGGATCAGGCGAAGGAGGGCGGCTAGGGTTTGCCTCGACGCCGATGGGGAGATCGACGCGGATCTCCTGAACAAGGCGTTCATGGTTACTCGAATCAACCCCTAGCTTTTGGGACCGATGGAAACTAGAAGGATAAACCCTGCAGAACGGCTAGGGTTTTGAGATGGAGAAACGGGACAGAAGCAACAGAAGGGAGAAGAAAACCTCCGGTTTTTTGAGGGTTTAAGGCGAGAATATACTTATTCGGGGAGGGTTGCTTCGCGCACCCACCATTAATTCTCCGCGCACATACCACTATTTACAAGTGTCCCATTCAAGTCAAACTTGTAAATAGTGGTATGTTTGCGGAGTAAAACGGTGGGTGCGCGGAGCAACTCTATTATTGTTGCTATTTGATTTTATAATCAAGTTTACTCGAGCATCGCAAAACATAATCCCCGTGCAAGTTGCTAAATGAAAAGTTCCCAACTAGTCTGTTTCTTAGGCTGGACGGCAAGTAAAATAGTAACATATACAACTTTGGTAGTTCATTCCTATTTCGAAAACAGAATTGAGCAGGGGGCTCTGACCTTGGACCCAGTCTCACTGTGGCCTACCCATTCATTTTGCATGTCCCAAGTGAAATCTCAGCCAAGCAATCCATCTCATCACCCTTATACACCAAACATATCTCAGATGGCATTAACTATGAGGTAAGGCCTTATTATATAAACAAGAAATATGCTTGTCCACTAGTTTATTAGAAAAATTATCTTAAATTGCCGTCACAAACTCCATTTTCTCTATTTTTGGATGAAGCACTGTTCAATACACCAAATAAATATCTAGTAAACCAAAGATGGAGGCACTCCCCGCTTTCATCTCTGACAACGTTCTATCTATGTGCAACCCAAGAGAGGCATCAAAAGCAAAACAATTTTTTTGTAAGGGCTAAAATTGAATTCAAAATTCTTTGCTCAAGAATTGGATTCCACAAAAAAAAATTCTCATCTTCGGCTAAAATTGGATACAAAACCAATAAACCTGGTGCGATCCACGTTGACCATTTTGATTCTCATCTAATATTGATGTTTGTTATGATTATATGCATGTACATTGCGGCCAAGCCCATTAAGAGGCTTTCATGCATAGGGTCTCCGTGATAAAGCCCAAATCGCATGAAATATTTCCAACACCCAAATGTCCACGAGGAAGGCCTAAAATACAAGACATGTTCGGGTTAGGGCTAATCCATAAATCAGTCAGCTGGGACTTCTCATCAGTCAGAACTATCGGATCAACTTTGCAATTAGTACTGACTATTACTATATACACCGAGAATGACTTCGGTGTATGCAATGATAACATGCCAAATATGACAAAAAAGTAAAGAGAATGGGTGTAGAACATGACCGATGAGTTGTTATTTCCAATTTTGGAAAACCTTCATCACACACCTCATTTTTAAGGTGTATTTGGTCTAGGCCTTGGTAATTTATCACTGATGCTACTGCTATAAATACCCAACAACCAACTGAGAAGCTTTTAAGCTCGGAAATCTACGCCTAACGTCTTTACAGTTTAGCCACTGAGCCCGTCCGATCACCGTTTACACTCGGATAGGTCCATCGCTAAGTTCATTCGTTCAGCTCTCACATTCGTATAGCTCATCCACAGAGTACATCCATCCGGCACTTCACCTACAACATAGCTTGGGAAATTGCAGATAGGCCTCCCAGTAGATTGACCAGGATTACCGCTTACAGGTAAATTTATTAAAGAGGATGACTATATAAGATGATTTTATATTTTTGGAAAAAATATCAAATCATTTGATTTTTTCAACCCCCCTTCTCTCGTACTGTTTTTCCAAAAATTAGAAATAAATCCCTACATACACCTCAAAATTTGAGGTGTAAATAGTCATTCTTTTCTTAAAAAGACAGATCTATGTACACCCCTACTCATAGCGGTGTATGTGACTTTATTTGCCAAAATTGGAGATACTATGCTCTAATTTGTCATTTCAATTTCTTTTTTCTCTGTTCTAGAGAAAAATGGTCACTAAAAACTACGTAAACCTCTATTTATAGAGTTGTATTTAGCACATTCCTCTTAAAATTCACCCAAAATACAAGACACTTTTTTAACACCTCACCAAAAGAAAAGGGTCATATCATCCAATGCGCTGCCAAGATTACGGAAGTTACCGCCACCTATCGAGTGCATTTCCGTCATTCTCCACTCCCACCGCCTCTCTTCCTGAAAACCACTGCCACGACAACCTGCACTGATCCGTTCACCGCCCGCACGCTCACCACATTCGAAACCCTAAGCACCGACACCACCGGCGCCGCCGCTCTCCCCATTCCCCCGGCCCGAACCGGCCCCACCATCGCCGCACCGAACCCGCCGGCACGCAGAACCCTCTCCATCTCCAGCAGAACCATCGCCGGTGCTTCTGTGTTCCCAACCGCGTTCCACAACACGAAATCGAACAAATCCCCACCAAACCCTGACATCCCCTCGCAATTCGCCGCCCCAGTTGTCGGAACTCCGACCCTCTGCATCGCCATCGCCGCCCCCGGCGGCCCAATGCACAGACATCGATCCGTCCTCGAGACGAACTTTCGGTCCATCAGATCTTTGACTACGGATTCGAGATCTGACGGAGGGAGAGCGCTGCGGGCGAGGCTGATGTCATTGCCGCCATCGGATGGGTCGGTGGCGAGGAAGGGGAGGGCTGCGATGGCGGCGGAGGCGAGGAGGAGCTTGATGACGAGGGAGCGGGTGAATAGGCGGCGGTAGACGAGCTGCAGCTTGAAGAGATCGAGCTCGAATCTTCCCATCTTTGGGGAAATGATTAGGGTTAGGGGTTGAGATGCGTTCGAGCTTGCGCGCGATGAGCAGAAAGGGGGTTTAGCGAGTGCAGAAGCGAGAGGAGGTGTGATTACCGCCGACGAGGAGGAGAGGCGTGGTCACCGGCGGCGGTAGCCAGACACGTGAGGGGATGCGGGGTCGGCACGTGCAAGCCATTTGCTACGCCATGGAAGAGTGCGCTGATGGAATAAGAAAGCGCGGTCATAGTGACGGTTGCTTTTTGACGGGTGAGTGCTGCTGGTCACACATTACTAGTACATTACACATTTCGCTACACCTATCACCTTCTATTTACTTTGTACAAGTTTGTCGTTATATTTTACAATTTTATCAAAATATAATATGAGTAGGAAAATGTGTAATGTGAAATAACTGCACTCTTTTAAGAGTGACTTTTTGTGGGAAACAGACCTACACCCAACACAATGAACGCTTTGAACGCTTCTGAACCCGCTGAAAAGGGTATAGCGCGGCTTGGTAGTGCGTTTGTTTTGGATACAAACTATCACTGATCCGTTATTGCTGCTGGATTGGCCATACGGCTTGCTTCTATTGGGACTGGAGTTAATCAATGTTGTTACGACCTAAAGATCGTAAGAGTCCCACTCCCATCCGGATCCGCTGATATACCCCATTGACTCTCCCCGTGGTGAAAGGGCCTCCACCCCGGGAGACCGAGGCTATGCAGGAACGGGCGTGCCTCGCAGCACTCCCCCCACCCGGCCGAGGCGCGCAACCGCAGTTGCTCGGCCCGCCGGGAGCAAAGCGCTTGGGGAGCCCCCAGACAGTACCGCCGGACAGGCTGACATGGTCATATGCGTGTCCTACCGTCCCAGCGGCCCATAACCCACGACCGACAAGGAGGCGCGGTCGGGCCGAACAGCCCTCGAGCCGGTCGACCCGGCCGGTCTTCACGAACCGCGGCGCCTAGGATAACATAGCCAGACCTATAGGTCGCCGCCAACGACAAACGGCCTAGGATAAGGGCACGACTGACACATACGTCACCCGACCGTCTGACAAAGCACCCCCTGACGGTTGAGCCGACTGACAGTTAATGCTTTCGGCCCTGACATCCCGACAAAAGCACCCCCTGGCCGTCGCGCCGCCTGACAAAGGCGGGTCAGACACTCCTGTTCCCAACGTCCTTGTCTGAAGCTTCCGCTGACAACCGAGCCAGCTCAACACGTCTAGTCAGCATGCCAGCTCAGCACGCCTAGTCATCTCCCATCAGGTATAAATACCCCCTCTCCTCTCACGGGGAAAGGGGTTGCCAAATTCTCTCTCAATCTATCATTCACACACGAGAGCAAAGGTCGTCCATATCTTTGTTCTCCCACCTATAGCTCGCCGGGTACGGTCGACGCACCGTTAGTCCGACCGGCGTGCCTAGCCCCCATTTTAAGTCCTATTACTGACTTAGGCATCGGAGGGGCTAAGGGTTGGACCCCAACCCCGCCCTTCTGACGAGTTGCTCGTGCTGCAGGGAGGCTCGCCCCTTGGTCGACATCGACTTCAGTATCCAGCGATCCAATCTTCCTCCTGTTGGATATGGAAGACGTTTGTACACCCTTGTGGGGGATGTACGAGGGAATACGGACCTCGAACGTCGCTCACACGAAGTCATGTGCAAAGGGAATCTGTTCCCTTGCGGAGAGGATCTCTGTATGAGCGGGAAAGTCGCATTATATATGCATAAGTGCATGCGACATATGGCTAATAAAGGGGGAATATCTTAAGCTTATGTTGTACCATGCATATGGTACAACTTAAGCTTATAATGTGCCATGTATCATGGTACACCTTAATTAAGTTGTTCCAAAGGAACAACTTACCCTAAAATAACTACCTTGGGGGCTATAAATAAGACCCAAGGGTAGCCATTTTCCTTACACTTTTTGCATGAAATTCATGCATGCATCTTCTTCATAGCGAAGCTCTGCAGAAATATTTCCTCTCCCTCCATCCAAGTTCTTAATCTAAAATAGAGATTTAGATTGTGGATTTAGTAGCCTTACTCCGTTCGTGAGTAGACTCGATCCGTCGTGGCGAATCCGAAGGCGAAGTTCGTAGACTACCGTGCAGCGTACGCAAGCGTAAGTTTACACTTCATATTATCGATCCTAACTCTGTTTTGGACAGGATCCTACATTGGTATCAGAGCCATATGGGTTCGCCCCGGTCAAACCACCGCCCCGTCGAAACTACGAACGAGTCGTTGTCTTTTTCACGAATGGGTCTCCTACTATTACGGATATAGTAGGAACGCTTCGTGACGGAGAGAACGCAGCGGTTGTTCTTTTCACGTTAGGGTCTCCTATCATTATGGATATGGTAGGAACTCTCCGTGACGGGAAGAACCGACCGTTCACGTAGTAAGTTATTCATTTTTGGCACACGGCCATTAGAAAATAACTAAATTCTCGACGAACGGGTGCTTCATCGACGAACGGGTGCTTCATCGAGGAAGATGATGGAAGTTATTTCCATCGGGTAAGAGGAAAATTTGGTGCATGTGCACCATGGCCAAATGGGCCATGAAGGCCATGCACCCCCTCTCCTCATGCGGAGGGGGTTGGCTACGGCCAATAACCACCGGCGACCACCCCATCAAGGGGGAGGAGAAAGTGCGGCAACCCCATTCAAAGGGGGTGGCCGGCCATGGCCAAAGGGGCCATGGCCGGCCAACGCCGAAAGGCCTTGACCATGGCCGGCCATGGCCACGCCATGACCGGCCATGGCCGGGCCGGCAGTGGCCGGCCAAGGCCGGGCCGGCAGTGGCCGGCCAAGGCCGGGCCGGCAGTGGCCGGCCTTGGCCAAGGGCCTGCCAGCCAGGCCGGCCCTGGCCGGCCTGCCGGCCCTGGCAGTGGCCAGGGCCGGCGCCCTGGCCACTGCCAGGGCCAGGCCGGCCCTGGCCACTGCCAGGACCGGCCGGCCGGCCCTGGCAGTGGCCAGGACCGGCCTGCCGGCCCTGGCAGTGGCCGGCCCTGGCAGAGGCCAGGGCCGGCGCCCTGGCCTCAGGCCAGGGCCTGGCCGAGGCCAGGGCAGGAGCCCTGGCCCCGGCCAGCGGCCAGGCCGCCCTGGCAAGAGGCCAGGGCAGCGCCCTGGCCTCAGGCCAGGGCCTGGCCGAGGCCAGGGCAGGAGCCCTGGCCCCGGCCAGTGGCCTGGCCGGCCGGCCCTGGCAGAGGCCAGGGCCTGGCCGGCCCTGGCCGAGGGGGGCAGGCCCCCTGGCCGGCCAAGGCAGAGGCCCTGGCCGGCCATTGGCCAAGCCCCGGCCAGGGCAGAGGCCCTGGCCGGGAGAAGTTGCAGTTCGAATATTGGTCGACCAATTTTGTGTTTTTTTGGTCGACCAATCCGACAGATGGTCTGGGTCGATTGCAAACTTGCCAAATGACCCATACGGGGTGACAAAAGGCATTGGTCAAACTCGAATGTGTCGATTAGCCCATACGGGGCTAACCACAGTGCCGACTAGTTCATACGGGACTAACGTTTTAATGAAGTTTTTCATTGGGCTCTACTCCTTGAAGATTAGCCATAGTGCTCTACTTCATGCGAGATTAGCCAAGTCATTGTGCTCTACTCTTCGGAGATTAGCCAATGTACTTATGAAATTGTGCTCTACTCCTTGAAGATTAGCCATAATGCTCTACTTCATGCGAGATTAGCCATGTCATTGTGCTCTACTCTACGGAGATTAGCCAATGAATTTATGACATTGTGATCTACTCTACGGAGATTAGCCAATGTATTTTTTTGAAAAATACGTTTTCAAAAACGCTTTTCCGCTGCTAAGTACTATAAGAGTACTAACATTTGATAAAGTGAGGGAGAAATATTGAAAGTTACTCTAGATGGTGATTGGAAACATAGTGACCTTTCCGATTCTAGAGTAACATCTTCAATATTTTTCGAAAGTAACTTATCAAATACTCTTTTTCCGCTGCTAGTACTATAAGAGTACTATTGTTTGATAAGTGATGGGGGAATATTGAAAGTTGTTCTAGATGGTGATTGGAATCATAGAGACCTTTTCGATTCTAGAACAACACCTTCAATATTTTTCGAAAGTAACTTATCAAATATAATATAATTCCAAGTGGGATTTGAATTTTTAGAACTATCCAAATGGGATACTCTATAAATTCAAATCAAGTGGGAGTTATATTTTAAGAATTTTTTATGCAATGTTTTTGATCGAACCTTCGGTTTTGTGTCTTTTGCAGCATTTTAAAAGTAAAATGTCTTCCGCTTCAAAGAATATCGTCGCTGAGTTAAACAAAGGTGAAAAACTCAACGGCGATAATTACAAACTTTGGTCCATTAAGATACAATACGTTTTAGAGGAGCAAGAAGTGCTCGAAACTCTAAAGAACGTAATGATTGAACCCGAGTTGGGCACTACGGCCCAACACCGAAGAGACAAGGAAGCTTTTGATGCTTGGTCTCGGAAGAATAAGATAGCGCGCATTACGTTATTAAGCAGTATGGCTGATGACATAATACGCATCTTCCGAGAACATGACCTAGCCATGGACATATGGTCCAAGCTAGAGGAGAAGTTCGGTGGCACATCGGTGTCCAAACTTCGCGCCTTAACTATAAAGTTCGATACATATAAGAAACGTCCAGATCATTCCATGGGGAAACATCTGCGACATATGGCGAACCTTATCTCGGAGTTAAAGGACGCAGGTCATGTGCTCACTGATGAGCAACAAATCCAAGCAGTCATACGTTCCCTACCAAATGGGTGGGATCAAATGAAGATGCATCTCACTCACAATGAGAGCATCAAGACCTTCAACGACGTTTCCAAGCACCTCGAATTAGAGGAAGAGCGGCTTGCGGCTGCCAAGCCAAGTGCAGAAGTGCACGTGGTTGCTAGTTCCTCACATGGGGGAAAGAAACGTAAAGATCGTTCGAAGTCTTCTAATGAACGTAATAAGCAACCTGAGTCTACCAAGGAACCCAAACATAAGGGTGGGCACAAGAAATGGCACAAGAAGAAAGACTTGAAAAGGATCAAGTGCTTCAAGTGCAACAAGCTCGGTCACTATGCTCGTTCGTGTACGAGTGGAAGTGACGAGGTAACTTGTAATACTAGTTACATATGTGTTTCTAGTCCACTATTTCTTGTGGAATCTAATCCATTTTTGGATAATTGATTCAGGTGCCACCGACCACATAGCAAAGGACAGACGGTCCTTCGTGGAGTATCACCGGATACCCAAGGAATGAAGTGGATCAATGTAGGAAACAACACACGTGTTGAAGTGAAAGGCGTTGGGACTCGCAAGCTTGTCTTGGACAACGGCCTCACTCTCCTACTACATGATGTTCTCTTCATTCCATATATTCAAAGGAATATTAAAACTGTGGTCAATTTAATGGGTCTTTGTGATAGTTGGTTCCTTCATGATTGTAAAGTGGACCTATTTTGTAATAATTCTTTTATTGGTTCTGGGTTATGTATTTCAAAGGATTTATTGTAATAAGTACAATATATGATTCCTCATGTAATGAAAATTTCCTTGTGACAAATTCTTTGACTAATGAGTCTAATATAATTTGTTGGCACACAAGGCTTGGTCATATTGGACCAACGTGTATGGATAGATTTGCCAAACGTGTCCTTCTATCAAATGTTTCAAAGGTTGAAAAGTCGACCTGCGAACATTGCCTTGTGGGGAAATCTTGTCGCAAGCCGTTTTGGAACCGGCACAAGGGCCAAGGTTCCATTACAGCTTATCCATTCGGACATATGTGGTCCGATGAATGTCAAGACAAGACGCGGGAAGTCCTATTTCATCACTTTTAATTGATGATTTCACCCGATTCGGTCATATCTATTTGATATCCCACAAAAGTGAAAGCACTAAACCTGCTTTAAAAACTATATGAGTTTAGTGGAGAATCAATTAGATCGCAAGATTAAGGTCGTGCGAACCGATAGGGGCGGTGAATATCAATCAACAAGTTTAAAGGAACTTTGTGATGAAAAAGGCATAGTACATCAGGTAACTATGCCTTATACTCCTCAACAAATTGGTGTTGAAGAAAGGAGGTATAGGACTTTAATGAAAAATGGTCCGTTCAATGATGGCGCAAGCTAACTTGCCAATCACCTTTTGGGGTGATGCATTATTGACAACTGTTTTCATTTTAAACCGCGTACCCTCGAAATCAGTTAGCTCCACTCCTTATGAGTTGTGGAACCAAGGGTCTCCTGACTTAAACATTTTACCTTGAGTTTGTGCATTCAACGCACATATTTCCTCCCATAAGTATGGCAAACTTGGGCCATGGGGAAGGAAATGTATCTTTAAACGATACGCATTAAACTCCAAAGGTTATGTTTTTTGTTAGTCAGGAAGACAATGGTGTGCTAATTGAGTTTGAGTCGAGGGATGTCACTTTCTTGGAAAACAAGTTTCCAAGACAGGGCGAGATAAGTCAGGACTTATCTCTATTTGAGATTTGTGATCAAGAAGGATTACCTCATTCGAGTGGGAGAATTCTTGGTGAAAACGAAAATACTTTTCAACCTTCACCAATGGATTATACGAATGACGATTATCCTATTCCATACTGGAATAATGATCCAAGTGGGATTATCCTATTCCATACGGGAATAATGATCCAAGTGGGAGCAATTCTAACAACATTTCAAGTGGGAGTGATATTAGAATTGATCTAAATTCGAGTCAACAAGGACTTGAAGAAACTCAAATATGCCACATCATGCCCTGCAAAAGACAAATGGATGGAAGCGATGAAGAAGGAATTGAAATCCATAAAAGTTAACCAAGTCTGGGACTTAGTTAACTCACCCAGAGGACATAGAGCAATTAGGAACAAATGGGTTCTCAAGATCAAGCATAAGGCTGATGGCTCTATAGATAGATATAAAGCTCGCCTTGTCGCGAAAGGTTTTACGCAACAGGAAGAGATAGACTACGAAGAAAACTTCTCACCTGTTGTGCGTTTTACCTTGATTCGCATGATTCTGGCAATGGTAGCTTGCTTATACCTCGAATTACATCAGATGGATGTAAAGACTGCCTTTCTCAATGGAGAATTGGACGAGGAGATCTATATGGAACAACCACCAGGGTTTGTAAAAGAAGGAAACGAACATAAGGTTTGTAAACTTCGTAAGTCCATATATGGTCTTAAATAATCCTCGAGGCAATGGTATATACAATTTCAAGAAGTTGTCTTATCAAATGGATTTTTCATACTTGATAAAGATAACTACGTATATATCAAGAGGATTAAAAGCAAGCATGTTATTATGTCTCTATATGTAGATGACATTTTAATAGCCGGAAATGACAAGGGCTTTGTGATGAGTATCAAGGCTTAGCTTTCATCAGTATTTTAGATGAAAGGCATAGGAAAAGCCGCATATATCCTTGGAGTTAAGATTTCAAGGAATCGTTCGAAGAAACTTCTTTCTCTTTCACAGGAGACTTATATAAAGAAGGTTCTAGAACGATTTAATATGCAGGACTGCAAGTCCATTGATATTCATATAAGCATATGCGATAATTTATATCTGGAATCGTGTCCAAAAGAACCAAAAGGAAAAAGAAATTATGGAAAAAGTTCCATATTCCAGTGCAGTTGATAGTCTTATGTACACTATGGTGTGTACGAGACCGGACATCTGTTTTGCCGTTGGAAATGGTAAGCTGTTACCAATCCAACCCAGGGCAATAACACTGGAAAGCGGTTAAGAGGATAATGCAGTATCTTAAAGGAACTGCAGATTTGCAAAAGACTGTGATAAAACCAAGAAGGTAGACATAAGGTACATATCTACGCATGAGATGATAGAGGATCAGCTTACGAAAGCGATCCCCAGAAATGTGTTTTATAAACACTTATCATCTCAAGGATTGCGTATGGGCTGAGTTGTACCAAATATATATTCCCATGTCTAAGAAATGATCAAAATTAATAAAAGAATAAGTTCTTTTTCCAACATTGCATATGAATTTCTTAAGAAATGTTTGTGTACATTTTTGAAATCTCAGCTGAATTGTGTGTATGTCGGACAGATTAAGGTTGGCTCTCTCACATGAGCAACCGCCTTATCTTAACAGATGGATAAGATAGAGATGAGACTAGTTTAAAGTCAAAATCATTAGACGAATGATTTAGAGTCATGACTTTAACAAGATAGTCGAATGAAAGATCTGCATCATATGGATGCTTACAAAAGATCTGAGATCTATATCACAAGGATATAAAGATCTCATTGGATTTTTTAAATCCTATCTGTCTTATGCAGGATGAGAGTCCGTGAATATTTCACGAGTAGTAAGGGGACTCAAAAAGATAGGCACTGTGGTGTCTGATCTTTTCATCCGTACAACATCATTAAGACATACTCTCCATGGGAAAGGAGTGATGTTGTAATACGTGTTCATACCACGTATGCATTTCGACCACTGAGTTAGTAGCAATAGTGTTTGCTATTATGTGAGACTCAAAGGCCATACGGGTCTTAACTCTTACCCTCAAGGACTCCAATTGGTTCCTTTAGATTTGACGAGATGATCGCTATCTTAGCGTGTTACTAATGGGCTATGGTAATTCGGCTCGGCGGGGCACGTTAGAAAAGCGAATCAAGTCAAGATCAAAAGGTTCGCAAGAAGAGGAAGATTGATTTCATATTCGCATTTGGACTTTAATGATTCAAAGCTGGCCAGCCAATTGTAATCCAGATGGGATTCAATTGTTGAATATAAAGTACAAGAAAATGTGAAGAAATAATCTAGGGTAAAGCATGCGTTGAACTACTCAACTTTGCACCTTCGAGGTCGTTGTGTATCTCTAACAAGTGCACAACAACAGACTCTACGCGCATGACGGTCGCACGGTCTATTTCTCGGTATGATAGATGAAAGAACTAAGGGAAAGACGTTCTCTTACAATCCCCTCAAGTGTGAGTGGGAGATGTTGGATATGGAAGACGTTTGTACACCCTTGTGGGGGATGTACGAGGGAATACGGACCTCGAACGTCGCTCACACGAAGTCATGTGCAAAGGGAATCTGTTCCCTTGCGGAGAGGATCTCTGTATGAGCGGGAAAGTCGCATTATATATGCATAAGTGCATGCGACATATGGCTAATAAAGGGGGAATATCTTAAGCTTATGTTGTACCATGCATATGGTACAACTTAAGCTTATAATGTGCCATGTATCATGGTACACCTTAATTAAGTTGTTCCAAAGGAACAACTTACCCCAAAATAACTACCTTGGGGGCTATAAATAAGACCCAAGGGTAGCCATTTTCCTTACACTTTTTGCATGAAATTCATGCATGCATCTTCTTCATAGCGAAGCTCTGCAGAAATATTTCCTCTCCCTCCATCCAAGTTCTTAATCTAAAATAGAGATTTAGATTGTGGATTTAGTAGCCTTACTCCGTTCGTGAGTAGACTCGATCCGTCGTGGCGAATCCGAAGGCGAAGTTCGTAGACTACCGTGCAGCGTACGCAAGCGTAAGTTTACACTTCATATTATCGATCCTAACTCTGTTTTGGACAGGATCCTTCACCTCCGCCGCGTCCGGTGACATTCGACCCCGTGGCCACCCCCGGCGGCAAGTCCAACCTCTTCACCCCACTAATCACTTGTTAAACAGCCCACCTAAACCTTCTTCTCAACATAACCACCGTGCCCTTGGTTCTTCACTATACAAATTCATTGTACGCGAGTTCCACCTCGTAACAATTGGCGTCGTCTGTGGGAACGAAGGGTCACACCCATGTTAGACTCCATGCCGATCTCTCGGAACCCTGACCACGGCAAAGATCCCGTGGGTCAGGAACCGCTCTCTCTGCTGGTCACCCCGGCGCCCGACCCCCTGCTGGGGATGGGCACCGAAACTGAACATACTTCGGCCCACGCCGTCCTACAGAGCTTCGAAGCCGTCACGCAGGCCAGGGGAGGCTATCCGGCGGCGGGAACGGAGCCTCAGCCCGGCCCCTCGGAGCCCCAGAACGTGAGGCAGAATCTCCACCCTCAGTTCGAGGAGGAGGGGGAGAACAGGGGGCTCGCCGAGGAGATTGCGGCACAGCAGAGGCTCCTGGAAGAGGAGATGGAAGTTGCGCGGCGGTGGAGGCGCCTGGGGGAGGCGGCCGTCGCGCAAAGGCGTTTGGACGAAGCGGCCGAGACCGCCCAAAGGGCCTACCAGGACGAAGAGGCCGCTCGCCGCCAACTCCGCCTCATCGTCGCGGAGCGCGAGAGGCTAAGGAGGGAGAACAGGAGCAACCGAGAAATCCTGGATGTAACGGCGACGGGTCGACGGCTCGGGGACGGGCGGGACCCGTTGCTGACCAGGTCCCCACCAGGAGGAGGCAGCCCGCATCGCCTACACCACCCCTCCGATTCCCTGCGCGAAGAAGCCGTTTGTCGACAACTACGCTTCCTCACCGCCGAGCGCGAAAGGCTTCTTCGGGAGAATCAGGAACGGATGGAGGCCCGAGGGGAGCTGGCCGGGAGGCGCTGGCGCTGGGAGAACTGTAGCCCGCACCCCGTCGAATCCTCGACCCAAGGAAGGAGCCCCACCAGACGACCATCGGGCTACTCCCCGGGGCCGGAGGACCGTCGGCGGCCGGGGCGCGACCGAAGCCGGACCCCCGAGTGGCGGAGAGGGGATGCGCCCGATCGCCCTACCTATCCAGAGGAGGCCACGCCGCTTGCATGGTGGATCACGTCCGCCCTAAGGCCCATAAGGTTCAAACCCCCTCACTTGGCCACGTACAATGGGAGAGGCGACCCCCTCACTCACGTGCAGCAGTACCGGGGGGCAATGGAGGCGCAGGATGTGGATGAGGCGTTCCTATGCAGGCATTTCTCCCAAAGCCTGAGGGACACCGCATTGGACTGGTACTTCGGCTTACCCGCGAGGTCCGTTGGGAGCTTTGGTGAGCTATCCCACAAGTTCTGCCAAGAGTTCCGGGCCGGACGGACGAAAAAGAAGCCCTTGGACTATCTCAGCACGATAGTCCAGGGGGAGGGAGAGACAACGGGCAGGTACCTCCGTCGCTTTCAGGATGAGAGACGGGCGGTGGTGACATGCGGCGATGAGGTGCTTATGCTGGCCTTCAAGACGGGGTTGCGGACTCGGAGCATCCACAAATCCCTGCTCCGGGATCCGCCGGCCAACTACGAAGCGCTGGTTGCTATGGCGGAGAGGCATGCGTTGGCCGAAGAGACTCTCGGCACGAAGGCCCTATTCCCCTCGGCGAAGCCATCCCAAGGCGAGCCACGGTCACATGCTCGGCCGAGGCAGGAAGAGGGGCGCCGAGGTCGCGACCGGTTGACCCAACCAAGGCGCGAACTGATGGCACAACGCCCGCAAGACCGTCCTGACCCGGCGCGCGAGTTCGCCCCGGCCCAAGGCGCCGCCCGAGCCCTCCCCAGACAGGAAGGCCCCCTGCGGGCGCACTACACGCGGCTCAACGCCCCCATGATGGAAGTTCTGGCTGCGGCGACGAGGGCCGGATTACTGCCGGAGCCTCCCCGGGAGATGAGGACGGATCCGGCGAGGAGGGATCTCCGGAGGTATTGCCGATACCACCATGACCACGGTCACGATACCGATCGTTGTTACACACTTAAGAGAGAGATCGAGCGGCTGATCCAGGCGGGCCACTTGGGAAACTTCGTGGCGGACAGGCGGGCGGCAGAAGGAGAGAGAGTCCCCCCGGAGAGGCGGGGGCCGGAATCGCCGGCGGGCCGCGACCGGGGCGAGCCACGCCCCCCCCCCCCCCCCCCCCCCCCCCCCCCCCCCCCCCCGGGGAGGCGATCATGCGCATTGAGATGATAAGCGGGGGGCCGTCCCCATTGGGGACGTCACCCCCGATCTCACAAGGCGGTGCCCGACAGGTGATGGTGGCGGGCGCCAGCCGCCGGCCGAAACGGAGAAGGACACACCGACCTCCTATTACCTTTATCGAGGGAGACCGGCGGGAGGTGGGGAGCCAGAGCGATGACGCCCTCGTCGTCGAGGCTCGGATCGGGGCAGTTGTCGTCGGCCGGCTCCTGATTGACACCGGTAGCTCCTGCGACATCCTGTTCCTATCAACGATCGAGAGGATGGGGTGGGGGCATGCAGACCTAGAGCCCTGCGCAGGCCCCGTTGCCGGCTTCACCGGCCATACGATCCCCATGGTGGGGACGATCACCCTGCCCATGACTCTAGGGGAGGAACCGAAGGTCGTCACCAGGGGGGACGCGATTCGTCATCGTCGACGTCGCGTCGGCGTATAACGGAATCATAGGGCGTCCATACATGACGGCCATCGAGGCGCTCCCCAGCCTGCAACACCAGATGATGAAGTTCTGGACCCCACGGGGGTGGGACAGGTGCGAGGAGACCGGGAGGGGCCCGGGGACCGCGACCGTAAGTCAGCCCGGCGTGTGAGCCCGAGGCGGGTCCTGACGGCTCTCATCCCCGACGAGAGGGAGGACTTCTGCGACCAGCGGCCGACCCCGGCCGAGGAAGTTGAAGAGGTTCCCGTTGCCTCGGATGAAACGAGAATCGTCTCCATCGGAACAAAACTCCCGGCCGCCCTCAGGACGACCCTCGTCGCCTTGCTCCGGGAAAATGCGGACATATTTGCATGGTCGCCCGCCGACATGCCGGGGGTTGACCTGACGGTGATCGCCCACAGGTTGAATGCGGACCCGGAAGCCCGACCGGTCCGACAGAAGAAGAGAAGTGCGGGGGGCGAAAAGAAGAGGGCGGCTGAGGAAGAAGTAGAGCGACTCCTCGAAGCCAAATTTGTCCGGCCGGTGGACTACCCGGACTGGCTCGCCAACGTCGTTCTGGTAAAGAAGCCCAGTGGAAAGTGGCGCATGTGCGTCGACTTCACCGACCTCAACAAGGTATGCCCAAAGGACAGCTTCCCCCTGCCCCGGATCGACCACTTGGTGGACCAGGCGTCCGGCTACGAGTTGTTAAGCTTTATGGACGCCTTCTCAGGATACAACCAGATACCGATGGCGGAAGAGGATGAGGAAAAGACGTCTTTCGTCACCGATAAGGGCACCTTCTGTTACACCAAGATGCCCTTTGGACTGAAGAACGCCGGGGCGACCTATCAGCGGATGGTGGACCGAATATTCGGCCCTCAGGTGGGGCGAAACCTGGAGGTATACATCGATGACATGCTGGTGAAGAGTAGAAGGGCCCCCGACCACCTCGCCGACTTGCAGGAAACTTTCCAAAGGGTCCGCCGGTACAACCTAAGGCTAAACCCCGCGAAGTGTATCTTTGGCGTGCAGTCGGAAAAATTCATGGGCTTCATGATAACGAAGCGGGGAATTGAGGTGAACCCCGACAAGGTGACTGCCCTCATCGGTATGGCGGAGCCCCGAACGATCCGGGACTTGCAGCGACTGAACGGCCAGATCGCTGCTTTGGGGCGATTCCTGTCGAAATCTGCGGAGAAGTCGCTCCCCTTCTTCAGGGTCTTGCGCACGGCCTTTGACGAAGCTAAGGACAAAAGGAAGGTGATCCCGTGGGACGACGACTGTGCGCAGGCGTTCGCGGAGCTGAGGCTTACCTACAGAGCCCACCGCTCCTCGCACGGCCGGAGGAAGGCGAACCCCTAGGGTTGTACTTGGCGACCAACGAGGAGGCCGTTAGCTCCGTCCTAATCAAGGAGGAAGGAGGGGTGCAACGCCCTGTTTACTATGCCAGCCGAATCCTCCGGGAGGCGGAGATTCGTTACAGCCCTATCGAGAAAGCCGCCTACTGCCTGATCACCACTGCCCGAAAGCTCTGACCCTACTTCCAGGCCCACCCCATAACCGTCCACACCGACATGCCCCTCGAAAAGAACCTGAAAAGATTGGAGCGGTCGGGGAGGATGCTCAACTGGAGCGTCGAGCTCAGCGAGTTCGACATAACGTACAAAGCCCGTACGGCGATCAAAGGCCAGGCGCTAGCCGACTTTGTGGTGGAATGCACCACGGGAGTCCTGCCGGGGGACCAGATAGAGCTCCCATCGGCGACCGCGTCCCCGCGGGGGACCGAGGTGGGCGAACCCTCAGCACCCTCCCAGATGACCTTGGGCGAATTGTGGACCATCCACGTCGACGGCTCCGCGACGGGGTTCGGGACAGGAGCGGGTATCGTCATTCAGACCCCTGACGGATGCTCGTTGGAATACGCCCTACGTTTCAACTTCCCGGCAACCAACAATGTCGCGGAGTATGAGGCCGCGGTTAACAGGTTGAAACTCGCTAGGGCGGTGGGGGCGACGAACGTGTTGCTCCTAATTGACTCCCGTCTCGTCATCCAACAGATCCTGGGGAGCTTTGAGGCCCGAGAAGAGACAATGAAGTGGTACCTTAGGCGCATCCAGATCGAACTCCGCAAGTTCAAGAAAGCGGACGTCCGGCACCTGCCCCGCTCCAACAACCTCCGTGCGGACGCCCTGTCTAAGCTGGCTTCCTCCTCGGCGGCCGAGATCGGGAAGGCCATCTACGTCGAAAGCCTATTGACGCCAACCATTGACGAAGGAGAACTGATGTGCACGGTCACGATGACGTCATGGATGACCCCCATTATGAAGTACTTGGAGACGGGGGAACTGCCCGAGGAGCGGATGCTGGCTAAACAGGTGGAGAGGCGGGCCCTGTCATTCGTGCTCCTCGACTGAGTGATGTACCGCCGTCGCCGCGCCAATTTCGACGTCCTGCCCTACCTGAAATGCTTGGGCCCGGAGCAGGCGGAGCAAGTCATCCGCGAGGTACACGAAGGCTTCTGCGGAAACCACCATGACGGGCGCACCATCGCCCACAAAATAATGCGCCAAGGGTACTACTGGCCGACGATGGTCCGGGATGCAGTACAGTACGTCAAGAGGTGCGAGGCGTGCCAGAAGTTCTGCCGACGGACGACTGCACCCCCGGCCAACCTGATGCCCATCGTGAGCCCGATCCCCTTCGCCAAATGGGGACTCGACATCCTTGGGCCTTTCCCAAAGGCCTCTGGAGGAAGGAAATATCTAGTCGTCGCCGTGGACTACTTCACAAAGTAGGTAGAAGCGGAGCCGCTAGCGCGTATCGCGTGGACGGACATGAAGGGCTTCATTTGGCAATCCGTTATATGTCGCATCGGGATTCCCCGCTCAATAGTCACGGATAACGGAAAGCAGTTCGATTGCGAAGGCTTCCGCGACTTCTGCTCGGGCTGGGGGATCAAACTCCAGTTCGCGTCAGTCGCCCACCCACAGTGCAACGGAATGGCGGAGGCCGCGAACAAATGTATCTTGAACCCAATGAAGAAAAAGGTGGACGCCACCCTGGGGGCATGGGTCGACGAGCTGCCGGGAATCCTATGGTCCTATCGTACCACCCACAAGGCCTCGACCGGAGAAAGTCCCTTCATGCTAGCATACGGATCCGAGGCGGTCGTTCCCGTGGAGATCGACGAAGAGACACTCCGGCTAAAGCTCTTCGACGAAGAGATCAATGGAGAGGGACTCGACCTCAGTCTTGAATTGATAGACGAGGTAAGAGACCGGGTCCTGACCAGCCTCGTCAAACATATCCAGAGGATGGCGCGGTACTACGACTCCCGGGTGAAGCCGCGGACTTTCAGGATCGGCGACTTGGTCCTCAAAGACGCCACCTTCCGCCCCGAGACTGCCCAGCGGGGAAAACTGGCCGCCAAATGGGAAGGGCCCTACACGGTCGTCGATATCGTCGGACCAGCCACCTACATCTTGGCAACCCCGGAAGGGAGCGAACTGGCCCACCCTTGGAACGCAAAGCACGGACCAGCCACCTACATCTTGGCAACCCCGGAAGGGAGCGAACTGGCCCACCCTTGGAACGCAAAGCATCTACTAAAATTCTACCAGTAGTTGTGAGTTTTTCTTTTTATACGTGCTATATACACCTCTACCCGCTTTCCCCAACATTGTTGTTCCTACCTAAGTTTTGCAGCGCAAAACCTCCGAACCTCTGAGGCAGGGCCAACCCTAGCCACCCAAACCAGAGAAGGGCACGGGCCGGGCTACGCGCCCGCTCCCCCCTCAAGACCTCTGGGGCAGGGCCAACCTTAGCCACCCAAACCAGAGAAGGGCACGGGCCGGGCCACGCGCCCGCTCCCCCCCTCAAGACCTCTGGGGCAGGGCCAACCCTAGCCACCCAAACCATAGAAGGGCACGGGCCGGGCCACGCGCCCGCTCCCCCCCTCAAGACCTCTGGGGCAGGGCCAACCCTAGCCACCCAAACCAGAGAATGGCACGGGCCGGGCAACGCGCCCGCTCCCCCCCTCAAGACCTCTGGGGCAGGGCCAACCCTAGCCACCCAAACCAGAGAAGGGCATGGGCCGGGCCACGCGCCCGCTCCCCCCCTCAAGACCTCTGGGGCAGGGCCAACCCTAGCCACCCAAACCAGAGAAGGGCACGGGCCGGGCCACGCGCCCGCTCCCCCCCCCCCCCCCCTCAAGACCTCTGGGGCAGGGCCAACCCTAGCCACCCAAACCAGAGAAGGGCACGGGCCGGGCAACGCGCCCGCTCCCCCCCTCAAGACCTCTGGGGCAGGGCCAACCCTAGCCACCCAAACCAGAGAAGGGCACGGGCCGGACCACGCGCCCGCTCCCCCCCTCAAGACCTCTGGGGCAGGGCCAACCCTAGCCACCCAAACCAGAGAAGGGCACGGGCCGGGCTACGCGCCCGCTCCCCCCTCAAGACCTCTGGGGCAGGGCCAACCCTAGCCACCCAAACCAGAGAAGGGCACGGGCCGGGCCACGCGCCCGCTCCCCCCCTCAAGACCTCTGGGGCAGGGCCAACCCTAGCCACCCAAACCAGAGAAGGGCACGGGCCGGGCCACGCGCCCGCTCCCCCCCTCAAGACCTCTGGGGCAGGGCCAACCCTAGCCACCCAAACCAGAGAAGGGCACGGGCCGGGCCACGCGCCCGCTCCCCCCCTCAAGACCTCTGGGGCAGGGCCAACCCTAGCCACCCAAACCAGAGAAGGGCACGGGCCGGGCAACGCGCCCGCTCCCCCCTCAAGACCTCTGGGGCAGGGCCAACCCTAGCCACCCAAACCAGAGAAGGGCACGGGCCGGGCCACGCGCCCGCTCCCCCCCTCAAGACCTCTGGGGCAGGGCCAACCCTAGCCACCCAAACCAGAGAAGGGCACGGGTCGGGCCACGCGCCCGCTCCCCCCCTCAAGACCTCTGGGGCAGGGCCAACCCTGGCCACCCAAAACCCGAGAAGGGCTACGCGCCCGTGACCCTCGAAAAACCAAAAGAAGGCAGAGGCACACAAACCGGGACGAAATGGCGTCAGTTCCCGGGTAGGCGGCCCCGATGTGACTCGACGTAACGAAAGGACGCTCGAGAAATACGCCGCCATTAATGAGGATCCGTAAGAGCCACCTGGCAAAAGCAGTTTCCCACGGGCATGAATTCGAGGAGCCCATTAATAAGGCTAACTCTGCGCAATAAATATGGGGGAAATCGTCAGCGAGATCTCCCTATAAAGATACCACTCACCCTTCCGAAAGAAAGAGAACCAAGAACCGGAAGACATGAGAAATCGGCAATTATCCCCCCCACCCGCTGGGAAACGGGCCGAGATACAACGCCCTAACAAAAGGGAAGTCACCGGCCATCAATGGTTCCCACCGCCTCGGGTGGCGGTTCACGCAGCCCCACCCCCTCCAACGGGATATTCCCCTTACAAATTGATCGCCAAAAGGATATTCCACTTACATAAGGGAAATCCGCCTTTCACGCCTCCGTCCGCCCTAAACAAGGACGAGTCGGAGAAAGGTTGGCATCCGACCCCCGCCGGCAGGAAAAGCGAGAGCCCCCAGGAGTCGCAGGCCAGTACCTCCTCGCTATCGACCTCCGGACGGGGACCTCGACAAGGCTGCATCCCCGACGAACCCAAACGGTAAGTCCTGGCGTGTCAGCCCGCCCCGGCACAATCGTGCCCCAAACCCCACCCTCAAACCGAAACAGCGAGGCGTGGGGGGAGGCGGCCCGATTGTCAACACCTGCCCCGCTCCCAAACCCACACCGCGATGCGCGGAGGGAGATGACAAAACAATGGAGGGGAGGCGGCCCGATCGGCAAGATTCCCCCCCGGGCCAAGGAGACCTTGCAACACTTCAGCACAGAAGGCGGTCGCTCACCGCGGGCGAGGACAGCTCTATAGTCCCTCCTAGGGCCGGATCTAACCCCACAACGGGCGATAAACTAAGAACTCGTGTACAAGCTATAGATCAGTTCTTATAAATTTAAATGAAAACGTTCTTCCTTATACGCTCAGATTTTCGGAGAACACCATAGCATGAAGCTATCCCCCCGCCAAGTGCCGGGCGAGCTCGCCACCCCTCACGGCGTGGAAAGTAGGAAGGGCGCAACGCCCCCCCCCCCCCCCCCCCCCCCCCGAACTAGCTTAGGACGTCTAGGAAGTCTACGCCCGCAGCTCGAACCCCGCAATACTACGCTTCGAACCCAGACCCCTCGCTCACTGAAAGTTACCGACAACTTTCGCTCAAAGGGGAAAGAGGTGAACTGAGGCCCGCCCTGCGTAACCGGTTCGGCCCGAGATCAAATCATGATAGGACAGCATGTCTCATCCCAAACCTCTTCGCCAACTCCCCGCCCCGCCCAAAGACAACACAAACCGTCAACATCCCCTTCCCCCAGACCTCGCGATCTCGGACACGGGGATGTTGGGGGCATAATCGGTGATTGTGTAACTCACGCAAGAAGCCAGGACACGTGACCCGGAACGGACCGGTCGCAAGGCAGAATCCGCGAAATAGGCGCCCAGTCCAGACAAGGCAGCGGCACAGTCTCGTCAAAGCAGCGCCACGATGTGACTTGACATAACAAAAGGACGCTTGGACAACACGCCATCAGCAGCAACACGCCCCCCGAGAGGCCAGAACAGACAACCCGTGCCGGATACCGCCAGGGAAAAGCGATTCCCAAAGCGCTGGATTCCGCGGAGCCCATTAATGGCACTAATCGCTATAAATACCCCCCCCCCCTTCGGAGGTCAGGGGGGAGGGGGAGAGAGAGACACAGGGGATTTGCATCCCCTCACACCGGGTATGAAACGGCCCCGAGCGCCCCACCGAGCTACGAAGAAGGCCGACAACCACCGACAGGCCTCACTTCCCCCGACGATGACCGCCATAGCCCCGCCACCTCCAACAGGATATTCCCCTTACACATGGGAGGCCCCGCCCGCCAGCTTTCCTCCTGCCCGTTACTGGATCAAAAGGCAGACCCAGAAGGCTAGCCGCGGGCCGCAACACCCCAATTAACACCCAGCCGACGGCGATCCCTACGGGGTGTCAGGGGGGAAACCCCCAACGGCTCTCCCAGCGGCGCCACCACCGTCGGCGATCCCTACGGGGTGTCGGGGGGAAACCCCCAACGGCTCTCCCAGCGGCGCCGCCACCCGCCGCCACCTCATCCTCCGCCTCCCCCGGGGTTCCCCCTCGGTGCGCGGGATCCCCGGCGAGGCTGGGCAACCCTCCAGCACGACGACAGCAAGGCAGAACGCGAGGAAGCGAGGAAAGGGAAAGGAAGAAGGTCCCCCCGACGAACGAGGGTCAATCCCCCCAAAGGGCAGACCGCCTCAGGGCGGCACCCCTGATTAAAAAACCAAACATTGGTTCCCGGCGCGCCAGCACGCCCCCGGACAATGAGGCAGTAGTAATTCGGCGGTCGATATAAAGGAAGACCGCCCCGACGCAGGGATCTGCTCACCCCGATGGAGCAAACGACAAGTGTGGACAACCCTCCGTCCCAACCGCCGGTTGGGCCACCTCTTCTCTATTGTTGTAAATATCATCTAGATCCCCGAATAAGGGTTAATGAATAACACTCCCCCTTACGAACCCCTCCCCTTGAGCCCAAGCGCACGACCGCGGGGCGATCCGCCGGGCGCAGAACGGCCAAAGCCCCGCGGAAATTACAAACACGTCCAGTAAACACATCTCAGCAAGAACCATTACATTCTCAAAGGTCGGGCTCCCCCTAAAACCCGACCCAATAACCACATACAACGGCACATTGTTATAGGGCGACGCCCCGCTTGACACCGCTCGGGATGAGACCTCGTGACCCCGCTATAGCGGGACACACCCCACGGGAGCGGCGTCGCCCCTCCCCCCTCTGAGCGGGGATCCCTATCCAAGTCAGGATAGAGGGCGGCGTTACGCCATCCGAGCCGAGCCGGGCTTCCGCCTCACACTCGGATGCTGGGGGCAATTGTTACGACCTGAAGATCGTAAGAGTCCCACTCCCATCCGGATCCGCTGATATACCCCATTGACTCTTCCCGTGGTGAAAGGGCCTCCACCCCGGGAGACCGAGGCTATGCAGGAACGGGCGTGCCTCGCAGCACTCCCCCCACCCGGCCGAGGCGCGCAACCGCAGTTGCTCGGCCCGCCGGGAGCAAAGCGCTTGGGGAGCCCCCGGACAGTACCGCCGGACAGGCTGACATGGTCATATGCGTGTCCTACCGTCCCAGCGGCCCATAACCCACGACCGACAAGGAGGCGCGGTCGGGCCGAACAGCCCTCGAGCCGGTCGGCCCGGCCGGCCCCCACGAACCGCGGCGCCTAGGATAACATAGCCAGACCTATAGGTCGCCGCCAACGACAAACGGCCTAGGATAAGGGCACGACTGACACATACGTCACCCGACCGTCTGACAAAGCACCCCCTGACGGTTGAGCCGACTGACAGTTAATGCTTTCGGCCCTGACATCCCGACAAAAGCACCCCCTGGCCGTCGCGCCGCCTGACAAAGGCGGGTCAGACACTCCTGTTCCCAACGTCCTTGTCTGAAGCTTCCGCTGACAACCGAGCCAGCTCAACACGTCTAGTCAGCATGCCAGCTCAGCACGCCTAGTCATCTCCCATCAGGTATAAATACCCCCTCTCCTCTCACGGGGAAAGGGGTTGCCAAATTCTCTCTCAATCTATCATTCACACACGAGAGCAAAGGTCGTCCATATCTTTGTTCTCCCACCTATAGCTCGCCGGGTACGGTCGACGCACCGTTAGTCCGACCGGCGTGCCTAGCCCCCATTTTAAGTCCTATTACTGACTTAGGCATCGGAGGGGCTAAGGGTTGGACCCCAACCCCGCCCTTCTGACGAGTTGCTCGTGCTGCAGGGAGGCTCGCCCCTTGGTCGACATCGACTTCAGTATCCAGCGATCCAATCTTCCTCCACCGCGTCTGGTGACATTCGACCCCGTGGCCACCCCCGGCGGCAAGTCCAACCTCTTCACCCCACTAATCACTTGTTAAACAGCCCACCTAAACCTTCTTCTCAACATAACCACCGTGCCCTTGGTTCTTCACTATACAAATTCATTGTACGCGAGTTCCACCTCGTAACAAATGTGTTTATGCATGTTGTAGACCGAGCCGTAGAAGGTATTGCGAGACAATCAGAAGCAGAGGGGTCATTGCCATTTGCATTACAAATTTCGTGGAAGATATTATATTTTAGTTGCTAGCTTGCCATTATCTTATACCTATTCTCCCTCAAGTAAAATTTCATTTTTGCATTTTCTATCTTCACAACATTACATTTCTCCTTAGCCTTCTTCCAACATCACTGTTGTCACTGTCGCCATCGCTTCCTGCCGCCTCGATGCTGTAATTGATTGGCTTCTCACAGATTGTTTTGGGGTGTTTTCTCGCCGCTGGATGGTAGTACGGAGGTCTGAAGGTATGCGCTGACGTGGGAGACCTTCGAGATCCATCGACCGCGGACTCCGATGCGGGGACGCTCGAATCCGAGCGACGCAGCGTTGAAGTGAAGCTTTGGCGGGACAATGACCTCCGGGATCGGTCGGACGAACGGCTCTGACACGAGAGCGTTCGGATCCGAGCGATGGGACGCCGAAGGGAAGCTTCGGCGAGATGACGTCTCATTCGATCTGCAAAACGAAGAACTCGTCAAGGAGGGTCGGACATTGGTTTCGACCAAGTCCCCTCCGATGCCTAAGTTAGCACTTATCTGAATGATGCTCGGTGGGATCGAGTATGGTTCACGGGGAGACCAATACTCGAGTCCTCAGTCCGAGTTGTGGATGAGAAATGTAAGGTGGGAGAAGGTGTGAGAGTTTGTATTATGCTACCTCCATTATAGATCTCGGAGCCCTCTTGAGATGATGCCTTCTCTCCTTCATATATGTGAGCCCCCTGTTGTAATGGGCAATAATGAGACCTTATTGCCGTCATTTGATGAGGATGCGCTGATTAGGAAATATTGACCCCCGATAATTGCGCCCATTTGATGAAGGGATAAATGGCATAAAGGTGGGCCATGATTGCTGGAGTGATGGTCTTGAGTGCCTGCCATAATTGGTGAGTGCGACGTCAATGCCTCCTTCCGACACGCCCATGTGTTTATGGCGTTTATGGCCTTCCCGTTGTGCTCGTCCGCATTGATGAAGGGTTGAATGTCAATTGGTGTTGGCAAGGTTTGGGAAGCGGTCTCCTCATCCACGGAGAGCGAGCGGTCCACCGGGTCTTCGCCTCGGGTGGAGAGGTGCGACCCGTCGTGAGGCCCTTGGGCAAGAGCCCAAGGTTGTAGCGGGTCGAGTGACTAGTCGTTGTTGACTTGGTTTCTCCTGACCCGGTCAGATGATCGTATCAATTGCCACCATCTCCCGAGCTCTACCGTTACAATGGTTGAGGTCGGGTGATGTAGTATGAGAGAGAGAAGAGGCATCTTTTTCCGCTTGGTTTGGCTTGCGAAGTCGGCTAGGGACAATAATTGGTCGGCCCGAGAAGTTCGTCGGTCCGCTGGGGGGTGGCCCACATCCTTACGATCGGCTGGTTTGTTCGGTGGCAAGGGGAGTGGCCATTCGACTTACGACCAATGGAGAGGTGGGTCGGCCTGCTGAGGAGTGGCCCCAGCCTTACGGTCGACATGATATCGGCCTGCTGGGGGTTTCCCCTAGCCTTATGGTCGATAAGTGATCGACCTGCTGGGGGAGTTACCCACAGCCTTATGTTCGACATGTGATCGACCTGCTGGAGGACCCTAGCCTTACGTTCGATAGGCGATCGACCTGCCGGTGGAGTTGCCCCAGCCTTACGTTCGACATGCGATCGGCCTGCTGGGGGAGTTGCCCCAAGCCTTACGGTTGACAGGTCGATCGGCCTGCTATGGAGCTACCCCCAGTCTTACGGTCAATCAAATGATCGGCCTGCTAGGGGAGTTGCCCATGGCTTTATAGTCGATAAGTCGATCGGCCTGCTGGGGGAGCTACCACCGGTCTTACGGTCGATCGAATGATTGGCTTGCTGGGAAAGTTGCACCCGGCCTTACGGTCGATAAGTGATCGGCCTGCTGAGGGAGTTGCCCCCCAGCCTTATGGTCGACAGGTCGATCGGCCTGCTGGGGGGGCTACCCACAGTCTTACGGTCGATCGAATGATCAGCCTGCTAGGGGAGTTGCCCCAGCCTTACGGTCGACAGGTCGATTGGCCCGCTGGGAGGGCTACCCCCAGTCTTACAGTCGATCGAATGATCGGCCTGCTGGGGGAGTTACCCCCAGTCTTACGGCAAATTGTACGGGTCGGCCTACTGGGGGAGTTGCCCACAGCCTTACAACCGACCTGGGTTTGGTCAGCCTGCTGAGGGAGTGGCCCTCAGCCTTACAACAAACCGATGGGTCGGCCTGCTAGGGGAGTGCCCCCCCAGCCTTACGACCGATCCCAGCTCTAGCTCTGGCTTCAGCTCCCATCTAGATCCCAGCTCCATCTCCAACTCCAGGTCCAGCTACAGCTCCCGTCTAGCCAGTTTTGGTTTGGCCTGGTTGGCGGAGGTTTTGCGTCACCGCCTCTGTTTCTGCACTGTCGCCTTAGCTTGGAAGGCAGAGGTAGTTTGGGTCCCCCGTGTGTGTTATCATGGCCCCTTTCACGGCTCGGGTTTGCCCTGGAAGGTGGGAAACTCGAGTCGTTGGAAATTTCATCGTGTTGGCGCAGGTCGACGGGCTCGGACTGAGGTAGGTCCGGAACCTCGGTTGGTTGAACAGGGACGAGCTCAGCTTGGAGGCTCGGCATGGAGGCTCGAATGCTCGGTATGGAGGCTCGGAGGCTCGGCAAGGAGGTTCGGATGCTAGGCAACGACGCTCGGATGCTCGGCATGGATGCTCGGCATGGCGGCTCGGATGCTCGGCATGGATGCTCGGCATGGCGGCTCGGATGCTCGACATGGACCATAGAGTGGGCTCGGCATGGCCTGCAACTCAGCACGGTCGACGGAGAAAGCTTTGGTGGACCCGTGTGAAGACCTCAAAAGGGAAAGATTACTGCCAGGAAGGCAGTAGAGTACATATCGAACTCAATGTTGTGGAAGCATTCCATAAGGCTCTCAATCCGTGGTCTAAATGGGTAGATAGCAATGTGAACACGATGAAATCCGTAGTCTTCTTCAGGATTACCAAATAAGGTCATTAAGCAAAGGCAGTGGTCACAGTCTCAAAATCAGTAGCCATGGCCTCAACAACAACAAAAGCAGCTATCCTAGCAGCAAACAAAGGTAGTGAAGGGTTCAAAAGAGGGGCTAACACCGATGCATCAGAACCTAACTGTTCCATCTCAAGCCAGTGGCACACTGCCAGCTCCGTCAAAACAAGTATCTGAGGAATTTCTGATGCATCATGGTAATGGCTTCTTTGATGGAAGCTCTGGTTTAAAACCCAATTTGCGCATTGGCGCGTCATCATCCTCTGCGAAAATTACAGTGAAGATCAAACAACTTCAACTATATTTTGAGGGAGACGAAGAGAATGAGAGAAGATTGATGCTTCTTATCTTGTGTTATTTGCCAATCGAAAGGGGTTTCTCCCTTCCGCTTGGTCACCGGGATCCGCCCCTCTGGTGCCCGGTGCTTGGCCGTTGGAACCCCACCATGCCGGTCAGTTGGTGTTGGAAACAACGATCTAGGATTTATGGTTTGATGATGAAAAACAGTTGTGAACGATCTGATGTGTGTATTAAGTATTTGCAGGATTGGCGAGAACGTAAATTAATGTGTTGGACAAATTACTATACACATACAAGATGGAGAAATTGCTAGGCACAAAGCAATGAGACTTGGTCAAAGAGCTATACGCAAATCTAATTGGACTTGGTCCAATATGGGATGAGATGGAGGCCACTTTGAGTTCAAAATGGGTTTGATCAAATCACTTATCCAGATTTGGAAATATTTGATTCTATATTTGATTCTACCCATTCCTATTCAAACTCCTAATCAAATCCCATATTGATTGGGTCAAATCCCCAAGCGGTTGGCACAACCCTATTACCCTTGTCCTATAAATACCCATCTTCTAGGGTTGAAGGGACGCACGACAACAAGACAAAAAAAAGAGGAGCACCCGAAATATTGTGAAGAGCCGCACGCATCAAAAGGGGAGCCGTTCAAACTTCTGATATTATACAATCAAAGTTCCTTTTTTTATGCAACAGGGTGAACGTGGCTTCGCAAATCTCGGGTCTCGGCCAAAACAAATTTTTTCAAGGGACTGCCGCAATACATCAAGCAAACTTTCCCCTTGCCCCAAGACTCGAGGCCGAAATCAGCAGGGGCCTCACAAAATTGACAGCCGAATTTTGTTGACCATTGGCACCAAGTGAATCACCAATTTAAATTATCAAATTGATTCACATAACTTGTGTTTTTGTTTTACAGAATCAAAGGGGACGAAACTTGCATCAGCAGAGGCACAAGAATTTGAGGCGCCCTACTCCTCAAAGCCGCAAGCAAATCCTCTTCCCTTGCCGCATCAACAAACTAAGCCTTGAGATCCTGGAAGCCGCAATTCATCTATAGACTTCAACCTACATGCGCAACTTGTATCTTGCTCCTTTCTGCAATTGTTGACCAAAGTGCAGCCTTCAACAATACCCAAAGCCTCAAGAGCCCAAGAGAAATTACGGCAGTATCACAAGAGGGTTCAATTATTCAAGCGCACAAAACCCCTCTCATCTCCAAGCAACATAGTTTTTTTTCCAGCAAGGATCATACAACAGGAGGAGGACAAAAGCAAGTGGGCAAATAAAGGAGCTGACGCAAAACAATTTTCAAGGAGCAGCCGCACCTTGGAAAAATAGAACACATGCCGAATTCATTTGACTACTCCTGTTGCCTGCCGAAATCAATGTAAGATGTGGGTTCCTTGTGGTTTTAAAAATTGATTGAGTGTTTTTTTTGTTGCAGGCCATCTTTTGGAAACGAGAGTTTTTTTGTGTGCAAAATCTTTGGTGAGGTGCCACAAGTTTTCATCGAGAGGGAGGCCAAACTATTGAGTGGACATCAGATATCACTACTACTTGCCAGACGACTTCTGGCCTGTGCCTATTGACGAAGACATCACTGCTGCACAATCTGAGCCTTCTAAACTCAATACTTTATTATTTTGTGTAGCAATTGTGATAGATCTTCGTAGGGGAAACTTTACCTTTTGTGTTATTTTTGGGGACCTGACGACTTGGGAGTCGTCACTGAGGGAGAGCATCTGACTAGATTGATAGTGTAGAGCACGTGGTGTGCGTATGAGCTAGGTGAGAGTAGATTTGGGATCTTGACTCATTGTAGCTGTACAGGTTTACATATCTATCTAGTATTTGCTTTCGGGGGCTGGAGTAGGTCGTGGGGACGACCGAACCAGGGTATATCTGTGCGTATTCTGTGATTGTTATTTTATTGCCATGTTTGTGCCTATAACTGCGTGGGACTGTTCGTGGGTTGCACGAATATTTTTATTAGCCTATTCACCCCCCCTCTAGGCTACGGTCCAGATCCAACAAGTGGTATCAGAGCCAGTTTAGAGGATCTAGTCTAGATTTTTAGATGACCATGAATATATCTGATTGTGCTTTTGTTGAATGTCAGTCTATTACACGTCCCCCTAAGTTTAACGGTGTAGACTTTGCTTATTGGAAGGCTAGGATGAAAATCTATTTAGTGTCTGTAGATTATGATGTGTGGGATATTGTTGAAAATGGTTATAGTCTACCCACTATTAAAATTGAAGACACTGTTATGATTAAGCCTAAAGACAAGTGGGATTTAGCTGATAAAAAAAGTTATACTCTTAATGGTAAAGCTATGAATGCGCTTATATGCTCTCTTAATAAATCTGAGTTTAATCGTATCTCACATTGTCTAACTGTGCAGGAAATCTGGCATACTCTGGAGGTGACACATGAGGGAACATCGCAAGTGAAGGAATCCAGACTTGCGTTGCTTTGCACAGAATACGAGAGCTTCCGCATGCTACCAACAGAATCAGTTAAAGACATATTTGCGAGGTTCACAGACATCGTCTACAAATCCAGTTCCCTCGGTAAGCCATACTCTAGCCATGAACAGGTACGAAAGATCTTAAGGGCGCTACCAAGCTCGTTCAGGCCTAAAGTCACAGCTATTCAAGAAGCTAAGGACATATCAACAATGAAAGTGGAGGACTTGATATGCAACCTGATGTCACATGAGCTTGAGTTACAGAGTATAGAAGCCAGAGAGAAATCTGAAGAGAAGACCAAAGCTTCCACACCATTAGCTCTTCAAGCTAACGATGACGATCTTGATGAAGAGCAAGCCCTAATGGTCAGAAACTTCAGGAGATACATTCAGACTGATCAAGGAAGAGCTGAGATGGGAAAAAGGTTCCTTCGTTCTAATAATTCTAATTTTGGTAGAAATTCCTATGATCAGAAAGCTATTAATAGAAGTGAATGTTTTAAATGCAGGAAGAAAGTGCACCACATAAAAGATTGCCCACAACAACACACAGCTCAAGTCGCAAAAGGAAAAACAAAAGTGCTGACGTGGGACATGGATAGCGAAGCTGAGGAGGAGGATGAGGAACATGAAGCCCACTCCTGCATGACATTGATGGCCAAACACAATGAGGTAGAATCTCCCACTAAAGCTGAATTCTTAGAAATCTGTAAAGGAATGTAACATAGAATTGATGAGCTAGAAGCTGATGTGGAATGTTATAGGAATGATAATTTTGATATGCAACAAACTGAGTATGACGTGTCTATAGAAATGGAAAATATTAAACAAGAGCTTGTTGCATGCAAATCTACCATTACTATGTTAGAAAAAGAGAAAGCTAGCTTGTCTGATAAAACTGACTGTCTTTCATGTCCCTCTTTATTAAAAGATATTAGCATGTATAAGCAAGATAAGATAAAGCTTGAAACTGAAAATGAACTGCTTTCTGAAAAGATTAACATGCTAAATCTTGAGCTTAAAGAAAAAATGAGGGATTTTGAAAAGAAAGAAGATGAAAACAAGCAAGCTTTCATTAGTAAATGCACTTTGCTTATGAACGAAAATGATCATTTGAAATCCAAAGTTGCTAGTTTAGAATTGTCATTAAAGAGATTTTCCATTGGTAAACAAAATTTGGACATTATACTTGGAAATCAACTTTATGGCAATAATAGACGAGGACTAGTATATGGTTCTAAAAATGTTGAAAAATCAAATTATAGAAAAGTTCACATTGAAACAACAAAAGTTGGAAATTGTCATGCAAAGTGCTTCACATGTGGATGTGTTGGTCATACTTCATATCGTTGCAAATATAGGAACAAAAACATTAAGTTCAAACAAATATGGGTTCCTAAATCTTTGATGACTAACGTGAGTGGACCTTGTTGGATTCCAAGGTCACACACGACACCTCTTTTGTAGGTGGATGGAAATTTGACGAAGAGCGATAAATTGAATATCTCATTATTATTTTTTGGCTCCTTAGTCAAACGGCGACGCGAAGGTATATCTCATTCTTTGGACTTAATGAATATCTTCATAGTCTTTTTGTGTGCGTGACTTTTCTTTGTTTGTGTGCTAGTAGTTGCATTGCTATGTGTGCATGATTTTTTCTGTTTGTGTGATTGCATCTCATGTTTGCTTTAGTATTTCATGCATTTAAAAAAAATTGAAAAAGCAAAAAAAAATGAGCTTATTGCATACCTTCCTCTTTGCATTATTCTAGTGATATAAATGAATGATGATCACATCCTTGTAGAAAGTGTTGTATTATTATCATGGCTACATGCGTATGCTTTATTTCTTAATAGCCATGCCAAGTTCGATGAATTGATAATATGATTTCTACACCTACTTTCACTTCCACGAATATTAGACTATGTAGTACTTTTGGAGATACTATTTATGAATATTGGAAAGTGAATGTAGGATGATTATTAACTGAAAAATCTACGGGATATGATGTGTTTTGCCATGAATAAAAATTGAGCACAAAACAAAGGAAATGAACATTAAAAAAATGAAAATTTCTCCGTATGAAAAATGGATACAATTCATGGCAAATACACTACCCACGAGTATCCAACATAAGCTTTACAGGTAATCTTTAGCGTTGGTGTTTTTACTCGTCAAGCAATGTCACCCCCACATCTAAGAGTCCTTTTAGGCTATGTTTTGGGGTGTGATACCTTGAACTCATTTTAAATGAGGTGGGAAAAATCAATCCTAGGTGATATGAAGTTATTTGGAAAATGATGGATTGATTTGGTTGGATTTGTAAAAGTATCTCCCTTTGTACTTCTATGTTTAATAATTGCACTTACACGATGGTGTTGAATTCTAATTATTATTATCGTTGGATTTGAAGTGCTAATTATAGAATGACGACATACAAAATGCTAGTTATAGGTAATAATGCTCTCTTTTTGCTTGCGGTATGTTTTAATCTTCACGAATACACTTTTGATGATGACAAAGGGGGAGAAAAGTGTTGAAAGATTTGTGGTATCAATGTTGGTTCAAAATACGGTATTATTGATTGAAGGGGGAGCAATGAAAAAAATGGGGAGCTTGGAAAAAGGGGGAGCATGCTAACTATATTGTTATATTGTGCATGCTAGTAATGTTTGATATCATCTCATTGAATATATCATATTGCATTACATCATTTACATCATTCATCACGCGTCACACGTACACTTATTTGTGCAAATACTTTATGGATTTGTCATCATCAAAAAGGGGAGATTGTTGGAAACAACGATCTAGGATTTATGGTTTGATGATGACAAACAGTTGTGAACGATCTGATGTGTGTATTAAGTATTTGCAGGATTGGCGAGAACGTAAATTAATGTGTTGGACAAATTACTATACACATACAAGATGGAGAAATTGCTAGGCACAAAGCAATGAGACTTGGTCAAAGAGTTATACGCAAATCTAATTGGACTTGGTCCAATATGGGATGAGATGGAGGCCAATTTGAGTTCAAAATGGGTTTGATCAAATCACTTATCCAGATTTGGAAATATTTGATTCTACCCATTCCTATTCAAACTCCTAATCAAATCCCATATTGATTGGGTCAAATCCCCAAGCGGTTGGCACAACCCTATTACCCTTGTCCTATAAATACCCATCTTCTAGGGTTGAAGGGACGCACGACAACAAGACAAAAAAAAAGAGGAGCACCCGAAATATTGTGAAGAGCCGCACACATCAAAAGGGGAGCTGTTCAAACTTCTGATATTATACAATCAAAGTTCCTTTTTTTAATGCAACAGGGTGAACGTGGCTTAGCAAATCTCGGGTCTCGGCCAAAACAAATTTTTTCAAGGGACTGCAGCAATACATCAAGCAAACTTTCCCCTTGCCCCAAGACTCGAGGCCGAAATCAGCAGGGGCCTCACAAAATTGACAGCCGAATTTTGTTGACCATTGGCACCAAGTGAATCACCAATTTAAATTATCAAATTGATTCACATAACTTGTGTTTTTGTTTTACAGAATCAAAGGGGACGAAACTTGCATCAGCAGAGGCACAAGAATTTGAGGCGCCCTACTCCTCAAAGCCGCAAGCAAATCCTCTTCCCTTGCCGCATCAACAAACTAAGCCTTGAGATCCTGGAAGCCGCAATTCATCTATAGACTTCAACCTACATGTGCAACTTGTATCTTGCTCCTTGCTGCAATTGTTGACCAAAGTGCAGCCTTCAACAATACCCAAAGCCTCAAGAGCCCAAGAGAAATTGCGGCAGTATCACAAGGGGGTTCAATTATTCAAGCACACAAAACCCCTCTCATCTCCAAGCAACACAGTTTTTTTTCCAGCAAGGATCATACAACAGGAGGAGGACAAAAGCAAGTGGGCAAATAAAGGAGCCGACGCAAAACAATTTTCAAGGAGCAGCCGCACCTTGGAAAAATAGAACACATGCCGAATTCATTTGACTACTCCTGTTGCCTGCCGAAATCAATGTAAGATGTGGGTTCCTTATGGTTTTAAAAATTGATTGAGTGTTTTTTTTGTTGCAGGCCATCTTTTGGAAACGAGAGTTTTTTTTGTGCAAAATCTTTGGTGAGGTGCCGCAAGTTTTCATCGAGAGGGAGGCCAAACTATTGAGGGGACATCAGATATCACTACTACTTGCCAGACGACTTCTGGCCTGTGCCTATTGACGAAGACATCACTGCTGCACAATCTGAGCCTTCTAAACTCAATACTTTATTATTTTGTGTAGCAATTGTGATAGATCTTCGTAGGGGAAACTTTACCTTTTGTGTTATTTTTGGGGACCTGACGACTTGGGAGTCGTCACTGAGGGAGAGCATCTGACTAGATTGATAGTGTAGAGCACGTGGTGTGCGTATGAGCTAGGTGAGAGTAGATTTGGGATCTTGACTCATTGTAGCTGTACAGGTTTACATATCTATCTAGTATTTGCTTTCGGGGGCTGGAGTAGGTCGTGGGGACGACCGAACCAGGGTATATCTGTGCGTATTCTGTGATTGTTATTTTATTGCCATGTTTGTGCCTATAACTGCGTGGGACTGTTCGTGGGTTGCACGAATATTTTTATTAGCCTATTCACCCCCCTCTAGGCTACGATCCAGATCCAACAGTTGGCAGTTTGATCCTCAGCTCGCAGAAGCAGGAATCCGCTTGCTCGGTTGGGGAGGTTGATAAGCCCGGAGGATAAGATCAAACAACTTCAACTATATTTTGAGGGAGACGAAGAGAATGAGAGAAGATTGATGCTTCTTATCTTGTGCTATTTGCCAATCGAAAGGGGTTTCTCCCTTCCGCTTGGTCACCGGGATCCGCCCCTCTGGTGCCCGGTGCTTGGCCGTTGGAACCCCACCATGCCGGTCAGTTGGCAGTTTGATCCTCAGCTCGCAGAAGCAGGAATCCGCTTGCTCGGTTGGGGAGCTTGATAAGCCCGGAGGATGGCTTTGGGAGCCCAGAAGGGACACCACACCACAGTTGGACGAGCCTTGAGCTTGGCTTGCTCCATTAGCTTATCATGATCCTCGAGCTTGGCATGATCCTCGAGCTTGGCAGTGACATCGACATGCAAGTGCTTTGTAATTACCTCGGCTGGATCGGATGAGAGCTCGTCATGGGCTTCTTAATCGACGTGATGACAGCCGACCCATCACCGCATTTCTCCACGATGCAATTTTCGAAGAGATGAGTCGACTTCGGGTTCGGCCCATGAGCAATCACACGTGCATAGTCCTTAGACATTTTCATCTCGTTAACCGAGAGGCAACCGGAGACCAATCCGGCCCATCCCAACAGAATAACCGTTCTCTTCGATGGAGAGAGTAAAGTGAGCTGTGATTCCTTGTCCTTGACCCTGAATCCCAACAGAATATCCGTCAGTGCCGAGCTCGGATGCTATCACCTTTCTATTGGGTTCGGCCAGAGGTACCACGCGGCTGCTTGTCTACCGCCTCTCTGGTGGAGACGCGGGGTATATCGGGCGACGACGAAGGCGATGATGAGGGTCTCTGCCAGGCTGCGTTTGCCCGCTCAGCGTCACTGGCACCACCGTCGTGTTCCCGTGCCCCTAGTAGAACACAGGGAAGCTCCCGCTGCAGAGGCTGATGTCCGAGTACCAAACTCCCAGCCGGCTCCCCTCCTCGTAGTAAATCCCTATATGCTCGTTCGGGTTCTTTGCGATGACCGTAAGCTCGAAGTTGGCATGGGCGTTGATGCCTGCGTCGACGGCGAAGTTCATGACGCGAAGGTGGTCGACAGAGTACTTGGGTCGCAACCTACCTGCAGCGCTGCAGGAGCAACATCGGTGGTGAGGATCTGATGTCCATCGCCTGCATCTCAACAGACCCGAATCCGATGAGGGTGATGTGGAGGAAGGCAGGAGCTGCTTGGCCGCTTGGCAATTAGTTGGGTCTGTCGACCGGAGAGGGTATGGGTCGATAGATCGGCCGTTGATCGACCGAGCTCCGCGATGGCACGGACCGGTCAATCGGTAGATCGGCAGTCTCACTTTTCGATAGCCACGACCGCCGTCTCCTCGTTCGATGCTCGCACATGGATCTTTACACAGGGGTTGGAGATCTGGATGTGAGCCAGGGAGAGGAGGATCAGGGCAGCCGTGATCTGGAAGAAGAGGCGGTGGTTGCGACCGGCGATGATGTGGGCTAACTCGGCGAAAGATGATGGTAACGCCGAGGATCTGGAGCTCTTCGGGCTTGCGGTCCATTTCTGATTGAGCTTGTGTTCTGGTTGAAGGAGGTTTTTTTGGGGGCTCTCGAAACTACGGAGATTTGTTACGCGATCTAGTCCTCAATTGGATCGCTCCAAATGATGCTCCTCATATATGCCAACAAAGTCATCTTAACTGATTTGATCACCGTCCCCAGTCGGTGGTTTTTCAACCACCATCAGCTGAATTGGTTCGACCCAAACGAGGCTGAACGGCACCCGAAGCCACAAGTGGTTGTGCCTTCAGAGAAGGTGGGATGTCGTCTTTGTTTATTGAGTGAGATCTTGATTTAATGGAACAAGTCATGGTTGTTGTGGTGTACGATGCGGATGTCAACTCGTTTCCACGGACGACACCAGATGTTTCGGTGTGTTTTCTCACCGCTGGATGGTAGTACGGAGGTCCGAAGGTCTGCGCTGACGTGGAAGACGTGGGTGACCTTCGGGATCCATCGGCCAAGCGAACTCCGATGCAGGGATGCTCGGATCCGAATGACACAGCGCCTAAGTGAAGCTTTGGCGGGATGATGACCTCCGGGATCGGTCAGGCGAATGGGCTCTGGCACGAGGGCGTTCGGATCCGAGCGATGGGACACCGAAGGAAAGCTTTGGCGAGATGACGTCTCCTTCGATCTGCAAAACGAAGAACTTGTCGAGGGGGTGTTAGTGCACGGGTACGGATCATGGAGGATGTTACACCCCGTTTCCCAAGATACCCGAAAGTACGAATCCATATCAGGTATTCCCAGAGCTACGAGTGTGAAGAAGAAAGAAGCAGAGAGAATATACGTACACCAGAAAACTCTGCAGGCCACTGCGCATGTGCTGGGCAGTGCAGACAATACTCCAACTCAACCAACTCAGACAATACGGCACAGAAAAACATATTAGAGACAAAAACATAATTTCATTTATACATCAAAGATTTACATCATTTCTTTTTTTACAATACCCACATGTACAAAACATCATATACAACACCTCAAAACTCTCACCAAATAAAATCCAAAAGGTACAATGCACTCTCAACTCATCTCACTCACCAACCCAAATCTCTAGATACATAACCCTCACATAAGCTCTAATGCTCCAGCCCCCTGACACGGCTCCTGCTATCAAACCAGACCTGAAACCACAAGGTGGGACACATCACAGCGTGACTCAGTAGGAAGTCTAACAACACTATGTAGAGGCTAGTCTCAGAGTTGCTCAACACTACAAGGGTACTACCTATCTAAGAAGGGTGGTCTACAAAAAGTTCGGTCACAAAGCTCATGAAAGTATTTATACCCTAACATGCATGTACTGAAAAGAGAACTTGAAGGTGCAGAAAGTAAAAAGAAACAAGGGAACATAAAGTTCAGATTAAATTGGTTAAAATTAGATGTTTAGTAATGATTTGGAAACTCGAGTAAACCGTAGGACGCTAAGGAGCCGGACTTCACCCAAGGTGTGTGAAAAGTGCTACCTCAACCAGCGACACGGGCACTGGATGGGCCTCTCGTAACTCCCTACCCGAATGGGGTAAGGTATGTGAGTGAGACAATCTATCATCTCGGGTTTTATTGTGACAAACGGAGCAAACCATCAATTACCGCATGGTGCATCACGAGTACACCACCGGCCTCTCCAACTATGGTCAACTCCCCCTCACGGGAGTGACAAACGAGTGAGAAATCTATCATATGTCCACTCCTTAACTCCTAAAATTTACCCGTGTTTCCCCCAAACCCGTATAAGGAGCCTCATTCATTTTAGAATGGATCGAGCACTCCAGACATTAAACACGCTGCCTCACTCTTAGTTTATGAATCAATTTCTCATTACTTTCATTTTGGCGGTCTCCATTACCACATTCCCAATTTCACATTTCTTTCATAATTATGCCGATATTGGGATTAACCACGAACATCGCATCAACAATTCATTATTGCCTTACATGTGTCCAAATAACACATATAACATATGATTGTGTCCTTCCTAACATGGAGGTTAGCATTATTGCCATTAAAGCTTTAGACATGAACATGGTGCCAAAAATGCTAACAAGGAATATAACATTAACATGAACATGGCATAATTAACATGGCATAATAGACATGTCTAACATGAAGATATTACCACCCCTAAGACATTAGCATGAACATTAGTATATGGACATTCACATGAACATTACATGGAGCATTACACATGGCCATTAGCATGGAACTAACATGTCTATTGATATTAGCATGAACTAACATTAATATTAACATAGACTAACATGAAACATATAAGTAGTTTAACATAGAAACATATTAATGTTAGTAAATTAATATGTTAACATGTTAAGCTAACATGCTAAGGACATATTAACATTAGCACATGGACAAGGTAATGGTAGCACATGGTACATGTTGGCTTGCATATTAGTATATAGACATAATTATGGCTTAAATGTGATTACTAACATGAACTAACATAGCCAAGGAATTAATCATAGAAACATAGGGATATATTAAGCTAACAGGCTAACTTCGAATAGAATATGTGAGTATGCTAACATAATTATGGCATCATAAATCAAAAGGCTATAACATCTATTGAAGTGCAGGAAAGAGCATTCAGTCTTCAAACAGTTTTATTTTCAACAAATTGCAGTTAGAATCTGAAGAAAGTGTAAACTTCACAGTTGTAGATATGTCAGTTTGACATACACCCACCACATTTCAAAAAATAATATGAAGTGTGTAATTTATGGTACTCAATTTAGTAACGGATAGCAATTCTGCAGAAAAACAGATCAATTGTCTCAACTAAATCAATGTATTACTTATAGCTACAATCAAATCTGGGTAAGTTGCATAACACGATAGTTGTAGAGTAGGAAGTTCTGATTTCTGTAATATCCTAAATTATCTAATTTCATAAAGTATTGTGGTTGTTATCTTTGTTTTAGTACAGGGTGTCAAAACAGGCTGAAATTTGCTATGCTGCAAACAAAACCCTTTTTTCCTAATATTTGAACTGAACATATGTCAAATTATATATGAACTTGGGGTAGAATTTCATGAGCTACACTAATATAATTTTTTTTCAGAATTTTTATTATTCTACAATGAGCAGTATACACAGATGAACATAGGGTATTTCAGCAGAAAATCTGAAACAGAATCATGTTGCATCACAACCCAATTCCTACTAAACACAAAGCCTACAACTAATCCTAACTAGGATGTTAGGAAATCCTACCTCAAACAAGTCCTTCTTAAATTCCTTGGCCCTTCTTCTCCTTGAAGAACTTCAAGCTTTTCTTCTCCAACTCCTTCTCCTTCAATGCTTTCTCCGTCCAAGCTCCTCCTTCAAAATTTATGGATTGATAATGGAGATAGTTTGGCCTTGGTGGTGGTGGAGGTTGTAGTGGTGGAGTAGGTGGTAGGAGAGGTGGGGCTAAGGGAGGAGAAAGGAGGAGGGTGTGACCGAAAGGAGAGGGGGGAGAGAGAGAATGAAAGTATGAAAAAAAATTCTCTTTCCTTTTTCTTTTCTCAAAATTTCCCCCTTTTTAAATCTCATTCCATGAATGAATCATCCATTAATCTCATCTCATCATGCCACCTAGCTTGGAGTTAGGTGGGATTCATCCTTCCAATGACACCTAGTAAAGAGTTAGGTAAAAATTACTCTCTAAATGACATCTAGCAAGGAGTTGGTGGCATGTCATGTCAACTTAAGAATTTAATTTCTAAATAAATTAAAATACATGAATTAATATTCCATACCATCCTAATACATAGTATTTCATCCAAATACTTCATTTATATAATTCAAATGATGTTCTAAAATTATTTTAAAAATAATATTCTTATTAGAAAATTATGGAAATTCATGAAAATACCCAAAAAAAATCTCATACGTACAAATACATCAAAAAATACGTACATTATACTCGTATATACGTAAACAGGATATTACAGAGAAGTATTCGCATAACCGACCCGGTTAGTCCAACGACCCGAAACCCGTCATTAAGGCAGAGTAATACCGAGTCAAGCGAACGACTCACTCGACCGTTACGCTCCTGCTGATACTCAGGGGAAAGTTAATGGGGCCGAATAAATGTACAACCGTTATCCCAAATCCCAGAGAAAATCACATCCGGATCAATTAGGGACAATTACATACAATAACTGGGGAACTGCCTATAAATACCCGAAAGGACAAAGGTAAATGGGTTCCAAGTCCCAAGGTACGAGATCTAATACATAGACTCTACTCTTTCAGCTTATAATTCTTCCACTAAATAGCTTGTGACGTCAAATCTAAGACAAACTTCTGTGGGTCGATCTCGGCTGCTCCAAGCTCCATCTCTCCCTTAAATTCCCATTCTAACTTAAGCATCGGAGGGGATTTGGGTTGGAACCCAGATCCGACCCCCTGATGCTTCCTTGTGGTGCAGATCGCTGAGTCACGATCTTATGCGAGGGTCGTTCCTGAGTGTCCAGGCCTCGATCCGTCGACACACAGGCCGCTCGAAGGTCGATCGAGAATCACAAGATATTCATCATCCATCAACTGACCCTGGTTCTTCCAACTTAGGGTCTCATTCGACTCGCTGACGAGGTCCGACTTGGTACGAAGGGACCACGTTAGCAAGACAATTGTTTCGGTCATTTTTGGCCTTAATAGTTTGGCACCGTCTGTGGAAAAGACGAGTCGACATCCCAGTCAACGAAACATCTCGACCATGTCGGCTCACTGTCATGCCCTATTTTGCACTATACGTGTATTCTAACGAACACACATGGTATTTCTACCTACGGTGCATACGTAGGCACAAAGTAAATGTGAATATCGATGTATGTAATGTAGTGCAAGGGGGATTAGACCGTAATGTGTGGCTAAGAGACGAGAAATCAGGATTGAGTGCGAGAGAAGTGTGAAAGACGTCGTGGGTGCAAAACAGCAGGAATGTGTTGGACGTGGATGCGTGGTGCATGTATGCATGAGTAGGCATGCATGGGTGTGTGTAGGAAAGCCATGCAAGTGTGAAAGGGGTTAGGGGTCAATGGCAACCCCCGTAAATTTTTAGAAAGGCGAGAGGCAAAACGGTCATTTGGACTAAATTTGATGTGCGTACATACTTAAGTGGTCGGTGCATAAAGTAATGGCAAACTTGTAAATACCTAAAATTTGAGGGGCATTTTTGGAAGGGTATTTTAGTCATTTTAGGGATTGCATGGCTTATGGGGCAAGTAAGAGATGTGAAGAATTTTCACTAAGAAAATCTCTTCTTTTCTTTTCTTGAACTTTCTCCTCTCTTCTCTTTTTCTCCTTTTCTTTTTCTCCTCCATATGGCCTGCCACCTCCCCTCCTCTTTCCCCCTTCTTCCTCAAATAAAAACCCTAATTTCCATGCCCTAATAGAAGGAAGCCATGCTTGCTTGAAGATGGAAGAAGATGGAGAAGAAAGAAAGAGGAAGAGAAGAGAAAATTGAGCTTTTTGAGGTAGGAACCCTCTTGGGTTGGAATTACATGAAATAATTTTTGCTATTATGTTTTTATAGCATGATTTACTTAATATGTAATAGGGATAGTCAAAAATCTATGTATCATGTTCAATTTCACAATTCTCCCCTTGAAATTCTTAACAAACCCATCTCCTTTAAAATTCAGAAATCTTGATGTCTGATTTTGCCTTGATTGTGGTTATTGTAGCTCGAATTAGGGTTCGAAAAAATTATGAGCTTGTAGATCTTGAAGTTCTAATCCAAACTCTTATAAATTTTGACATAGGTTCAATTCAGAAATTAGGAGAAATAAATCCATCTTTACAACATGTCTGTTTGATTTTCAGTGTTGACACTGTTTAGCAAAATTGGCCTAGACACCTGCACACTCAATGGAATTTTGTGTTCTTGGTCTTGTTAGAAAGTTAACAAGTTTTTCTAAAAATTCATCAGAGTTCTTATATGTTGAATTTCTGGCTACAACATGCCCAAAATTGGATTTCAATACAGACCCAGAAATCTGTTTGAAAAACGGATTTAACACATTTCACCAAATAATTTACCGTAAATCACCTACTTAATATTTGTGCATGAAATTTAATCTGTGAATCCAGGACTATTATATCTATAACTTTCATTTGGGACGATTTGTCAAATTCTCAAAGTAAACGGATGTTATATGGCCATGTATTGTCACTTCCTGCAATTTCAGCAAGCTGAATTAATTAAGTGTTGTTCTTATTCATTAATTATGGTTAATTGGCCATCATTATTCTTGCTTATTATGGTTGTGTGGTAGAATGAATGTTCATGCCCTTGGTACATGAAAATGATATTGTGTTGCCTTGATATGAATTACACCCATCATGTGTTCGCTGAAATGCCTCAATGAAACAAAAGTTGAGAAACATGCGGAACATGCATGTATATATTTGTAATATGAGAAATGATGTGAATGAGCAATGTTTTAGGTCACGGATGGCAATACATGGAGTGAGAGCCACAATTGGAGGGGGGGATTCGCTGTGGGCCGTGACCGTGTAGGCACCTCTTGACTCCATCGGTAGTTGCCACGGTTGAGAACGGAGTAGATCACGATACACTTGCACGCCGGCACAGTCATGGGATCCCATTCCATTGCATTGCATCTCATGTTGCATCATGTGCATCATTATGCATCATTATATCCATTGTGTGTGAAGTGTTACATTTATGCAATGCATGCGTGTTGTGTGTTGTGCATGGTATGTATATTTATATGTTTGTGCCTTATATGTGTATTTGTGTATGTGGTTGCATAAATATTTGTATTACTATTCGTGCTAACCCTTTTCTTGCAGTAACTTGACATTGGACCGCAGGTATGATCCTCTTACTTGGCTATTTACTTTTCGCTATATATTTAGTTACTTGTCTCATTTTTCCTGCCGTGCCTTGTGGATTAATAAACTTAAAACGATGTTCCAAATCCAAGTTGGTTCCTACTGGGGCACGCATTGACGTGCTCCTCCCTATTTTTCAGGTGGCATGGACGTCGTGGTTGGTGGTGACTTGGAGTTGGGGTTTCAGGAGTAGAATTTGGTGTGAGCTGTAGCTATATAGTGTGACATGGTTGTCTTGGGAGGTGGAGAGTGGCGGTGTGTGTGTAGTGGTGCACTTGGACTATGTATGTAAATGGAAGTTGTTGTATAAATTTGTTGTTGTTGTTCTATGATATTTATGAGTTGTTGATATTTTAATGAAGCTGCACTTGTACTATCTCAGCATGTGCGTAGTGGCCTGCTTATTCAGTTACTTCTTTCTCCCCCTCTCTTTCCTCTCTCTTCACCCTTACTCTTCAGGATACTTGGAAAAAAAATCTAATGTCGGGTATTCTGGGGAACATGGCATGACAGTTTTTGGCGGCCCATGCAGGTCACCGCACTACGATGTGCGTAAGGATAGTACATGTAATGCTTCAATATTTGATTGGAATAGATTACCCCTAAGGTGGGTAGAGACTTTAGTGACCTTAGAGTTTTAAGTGATCCACCATTGGACCCCTAGCTTTTGGGAGTTCAGGGATGAACTTCCTGCTATGTATTATACAATAGATAAGTATTTGTGGATATACGGGTGTATTTATAATTGTGTGAATCTGCATGTATGAGTGCGTTTGTTGTGCTTGGATATTAGAATTATATATGTTGTGGTATACATGTAGTCATTATATGTATTTCTATTTGAACGACATGAAAGTTACATGTATTTTGAAGGGTTATAGTGGTATATGGATATGTGTGGGCGTTTATACATAGATACATGATACGGGTATGTGAGTAGGTATGTGTTATACTTGTGTGACTCTGAGGTATAGGTGATAAGTATATGTTTATTAGTGGATGTATACAGGTGGATACATGTCAGCTAGCGGGGATATTATATGTTTGTAGAGACGTGGACGAGGGTGTGTACGTATGTGATGTGAGTGCATGTATGCGGTTCACTATCTCTTAAATTATAGTTGTGTTCCATGTGGGGAGTACATTAATGTGTGCACATCTACCCTTGTATGGATAAAGTAGTGAAATGTCTATATTGTCTTTGGACATATAGGGGAAAGTGTATCTGTGTGAATATATGTGAGCTTGTATGGGTAGAGGGTGTCGATATATGTGAGGGAAGTTAGTGTGTGTGTATATATATATATATCGCTAGTTTTGCGTAGCTAGGGTATGAATTCCTAATGTGTTAAAAAGGTTTAAATAGATGAGAATATGTGTATGTGCTGCCTATGTGCATATATGAATTGGTATATTGTTTTACTTAGGTATATGGTCGTGGGTGTATTATCGCGTGAAGATAGGTGATGTGCCATGGCCATATATGGTGTGTATATAGCGAAATAGCTAAGTAATGGACGTATGAATAATACAAGTAATGCTCCAGGGTGTTTAGAGTAGATGTATCCTAAGGTGGGTAGGTGTGCTTTAGACCCGTCCACCCTAAGTTCAGGCACTTAGCTCTATACCGTGTCTAGTATGGGATAAGGATATAAGTGTGACGTGCAACGCATGTAAGATGTGATGGATATAAGGATTTGAGATTATACAGGGCATGTATAAGTGGGATGGCTAAGGATTTGCACGGTTAAGTGGAGTTACGGTATATGTATATATGTGTGTATACGTTTACCCCGTAGAATGGTGTTTATAAGACCATTTGGATGCATGTGTAGTGCATGCACCCTTCCGTATATAGTAGCATGAGGGGGACTGTGTATTGGTAAATGAGATACTTGAATGTATGTAGGTGTGTTGTAGCAAGCGTGGTGTGATTGTGTATATGTGTTGTTATTATTGAATGTGTATTGGCATATGTCTTATGAGTGGTTATACGTATATGTATGTGAATGATCCCTATTCTGATATGCATGTATCGCTATATGAATGTGTACGTATATGGAGTGTGACTATCTACTGAATGTGTACGAATATTGAAAAACACTTATTTGTGGGTATACTAGTATGTTGGTAAGAGGTAGACATATTAAATGTTAGATATATAGTGGTATGGGTAGCTACTGACTACCTGCTAGTGTAGTTGAGTAGATGACTGTATAGGTGTGTAATAGCAGGATATGTATGGCATGTGTGAATGGGTGCGTGTGCCCATATATGGTAATGTATGTGCATGGTGCATGGGTCCTAGTACGTATATATAAGCATGTTTGTGTGGATATCTACTATTAGTATAATAATTTTGTGTGCATGTGTGCACATGTATTTGGCTATATGTGGACTGATACTTATACATCTGTGGGTGTATAATGAATATGTGTATGGAGTATCTATGTGGAGTATTATTTGTTACATATACGTGAATATGTATCGTAGTTGTATGGATTTCGATTATACATGTCGCAATGGAGTGTAGGAATGCGTTCATGTATGTGTAGTGTGCAGTATGAGTATATGTAATGGTGTGTATATTGGATGAATGAATATATATATATATATGTATGTATATATATCTATATATTAAAAGACAACTAGGGCTGACTGGGACAAGATGATGTCAGCATGATGTATAAAGAGGTTAATAGGAGGATGGCTATGATTTAATCATGGTAAAAGAAGGGTTGAGATGAGTGTTTGGAAAAACCACCACTTTTTTCATTTGGTTTTCAACCCCCCACAATCACTACATTTGCATAAAATACCACTCATTTCCCCATTTTGCTAAAAGCCCCCCTCAGAATTGCTCAGCGCACACAACCACTCAAAACTTAGAATTGCTCAGCGCACACAACCAACCAAAACTCAGAATTGCTCACCGCACACAACCACCCAAAACTCAGAATTGCTCAGCGCACACAACCAACCAAAACTCAGAATTGCTCACCGCACACAACCACCCAAAACTCAGAATTGCTCAGCGCACACAACCAACCAAAACTCAGAATTGCTCACCGCACACAACCACCAAAAACTTAGAATGGTGTGGAATTTTGCACATACAACCCCGGTTTTTATTCTTCCCCCCTTTCCGACCATATTTTCCCAGTTCACATGCACATGTGCACGGTATATATATATATATATAGTAACGACTGGTTTTCATGTATTTGGATTATCTATATTATATATATATGTTTTGGTGGATTTTCTCCTTATGCGTGGTTTTCGTCTCCGTAACTTTCATTTTCGATCGTTTCGTCGCGATTTTCTAGCTTCTTCCTTATATCGTTGATCTTAGAGTAAGTCACTCATGACGAACTTCAAATCACTCATATTTTAGAGTTAGAGTGATCCTAGAAGCCGTAGGAATCTTCCTAGAACTTCGCGCTTCAATTCGGCACTTTCTGTGCACGTTAGCCGGTACAAGAAGGGGAACCGACCGACTAGATGACGATTTAGTCGGTCGGTAAACCTTCATGGACCGACTAGTGGGCTTTGATAATTATTCAGGAGTTACTGTTTATCGTTAGTCGGTCTAAGAACATTTGTCGACCGACTAGGTTGCAAACTAGTCGGTCAGCAATCGTTCTTTAACCGACTAGCTCTATGATCATTTTGATACCAAGTACTATTCATTCTTAGTCGGTCTAAGAACGTTCGTCGACTGACTAGATGAGAAACTAGTCGGTCAGTAGTTGTTCTTTGACCGACTAAATCTAAATCCTATTTTTCGTCAGGAGTTACTGTTTACACTTAGTCGGTCTGCGTTGGTCAACCGACCGACTAGTTCCCAAACTAGTCGGTCAGAGGTTGCTCTTTGACCGACTAATCAGTGTCAAAACCCTAATTTCTGGGCAGCCGCCAGCTCTTCCTATTTAAACCCCCCAAACGTTTTTCTTTTCTTCTTTCATTTCTCCTGAGCCTCCTTCTTCCCCAAATCATCATCCATCTAACCCTAGCCTTCCTTCTTTATCAAGAGCCTCTCCCCCTCTCCATTTTGGCCGGCCATCACCTCTAGGTCGCCGCAAAACCCCCAAAAATCCCCAAAACCCCATTTCTCCAGATTTTCTCCCCATTTCCAGATCTGAACCGTAGGTTCCCCGGATCGTTTCTTCCGTCGTCGTGCTTGCTCGGCATCGTTCTTCCGCTAACAATTAGGTAATAAATCGATCTCTTAATATTCTCATAACCTATTTGTGTTTTTGTAAAACCCTAATATAAACTAGGTTGGATGTTGTTCTAATGTTGTTTCTCTATAACAGTAACTTTCCCCGTAGATTAGCGTCCGTGAGACGAACCTTCGTGATCGTCATCCTCGGTGCTAGGCAAGTGAAACTTGCCACTTAGGGTTTTGGGCCATGTCTTAGGCCATTTGCTTGTTGTAGGCGTAAAAGAGACTAGGCGACGAAATGATACTCGCCTAGGCGCAATTTCAGGAACTAGCTTGACAACGAAGCTAGATCCGTCATTTATCATGTTGCATAACTATCATGTCATGTTTAATTTTAATTAACGGTACGCGAATTAATTGTCATCCATGCTATCCATGTTGAATGTCGCATTCGTAGCACACGCTACAATACTTGTGTTTCATGGCTCGTGTTCTAGAAGCGGGCCACGTGAGTTGGTTGATAGCCAATGCCCGATCTACTTGTTTCCGGCTAGGCACCTGCGTTGCAGGCATAACCCTACGTCAAATTGTGAACCTAATAACAAGCTCTTGTGCGGGGCCACCCTGGCTCATTTACTGAGCATCGTGTACAGGGACCCTGGCTTGTTTACGTGTGGGAGGGGTAAGGGTTAAGGGGCCATTCAACTGGGAGTATGCCCGATCAGCAACTTCAGTTGTAAGGCGTAAACTCTGGGTTCTGGGGTAGTGTTAAGCGGCCAATCAGTGCGAATGTCCAACAGTTCAGCTGTAAGGCGTAAACATGTACAAACAACTTGAAACGTGACTAGTGAAAAGATTGAGATTGTTAGTAGCTTGGCTACTCTTGACATGCCCCGATAATTGTCCTCTTGTACTTATTATTTCACCATGTCTTACTTGTGCACTCATACCTTAACTGCCATGTCATGCATACTATAACTGCTAGGTTGTTAGTTTACCTTCCTTTTTAGTTTCCTTGCCTAAGTCTTTTAGACTTGCTGACATGTGCCCCTTTACTCTTTTGGGTGACACATGTTAGATCCTGAGCCTGAGTTCATTGTTGAGGACGAGGTGTTTGCATACGCTGAGCCCGAGCCTGTGTTTGACGAGGACTTCGTGGACACGGGCGATCAGTCGTAGAGACTGTTTGTGTTGTTGTTAGACTGTTTTGTTGTCGGTGCGTGGCACCAATACTTTGTTATGTTGTCCCTTTTGTTGGCCTTTTTCTGGGCCTTTAGACTCTTTCTTTTAGCCTGGCGGCTTTTCTGGATGTTGAACTTAATTTTTAATGTTGGACAAATTCTGAGACTTGAGATTTTATTTCTGTCTCTCCTTGTGTTATTATTGTTGTTCCGTTTATGGTTACAGGGACCTACTAATGTTTTATTGACGCTTATCGGGTTTGGGGCTTCATAGCTCCACTCTCGTGCGGGCCTTTTCACGTCTCACCTCCATTTAAGGGAAGCGGGGCGTGACATATATATATATATATATATATATATATATATATATATATATATATATATATATATATATATATATATATATATATATATATATATATATATCTTGTTTGTTTACTTGCTGATCTATCCTATATGGTTGTCTATCCAAATGTATCTCGGTATGCCTTAGATAGATGTATTTCTGCGTGTATGCGTGTATATATATGTCTGTACCAAAGCATGCGTGCATGTATATACATGTGCAATGTGGATGTAAATGTGATAGATATGGAATATAGGTGTATATATGTTTGATAAATATAAGTGAATGAAACTGTTTGATATATGGGTATTGAAAAGTGTGTGATTGTTTGCATATATGTACGCGTGTGTGGGGTGTATATGGATATTTATAATTATTTGACTATCATGACAGTATGTGCGTAGGATGTGCCAATGTAATTATATATTTATATAGCATATGGCAGGGGATGTGTTATGTTTGTGCACTCTTGTGTGTATTGAGTGTGGTATATGTGCCCATCTGTGTGAGGCAGTAGGTGCACTGATATGGATGTGAGGTTATGTGTGTATTTATTTATAGTATGGCTGTGAACCTTATGTGACTTGATCATGCATATGTTAGTACGTGCACGTGAATGTATGCATGGATGTGACTAAATAATGTGGGTATATAGATAATTATGTGCCTATACGTGGGAGTGAGCCCATATGACTAAGTATTGGGTGTATAGGGATCCGATGTACATACGGTGTGACACCGTCATTGTGACCCTGTTTATCAAGCAAAGGTGAGTAGATTAATGTGTATAGTTGGGTGTCCGTGCATGGATGTAGACGTATATGTAAATATATAAAGAGATAGAATATAAATCGTTTATACTTGAATATATTGTGATGTATCTGAAAGCGTGTCATGTATGAATACCTTACATATCTGATATGGATATGGTGTGATGTCCTATGCATATGGATATGAGTAGTAATCTAAATACGTATAATAATACGTATAGAGACTTATTTGTGGTGTGTGATGTGTATGTTCGTGTGTGAATATATGTGCCTAGATGTTTATGTGAAAGACATATGTGTATGTATATGTAATTATGCATATAGTGATATGGATGTGCTACTAGATAAGTAATAGAATGTTTCCGTGATATGTATGTGACGCGGATGTGTATGATGACAATGAAGTATATAGTGTATATAGGTGTGGGGTAGGTATGTGTTCTTGTTTATGCTTCTTGGGTAGTAAGACTATCATATCTAGCTGACCTCGGGCAGGGTTCACGCCCCAGAAAGTTCGAGGACGAACTTTATTTTAAGGTGGGTAGGATGTCATGCCCTATTTTGCACTATACGTGTATTCTACCGAACACACATGGTATTTCTACCTACGGGGCATACGTAGGCATGAAGTAAATGTGAAGATCGATGTATGTAACGTAGTGCAAGGGGGATTGGGCCGTAATGTGTGGCTAAGAGACGAGAAAGCAGGATTGAGTGCGAGAGAAGTGTGAAAGACGTCGTGGGTGCAAAACAACAGGAATGTGTTGGACGTGGGTGTGTGGTGCATGTATGCATGAGTAGGCATGCATGGGTGTGTGTAGGGAAGCCATGCAAGTGTGAAAGGGGTTAGGGGTCAATGACAACCCCCGTAAATTTTTAGAAAGGTGAGAGGCAAAACGGTCATTTGGACTAAATTTGATGTGCGTACATACTTAAGTGGTCGGTGCATAAAGTAATGGAAAACTTGTAAATACCTAAAAGTTGAGGGGCATTTTTGGAAGGGTATTTTAGTCATTTTAGGGATTGCATGGCTTATGGGGCAAGTAAGAGATGTGAAGAATTTTCACTAAGAAAATCTCTTCTTTTCTTTTCTTGAACTTTCTCCTCTCTTCTCTTTTTCTCCTTTTCTTTTTCTCCTCCATATGGCCTGCCACCTCCCCTCCTCTTTCCCCCTTCTTCCTCAAATAAAAACCCTAATTTCCATGCCCTAATAGAAGGAAGCCATGCTTGCTTGAAGATGGAAGAAGATGGAGAAGAAAGAAAGAGGAAGAGAATAGAAAATTGAGCTTTTTGAGGTAGGAACCCTCTTGGTTTGGAATTACATGAAATAATTTTTGCTATTATTTTTTTATAGCATGATTTACTTAATATGTAATAGGGATAGTCAAAAATCTATGTATCATGTTCAATTTCACAATTCTCCCCTTGAAATTCTTAGCAAACCAATCTTCTTTAAAATTCAGAAATCTTGATGTCTGATTTTGCCTTGATTGTGGTTACTGTAGCTCGAATTAGGGTTCGAAAAAAAAATATGAGCTTGTAGATCTTGAAGTTCTACTTCAAAATCATATAAATTTTGACATAGGTTCAATTCAGAAATTAGGATAAATAAATCCATCTTTACAACATGTCTGTTTGATTTTCAGTGTTGACACAGTTTAACAAAATTGGCCTAGACACCTGCACACTAAATGGAATTTTGTGTTCTTGGTCTTGTTGGAAATTTAACAAGTTTTTCTAAAAATTCATCAGAGTTATTATATATTGAATTTCTGGCTACAACATGCCCAAAATTGGATTTCAATACAGACCCAGAAATCTGTCTAAAAAACAGATTTGACACACTTCACCTAATAATTCACCATAAATCACCTACTAAATATTTGTGCATGATATTTTATCTGTGAATCCAGGACTAGTATATCTATAACTTTCATTTGGGACAATTTGTTAAATTCTCAAAGTAAACGGATGTTATATGGCCATGTATTGTCACTTCCTGCAATTTCAGCAAGTTGAATTAATTAAGTGTTGTTCTTATTCATTAATTGCAGTTAATTAGCCATCATTATTCTTGCTTATTATGGTTGTGTGGTAAAATGAATGTTCATGCACTGGGCACATATAAATGATATTGTGTTGCCTTGATATGAATTACGCCCGTTATGTGTTCGCTGAAATGCCTCAATGAAACAAAAGTTGAGAAACATGCGGAACGAGCATGTATATATTTGTAATATGAGAAATGATGTGAATGAGCAATGTTTTAGGACACGGATGGCACTACATGGAGCGAGAGCCACAGTAGGAGGCGGGGGGATTCGTTGTGGGCCGTGACCGTGTAGGCACCTCTTGACTCCATCGGTAGTTGCCACGGTTGAGAACGGAGTAGATCACGATACACTTGCACGCCGACACATTCATGGGATCACATTCCATTGCATTGCATCTCATGTTGCATCATGTGCATCATTATGCATCATTATATCCATTGTGTGTGATGTGTTACATTTATGCAATGTATGTGTGTTGTGTGTTGTGCATGGTATGTATATTTATATGTTTGTGCCTTATATGTGTATTTGTGTATGTGGTTGTATAAATATTTGTATTACTATTCGTGCTAACCCTTTTCTTGCAGTAACTCGACATTGGACCGCAGGTATGATCCTCTTACTTGGCTATTTACTTTTCGCTATATATTTAGTTACATGTCTCATTTTCCCTGCCGTGCCTTATGGATTAATAAACTTAAAACGATGTTCCAAATCTAAGTTGGTTCCTACTGGGGCACGCATTGACGTGCTCCTCCCCATTTTTCAGGTAGCAGGGACGTCGTGGTTGGTGGTGACTTGGAGTTGGGGTTTCAGGAGTAGAATTTGGTGTGAGCTATAGCTAAATAGTGTGACATGGTTGTCTTGGGAGGTGGAGAGTGGCGGTGTGTGTGTGTAGTGGTGCACTTGGACTATGTATGTAAATGGAAGTTTTTGTATAAATTTGTTGTTGTTGTTCTATGATATTTATGAGTTGTTGATATTTTAATGAAGCTGCACTTGTACTATCTCAGCATGTGCGCAGTGGCCTGCTTATTTGGTTACTTCTTTCTCTCCCTCTCTTTCCTCTCTCTTCACCCTAACTCTTCAGGATACTTGGAAAAAAAATCTAATGCCGGATATTCTGGGGAACGGGGCGTGACACTCACCAATTAACACCCTTCGGTGATGCCTTAGCACCTCCCAGCGTCAGCCTCATCAACATGGTAATGGGAGGTCCTTCGCACCAGGAGCTGTCAACCTCGTTCCAAAGCTCATATGCCGAAATGTTGATGACAATATCCGTAGGGCGAAAGCTTCCCAGAGATTCTACACCTCCTATATCCTTCTCAGATGAAGATCTAGAAGGTGTAGAACTGACGCATGATGATGTCGTCATCATCACGGCCACCATCAACGAGATCGCCATAAAGAGATTACTCATCGACACAGGAAGCTCGTGCGACGTGCTTTTCTTCACCACACTGGAGAGAATGAGGCTGTCCTCCACGGAGTTAAGACCTTGTCCGAGGCCTTTTATGGGATTCACCGGCCACTCCGCCCCAATAGCAGGCATCATCACCCTACCAATGACCCTAGGTACGTATCCACGACAAGTCACTCGCCTGACCAATTTCATGGTGGTAAATATCAACTCGGCGTACAATGGAATCATCGGAAGACCACTACTAAACGCTATAGAAGATGTGGTCTCAACTTTCCATCAAATGATCAAATTACAGACTCATTAAGGAGTTGAGAAAGCGAGAGGAAATCAGAAGCAAGCACGGTCGTGCTATACTCTATCCACCGATTTGAGAAGGATAGGGCATGCACACCCAGTCGATCCCAAAGGCGAAGATCGATGTCATGCGACAGTCGAAGAGACGGAGAACATCCGGATTTTCGAAGAAGAAGAAAAGACTGTCTCTATTTGGGTCTATGCTCCCTTTCGACCTAAGGGAGCAGTTGATCGCTCTCTTGAAGGAGCATGCAGACGTTTTCGCCTGGTCCCCGAAGGATATGCCCGGCATCGACCCTAAGATGATATCCCACAAGCTGGAAGTCGACCCGACTTCCGGGCCCATGAAGCAAAAGAAGAGGAACAGGGGGGGGCGAAAAGATGAAGGCCCAATCGAGGAAGTGGATCGATTTCTGGAGGCAGGCTTCATTCGGGAATTCAAGTATCCTATTTGGCTCTCGAATGTCGTGATGGTAAAGAAGGTGAACGACAAATGGCGAATGTGCGTCGACTTCACCGACCTCAATAAAGCCTATCCGAAGGATAGTTACCCTTAACCCGGATCGACCATCTAGTCGACAGTGCTTCGGGCTACGAACTCCTCAGCTTCATGGACGCGTTCTCAGGATATAACCAGGTCCAAATGGCACCAGAAGACGAAGAAAAGACTTCTTTTATCAACAATCGAGGTATTTTCTGTTATACCAAAATGTCATTTGGTTTGAAGAGTGCAGGGGCCACGTACCAACGCATGATGAACGGAGTCTTCGAGTCTCAAATTGGGTGGAACCTAGAAGTCTACGTTGACGACATGCTAGTCAAGTCGAAGAAGCCGGCGGATCATATTGCAGATCTTCAAGAGATATTCGCACAGATCCGACGATACAACCTTCGGCTGAACCCTGCCAAATGTACATTAGGGGTTCGATCGGAGAAGTTCATCGGTTTAATGCTGACTAATCGAGGTATCAAGGCTAACCCCGATAAGTTCGCGGTGATCGTAACGTGAAGGAGCCTTCGACTATAAGTGAACTCCAGAGACTGAACGGGAGAATAGCCGCTTTGAGCCGGTTCTTGTCTAAATCAGCCGAGAGATCGTTGCCTTTCTTCAAAGTATTAAGAAAGGCGATATCATCTGCCTCGAACGACAAAAGGGTCATCGAGTGGGACACGGATTGCAAGAAAGATTTCTCCAAACTGAAAGAGTACCTCCGCAGCCCACCACTCCTGACCAAGCCAGACAAGGATGACCAACTCATCATTTATCTGGCCGCTACCATGGAGGCTGTAAGCTCGGTGCTCGTCAAAGAGGACTCGGAAGTGCAACGACCTATCTACTACGTCAGCCAAGTCCTCCGAGGCGCATAAGTAAATTACTCAAGAATAGAAAAGATGTCATTCACGCTGATCCAATCTGCGAGGAGGATGCGACCGTACTTCCAAGTGCACACCATCTTGATCCTCACCAATACTCCCTTGGAACAAACCATAAAGAGGCTAGATCGTTCGGGGAGAATGACGAAGTAGGGATTTGAGGCCGGAATAATTGTCCAAACGTCAGCGGGCAACATATTCGAGTACGCTCTCTACTTCGATTTTCAAACCACAAATAATGGTGCAGAGTACGAAGCGACCATCAACAAACTCTGATTGGCTCGAGCCTTAGGAGCAAATATGGTCCAACTACTCAGCGATTTCAACGTCGTTGTCCACCAAATAAACGGAAGCTTTGGGGCCTGCGAAGACACAATGCAGAGCTACATGCAAGTTGCTAAAGCGGAGCTCGCCAAATTCAGACGAGTAGAAATCCATCATGTACCAAGGTCGAAAAATCACCGAGCCGACGCCCTTTCTAAGCTCGCATCATCCTCCCCTATGTGACTTAGTCGGACAGTGTATGTGCAACGTCTACCACACCCCTGCGTGCGGGAGCAGGAACTGCTAAGCCTTGACCAAGGAGTCACTTGGATGGATCCCATAATCTGTTGAGCACATGGGAAAAACCGACCGACCCGGTAGAGGCGCTAAAGCTAGAACAGAAGGCGTACCAATTCGTTCTGCTAGACGGTTCACTGTACAAAAGGCGATGGGCCAGGTAAGACGTGTTCCCCTATGACGCACCCGTAACCTACACCTAGGTTCCACCTGACGGTGTCACGATCGCCAGGCATAATATGGCCCCTAGGCTACGATTTCGGGCTCAATCCGCAATCGGACGGTGTCGAGTTATAGTATATAAGATGTCGGATCCCACAGGGACGGTGATAGTGTCAATAGGTTATCAGTCTATTTCTAAATGTAGAAGTGAGATAGCTGTCGGGGTAATAGATTTGGGTTGGTTGTCGTTTGTTGTAATATCAATAAAAGGGGACTAGGGCTTTAGGGATCGCCTCTAGGATCGTTGGGGTCGATGTTAGGATAGGATCCTTGCATTGCATTAGGACTAGGGAATTAATCCCCCAATTCGTACCACTCTCGTGGGTTAGAATTGCGGGGTATTTCAGTGGCTCTCGTTGACGCAATGGCGGTAGCCATCAACGTAGCGGTATAGTTCGTCGATGGATCCCTTCAAGACGCGAGCCGGGCATGGTCACGTGCCTTGATCGGATCCAACGATTTCCCTATTCGAATACCTAGATACCCCTTAAGCACATCAATTCCACAGACAATGAGCATGATCTCAGTCCGGGTTATCTACAGATTCGGTAGGATCTACCGAAATACATCCCTAAATCCCCAATTCAACGTAGGGATCCAGATCTACATTTCCCCCCGAGGATCCTAGGGCTAACCCATCAACCCTAGAATAAAACTACTCACGCATCGTAATAGCGGCAGACAAGAATATCAATTTCACAGAAGAAAACATTTTAGCAATCGAGAGATTATGGCTCAAAAACTTACAGTGAGAATAGACGAACAATAGCCAGAGAAAAATCCAAATTCCAATAGCAAACGTAGATAAGAACAATAGTAATGATCTCCAGTATTTGATCCAAAAATTGTTACAAAAATAACTCCAAAAATTCCTACCAAGAATCGCCCAGAGCTCTCCTAAAAAAATCCTAATCAAAAGCCTCATCGAGCCCCCCTCACATCTGCCCGATATCGCCAGCTTCAGTCGCTCCCCAAATCGCGCGCATCACGGCGCGTTCAAATCATTCCAGAAATGCCCCTGGAATAGGCGACCGAGTAGGTAACTCGGTCGAGCAGCTTCTGCTCGGTCAGTGGCTCGGCCCGAGTAAGTGAGCTGCTCGGCTGCTTGGAGAATTTGAAATCGTCCTACCCGGACCGAGTAGATCTCTGCTTGGTCCGAGTAGGCTCGACTCGGTCTGATACTCGAGCTCTACTCGGGCGCTGCTCGGGCTGTGTAATCTGAGGCGACTCGACCGAGCAGATGAGCTGCTCAGTCCGAGTCAGCCCGTATCCGTCGCTGCTGTAATTGATATGGCTCGGTCTGAGCAGCTGAGCTGCTTGGACCGAGCATTTTCTGGGAAATGCTGCAGAATGCTCCTGGGGCTTCTCTCTCTGCTCGCTCTCTCTTTTCTCTCCTCCAATGGCCTCAGAAGTGCAGCGAACTCCTCCAGAGCCCCACCAACGAGCTCCCAAGTGGGGGTCCAAATCGTTCCAAAATCCCTGAAAATTCACGAAACACTACAAAACTCGGAAATATCGTCAGAAATGCAGAATCGTAGTAAAAAGTGGGATTTGGATGCGAAAATGATATGGGATGCGATGAAATAATGATATGAAAATGATGGAAAATATGGACACATCAAAATCCCCCAAGCTTACCTCTTACTCGTCCTCGAGGAAGACGAATAATCGGTACGCCGGGAGGAAAACAAAATGAAAATAAGAAAATGAAAATAGAAAGTAATGAAAAACAAAAGGAGAGATAAGAAGAAAGTGCTAAGGATGATCGGTCAGATCCCAGGCCTAAATAGTATATCACGATGCTCTGAGTGTTAAACATACATGCTATTGATAATTTCTAGCTTTATATATCATATGACATGCAGTGCAGGCAAAGAACAGGGATCTACTGAAATAACACCGTCAAATCATATCAATCTCATGCAATCCCTAGAGTCTAGTATAAAGGAGTTGGCAACGCCCTTTTCAATCACAGATACACAGGGGGAACAAAAGAATCACGCAACATGCAATAGAGAATAGAAGAAATCATGCCATTCAGATATTCACTTCGATATGTGAAAAATCTCCAAAACTAAAGTAATTCGTAAAGTTTAGGGTTTATAAAATCTCCCCGATATGCACCGTCTCCACTTTAATGTCAAGCTCACTCATGTAATCAGTTGGTTTACCCCCCAAGCCTAGCTTGAGGCATCGCATCAAGGAAAATGATATGTAAATTTTATCTTTTCTTCCCAGAATAAATGATAGCTTCTAATGAAATAATACAAGACAATATTTATTCATTTTCGTTCTTTTTCTTTTCTTTTTCAGATATGAATATATACACATTTTTTTTCTTTTTTTCTTCTTCTTTTTTCAATAGAAGCTATACTTTTCTTTTTGGGTTTTGGGAAGTGAAATGCGGTAAATTTAGCTATGGGGGTGCAACCAACTAATATGTAGAGATATAAAATAGATATGTGGAGAAGGAAAATAATGGGACTTTCGGTTCACTCATAAGAGGGTGCACATCAGTTTAATAAAATAAAACCCTAACTAAACTCATATATAGCATGGATATTTTCACTTCTCTAAATGATTACTGAAAAGGCAAGTAGTAATAATCACAATATCAGCAGGCATGCAAACAGAAGTGAATAAGATAAGGAAAGCATGTGCTCCAAGTGTTCTAGTAATGCATGAACCTGGGTGCGTTTCCCAACATAAATCATACCAGATACTAGTTCATGCAATCGATTTTCAATCATTTTAGGTATTACATCAGATAGATCATCAATAGAAATGCATGCATATAGATAATAAAACCTAAATTAACCCTAATAGTATGTCATCGAAAATGAGCATCGCAAAAAACTAATAAAGTCTAGAGAGATATCATCATGTGGACCATCCTTAGCAAAAATAAAAAGAAGCAGAGAAAAAGGGAAAATAGATAAAAAGAGATGCATGCATTGAGAAAAACATAAAATATGATGCAAAATGAGAAAAAATAAAACGAGGTGGGAAAGTGGTGAAAAAGTGAAATAAAAACTGAAAATAAGGGAGGAAAATGTAAAAAATGAAAATAAAGCGGTAGCGCTCATCCCCCAAGCAAACCTAGCAGTGTCCTCACTGCTAAGAAAATGCCCGTGAGCTGGAGATGATGCTAAAGGGGTGGTGTGGGTGGCGAAATAAAATAAAAACTATATAATAAAAGAAAAACGTAATAATCATAAAAATAAGATATGATGCAATGCAATGTATGAAGTGATGCATGGGTGTATCCTCCCCCAAGCTATGTAAAAGTCGGGCCCCAAAAAGACAGATGGGCACAAAATATACGGGGGAGGCAAAAGCTGGGATGGACTACATCAAGCAGAGCCACCACCCTCTGGGGGTGGTGATGGGTCCCTCTGCTGTGGACCCGGGGTGGTGGGAGGCGGGTCTGGCTGTGAGTCATGGGGAGGGCTAATGGTGAGATCGATGGTGGGGGTGGAAGGAGCAGCAGTATATATGACCAGGGCAGAAAGTGGATCAACTGTGATTAAAGACTCAAAAGTAGTAGAAACAGGCTCTGCAGAAGCCTGAGGAAGTGAAGCACTGAGTGGTGTCGAGTGGGTCACAATGTCCGGCATGGGAGGAGGAGCGTGTGTAAGTATGACAGTAGGTGGGCCATGCTGACGAAGAAGGTCTATGATAGATAAAAGATCCGACTCGACTCTCGATCTGTGTGTCCTAGTCTCGACTAGAAAGTCATCGAAATCTCGCTGTAAGCGGGAAGTCAACTCCTCTAGAGCGGTCAATCGAGAGTCTGAAGAACGAGAGTCGGGTGGGGCACTGTGCAAATGTCGGTGAGTCACCACTCGCGTGAAACGGCCCGGTGCAGCTGAGGCACCGTGCCGAGCGCGGAAGGTGGGCGAGGGTGAGCTCGAAGGTATGTCAGAGGCTGCTGAAGGAAGAACGGTAGCTGACACAAAAGTGAAGACAGACGTCGACACGCTCTCGGTAAAAATGGCAGCTGAAGTGGACGAAGTGGGGCCAGAGAGTGTAATGTGGGGACCTAAAGAGGGAGGGACTAATGCAATCAGGTCCGAAAGAGGTGGGAGGGTGGGGGCTGGGTCGTGCGAGGGAGAATCGAGGTCTATAGGTGCGTCAGCAATATGTGTATCGGTGCCCTCCGGTACCGATACAGAGACAGAAGTAATCTGAGTCCTGGGGCAGGAGGTGAAGACAGTCCCCGAGGACTCAACGGAGGCAGACATGGCAGAAACAGAAGTGGTGGAAGTAGTGTCGCCGGAAACTGATGGGTGAGCAGGAGGGGCAGGGATGCCGGCTACCAAAGCAGCTATATCTATGAGCTCGAAAACTGGGGAGCGGGAAACTGGGTCATCGGCAGGTGCCTCGACCGGTGCTCCAGGTGGCTCAAGAACGTGGATGGGCGGGAGTGGGAAAACCTGAGGAATCATCCAGACAAGCTGGACGGCGGGAATGTGCGTCAGGTGAGGAGTGGGTAAAATCAAGTGAGGGGTATGGGTGGTGCCTACTAGATACTGCCAGTGAAGAGAACCGTGTGGACGAATGATGTTCATATGCTCGAGCACGCCGATGGTCAGGCATGTCGGGCTAGGAGGTCGGTAAAGGTCAGCTGGAATCGGGATGTGAAGCATCTGAGCAAAAATAGTGAAAAAGGCACCGCAGCAAATATCGGTGGAGTGGTAGCTGATGGCTGTCTGGTAAAGTCTGTGACACAGCCAGTGGGCTGCGTCAGAAAGCATGAATGGTCGCAGAGAGCCGTCGGGGTGGAAACGGAGAGGTCGGGTCATACCCATAAGATGGATATGCTCGGGGAGGGACATGGTCCCGACTTCAGGTTTGCAAAAAATGGTGCAAGCTAGGTACCGCTGAGCGTAGCGAAGGCATTGGTGCACAATGCACGATGCCTTCGCCCGGCTAGGGCGATACTGTGGCAGTCCAGAAATACGCTCCCAAAAGGAGCGTGCATCAAAATCGGTAAGATCATAGGTAGGGGAGAAGGCTAGTCTGGGCTCTGGGACGCGGGGAAGTGGAAATACTCCCTTATCATAGCGAAAGTGACAGTGCAATTGTGATCAAGGAGGCGGAATGTAATACCGTCACCGACCGGGGTGAAAGCAATGGAGCGAGACCCTCTAGTGCTATGCGGGTGTAGGTCGGGGCATGGACACCGAGGAATCGGTCGAAACCGATAGCTCGGTAAAGGTGGTGAACTCCCTGTAGAAGTCCCAGGGACCTAAGGGCTGGCACGTCTAGAAAAGTGGTAGGGACGAGGCGGCACTGGGAGAGCCTGTAAAAGCACTCTCGATAAGCGGGGTCTCGGAACTGGATACCATAGGTCGGGAGACGTGCAGTGGGGTCATCGCTGGAGGGTGCGGGGTGTGGAGGCGATGAGGTAGAGATGGTGGATGGTGTTGTGGTGACAGGTGTGGTGGTGGTGGGAATGGTGGTGGTGAGGATGGTGGTGGTGACAGCCAGAGCTGTGGTAAAGGGTGTGGTGGTGGTGGTGGTGGACGTGGTAGTGAGGCGTGCACGATGCTGGGGACGGGAAGAGGAGGCGCCAGAAGACAGCCTCTTCCCACGGACGGGAGGCGTGGTAGATCCGTGTGTGCGATGGTGTATGCGGTATGTGAAGTACGGTATGAAAATATATAGTGGAATGAGTGTACCGTAAGTGCGAATGATGCGAACGAGCAGGAGGTCCCCCAAGCTAGTCCACGCTGCTGCTACTGACGTAGGAGGAGAGTATCTGAAATTAGAAACGATCAAAACGTCAGTTAATCAAATAAAAACGGGTGGAAAGCATATATGATGTGACTCGGACCGAGCAGAGAGCTACTCGGTCCGAGTTGTGCAACTCGTGTAGTGGGTGCGATTCGGTGGGGGAGGATTTGACCGAGCACCGAGGTGCTCGGTCTGTGCCCTAGGGCACGAATTGGGGGGAAGCGGGATCGACGTCCGCCGTGGAGAGAGAAGGGGGGTTTGTGGCGGTAGAGGGGGGGGGGGATTAACGGAGGGGGTGGTTTTGGGGAGGCAGGTGGCCGGCGCAGTCGGCTGCGGTGGCGCCGTAGACGGGGCCGTCGGCTGAGTAGGGCGGCGGCGATGGGGGGAAGGGGAGGATAGGGGCGGAGAGGGGGAGAGAAAAGGGGATAGAGGGGAGGGGCGGCTGACTGGAGGGCGACGGAGACGGCGGAGCTGAAGGCGGCGCCGGTGTCGCTTCAGGTTGAGGCGGCGGAGGGAGGGTTTTGTCGATCGATTAGGGGAAAAAGTGGAGCTCGGGGGAGATTTTCGGGGGAAAAATTTTTAGATTTAGGGTAAAATGATTTAACGGTGAGATTAAAAAGGAAGCGGGTTGCGGGGTAAAAACTGACCCGACTCGGTCCGAGCAGCTACGCTACTCGACCGGGTCAATGTATAAAAAATTTGAACGAAATATCGACTCAACTCGGTCCGAGCAGCTAGGCTGCTCGACCGGGTCAACATAAAATTTTTGAATGAAATACTCTCTCCGAGTCGTTTCCTACTCGGGTCGAGCTAATAATATTCTGTCCGGGTCGACAGGGTGATGTTTTCTCCCCAAATTTCAAGCCCGTACGACTCGACCGAGCTGTAGGATGCTCGGGCCGAGTCGTGTCCCGCTCGGGCCGAGCCAATAATACTCTGTCTGGGTCGACAGAGTGACGTTTTCTCCCCAACTTTAATTTCCTGTAGTACTCGATCGAGCAACGGTCTGCTCGGTCCGAGTCTATTTCTGCTCGGTCCGAGTCTATTTCCTGTAGTACTCGACCGAGCAGCTAGCTGCTCGGGCCGAGCAAAATGGCCGTGATTCTCCGTATCTGTACTGCTCGACTGAGCAGATGAGCAGCTCGGTCGAGTCTCCCGTATCTCTTTTTCCTCTTCTTTTCCCTTGGTTTTCTTCTCAAATCTTTGAATCCGTTGCTTTCCTCCGGCTTCCTTCCGTTTATAATGACCATATGCATACCCCCAATAGTCCGTTCTGCACAAAACACGAACTCATCACATTTTTATGATTTTTATAATTTTATCTAAAAATACGAAATAAAAAATAAAAATAAGAAAATAAGAAAGAAAATTTAAAATCTAAGGAATTGGGTTGCCTCCCAATAAGCGCTCGTTTTCAGTCATGAGCTCGACTCCCTCTGATATATCAATGCTCATTTGGCGCGCGCGGTGGTCTCGCGTCAATCTTCGGGGTGGTGCAAATCGGCGGCGTTTGATTTCCTCTCGCTCCAATATTCTCCTCAACATAAGATATGGTCTCCGGCACTTGGTGATTTGATGATTGACGTAGAAACTCCTCATCCAATACTTGGATGTACGCGGCGACCGCTTTTTTGTAGGTTGGGTCGCTGTCGTCGTCGATGCTTGCCATCATTGGGTCCTTCATGACCCCTTCAGCAGTGAACTCTTCAATTGCTTCCTCTTCAAGAAGCTCTAGATAACTAGCCCCTTCTACATGGGCTCGCTCCTTCATCGGCTTTTGTAGCCGGAACTCAGCTTCAATATCCCCCATATTGAGGGAGAGGGTCCCTTCTCGAACGTCTATCAGAACTCCGGCCGTCGCCATGAAGGGGCGGCCGAGTATGAGTTGAGAGCTCCCTCCCTCAGGCATGTCCATAATGATGAAGTCGACTGGGATACATAGCCCTGGAGGTATTTGAAGGATGATGTCCCTCGCTATCCCCACCGGGTAGGTAATGGAATGATCGGCGAGCTGGATGGACATGCTCGTCTGTTCCAGCTCACTTCCCGTCTGGAGTCTTTTGAAGATGGAGATGGGCATCAGGCTGATGCTGGCCCCCAAGTCAATTAATGCTCTACTGATTGGCATGCCGCCGATGGAACATGGCACGGTGAAGCTCCCCAGATCCAGCAGCTTCCGGGGGATGTGATTTCTGATATCGGATGTGGAATCCTCCAATAGCTTTATTTCCTCGAGCTTTCTCTTTCCCGTGATGATATCCTTCAGAAATTTGGCATATGTCGGGATCTCGGTGATGGCATCAATAAACGGGATATTCAGCTGAATTCCTTTTAATAACTCCATAAACTTGGAGTACTTTTTCTCCAATTTGGCTAAGGCTAGCCTCTGTGGGTATGGAGGAGGAGATCTGGGGACTCTGCCCTTAGATGCATCAACGTGAGGTGGCGTCGTAGTAGGGATGACGGGAGGTGCATCCGCTTTCTCCTCAATAATAATAGGCCCTTCAGTGGCCTCAACTCTATCACTGTCATCAATAACTTCTTCGATGGCGACCTTTTCCTTGTTCAGCACCGGAACCATAACGGGATCAGTCACCCATCCACCACGTGTGGTCACTGAAACCACGGCATTGGCTTGAGCTCTGGGGTTAGTCTCCGGCTGGGAGGGTAATCTCCCCTGATTCTTCAGCAGCTGCGACATTTGCCCTCTCAGTTCATCAAGTGAAGAATTGATATTCTTGAATTGGTTCGATGTGTCCTGATTGAAGCGGATCTGGCCGCTCATGAAGGTCTCCAGTGTAGATTCAAGATTAGACTTTGGCAGAGCCGGCGCATAATTCTGCTGAGGTGGCCGGTTGAACTGATATCCCGGCGGCCTGTAGGGCCCAGCTGGCCTAAAGCCACCCTGTTGCTGGCTCTGCTGCTGCTGAGGAGGAGGTGGTGGTCTTTGAAATTGTGGAGGTTGCAGCCCTCCACTTGGGTTTGCATAGGAAAACCCCGGGTGATTCCTGACAGCAGGATGCTGCCACTGATTCTGTCCCTCTCCTTGGACGTACTGCACGGTCTCTGATGTCTCAGCACCCTCATAATGGCCCTCAACAGGGATATATCCGGGATCTACATACTCCTCCCTGGGATGATAGGAAGTGCTGGGTGCTGCTGGGATGGAGTCTAGGCGCTGCTCGATGCGGGCCACTTGCTTGCACAAGGTCTCAATGTGAGAATCCAAGTAACTAGCGACCTTGACCTCAGGAGTCCGGGTCACTACGGTCCGTTCATCGTTCCACTACTGGGTATTGGCCACCATGTGCTCCAACAGATCTATAGCCTCCTTGGGAGACTTATCAAGTAAGACGCCTTGCGCCGCAACATCAATGATCATTTTGGTGCTAGGCTGGAGCCGATTGTAGAAGCTCTGCACCAGATCCCAGGGCTGTATCCCATGATGAGGACACTGGTGTTGAAGGTCCTTGAACCTCTCCCAAGCCCCGTAAAGCGACTCCTGCGGGAGCTGCTTGAAGTTCGATATAGCTCCACGGATCCGGACAGTCTTCGATGGTGGATAAAACTTATCCACAAATGCAAGCACGAGCTTCTCCCATATGGTGAAGTGGCTGGGAGGGTGAGCTCAGAGCCAATAGTAGGCCTTGTCCCTCAAAGTAAAAGGGAAGAGTCGCAGCTTCACCGCATCAGCACCGACGTCCTTTGCCTTGAATGTATCACATTTTGCCAAGAAGGAGTCAATGTGGTGGTTGGGATTTTCGTGAGGATGCCCATGGAAGGGATCCTGCTGCATGAGATTGATCAACCCCGTCTTGAGCTCGAAACTCGCTGCCACCAGCTGCGGTCTAAGAATTGAGGAGTTGTTCCCAAACATTGGTTTCATATGGTCCCTGATGGACCCAGTGCGAGGAGGAGGAGGAGGAGGATTTTCTCCCATCTGAGCGGATGGAGATGAACTTCTGCTAGAGGCTCTCAATGCTCTGGCTGTCTTTTCGATCTCATGATCGAACAATAATTCTCTAGTAGTCCCCTTGTGGCGGGTGTTCATGCACCAACAAAACTCAGAAGAATACCGTCAGTAGCACCGAAATAAATAAAGGGAATAAAAATAATGGAGGGGTGAGAAATGATAAGAGTGCTAGCAAACTTCACAAAAAATGGAAACAAACTGAGATAAGAACACTATTGTCGTCCCCGGCAACGGCGCCAAAAACTTGACGCACCCGTAACCTACACCTAGGTTCCACCTGGCGGTGTCACGATCGCCAGGCGTAATATGGCCCCTAGGCTACGATTTCGGGCTCAATCCGCAAGCGGACAGTGTCGAGTTATAGTATATAAGATGTCGGATCCCACAGGGACGGTGATAGTGTCAATAGGTTCTCAGTTTATTTCTAAATGTAGAAGTGAGATAACTGTCAGGGTAATAGATTTGGGTTGGTTGTCATTTGTTGTAATATCAACAAAAGGGGACTATGGCTTTAGGGATCGCCACTAGGATCGTTGGGGGTCGATGTTAGGATAGGATCCTTGCATTGCATTAGGGCTAGGGAATTAATCCCCCAATTCGTACCACTCTCGTGGGTTAGAATTGCGGGGTATTTCGGTGGCTCTCGTTGACGCAATGGCGGTAGCCATCAATGTAGCGGTATAGTTCGTCGATGGATCCCCTCAAGACGCGAGCCGGGCATGGTCACGTGCCTTGATTGGATCCAACGATTTCCCTATTCGAATCCATAGATACCCCTTAAGCACATCAATTCCATAGACCGTGGGCATGATCTCAGTACGGGTTATCTACGGATTCGATAGGATCTACCGAAATACAGCCCTAAATCCCCAATTCAACGTAGGGATCCAGATCTACATTTCCCCCCTAGGATCCTAGGGCTAACCCATCAACCCTAGAATAAAACTACTCACGCATCGTAATAGCGACAGACAAGAATATCAATTTCACAGAAGAAAACATTTTAGCAATCGAGAGATTAGGGCTCAAAAACTTACAGTGAGAATAGACGAACAATAGCCAGAGAAAAATCCAAATTCCAATAGCAAACGTAGACAAGAACAAGAGCAATGATCTCCAGTATTTGATCCAAAAATTGTTACAAAAACAACTCCAAAAATTCCTACCAAGAATCGCCCAGAGCTCTCCAAAAAAAATCCTAATCAAAAGCCTCATCGAGCCCCCTCACAGCCGCCCGAGATCGCCAGCTTCAGTCGCTCCCCAAATCGCGCGCTTCACGGCGCGTTCAAATCATTCCAGAAATGCCCTTGGAATAGCTGACCGAGTAGGTGACTCGATCGAGCAGCTTCTGCTCGGTCAGTGGCATGGCTGCTTGGAGAATTTGAAATCGTCCTACCCGGACCGAGTAGATCTCTGCTCGGTCCGAGTAGGCTCGACTCGGTCTGATACTCGGGCTCTACTCGGGCGCTGCTCGGGCTGTGTAATCTGAGGCGACTCGACCGAGCAGATGAGCTGCTCGGTCCGAGTCAGCCCGTATCCGTCGCTGCTGTAATTGATATGGCTCGGTCCGAGCAGCTGAGCTGCTCGGACCGAGCATTTTCTGGGAAATGCTGCAGAATGCTCCTGGGGCTTCTCTCTCTGCTCTCTCTCTCTCTCTCTCTCTCTCTCTCTCTCTCTCTCTCTCTCTCTCTCTCTCTTCTTCTCTCCTCCAATGGCCTCAGAAGTGCGGTGAACTCCTCCAGAGCCCCGCCAACGAGCTCATGAGCACGTCGGATGTGTCCATACCCAAGTGGGGGGTCCAAATCGCTCCAAAATCCCTGAAAATTCACGAAACACTATGAAACTCGGAAATATCATCAGAAATGCAGAATCGTAGTAAAAAGTGGGATTTGGATGCGAAAATGATATGGGATGCGATGAAATAATGATATGAAAATGATGGAAAATATGGACACATCACCCTACCTCAAATGCTTAGCCTCGCAGGAAGCGCTCTATGTGATCCAAGAGATCCACGAGGTCGATTACGGGAACCATTGCGGGGGGAAAGCAATAGCTTTGAAGGTCGTAAGACAAGGTTACTTCTGGCCAATCATGTTCAAGGATGTTGTCGAGTACGTACGGAAGTGTCCGACTTGCCAGAAATTCTCAAGGATCAGCTCGGCCCCTCCAACTGATCTGATCCACATCGTCGGTCCAGTACCCTTCGCTAAGTGGGGATTGGACCTCCTCGATCTGTTCAAGCAAGCGAGCGGGCAACAGAAATTCCTGATAGTGGCAATCGACTACTTCACGAAATGGATCGAGGCAGAGCTCCTGTCCTGAATCACCAGGAAGGAAGTCAGGAGCTTCGTCTGGAAATCCATTGTCTGTCGGTTTGGCTCCCACAATCCATTGTGACGGACAATGTGACACAATTCGACAGTGCCGGCTTCAAGGATTTCTGCTCCGAGATGAAGATTAAGCTGCATTTCGCCTCTGTCCCCCCATCCACGGTCCAATGGATTGGTAGAGGCTACTAACAAATGCATCCTTGGACCCCTTCGGAAGAGAATAACCGGGCTCGAGGGAACCTGGCCGGAGGAGATCATTGGCATACTATGGTCGTACAGAACTACCCACAAAACCTTAACATGTGAAACGCCATTCATGCTTGCTTATGGTTTGAAGTTGACGTCCCAGAGGAGGTTAATAAACGACCACTTCGTCTCCAATACTACGACGAAGAGAGAAACTCAGAAGGACTCATACTCAACCTACAACTGGTCGACGAGGTTCCTGAACTGGCTTTGGCGACCTTCATTGAACAAAAAGGACGCATGGCTCGGTATTTGAACTCCAAGATACGTGGACGTAGCTTCCGTATAGGTGACTTGGTGCTATGTTAGGCTGCCTTAACCCCTGAGATTCTCAAGCAAGGAAATCTCGCTGCGAAGTGGAAAGGGCCTTACAAAGTGATCGATGTGCTCGGTCTGGCCACCTATCGGCTCACTACATTGGATGATAGGAAGCTACCCCATCATTGGAACGCTGAGCATTTGCGAAAGTACTATCAATGATTGTACCAGCGATGGTAAATACATTGGGTGACCAAAACTTACCTTTGTTTTTTATCTTACACAAATTTATGATAAATACAAAGTCAATCGTTTCGTACCTATCTAATGATTTCTAAACCTAGTCGTCAGCTGTAAGCCGAGGGATCATCCCTCGCCACTGAATGACCCTCGATAGTCGTTAGCCGTAAGCCGAGGGATCACCCCTCGCCACTGAACGACCCTTGACCATCGTCGGTTTTAAGCGGAGGGATCGTCCTCGTCACCGAACGACCCTCGACCCTCGTCGGCCATAAGTTGAAGGGGCCTCCCCCCTCACCACCGGACGACCCTAGTCATCAGCCGTAAGCCGGGAGATCACCCCTTGACACTAAATGACTCCCGATCGTCGTCGACCGTAAGCCGAAGGGCCTCGCCCCTCGCCACCGAACGACCCTCGACCTTTGTCGGCTGTAAGCTGAAGGGGCCTCGCCCCTCGCCACCAAATGACCCTTGACTTTCGTTGGCTCTAAGTCGAAGGGGCTTTGCTCCTTGCTACCAAACGAAATGTGCCCCTGTGGTTTATGGTCTAGAAGATTGCATTTATCGGGTGAATGCGCCTAACTTACCATCGACCAAACTTACCATCGATTTCTATGAAATTGAAAATCGAGTCGTTGAGGGGTCATACACATGCATATCGCATATCTTATGCTCAGATAAAAATCAAATGAAGACTCAAAAATTTGTCTATCAAAAATTTGTCTTTTTTCAAAGCAAGAAAGGGTTACATAAAACCTAGGCTAAATTTTGCTAGCCTAGGAGGGAGGAGCGCCTCGCGGCACAAACCTGAAATATCATCCGAAAAGACGTCGTCGAAGTCTCTAACGATTGCTGGCCTACTAACCTCCATCTGTATGGCAACAACGATCGACTCCTCCGGCTTGGCCCGAAATCTAACGAGCCCAAGCGATCGTTCTCTGATATGAAACTCAAATTCCGGCTGGCCTGGAATCCTAAACACCACTTTCTTGCTGCGACAATCGATCGATGCGCGAAAGTCTCCCAACCAATCGATACCAAGAACAACATCAAAATGTGGCAGATCATGGATAATGAAGTTGGCATAAAGCTTGTGTCCACTGATCACCAATGGAATCGAGCGGCGTCCCAAATTAACCGTCACCACTCTGTTCCCTGTAGGATGTCCCAACACTCAGGAAGTGTATGGGTGGGAATGGAGTGTTCTGTTACGAATCTCCGGGTTATGATGCACATAGATGCACCGCAGTCAAACAAGGTTAATGCCGTGAAGGATGACACTAAAATGGTGCCTAAGATAGAGAGATCATAACTAAGGTCACACTAGTGTCACTAATCTAACTAGGGATTATTAGACTTGCACATGTTAAATTGGATATTTTAAATGAGTGCGAGTAATTCTATTGCTTTGAACTTTTCGCGGGACCTGCATGGGCTACCACTAAAACCTGTCACGCACCGCTTCCCAAAACGGATGCAAGGACGAGACGAAGGTTCGCATAGGCCAGAGCTATGAGGCCCGGGCCCAATAAGCGTCTGTAGGGATACCATTTAAAATTTCAGGTTCTTGCGTATAACAGATCATTACAATAAGAATAAGAGTACTAGAAAGAAAACTGCATTCATTATTAAAAGAGATCATATCCAGCATTTATATCAAGTCTAATAAAAGAAGCCCGGCCTGGCTACAACTACTGAAAAGGAGACTAATGGTGCAAAGCACCCAACCTAGGCAGAAAGTAAAGTGGTGCTACGCACCCAACTAGAAAGTAGTAACCTGATTCGGGATATAAATTGCATATTTCCCCCCCATTTCTGGGCATTTTATGTGTATATCATGTTAATTTTGGCTTGATACGAGCGTATTTGTGATATCGTGTATTATTAAAGCATATTCCTATTTTATACATAAAATGTGGTTTTTATGGACTAATTTTGCTCTCCTTATTTTTCAGGTACTTTTGGGATTTTTCTGGATTTTCTGGAATTTTTCCAAAATTTTGGGAGCTTCGGGCTAATTTTGGAGATTTTTGGAGCAAAGAATGCAATTTCTGGATTTAAAAAAGAAAGAAAATCAAAATATTTATAATGGGCCCGCTGGAAGATTTTAAAAAAAATTAATTTAAAAAAAGCACAAGGGCCCATTTCTTGCGGCCCGCTCTTGGAGCGGGCCGCCGCTGCTGTTGAAAAAAAAACAATAAAACAAACGGAAGCAGGATGAGCCCGCTGGGGGGCACGGTACGCGATGCGCGCGTGCCATGCCCAGGAGAGCGGGCGCCCTCCATTTTGGCGGGTCGGGCGCCCGTGCGCCCGACCCGCTTCGCCCTTTCCCCTCAAGCGTGCGCAAGTGCGGGTTTCGGGCGCGATTTCAGCAGCCCGCAAGCCCGAATGCCCAATTCTGGGGTTATTTCGCCTGTAGCGATTGGGAGACTTCGGCAACTTCGTTTTTAAAGTTCCAGAAAGTGATTTTTGGGGGTTTTTCTTCTTCCCCAAAGCTAGGGCTAGGGTTTGGAGGCCATGAGAGGTTGGAGAGCTTGGAGGTGGAGCAAATAGGTGGAAGGAAGGCTTCATCCTAGGGAGATCTTGGGTGATATCTCTCTAACCCCTTTTGTAATTTTGATATCTCTTTATTGTAATGAATTTGGACGAATTTGTGAATGAAAATTCCATCGTTTGTTTCATGATAATAGAGTAGTATTGAATGGTTTGGATTGTGATTTATTGTGTTTGGTTGCTAATTTTAGCCCTAATTGCCTCTTGCTCATTTTGAATGTTAATGTTGGATGATTATTAGGGCACAATTTGATTGGTTAAGACCCGAGAGGGCACACTTTGAGAAAATACCATGCTCATATTTGATTAGTGCCATGATAATACATCCATCCATATTGCTAATTGTTGTGTTCTTTAAAGCTAAATTTTCCGATTAGGCTTCCTTAGCCGGATGACCGATTGAGTTATAAGCGGGTAATTGGAGTTTGATTAACGCCGATCTTAGTGAACCCACAACTCATTCTCCTCGCCTAGCTATCCTAAATCCTCATTTGGTTCTCTAACCCTATCCACTTAGGATAGGATTTTTGTTTTCACCACACTTTTACTCACACTTATTCACCGTTAGCGAGGTGGTTGTAGCACACTTTATTTTTCTTTATCAATCAATTTTATGAATATAGAACGACGTGTCCCTGTGATCCGACCCGGTACTCACCTGTTATTTATAAATATATTGCATTGACACTCCTACGTTTGGGAGTGGAAGGCGTGCCATGTGCGCGTTTTTCATGTCAACCAATTGGCGCCGTTACCGGGGACAACGGTTTATATTATTAGCATTTTTTGATTGATTTTGAAAATTTTAGTGTGATACTTCTATCTCTTAGTGTTGTGTCTTTTCAATTTATTTATTTTCCACCTATTGAGTCTTTTGGTTGTTTATTTTCATTGTTTTGAAAAAAAATTTTAACATGGCATCATCTTCAAATTTTTCCGATATTGATCTGGAGGATATCCCACTCCCGCCATTCTGTCATGGTTCAGAGTGGGAAAATCCTTATTTGCATTTGAAAAGTTTGAAGATTGGATATTTTCATGTCTTGGTGGGAAAATTTTTGATGATTGCATATACTTTAGATTTTTTCCCTCTACTTTGCATGATGATGCTAGATTGTGGTTTGATTCATTGTCTCTCGACTCACATTTTACTTGGTTATCATTTCAGGCTAAATTTCTCCGAGTGTTTTTGCCTATCTTTTTGGAGCAGGTACAGGGGCGGCAGGCCATAGAGCAGCATATAGCGAGCTTTGCCCAAGCTAAATGGGAGGCCTACCATCAGGCTTGGCAGAGGTTCAATGATTTGATGCTTGCGTGCCCACACCAGAGTTTCCACGAGGATCATCTCCTGCAGATATTTTATACTGGATTATTGCCATCTGGGCGGGATTTTGTGCAGATGAGCTGCGGTGGAGAATTCTTTGATTATTCGACCGAGGATTCATAGTGTTACCTGAGAGACCTTGCAGAGTGGGAGCAGCCTGCACCATCTGGAGAGCTGTCACTTGGATATGAGGATGATGGCCAGTCCCAGTTTCCACTTCAGGATGCAGTCCAACAGGTTCAGTTCCAGCCCGAGGAGCCAGCCGAGGGCTCATTCCAATGCGACCCTATGGAATACCAAGAGAAACATGTGAAGAGGGTGCATTGGGGCCAAGTAGAGGAATTTGAGTATATACATTTGGAGGAGTCAGAGGAGATGGATGAAGGGGTGTGTGTCGACCATGTTGATGACACGATGCATTTTTATGTTGGTGGTGATGTTGTGGTGGATGCATGTGAAGGCACGAGCGATATGGATGATATTGGAGAGCCTGAGTTATGTTTCCCGTCTACGACATCTGCCCATTTTGAGGTGTACATGTGCATGGGACGGACTGCTGAGAGAGTTTTCTTCGATGATGATGAGGATGATTTAGGCGAGTGAGTGAGCTTACAGACCATGACGGAGCTCGAGCTAGACTTTCCTCCTACTTCAGTGCAGCAGGTCATATACCCTTCACCTCAGGATACGCACCAAACCATCATTCATGGAGATTTTCAGGATACACTTCATACTCCAGTGAGGTTTGCGGAGCCTACACTTTCTGATAGCGAGGACGATTGCGAGATGGTCTACATTGAGCCTGAGCCGTCGCCTCCTCCAGATTCTCTTCTGCAGCCGCTTTTCCCTCATCCTGAGGCAGAGTGTCATGCCACATCTAGCGACATTTTTCAGGGAAGTCCCTACCATCTCATGCCTTGCATTTCTGAATCTAAATTTTCACTTCCATACATATTTGATTCAGATTGTCGTCTATTGCATTTAAATTCTTTTATTTATTTTGACGACCCGTTTTGGAATGCTTTTGCAGGGCATGAGGACATGACTTGGATTGATGTAGCTCATCTCCCACATGACATATATTATCCCAAGGGGACGCTGGGGGTTGCATTGCTGGAATCCAAGGAGGTCGGTGGAGGCCTTACTCCAAAGCGGCTGGCGGAGGAGCGTAAAGATATGATTGAGCAGTTGCCACCACCGATGTACATTCGAGATCCACCTTTTGCTAAGTTGTATTCTTTCCAATAGTGTAAATAAATAAATGTTTTATTTTAGTGTTTTCGTCTGCTTTTCTTTTCTTTTCTAGGATCTTTTGCGAGATCTAATACTCTCCCAACATTGAGGACAATGTTTATTTTAAGTTGGGGGGAGAGTGTTAGAATCTTTAGGATTGTTAGGATTTTGATGTTAGCGTAAAATATATTTTTTGAGACTCCTCCATCTTGCTCTCATCCAATGAACTTCATTGCACATCACATTTTGGCCTCATTGTCCATACGCCGTTTGCTTTGTGCTTAGTCCCTACATGCTTAATGACATGCAATTTTTTCGGATTATCATTTTGGTATCAAATTCATAAATGTTTGATTGGCACGTTTTCATTTCTTTTCCAATTTGGATTCATATGCGAATATGCCATGCATGGAACTACATTATATGTCGTGATACCCTCTTTGAGACAATTTGGGAAAAGTTTGGTGTAAGTGATTGCATGAGTTGGGATGAATGGTGTAGTTTTTGATTGGATTGGGTGTGGCCAATTGTGTATGCTTTGTTTTCTTCTTAGAAGTGAGTGGATGAGTTGATAATTCAAGTTGAGAAAGAGAGTTGAAATAAGCGAATGTTTTTTCTAATCAAATCGAGTAGCCGGTGCCACACGAAACATTGGGGAGGACGCCAAAGATGAGATTTAGGGAATCATTCCATCCATTTGCATATATAGCGTCATCGCGTGTATGCAAATGTGGCCGTGTTTGCATTTCATAGCGTTATCACGTGAATGCAAAACATAAACATCAAAAACAAAAACAAAAAAATACAAAAAAAAGAAAAGAAAAAAATGAATGAATAAATGAAAGAATAAGCAACATGAGTGATGCAATCTCATCTCCCACCACTTAGAGGAATTTCTTTTGTATTGGCTATTTCCATGAAAATTGGAAACTTTGTCATTTGTGATATATCCTAATGAATGTGATACGGGCTTATTACCTCACTTTTCTTTGAATTGGATTGAAGAGAGTTTCATTTGTTATCTACTTTCATACATTAAGTATATTGGCTTTGAAATCATTTGGAAACATCATTTGGGGTGCCATGATGATATCTCGAGTTTGGTGCATGTTTTTCACTTTAATCCAAATTTATCGCATATTTTGCTAGGGACCAGCAAAAAGCTAGTTGGGGGGTGATTCGGGATATAAATTGCATATTTTCCCCCCATTTCTGGGCATTTTATGTGTATATCATGTTAATTTTGGCTTGATACGGGCGTATTTGTGATATCGTGCATTATTAAAGCCTATTCCTATTTTATACATAAAATATGGTTTTTATGGACTAATTTTTGCTCCCCTTATTTTTCAGGTACTTCTGGGATTTTTTCTGGATTTTCTGGAATTTTTCCAGAATTTTTGGGAGCTTCGGGCTATTTTTGGAGATTTTTGGAGCAAAGAATGCAATTTCTGGATTTAAAAAAAGAAAGAAAATTAAAATATTTATAATGGTCCCGCTGGAAGATTTTAAAAAAAATTAATTAAAAAAAAGCACAAGGGCCCATTTCTAGCGGCCCGCTCTTGGAGCGGGTCGCTGCTGCTGTTGAAAAAAAACAATAAAACAAATGGAAGCAGGCTGAGCCCGCTGGGGGGCACGGCACGCGATGCGCGCGTGCCGTGCCCAGGAGAGTGGGCGCCCTCCATTTTGGCGGGTCGGGCGCCTGTGCGCCCGACCTGCTCCGCCCTTTCCCCTCAAGCGTGCGCAAGTGCGGGTTTCGGGCGCGATTTCAGCAGCCCGCAAACCCGAATGCCCAATTCTGGGGTTATTTCGCCCGTAGCGATTGGGAGACTTCGGCAGCTTCGTTTTTACTGTTCCAGAAAGTGATTTTTGGGTGTTTTCTTCTTCCCCAAAGCTAGGGCTATGATTTGGAGGCCATGGGAGGTTGGAGAGCTTGGAGGAGGAGCAAATAGGTGAAAGGAAGGCTTCATCCTAGGGAGATCTTGGGTGATATCTCTCTAACCCCTTTTGTAATTTTGATATCTCTTTACTGTAATGAATTTGGACGAATTTGTGAATGAAAATTCCATCGTTTGTTTCATGATAATAGAGTAGTATTGAATGGTTTGGATTGTGATTTATTGTGTTTGGTTGCTAATTTTAGCCCTAACTGCCTCTTGCTCATTTTGAATGTTAATGTTGGATGATTATTAGGGCACAATTTGATTGGTTAAGACCCGAGAGGGCACACTTTGAGAAAATACCATGCTCATATTTGATTAGTGCCATGATAATACATCCATCCATATTGCTAATTGTTGTGTTCTTTAAAGCTAAATTTTCTGATTAGGCTTCATTAGCCGGATGACCGATTGAGTTATATGCGGGTAATTAGAGTTTGATTAACGCCGATCTTAGTGAACCCACAACTCATTCTCCTCGCCTAGCTATCCTAAATCCTCATTTGGTTCTCTAACCCTACCCACTTAGGATAGGATTTTTGTTTTCACCACACTTTTACCCACACTCATTCACCGTCAGCGAGGTGGTTGTAGCAGCACACTTTATTTTTCTTTATCAATCAATTTTGTGAATATAGAATGACTTGTCCCTATGATCCGACCCGGTACTCACCGGTTATTTATAAATATATTGCATTGACACTCCTACGCTTGGGAGTGGAAGGCGTGCCACGTGCGCGTTTTCCGGGTCAACCATAACCTCTGTAAGACGGCGACGGAAAGGACCTCTAAGTCTGGTCCTCGTCTGGAAATTACTCCGGGCAATGTCCTCTGACTCCAAGTCCACCGTTAAAGCTGGCTCGTCTATGTACTCTGTCTCGGTACCTGACGTACAACACCCAAGAGAAAGGAGTTGTACGTCAGGTAGAGTCTACAAGGGAAAGGTGAGAAGACTCTACTGCAAGTGTAAAGGAAATTTAAAGACAACTTTTTAATGGTTGATTTCATGAAATGATGCAGCTTGGCGTTTATTCATTTATGCAATGAAAGTAAAGACTGTGCGGAAAGTAAACGTGGCAAGCAAAGTCGTAGCGTAAGCTACCGAGACAAGACTAGAAAAGACTAGACGAGACAGTGTGACACCAAGACTCGACACCAAGAGGGTTCACGCCTTCAGCTTAGAAAGTGGCCAAACTCTCTAACCTGGTGGCCGCTTAACCCTACCCCACCCCAAGACAAGACAAGACTGGACAAGACTGTATAGGACCACTCACTCTGCTAAGTGAGTGCCTCTATCCCCACGGTCTGCAGGGACACCCACTCTGTCCTGGTGAGTGCCGAGCTTCCCGTAGGTGAATCTGTATCACTGTATAGGTCCACTCACTCTGCTAGGTGAGTGCCTCTATCCCCACGGTCTGTAGGGTCACCCACTCTTTCCTGGTGAGTGCCGAGCTTTCCGTAGGTGAAGCTGTAACAAGGATCACCCACTCTGCTAGGTTGGTGTCTCAATGCCCGCAGGCTGTGTATCTGTACAAGGGATCACTCTCTCTGCTAGGAGAGTATCCTAATGCCCGCAGGCCGTGCAAAACATGACATGAAAGATGTTACATGACATGAGTATAGTTGTTCTAGGGTGTCCACATGCACACACACACACACACAGAATAGTCCATAGCATGACAGTTATAGCAGTCTGTATGCCTAGACTTCGTCGTCAAGTCTAGGCTGATGTGGGGGTCTCGGACGCTATCATTTCACGTCCAGTTCTCTTTGTTCAACAGTTTTCAATTCTAAGAAAGAAGGGGCCTAGATGTGGCCGTAACTACGCAAGTGGGGGCACTTGCCTGCGGTGGCAAGTAGGACGTCCGTCGGAAGAGTCTCGTCTCGATCGGCGCGTCAGTCAACGTCCGCTGTCACAAGTCAGCGGCGGGCGTCAGAACCAGTTTAGCAACATATTAAGTTGTTTCTAAGTTGATCGGGACTATCCTATCAGTTTCAAGTCAAATTTGAATGTTTAGCCTATCTGACGATTCTATCCTATGTGCACAGTCAAAATGTCCGATCGTCGATCTACGGTTTCACATCGTTTTAAATGAGCGTAAAATAAACTTAGTTGTTTAAGTTGACGATTTTTAATTATGGTTTGATGACTTAATGTTTGGGTTGCTACAAGTGAGAGGGCTAACCTGGTGCGGCGAACGCGCACGAGTCTGACGTCGGGTCTGGAAACGGTGGCAGTGTTCGTGTCCTCGACTGCAGGTAGCGCAGTAAGGGTCGTCTCGGGATCGTCTCGGCCGTGGGTAGCGCAGCGAAACGGTACGACAACGGTACGACGTCGGAATCACCTCGATTGCGAGTAGTGCAACAAAGCGGTAACGGTGACGGGACGTCGGGAGGCCGCGAGATCTGCAGGAGTCGTGCGTGGGCTCCTAGGGACGCAAAGGGATAGCCGTCGGCTACGGAGGGTGGCCGACAGCGAGATCGCAAGGGAGAGGGGCTGCCGGGATGGGTTCTAGGCCGTGAGGGGCTGCCGGGAGGGGTATGTGAAGATAAAGGACGTGCGTGGGGTCGAGATGGTCGGACAACTGCGGCCTAGGGACTGCCGGGATGCGCAGGTTGCCGGGGGTTGCGTGGAGGGGCTTGCGTGAAGGTGGATGGCCGGAAACCATGGGGGAGTGGCAGTTTTGGAGAGAGAGAGGCTGTTTTGTGCGGTTTCAAGGGGAGAGCGCAGTTTGGCTATAAGGGGACGGCCATGGAGCAGCTGCGCGTGCGGAGGGTGGCCGGAACAAGGCTGTCGCCGGCAAGAGGGGGCTGGAGATCTGGGGTGCTGCAGTTTCAGGTTGGGCGGCAGCCTCTTGCGTGGATGATGGAGGAGGAGGCCGCAAGGGGATGTTTGCTGTGCGGGTGAAGGAGAGCAGGCCGGAGGGAGGATCGCCGGCGTCGGATGGTAGGCCGGCGGCCTGCTGCGGTTGCTGCTGTGTGGTGATGCGGGAGCCTGGTTATTGTAGGGGCTGTTGACAGTTTTTTGGGTGTCTTGGGGAAGTTGGGAAGAGGGAGGAGGAAGAGAGGGTTGTCGAGATGACCAGAGAAAGGTGGATAGATGGCCGGAGCTCTCGGGGAATGGCCGACGTGGAGATGTGTGCGTGAGTGAAGAAGAAAGGGAGGTGGCGGCTGGTGAAAACATAGGCTAGGGTTGATGCGTGAGATTCATTTTAATAGGAGGGTTTTGCTAAAGAGAGGGAGAAAGGGGTGTAGCTTAGTTTGATTGGAGAGTGTGTGTGTGAGAGGGGGGGAGGATAGATTTAGGGTGAGGATAGCTAGAAGAATAAGTGGGCATGATACGAAGGATTCCAATGAGGTTGGATTTGGATTTGGATTTGGGTTTGAAATCTTGGATTAGGTTAGAGCTAATTGGGTTTGAAAGCAATTAGTATGGTAAGTCGGGCTAACGGTGTCCGAAAATTACGAGAAAAATATCGGGACGACCGTGACGGCGAGAGGCTCGAGGGTGCGGTGGTTGGTCACGAGCTAGGGTCACGGAAAACAAAACTAAAAATAAAAAGGGCAAACGTCAAAGTCTAAAGTTACGGTACCCCTTCAATCAAAGATGATTTGTGGGAGAACGACCCGTGAAATGACATCCACTAAAAATCCCACAAATAACTTCTCTCTCTGAGGGTCACAATGACATATAACTTCATACGTTTCGGATACCAGAGGAGGTTAAAATAAATACGCGTACGAAAAAGAACGTACACGCACAAAAAACACATGGTCGAATAGTGACAGTGACAGTCACCACCATTTATTTTTCCTCGCATTTTATTTTTTCTTTTTGAGTGAAAATGTAGTGAGGAACTAAATGTAAAAGCCAAAGCCCGGAGAAACTTCGCCCGAAGACAGAGGAAAATTGCTAATGCTGGGACCCCGAAGGGTTTCCAATTTGTAATTTTAATTTTCTCGTAATTCAAAATGTATAAGGGACGTTGGACTTTTATTATTTTTGGTGGTGATCGGCCGATCCCCACAACAGTCTTAGTTTTACTACTATGCATGTCTTAATTTTTGAAAAATATTTAATTCATGCTTATTCCATACTTAGATAAATGGCAAAGATTGCGAGCGTCGATTTTGATGTTCTCGATGCGGCTGTAAAAAATTACTTGAGCTGGCAGCTGGACTTGAAGTTCCATCTGTGCTCACATGGCATAAGTCACACACTTCAGGCTCCAGCTACGGCTGTGACAACTGATGAAGGGACTTCTATTGTTAGATTCTCTAATGTAGAGAAGGCGAAATCCATTATCTATATCAGAAGACATATTGATCGGATCCTGAAGGCCGAATATCTAACAGTAGAAGACCCTCATGAACTGTGGACAACACTTGAGGACAGATACAAACATCAGAAAGATGTTATCCTCCCTCGTGCACGTGTTATGAGTGGGAAAATCTCCGACTTCAGGACTTCAAGTCCGTAGCTGAGTATAACTGAGCTCTCCATAACATCACCTCACGCCTGAAGTTGTGTGGTGAACAAGTCTCGGAAACCCGCATGCTTGAGAAAACATATTCATCCTTCCATGAGAAGGATGCTATTCTCATGCAACAGTATCGTGAATGCAAGTTCACGAGGTACTCTAATTTAATCTCCTGCCTTCTTATGGCAGAGCAGAACAGAGACCTCATACTGGCTACTCATAACATATGCCATGCTGGCTCTGCTCCTCTCCCTGAAGCTCAACAGTTTCTTTCCAGAAGATGAAGAACAAGCACAAAGGAAGATTCAACAAGGGAAAAGCTGCGAAGAAGCAGACCGGAGCTCATCCCCAGAACAACAATAATGAGGGGAAGAAAAAGAACACGTGGAAGAGAAATACATCTGACCAGACATCTGCTCCCAAGAAAAACTGGGAAGACAAATGTCACGGATGTGGCATGACTGGATATTGGTCCAGGGTCTGTCGTACTCCATGCCACCTCCAAGATTTGTATATTGCAAGCCTGAAGCCTTCCACAGAAACAAATCTGGTGGACATACAGCCTCCAACTCGGTTCAACACCGAGGATTTCGAGAATGACGACCTCCTTGACTAAGCAAATTTAGTCATCTTTTCCGCCTTTATCATTAATGTTTTAAACGTATCTTCAATTATGTCATTCTTTATCTTAATTATGACTCGAATGTAGTTTTGCTTTTCATAAAAAATTTACATTCTTTTCTAGAGATGAAGTGTGAAAGCCTAGTGGATAGTGCCTCCACGCACACGATCCTTCGTGATAGATGCTATTGTAAAAGCATCATTAATTATAATGGTCCCGTCACTACAATTTCGGGACTAAATAAAATAATCGAAGGATCAAGTAAAACAATTTTATTGCTCCCAAACCAAACACAAATTTTAATAAAAGATGTTTTATTTTCTCCATAATCAAACAGAAATCTATTAATTTTCAAGGATATCCGTTTAAACTGATATTACTTGGAAACTGAAGATTTCAAATAGTATTGAATAATTGTATGTTATTCGTCATAATGATGGTATTAAAACCATCCTAGAACGTTTTAAAGGACTCCCGTCGAGCCTTTATCAAACATACATCTAACTTATAGAAGCTAATCTGATAGAGCACCAGTAGTGTTCTACATCACCAGAATTTAGTCTCTGGTAATTATAGCCTAGGTCACTAGGATCGGTAATGATGCACAACATCATAACCTAATCCCGTAGACATAATTTGAAGAAACTGAAGATTCTTCAAAAGGGTGATTTTCCTTGTCCCCCCATGTTATAAGGGTAAATTTAATCACGAGACCATCCCATCTGAAAATGGGGTTTGAGTCTCCTTGCTTCTTGGAGAAAATACAAGAAGACATTTGTGGGCCAATTCTCCCATCAAGTTCTCCATTTTGGTACTTTATGGTACTGATAGATGCATCTTCATAAAATTATTTTCCATACTAGGCTCACAAAACTAAAGGCTGAAGCTTTTGAGACCATTTCTTGGTACACTAAGTCTTTGTCCTAATATGATCCGCGTACTAAGCTCTGTGAAGATGAGATCCTGAAGATCCTTCACAGACAGAATAATTTTACTACCGGACAAATTTACTGATAACCAGAAGGTTATCAGATCACACGTCCCTGCTGCCAATATGCCAGCAAGGATTGACATCCCCCCAAAGATGTGTGCAATCGACTGGCAACAGAATAGGCCATACCTCAAATAAAAAGAGGACGACCGCCTGGCTCCAACGATAAATTCCCTCGTAAGAGGAATATACCTAGAGAAATAAAGAATATCCAACCACAGGATGCTGAGCTCGGACCAGTAACCTCTCCCCTCCTTCAGTCCCCCGGAGAGGACAATACAAGAGAAATATGATAAAATATTCGTACAAACTGGGGAAGTACTGGACAGAAAAAGCACTGTCGACGACGATGACTTCGCGTTCGATATTGCTATTCATGTCGCTAAAGGCGACGATGATATCGATCCACTATCTAGCTAAATGCAAACGCAGAGATGATTGGCCAAAGTGGAACGAAGCAATAGGAGTAGAGCTGGACTCACTCTTGAAACGCAAAGTCTTTAGACCAGTAGTCCAAACACCAAGAGGTGTAAAACCTGTGGGATACAAGTGGGTATTCGTAAGGAAAATAAATGAGAAGTATCATATCGTACGCTACAAAGCATGGCTTGTAGTTCAGGGATTTTCCCAACGACCGAGTATAGATTATGAATAAACTTCCCTGGGTTATGGATGCGATCACATTTTCGATTAATAATAAGCTTAACAACAATGGAAGGCCTAGAAATACAGCTCATAGACGTTGAGACTACATATCTACATGGCAATATAGATAAAAATATCTATATGAACCTTCCAGATGGTTTCAAAATACGAACAGAAATAATAGATAGACATCGGGACGTCTATTCTGTTAAAGCTCAACAGATCATTATATGGTCTTAAACAATCAGGAAAAATGTGGCATAACAGACTGAGTGAATTCCTTGTTCAACAAGGTTTCACCAATAATGAAGTCTGTCCGTGTATTTTTATTAAAACTACGGGAACATGATTCGTATTAATAACCGTCTAAGTAGACGATTTAAACCTCATCGGATCTCCTGCAGAGATTGATGATATATTTGCAAGCCTCAAACTAATGTTTGAAATGAAAGATCTAGGCAAGACTAAATATAGTCTTGGCTTACAGATATAAAACCTCAACGGATGAATCATGTTACACTAATCCACATACACAAGGAAATTATTTAAAAATTTGCATATGGATAAGTACCATCCTCTAAGTACACCAATGGTCGTTAGATTTTTGGATGTACATAATGTAACGCCCCGGTCCCCGGGATACCCGGTAAGTACGAATTCGTATCAGGTGTTCCCAAAGAGGCGGGTGCTACGAAGGAAATACAAAATTACATACACAAGCAGGTCCACTGCGCACTGCTGGGATAGTACATGTAGCATTCCAGACAACCCAAAACACAAGAGAACCAACAACTCAAGCACTGATGTATATAAATAAAATTGCTCATATACAACTTCCTTATACAAATCCATATACAACATTACCCACATCTCAATAAGGTACAAAAACTCACATCTCATCCAAGTACAATGATTCGGGTTCAATATTACATATTTAACCCCCCATTTAGCCCTATTTTGTGCTCATGCGATGCTACATTTATCTCTAATTCATACGTATTTTCTACACATTTATTTATTAGAGAAAACACACTATTTGAGCACAAAACAGCAATTAACGACGCATTTCTGCACTTTTTATATTTTTCCTAGCACCGTCTCGATCTCACGATTCCAACGACTATTTATTTGTATTTTTCTGAGATCTGTGCTAATTACTATGAATTTTTGAATGCAGAATACCATTTAAATGGAGAAATACGCAAGGAAATACGAAAATACGGTCGGCAACGAATCAGAAGCCGCCACGTGGCAGCATCCCAGCCGCTCCCGCCTAATCCAACGGTCCGATCGCGCGGGCGATGAGACATTTTCGTGACCGTTGGATCATCATCCAACGGTCACAAATCAGATCTGAATCGAATTACATACGGGCTACGTGGCAAGACAGCAGCGGTTAGATCTTCATCCTACGGCCTACATTGAAGCAAATCGCGACGAAGCGGCGAACGAAACGGCGAACGAAGAGGGGACACGCGGCGGCCATCGGACGAAACCCCGCTTCATCCAACGGTCGACGTCATCCCCGCATGCGAACGAAATCGCGGCGACGTGGCTGCTTCTCGTCCACACGATGATGATCAAACGGCTGCGAGCGATTACGAATTCGATTCGAATTCGTATTCGCGATCGGCGACGTGGCATCCGTTGGGCGGTTGATCTTCGATCGGACGGAGGATAATCAACCCGCAATGGACTCGAAGCTGTGCAAAGAGGCGGCGACGTGGAACTTTCGTAGCCGTTGGATTACGATCCAACGGTCTTAAAACGAAGCCGAGAGCAATCGGATCGGATGCAAACGGATGGATCCAATATGAGATGCCACGTGTCGCCACCACGATCGATCCCGCTTTTGATGAGCGGCCGACATTTACTCCGCTCGAGATGAGCGGTCTGGATTGATTCGGGCGCGTAAATGGAGCGGGTTTGGAACCCGTTAAGCAACCCAAACCCGCAATCTTATTATATAAGCATATTTAGGGTTTTTGGGCATATTCAAGCAGATTGGGGCGTATTTTGGGCGTATTGGAGGCTCTAGAAGCCGTATTTCCCCTCTGAAAAATTCTGTAAAATTCCAGAGGCTATTTTCTTATTTCCAGAGAGTCTTGATGTATTTTCAGAGAGATTTGGTGATGAATTCTTAACTTAAACTCCTTATTTAGCGCTTTTTCTACCGTATTTTGCTATAATCTTGATGTATTTGGCTATGGAACTTGTTTATTCTGAAATTATGAGTAGCTAGAACTTATTTGTGCATGGTATGGAGTAGTTAGGGGATATTATTCGTGTTAGTTTGGTTGAAATTCCTTGTGCTAAATCGTTTAACGTCGCTAAAATTGTAATCGTTGTTCGTAAATCGACTTTTTTAGATTCCAAAAGAGTTAATTTAGTTGGTGATCGCCCCAAAAGGGCGAGATTTGATCTCCCCAAAAGGGAGTTTCATACCGTAGTTTTGACCTCTCCAAAAGAGAGTTTCATATCGTATTATAACTTTAGCGACGATCTTTTTGAATATTTTGCTTGAACCCCCAAAAGGGCATCTTCCGATGAGTTGCTCCCAAAAGGAGAATTCATTGAGTTATATTGGGTATTTTCCGGTGAATTGCTCCCAAAAGGAGAATTCATTGCGTTATACCTATCAACCAAATTAATACGAATTGTTGATCCTAACGAACCCATACCATGTGCAAACTCTTTATAAGTATTTTCATACACGTATTTTCCTTGTTCGGATCATTCACGTATCCCCATTCATACCACCATCACCACCATTAAAAGTGTTTAGTTTCTCTTCGTTGGCTTTCTACTTGATTTAAATTGTGGTTGCAACAGATTTCTTCCCGTGGATTCGACATCTGGACTCCCAGATTTTACTACTTGTACGGACTCTTGCACTTGAGAGAGAGCACCTTTCCGGTCCCACCAAGTTTTTGGCGCCGTTGCCGGGGAGGAATGGTTTGTGACTACGGTTTATTTCATTTAGAGGACCTTCGGTGAGATCTTTCCACTTTACTGTACATAAACTTTTTTTTATTATTTTATTTTAATTTTTAAAAATGGAATACATGAACTTCTATTGCACAAACAATCTTAATGATGCACGATATGCTAATGCACACAAACATAGAATGGAAAAGCTCAAAATTGTCAATTTTAATCAAACTGACTGTGAAACTTTCTTTCAGGCCTGGAGGAGGTTCACAGACCTAATATCGAGCTATCCGCAGCATGGGTACACAAATGAAGAGCTTATGGCGTTCTTCCTAGATGGACTACATCCACAGCTGCAGGAATTATTGGGAAGCATGACGCCGACAGTGGCGTGGGAATACATGGAGTCTCTGCAAGAAAACGAAGAAACCGTGGAAGAGACTTCAGAGAGCGATTTAACGGAGCCTTCGTGCCTCGATCAAGAAGAGCAAAGCGTAGACGTACCTTTGCAATTCTTGAAAGAGGAAGCTTACCAGACTATTCAGACACAGGAGGCCACATCCCATCAATTCCAGGAGAATTTCCTTGCTCGGAGTTGGCAGATTCAAAATTCCATTGAAAATCTTAATTTGATTGCCGCTTGCTTAGAAGAAGGTAATGCTTTTGAAACTCGACTTCAAGAATCTAATACGAGTTCATCTTCTATTGCAGGTATACCGAGCGAGGACACGAATATAAATATCCACATGGCAGGAAGTGTGTGCAAAAGAGAGGGTGAGCTAGCAATTTTGGATGAACGAGAGGAGGAGACAGCTAGGGACAAAGGTTTTGAGGTTATCGCCATGGAGCCAGAACCATTCCCTCCTCCAGTTTTGTCCCAAAATCATTTACCCCTCTCCCCATTAATCGAGCATCGTACAGAGAGTAGTGCAAATCTTTCAGGGAATAGTCGTCAACTTATTTTAATTTCTTTCACGTATTTTGATGACTACATTTGGAATAATTTTATTTCGAAGAGTTTTAAACTAAAATGGATTGACGTGACTCATCTCTTGCAGGATACAGGTGGACATCTTTTAGAGATGCTGGGAGTTACGTTGCTGGGATCCAGTTTAGTCGTTGGAGGAAGAATAATCGCCGAGGAGCGCAAGGAGCAAATTGAACAACTTCCTCCACAATTAAAGATTCGGGATCCGCCATTTGATCACGGTGTGTTCTTTCTAGTAGTGTAGTTTTTACATGCTTTCTAGGTTGCTTGCTTGAATAAACTCGTACCTCTTCCGACATTGAGGACAATGTCCATCTTTAGTTGGGGGGTGTGTATGAGACCTTAGGATTTTTTCTTAAGTTTTTTTTTGAAGAATAAATCACCAAATCTCATCATTTTAAAACTCATTCATATGCCTCTAATACGGATGATTATACATTAATTGTGTTCTAAAAATTTGATTATACATTAATTGTGTTCTAAAAATTGTTTATGGTTTGATTGATTATTTTTCCTTCATGGAATTGCCGTTAACATGCTATTCATGAAAATTTTCAATTTCCATGATTAATATCTCGAAATAGTTTGAATTGATCTCATGCATGCTAATGTGATGGAAAAAGCTTAAGTATACACGATTTATAAGAATAGTCTTCAAGTTGAAAAGGAATTTGGCCATGGTCGTTAATGTTTATATTTGAAAATATGGGTGTTGAGTTGCTTACAAAGAAAGAAAAAAAAAAGAAGAAAAGAAAAGAAATTTTTTTGAATGAAATGAATGAAAAATGAATGAATAAGTATGTCACTAATAAATAACTTGGTTGGCTCGAGTAGTACAGTCCGAGGGGTCCTTTTTGGCCTAATGCCCTATTATCGTCTGATTTGGGAGCCATTGACCGGAACCTCACTCATTTGATGGAGCGATCCAAGTTATACTTTTTTCTGCGAATGTTGCTTGATGCGCGTTACGCAGAACGAATAAAAGAAAAAAAATGGTGAATATACTAAGCAACTTCAATACCCATGTCTTGAATAATTCTTTTTGATAGGCCAATTCCTTGGAAACACGAAAACTAGAGAAAAACGACGTGTTGTACTTTCGCTTGCGCAAAACGATGCTTGCACGTTATTTATTCATACTAAATTAGAGAAAATATCATGTGATTGATTTTGTTCATGGATGTGTATATTGATGGTCAAGATCATGTTGGAATTCGCATTATTGAGCCATGCCATGAGCGATTTGAAAGAACTTATTGTTTTATTAACCATCCGTATTTATCGCTCTTTTTGCTAGAGACTAGCAAATCGCTAGTTGGGGGGGTGTGATTCGGGTTCAATATTACATATTTAACCCCCCATTTAGCCCTATTTTGTGCTCATGCGATGCTACATTTATCTCTAATTCATACGTATTTTCTACACATTTATTTATTAGAGAAAACACACTATTTGAGCACAAAACAGCAATTAACGACGCATTTCTGCACTTTTTATATTTTTCCTAGCACCGTCTCGATCTCACGATTCCAACGACTATTTATTTGTATTTTTCTGAGATCTGTGCTAATTACTATGAATTTTTGAATGCAGAATACCATTTAAATGGAGAAATACGCAAGGAAATACGAAAATACGGTCGGCAGCGAATCAGAAGCCGCCACGTGGCAGCATCCCAGCCGCTCCCGCCTAATCCAACGGTCCGATCGCGCGGGCGATGAGACATTTTCGTGACCGTTGGATCATCATCCAACGGTCACAAATCAGATCTGAATCGAATTACATACGGGCTACGTGGCAAGACAGCAGCGGTTAGATCTTCATCCTACGGCCTACATTGAAGCAAATCGCGACGAAGCGGCGAACGAAACGGCGAACGAAGAGGGGACACGCGGCGGCCATCGGACGAAACCCCGCTTCATCCAACGGTCGACGTCATCCCCGCATGCGAACGAAATCGCGGCGACGTGGCTGCTTCTCGTCCACACGATGACGATCAAACGGCTGCGAGCGATTACGAATTCGATTCGAATTCGTATTCGCGAGCGGCGACGTGGCATCCGTTGGGCGGTTGATCTTCGATCGGACGGAGGATAATCAACCCGCAATGGACTCGAAGCTGTGCAAAGAGGCGGCGACGTGGAACTTTCGTAGCCGTTGGATTACGATCCAACGGTCTTAAAACGAAGCCGAGAGCAATCGGATCGAATGCAAACGGATGGATCCAATATGAGATGCCACGTGTCGCCACCACGATCGATCCCGCTTTTGATGAGCGGCCGACATTTACTCCGCTCGAGATGAGCGGTCTGGATTGATTCGGGCGCGTAAATGGAGCGGGTTTGGAACCCGTTAAGCAACCCAACCCCGCAATCTTATTATATAAGCATATTTAGGGTTTTTGGGCGTATTCAAGCAGATTGGGGCGTATTTTGGGCGTATTGGAGGCTCTAGAAGCCGTATTTCCCCTCTGAAAAATTCTGTAAAATTCCAGAGGCTATTTTCTTATTTCCAGAGAGTCTTGATGTATTTTCAGAGAGATTTGGTGATGAATTCTTAACTTAAACTCCTTATTTAGCGCTTTTTCTACCGTATTTTGCTATAATCTTGATGTATTTGGCTATGGAACTTGTTTATTCTGAAATTATGAGTAGCTAGAACTTATTTGTGCATGGTATGGAGTAGTTAGGGGATATTATTCGTGTTAGTTTGGTTGAAATTCCTTGTGCTAAATCGTTTAACGTCGCTAAAATTGTAATCGTTGTTCGTAAATCGACTTTTTTAGATTCCAAAAGAATTAATTTAGTTGGTGATCGCCCCAAAAGGGCGAGATTTGATCTCCCCAAAAGGGAGTTTCATACCGTAGTTTTGACCTCTCCAAAAGAGAGTTTCATATCGTATTATAACTTTAGCGACGATCTTTTTGAATATTTTGCTTGAACCCCCAAAAGGGCATCTTCCGATGAGTTGCTCTCAAAGGAGAATTCATTGAGTTATATTGGGTATTTTCCGGTGAATTGCTCCCAAAAGGAGAATTCATTGCGTTATACATATCAACCAAATTAATACGAATCGTTGATCCTAACGAACCCATACCATGTGCAAACTCTTTATAAGTATTTTCATACACGTATTTTCCTTGTTCGGATCATTCACGTATCCCCATTCATACCACCATCACCACCATTAAAAGTGTTTAGTTTCTCTTCGTTGGCTTTCTACTTGATTTAAATTGTGGTTGCAACAGATTTCTTCCCGTGGATTCGACATCTAGACTCCCAGATTTTACTACTTGTACGGACTCTTGCACTTGAGAGAGAGCACCTTTCCGGTCCCACCATACAACAACACTCCCAAGTTATCCACACTTCTCACCACCCGCAACTCCAACCAACTAAGTCAAGTGCCTCCAACTCAAAGAACCAACCTGAAAAGTCAACGGTGGGGCACGTCAACGCGTGACCCAGTAGGAATTCCATATCTCAACTAGTCCTTACATGAAGTGTGGAAAGGATGCACGTGAGCAGGCAGAGTGTATGTCATGGCATAAACATCTATTGTAGTAAGGAAGTAACAACTATACTTATGAACATGTGAACGCGTGCATGTGCAACAGGCAAGGTATACAACAATGGTATACAACATAAAAGAAACATAGTAAAGAAACACAAGTAAACAACACATACATTTATCATTGCTACAAGAATAATAAGGGTTAACAATTAATCCATTGGTTAACATTTTGGAACCCGGATAAACCGTAGGACGCTAAGGAGCCGGACTTCACCCAGGGTGAGTGAAAAGTGGTACCGCACCTAGCGACACGAGCACTGGAGGGGCCTCTCGTAACTATGTACCCGAACGGGACAAGGTACTAGAGCGAGACTCGTCTCCGTTTTTCTGTAGAAAACGGAGAAAACCATCAATTACCAGACATGGTGCGACACGAGCACACCACCGGCCTCTCCAACTCTCTCAACTCCCCCTTCCGGGAGTGATACATCGGGTGAGAATTCATATCATCTGTCCGTTCCTTAAATCCTATAATTTACCCTGTTTCCCCCAAACCCCATGTCACCCTCTTTTAAGAGGACTTAGTCATTTTCATGAAACATAACACTTTCCATTTCTTTTCTTTCCACATTTCACCACACATTTGAAACATGCATCGCCTTGTGTATTCCCTTTCTCATTTCTCATAATATACATGAAACATATAACCAACTTCACATCATCATTTGCATGTGCCAAAAACATAAACCACATATCACCATGTACAGAAATGATTAAGAACATTAATGGCAAGTATAACCTCAAAAAGAGCTTAAAACAACATTCAAAACTTTCAGCTTGCTGGAAAAGCAGAACAATTAGATTAAGAAGCACATTTCTCCATAATTTTGTATTAAACATGCCCATACAATATGAATGAAAGTTGTAGATATGGTTGTGCTGGATTCACCTATAAATTGTCATGCAGAAATATGAACTAGGTGATTTATGGTGAATTATTTGGTAAGACCTGACGAATCTGTCTTTCAGACAGATTCTAAGAGCTGTAAAGATTGCTAGTTGAGGACATGTCACAGTTAGAATCTCGAAAATGTGCATTCAGAGAAAGTTGTAGAAAAAGTTATTATCATTCCAACGAGACCAAGTTCATCAATTTCTATGAAGTGTGCAGAGACTGATCTACATTTTGCCAAACTATGTTCAGACTGGATGAATTTCCGACATGTTGTAAAGATGGAATTTTAGTCCTAATTACAGTCCGAATTAGTAAAAGTTTACAACATGAAAGTTATAGATAACAGTCCAATCTTTAGGCCAAAAAAATTTCAGAGAAAAATCAATTCTAGATTGGAAGGAATAAGCAAAACAATCAGCATATAAATCTGTCCAGATTTGCTCACTGCGCACAACCACCCAAAACTCAGGATTGCTCACCGCACACAACAACCTAAAACTCGGGATTTACTTAAGAAAAGGTAAAACCACAACAACAACAATAATGAAATTAAGCATGCAACTCTAATACTAGTTGGAGATGGAATCCTACCTTAAGGTGATGAGGGACAAGGGGGTAGCCCAAATCCATATGGCTCCTCCTTCTTCAAACCCGTCTCCTTCTTCCTTAAATCCTTCTTCTCCTCAAGCTCCTAGAATGAGCAAAAGCACCCAGACGACGACAGAGATGCTACGGGGGTGTGCAGAGTGAGGGTGGCGTAGCCCTATGGGTGCTCAGCCTCCCTAATGTCTAAGAGTGAGCAAGGGAGAGGGATGAATTCGGCCTGATCTTTGGGGAGAGAGTGAGTAAATGAAACCTTCTCTCTAATCCATAGAGTAGCCACCTCATCTCCCTAAAATCCTCTTAGCATTCCACTAAGCCTTGGGTCAGGTAAGGATCAAGAGTATCTGTTGAGTATTGATTCCCCGGATTTGGTTTTGATGATGAGCAAACATAAATATTGTGAACTAACTGTTTGTGAGCGCAGTTATGGAGATCGTCGCCAAAAGAATACGTACATCAAAAGCGACGTCTCAAGACTTCTCAATACGCGTGATCGTGTGCCTGAAGCTTCGTTGAAGCTCAAGGACCATTATTGAAGTCAAGAATGAAGATTGAAGCTTTGAAGACGGTTCGTCATGTTTAATTTAATGTCTTCTAGCTTCATAGAATAGAATGTTAAGCCTTGAGTAGGACTTACATTATAATCTTCATTTCGCTCATATCTTAGAGCTAGGATTATATTAGAAGCCATTAGAAACTTTCCCGAAGCCTATCGCTTCTTCCATCGGCTTCTAGTGCATGTTAGTTGGTTCAAGTAGAAGAACCAACCGACTAGATGACGATCTAGTCGGTCGGCAATTCCTCTTGAACCGACTAGATGTCCTTGCTCATTTTAGCCTGGCACCGTTGATCAATTAGTCGGTCAAAGAAGGTTCACCGACCGACTAGATGACGATCTAGTCGGTTAGGAATCCTTCTTAGACCGACTAGTTATCATTGCCTCTATACAGCCTATCTTACTGTTTACAGTTAGTCGGGCAAAGCACATCGACCGACCGACTAGTTGAGAAACAGTCGGTTGGAAGTTGTTCTTAAACCGACTAGCTGTACTTGAATTCAGCCTATTCGATTTCAATTCTTAGTCGGTCAAAGAACACTCACCGACCGACTAGTTGTGAAACTAGTCGGTTGGCAAGTCTTCTTAGACCGACTAGTTCCTTATTGTCTGAACTTTCTCTTTTGGCTGTCGAGCTGTTAGTCGGTTCACGTTGAATCACCGACCGACTAGTTGAGGAACTAGTCGGTCAGTGATCCTTCTTAGACCGACTAACTGCTTCAGAATATGACCGTTGGGAATCTTTTGAGCACGATTTTTCTTGCCTCTATAAATACACACCTGATTCGTTTGAGGCAAGGTTAGAGGTCCATTATCAAAGTAATTTCAGACCTAAGAGAAGAGTTTTCTCAAGCTATTTCTAAGCTCTCTCTTCTCACCAAGAATCTCTCCTTCACTCTTTGAGCAAAATTCCTCAAGAGAGATTCTCTCCATTGTGAGCCATTCAAGCCAAGGGCTTTGAATCCAAGTCACCAACTCCTCCCTAGCCATCTATTGTTGTCCATCTTGGTGGAGCTAGGGTTTGGTGACATCTTCTTCCTCAAAATCTCTCTTTGCCCTAATTTGGTAGTATACTCAAGGCATAGGATTTTGTGGTAAGTGTTTCATTATATCATCGCATTTGATATTTGAATTGTTCTCTCGGTTGTGAGAGAAGTGTGTGATCCCGGGTTGTGGGAGTCACATTTTCATTGTGTATGATTTGGTCTTGTAGAGATTTTCTACAAGAATTTCATAGTGCTAAATCTTGGGTTAGTGTTTTCTAACTCAAGTATCCGGAGGGGATCCGGGTGGTTGGGACGTAGGATCACTGGGAACAAGTCGGTGAGACTTGGGTGGATCTGAACCAGTTACATACTTTGTATACGTTGTCTATTCTTGTTGATTGTTGTCTATTCCGCATTGTCGTTTGTATCTTGCACAATAGTTAGGAATAACACTCTTAATTATTTTAAGGTACTATTCACCCCCCCCCTCTAGTACATGTGCAGTAGCTTCACAGGTCACAACAATTGGTATCAGATCCAGAGTTCAAAGCTACAAGGTCAAAGCTAAATAGTCTGATACCAAACTACATTTGGTATCACAGCCAAGTTCATAGCTATGACGAACAACGACTACAACGTCTTCAAGAATCGTGAAGGAGCTTCTTCGGTGATGGAAGGACACTCCTCAACTACGCCTCCTCACTTCAACGGTGCCAACTTTGGGCACTGAAAATGCCGGATGGAAACGTTCCTATGGAGCACTTCTCTATGGAGAGCTACGTTGACGGAGTATGTCGAGCCCGCCGAACAAGACTTCACGAAGTGGACTACCGTGGATGTCACCGCGAAGATGAACAATGTCAAGGCAATGGATGCCTTGAAATGTGCGTTGGAGCCTGAAGACTTCAACAAGATGTGCACATGTAAGAGTGCATATCAGTTTTGGAATCAACTCCTTACCATACACGAGGGAACGAGCAGGGTGGAGAAAGCACGCTCGTGCTTCATGGCAAAGGAGCATCATGATCAAGAGACTGTTTCAGTTGAAAGCGATTCAAGTGAAAGTGATAGCGACGATGAAGATGTAACAATCGATAATCTTAGAATTGCAAATGAACAATTATTTGCTAAATATCAAAAGCTTATGAATAAATATTGTGATGCTAAAGATAAGATTGCTAGTCTCACTAACACATCTACATGTAGCATCTCAAACAATGACACCATTGTTGAGACTCTCGCCATTGAGAAAGCAAGTTTGCTTACTCAAAATGGCATGTTGAGAAATGAGGTGGAGTCCCTCAAATCTCAACTTGATCGTGTTTCCATTACGGATAGTAACGATCTTGAGATTGAAAATCTTCAATCTCAAAACACTATTTTGGGCATTGAGAATGAGGATCTCAAATCCCAAGTGCACGAGCTCATCACACATGCATCTAATGCACGCACCCCCTATAGTGAAGTAACTATAGATGTTGTGAGGTCATCCTCCGGTGCATCCACGAGTGGTGTCTATAACAACTTAGGTAGTTCTACTACTAAGGAAACCACCACTCATATTCCTCCCTCCTTTGCAAAGAAACCCATCAAGGGTGGACATCAAAGGAAGGGACATGCTTACATGTACACCAATACACGTAGGAATGCATCCACTCATGCACCTTCATATGCTTATGATCATCCTCATGCATACACACCTCATGTTCATCCACATATGTATGCAACACCACACCATGGATCATATGCCAATCATCATGATTTTGCACATCATAATGTTCCTTACACATATCCTCATGCTAGATCTCATGTTCCTAGGCCTCATGCACCACGTAGAAATCAACCTTTCGTGCATGCAACCACTAGGAAGAGGATACCCAAAATATACACTATTTGGGGTCCGAAGAACACTAGCATCCATGGTAAGAATATGTATGTGCAATCGTATATTAATGATATTATTTTGAATGATGATTATGTTGGGAAATCACGGTCCTCTTGGACTTGGTTTCCAAAGGGTTAGTCTTCGTTGACCCTTCATTGCTTGGTACCATAAGCTTATATTCATTTTATGGGTACCAAAGCATTTGTGTTAAGAAGTAATTTCCATTGCATGTTTATTTGTAAATCATCGTGCTTATGATTTTTATGTCTAAAATATTTAATATTTTCATGCAACACATGCTTTGATTCATGTTTATGTTTATGATTACATGCATCATAAAATATTTATCAAGTGACATGATTACATTAGGATATGTGTTACAATTATTTGAATTTAATATGTTAAATTTGATGCCTAACCCATAGGATCCAAAAGGATTTTTGGATACCAAAATGATGTTTTCCAGGTTCAATCCACCGTGGGATACCAACCCTACCAACTCCTTGATTTGCAAGGATTTTCATCCTAATGGAGTTGTTGGTGCTTAAATGATGCACCAAAGTATGGTGAGCCTAATGTTGTAAGTATATTCTTACATTTGATATACATGTGGTATCCATGTGTGTTGATTGCATACATTGTTAGAGTATTTACATTGGTATCATTTTGCTTCAATTAGTATGCTAGAATTGTGTATGCCATAGTTTTATGATGTTCTATCTATTTTTGGCATAACACTTTTGCATATTACTTTTGGTATCAATTCGCTACATTTGGTATTCTCATTGGATTTTTGTCTCTGATGTTGACTTTCGTCGTTAGACGATTTTATGAATTAAATAGAATTGCTTTTATGAAAACATAGAATTGTTTTCCATGCACTATTTAACTAAGAATGTTGATATTGGAGAGTATATTCCATAACTCAATTCGTGAAATTGATTTGAGTTTTTGATGATTTCGATTTTCGACTATGGTCTCGTTGGCACGCTTTGATTCTCTTCGGTATTTTACATTTGGTATTTTACATTTGGTATTTTACATTCGTGTCATTTGGACCATGGTCATATTCTTCGACTCTCGTGCTTTTATTTTTAGCCATTGGTTTTGTCGTTGATCTCCTCCCGCTCTTTTTGCTAATGCCAAAGGGGGAGAGAATTAATAATGACAATGTGCTAATTGATGATTCAAAGCAATTTACCATGAATCTAATTTGATATGTTAGATTCAGGGGGAGTGAAGATATAAAAATGGATTTAGATCATATATGTCAATAATTGTTTCATATTTCATATCTTCCTCGTCTGCTTGATGTGTATGATTAATATTTAATACGAGACTAACGTGTCATCAATACAGGGGGGGTAAGTAAATTTCTTTTGAATCACTATTATTGATTATTATTTATGTTGGTTTGTCATCACCAAAAAGGGGGAGAATGTTGAGTATTGATTCCCCGGATTTGGTTTTGATGATGAGCAAACATAAATATTGTGAACTAACTGTTTGTGAGCGCAGTTATGGAGATCGTCGCCAAAAGAATACGTACATCAAAAGCGACGTCTCAAGACTTCTCAATACGCGTGATCGTGTGCCTGAAGCTTTGTTGAAGCTCAAGGACCATTATTGAAGTCAAGAATGAAGATTGAAGCTTTGAAGACGGTTCGTCATGTTTAATTTAATGTCTTCTAGCTTCATAGAATAGAATGTTAAGCCTTGAGTAGGACTTACATTATAATCTTCATTTCGCTCATATCTTAGAGCTAGGATTATCTTAGAAGCCATTAGAAACTTTCTCGAAGCCTATCGCTTCTTTCCTCGGCTTCTAGTGCATGTTAGTTGGTTCAAGTAGAAGAACCAACCGACTAGATGACGATCTAGTCGGTCGGCAATTCCTCTTGAACCGACTAGATGTCCTTGCTCATTTCAGCCTGGCACTGTTGATCAATTAGTCGGTCAAAGAAGGTTCACCGACCGACTAGATGACGATCTAGTCGGTTAGAAATCCTTCTTAGACCGACTAGTTATCATTGCCTCTGTACAGCCTATCTTACTGTTTACAGTTAGTCGGTCAAAGCACATCGACCGACCGACTAGTTGAGAAACTAGTCGGTTGGAAGTTGTTCTTAAACCGACTAGCTGTACTTGAATTCAGCCTATTCGATTTCGACTCTTAGTCGGTCAAAGAACACTCACCGACCGACTAGTTGTGAAACTAGTCGGTTGGCAAGTCTTCTTAGACCGACTAGTTCCTTATTGTCTGAGCTTTCTCTTTTGGCTGTCGAGCTGTTAGTCGGTTCACGTTGAATCACCGACCGACTAGTTGAGGAACTAGTCGGTCAGTGATCCTTCTTAGACCGACTAACTGCTTCAGAAATACGACCGTTAGGAATCTTTTGAGCACGATTTTTCTTGCCTCTATAAATACAAACCTGATTCGTTTGAGGCAAGGTTAGAGGTCCATTATCAAAGTAATTTCAGACCTAAGAGAAGAGTTTTCTCAAGCTATTTCTAAGCTCTCTCTTCTCACCAAGAATCTCTCCTTCACTCTTTGAGCAAAATTCCTCAAGAGAGATTCTCTCCATTGTGAGCCATTCAAGCCAAGGGCTTTGAATCCAAGTCACCAACTCCTCCCTAGCCATCTATTGCTGTCCATATTGGTGGAGCTAGGGTTTGGTGACATCATCTTCCTCAAAATCCCTCTTTGCCCTAATTTGGTAAGTATACTCAAGGCATAGGATTTTGTGGTAAGTGTTTCATTATTTCATCGCATTTGATATTTGAATTGTTCTCTCGGTTGTGAGAGAAGTGTGTGATCCCGGGTTGTGGGAGTCACATTTTCATTGTGTATGATTTGGTCTTGTAGAGGTTTTCTACAAGAATTTCTGTCACGCCCCGCTGCCCAAAATAGGGAGGGTCGGCGTGACAAGCCGCGGTATTAGAGTACCAAGCGCTAAAGTACACACCAAATTCACGCAGGCCACTGCAAACGCTGAGGAAACATAGGCAGTAAAGTACAGACTGAACGATTAACAGAACAGTACAGCTCCAACACAGACAGATAGTACAAGACACTACAACACAGGCAGTAAGGTAAAATACGACGAACAGAACATCCAAAAGTCACAGAGCACCGCTACTACATGGCCAGTACCGCACAAGTCCACTGTACAACCCCAACAGCAAAAGCTCCCACAAAAGTACAACTCAACCCTACGGGGTACAAAGGGAACAGGGGTACAACACTGCGTTCATCACACACACACAACCCAAGACTACACCACGCGACCCACACTGACCACAACACTACGGACCCTGCTGAGACGAGCTGCCCTCCGGGGTCTCCACTCCCGGGCCCGCCGCCAGAGAACCAGTGCATGGACCTGTAGGGGGGAGGACACGTCACAGCGTGCCCAGTAGGAACTCCATAACTCTACTACTCTAATCACAGTGCACAACAAGGAATCACAACAAAGGAAAAGGCATCACATTCCAGAGTTACTGTTTTTTCTTTATAGGTTAGTTTTCATGCATGAATTCGAAACCTCAGTAACGGGTCAGACATCGGGGACTGGACCTCACCCGGTAAGGTGGGTGGAATGATACGACTTCCCGAGACAAGCTCTTACGAAAGAAGCCGTTCACCAACACAACCAACTCAACCACAACCGCACCAACTCCCCGCCGCTGAGGGCTCGTCAGGAGTGGTCCACAACCCAGCAGTCCATCCCCGCATGTCCACTCGTTACCTTGGTTTCCCCCAACCCTCCTAGGGTCCTCACCCACTTCGAGTGGAACAAGATATCCCTAGGTTATCTTTTAGCTAATCATTAATCCTAGGGTATTGAGCATGTAAAATGATGTATGTAAATGATGTCCAAATTCATTCTTTTCATCAAGATATTCACAACAAACTAGCATGCTCCATAAGCCATGTATCATAATCTCATTGATCATATACAATTCCTCGTGGGTAATACATGTCACACAATTAACAATGCCATTTTCCAAGTTTCTTCAATCTTAAGTTCATTCAGGCATTTTAACAAACATATAATGAGCGCCGCATAAATGAAGAGAATCATGTCACCAATTTTTTTAACAAATAGCATAACTAATCTTACATACATGCATCAACATCATTCATACATTTGGAGTGAAAAATTAGCAATATCACACAAGTCCAATTTCACCCAACACCCTTCAACATACTGAAATTGCATGAACAGATAGAAAAACAGCATTTTTAACCCATGTATTTTGAGAATTTGACAAATCTCAAAGAATTAAAGTTGGAGACATTATAGTTTTGAGTTCACCCATAAAATTTCAGACAAAAATATGAAGTATTGGATTTATATTTCGTAAAGGGTGTCAAAACTGTTCTGCAGACAGATTTCTGTGTCTGTGTTCAAAGCCAATTTTGGGCATATTCTAGCCAGAATTTCAACATAAAATTCGCAATGGACCTTGAGAAAAACTTGTTAGCTTTCCAACAAGACCAAAATCAACAAAATCTAAGATGTGTACAGGTAGTGGTGCTCGTTTTACTGAAATGTGTACAGCTTGACAGAATTCCTGGCATGTTGCACAATTCGAATTTTTACCCCAACTTCCAGTTCGAATTAGAAAAAGTGATGAACATGAAAGTTACTCATAACTACGAGATAAATATCATATAAAATTTTCAGAGCATTCCTAATAGCCAATTAATCCCAGAACTCAGCTAAAGTTTCAGCAAATTTCAGGCATGCATCAAGATTCCTAGTTCTACAACATTCTTCCCAAAATTTCAGAGAAAACTCATACATATAAGGTGCTTTCCATCATCTATAATTAGAGTAGAAGAGTGAAGAGTTCCTACCTCTTTGGAGCTTCAAGAATGGTTGATGGTTTGAGTAGTAGCCCTCTCCTTCTCCTTCTCCTTCTCCTCTTCCTATTCTTCTTCTTCTTCTTCTTTTTCTTTCCTTTTTTTCCTAGCTAATTTCAGTCATGGGCTGAAAATAGTGGAGAGAGGGGGAGAGAAAAGGGATTTAGGAGAAGGGAGTGGGGTGGGGGGTTATGGTGTAGGGTGAGGGGAGAGATGGGGGGTTAGGTGTACTTGGTATGGCAAACTTATTGCCATACTCTATTTTTCTTTTCATTTCTTTTTTCTTTCTTTCTTTTTTTTTTCAAAATTAGCCATCCAAAAGCTTGATTTTATTACAAGTTTGCCATTGCAAATATCTCATTTCCCTTTTTCACAATAACTCTTCACTTAAAGAAATTTGCCTTAAGCCCAATCTTACAATGATACCCTCATTTGGGTATAAATGAAAAATCGAGGGGCAATTTGCAAATCTCTCCACTCCCCAGGATTGGTGTGCACATGTACGAGAAACTTGGGTCAATTTAACGATTACTTATTATTTGCACACTAGGGTTGTTACAATTTCATAGTGCTAAATCTTGGGTTAGTGGTTTCTAACTCAAGTATCCGGAGGGGATCCGGGTGGTTGGGACGTAGGATCACCGGGAACAAGTCGGGGAGACTTCGGTGGATCCGAACCCGTTACATACTTTGTTTGCGTTGTCTATTCTTGTTGATTGTTGTCTATTCCGCATTGTCGTTTGCATCTTGCACAATAGTTAGGAATAACACTCTTAATTATTTTAAAGTATTATTCACCCCCCTCTAGTACATGTGCAGTAGCTTCACAGGGCACAACAGTATCTTGACACATCAAAGGTGGAGGTGTCCCTTAGGAAAAATTAGGATTTTGTGTTTTAGAAAAATAACTATACCCACTTAATACACATACAATACTTAATATTCAACAAGACATTAGTATTTCAATCATATATTTTATTTAATAAAAATCATATGTCATACTAAATTATTTAAAAATAATTTTTAGCTTAACAAAATTAAATAAAATACATAAGGCTCCCAAAAATTTATACGCACATATATACGTCCAAGAATAATACATGTATATGAATTTTGGGGTCATTACACATAAAGACCCCTTTCGGCCGATGGAAGAGGGGGATGAAATATTAGGTCCTGAAGTACCCTAACTTAGTGCCTTTGGAGCACTACTATATCTGGCAAACTGCACGCGTCCCGACATAGCGTTCGCAGTCTTCCAACTAGCCAGATACAGTTTCAGCGCCCGCATCGCCACTGAAACGGAGTAAAGCAGCTTTTGCGCTACCTCCACGGGTCAGTTGACCTGGGATTATACTTCCCGAAAGGTGGATCTTCCACCTTGATTAGTTATGCAGATGCAGGTTACAAGTCTGATCCACACATCGAGAAATCACAGACTGGTTTTGTGTTCACTTTCGGTGGTACGGCCATCGCCTGGAAATCTGTGAAGCATACCGCCACATCAGTCTCATCCAACCACTCAGAGCTTCTGGCGATCCATGAAGCTAGCAAAGAATGTGCCTGACTTCATTCAGTCATTCATCACATTCTAGTGACGACCGGCCTGAAGACAGACGACCTTGAGCCAACCATATTATTTGAAGGTAATGCAACTTGTATATCTCAACTACAAGCTGGTTACATCAAGGACGACAGGACGAGGCACTTCTCTCCCAATTTCTTCTGAATGCACGAGCTACATGAGCAGAAGCAGATTGAAGTACGACAGATTCAGTCTTGCAATAATGTAGCTGATCTGTTTACTAAGGCATTGCCTAGATGTACTTTTAGAAAGCTTGTATAGGGATGTGAAAGCTGAGAAACCTACAAGCCTAAAGCTTGTACGGATCAGGGAGAGTAACCTGTGTGTTGTACTCTTTTTTCTTCAGACTGTTGGTTTTTTCCACTGGGTTTTCCACAGCCAAGGTTTTAATGAGGCAAACACGTTTACTCTGGATCCAGAAGTATCCAACCCATTAGCATCATGAATCTTGAAGTATTCATATGCTAGGTCAAAGGTAGTGAATGGATAAGGGTGAGTGTTATGAGTAGGGAGACTTATGGTCTCCCACCTTCTTTATCCACCATTATATCCCACTACATAGTAGTGGGGTGGACCTTTCATATACTTGAAAGGGTTATTTAGTACCGGCACCCTATGGTTCCGCCGTATTTAGCAACGCCCCCCCTATGGTTTCAATTCTTAGTAAGACCTCTCTGATGTATCCAATTTAGACTCCCCCGCCCCCTCCAAACAGGGGGTGGGGGAGTCCAAATTGGATACATCAGGGGGTCTTACTAATAATTGAAACCATAGGGGGTGATACTAATTATGGAGAAAACACAGGGGTCGGTACTAAATAACCCTACTTGAAACCATTGGTCTCCCCTCTTGGTATATAATGAATGAATAAAATGGGATTATAGCTATGGCTATAGTAGTTTATCTCCAACATGCTACACGTTTAATTTTTTTCAAAAAAAAAAAAAATCTATCACAGCTAAATGTGTAACGGGACTAACGACACTCCTTTCTTGGCTTTCTAGTTTCGCGATTAAACCGTTACTCGTTCTTAAATTGTGAAATTGCCACCGACGAAAGCGCAAATTTTTTGATGTTATACGGGAAATACTGAGTCTTAAAGCTACCGTAAACTATTGTTACAGTGATAGGATAACACGTCCAGAAGACTAAGGAACGATGTGTTGCCACGTGTAACGTAAGCAATTGTTTGCTTTTGATGGCGAGGGGGGCCAGAAACATGATACACTGAATTATTATCAAATACAGCTGGCTTTAGTCTCGCTAAATTCGAACACGTATAAAGCTGAAGCTATTGAGGCCTGTAGTTCTTTTGTTTTAGCTTAAATTTAGTTCATGAATTGATGCTGACTTCTTACTGGAGCCTGAGCTTCGAGCAAAGGCTAATCACCATCGCTCCTTTGTTTTAGCCGGACTTCACAGGTTCTTTATTGAATGCTGATGGTTGGGCGGGACATGTGGCAAACTTGTTAATTTCGAGAAGTGTGGGAGCATTGTGACATTGCGATGCTAATATATATGTGTACTCTCTCTTCACTCCGCAATTTCTCGTCTCTCAAAACCCAAGAATACCCAAATTTCTAACCCTACCATGTGATTGTTTTCATATCGACTTCATCGGAAAAAATGGCCCTCTTTCGGATCCCAGCTCGCGTGTGGCTGCCTCTCCGATCAACTACCCATCTACTTGTCGGAGCCAACCACACATCCGCCCGCTTCTGCACCCGTTAACCCTTGGACTGATTGGCCTCCCTTTCCCTCTTCTAACAGTCAAAAATTTTCCTCAACAGGAAACAAAATTCAGACAAATGGGACCTACCCGATCCATGGTTCTCACGCTCATCGTCTCCTTAGCCGTCCTGGCCGCCACCTTCATGTTCATCGCCGACATCGCCGCCGAGATCGACTCAGCCGAACTTGCTGCCCTCACGTGCGACTTGTCTCCGACGCTCCCCACTCCCGCCGCCAACTCGTCGGATCTCGATGCCGCGTTGCGCGATCTGATAGCGATGAACTACCTCGCCGCCGGCGACCACGTCCTCTGCCTCGGACCCGAATCATCATCCACCGCCGCAGCTGCACGCCGGCTAGGTATCTCTGCCGCGGTCCGGTCAACTGCCGACCCCTGCTGCGGCGTTCCCTTTTTCGCCGCCGACTCCTTCGAGTTCGCGATCGCCACGTCTTTGGATCGGGTTCGGGTCCCCGCCCGAATTCTCCTCGAAATGGAGCGCGTGATCCGGCCCGGTCGCGTCGGTGCTGTTCTAAGCATCCGGTCCGGTCCGGTTAGGCCCGACGAGCTGATGAAGGCGGCAGCGCCTATTGGGTCGCTGCTGAGGTTTTCGGATGTAATTGGCGCGAGGGTGGTTAATGGATCATCTATAGTCATCTTCAAGAAGCGGGGCCCAGCAACGAGCCGTAAGATAGGCGATCATAGCGTCAAATGCAACGATGAAATATCCAAAATACACCAGCTTCTTAAAGGTATTGTCCGGCTTCTGCGGTCTGCAGTCCTCGTCGGGGGAGGCCATTTTGGTCATTTCTACCTGACATGATGTGGCGTGTCTTGAGAAACGCCGCTGCATAGACACGTGGACGGAGATGAAGAAGTTTGTTTGCTTGCCAGCAGGTGGTGTGCACGTGTCGCGTAGGCCTCTAAATAAACAAGGCCCCATGTTGGGCCAGTATTTGATGGGCGTTGTTGTGTTGTAATCAATTGTCGCTTTTTCTTTCCGATGTATATTTTTTGAAAAATATCGCTTTTCACATCCAATAAAAAAAATTATCCCTTTAAATATTGGCTCAACTAGAAGCTGTGCGTCTCTTTTTACACTGAATATGTCGCTTGAATATGTTTAAGTCAGCGCTTGTCTGAAAGATGCTTGGTGGGATCGAGTATGGTTCACGGAGAGACCAATACATGAATCCTCGGGCTGAGCTATTGAGGAGAAATATAAGGTGGAAGGAGAAGGTCTCGAGAGGTGGAGTACCTGAGATCTGAGTATTCAAGATTCGATCCTTTGGCGTTTCGTCTTTCTGTCCTCTTATAGGAGTTTGCTTGTCAACGCCTTTATGGCGTCCTGTCATCTCGCCCCCCACTGTCCGCCCGCTTTGATGGTCTCTTAAAGGGGCATGGAGGCGGTCGTGATGGTGCATTGACTGGTGTTCAAGGCAAGCACGATCTGGGGAGCAGTTTCCTCAATCGTAGAGGGTCAGCGGTTTCCTTGACGTGGTCTTTGCGCTGTCGCGATTCGATACGCTTGCAGGGTTTTGAGGCTTGGGCCCAACCCCCACCTGGGCCGTGGGCTTGGCCCGCTCTGTTTCGGGGGTTTGTATCAATCCCCCCATCGCTAGGGCCGTTCGGCCATTGACGGTTCGGTCCGAGGAATGTGATTCATGTGGATTTGACAGGCGCGTCAGTCGAGGCGACACATTAAATAAAAGCCATCATGGCGCTGTGAGCCATGAATTCTTCCGCCCTTTGGAAGTGGGATTCGGAGGGCCGCTTTCAGGAAGATGTTGACGCGTGTCCTTCTTTGGACGGTCTGAATTTGGGGCTGCCCCCTTATAAAAAGTTTGGGTTTTGGGGCTCCTTTCGCGCTTTTTGATTTCGCTTTCGATTCCTCTCATTCTTGCTGAGTTTCTCTCTGCCTCTTCTTCGAAGTCCTCTTCTCCAGCTCTCGCAAGGTAATTCCCCCTTCCTACTTCTGTCTTTTGTCTTGCTTAATGGTGAGAGTGTTGAGAATAAGAGCTTCGCCACCTGATGCTGATGATTTCGGCGCATCTGTCGAGGCGTCCTCATTCTGTGAGAAGGGCAAGGGTTTGTTATTCGAGGATCTGATCCAGCAGGAAACCCTTCAGGATCTGAGGGATTCGAGGTCTCACCCACGATTCTTGAAGTGGCCTCTACCGTCTTGTATTCCACCGCCAAGAGAATTAGGGCGGAATATCTCCCCTACTCGTATGGGGTTCGGGTCCCACTTGGTGATGAGAGGATTTGTTTTCCTAGGGCTCGTGAGGTATGGGTATATGTCGAGATGTTCCGGATGGGACTTTGCTTCCCTCTTCACTCCTTCATCATCCTGGTGTTGGAGTTTCTGCAAGTGTCCATGTGTCAGCTGACTCCGTATTTGGTTCCGGTCTTGGTCGACTTCGTCGTGATCTGTCATCTGCACGGGTTGGAGCCGTCCTTGCCGTTCTTCTTTTATTTCTACAAGATTAGGCCTGTTTCCTCGGTGACTTGGCTTCATATTGACATCAGGAGGGGAAGAGAGTGTCTGTTGGGCCTGCCTCGATGGGTCGGTCATTGGAAGAACTATTTTGTTTTTGTTACTTTCCTGGGGGATGCCACAATTTTGATAGGTTGGGGAAGCTCGGGCGTCTACGAATTGGCGCTGGACCTATCGGAGGTCGACCGAGCCGCAGTTACGTTCCTGTCGGCCTTGCCCCGGAGGAGAGATTGGTCTAGCCCTTACTGGATGGTCTCCTCCTCAAGAGCGTCTTGTGGTCCCCTGGTAAAGGCACTTTTTAGACTCCATTCTTCCACTTAGCTTACTCTGATTCTCTTTTCTTTTGCAGGAATGGCAGGCCAGGAGTTCAACCATCCTTATGACGTGCATCAACTCATCCGTTGGGGTGCTCAGGGCTCTCGGGGAAGTGCCTCTGGCCATGCACCGTGTCGCACGGAGGAGGAGGATGCCCATGCAGCCGAGATACCAGTCAGGATGCTGAAGATGGTAGAAGCGCCCTCGACCACATGCTCTCCCCCCGTGGTGACGGGTCCGGTTGACGTTCCCCTGAGTCAGGCTCTGATCCCAGCCGCCACGGGTTCTTCTCCTGTCGTGGCGGGCCTAGTTGACGCTCTTGTCGACCCAGTCCTTATCGAAGGGGCCTCGACTGGCCTTGGGCAGGATCCCATCACACTAATCGGAGGTCAGGGGTCGCGGAAGAAGCGTTCTTGCCCGGGTTCTGAGAATCTCAAGAAGAAGAAGAAAAAAGGGAACAACGCCTCTCTGGTGGTGCATCCCACGTTGGCCATCCCTCAGGGAACCCCCTAAGTCTTGGGGGAGGCTTCTCCTATCCTCCATGTCGAGCATACCTCGGTCGAGGTAGTGCATGCGCTGTCTGTGTTCGGGCCCAGACTTGAGGCCTCGTCGGGATGATCGATTTTTACCGACCTTGAAGTAGCTGTCCTGCCAGGGGATCGCTCTCTTATTGAGAGGGTCCACTCTAAGAGCCTGGTAGACTGCATGGTATGGTAGATTTAGTAGTTAAGTCTCTTCCTTCTCTCGCTCCCATCCTGTTTAGCCTGATCCTCATCTTTTTCGTCTCGCAGGCGTCCTCTATGGCCGTGGAGGTGCAGCGGCGCGCGGAGTGGGTCATCGAGCTTGAGGCAGCCTTCGAGCTGGAGCGTCTAAGGGCAGAGGCAGCCGAGCGAGTGGCCGAAGAGGTTCGAAAGGAGTTGCAACCCTCACTCCACAAGGTCTCCGAGCTCACGTCGGAGGTGGAGAAGTTGAAGGAGGCATGTTGGCAGTTGATGCCTCTCGGGTCACTGCCGAGAGGTATGCTGAAGATGCAAAGGGGGCAGTGTCCCTCACCCAGGAAGCGTCCAGGAAGGAAATGGCCGAACTTTGGTCCGAGATCAGTTCCCAGCGGCGGGCGGATCCACAACGACTTGTTAGTGAAGTTGTGAGGGGTTACGACGACATTCTGGCCCTGCGGATCGCTAATTCTTTCCTGGAGGGATTCTAGGCGTACGAGGAGCGGGTTCAGCATTCGATTCTTTGCCCCTCCACTGCCCCCGACCAGCTTGTCGGGTTGAGAGACGCCGCTGAAGGAATATAGGAGAGTTCCTCCCAGGCTCTCGCGTCATAGGCGGTTATATTGGTTTTCTTTTTGTTTTTCCCTTCTTATTTGTAACAAACCGGATAGATAATAGAAGTTTTCACCTTTTTGGTTTGTTTGCTCTTTTTGGTATGTTCGATGTGTTGTATTTGTCTTTGGCCTTGCCCCCATCTTCCCGTTATTCGTGGAGGCTCGAGCTGCAGGAAGGGTTTCTTATGGATGATTCTTGACTGATTGGGACCGAGGGTGCGATCAGCTCACTGGGGGAGTCGTCCATCGGCCCAAGTCTAACGTGTTATCGCACTGTCAGGGGAATCCCCCCCCCCCCCCCCGCCCTCGTAGTTGATTCGTAGTTGGCTTGCTACCGTTGGCCTTGGTTGGCTTGCTGAGGGAGTTACCCCAGCCTTATAGCTGATTGAACGATTGGTTGCTGGAGGGGTTGCCCCAGTCTTATGGTCGATCGGATGATCGACCTGTTGGAGGAGTTACCCCCAGCCTTACGGTCGATACGTGGCCGGCCTGTTGGGGAAGTTGCCCCAGCCTCACGGTCGACGGGTCGGCCGGCCAGCTAGGTGAGCTACCCCCAGTCTTGTGGTCGATCGAATGATCAACTTGCTGGAGGAGTTGCCCACAGACTTATGGCCGATATGTGGCTGGCTTGCTGGGGGAGTTGCCCCAGCCTTACGGGCGACGGGTCGGTCGGCCAGCTGGGGAATCTACCCCTAGTCTTATGATCGATCGAATGATCGGCCTGCTGGAGGAGTTTCCCCTAGCCTTACGGTCGAGATGTGGCCGGCCGGCTTGAGGAGTTACCCACAGCCTTACGGTCGGCAAATTGGTCAGCCGATTGGAGGAGCTACCCCTAGTCTTATGGCCGATCGAATGATCAGTCAGCTGGGGGAGTTGTCCCCAGCCTTACGATCGATATGTGGCTGACCTGCTGGAGGAGTTGCCTCCAGCCTTACGGTGGGCAAGTCGGTCGGGCGGATGGGGGAGCCACCCCCAGTCTAATGGTCGATCGACCGATCGGCCCGTTGGGGGAGCTACCCCCAGCCTTACGGCCATTCGTATGGTACGATCGGTCCTGCTGGGAGAGTTGTCCCCAGCTTTACGGTGGAGCAGGGAATTCGATCGGTCCTACTGGGGAATTGCCCCTAGCCGTACGTCCAATCGAGAGTTAGATCGGTCCTGCTGGGGGAGTTGTCCCAAGCATTATGGCAGATCGGGAATTCGATTGGTCCTGCTGTGGGAGTCGCCCCCAGTCTTATGACCGATCGGGAGTTCGATCGGTCCTGCTGGGGGAGTTGCCCCCAGCCTTACGAACGAACGAGGATTCCTTCGGTCCCGGGGGAGGGGACTGCCCCTATTGGTATCGACGTCAGATCCAATAGGCGATTACCAAATCTTGAGGGACACGTAGTTGTGGGCAAGAACTCATGTTCGTGTCTTTTTTAGTAGAAGTGAAGCTGGGGTACATTTAAAACTAAAATGCGCTAAGCAGGAAAGATAGGGGTGGGCAAGTCGCTCGCCCGGAGCCGCGTGACACGATCGATTGGCTGACTCTTTATTCAATTATACATGTGGGGTGTGAACGACATTCACCTTCTTCCCCTTATCTGATTGTTTCGAAGTGCCTTCCCCAGGGCCTGCCTTCGAAGCGTCGACAAAGTTCTTCAAATATCCTTGGCTTATCAGCTGGTCGATGTCCTTCTTTAGGTTCCAGCAGTCGTCGGTGTCGTGGTCGTTATCCTTGTGATATTTGCAGTATTTTTCTTCGTCTCTTCACCCCCCTTCATTCTTGGGGGAGGTTTGTTGATGTGATCCTCTTTTTGGGCTTGTGTTAGGACGACGTCCGGAGTTGCGTTCAACCTGGTGGGTGCTGCTTCCCCTCTGCACAGCTTCCCCTGAGCCACCTCTCATGCCTGTGGTCTTCTAGCTCGCGATGTTTATCCTCGCCGCGTTTCGAACTCCTCCTGTGCCCCACGGGGGGAGCTCTTTCTCCCGCGGCCAAAGCTTCTTCTGTCTGCATAAATCCCTCCGCCCAAACCAGGACCTGGACGAGGCCCGTAGGTGGGTCTTGGTGGAGCGATTTCTTCAGGCCTCTATGCCAGAGCCCTTTTTTCAGGGCGGTCATTGCGACTGGTTCGGGGCAGCTCTCAACGTTTAGTCTCTGAGTGTTGAAGCATTTCATGTAACCCCTCAGAGTCTCGCCTGACCTCTGGATTATGTTGAATAGGAGGTCCGAGCCTGGCTTCCCCTGTCGCCTGGCCATGAATTGTTGGCAGAACTTCTGGGACAAGTCCTGGAAGTTGTCGATGGATTGTTCAGTGATGCTGTTATACCACTCCCTGACAGATTTCTTGAGGGTGGTATAGAAGCCTCGGCAGAGCAGAGTGTCGTCGGCCCCTTAGAACCTTATGACTCCATGGTAGTCTTGCACGTGCTCCTGGGGGTCCCCCCGTGCCGTCGTACTTCTCCAAGGTTGGTACCTTGAACCTGGAGGGTACACGTGCGTCGGTGATGCTCCTCATCAGTGGGCACCTGTCGTCCCCTGGGTCTTCCAGGTCGATCTGACCCAACGGTGCCTCCCATTGGTGCTCGGACGTCTTCGGTGGATCAGAGGGAACATGCGAGGGGCCTCCTCTGCGGGCCTCTTGGCTGGGGACCGGCATTGGTCGCCGGGCGTGTCACCTGTGGTGGCAATCTTCGCGGCTCCTGGGCCTCTTTCGGTGCAGACTTCTGCTCCGCCGTCGGTGCTTCTTGATTAGGGTTCAATAGTGTATATTTATCCCCCCATTACAATGCTCGTTGTGCATGTATTGTTCACATTCTAGCTCCATTACACACGTTTTCATGATATTATCATATTTTAGAGCTTATCGTTTTTATATGCATAAAACACAATTTTTATAGCTTATTAACATCTTCATCTTGGTCTACTATTATTTTTCAGTTGAAGATCGTGAAGTCCCGATTCCAACGCATATTTTTCTAGAATCTTTGGAGATCGGAGCAATTTATTATAATTTTTGGAAGACAGTGTGAAGGTGCTGGAAATTTCAGCTGCTTTGGGCATTGCTTGTGGGTTTTGGGCCAGAATCTGACCTGTTTGACTTATTTCCAGACCCAGTTCAGCTGAGCAATATTTTTGGGCTTCTCCCCCTCTATTCCCCTCATTCTACTCTTCCTCTTCTTCAACATAGGGCTTGAGGGAAGTTTGATGAAGCTTGGAGCTTGGAGGAGCACTTGAGAATGAAAGATCCCATCTTTGAGTAACACTTGGGTGATATCTTTCTAATCTTTTGTGTATTTTGATTTAGCTTCATGTATTGTAATTGGATGATATCTTTTGAGTAAAAACTTCTCCTTTTTCATTATGAATGTCTAAATTTCTCTTGTGTGATTGTGTTTTATGATTGTTGTTGCTTAGGTTGTGATTTCATCTCTAGCATGTTTTCATTTTCTATTGGTGGATGGAACTTTGAGATCTTAGTTGTTAATGGGACACTAGTGGGAAATCCATAGAGAGGAACTATCGTAATCGACCCTCTCTTATATGCTCAAAATATTTCTTTTTGTTTCACACACCACTTTTATTGCATCCCATATGTTCGATGAAATGCCAAACCCACCGATTGTTCGTCCCTTAGCCGGAAAATTAATTGAGTTATATTTGGGATGAATTCTTATACACACGATCACTCACATACACACCACATGAGTTATCCTCGTTGCTCGCCGATTCGGCTCGCCATCCCTACTGTGTAGATTAGGTAGATAGTCTCACCCACATTTTCACACACATTTCCACTTTTAGCTTAGCTGGTTGTAGCATCACCGTTATCTCTCCTTTATTAATTGAATTCGTGATTGCAAAATGACGTGTCCCCGTGATCCGACCCGGTCTCACCGGATATAAATTTATTACTTGACATCCTCCTATACTTGGGAGTAGCGCTCAAGCATCACATACTTGAGACACGTTCAAGCAATTGGCGCCGTTGTCGGGACAACGGTTTTTTGCATTTACATTTTTGATTGATTTAGGAAATTTTGGCGAGATATGTCTATCTATTTAGTGTGAGTCTTTTTCGATTCTTCATCTTTCATTTAATGTTCATCTTTATTTGTTTTACGCCTATTGAGTCTTTTGCTTGCTTATTTTCATTTTATTAAAAAAATTCCAAAAAATGGCATCACCTTGAAACATTTCATGCATTGACTTGGAGGATATCCTGCCTCCACCTTTCTTTCATGGTTCGGAGTGGGAGAACCCTCATTTACTTATGAAAAAGTTTGAAGAGTGGAAGTATTCTTGTCTTGGTGGGAATATTTGTGATGATTGCATATATTTTAGATTCTTCCCCTATTCTTTTCAAGATAATGCAAGAATGTGGTTTGATTCATTGTCCATTGACTCACATTTTACTTGGTTGTCATTTCAGGCTAAATATCTCCGAGTTTTTTTGCCTATTTTTTTGGAGCAGGTACATGGGCGGTAGGCGATGGAGCAGCATATAGCAAGCTTTACCCAAGCTGATGGAGAGGCCTACCATTAGGCTTGGCAGAGGTTCAGTGATTTGATGTTTGCGTGTCCACATCATTGTTTCCACGAGGATCATCTCCAGCAGATATTTTATACAGGGTTATCACCATCTGGGCGAGATTTCGTGCAGATGAGCTGCGGTGGAGAATTCTTTGATTATTCGACCGAGGATTTATGGTGTTACTTGAGGGACCTTGCAGAGTATCAGGATGCAGTCCAACAGGTTCAGGAGCAGCCCGAGGATCCAGCTGTGGGCTCATTCCAATGTGATCCTATTGAAGAACAAGAAGAGCATGATGATGGGTGCATTGGAGCAAGTAGAGGAAGCTGAATATCCACATCTTGAGGAGCCAGAGGAGATGGATGATGGGGTGCATGTCGACCATGTTGATGACACGATGCATTTCTTTATTGGTGGTGATGTTGAGGTGGAGGCTTGTGAAGGCACGAGAGAGATTGATGATTTTGGAGAGCCGGATTCTTGTTTTCCACCTACGTCATATTCCCATTTTGAGGTGTACGAGTGCATGAGACAGACTGCTGAGATGGCTTACTTTGATGAGGAGGAGGATGATATGGGCGAGGGAGTTAGTTTATAGACCATGACGGAGCTTGAGCTAGACCTTCCTCCTACTTCAGTGCAGCATGTCATATACCCTTCACCTCGAGATGCGCACCAGGCCATCATCCACGATGATTTTCAGGACATCCTGGGGATGACGGCAGAGCCTATACTTCTTGACAGCAAGGATGAGAGGACCGAAGGCGAATGTGAAATGATTTATATCGAGCCTGAGTTTTCTTTTTCTCCAGATTTGTCTCTGCAGCCAGTTCCCTCTCCTCCTGAGATCATGCATCAACCACATCCTAGCGCCATTATTCAGGAAAGTTTCCACCATATCATGCCTTGCATTTCTGAATTCCAATTTTCTGAATCCTAATTTGTACTTCCGCACATTTTTTTATTCAGATTGTCGTCATTTAGATTTAAATTCTTTTTCTGACGACCCATTTTGGAATGCTTTTGTTGCATGGCATGAGGACACAGATTGGATTGATGCAGCTCATCTCCCACATGACACATATTATCCAAAGGAGACGCTGGGAGTTGCATTGCTGGAATCCAAGGAGTCCGGTGGAGGCATAGCTCCAAAGCAGCTGACGGAGGAGCAAAAGGAGCTAATGGATCAGCTACCTCCACCATTATACATCCGAGATCCGCCCTTCGATCACGGTGCTTTCTATCCATTAGTGTAGATAAATAAAATAAGTGTTTTAGTTTTATTTGCCTTAGTAGCATGTTTTTCTTTTCTTTTTTTATATGCTTTTGTTCTTGGATCTTTTGTGAGATCTAATACGCTTCCAACATTAAGGACAATGTTCATTTTAAGTTGAAGGGAGAGCGTTAGAATCTTTAGGATTGCTAGGATTTTGATTTTAGCTTAGATTTTTTTTGTTGGAGATACCTCCATTTTTCCATCACCCATTGCTCTTTATTGCATATCATATTTATCCTCCTTGTCCCTACGCCACTAGCTTTATGCTTAATCCCTTACATGCTTCATATTCATGCATACATTTGGATTCAAATCTTATGTTCAAACTCCTAAATTGTGATTGGCATGCATTTTATTGATTTTTCTTCATGGGATCAATTTTAATATGCTATTCATAAAAATAGTGCATAATTCGATGAAGTTTTTCTTCGATGTGGTTTGGATTAGTTTTGTGCAAACTTTGTGATGCACGAGTTGGATTGAGTCATTAGTGTAGATTGGTTTTCAATTCGATGTAATTTGGCCTTGGATATATGCTTGGTTTATGCTTAAGGAGTGGTTGATTGGTGTGTTGGATCCAAAAAAAACAAAAGAAAAAAAGAAAAGAAAAGAAAAGGAAAAAGAAAAAGAAAAAGAAAGAATAAGTGCATCGTTCTTCTAGTTTTGTCAAGTAGCCGGGTCCTTCTGAAACATTGTGGATTCGCGTCAAAATATAGGATTTAGGGGTGTGCACAAAGAGAAAAATAAATGAATCTTAGGTGATTTGAGTTATTAGGTCCGCGGTGTCCTTTTTGGCACAATGCCCCAAAATCTTCTGATCTGGGAGTCATTGACCGAACCCTCGTTACATGGGTCATCCTAAGTTTCATTAAAAAACATGAATAAACTTGATCCACATATCAAAATTCCATGTATTAGGAAAGCTACGTGTTGTTTTTGGCCAAGTTCTTGAAGATTGAGATAATATGACACGCTTATGTTTTAATCTCAATGAATGCAAACTTTACTTGTGCTTTGTTGGTTTGAGCCATATTGAAGTATTGCTTATGGATTTGCTCTCTTTTATGAGTTGGTATATTAAATTTGAGATTATGTTGAAAATTTTCTATTTGCCATGAAGATTGTGGAATTTGATATGGGCTATGTTGTGAATCCGAATATATCGCTTGTTTTGCTAGGGACTAGCAAAAAGCTAGTTTGGAGATGTGATTAGAGTTCAATAGTGTATATTTATCCCCCCATTACAATGCTCGTTGTGCATGTATCGTTCACATTCTAGCTCCATTACACACGTTTTCATGATATTATCATATTTTGGAGCTTATCGTTTTTATATGCATAAAACACAATTTTTACATCTTATTAACATCTTCAACTTGGTCTACTATTATTTTTCAGTTGAAGATCGTGAAGTCCCGATTCTAACGCATATTTTTCCAGAATTTTTGGAGATCGAAGCAATTTACTATAAGTTTTGGAAGACAGGGTGAAGGTGCTGGAAATTTCTGGTGCTTTGGGCATTGCTTGTGGTTTTTAGGCCAGAATTCGACCTGTTTGACTTATTTCCAGACCCAGTTCGGCTGTGCAATGTTTTAGGGCTTCTCCCCCTCTAGTCCCCTCATTCTACTCTTTCCCTTCTTCAACCTAGGGCTTGGGGGCAGTTTGATGAAGATTGGAGCTTGGAGGAGCACTTGAGAATGAAAGATCACATCTTTGAGTAACACTTTGGTGATATCTTTCTAATCTTTTGTGTATTTTTATTTAGCTTTATGTATTGTAATTGGATGATAGCTTTTGAGTAAAAACTTCTCCTTTTTTATTATAAATGTCTAAATCTCTCTTGTGTGATTGTGTTTTGTGATTGTTGTTGCTTGGGTTGTGATTTCATCTCTAGCATGTTTTCATTTTCTATTGGTTGAGATCTTTGTTGTTAATAGGACCCTAGTGGGAAATCCATAGAGAGGAACTATCGTAGTCGACCTTCTCTTCAATGCTCAAAATATTTCTCTTTGTTTCACACACCACTTTTATTGCATCCCACATGTTCGATGCAATGCCAAACCCACCGATTGTTCGTCCCTTAGCTGGAAAAACAATTGAGTTATATTTGGGATGAATTCCTATGCCCAAGATCTCACTCACATACACACCACATGATTTCTCCTCGTTGCTCACCGATTCGGCTCGCCATCCCTAGTGTGTAGATTAGCTAGATAGTCTCACCCACATTTTCACACACTTTTCCACCGTTAGCTTAGTTGGTTGTAGCATCGCCGTTATCTCTCTTTTATTAATTGAATTCATCATTGCAAATGACTTGTCTCTGTGATCCGACCCGGTCTTACCGGATATAAATTTATTACTTGACGTCCTCCTACACTTGGGAGTAGTGCTTAAGCATCACATACTTGAGACGCGTTCAAGCACTTCTCAGTGGTCGTGTGGCTGGACGATTGTCGTTCGTCTGAACGGGGTCGTTTGGATGAGACCATAGTTGATTCGTCCCTGGTCCATTCGGTCCTTCCTCCTCTTTCACCTTGAAGAGAGGTGGGGGTAAGCGATCGCTCCTGGTTCAGGCCCTCACCATCACGGTCCATGACTATGGTCGAGCGTAACTGGGAGCGTGCCCCCAAGCAGTCAGGAAATCCCGCGTGGTTTCCCCCTAAGGGGCGTTGCAAGCCTGCGAGGTGTTGAATGGCTTCCTCGAGGGCTCAGAACTTGGCGTTCATCTCCTGGGTGAGATGGTCGAGTTGTTTGCGTGCTACTGAGTGTGAGTCGTCGGTTTCCCCTGCAGAGCGACTGTGCTCGGTTTCGTGCTGGACGTAGCTGTCATCCTTCGAGATGGTCAGCATTTGGGCCACTCCGTCGTTGTGTTGTGCCATATTAGTTGATGTGGATGATGTGGAAAATGATCTCGTTCTTACAGACGGCGCCAGATGTTTCGGGGTGTTTTCTCACCGTTGATTGATAGGTTGGAGGTCTGGGGGTTGTCGCGGTCCCGTAGGACGCGTGCGGCCTCCGGGGTCGACTTTTCGAGGGTTCGCTGGGGTGGAAACATGCAAGTCCGTGCGTCGGTTTGTCGAAGGGTAGCTTCGATAGAGCAACGGCTTTCTGGGGCGATCGGTCGATCGGGCCTGGGGCTTGAGAGCGTTCAGACCCGAGCGACGAAGCGCTGAAGGGTGGCTTCGGCTGGTTGACGACTCCTTGGATCTGCACAGACGAGAGAGCTCGTTAGGGGGGGTCCGAACCTTGGTTTTGACCAAGTCTCCTCTGATGCATAAATCAGCACTTGTCTGAAAGATACTCGGTGGGATCGAGTATGGTTCGCGGAGAGACCAATACACGAATCCTCGGGCCGAGCTATAGAGAAGAAATATAAGGTGGAAGGAGAAGGTCTCGAGAGGTGGAGTACCTGAGATCTGAGTATTCAGGATTCGATCCTTTAATGTTTCGTCTTTCCGTCCTCTTATAGGAGTTTGCTTATCAACGCCTTTATAGCGTGTAACGACCCACCTTCGGGGGCCATTACTTATTTGATTACATTCGTAGGTCTTCAGTAAACCAGTGAAAATAAAATAGCTTCTGATGCAGAGATGTACAAAATACCCAAACGGTGTCCATTTATTACAATCCATACTGTACAATACGCTCCAACAAAGATATATGAAGGAAAAGAAATATAAATGGAAATGTGTTATGACATGAACTCTAAAGTTGCAGCCCCTGAGACAAAATCTGGCTCCTACTGCTCAGGAAACTCTTCTTCTACTTGTACGTCGTCTGACGGTGCCACGAAGATGGAACCGTAGGCAGGTCACAATAATTCTAGCAATAGAAATAAAGTAGTACAAAAGTATAGAACAAGCTATGGTAAATAGTGAAGGATGATCATGCATGCAAGTGCACCAAAAAATGTAAGACCATACATGCATGCAATCGCAATAAGTAACATAAAAGGTGACTGTGCAAGTACAATAAGTAACGAACAAGAGCAACCATGGTGATAGCAATAATGAACATGTTAAGGGAAGTATAGTTGTGCCTGGCCTAGATTGTGACTTATAATGCGGAGTACAGTGAGAAACCAAGAGTCCATATCATACCACGGGTGCGCATACTCGGGTTAAACCAAAACTGTGAATACCAAGCATGCAATATTGTTCAAGAATCTGTGATCAAGTCTATGAATTTGTCACTGGTGTACTTTGAAGGGGTTGCTAGAACCCGCACGGTGACAACAAAGCCTGAACTGGTCGCTCCCGCACTCCTGCTATTATAAGTTACCCCAAAACCACAAGTGTCGGTGATGTTGTAATACCCCGTGTTCATATATACGAGTATAATATAATTATTTCTGGACGTATGTGTTGATAGAAATTGAATTCCATCCCCAAGTAGTTTTGATGATGAGCACACCAAATGAGGTTAGTGTACTAACTACACTATAATTAAGTGTGCAGATTATGCGATAAATGGAAAACTGTATACATACTCCGAAGAAGCATAATCTACACTCAATTAGCAAAGACAAGGACAACACTTCTAGCTCGATGATGAAGCTTACGCTTAAATGGAATAAGAAGCTCAAGAGAAGCTCGCATCTACATCATCATCTGATCAAGCTTCGGAAGACCATGTCCTAAGTCTAAGTGTGTGAATTGCGCCTTTCTTAGGGTTATGTTAAAGCCAAAAGTATAAATAACACACACACACACACACACACACACACACACACACACAAATGATTTCGAAGTTAAATATTTTAAATACTTTTAAAATCATTTTCAAAACTATTGAGAGCTTTTGCTAGTCACTTCTCATCTTGGTAGTTAATCTCCATTACACCCAGGAGCTAATTACATGTCTTACTAGCCCAATTTCAGAAGAAACTCCTCTGGGAGTCGACTACCAAGGAGTGAGAGTCGACTACCAGGTGAGAGTTGTTTTTCTCCTGAAACACTCTGGGAGTCGACTACCACTCCTAGGGAGTCGACTACCAGCTGTCGAATTTCAACGTTTGACCTGATTCTTTTTATCTCTCCAACTTATTGCTCCCATGATTTCCGGGACAAAAGTCAAACAAATTTGAAATTCGAATCCTCTCATTTCTCCTATAAATAGAGTATCATTCTTTTGAGATTTAAGAATACAATATACTTGAATTCAAAATTCTTTTCTAGTGCAAAAGTTCTAAACGATCTCAATTTTCAACTCTCATCTCCTTTAGCCAAATCTGCGTTTATATTTCTGATCTCTTTTCTTTTAAGTTAACATTATTTTGAGATCAACTTTTTATTTGGCTATTGTTTTTCAAAATACTTATTCTCTATTCTTTGATTTTATTTGAAAGGATTTTTGAAAACATTGACTTAGATCACAAAGAATCAATTCATATCTTTGTGTGATCTAAGATCATATTCTATTAAGCCACGAATACACATTGTTATCTTTCACTCTTGGCTATAGAATTTGGGTGTAAATCCAAACTCCACCAAATATTGTGGTGAGTTGGATATTGATTTTCACTTTGTGATTTTTCCTTTGTTGTAAGGGTGTTGGAAACCCTGGACAAGGCTAAGTGTTGCAGTATTGCAGTGTTGCAATCGAAAATCTTGGTCAAGGCTAGGTATGTGGAAAAATCCTAATGAGTGGAGTTAAGTATTTATATTTGCCAAGGCAGATAGTGGAAATCTCGTACCGGATTGGTCGGGGACTGAACGTATCCAGTGTTGTGGAGAACCAGGATAAAAATCCTTGTGGTTGCGTTTGAATCTTTCTGTGTTTGTCTATCTTTGTACTTATATTATTATATGCTGATTGTTGTTTAACTTTTGCTAAGATTAACTTTCTGTTATCTGCAATGTATAAAGATATCTTTTGTAATCGCATCTATTTCATTCTTTCTATTGAGCTGTGCATAATTTCTCTCTGGGAGTCGACTACTGCTCATAGGGAGTCGACTACCAGAAGTGTTTTTCTCTCTGATTCTTTTGATGATTACCCAAGTTGATTAAGAACCAAGCGTAGATCACTCTACTTGGTTTCTTAGGCAACATTAGAAGGCTTTGAATTGTGCATACCAATTAGAACGAAAAAGTTTATTTTTATACAACACTATTCAACCCCCCTTCTAGTGTTGTTTGCCATCCACAAGATCCAACACTTGGTATCGGAGCGAGGTCAAAGCGATGGCATCAACAAATGTCTACAACACGCATACTCCTCCAATCTTTGACGACAACTTTTATTCCCAATGAAGAAGGAGAACGGAGATCTTCTTGGAAGCACAAGATTTGAATTATTCAAGATCACTTAAAGAATAATATGAGATTTCAACCACTCCTCAAACTCAATGGAATCCTGATCAAGAGGAAGTCTACTTCAACAACATAAAGGTAATGCATTTACTTTACACTGGCTTAACTGATCAAATGCTAGACATTGTAGAAAAGGCAGAAACCGCACACCAAATCTTAAACTTGTTAGACGAAAGATTCGGATCAAGATCTAATGAGATCCAAACACTCTTGAAGACACCTCAAGCCAGCGATAAAGAATTTTCAGAAGAAGTATGCATGATGGCTCGTCAGAACGACAAGAACGAGGTAAGTGATTCTAGTTCCGACGAAGAAAAAGAATTTGATATTGCAAGTGCATATGAAAATCTTTATAGAGAATATGAATGTCTGTCAAAGAAACACAAAACTTTCGACAAAAAGCATAAGACTCTGCATGAAGATCATAATAAACTCAAGAATGAATTCGACTCTCTTACTGATGTACATGAATTTCTAAAACTCTCTTGCAATGATCAAAAAGAATTGATCAACAAATATGATAAATTAGTATGTGATCACGATGATTTGAAATCTGAATATGCTTTGTATGTTTCTACCTTGAATGACAAGTTTAACATTCTCGCAAGTGATTTATCTTCAAGTAAGCTCAAACATGAGGAACTTGTTCTATGACTTGAAAAGGTTAAGAACAAACCAAATGTAAAAGCTATCATATCATGTATGCATGCATCCACCTCTCAAGATAAAATAGTTCAAAATATTGCTCATAAAAATGTAAGACAAAATACTCTTGTTTATAGCAAAAATGCTAAACATAATGTTCACTATGATCACTATGATAAATCCCATCACAAAGTCTCTTGTCAAATCATGTTACACACAATGCACATCACATACATGGCTCAAATAGATTTGCTAGAAACAATGCTATTTGGGTACCAAAATATTTGAGCAATCATGAAAAGAATATCTATGTTTCAATCATGCTAGATAGTGTACATATGAAATAAAATTCAAATCAAATTTGGGTTTCTAATGAATGATCCTCCCATATGTGCATATATTAGGGCATCAGCATGCTTCATGTATATTTCTTTGATACCCAACATTTAAGACTGTACGTAATGATAGAAATTTTCCTTCCTAACAAATTGGACCCAATCATAAGTGGGTACCAAACGTGTCAAATTATCTTCTTTCAGGACATGTGGATAATGGATAATGGATGCTCCGCACACATGACATGGAACGCAAAACTACTTAGCGCTATAAAAAGGTATGACGGCGGGATCGTAACATTTGGCGACAACAAGAAAGGTAAAATTATCGGAATGGGTAACATTGGCAGTCCTTCAAAGTTACTCATCAAAGATGTAAGCTTGGTAAATGGGCTGAAGCATAATTTGCTGAGCATAAGCCAATTATGCGATAAAGGTATGAAGGTTCTTTTTACTATTGACTTTTGTTTAGTATATGACAAGGATATGAAAAACATTCTTGTCAAAGGTAAGCGAGTAGAAAATATTTATGTACTTAGATTAAATGAATGTGAGTCGAATGTATGCTTGATTGTTTCAACAAATGACCCATTGCTTTGGCACAGATGTTTTGGTCATGTGAACATCAAAAACATGGATAAGATTTCTAGAAAAGAGTTGGTGCAAGGACTTCCTAAAATAAATTTTAAATTGGATAAAATATGTGATTCATGTCAATTTGGCAAAATGCATAAGAGTTCATTTAAGAATATTGGAGCCCTCAGTTCGAACAGGCCACTTAAACTACTTCATATGGATTTGTTTGGCCCGACTAGAACTCAATCTCTTTGTAACTCTAAATATGTATCTGTCATAGTTGATGATTTTACTAGATATACGTGGGTATTATTCTTAACACATAAGAATGATGCCTTCCGTGAGTTCGAAATATTTTTCAAAAGAATTGGACGTTTATACTCTTTGAAAGTTATTTCTTTAAGAAGTGATCACGGCTGTGAATTTGAAAAAGAAACTTTTAAACAATTTTATGAAGAACGAGGCATTTCTCACACTTTTGCTTTTCCTAGAGCTGCTCCTCAAAATGGAGTAGTTGAAAGGAAAAATAGAACACTCCAAGAGTGTGCACGGACAATGTTGTGTGAAAGCAACCTTCCAAAAAGTTTTTGGGCAGAAGCTGTAGTAACTGCGTGCTATATACAAAACAAAGTTTTAATTAGAAAACTTTTTGAAAAGACACCTTACGAGTTGTTGCTCCAATGAATTCCAAAAGTATCTTATTTCAGAGTTTTTGGTTGCAAATGCTATATTCTGAATACTAAAGATAACTTAGATAAATTTGACTCCAAATCGGATGAAGGCATATTTATCGGTTATTCTTTACGTAGTAAAGCATATAGAATCTACAACAAAAGTTTCGAAACTATTGTTGAAACTTTACATGTAACATTTGACGAATCTCTTTCTTATAATGCTCATAATGATGATGATAATATGTTTACTGCACCTACTTTTGATAATGAACCTATCACTGTTAACAACACTTCTAGTTTATTGCCAAAATCCTTTCCTGAAGTTACACATCACACACACATAAGTCATAGGTGATATTGATGCAGGGATTAGAACTAGATCTCAAATAGAACACTTGACATGTTGCATTTGTTTTTAACATTGAGCCGAAAAAGGTAAATGAGGCTTTTACAGATGAAGCATGGATTGAAGCCATGCAAGAAGAACTTCTACAATTTGGGCAAAATCAGTATGGGAGTTAGTACTTAGACTGGAAGATCATCCAGTTATCGGCACTAAATAGGTGTACCGAAACAAAGTAGACGAAGACGGAAATGTGGTAAGAAATAAAGCAAGATTAGTAGCACAAGGATATTCACAAGAAGAAGGTATAGATTTCGATGAAACTTTTGCTCCTGTTGCTAGACTAGAATCTATTAGGATGCTACTTGCATTTGCATCATATAAAAACTTTAAAGTATACCAAATGGATGTGAAAAGCGCATTTCTAAATGGATACATTAAGGAGGAAGTCTACGTTGAACAACCTCCCGGATATGAACATGATAACAAAATAGGATACGTGTACAAGTTAAACAATGCCTTATATGGCCTAAAACAAGCTCCAAGAGCATGATATGAAAGATTAAGAAAATTCTTAATTGACTCAGGCTACATTGTTGGAAAGATGGATACCACTTTATTTGTTAAGAAAATTCATGATGATATTATTCTTATCCAAATTTACGTAGATGACATCATTTTCGGATCTACTAATGAAGATCTTTGTCAAGAGTTTGCTAAGTTAATGCAGGAAGAATTCGAAATGAGCCATATGGGCGAGCTCACATACTTTCTCGGATTGTAAATCAAACAAGGAAAAGAAGGAACCTTTATTCATCAAACGAAGTATGCCAAAGACTTGATCAAAAGGTTCGAAATGGAAACCACATCAGGGAAGAACATACCTATGGCAACATCCACCTCTTTAGACAAAGACGAAGCAGGTAAAAAGGTCGATCAGAAAACATATCGATGTATGGTCGGTTCTTTGCTTTACTTAACTGCTAGCCGACCTGACATAATGTTCAGTGTATGTGCATGTGCTAGATTTCAATGTGATCCTAGGGAATCACATCTTAAAACAGTAAAATACATATTTAGATACCTTAAAACCACTTCTGACTTTGGACTATTTTATCCCAAAGGTAGCACATTTAATTTAAGCTCTTTTAGTGATGCAGACTATGCTGGTTGCAAAGCCACAAGAAAAAGTACAAGTGGAACATGTCACTTTCTTGGACATTCCCTTGTTTCGTGGATTATAAAAAGCAAAGTTCAGTTTCACTATCAACCACTGAGGCAGAGTATATAGCTGACGGACTTACTTGTGCTCAAATACTTTGGATGAAACAAGTCCTCGTAGATTATGGTATTAATACATCTACATGTGTAATTTATTGTGATAAGAAAAGCACTATTAACCTCACTAAAAATTCTGTTCTTCATCCTAGAACAAAGCATATTGATATTAGACATAGACTTATAGAGATCATTGTGGCAAAAAGGATGTTGAACTTCAATTTGTCCCCTCTGAATATCAAGTTGCAGATATTCTAACGAAACCTCTACAAAAAGATATATTCTCTAAACTTCGTAGAGGTTGGGTATTGTGAGAGAAAAAGAATTAAATAAAGATTAATTTCTTGATTGATGTTTTTTGATTGATGACAAGGGGAGAAAGACATGAAATGCAAAAATGAATGTATTGAAAATATATTGTTTTGCTAACTGCTATGATGCAGGGGGAGAACCACATCAAAGCAGAGGGAGTAAGTTTCTTTTATGTCATTCTCTTATGTCAACTTCATTTTTCATTTGGGTGTCATCATCAGAAAGGGGGAGAGTGATGGAAATTGAATTCCACCCCCAAATAGTTTTGATGATGAGCACACCAAATGAGGTTAGTGTACTAACTACACTACAATTAAGTGTGCAGATTATGCGATAAATGGAAAGCTGTATACATACTCCGAAGAAGCACAATCTACCTCACTTAGCAAAGACAAGGACACCACTTCTAGCTCGATGATGAAACTCACGATCAAATGGAATAAGAAACTCAAGAGAAGCTTGCATCTACATCATCATCTGATCAAGCTTCGGGAGAACGTGTCCTAAGTTTACAGTGTGTGAGTTGCGTCTTTCTTAGGGTTATGTTAAAGCCAAAAGTATAAATAACATACACACAAATGACTTTGAATTTAAATATTTTAAATACTTCTAAAATCATTTTCAAAACTATTGAGAGCTTTTACTAGTCACTTCTCATCTTGGTAGTCAATCTACATTACACCCATGAGCTAACTACATGTCTTACTTGCCAAATTTCAGAAGAAACTCCTCTGGGAGTCGACTACCAAGGAGTGAGAGTCGACTACCAGCTGAAAATTGTTTTTCTCCTGAAACACTCCAGGAGTCGACTACCAGCTGTCGAATTTCAACGTTTGACCTGATTCTTTTTATCTCTCCAACTTATTGCTCCCATGATTTTTGGGACAAAAGTCAAACAAATTTGAAATTCGAATCCTCTCATTTCTCCTATAAATAGAGTATCATTCTTTTGAGATTTAAGAATACAATATACTTGAATTCAAAATTCTTTTCTAGTGCAAAAGTTCTAAACGATCTCAATTTTCAGCTTTCATCTCTTTTAGCCAAATCTGCGTTTATATTTCTGATCTCTTTTCTTTAAGTTAACATTATTTTGAGATCAACTTTTTATTTGGCTATTGTTTTTCAAAATCATTGTTCTCTATTCTTTGATTTTATTTGAAAGGATTTTTGAAAACATTGACTTAGATTACAAAGACTCAATTCATATCTTTGTGTGATCTAAGATCATATTCTATTAAGCCATGAATACACATTGTTATCTATCACTCTTGGATATAGAATTTGGGTGTAAATCCAAACTCCACCAAATATTGTGGTGAGTTGGATATTGATTTTTACTTTGTGATTTACCCTTTGTTGTAAGGGTGTTGGAAACCCTAGACAAGCCTAGGTGTTGCGGTATTGCAGTGTTGTAATCGGAAATCCTGATCAAGGCTAGGTGTGTGGGAAAATCCTAACGAGTGGAGTTATGTGTTTGTATTTGCCAAGGCAGATAGTGGAAATCTCGTACCAGATTGGTCGGGGACTGGACGTACCCAGGGTTGTGGAGAACCAGGATAAAAATCCTTGTGTTTGTGTTTGAATCTTTCTGTGTTTGTCTATCTTTGTACTTATATTATTATCTGTTGATTGTTGTTTAACTTTTGCTAAGATTAACTTTCTTTTATCCGCAGTGCACAAAGATATCTTTTGTAATCGCATCTATTTCATTCTTTCTATTGAGCTATGCATAATTTCTCTCTGGGAGTCGACTACTGCTCATAGGGAGTCGACTACCAGAAATGTTTTTCTCTCTGATTCTTTTGACGATTACCCAAGTTGATTAAGAACCAAGCGTAGATCACTGTACTTGGTTTCTTAGGCAACATTAGAATGTTTGAATTGTGCTAACCAATTAGAACGAAAAAGTTTATTTTTATATAACACTATTCAACCCCCTTCTAGTGTTGCTTGCCATCCACAGGATCCAACATGTGCACGTATAAATTTTGGGTATTTTTGGGTATTTTTCCTAATTTTTATAATAATAAAAAACTATTTTAAATAATTTTAAGGATTATTAGACATGAGTATATTTGAAATACTAGATGGAATACATAGTATGTAATAAGTAGTTGGTATTAATTGGTGTATTTCTAATTTCCTAAAAAGTTTAATTTTGGAAAAAATCCATGATGACACATACCCTTCTTATGTGTCATATTCTCCTTAAACCTCACCTACTTCTTACTTATGTGTCTATATGCATGTTAACCATGGCTTAAGCCATGACACCTAAGTATATACTTGGCCCTCTCTTGTTGCATGAAAGTGTGATGAGGATTAAAAGAAGGAAAATACAAAAGAGAACAGAAAAAGAAAAGGAGAGTTTTTCATGCTTTCATCCTCTCTCCACTCTCTCCTCCATTAGCTCCTCCTCTCAGACCACCCACACAACCACCATCTCCTCCCACCTCCTCATCCACCACAACAACCACCACCACCACCAAGACCAAATCCACCTCCATTTCGTAACCAAAATTCACCATTTACCCAACCTTCATGGAGTTGGAGTTGAAGAATGGAAGACTTTAGAAAAGAAGGAGAAATCTAAAGAGAGCTCAAGTTATTCAAGGACTACGAAGGGCCAAAGTGATTTTTTTGAAGGAAATTAAAAGGTATGATTATCTAACAATCCTAGTTAGGTGCTAGTTTTAAAATTTTGTAGATTTCCATCTCCACCTAGGTCCATTTTGATGTTGCTGGAATTTGAAACAGATTTTCATGCTCATTGTTTAGTTTAGATCACTTAATCTAGAACTGTTAAGAGACTGAAAATTTTATGGCAAACAGATTGGACTATTATCTCTTACTTTCATGATGAGCACTTTTGTTAAGTCGGATTATAATCAGGAGTAAAAATTCTCTCTTTGCAATATGTCTGATTTTTATCCAGTCTGGACATAGTTTGGCAAAACAGATATTAGTCACTGCACACTCCATAAAAATTGGTGTTCTTGGTCTCGTTGAAAAGATAACAACCTGTTCTACAACTTTCAACTAGTCCACATTTCTTAGCAATCTTTACAGTTCTGAGAATCTGTCTTAAAAACAGTTTTGATAGGTCTCACCAAAAATTTACCATAAATCACCTAGTTCATCTCTCTGCATGAAATTTTATACGTGAATTTAGCACTACAATATCTGCAACTTTCAATGTGAGTAAAAATTATGTTTAGTTTAAAGGTTTGGAGAAAACAGCCTCTGAAGCTGACTGTCCTACCATTTCCAAAAATCCTATGCTACGCATGTTATGTTTTATTCTTCAAAACATTGGCTAGATTATGTTAGTAAAACTTTGATGTGATTATGTTGGTAGCACCATGCTTAAGGAGTTTTAATACCATGCTTGGAGCTTAAATTATGTTTCACACAATTTTCTTAAAAAGATGCTCATGTTAATGGTCATGCTAAAGTTTTATGCCCCATGTAATGTTCATTTATGTTGTTAAATGTGGAGAAAATGATAGTAGTTTATTCTGTGCATTAATGTACTAATGATAGAGATGAAGTATTGTGGTGTTCCTCTTTACGAAATTGTTGATGCGATGTTCGTTTAAACATGACATCAGAGAATTGATGAAAGATTGAAAAGATGTGAATCCGGTAAACAAGACCGTAGAAATGAATAAAATAAATGATGAATTGTTCTATAAATTGAGAGTGAGGAAGAGTGATAAGAATCTGGAGTTTTCAGTCCATTCTAAAATGGGTGAAGCTTTAAATGTGGGTTTGGAGGGGGGAGGACACGTGTAAAGAGTATGTCTTAAGGAGCAGACAGATGATAGATTTCTCACTCGCTTTGTCACTACTGGAAGGGATAGTTGACTAGAGTTAGAGAGGCCGGTGGTGTACTCGTGATGCACCATGCAGTAATTGATGCTTTTCTCCGTTTGTCCCATGAAAAACCGAGATTTGCATCACTCCCGTAAGTGGGAGTTACGAGTGGCCCCTCCAGTGCCCGTGTCGCTGGTTGAGGTACCACTTTTCACCCACCATGGGTGAAGTCCTGCTCCTTAAGTGTCCTATTTTTTACACGGGTTCCCAAACATGTGAATTGATAACTTAAAGTGATTGTCTTTTAAATTATAAATGTTGTTAACTTATCTCTATTTGTTCTTCGGTTTACTTTAATGTTGTTATCTCATGTTGATCTGCACCTCTATTTATTTTAATGCCATTACCCTAAGTTAACATGTTCATATGCTTACTTTCCGCATTTGCATGTCATGTTATGGCTACTTATGCATATTCGTCAAGTTCTCTCTTCAGTGCATGCATATTAGGGTATAAATACTTTCATAAGCTCTGTGACCGTATTTTTTGTTGACCACCATCCTTAGATAGGTAGTCCCCTTGTAGTGTAGAGAAACTCTGAGACTGGCCTCTACCTAGTGTTGTTAGACTTCCTACTGGGTCACGATATCACGTGTCCCACCTTGTGGTTTCAGGTCTGCTTTGATAGCAGGAGTTGTGTCAGGGAGTTGGAGTAATGAAGCTTCATGAATGTTGTGTGCTTGAGAATGAGGTTGGTGAGTGAGATGAGAGTGAGAGTGTGTTGTACCTTCTGGGTTTTGTTTGGTGAGAGTGGTAAGGTGATGTATATGAGGTTTTGTATTTGAGGATATTGTAAAGAAAGATATGATGTAATATTGATGATATACAAATAAAATCAATCAGTTTCTATTGTTGTCTTTTGATTATTTCTATGTTGTTCCTGTGTTGTCTGTGTTGTGGGTTTGGTTGGATCATATACTTCCTAGCACGTTCGTAGTGGCCTACGGAGTTTTCTGTT